>OY770262.1:317714134-319209868 GCA_963669355.1 Chorisops tibialis
ATAAACAGACATTGGCAGCACTGTTAAAGAAATGCAACAGAAAAACTCGCATATTGAAGTGCGCTCCGGGTCGCTGAATTTCAAGTCAAATAAAAATCAGCACACTTTATAATTCTTAACAAAACTCAGAGTTTATCCTATCGTTCTATAATTCAACGGTTCTTTTATTTCTTTAATAGTGTATTCACACCGGCTTTCGGAAAGAAAGAACCTGAATTTATATATATTGTCCCGAAATTCACGTAGTTAACAAATCAAATCGCCAAATATCTACTAAGCTTAACAGATCGAGCTGACAATTACATTAAAATGGGGGAAATGTACGGCACCAAAAAGCGACCAGGAAGGACACCAACGGTCTCTAAAAGAGAGAAATGGGAAATGAGGAGAATTGCAGTTAATGGAAACCTTAGCGCAAACGAAATTTGAGGCCAGTTAAATCTAGAATTAGGTGTACGTAGAATACAACAAATCATGAAGACCGAATTAAATCTTCTATATGGTAGCAAATGTGGTAAACCGTCATTAACACCAAGACACAAGAGGGCTAGATTCCGATTTGCCGAAAAATACCGTTTTTAGAAGAATGAAAAACAGTCGTCTTCAGTGATGAAGAAAAAACTTGGATGATCCAGATGGTGCCCATAAACGGCGGAATAAATGTTCAAAAAGGGAAAATAGAAAACGCAGAAATTTTGGCGGAGGTTCTCTACTAGTTTGGGCAGGAATGTCTTACAATGGTACCACGCCGATTTACTTTGTGTCGACTCTTATGGACTCCGAGAATTATATTGAACTTCTTGACAATTTGTTAATCGAATACGGAGAGAAAATTGTTGGTGCTGAGTTTGTTTTTCGACAAGACGATAGCCATCCATTCTTCAAGTAAAACAAAAGAATTCTTTCTGGACGGGAGTATTGCCTGCAATTAGTCTGGATCTCAATCCAATCGAGAATCTTTGGGCCATATTATCATCAAAAGTTTGTCATCATGGGCGGCAGTACTCCACTGTAAAGGAGCTAAAAGATTCCATTAATACGGAATGGAAAGAAATTGATATCAGTATCCTTCATAGTTTACTGAATTCGATGCAAAGGCGTAAGAAAAAGTCATAAATAACAATGGTGGCCATACGTCTTACAAACATGTTGGAAAAAAATTAAAAGTAAAAAAAAATGTCCTTTTTTTTTCTGTCAACTTTTGACAGTGTACTTGTGTGCCGAAATTAAGAGGAGGACTTGTAACAAGGCAACCATAGAGTCACTGTATAACTGAGCTACTCGGTCCAGGAGTCTGGCATAGAGTCACTGTATAACTGAGCTACTCGGTCCAGGAGTCTGGCAGATAGCTATTTTAGTACAAAAATCGAACGTGCTAAAAAATTTGGTACTAAAAATCGAACGTTCGAAAGATCAAAGTGTTGGTGAAAATAGGTGTAGACTGTGTAGTCATTCTGACATATCCCAGTTGGGAGTGGAATCATTACCGCGCCGATGATTCTTACCATGAAGCTATTACAGCTACTTCCTGTCGTAAAACATAGATTATTTTAACATTGCAATGTCATAGGCAAGCATTCGTTTTTTTCTACTTTCTGCATTACAAAGAATCGACATTGGAATCTAGGGAAACGAATGAATAATGTAATGATTGGAAAAAAAATCGACAATATAATGGTCGCAATAGAATCTATGATGGAATGGTTGCAAAAGAATAGAAAGCAAATTAATCTTTGAGAAGGTATTCTAACATTGAGGGAGCGATTCATTTTGAATTAATATTGAAAAATGTGATGAAATGGGATCCTGCTTTTAATATGAATTCAGTATTTTAAATTCTGTTGCTATAATTTAACTAATTTTGTTGCTGGAAAAGTACGGTGTAACAAGATTTTTTTCTTGCAACGAACAACTTGTAAAATTTTACGGGAATATTAGAAAGCAAACGGAATATGACATTAATGTTTTCTATTAATAATCTTTCGTTTTGTGCGCGGCACGTTTTGACGATGATCATTTATTTTATGCAATCTCCACACATTACCTTGCAATGCATATCAAATTCCCTAAATAAACTGCTACTTTATGCAATGCCTTCACATTACTTTAGAATGCATTGCAAATTCCTTAGGTCGATTTGAATGATTTCTCGATTTGAATGATTTTCAATAAAAGGGAATGGATTGCAAAAATCCCTGTTGGGATGTTTTTCCGCCATGTGTCAACAAACAGAATCATAAACTAGACTAAAAACCTGTTTGGTAAAGATGTGTGGGTGCAGAAAATTGCAAAATAAAATTGAATTTTTGGCTGTTTCTAATGGAATGGCACAATGATATTAATTTTTCAGGGCACATAATCGAATTCCAATTGCATTTTGATAAATATCTAACCGAATATGTATATACACCAAAAAATTCAAACTTAACGGATTCAACTCTGATACGCATCTGCCAGACTCCTGGACCGAGTAGCTCAGTTATACAGTGACTCTAGGTAACCACAACAACAAAATATTTTTTTAATAAAATCATGTGCGCGACAACCAAAGAAAAAATTAGAAAAAAAAAAAAAATAGATAAATTTTTTTAGGGCAGCACTGCTGTAAATCTTTTGGCGCCAAAATACGACGAGATTGGAATAAAATCCGTTTTTTTTTCGTCTGCCCGACAAGAAGTAAAGCAGAAAAATTTGCCCGAGGAGCTGCGTTTTGGCACTGTAAGCAAACAGTAGACTCATGACACAATATTGATAATACAAAAAGAAGAATAAAATGAAAGAAAACAAGAAGTGTGCAATAATAAACAGTGCAGAAAGTTAAAAAAAAAGAATAGTGGGAAGAAATTAGCCTTTCTTATAAATAATAATAATTTGTAATAATAACAATATAAGAACAAGACAAAGTCGCTAAAAAAATTTAATAATACAAATTAATAACAAATAAAATAACACTAATCAAGAATTATCAACCAAAGAAAAATTCCTGGATTTCGGGTAAGCAGCAAGCGCCCCAACAAAGTATTTTTTTTAATTAGATTTTAGTTTAATAAATTGAATTACATTCAATTTAATATACCTACCATTCGACTTGATTCCCCCTATCTGTAGATCTCTTAGCGTTATCCAGTCTGCACCACGAGGAGGTGGATCTACTGCGCAGACCATCGCTTCCCGGCCTAATAACTTTGATTAATAATTAAAACACGGAAATTTCAAAAACTAATAATTTTTGCCCAACCAAAAACCATATTTAGAATTAATAATCAAATCACGAAAATTTCAAAAACTGATTTGAAAAACTAATAATTTTTGGCCAACCAAAAACCACATTTAGAATTAATAATCAAGTCACGAAAATTTCAAAAAATAATTTGTAAAACTAATAATTTTTGGCCAACCGAAAGCCATATTTTGAATTAATAATCAAGTCACGAAAATTTCAAAAAATAATTTGTAAAACTAACAATTTTTGGCCAACCAAAACCCAAATTTAGAATTAATAATCAAGTCACGAAAATTTCAAAAAATAATTTGAAAAACTAATAATTTTTGGCCAACCAAAACCCAAATTTAGAACTAATAATCAAGTCACGAAAATTTCAAAAAATAATTTGAAAAACTAATAATTTTTGGCCAACCAAAACCCAAATTTAGAATTAATAATCAAGTCACGAAAATTTCAAAAAATAATTTGAAAAACTAATAATTTTTGGCCAACCAAAACCCAAATTTAGAATTAATAATCAAGTCACGAAAATTTCAAAAAATAATTTGAAAAACTAATAATTTTTGGCCAACCAAAACCCAAATTTAGAATTAATAATCAAGTCACGAAAATTTCAAAAAATAATTTGAAAAACTAATAATTTTTGGCCAACCAAAACCCAAATTTAGAATTAATAATCAAGTCACGAAAATTTCAAAAATTAATTTGAAAAACTAATAATTTTTGGCCAACCAAAACCCAAATTTAGAATTAATAATCAAGTCACGAAAATTTCAAAAAATAATTTGAAAAACTAATAATTTTTGGCCAACCAAAACCCAAATTTAGAACTAATAATCAAGTCACGAAAATTTCAAAAAATAATTTGAAAAACTAATAATTTTTGGCCAACCAAAACCCAAATTTAGAATTAATAATCAAGTCACGAAAATTTCAAAAAATAATTTGAAAAACTAATAATTTTTGGCCAACCAAAACCCAAATTTAGAATTAATAATCAAGTCACGAAAATTTCAAAAAATAATTTGAAAAACTAATAATTTTTGGCCAACCAAAACCCAAATTTAGAACTAATAATCAAGTCACGAAAATTTCAAAAAATAATTTGAAAAACTAATAATTTTTGGCCAACCAAAACCCAAATTTAGAATTAATAATCAAGTCACGAAAATTTCAAAAAATAATTTGAAAAACTAATAATTTTTGGCCAACCAAAACCCAAATTTAGAACTAATAATCAAGTCACGAAAATTTCAAAAAATAATTTGAAAAACTAATAATTTTTGGCCAACCAAAACCCAAATTTAGAATTAATAATCAAGTCACGAAAATTTCAAAAAATAATTTGTAAAACTAACAATTTTTGGCCAACCAAAAACCAAATTTAGAATTAATAATCAAGTCACGAAAATTTCAAAAAATAATTTGAAAAACTAACAATTTTTGGCCAACCAAAAACCAAATTTAGAATTAATAATCAAGTCACGAAAATTTCAAAAAATAATTTGAAAAACTAATAATTTTTGGCCAACCAAAACCCAAATTTAGAATTAATAATCAAGTCACGAAAATTTCAAAAAATAATTTGAAAAACTAATAATTTTTGGCCAACCAAAACCCAAATTTAGAACTAATAATCAAGTCACGAAAATTTCAAAAAATAATTTGTAAAACTAACAATTTTTGGCCAACCAAAAACCAAATTTAGAATTAATAATCAAGTCACGAAAATTTCAAAAAATAATTTGAAAAACTAATAATTTTTGGCCAACCAAAACCCAAATTTAGAATTAATAATCAAGTCACGAAAATTTCAAAAAATAATTTGAAAAACTAATAATTTTTGGCCAACCAAAACCCAAATTTAGAACTAATAATCAAGTCACGAAAATTTCAAAAAATAATTTGAAAAACTAATAATTTTTGGCCAACCAAAACCCAAATTTAGAATTAATAATCAAGTCACGAAAATTTCAAAAAATAATTTGAAAAACTAATAATTTTTGGCCAACCAAAACCCAAATTTAGAATTAATAATCAAGTCACGAAAATTTCAAAAAATAATTTGAAAAACTAATAATTTTTGGCCAACCAAAACCCAAATTTAGAACTAATAATCAAGTCACGAAAATTTCAAAAAATAATTTGAAAAACTAATAATTTTTGGCCAACCAAAACCCAAATTTAGAATTAATAATCAAGTCACGAAAATTTCAAAAAATAATTTGAAAAACTAATAATTTTTGGCCAACCAAAACCCAAATTTAGAACTAATAATCAAGTCACGAAAATTTCAAAAAATAATTTGAAAAACTAATAATTTTTGGCCAACCAAAACCCAAATTTAGAATTAATAATCAAGTCACGAAAATTTCAAAAAATAATTTGAAAAACTAATAATTTTTGGCCAACCAAAACCCAAATTTAGAATTAATAATCAAGTCACGAAAATTTCAAAAAATAATTTGAAAAACTAATAATTTTTGGCCAACCAAAACCCAAATTTAGAATTAATAATCAAGTCACGAAAATTTCAAAAAATAATTTGAAAAACTAATAATTTTTGGCCAACCAAAACCCAAATTTAGAACTAATAATCAAGTCACGAAAATTTCAAAAAATAATTTGAAAAACTAATAATTTTTGGCCAACCAAAACCCAAATTTAGAATTAATAATCAAGTCACGAAAATTTCAAAAAATAATTTGAAAAACTAATAATTTTTGGCCAACCAAAACCCAAATTTAGAATTAATAATCAAGTCACGAAAATTTCAAAAAATAATTTGAAAAACTAATAATTTTTGGCCAACCAAAACCCAAATTTAGAACTAATAATCAAGTCACGAAAATTTCAAAAAATAATTTGAAAAACTAATAATTTTTGGCCAACCAAAACCCAAATTTAGAATTAATAATCAAGTCACGAAAATTTCAAAAAATAATTTGAAAAACTAATAATTTTTGGCCAACCAAAACCCAAATTTAGAACTAATAATCAAGTCACGAAAATTTCAAAAAATAATTTGAAAAACTAATAATTTTTGGCCAACCAAAACCCAAATTTAGAATTAATAATCAAGTCACGAAAATTTCAAAAAATAATTTGAAAAACTAATAATTTTTGGCCAACCAAAACCCAAATTTAGAATTAATAATCAAGTCACGAAAATTTCAAAAAATAATTTGAAAAACTAATAATTTTTGGCCAACCAAAACCCAAATTTAGAACTAATAATCAAGTCACGAAAATTTCAAAAAATAATTTGAAAAACTAATAATTTTTGGCCAACCAAAACCCAAATTTAGAATTAATAATCAAGTCACGAAAATTTCAAAAAATAATTTGTAAAACTAACAATTTTTGGCCAACCAAAAACCAAATTTAGAATTAATAATCAAGTCACGAAAATTTCAAAAAATAATTTGAAAAACTAACAATTTTTGGCCAACCAAAAACCAAATTTAGAATTAATAATCAAGTCACGAAAATTTCAAAAAATAATTTGAAAAACTAATAATTTTTGGCCAACCAAAACCCAAATTTAGAATTAATAATCAAGTCACGAAAATTTCAAAAAATAATTTGAAAAACTAACAATTTTTGGTCAACCAAAACCCAAATTTAGAATTAATAATCAAGTCACGAAAATTTCAAAAAATAATTTGAAAAACTAACAATTTTTGGCCAACCAAAAGCCAAATTTAGAATTAATAATCAAGTCACGAAAATTTCAAAAAATAATTTGGAAAACTAATAATTTTTGGCCAACCAAAACCCAAATTTAGAATTAATAATCAAGTCACGAAAATTTCAAAAAATAATTTGTAAAACTAACAATTTTTGGCCAACCAAAAACCAAATTTAGAATTAATAATCAAGTCACGAAAATTTCAAAAAATAATTTGAAAAACTAATAATTTTTGGCCAACCAAAAACCAAATTTAGAATTAATAATCAAGTCACGAAAATTTCAAAAAATAATTTGAAAAACTAATAATTTTTGGCCAACCAAAAGCCATATTTTGAATTAATAATCAAGTCACGAAAATTTCAAAAATAATTTGGAAAACTAATAATTTTTGGCCAACCAACGATTTAATAATCAAGTCACGAAAATTTCAAAAATAATTTGGAAAACTAATAATTTTTGGCCAACCAACGATTTAATAATTAAGTCACGAAAATTTGAAAAACTAAAAATTTTCAGTTAACCAATTACTATTAAGTATCGTATTAATATCCAATCGAAATATTGGATCGGGCATTAAAAGACCCCTTACTATTGATTTGGCATTTTCCGAAATATTTATGTTTGGCTTGAAGACGTATCTCTTATTTTGCTGGTCGTCGATTAACCTAAATAAATTTGAATCGTCGAACGGCTTCTCAGCATTCAGCATAACGAATAAAGTTATGCCCAATGACCATACATCAGAAATTTTGGGATCGTATGGCATTGCTCTGATCACTTCTGGTGCTTTGTATGATAATGTTCCACAATAGGTCTGGGACATTATGCGTTTGCCCGCACCATCCAAACAGAACCGTGCAAAACCAAAATCGGCCAGCTTAACGTTCATATGATTCGATAGCAAGATATTTCGGCATTTTAAATCGCGATGTGCTATTTCCTTTGAATGGAGATAGCGAAGGGCTCGAACCATTTGCGAAAACCATACTTTGGTGTTTAGCTCACTGATCGGGCCTTGACTGTTAATATATTGCATAAGATCCCCATTATCGGCATAGTTCATAAAAATGAAAACCTTTGGACCACGTTCATATATCCTGTGGGTCTTTATAATGTACGGATGTTTGATTTGCGTTAGAATTTTCAATTCACGCGGTAAAAACTTGTCCTTCATTTGGCGCGGTGTCTTGCGTTTATCAATAATCTTGCACGCTAACGTGACACTTTTATTTGATTGGCCAGCATATTGGGCCGTTATTACCGTCGCGAACGTTCCACTGCCTATCTTAGGCCCGAGATTGTACCCAAGCCGAGAAAAATATTGGATATCAGAGTCCCGAGCATACAGGCCGCGCTCATTATTAAGCGTTTCCATAGCTTTATTCGCCAACACTGACCTTTACTTCCTTGAATTTGAACGTTTTGCCGCCGTTTGCAATTCAACTTTTCAGATAAATTTAGCACGTTTTCGTCTTCAGCCAAAACTTTTCTGTCAAAAATAATTAAAAAAAACAAAAAATTCGATTTTTTTATAATTTATTATCAAAAAAAAATTCAATAATATACAAATTTTGAATATATTTTGCCAAATTACAAAAACGCGTCCGCCTCGAATAGCTGAAATTTTCGTACTGACAATTTTTATTTTGACAGGTCATTATATAACTTTTTTGAAATGCACTGAACGTAAATTTTCAAAAAATGCACTGAACGTAAATTTTCAAAAAATGCACTGAACGTAAATTTTCAAAAAATGCACTGAACGTAAATTTTCAAAAAATGCACTGAACGTAAATTTTCAAAAAATGCACTGAACGTAAATTTTCAAAAAATGCACTGAACGTAAATTTTCAAAAATTACGTTCAGTGGTTTTTTGAAATGCACTGAACGTAAATTTTCAAAAATTACGTTCAGTGCTTATGATGAGCACTTAACGTAATTTTTGAAAATTTACGTTCAGTGCATTTTTTGAAAATTTACGTTCAGTGCATTTTTTGAAAATTTACGTTCAGTGCATTTCAAAAAAGTTATATAACGACCTGTCAAAATAAAAATTGTCAGTACGAAAATTTCAGCTATTCGAGGCGGACGCGTTTTTGTAATTTGGCAAAATATATTCAAAATTTGTATATTATTGAATTTTTTTTTGATAATAAATTATAAAAAAATCGAATTTTTTGTTTTTTTTAATTATTTTTGACAGAAAAGTTTTGGCTGAAGACGAAAACGTGCTAAATTTATCTGAAAAGTTGAATTGCAAACGGCGGCAAAACGTTCAAATTCAAGGAAGTAAAGGTCAGTGTTGGCGAATAAAGCTATGGAAACGCTTAATAATGAGCGCGGCCTGTATGCTCGGGACTCTGATATCCAATATTTTTCTCGGCTTGGGTACAATCTCGGGCCTAAGATAGGCAGTGGAACGTTCGCGACGGTAATAACGGCCCAATATGCTGGCCAATCAAATAAAAGTGTCACGTTAGCGTGCAAGATTATTGATAAACGCAAGGCACCGCGCCAAATGAAGGACAAGTTTTTACCGCGTGAATTGAAAATTCTAACGCAAATCAAACATCCGTACATTATAAAGACCCACAGGATATATGAACGTGGTCCAAAGGTTTTCATTTTTATGAACTATGCCGATAATGGGGATCTTATGCAATATATTAACAGTCAAGGCCCGATCAGTGAGCTAAACACCAAAGTATGGTTTTCGCAAATGGTTCGAGCCCTTCGCTATCTCCATTCAAAGGAAATAGCACATCGCGATTTAAAATGCCGAAATATCTTGCTATCGAATCATATGAACGTTAAGCTGGCCGATTTTGGTTTTGCACGGTTCTGTTTGGATGGTGCGGGCAAACGCATAATGTCCCAGACCTATTGTGGAACATTATCATACAAAGCACCAGAAGTGATCAGAGCAATGCCATACGATCCCAAAATTTCTGATGTATGGTCATTGGGCATAACTTTATTCGTTATGCTGAATGCTGAGAAGCCGTTCGACGATTCAAATTTATTTAGGTTAATCGACGACCAGCAAAATAAGAGATACGTCTTCAAGCCAAACATAAATATTTCGGAAAATGCCAAATCAATAGTAAGGGGTCTTTTAATGCCCGATCCAATATTTCGATTGGATATTAATACGATACTTAATAGTAATTGGTTAACTGAAAATTTTTAGTTTTTCAAATTTTCGTGACTTAATTATTAAATCGTTGGTTGGCCAAAAATTATTAGTTTTCCAAATTATTTTTGAAATTTTCGTGACTTGATTATTAAATCGTTGGTTGGCCAAAAATTATTAGTTTTCCAAATTATTTTTGAAATTTTCGTGACTTGATTATTAATTCAAAATATGGCTTTTGGTTGGCCAAAAATTATTAGTTTTTCAAATTATTTTTTGAAATTTTCGTGACTTGATTATTAATTCTAAATTTGGTTTTTGGTTGGCCAAAAATTATTAGTTTTTCAAATTATTTTTTGAAATTTTCGTGACTTGATTATTAATTCTAAATTTGGTTTTTGGTTGGCCAAAAATTGTTAGTTTTACAAATTATTTTTTGAAATTTTCGTGACTTGATTATTAATTCTAAATTTGGGTTTTGGTTGGCCAAAAATTATTAGTTTTCCAAATTATTTTTTGAAATTTTCGTGACTTGATTATTAATTCTAAATTTGGCTTTTGGTTGGCCAAAAATTATTAGTTTTTCAAATTATTTTTTGAAATTTTCGTGACTTGATTATTAATTCTAAATTTGGCTTTTGGTTGGCCAAAAATTATTAGTTTTTCAAATTATTTTTTGAAATTTTCGTGACTTGATTATTAATTCTAAATTTGGGTTTTGGTTGGCCAAAAATTGTTAGTTTTTCAAATTATTTTTTGAAATTTTCGTGACTTGATTATTAATTCTAAATTTGGTTTTTGGTTGGCCAAAAATTGTTAGTTTTACAAATTATTTTTTGAAATTTTCGTGACTTGATTATTAATTCTAAATTTGGTTTTTGGTTGGCCAAAAATTGTTAGTTTTACAAATTATTTTTTGAAATTTTCGTGACTTGATTATTAATTCTAAATTTGGTTTTTGGTTGGCCAAAAATTGTTAGTTTTACAAATTATTTTTTGAAATTTTCGTGACTTGATTATTAATTCTAAATTTGGCTTTTGGTTGGCCAAAAATTATTAGTTTTTCAAATTATTTTTTGAAATTTTCGTGACTTGATTATTAATTCTAAATTTGGTTTTTGGTTGGCCAAAAATTGTTAGTTTTACAAATTATTTTTTGAAATTTTCGTGACTTGATTATTAATTCTAAATTTGGGTTTTGGTTGGCCAAAAATTATTAGTTTTTCAAATTATTTTTTGAAATTTTCGTGACTTGATTATTAATTCTAAATTTGGGTTTTGGTTGGCCAAAAATTATTAGTTTTTCAAATTATTTTTTGAAATTTTCGTGACTTGATTATTAATTCTAAATTTGGGTTTTGGTTGGCCAAAAATTGTTAGTTTTTCAAATTATTTTTTGAAATTTTCGTGACTTGATTATTAATTCTAAATTTGGTTTTTGGTTGGCCAAAAATTGTTAGTTTTACAAATTATTTTTTGAAATTTTCGTGACTTGATTATTAATTCTAAATTTGGTTTTTGGTTGGCCAAAAATTATTAGTTTTTCAAATTATTTTTTGAAATTTTCGTGACTTGATTATTAATTCTAAATTTGGTTTTTGGTTGGCCAAAAATTATTAGTTTTTCAAATTATTTTTTGAAATTTTCGTGACTTGATTATTAATTCTAAATTTGGTTTTTGGTTGGCCAAAAATTGTTAGTTTTACAAATTATTTTTTGAAATTTTCGTGACTTGATTATTAATTCTAAATTTGGGTTTTGGTTGGCCAAAAATTATTAGTTTTTCAAATTATTTTTTGAAATTTTCGTGACTTGATTATTAATTCTAAATTTGGTTTTTGGTTGGCCAAAAATTGTTAGTTTTACAAATTATTTTTTGAAATTTTCGTGACTTGATTATTAATTCTAAATTTGGGTTTTGGTTGGCCAAAAATTATTAGTTTTTCAAATTATTTTTTGAAATTTTCGTGACTTGATTATTAATTCTAAATTTGGGTTTTGGTTGGCCAAAAATTATTAGTTTTTCAAATTATTTTTTGAAATTTTCGTGACTTGATTATTAATTCTAAATTTGGGTTTTGGTTGGCCAAAAATTATTAGTTTTTCAAATTATTTTTTGAAATTTTCGTGACTTGATTATTAATTCTAAATTTGGGTTTTGGTTGGCCAAAAATTGTTAGTTTTTCAAATTATTTTTTGAAATTTTCGTGACTTGATTATTAATTCTAAATTTGGTTTTTGGTTGGCCAAAAATTGTTAGTTTTACAAATTATTTTTTGAAATTTTCGTGACTTGATTATTAATTCTAAATTTGGTTTTTGGTTGGCCAAAAATTATTAGTTTTTCAAATTATTTTTTGAAATTTTCGTGACTTGATTATTAATTCTAAATTTGGTTTTTGGTTGGCCAAAAATTATTAGTTTTTCAAATTATTTTTTGAAATTTTCGTGACTTGATTATTAATTCTAAATTTGGTTTTTGGTTGGCCAAAAATTGTTAGTTTTACAAATTATTTTTTGAAATTTTCGTGACTTGATTATTAATTCTAAATTTGGGTTTTGGTTGGCCAAAAATTATTAGTTTTTCAAATTATTTTTTGAAATTTTCGTGACTTGATTATTAATTCTAAATTTGGTTTTTGGTTGGCCAAAAATTGTTAGTTTTACAAATTATTTTTTGAAATTTTCGTGACTTGATTATTAATTCTAAATTTGGGTTTTGGTTGGCCAAAAATTATTAGTTTTTCAAATTATTTTTTGAAATTTTCGTGACTTGATTATTAATTCTAAATTTGGGTTTTGGTTGGCCAAAAATTATTAGTTTTTCAAATTATTTTTTGAAATTTTCGTGACTTGATTATTAATTCTAAATTTGGGTTTTGGTTGGCCAAAAATTATTAGTTTTTCAAATTATTTTTTGAAATTTTCGTGACTTGATTATTAATTCTAAATTTGGGTTTTGGTTGGCCAAAAATTGTTAGTTTTTCAAATTATTTTTTGAAATTTTCGTGACTTGATTATTAATTCTAAATTTGGTTTTTGGTTGGCCAAAAATTGTTAGTTTTACAAATTATTTTTTGAAATTTTCGTGACTTGATTATTAATTCTAAATTTGGTTTTTGGTTGGCCAAAAATTATTAGTTTTTCAAATTATTTTTTGAAATTTTCGTGACTTGATTATTAATTCTAAATTTGGTTTTTGGTTGGCCAAAAATTGTTAGTTTTTCAAATTATTTTTTGAAATTTTCGTGACTTGATTATTAATTCTAAATTTGGGTTTTGGTTGGCCAAAAATTATTAGTTTTTCAAATTATTTTTTGAAATTTTCGTGACTTGATTATTAATTCTAAATTTGGTTTTTGGTTGGCCAAAAATTGTTAGTTTTACAAATTATTTTTTGAAATTTTCGTGACTTGATTATTAATTCTAAATTTGGGTTTTGGTTGGCCAAAAATTATTAGTTTTTCAAATTATTTTTTGAAATTTTCGTGACTTGATTATTAATTCTAAATTTGGGTTTTGGTTGGCCAAAAATTGTTAGTTTTTCAAATTATTTTTTGAAATTTTCGTGACTTGATTATTAATTCTAAATTTGGTTTTTGGTTGGCCAAAAATTGTTAGTTTTACAAATTATTTTTTGAAATTTTCGTGACTTGATTATTAATTCTAAATTTGGGTTTTGGTTGGCCAAAAATTATTAGTTTTTCAAATTATTTTTTGAAATTTTCGTGACTTGATTATTAATTCTAAATTTGGGTTTTGGTTGGCCAAAAATTGTTAGTTTTTCAAATTATTTTTTGAAATTTTCGTGACTTGATTATTAATTCTAAATTTGGTTTTTGGTTGGCCAAAAATTGTTAGTTTTACAAATTATTTTTTGAAATTTTCGTGACTTGATTATTAATTCTAAATTTGGTTTTTGGTTGGCCAAAAATTGTTAGTTTTACAAATTATTTTTTGAAATTTTCGTGACTTGATTATTAATTCTAAATTTGGTTTTTGGTTGGCCAAAAATTGTTAGTTTTACAAATTATTTTTTGAAATTTTCGTGACTTGATTATTAATTCTAAATTTGGGTTTTGGTTGGCCAAAAATTATTAGTTTTACAAATTATTTTTTGAAATTTTCGTGACTTGATTATTAATTCTAAATTTGGGTTTTGGTTGGCCAAAAATTATTAGTTTTTCAAATTATTTTTTGAAATTTTCGTGACTTGATTATTAATTCTAAATTTGGTTTTTGGTTGGCCAAAAATTGTTAGTTTTTCAAATTATTTTTTGAAATTTTCGTGACTTGATTATTAATTCTAAATTTGGGTTTTGGTTGGCCAAAAATTATTAGTTTTTCAAATTATTTTTTGAAATTTTCGTGACTTGATTATTAATTCTAAATTTGGGTTTTGGTTGGCCAAAAATTGTTAGTTTTTCAAATTATTTTTTGAAATTTTCGTGACTTGATTATTAATTCTAAATTTGGGTTTTGGTTGGCCAAAAATTATTAGTTTTTCAAATTATTTTTTGAAATTTTCGTGACTTGATTATTAATTCTAAATTTGGGTTTTGGTTGGCCAAAAATTATTAGTTTTTCAAATTATTTTTTGAAATTTTCGTGACTTGATTATTAATTCTAAATTTGGGTTTTGGTTGGCCAAAAATTGTTAGTTTTTCAAATTATTTTTTGAAATTTTCGTGACTTGATTATTAATTCTAAATTTGGTTTTTGGTTGGCCAAAAATTGTTAGTTTTACAAATTATTTTTTGAAATTTTCGTGACTTGATTATTAATTCTAAATTTGGTTTTTGGTTGGCCAAAAATTGTTAGTTTTACAAATTATTTTTTGAAATTTTCGTGACTTGATTATTAATTCTAAATTTGGTTTTTGGTTGGCCAAAAATTGTTAGTTTTACAAATTATTTTTTGAAATTTTCGTGACTTGATTATTAATTCTAAATTTGGGTTTTGGTTGGCCAAAAAATATTAGTTTTACAAATTATTTTTTGAAATTTTCGTGACTTGATTATTAATTCTAAATTTGGGTTTTGGTTGGCCAAAAATTATTAGTTTTTCAAATTATTTTTTGAAATTTTCGTGACTTGATTATTAATTCTAAATTTGGTTTTTGGTTGGCCAAAAATTGTTAGTTTTTCAAATTATTTTTTGAAATTTTCGTGACTTGATTATTAATTCTAAATTTGGTTTTTGGTTGGCCAAAAATTGTTAGTTTTACAAATTATTTTTTGAAATTTTCGTGACTTGATTATTAATTCTAAATTTGGGTTTTGGTTGGCCAAAAATTATTAGTTTTTCAAATTATTTTTTGAAATTTTCGTGACTTGATTATTAATTCTAAATTTGGGTTTTGGTTGGCCAAAAATTATTAGTTTTTCAAATTATTTTTTGAAATTTTCGTGACTTGATTATTAATTCTAAATTTGGTTTTTGGTTGGCCAAAAATTGTTAGTTTTACAAATTATTTTTTGAAATTTTCGTGACTTGATTATTAATTCTAAATTTGGTTTTTGGTTGGCCAAAAATTGTTAGTTTTACAAATTATTTTTTGAAATTTTCGTGACTTGATTATTAATTCTAAATTTGGCTTTTGGTTGGCCAAAAATTATTAGTTTTTCAAATTATTTTTTGAAATTTTCGTGACTTGATTATTAATTCTAAATTTGGTTTTTGGTTGGCCAAAAATTGTTAGTTTTACAAATTATTTTTTGAAATTTTCGTGACTTGATTATTAATTCTAAATTTGGGTTTTGGTTGGCCAAAAATTATTAGTTTTTCAAATTATTTTTTGAAATTTTCGTGACTTGATTATTAATTCTAAATTTGGGTTTTGGTTGGCCAAAAATTATTAGTTTTTCAAATTATTTTTTGAAATTTTCGTGACTTGATTATTAATTCTAAATTTGGGTTTTGGTTGGCCAAAAATTGTTAGTTTTTCAAATTATTTTTTGAAATTTTCGTGACTTGATTATTAATTCTAAATTTGGTTTTTGGTTGGCCAAAAATTGTTAGTTTTACAAATTATTTTTTGAAATTTTCGTGACTTGATTATTAATTCTAAATTTGGTTTTTGGTTGGCCAAAAATTATTAGTTTTTCAAATTATTTTTTGAAATTTTCGTGACTTGATTATTAATTCTAAATTTGGTTTTTGGTTGGCCAAAAATTATTAGTTTTTCAAATTATTTTTTGAAATTTTCGTGACTTGATTATTAATTCTAAATTTGGTTTTTGGTTGGCCAAAAATTGTTAGTTTTACAAATTATTTTTTGAAATTTTCGTGACTTGATTATTAATTCTAAATTTGGGTTTTGGTTGGCCAAAAATTATTAGTTTTTCAAATTATTTTTTGAAATTTTCGTGACTTGATTATTAATTCTAAATTTGGTTTTTGGTTGGCCAAAAATTGTTAGTTTTACAAATTATTTTTTGAAATTTTCGTGACTTGATTATTAATTCTAAATTTGGGTTTTGGTTGGCCAAAAATTATTAGTTTTTCAAATTAATTTTTGAAATTTTCGTGACTTGATTATTAATTCTAAATTTGGGTTTTGGTTGGCCAAAAATTGTTAGTTTTTCAAATTATTTTTTGAAATTTTCGTGACTTGATTATTAATTCTAAATTTGGTTTTTGGTTGGCCAAAAATTGTTAGTTTTACAAATTATTTTTTGAAATTTTCGTGACTTGATTATTAATTCTAAATTTGGTTTTTGGTTGGCCAAAAATTATTAGTTTTTCAAATTATTTTTTGAAATTTTCGTGACTTGATTATTAATTCTAAATTTGGTTTTTGGTTGGCCAAAAATTGTTAGTTTTACAAATTATTTTTTGAAATTTTCGTGACTTGATTATTAATTCTAAATTTGGGTTTTGGTTGGCCAAAAATTATTAGTTTTTCAAATTATTTTTTGAAATTTTCGTGACTTGATTATTAATTCTAAATTTGGTTTTTGGTTGGCCAAAAATTGTTAGTTTTACAAATTATTTTTTGAAATTTTCGTGACTTGATTATTAATTCTAAATTTGGGTTTTGGTTGGCCAAAAATTATTAGTTTTTCAAATTATTTTTTGAAATTTTCGTGACTTGATTATTAATTCTAAATTTGGGTTTTGGTTGGCCAAAAATTGTTAGTTTTTCAAATTATTTTTTGAAATTTTCGTGACTTGATTATTAATTCTAAATTTGGTTTTTGGTTGGCCAAAAATTGTTAGTTTTACAAATTATTTTTTGAAATTTTCGTGACTTGATTATTAATTCTAAATTTGGTTTTTGGTTGGCCAAAAATTGTTAGTTTTACAAATTATTTTTTGAAATTTTCGTGACTTGATTATTAATTCTAAATTTGGTTTTTGGTTGGCCAAAAATTGTTAGTTTTACAAATTATTTTTTGAAATTTTCGTGACTTGATTATTAATTCTAAATTTGGGTTTTGGTTGGCCAAAAATTATTAGTTTTACAAATTATTTTTTGAAATTTTCGTGACTTGATTATTAATTCTAAATTTGGGTTTTGGTTGGCCAAAAATTATTAGTTTTTCAAATTATTTTTTGAAATTTTCGTGACTTGATTATTAATTCTAAATTTGGTTTTTGGTTGGCCAAAAATTGTTAGTTTTTCAAATTATTTTTTGAAATTTTCGTGACTTGATTATTAATTCTAAATTTGGTTTTTGGTTGGCCAAAAATTGTTAGTTTTACAAATTATTTTTTGAAATTTTCGTGACTTGATTATTAATTCCAAATTTGGGTTTTGGTTGGCCAAAAATTATTAGTTTTTCAAATTATTTTTTGAAATTTTCGTGACTTGATTATTAATTCTAAATTTGGTTTTTGGTTGGCCAAAAATTATTAGTTTTTCAAATTATTTTTTGAAATTTTCGTGACTTGATTATTAATTCTAAATTTGGGTTTTGGTTGGCCAAAAATTATTAGTTTTTCAAATTATTTTTTGAAATTTTCGTGACTTGATTATTAATTCTAAATTTGGCTTTTGGTTGGCCAAAAATTATTAGTTTTTCAAATTATTTTTTGAAATTTTCGTGACTTGATTATTAATTCTAAATGTGGTTTTTGGTTGGCCAAAAATTATTAGTTTTTCAAATTATTTTTTGAAATTTTCGTGACTTGATTATTAATTCTAAATTTGGCTTTTGGTTGGCCAAAAATTATTAGTTTTTCAAATTATTTTTTGAAATTTTCGTGACTTGATTATTAATTCTAAATTTGGCTTTTGGTTGGCCAAAAATTATTAGTTTTTCAAATTATTTTTTGAAATTTTCGTGACTTGATTATTAATTCTAAATTTGGGTTTTGGTTGGCCAAAAATTATTAGTTTTCCAAATTATTTTTTGAAATTTTCGTGACTTGATTATTAATTCTAAATTTGGCTTTTGGTTGGCCAAAAATTATTAGTTTTTCAAATTATTTTTTGAAATTTTCGTGACTTGATTATTAATTCTAAATTTGGCTTTTGGTTGGCCAAAAATTATTAGTTTTTCAAATTATTTTTTGAAATTTTCGTGACTTGATTATTAATTCTAAATTTGGTTTTTGGTTGGCCAAAAATTATTAGTTTTTCAAATTATTTTTTGAAATTTTCGTGACTTGATTATTAATTCTAAATGTGGTTTTTGGTTGGCCAAAAATTATTAGTTTTTCAAATTATTTTTTGAAATTTTCGTGACTTGATTATTAATTCTAAATTTGGGTTTTGGTTGGCCAAAAATTATTAGTTTTTCAAATTATTTTTTGAAATTTTCGTGACTTGATTATTAATTCTAAATTTGGGTTTTGGTTGGCCAAAAATTATTAGTTTTCCAAATTATTTTTTGAAATTTTCGTGACTTGATTATTAATTCTAAATTTGGCTTTTGGTTGGCCAAAAATTATTAGTTTTTCAAATTATTTTTTGAAATTTTCGTGACTTGATTATTAATTCTAAATTTGGTTTTTGGTTGGCCAAAAATTATTAGTTTTTCAAATTATTTTTTGAAATTTTCGTGACTTGATTATTAATTCTAAATGTGGTTTTTGGTTGGCCAAAAATTATTAGTTTTACAAATTATTTTTTGAAATTTTCGTGACTTGATTATTAATTCTAAATTTGGGTTTTGGTTGGCCAAAAATTATTAGTTTTCCAAATTATTTTTTGAAATTTTCGTGACTTGATTATTAATTCTAAATTTGGCTTTTGGTTGGCCAAAAATTATTAGTTTTTCAAATTATTTTTTGAAATTTTCGTGACTTGATTATTAATTCTAAATTTGGCTTTTGGTTGGCCAAAAATTATTAGTTTTTCAAATTATTTTTTGAAATTTTCGTGACTTGATTATTAATTCTAAATTTGGTTTTTGGTTGGCCAAAAATTATTAGTTTTTCAAATTATTTTTTGAAATTTTCGTGACTTGATTATTAATTCTAAATTTGGTTTTTGGTTGGCCAAAAATTGTTAGTTTTACAAATTATTTTTTGAAATTTTCGTGACTTGATTATTAATTCTAAATGTGGTTTTTGGTTGGCCAAAAATTATTAGTTTTACAAATTATTTTTTGAAATTTTCGTGACTTGATTATTAATTCTAAATTTGGGTTTTGGTTGGCCAAAAATTATTAGTTTTCCAAATTATTTTTTGAAATTTTCGTGACTTGATTATTAATTCTAAATTTGGTTTTTGGTTGGCCAAAAATTGTTAGTTTTACAAATTATTTTTTGAAATTTTCGTGACTTGATTATTAATTCTAAATGTGGTTTTTGGTTGGCCAAAAATTATTAGTTTTACAAATTATTTTTTGAAATTTTCGTGACTTGATTATTAATTCTAAATTTGGGTTTTGGTTGGCCAAAAATTATTAGTTTTCCAAATTATTTTTTGAAATTTTCGTGACTTGATTATTAATTCTAAATTTGGCTTTTGGTTGGCCAAAAATTATTAGTTTTTCAAATTATTTTTTGAAATTTTCGTGACTTGATTATTAATTCTAAATTTGGCTTTTGGTTGGCCAAAAATTATTAGTTTTTCAAATTATTTTTTGAAATTTTCGTGACTTGATTATTAATTCTAAATTTGGTTTTTGGTTGGCCAAAAATTATTAGTTTTTCAAATTATTTTTTGAAATTTTCGTGACTTGATTATTAATTCTAAATTTGGTTTTTGGTTGGCCAAAAATTGTTAGTTTTACAAATTATTTTTTGAAATTTTCGTGACTTGATTATTAATTCTAAATGTGGTTTTTGGTTGGCCAAAAATTATTAGTTTTACAAATTATTTTTTGAAATTTTCGTGACTTGATTATTAATTCTAAATTTGGGTTTTGGTTGGCCAAAAATTATTAGTTTTCCAAATTATTTTTTGAAATTTTCGTGACTTGATTATTAATTCTAAATTTGTTTTTTGGTTGGCCAAAAATTATTAGTTTTTCAAATTATTTTTTGAAATTTTCGTGACTTGATTATTAATTCTAAATGTGGTTTTTGGTTGGCCAAAAATTATTAGTTTTACAAATTATTTTTTGAAATTTTCGTGACTTGATTATTAATTCTAAATTTGGGTTTTGGTTGGCCAAAAATTATTAGTTTTCCAAATTATTTTTTGAAATTTTCGTGACTTGATTATTAATTCTAAATTTGGCTTTTGGTTGGCCAAAAATTATTAGTTTTTCAAATTATTTTTTGAAATTTTCGTGACTTGATTATTAATTCTAAATTTGGCTTTTGGTTGGCCAAAAATTATTAGTTTTTCAAATTATTTTTTGAAATTTTCGTGACTTGATTATTAATTCTAAATTTGGTTTTTGGTTGGCCAAAAATTATTAGTTTTTCAAATTATTTTTTGAAATTTTCGTGACTTGATTATTAATTCTAAATTTGGTTTTTGGTTGGCCAAAAATTGTTAGTTTTACAAATTATTTTTTGAAATTTTCGTGACTTGATTATTAATTCTAAATTTGGGTTTTGGTTGGCCAAAAATTATTAGTTTTCCAAATTATTTTTTGAAATTTTCGTGACTTGATTATTAATTCTAAATTTGGTTTTTGGTTGGCCAAAAATTATTAGTTTTTCAAATTATTTTTTGAAATTTTCGTGACTTGATTATTAATTCTAAATTTGGTTTTTGGTTGGCCAAAAATTGTTAGTTTTACAAATTATTTTTTGAAATTTTCGTGACTTGATTATTAATTCTAAATTTGGTTTTTGGTTGGCCAAAAATTGTTAGTTTTACAAATTATTTTTTGAAATTTTCGTGACTTGATTATTAATTCTAAATTTGGTTTTTGGTTGGCCAAAAATTATTAGTTTTCCAAATAATTTTTTGAAATTTTCGTGACTTGATTATTAATTCTAAATTTGGCTTTTGGTTGGCCAAAAATTATTAGTTTTTCAAATTATTTTTTGAAATTTTCGTGACTTGATTATTAATTCTAAATTTGGCTTTTGGTTGGCCAAAAATTGTTAGTTTTACAAATTATTTTTTGAAATTTTCGTGACTTGATTATTAATTCTAAATTTGGTTTTTGGTTGGCCAAAAATTGTTAGTTTTACAAATTATTTTTTGAAATTTTCGTGACTTGATTATTAATTCTAAATTTGGTTTTTGGTTGGCCAAAAATTATTAGTTTTCCAAATAATTTTTTGAAATTTTCGTGACTTGATTATTAATTCTAAATTTGGCTTTTGGTTGGCCAAAAATTATTAGTTTTTCAAATTATTTTTTGAAATTTTCGTGACTTGATTATTAATTCTAAATTTGGCTTTTGGTTGGCCAAAAATTATTAGTTTTTCAAATTATTTTTTGAAATTTTCGTGACTTGATTATTAATTCTAAATTTGGTTTTTGGTTGGCCAAAAATTATTAGTTTTTCAAATTATTTTTTGAAATTTTCGTGACTTGATTATTAATTCTAAATGTGGTTTTTGGTTGGCCAAAAATTATTAGTTTTTCAAATTATTTTTTGAAATTTTCGTGACTTGATTATTAATTCTAAATTTGGCTTTTGGTTGGCCAAAAATTATTAGTTTTTCAAATTATTTTTTGAAATTTTCGTGACTTGATTATTAATTCTAAATTTGGTTTTTGGTTGGCCAAAAATTATTAGTTTTTCAAATTATTTTTTGAAATTTTCGTGACTTGATTATTAATTCTAAATTTGGTTTTTGGTTGGCCAAAAATTGTTAGTTTTACAAATTATTTTTTGAAATTTTCGTGACTTGATTATTAATTCTAAATTTGGGTTTTGGTTGGCCAAAAATTATTAGTTTTCCAAATTATTTTTTGAAATTTTCGTGACTTGATTATTAATTCTAAATTTGGCTTTTGGTTGGCCAAAAATTATTAGTTTTTCAAATTATTTTTTGAAATTTTCGTGACTTGATTATTAATTCTAAATTTGGCTTTTGGTTGGCCAAAAATTATTAGTTTTTCAAATTATTTTTTGAAATTTTCGTGACTTGATTATTAATTCTAAATTTGGTTTTTGGTTGGCCAAAAATTATTAGTTTTTCAAATTATTTTTTGAAATTTTCGTGACTTGATTATTAATTCTAAATGTGGTTTTTGGTTGGCCAAAAATTATTAGTTTTACAAATTATTTTTTGAAATTTTCGTGACTTGATTATTAATTCTAAATTTGGGTTTTGGTTGGCCAAAAATTATTAGTTTTCCAAATTATTTTTTGAAATTTTCGTGACTTGATTATTAATTCTAAATTTGGCTTTTGGTTGGCCAAAAATTATTAGTTTTTCAAATTATTTTTTGAAATTTTCGTGACTTGATTATTAATTCTAAATTTGGCTTTTGGTTGGCCAAAAATTATTAGTTTTTCAAATTATTTTTTGAAATTTTCGTGACTTGATTATTAATTCTAAATTTGGTTTTTGGTTGGCCAAAAATTGTTAGTTTTACAAATTATTTTTTGAAATTTTCGTGACTTGATTATTAATTCTAAATTTGGGTTTTGGTTGGCCAAAAATTATTAGTTTTCCAAATTATTTTTTGAAATTTTCGTGACTTGATTATTAATTCTAAATTTGGCTTTTGGTTGGCCAAAAATTATTAGTTTTTCAAATTATTTTTTGAAATTTTCGTGACTTGATTATTAATTCTAAATTTGGTTTTTGGTTGGCCAAAAATTGTTAGTTTTACAAATTATTTTTTGAAATTTTCGTGACTTGATTATTAATTCTAAATTTGGGTTTTGGTTGGCCAAAAATTATTAGTTTTCCAAATTATTTTTTGAAATTTTCGTGACTTGATTATTAATTCTAAATTTGGCTTTTGGTTGGCCAAAAATTATTAGTTTTTCAAATTATTTTTTGAAATTTTCGTGACTTGATTATTAATTCTAAATTTGGTTTTTGGTTGGCCAAAAATTGTTAGTTTTACAAATTATTTTTTGAAATTTTCGTGACTTGATTATTAATTCTAAATTTGGGTTTTGGTTGGCCAAAAATTATTAGTTTTCCAAATTATTTTTTGAAATTTTCGTGACTTGATTATTAATTCTAAATTTGGGTTTTGGTTGGCCAAAAATTATTAGTTTTCCAAATTATTTTTTGAAATTTTCGTGACTTGATTATTAATTCTAAATTTGGCTTTTGGTTGGCCAAAAATTATTAGTTTTTCAAATTATTTTTTGAAATTTTCGTGACTTGATTATTAATTCTAAATTTGGCTTTTGGTTGGCCAAAAATTATTAGTTTTTCAAATTATTTTTTGAAATTTTCGTGACTTGATTATTAATTCTAAATTTGGTTTTTGGTTGGCCAAAAATTGTTAGTTTTACAAATTATTTTTTGAAATTTTCGTGACTTGATTATTAATTCTAAATTTGGGTTTTGGTTGGCCAAAAATTATTAGTTTTCCAAATTATTTTTTGAAATTTTCGTGACTTGATTATTAATTCTAAATTTGGCTTTTGGTTGGCCAAAAATTATTAGTTTTTCAAATTATTTTTTGAAATTTTCGTGACTTGATTATTAATTCTAAATTTGGTTTTTGGTTGGCCAAAAATTGTTAGTTTTACAAATTATTTTTTGAAATTTTCGTGACTTGATTATTAATTCTAAATTTGGGTTTTGGTTGGCCAAAAATTATTAGTTTTCCAAATTATTTTTTGAAATTTTCGTGACTTGATTATTAATTCTAAATTTGGGTTTTGGTTGGCCAAAAATTATTAGTTTTCCAAATTATTTTTTGAAATTTTCGTGACTTGATTATTAATTCTAAATTTGGCTTTTGGTTGGCCAAAAATTATTAGTTTTTCAAATTATTTTTTGAAATTTTCGTGACTTGATTATTAATTCTAAATTTGGTTTTTGGTTGGCCAAAAATTGTTAGTTTTACAAATTATTTTTTGAAATTTTCGTGACTTGATTATTAATTCTAAATTTGGGTTTTGGTTGGCCAAAAATTATTAGTTTTCCAAATTATTTTTTGAAATTTTCGTGACTTGATTATTAATTCTAAATTTGGGTTTTGGTTGGCCAAAAATTATTAGTTTTCCAAATTATTTTTTGAAATTTTCGTGACTTGATTATTAATTCTAAATTTGGCTTTTGGTTGGCCAAAAATTATTAGTTTTTCAAATTATTTTTTGAAATTTTCGTGACTTGATTATTAATTCTAAATTTGGCTTTTGGTTGGCCAAAAATTATTAGTTTTTCAAATTATTTTTTGAAATTTTCGTGACTTGATTATTAATTCTAAATTTGGTTTTTGGTTGGCCAAAAATTGTTAGTTTTACAAATTATTTTTTGAAATTTTCGTGACTTGATTATTAATTCTAAATTTGGGTTTTGGTTGGCCAAAAATTATTAGTTTTCCAAATTATTTTTTGAAATTTTCGTGACTTGATTATTAATTCTAAATTTGGCTTTTGGTTGGCCAAAAATTATTAGTTTTTCAAATTATTTTTTGAAATTTTCGTGACTTGATTATTAATTCTAAATTTGGCTTTTGGTTGGCCAAAAATTATTAGTTTTCCAAATTATTTTTTGAAATTTTCGTGACTTGATTATTAATTCTAAATTTGGGTTTTGGTTGGCCAAAAATTATTAGTTTTCCAAATTATTTTTTGAAATTTTCGTGACTTGATTATTAATTCTAAATTTGGCTTTTGGTTGGCCAAAAATTATTAGTTTTTCAAATTATTTTTTGAAATTTTCGTGACTTGATTATTAATTCTAAATTTGGCTTTTGGTTGGCCAAAAATTATTAGTTTTTCAAATTATTTTTTGAAATTTTCGTGACTTGATTATTAATTCTAAATTTGGTTTTTGGTTGGCCAAAAATTGTTAGTTTTACAAATTATTTTTTGAAATTTTCGTGACTTGATTATTAATTCTAAATTTGGTTTTTGGTTGGCCAAAAATTATTAGTTTTCCAAATTATTTTTTGAAATTTTCGTGACTTGATTATTAATTCTAAATTTGGCTTTTGGTTGGCCAAAAATTATTAGTTTTTCAAATTATTTTTTGAAATTTTCGTGACTTGATTATTAATTCTAAATTTGGCTTTTGGTTGGCCAAAAATTATTAGTTTTTCAAATTATTTTTTGAAATTTTCGTGACTTGATTATTAATTCTAAATTTGGTTTTTGGTTGGCCAAAAATTATTAGTTTTTCAAATTATTTTTTGAAATTTTCGTGACTTGATTATTAATTCTAAATGTGGTTTTTGGTTGGCCAAAAATTATTAGTTTTTCAAATTATTTTTTGAAATTTTCGTGACTTGATTATTAATTCTAAATATGGTTTTTGGTTGGCCAAAAATTATTAGTTTTTCAAATTATTTTTTGAAATTTTCGTGACTTGATTATTAATTCTAAATTTGGCTTTTGGTTGGCCAAAAATTATTAGTTTTTCAAATTATTTTTTGAAATTTTCGTGACTTGATTATTAATTCTAAATTTGGTTTTTGGTTGGCCAAAAATTGTTAGTTTTACAAATTATTTTTTGAAATTTTCGTGACTTGATTATTAATTCTAAATTTGGTTTTTGGTTGGCCAAAAATTGTTAGTTTTACAAATTATTTTTTGAAATTTTCGTGACTTGATTATTAATTCTAAATTTGGTTTTTGGTTGGCCAAAAATTATTAGTTTTCCAAATTATTTTTTGAAATTTTCGTGACTTGATTATTAATTCTAAATGTGGTTTTTGGTTGGCCAAAAATTATTAGTTTTACAAATTATTTTTTGAAATTTTCGTGACTTGATTATTAATTCTAAATTTGGTTTTTGGTTGGCCAAAAATTGTTAGTTTTACAAATTATTTTTTGAAATTTTCGTGACTTGATTATTAATTCTAAATTTGGTTTTTGGTTGGCCAAAAATTATTAGTTTTCCAAATTATTTTTTGAAATTTTCGTGACTTGATTATTAATTCTAAATTTGGCTTTTGGTTGGCCAAAAATTATTAGTTTTTCAAATTATTTTTTGAAATTTTCGTGACTTGATTATTAATTCTAAATTTGGCTTTTGGTTGGCCAAAAATTATTAGTTTTTCAAATTATTTTTTGAAATTTTCGTGACTTGATTATTAATTGTAAATGTGGTTTTTGGTTGGCCAAAAATTATTAGTTTTTCAAATTATTTTTTGAAATTTTCGTGACTTGATTATTAATTCTAAATATGGTTTTTGGTTGGCCAAAAATTATTAGTTTTTCAAATTATTTTTTGAAATTTTCGTGACTTGATTATTAATTCTAAATGTGGTTTTTGGTTGGCCAAAAATTATTAGTTTTACAAATTATTTTTTGAAATTTTCGTGACTTGATTATTAATTCTAAATGTGGTTTTTGGTTGGCCAAAAATTATTAGTTTTTCAAATTATTTTTTGAAATTTTCGTGACTTGATTATTAATTCTAAATTTGGTTTTTGGTTGGCCAAAAATTATTAGTTTTTCAAATTATTTTTTGAAATTTTCGTGACTTGATTATTAATTCTAAATTTGGCTTTTGGTTGGCCAAAAATTATTAGTTTTTCAAATTATTTTTTGAAATTTTCGTGACTTGATTATTAATTCTAAATGTGGTTTTTGGTTGGCCAAAAATTATTAGTTTTACAAATTATTTTTTGAAATTTTCGTGACTTGATTATTAATTCTAAATTTGGTTTTTGGTTGGCCAAAAATTGTTAGTTTTACAAATTATTTTTTGAAATTTTCGTGACTTGATTATTAATTCTAAATTTGGTTTTTGGTTGGCCAAAAATTATTAGTTTTCCAAATTATTTTTTGAAATTTTCGTGACTTGATTATTAATTCTAAATTTGGCTTTTGGTTGGCCAAAAATTATTAGTTTTTCAAATTATTTTTTGAAATTTTCGTGACTTGATTATTAATTCTAAATTTGGCTTTTGGTTGGCCAAAAATTATTAGTTTTTCAAATTATTTTTTGAAATTTTCGTGACTTGATTATTAATTGTAAATGTGGTTTTTGGTTGGCCAAAAATTATTAGTTTTTCAAATTATTTTTTGAAATTTTCGTGACTTGATTATTAATTCTAAATTTGGTTTTTGGTTGGCCAAAAATTATTAGTTTTTCAAATTATTTTTTGAAATTTTCGTGACTTGATTATTAATTGTAAATATGGTTTTTGGTTGGCCAAAAATTATTAGTTTTTCAAATTATTTTTTGAAATTTTCGTGACTTGATTATTAATTGTAAATGTGGTTTTTGGTTGGCCAAAAATTATTAGTTTTTCAAATTATTTTTTGAAATTTTCGTGACTTGATTATTAATTCTAAATTTGGTTTTTGGTTGGCCAAAAATTATTAGTTTTCCAAATTATTTTTTGAAATTTTCGTGACTTGATTATTAATTCTAAATTTGGCTTTTGGTTGGCCAAAAATTATTAGTTTTTCAAATTATTTTTTGAAATTTTCGTGACTTGATTATTAATTCTAAATTTGGCTTTTGGTTGGCCAAAAATTATTAGTTTTTCAAATTATTTTTTGAAATTTTCGTGACTTGATTATTAATTGTAAATGTGGTTTTTGGTTGGCCAAAAATTATTAGTTTTTCAAATTATTTTTTGAAATTTTCGTGACTTGATTATTAATTCTAAATTTGGTTTTTGGTTGGCCAAAAATTATTAGTTTTTCAAATTATTTTTTGAAATTTTCGTGACTTGATTATTAATTGTAAATATGGTTTTTGGTTGGCCAAAAATTATTAGTTTTTCAAATTATTTTTTGAAATTTTCGTGACTTGATTATTAATTGTAAATATGGTTTTTGGTTGGCCAAAAATTATTAGTTTTTCAAATTATTTTTTGAAATTTTCGTGACTTGATTATTAATTGTAAATGTGGTTTTTGGTTGGCCAAAAATTATTAGTTTTTCAAATTATTTTTTGAAATTTTCGTGACTTGATTATTAATTCTAAATTTGGTTTTTGGTTGGCCAAAAATTATTAGTTTTCCAAATTATTTTTTGAAATTTTCGTGACTTGATTATTAATTCTAAATTTGGCTTTTGGTTGGCCAAAAATTATTAGTTTTTCAAATTATTTTTTGAAATTTTCGTGACTTGATTATTAATTCTAAATTTGGCTTTTGGTTGGCCAAAAATTATTAGTTTTTCAAATTATTTTTTGAAATTTTCGTGACTTGATTATTAATTGTAAATGTGGTTTTTGGTTGGCCAAAAATTATTAGTTTTTCAAATTATTTTTTGAAATTTTCGTGACTTGATTATTAATTCTAAATTTGGTTTTTGGTTGGCCAAAAATTATTAGTTTTTCAAATTATTTTTTGAAATTTTCGTGACTTGATTATTAATTGTAAATATGGTTTTTGGTTGGCCAAAAATTATTAGTTTTTCAAATTATTTTTTGAAATTTTCGTGACTTGATTATTAATTGTAAATGTGGTTTTTGGTTGGCCAAAAATTATTAGTTTTTCAAATTATTTTTTGAAATTTTCGTGACTTGATTATTAATTCTAAATTTGGTTTTTGGTTGGCCAAAAATTATTAGTTTTTCAAATTATTTTTTGAAATTTTCGTGACTTGATTATTAATTCTAAATATGGTTTTTGGTTGGCCAAAAATTATTAGTTTTTCAAATTATTTTTTGAAATTTTCGTGACTTGATTATTAATTCTAAATGTGGTTTTTGGTTGGCCAAAAATTATTAGTTTTTCAAATTATTTTTTGAAATTTTCGTGACTTGATTATTAATTCTAAATTTGGCTTTTGGTTGGCCAAAAATTATTAGTTTTTCAAATTATTTTTTGAAATTTTCGTGACTTGATTATTAATTCTAAATTTGGTTTTTGGTTGGCAAAAAATTATTAGTTTTTCAAATTATTTTTTGAAATTTTCGTGACTTGATTATTAATTCTAAATTTGGCTTTTGGTTGGCCAAAAATTATTAGTTTTTCAAATTATTTTTTGAAATTTTCGTGACTTGATTATTAATTCTAAATTTGGTTTTTGGTTGGCAAAAAATTATTAGTTTTTCAAATTATTTTTTGAAATTTTCGTGACTTGATTATTAATTCTAAATGTGGTTTTTGGTTGGCAAAAAATTATTAGTTTTTAAAATTAGTTTTTGAAATTTCCGTGTTTTAATTATTAATCAAAGTTATTAGGCCGGGAAGCGATGGTCTGCGCAGTAGATCCACCTCCTCGTGGTGCAGACTGGATAACGCTAAGAGATCTACAGATAGGGGGAATCAAGTCGAATGGTCAATCAAATTCCTGTTAAGACCCCCTATAGGGGCATAGGACAGAAACAACTCTCTTCCACAAGGCGCGATCCTGAGCATCGGCTTTAAGCTGTTGCCAGGACTTGTTTATTCCTCTGGCCTCCTGCTCAACTGCTCGCTTCCATGTGTTACATGGTCGACCAACCCGACGTCTTCCTTGAGGGTTATAATCCAGAGCCTGTTTTGCGATGTTTTGCTCTGGTTTCCTCAAAGTATGACCGATCCACTGCCACTTTCGCCGTTGAATCTCAATACCTATTTTAGTCTGGCGAGTTGTACTCCAAAGTTCGTCGTTGGAGATTACTTCTGGCCAGAATATTCCTAAAATGCGCCGGAGGCATTGGTTTACGAAAGTCTGTAGTTTCTTGGTAAGTCGAACGGTCACTTTCCACGTAGTACAACCATATAACAACACGGATTTGACGCATGCGTCAAAAACTCGCAGCTTCGTGCGAAGGGAGATCTCTCTTAACCTCCAGAAAGGGGAAAGGATACCGAAGGCCTGACGAGCTTTATTTAGCCGTGCCTCAACATCCTTTTCGGCTCCGCCGTCCATGCTGACAATGCTTCCGAGATAGCAAAAATCTTGCACCTCTTCCACATCCTGTCCATCAAGAACAATCGGTGTGTTTGCGTTCGAACCCATGTGCATGTACTTGGTTTTACGCACATTTATTTTCAGTCCCGCCTCTTTGCATTTAGAATGCAACGAGCGAACATTTGACTCTAAGTCCGGACGGGTATGTGCAAGCAAACACACGTCATCAGCATAATCAAGGTGACTTAAGATGTTAAATAGTCTCCATTGAAGACCTTTACCTTCCCCACCTTCCAGTGCAGCTTTCAAGATGTCATTTATTACCACCAGAAACAGGGCTGGTGATAATATGCAGCCTTGTCTGACACCCGTTCGCACAGGAAAGCTCTCGGACAGCTCTCCTCTATGCAAGACGCGACACCTTGCATCTTCGTAGGATTCTTTAATCATAGCTATGACCTTATCTGGAATACCTCTCCTACGCAAAGCATTCCATATGTAATCTCGCTTAACGCTGTCGAAAGCCTTCTCGAAGTCCACAAACATGAATGGTAGGTATATTAAATTGAATGTAATTCAATTTCTTATACTAAATATTATTGTCAATAACCCATGCAGCTAACTTCTGCTCGAATCGATTAAAATGAATATTCTGCAAAACCTACAATGCAGAAAATGAGATAATACGCTTACAGAAAAACTTAAATTACAGTTGAAATACCATTTCACCACCAATTTAATCTTTGTTGTCATTACCGGACATGATTTCAGAAGTAAGATCATCTTCCGATTCAGAAGAAACTTCAACGTTTGATAAATCTTGTATTTTTCTTTGTTCTGAATTTTTCTCGTCACTGTTATATTTATTTTTGTAAGACCCTTACAGCTACTTTTTTTTCTATGACTGGTCGGTCTATATATACTTTTTCACACACTTATTTCAATACATATTTTGATAAAAATGTACACCTTCCAGACGTCTGTCAAAAACTCGCGTTTGTTGTGTTTGAGGCCTTGGAATGAATAATTTTGACTTGAGAAAGTCAAACATAATTCGTAAGGGATAAAAAGGTTCGGGACAGAAGGATCAATTCCATCTACGTCCGAATTGGTGGCTGAAATCGGAACGGAAGCGACACGCTTGCAGGCGGCCGGGACTAGCTACGGCAGTGTGGGGTGGTTCTTGTTCCGACTTAAGACCATTAAACCCTAGGCCTGTACAACAAAATTTCGTGTCGGCTTACTCCAGGGTAATTAAAATTGGGACTATTTTCCCAATAGGTCGTGAAAGACCAAGAAGCGGTTGGAGTTGCGCGACTTCGCGATTTGTCGGGGCGTTATAGCGCCCTGTCTGCCCACCCTACCATACATCTTCCTCATGTCTTCCTTGTATGGCCCCAAGTTGAGAGGGGGAGGGAAATCTGCGGAGTTTAGAGGGTTCCTTTCACAATGAAATCTTTAGCCTTCAATAATTTTTATACTCTAGATAAAATCTGAGAGTATTATAAGTTTGCCACAAAGTTTGTTACGCTAAGAAATAAGGCTCGGAGAAAAAAATTAATGATGCAGAAGTTCATATAATCACTCAAAAATTTCAAAACCGGATGTCTGTCCGTCCGTGTCCTCTCTAGCTTGAGAACGCGTTGATCTAGAAAGTTCAAATTTTGTACACATCGTTTTTGACAAAAAAGTAAGGGCAAGTTCGTGAACGGGCCAAATCACTCCACCCGTTCCACCCCCTCTCATACAAAATGACACAATTTCGCAACTTTATAAAAAGTCGATTTTCCTGAAAAGTATGAATGCTACTCATCTGCAATTTAAAACATGTCAAAAGCATGATGTTTATAGTTGTTTCTGAAAAGTCATTAAAAAATCGCCCCTCCTTCTCCTTCTATCACCTCCCATACAAACTGCCCTACTTCACTACATCCAATACACTAATTTTCTCAGTACCTATCAAATTTTTAAATCCTAAATTTTGCATAAAACATTTTGATAGCAACCTTAGCGTCATGTGAAAAAATTAGTTCAATGTCGTCACCCCTTCTACCACTTCCCCTACAAAATTTCTTAAGATACAAAAATTTCTCTTTCAACTAGAGTATCGCACGATTGGGCTTTATAAATAAATTTCACTGGTCCCTTGTTTTGTACTTGCAGACGGAATATTTAAAATTACCGGTTTTTTCGTAGTAAACCGTTGCAAATACGTACTAGAACGAAAATTGAGCGCCACCTAAAATGACCGCATATGGCATCCCTAAATCCACGTTCTTCCATTTGATTTGTGGGAACAGAGCAGTAAAGCGGTGGTGTTTGCGTGTCATTTGTTTGGTTATAATTCAAAACGTCCGGCTTTTCGCAGTTTCGCAGTGAAAAGACTTGGAATCGCGATGAAATCGTTTCTAATTACATTCCTCTCGTTGTTCCTGATCGGTTCGAGTTATTCGGCAATCGACGCCGGCATCGAGAACAAAAATGTGGAGCGAACGATTGACTTGACGTCGCAGCTCGTGAAAATCTCGTATAAAATCACTTTGAATCATGCAAACAAGGGAAACATCAAGGCGTATACGTTTGTTATAAGGGCGGCGGAACGCGACCATTTATCGTACATTTCCGCTAAGGATTCGTCGAAGAAGGAGCTAAAGCTGACGGAAGAGAAGTTGGACGGCGGCCGGGCTGGTTTTGTGATGTCGTTTGCCGGGAACACGCCCACTCAGGTTGTCTACGTCGAGACGGTTTTCACGAAATCGCTAGAACCGCATCCGGCGAGCATATCGCAATCGGACCGACAGCTCGTCCGCTATCACGGCACGCTGCATTTCTACTCGCCGTACAAGACGCTCAGCCAGAAGACCACCGTTCACCTGAGCTCGAAAAATGTCGAGTCCTACACGCAGGTCAAACCCGTGTCGATTGCCGATAGCGTAATCACTTACGGACCGTACGACAATGTTGCCGGTAAGTTTTAGTTGAGTGGCCGCGATAAGAATCATGTTTTCGTTATCGAATTTTTTCGTTTTACTTTTTGTAATTAAATCGTTTCGTCTTCGATGGCTAATGAGGTGGAATCGCTTCAGGGTTGGAAATTGTGCGGCCGGAAGAAAGAGTGTTCGCTGTTTCCGGGGCCACTACTGTTGCGGGTTGCATAGGGAATGCCAATCGCTTTCCTCGTATCCAAATTGGATGATTGATCCAAAAGCGTTCATCATATGCTATCTACGAATGTTCAGATTTCTTCCGCATATAACACCTGCGCTTCATTTTCACACACCTCTTATCTCCAGGAAACAAAGCGTTACCCCCTACTGCCGCTTTATTGCTATTACTTCGGTTCTGTCGAAAATAATAGTCCGTTATCTTAAAAAAAGCAAACTTATCAATAATCCCCAATACGGATCCCGTTCTACAATGACCACTTGGTATATCTGAATGAACATTAGAACACTTGCCTGCATAAGTTCGAGGAAGGTCAAGTTCTTGCTCTTTACATCTCTAAAGCGTTTGACAGAGTTTGGCATGAGTGTCTCCTGGTGGAGTTCAAAGCAATCGGTTATTATTAAAAACCTAAAATAAATTGAGAGTTTCCTTTATGAACGCTCCATACCAATCATAATGGCTGGATGGCATCTTTCACATAGATGCGATGACTGCGTCCCGGTCAAATTTAAAAGAAAAAGAAAAAAAATCGCCATTCCGTTCCTTCCTTCACAGGTCCCAAAATTCTTCGGAGGACCTTTCTTTCGAATGCGTTAACTGCTTTTTCGGAAGTTCGCGTTAATGTCCACGTCTCGCTGCCATAACAGAGCACAGGTCGTATAATAGTTTTATAAATCCGCTGCTTATTGTTCCTGTGCACTTTCTTGGATTTCATTATTGGAAGTACCGAATAATACGTCTTACTTGCAAGTATTATCCGTCGTTTGATTTCGTCTGTTTCATTACCGTCCTTTGCTAGATTAGCCTCAAGATGTATGAAGTTGTCCACACTCTCCAAATTATATTCCGCAATTGTTATGTTTTGTCTGATTGGCGTTCTCCTTCTTGTTTGCGTCATTACTTTTGTTTTGCTTTCGTTAATGCGCAACCCGACTTCTTTTGCGGCGGAGTCAAGATTGACAAAAACCTCCTTAGCACTAGGGAAGGATCTTGCTAGAATGTTAATGTCGTCAGCGTATGCTACTAGTTGGGTGGACTTGAATAGTAGTGTCCCGTTGGTGTCGACTGGGATTTTTCGGACGACATACTCTAGTGCCAAGTTGAAAAGCATAGGGGCTAGACCATCTCCCTGCTTTAAACCACATTCCGTTCGAAAGCTGGTTGTGGAATCGGTTTGTATTCTCACTTGGGATTCAGTGTTCGTCATTGTGAGTCTTGTTAGTCGGACTAGTTTTGGGGGAATTCCAAAGTCAAGCATGATTTGGTACAGTACGCTCCTGTCGATACTGTCGTATGCTTGTTTAAAATCTACGAATATTTGGTGCACGTCTGTGTTATATTCCCAGCATTTCTCAAGCACCTGTTTCACCGAGAATATCTGGTCTGTTGTAGATCGTCCGGTTCTGAATCCGCCTTGGTATCCGCCAATTATTTGATTAGTATAGGGCTTAAGACGACGTTCAATTATTTTTGTCAGTATTTTATAGGACGTACACAACAATGACAATCCTCTGTAGTTCTCACAGCAGAGTTTGTCTCCTTTCTTGTAAATTGGACATATAATGCTTTTTCGCCAGTCGTCGGGTATGATTTCCTCTGTCCAAATTTTGCATATCATGTTGCACAGTATTTCAGCGACACAGTTTCCACCGTTTTTCAGAAGTTCAACTTGTATTTCGTCAATTCCCGTCGCTTTGTTTCGTTTTTGGTCACATAGGGCTGCTTTGATTTCAGCAAGCGTGGGTGGTGTCGATGATGGTTCATGTTCGTCAGTTGAGGCTTCAATTGAAATGTTGTCTGTCGTTATCGGTGCTACTGGGATGGGATTCAAAAGATGTTCAAAGTATGAAGCCCATCTCCTTTTTATTTCTTCTGTGTCGCTGATGATATTGCCCTCTCCGTCTTTGCAGAGACTAGTTTTTGGTTTATACCTAGTCTAGCCATAAATACTGTTACAAACTTTTTGAAGCACTGTTCAATAATAGAGGTGTTATATGTTAAGAAATCATTGTTTATTTATTAAATGCATTATCAACAATGGAAATTGCAACAAGTTATTCGAAGTGATTGCCTTTTGCCTTTACACAAGCCTTTAATCGAGCTGGCCACTTATCTATGGAAGCACGCACGACTTCAATCGGAAAGTTGGCGACTGCATGTGTAAGAGACTTCTTTAAGGATTCGATATTAGGATGTCTTTTAGAGCACGTCATTTGCTCTAAGACAGACCATAATTCGTAATCCAGCGGATTCAGGTCTGGGCTAGAAGAAGGCCAATCTTCAGCCTTAATAAAATCTGGAACATTTTCTTCAAGCCATTTTTGGGTTGACTTCGCCTTATGACCTGGTGCAGAATCTTGCTGGAAACTCCAAGGCTGATTTTTGAATAATGACGTGTTGAGAGGTTTCACTACACTTTCAAGGACACTTTCTTGATAAATTTTGGCAGACGTTTTGACGCCCTTCTCACAAAAATGCAACTTTGTCACCCCGTTGTAGCTAACACCCCACCAAACCATTACTGAGGCTGAATGATGACCTCTTTGAACCTTTTGGGCAATTTGAGAAGCTTCTCTGGCACTGCGAGCATAAACCCTATCGTTTTGTTTATTAAATGTTTCTTCGACAGTAAAAATTTTTTCGTCCGTAAACAAAATTTTACGGTGGTCTTGGTTTGCGTACCGGCAAAGTAATCGTTTTGATTTTTCCACTCTATTTTTTTTTAACGAATCTGTTAGTAAATGCCCGGTAGATCTACGATAAGCACCCAATCCCAAGTCAATTTTGATGATACGTGAAATTTTTCTTTGGGGTATTTTCATCTCACGCGATAAAATTTTTTGTTTCCGAAGAGGATTACGGCGAATTCTCTCGCGCACGGCTTTAACCGCTTGAGGTGTTCGAGTAGTTCGCGGACGGCCACTTCTTTCACGGTCACTTACTCCAGACGTATCATTAAATCTTTCAATAGCCCGATAAACAAACATTCGGCTTATACCAAGGGTATGCAGAGTCTTAAAAATATCACTTGGTTGCATTCCTACTTTATGAAGTGCAATCACAGCAATTCTATTTTCTTTGTCACCCCAATCCATGTTCACTACACTAAAAATTAAACTCAAATGATGACAAATGCATCAAGCACAAGCGTACTATAGCGATTAGCTCAATTTTTAAGAAATGCAATATAACGGTTCCTTTCTGCAGGGTTGCCAAACCTTGTAACAATATTTATGGCTAGACTAGGTATATATAAAAAAAAAACAATTAACATCGCCAAACGCCAAAAAACGCACTGTTTGGGCTACACATCACTCACTTTGGAAATAAGTTTTCAATATTTCCCAACGTTGTTCAAGTGTAAAGCGACTCATTTCGTTCCGCGGAGGTATAGTACTGACTTTCTGTCAAGATTTCGAGCGGGAAACAGCTTTCAGTGTCAAAATAACCTACGATTTAAAAAGAAACCAATTAATTGCCCACCCTATATAAAGTCCACTAAACAACGCCTCGAGTACAATTCGGATATATTAGCTGGCGCACCCAAAATGCAACTCACGATGCTCGACCGTGTCCAGAGACGGGCATTTCAGCTAATTGGGGACGACGCCAATACGGCTTCTATAGACTCCTTAGACCTAAAGCATCGCCGAAATGTCGAAGTATTCCGCATTTACTACCTCCATGGTAAATGCAGTGGGGAACTTTCTAATCTTATTTCACACATTTTTCCATTTCATAGAAACACTCGACTAGCTTCACACGTACACGAGTTTACTGATAAACTTACAACTTCTCGTACAGTGAAACATAGGTAGTCATTCAGACGCCAAACTACAACGCCTTGGAATACATTGCCAGAGATCGTATTCCCATTGTCATACGACCTTCGACGTTTCAAAGTCAACGTTCATCGGCTTTTCCCTCTTTTCAATCCCGTTTAACCTCCAATTCCTTTTTATACTCTAAATGAAATCTGAGAGTATTTTATGTTTGCTCTAAAGTTTGTGGCGCCAAGAAACACTGCTCGCACAGAGTCGCCAAGCGTACAGAATAATTTTTTGTTGCTCAAAAATCTCGAAATCCCTCCCTGTTTACCCTCCTACAGGAGGGTAGTTGCAAGAGGAGGATTTTGCCGAATCATGCGAGTACGTTTGGAGACTTAGGTGACTGCACGGACTCGAGCCTTCGCAGATAAGTAAGTGCTGTTCCAGAGAGCTTTTGGGGAGTACCGTCCCCACGAACCTGAGGGGTGTGACCAGTCACGAGTTGCAAGTAACTCAACTACAGTAACATCAGTTACGAAGCCTGACCGGAAGTTATCTGGTGCAACGGGAGCCGGTTGCTTCCACCCACGGCGATGGTTGTGGTCTTAACGAACACGTGGTGGCCCATATCGCGGGCAGAGTTCTTCATAGCCCGGCGTGGTGCCATGACCGATAAACTAGCAGAGATTTAGATAGGTCTCACATCCAGCAGTATGAATGCCGAACTTGCTGCAGATATAGACTGCCACCTTCGGGTGTGTTAATGATTGTCGTCTTAAACAATTCGCTTTGCTAAGGACAACCGTGAGGTTAAACCATAATGGTAAAAGCCCTCGGGCCGAGCACTTCACGTCAAACAAATATGGACGATATTGTTCATCCGTTCGCTCTGTTGCTTGAGAACGCGTTGAGCTACGAAATTCAAATTTTGTATACATTATTTTTGGTGAAGAAGATTCTACACTATTACGCTTTATTATTCGTGACGTTTTGGTCTCTGTTGAGATCTTTATCAAACTCTCAGCAGAGACCGAAACACCTGTGTACGAGGCTGCCAGTTAACAATTCGTAGCAATAAATGAGTTCCGAAATTATTGCGAGCAGTACTGAACTACGGTAAGGTGAAAATGGAGCGTGCCCAGTACCTCGTGTGTGTGAGGCACACACCTGCTCGTTTTGTCTCGTGATTGTGTATGAATAAAAATCTTGAGTTGTTACAGGTGTTGAATTATTGTTGTATTGTTTTGTCTCCTCTGTCGCTTAAGTGTTAAATACATCCCTACACGCAAGGAGGTGGGAACAATTGTTTCAATCACCCGGTAGAACCTTTAAAGACTGCCACATAGCTGAGGAGTTGCACAAGTCACGGGTTGCGAAGAACTCAACTGCAGTAACTTTCAAGTTACAAGGCCTGACCAGAGGTTTTCTGGTATCAAGGGTATACTTATTGAAGCATGGTGGCTGTGATTAGCCCAAATCGCGGGAAGAGCTTTTAGGAGTTTGGCGTAAAGTTGCATATTCCAGCCGGTAGCCTTGATCCACAGATAGGCATAGATTTTAGATAGATCTCGCATCCAGTAGTATAAATGCCGAATTTGCATTTGGTATAGACTGCGACCTTCGGGGGCGCGAAACCGTTGATTGTCTTCACAAAAACAAATTCGAGTCGTTAAAAGGCAACCGTGGCGCTTAGCCTTCGAGGTAGAAGCATTTGGGTTGTGCAACCACGTAAATCTTAGACTTAGGTTCTGTTTCGCATCGCTTACAATTTTTCTGTGCAATATTTTCTAATTAAAATTAACGCAGAGAACTTAACCAATCAAAGAAAATATTGCAGCACGTGACCATAGCCTAGAAAACGTACAAAACTTTGTATATTTGCTCGGTCGAAATCATCGAAGGTTTGAAGCGGGGAAAGCGAAATTAAAAGTCGAATAATGATAGCAAACAAGACGAATTATTCGGTACTTCCAATAATAAAAAATAAATCAAAAAATGCATAGGACATGACGCATCTATCTGCAGAATGTTCCACAAAACATTTGTTGGATATTGGGAATGGGAAAATTGCCAGCGATGAATACACACAAAGTATCACGTTGTCAACAAACTTCTGTAAAATCACACCAATTACGGACGAATTGATTTGCGAAGTTTTTCCAAAGATCGCACAGGATTACAAAGATCATCAGTGGCTCAGTCCACGTACTACATTAGCAGCCAAAAAAAACTGAAACTGCAGGTAAAACTGAATGTCTGTGACGGGATTTAATAGTTTCAAAAGTTTGAATTCAGGGCGTGCAAAATGCAAGTATTTCATTCAGTCGCACTGAAATTTGCCAGTGGAAAACGAAAATCTGATTTTTTTTTAGTGCAGCCAATGAAAAACGCTATATGGTGTCTTTTTCAAGTGATTGTACATATTGAAGTGCGCTAGGGGTTGCTGCATTTCAAATAAAAATAAAACTAATTCATTTTTATTTTAAATAAATTCAAACTTTGTTCACTACATCGCATTTACTCTTCGCACCATTCGTGCTGTAGAATTAATCATCTTCTTAATTCCGACTGACCCCTATTACAAGCATTCGCCCTTTATATTTCGTTCCATTTGGGTGTTTTTTCGGCCTTTTTTTTTGTTTCTATAAATCATTTCCTTTTCGGCCTTCTATGCTGTTTCTGAGTATGTGCGAGCAGTTCGAGGTCACAAGGAATCGTTGATCTCGGATAGTCGATGAGTAATTAAATATGTTGCATGTGTGGTCCGAATTGTAGACAGCTGAAATTGTGAATATTCGGTGAACGGCTTAGTGCTGTCATGTAACAATAAATATGTATACTTACAAACGAAATCTCGCAAAATCGAAGCTGAAGCTGCTGATCGATTGTAGACCAGCCCTTGATAAATTAGTGCCCGTCTACAATTATTACAGCAGCTTCGGCCTTGACTGCAGAAGGTATTTTTTATTGCACTCCAGGATTAATTATTTCAAAGTTGCAGTTTTCATTATGATGTTTAAAAGAACTTTATTTAATAGAGAACAAAAGTAACATAGTTAATATTAAATGTCATTCAATCGAAATTTCTATTAAATTTTTCAGGAAACGCCAAGGAAGAAGATCTCATAATTCACTATGAAAATCACACACCATTCCTGACAGTAACCCGGCTCGAACGCACCATTGAAATTTCGCATTGGGGCAACATTGCTATCGAAGAAACAATCGATGTCGTCCATAGCGGTGCCGAACTGAAAGGATCTTTCTCGCGCTACGAATTCCAGAAGGACACGCGCGGTGCTAAATCATGCGTAAAATCGTACAAGACAATTCTACCGGCATCGGCTACGGGAGTTTATTATCGCGACACAAACGGCAACATCTCCACATCGAACATGAAAGTCCTAAAGGATTCCGTCGAATTAGAATTACGTCCGCGTTTCCCGCTGTTCGGCGGCTGGAAAACACACTACACCCTAGGCTATAACGTTCCGTCGTTCGAATATCTTTTCAATAATGGCGACAACTATTTGCTTAAGATGCGCGTTGTCGATCACATTTTCGACGATATGGCTATCGATGAGATTTTCGTAAAAATCATTTTACCCGAAGGCTGCACAAATATCAAATTGATAACACCGTATTCGGTGACTCGTCTCGGCGATGATCTGCATTATACCTATTTGGATACGTTCGGTCGACCAACTATTTCGTTTTCGAAGAAAAATCTTGTCGAAAATCATATCCATGATTTCAATTTGAAATATAATTTTGCGAAAATTACGATGCTACAGGAACCGCTTTTGATTATTGGTTTCCTGTTTATTTTGTTTGTTGCCGTCATTATTTGGATGCGTCTTGATTTTAGCATATCGAAGGAACGTGACGTGCATCTTCATAAGGAATAGACTTAGACGTTTTCTTTTCTATCGAATATAGAGGGATGCAGTTTTGGTTGGAAAAAAATTTAATGATAATTTTTTTTTTTTTTTTGTAGTAAATGTGGAAATGAATGTTTGTTTTTGTTTTATTTTTTTTATTTATCGGTTTAATTTTTCGCATAAAAAAAAATAATGTTTGAATATAATCGGTGCTTAGCGTAAGAAGTGTTCATCTGGGTGAAACATTAAAATTTAATGAGATGCTATTTGCCTGAAAAATAAAAACTGATCGCATAACTGTTCCTTGTTTATTATGAACTTTTTTGATTGAAAATTAAAACAAGCGTAAACTAAAAAAAAAGAAAATTTTTATTTATTTTGAAGTCACTTTTAGAATGCGATTTGTATTTTATTTTCGATAAAAACTGCAAGACCGACAATACTACCAACGAGAAAAATTTCAGCATGTCGTTTTGGGTTTTCTCCTCGAACTTGAGCGAAGACCGGTCAGTTTTTTTCCTTCAACGAGGCACTGAAAAATAGCAAAATAAAAGGAAAAAAGATAAAATAAAAATCATCAGCAATGGCACCGTCATATCGAGAAATAAAAGCGAAGACCAAAAGGAAAACTAGCATCAACGGGAGCACAACGAAAAATCAAGACAGAAAAGAAACAACGAAATATCAAGACATGTTGCAAAGTGGGACTGAGTTGGTTTTTTCTTCTTATTTTATTTTTAATTTTTTTTATTCATAATTTTTTGGATTTGTTGAGGTAAAACATTCTCATTTTTGTTGTCTCAAAGAGTTCGCTCCTGAAACAAATTAAATTACTTTCAATTTGTAAAAAAAAACTCCAATAACAAAAAAACTTTTAAGCAACGTTAACGACATCTGTCAGAAAAACGAACAAACAAAAAAAAAAAAAAACTTGTGAAGTTTCGTGAAGCGAACAATGAAAAAAAAATTGGATTAGCTTTTGGAAGTGGTCCAAAGGAGGACGTTAAATTCGAAACCTCGAGTCTTGATTTTATTTGATCAATTAATTACGAGTGTGCAAGTTGGCATGGTGTTTGAAAAAAAAAATCGTAAGAAAATTGTTAAATGCAGTAAGTTGAGATCCGAGCAGCCGCCGCAGATCCCGAATAAAAGAACGCAGCTGATTTTGAACGGCATTTCTTTATTCAATGTGATGCTAGAGCTACAGGCTTGGGTGGTGTTCTTTTTCAAAAATCAGACAATGGAGATGAACATCCTATTTCCTTTATGTCAGTGAAATTGAACGCTGCTCAACGTAACTATAGTGTTATTGAGTTGGAGTGTTTGGCGGCCGTTAAAAGTATTGCTCGTTTTCGTGCATATATTGAAGGACATCCTTTTACGGTGATTACCGATCACGCGAGCCTTAAGTGGCTTATGTCACAAAAGGACCTATCTGGACGTTTGGCTAGATGGAGTTTAAAATTACAAGGCTTTAATTTTAATATTGAGCACCGAAAAGGTTCTTTGAATGTTGTTCCTGACGCCTTGTCACGAGCTCATATTGTCGACGAAATTGAATTGGCTGATGTAAGCTCCGATATAACGTTTCCACATATTAACTTGCAAGATGACGCTTTTAAAGACCAAGAATATGTTGACAGAGTGAGTAATATTCTGGATCAACCGGATAAATTCCCGAATTTACGCGTTCAGGACAACAACCTTTTTATTCACCTTCCCCGTCGTAAGGCAGTTTCAGTTTCAGATATACCAGATTGGAAACTTTGGGTCCCGTCTTCGTTAACTCTTTCTTTGATTGAAAAAACCCATCGTAGTCCTCTTACGTCGCAAAAAACTATTGAGTTATTGAGGCGATTCTATTTCTGGCCGAAACTTCAACAGGACGTTTCAACATTTATTTCATCGTGTGAAGTTTGCAAACAAACTAAACCTGCCAATCATTGTTTACGCCCAGCAATGGGAAATCGCGTTGAAGTTAAAAGATCCCTTCAGCGAATTTTTATCGATTTTTTAGGCCCTTATCCTCGTTCTCGTGCAGGAAGTAAATATATTTTTATAGTGTTAGATAGTTACACTGAATTCACTTGGCTGAAATCCATGCCAGAGCTACTTCTGATCGTGTGGTTAAATTTTTAGAACACGAGATCTTTCTCACTTATGGCGTTCCTGAAATCCTCCATTCAGACAATGGAGCTTAATTTATTTCGCGCACTTTTGCAAAATTGCTTGGAAAATATGGAGTAAGACATGTTCGGTCACCGGTTTACAGCCCTCAAGCTAATGCTTCGGAACGAGTGAACCGAAATATCTTAGTCGGCATAAGGTCATATGTCGGTAATGATCATCGCACTTGGGATGAACATTTGCACGAAACGTTGACTGCGCTAAGGAACACTACACACGAAGTAACAAAGTGTTCACCTCATTTCCTTATGTTCGGATACCATCATATTTTACACGGAAATGATTATGCGCTTCTTAGATCACTAAATTCTTTCTCGGAGGGTGATGTTCAAACTACGCCTCATAATGAACGATTACGTATGGTTCAGACTGACGTTAAAGCTCATTTAGATCTCGCTTACCGTAAAGGTGCCCCACTTATAATCTGCGAAGCAGAAATCAAGAATTGCAAATTGGACAAGTTGTTTTTGTGCGTAATCACACTCAAAGTGATGCTGCGAATAAATTTTCTTCGAAATTGGCACCGAAATTTATTAAAGCTCGCGTAAGAACACGTATTGGTAACGTCACGTATGAGTTGGAAGATTGTGATGGCTTATTGATGGGAGTTTTTCACTGCCAAGATATTAAAGTTTAATACCTATTTGTGTATCGAAGTTCTTTTAATTCCATTTTTTTTACTCTAATTTTCTTTATTAAATTGTTCTTGCTAAAGCGTGTGTGTTTTTTTTTCTTAGGTATTCAAAGCCCGGCTAAGAGTATGAAACCATCTCATCTTGGGTCGAGGTCGTCCCCACGATTGTTGAAATATATTTCCTTTGACTCATTTTTCAGAATTCAAATATCCTAAGTCACTCGTAGCATAAATTTTAATTTCCTTTGAGATTTTTTTTCTTTCTATTCCTAAGTACGTTAACTACTTTGTATTAGCTCTTTTTGTTAAACTAATATAATCATTATAATAATAATAAATAACTAATAATATTAATAATAAAAAAAATAATAATAATTACCTTTAAATTCGGTTCGCGGCAATAGACAGAAAAAAAACGGACAAAAAACTGCCAGGGCAACACTGTTGTAATATACTTTGGCGCCAGAATTGTCGACCAGATTGAAACAAAAGCCGTTGGGGAATCTGGTTTGAGAGCTCAAGTAAAACAGCGAAAAAGTTTGTCGAGAGAAGGAATAGAACGATACAGAGTGGAGGATGTTTTTTTGGGATGTTGAAAAGTGCATTAGAATATCGAAAAAAGAAAAAAAAAGTGAATTAATTCAAAGTGAAAATAAAACAATACACGACTTAATAAAAAAAAAAATCGAACAAAAAAAATATTAAACAATAAAAGACTCAGCCTCATATTAGTTTTTTTTTGAGTGGTCAAAATAATAAGTGCATCACATTAACACAACGATCGATACCTAAAGGAAAGAATGCCACTGGAAGGAGCAAGGGCCCCAACGTTTCTTTTTGCAAGTAACTAGATTTAAGATTTTTTCGGACTAAATAAAAAAAAAAAAAAATTTTTATTTTGAAATAAATTATATTATCTGATTCTTCCTGTGTTCTTTAACAAAATAAAATATAAAAAAAAAAATAGGGAAACATTTTATTATAATTCCAGTGTAATTACGGCGGAACAGAAAAATTCAATTTTTGTTCGCGAATTAATGTAATATGAGTGAGTGAGGAACTCATAAGAGGGTTCCCGGGCTTTCTCCGGAGATTCGGTAAGCATTTATGTGAGTCATGAGTGATTCGCGATAAAAGTAAAATTTACCACTATTTAACAATAGCGGCCATGAAATCCTCCGGTTAGGCGGATTTACCGCTTATAGTAGTACGGGATTGTCATGTTCCTTTCCCGTTCCTGTAGAATCAGCACGAACAAAGATGTGGATTTTTTAGGTCAATGATCCATCCCAAGCTCCTGAGCCGCCGACAAAATCGTGCTGCCCCGGCCTAAGAAATCCCCATTATCTGGAGCGGGATGAAGGATTTTCTCCATCCCGTAACAACAGGCCTAGGGTTTCATGACAATATCGGAGCAACGAACCCCCACGATACCGTAGCTAGACCCGGCATCAAGCTAGCACATCGGCTCCACCGAGATGGACGTGGTGTGGATCTCGGCCCACTCTAATTCCCGAACCTTCTTTCCTTCGGTTTATTCGGATGGACATGGGCATCTGAATAAACCATCCAAGGCCTACATTTACAACAATCAAATAAGTTTTGTGTTGTATTTCATTTCCTAAGGGACAGGGAAAGTGATTAATTCAAAATAACGACCAAATATTGTAAACACTCTAAGTAATTATAACTTAAAACGAAAAAAAAGCTATTTTGGTAATGGGTCTCATAATTTGGCAAGGCACTATAGCAGTACAATAATATTATGTTAACAACGCTTCCAATTTTCTATGCTTTGCAAATAATTTGCCTTGTAACCCATCCCAAAAGGAAGCTTTATGTATGAAAGCTCTCTCTATACGCAAACCAGTTTAATCAATTAAGTTAAGTCGACTTCTAGATGGCGATGTTTACGCTAAGTTTCAAACAAATTCGTTATAAGGTAACAAATATAGCGGTTATTTTTAAAACCAAACAAAGTGTTAATGTTTTGTAATAACAAAACAATAAAATCAATGTTGGCTACACAGTTTTTTTTATTCGAAGATTGAGATGCATTTTGTCGTATGCTACCGGTTTGAGTAAATCATGAATTAATTATTAGACCTCCATGTTGAAGAATGACGAGTTAACAGTTTACCACCATTTGGTCGATCTAAATATAGTTTAGAAGTTTTTCCTTGATTCGATTTAAATTTTAGAATTATTTTTAGATTTTAATCTATTCAAAAAAAAAATATTTCACTTTATTAGATTTACATTTTGTGTTAAAGACAAAGTTCAACAAAAATGCAAATTGTTGAATTTATCACGATTATTTTTGCACATTTCGTTGTATTTCCACTTGCTTGCGTCCGATTGGCTCGACTTTTCCGTATTGCCAGATGTCGATTTTGACGATGCCGAAGATTTGTTACTTTGCGAGCCGCCAGGCTTTAGATTTTTCGCTGTATATTTCACGGTAGTATGCTCTTTATGAACCATTTTTCCGTTTCTGTTTACTTCGAAGAATTCAAGGAACGTACGAGATTTGCGTTAACACTTGCAGTTCTAGATTATTTGCGGAGTTGCCAGTTCGTGATCCTTTTTTCGTTGAAAGATGTTTAGATAGTCTGCAATAAATTGTTTAGGTTAGTTTTTCATCATACTGTTTTTCATTGTTTCACAATTATTACCTGAACGATTTCAATAATTTACATTTAATATGAACACGATTGTACATTGACACAGGCTAACATTGAACAAAAATAGGAAAAAAAAGACAAACTGTATTCACGATGCAGAAATTAAATGAACTTTCTGCAGAAATTTCTCGACTAGTACTAATACTTTATAAGTCCCGCAAATCGGCTTAAATACTCGCTGCGCACGAAGTTTTTCTCGGACCGGTTTATTCATATTTGTTCCCCTGATACGACTAGTATTTTCTTTGTGATTTTTTATATTTAGTACAAAAACAAAAAAACAAATTTTATACAGGTAGACAGCTATATCTACTCGACGACTATATCAAAGTTCACCGTCTTCGTTTATGTTGCTCTTACAGAAATACAGAAACGTGCAAGCCCAACTCCCAGTAGATTATTTTTCTGATTCAATTGCCTACCAGATTTCATCATCCTTTTAACATTCCAGTTAAATAGCATTTCTCGATTCAACATTGTTGCTAATCGCTAGTATAGCTAGTTACGTGTTTAATATTGATTTATAGAAGGTTTTTAAGTTTATTGCTTAACAGTAGTGTCAATAGTTAAGGGTATATTGAGCAAAAGAAAAGATAAAATATAAAATCCCAGATGAAACCTTTTCAGATTTTTGTAGGATCAACCGAATTTTTAAGAAAAAGAAGGATTAAATGGGAAGCAGGAATGTTACGCATTTAAAAAATCCTGCAAAATACCAAAAATAAACCATTGTATTGTGTTTATTTTTTGAGTTGTGTTCCTTTTCTGCATTTCTTTCATTATCCAGCACGCCACTGTTCTTTTCAACTTTTAGTTCCTAGTTATGGCCTTTGATTATGACGTACAAACTCCCTTCTGAGAACAATACAATTCTTCTTCTTCAATGGCACTACAGCCCAAATCGGACTTCGGCCTCCTGACCATCAGGTTCCTTAACATTCTACTTGTTTCTGCGAAAGGGTTGTTAGCCCTTCGCACAAGCCTCTATCTACGAGTTTTCCATTTCCGCAGATTGTGGTAGCTGCGATATATCCAAGCAGGCAGTGTGCTGAAATTATACGTTGACCAGGACTTGAGATCCTGACTTTCGCATTGTAGACCAACACGCTACCTACTAGGCTACACCCTAGCTTAACAGTGCAATTCACCAGCAGGTGACTGTTCCAAGAGCTTAACATACTGGGCTGAACCCATTTGGGGTGGCTTCAGTAGTTAACTGAAGCCTGCAGTTTCTCACTCCCAAAACTATCGAAAACTTCTACTTTAACTTAACTTACTTTTTATTTTTGTGCATTACTTTTAATCGGGTTTTGGTCTTCCGACATTCAGGTTCGGAAACATTTGTATGCGTGAAAAGATTTATAGAGGTCCTATCCACGGACTCTCAAACTCATCGATTAAGATGGCCGAAATAAATTCAACTCGGCAGCATAGTACCGATTAAACTATGCACAAAAACACAGTGAAGGCTGACTCCCTAAGTTATACTCGGTACCTTCAAAAAATTGTGCTGGAGCTATGCACCGATTAAAATCTGAATTCATCATCTCCGCCTTGTACATTCGTTTCGTTTTAGTGTACCCAGGTCAGTACTTGGCAGCCGCCCTTCCCTGCTCCTCAATTGGTACGCCTCTGTAGTCGGCTCCAAACAGTATTGTACATACAGTCCAGTCAATTTAGGGAAGGATAAATACAAATGAACAAACAAACAATTAAGAAATATTTTAAAAATGGCTACAGACCCTGATATGCATTTTGGAATGGATTTCACTTGCTTAATTTTGCAAACTACAAAAACTTACTGAAACGAATTTGTATAAAATTCATAGTTGAAAGGTTGGCTATCTGTAAGCAACTTAAAAAACGAATGATTTAGGAATTTTTGGGAAAGTTCGTGGTCAATGTAAAGTATCTTGAATCGAAAATGTAAAAGAAAAAGTTGAAAATTTCAATGAAATATTGGTGTACAGCTGGCATCACTAAACTATAAGCTTCCAACGAGTTAAAATTAATTTTGTTTCTGCTGTCCACTCATACAAGTGGTGTGAGAGTAATCGAATATATTGCAGGTGATCTCAAGCTTTACTTTGTACTCAAAAATATGTTTAATGATCTTGTAATGATGTAGATCATTGCCAAAAAACAACTTACATGTGGATCAAGCCGCATAAACTTACCTTTAGTGTTTTTATTGGAAAAAATGTACCACACGTATGCCGTCCTAACCATGAAAGCTGGAACCGGCATTACAATTATTTTGGATAATTTATTATTCAGTGATTGTGCTTCCATAGAAGATTGTATCGAAAAGTTGTAAAACTTAAATTTATTGTGTCAGGATTCATTTTTCTGTTCGCGGTCTGCTGTTCCGTTTATACTCTAAATGAGATCTGAGATTATATTTTTTTTGTTCGAACGCGTAACACTAAGAAAGAAAGCTTGAATGGGGTACATAAATATTGTTGTCGCTCGAAAGTCTCGATATACTAAATAACTCCCAACCGCTTTGAGTTATCGATTTGAAATTGTTGTCGGATCATTTCTAGCGCAAAAGTAATTTCAAGCTCATCAACGGGCGAAATCGCCCCACTTCTTCTACCCTTATCTACCGGCCATCGACGAAAATTTAACAAAAGTATAAAGATCGATGTAGCGTTTTGGTCTACAATGCGAAGGTCGTGAGTTGAAATCCCGGTCGACGAATAATTCTAACCACTGCCTGTTTGAGTATACTTTGATCACCTCAATCTGCGAAAATGAAAAAATTCGTAGATAGAGGGTTGTGCGAAGGTCTAACAACCCTTCCACTATAAATAATGAAAAAAGGTTTAGGAATCTGAAGGAAGCCCGATTTGGGATATAGTGTCATTGTAGAAGAAGATAGAGATGTGAATACCATTGAATTAGAATAGTTTTGGCCCGATTCGCTCACATATTCTACCCCTTCCATACAAATGTAAAATTTTAGAGAATTCATTATACAGATTTTTTTTAAAAACTAGACATGGTGAATAGAAACATCAACTTCACCGCTGTTCATCTATCCCCACCTGTGCAAATTTTTAATTTTTTTTTAAAGCAAACATTTTCCCTTCGAAAACTTTAGAAATCGGCGGTTGACAAGCAGAAGTGTTTAAGTCTAATTCAATAGCGGCTCGTTAGATGAAGCGCATGAGGCGGCGCCTTACCTGTCAGAGCATTTTCGATTAATTGAATTTAACATTCCTAATACGATTAAATTTTGAATATTCAATTATCGTTTTAGACCATTTTTATATCAGCGATACGCCTCTGGATTTTTACCTTTTGCCTTCCATAAGCGGGGAAATGGGCTTGAAACAAAACCCTTAAAAGCGCTTGGACAGAAATGTGCGAGCCTGCAAATGATCGGTTTCCCCAGCTGAGGCGACTGAAAAGCTTGCTCATCAGCTCGTTCAAACACTGCTGCCTGCACACAACCACACACACACATTGCTGCTGCTTGATTGAATATTTGAGGCGCAAATTTCATCGTCCAACGAGCCTAACCACTATATTGTGGTTGTTGTTTGATATTTTCGGTTGTAGAGTAGTGTGGGGCTCGATGGGACATCTTCGAGTTATTTCGGTTGTTGAGTAGTGTGGGGCTCGATGAGACGAGACTGAACAGTAGCCGTTCTTCATTTTAAAAGCTTGCTAAATTGAGCAAAAAAGTGAAATTTTTTTTTTAATTTATAGAGCAGCCATTTTTATTGCAAGAGCATTTATCTGCAGTTATTTCAATGAAATATATATTTTATAAGTTGAGGACAAATTATTATATTATCAATACCCTTACTCCCTTCTCCTTCGAAATTTTCTGAGCGCCTCACATATCGGACAAATTACGAGCCGCCACTGGTCTAATTTTTTATAAATTGGGTTTTTTTCATTAACTCCTGTGTACTGCTCTCTTTAGAAAGTTTTAAACTGTTAAAAGTTCACATATTTAGGCTTGAAATTATTTAAAATGTGAAAAATATGGATGTATAATTTCTTCCAGCCTAATCATCACAGTGAGTTTGGTTTCAAAACGCTCTGCTCTTAAATTAGCTATTTGTGACTTAGGCACTTTTGCTTGTCAACTGTCGAGATATAATCAGTGCCGTTTTTACCTTTTTGCGCCCGTAGGCTACATTTTTGGTCGCTCCTAGATGGTCTTGCAATATCGTCTATCAAGATTGATATAGTTTATGAAAAATAATCGAATCTTGAAATTAATATTAATAAACTCTTTGCAAGGAGGAAAAGATTTCCCAAGATTTTCCGCGTAGGTGAACCCGGGGCAGAAGGGGTACTAAGTTGAAAATATGGTTTAAAAACATAAAAGAGTTAATTGAGGTAGCTGCAAATTTGTCTATACAATTAATTTTATTAATTAATATTGAAAAAAAAAACAGTGATTTTGTTTTTAAAAATAGAAAATGTTGACATTTATCCCCGGGTATAGGGCAGAATGGGGCGGTTAGGACGAGTAATTATAAAAACATATAATACTAGTTGAAAGGCAGAAAAAATAAGTTTGCTGCATATTTATTTAGTTTTAAGTGAATATGAAGGTTTAACTATGCTTTTCATTATTAAAAACAAAACTCACACACTAGGACAGCCTCATTATTTTCGCTATCTATTCACGCACAAGAATTGTCTGCCAATTCTTTGCAGTTGGAACAAGCAACTTCAACTGATTTTAAGTAAAATTTATCGCAATATCGCAATATAAACGTTCACAGCCAGAAGGGCCAGAAGGGAGTACTTCCGCATTCTGCCCCAGAGACACGATTCTGATTAGGGAGGTGCCCCGGGTTTCCCTTTATTCTTCTTATAATGTGACCATAAAGTACCCGAAATTTGTAAATAAAATTACTATGGGAAATGATATTTCAAATATTTTTTTTCGTAAGCTGGTAGGACTGTCCCTAATTATAATCTCAAAAATTAGGGCGGTTTGTTATTTAGTTTGCTTACAGCAGCTGGTTGAATGGTTACACCTCAGTAGTCCACGGCGATTTTGAATTACCATTCCCCAGAGTAATTTTATTTACAAGTTCCGGGTATTTTATGGTCACAATGTATATCCCTAAAAATAGGTTAAGGTAACGATCTCCTCGCTATCCCAAAATATAACAAATAGCCATAATCGTTCTTGCAATGTTGCAAATACGAATAAAAATTTGGGATTTCTCAAAACCATCTTTGTCGGAACACCAACTTAATTTAACAAAAATAACTCAAGCTCCATTGTTCTCGCATTTTATTCTCAAATAATAAATAAATAAACTGCCAACAAGTCGAGCGCAACTTCATTATTCTTGGGACAAGTTGTGGATGCCTGGAAAGTCAATATGCAGATTAGAGTGGCTAGGGAAGACTAAGTAAAAGGGGGTTTTTGGGCTGTTGCCAAATTAACACTTAATTGCGAATACTAGCAATACCTCCAGTACATGTAAACAATTCCTGTTAAGACCCCCTATAGGGGCATAGGATAGAAACAACTTTCTTCCACAAGACGCGATCCTGAGCAGGATCAGGAATTTGATTGATGTAAACAATATTTCATTGGAAGTTTGGGTTTTCATGAGGTAAGGGGTGATATTAAGGGTGGGTGGATGTTAACAATTTTTTGATTGATTGCTTGAATCATGCCCAATATTCTCTGTTTAGAATATCAGTTTCATAGACGAAGTTGCATAGAGTTTTCATAAAATTCGGTGAATTTTACATTTACGAAATCAAACATTTGTATGGGAGGGGGTGAAGGTAAGGGTGAGGGAATCGTAAAATTTGTGATGCAGTTTTATTTCGCTTCTCTTGTAAGGTGCTCGTACAAAATTTCAAGTTCGTAGCTTTTAATTTGTTGGTTTTTAGTTGATTTATTGAAATCAGTCGACGCGACTCAAAATTTAGTGATTTTTTTGAAATGCATTTCACAAATTTTCAAGTTTCTACCTGAAAATTGTATTGAAAAATTTTCAGTTTTTGTGCTTTTTTCGTTGCACATGAAACACCTTGTGAACGTTAGACCGCTAGTGCAGATAAATTGTGGAAGAAATCATTATTTTTTCTCTATGTATATCAAATAGATGTATCCACTTGGATAATTTCAACTTTGTATCTTTCACCAGAGCCCCAAAAAATCACTCCAAATTTTCGACATTTTTGCTCACCACCTCCTTTCCCTTGTAACGAAATGGATCACTCCAGTCCGCTATCAGATGATGGGGCTTCCTCCAGACCTCACAGCATGGTTGCCGGCAAGTCAGGGCTAGGGCGTGGGGTTGAAGGATTTGGTCTAAGGAAGACACCATCCTGGTTGAGCTGTGTAAGGGGGAACGAACAAAAAAAATTAAATGGGGAGGACGAGGAGATCATGCTACCTACCGGTACGTAATTAGGCCGAATTAAGTGTGGCCATTGCGAGAAAATCCTGAGAATCAGGGCTTCCGTGCAACGGATAACGGCGGCAAATCGTGACGGCTACCCACCAGAGCCATGGCGGACCCCCACAACGCCCTACAGAGCTCTACTCCATTCTACGCGGAATTTAATAGTAGAAAAAAAAAAAAAAAATAAAGAGAAAAAGGAGAAAAAACGTACCTGGATCGCCTAAGAGCTGCAGCCTCACATGGAAAATGGTGCTTCACTTGGGATTATATTGTTGTATTATTATATTGTTATATTATTATATTGTTAGATTATTTTTATTAGATTATTATTATTAGATTATTATTAACACACAAGTTAATTTTTTTTTATGGGGCCCACCGGAGGTACACTCTTGCTATTTTTCTTAATTTTTGGTTCAGATAAAAACTGTTCTTATTTTTTTATTTCACATCACTTCACGTTTCTCAGCTCGAACAAGTCACTTTTTCGTTTATTCTTTTAACTTTTTGTTGTTTTGTCACTAAAAATCTCCCAGATTAAAATCTTCCCTCCATCTTGATCCGCGATCCAAAACTATCTCCCCTTTTTAATCCATCCTCCATCTCCCGCCAAAAAAAACTGCCTCATCATCCTCCCAGAAAAACGAAAACCGGTCTTTTTTTTCCCTGCGTTTCAGCCACTTCCCCTGAAGTTGCTCGCGATTCAAACTTAGTTCCCAGTGACGAATTGGTCATTCGTCACACCCTTACACCCCCAATTTAATATTTTCATCAAAAATTAAAAACTATGTAGTTCTACAATCTGACGAATTTCGAATTTGATATCTGTACTCAGTTTTGAGATATAACGGTTTGAAATTTTGGGAAGTGAACCATTTTTGAAATGCTCCCCATTTCCCCCCACTACTGCCATGACCAAATTGTGTATTTTTCAATTATATAGCTTAAGAGACAGTCGAGATATTCATTTTGGAGTTTTTTTTCCTTGCACCTTTCCTAACCCTCCCCTTACAATAATTAGCCTCTCTCTAAGCTTATCCTGATGGATCTATCTAGCTTCACTGCTTCTCATACAATCTGACACAATTCAACAGCTTCACAAAAAGTCGATTTTCCTGAAAAGTATGAGTGCTACTGATCTGTAATTTAAAACATGTCAAAAAAATGATGTTTATAGTTATTTCAGAAAAATTCATTGAGAAATTGCCCCTCCCTCTACCACCTCCCATACAAACTGCACAACACTAAGTCAAATACACCAATTTTCTCAGTGCCTATTAAATTTTTCAATTCTAAATTTTGTATAAAACATCTCGATGTCAACTCTAGCGTGATGTGAAAAAATTAGTTCAATCTCGTCACTCCCTCTACTACCTCCCCTATAAAATTTCTTATAATCAAAAAAATTCTCTTTCATCTAGAATATCGATTGTCCTGTTATGTTTTTGTGATTATTTTAATCTACGGTGTAAATTTTTTTGAATATCTCCACTCCTTCCACCACCTTAAATACAAAGCACTTTTTCATGAAATATTTTAAACCAATATACTCAGTACGGATAAGAAATTATTGAGCTGAAATTGTGCACTAAATATTTATTTAGAACTATTCGTAAAACCGAAAAAAATTCGACGATTAGCTTCACTCCTTCTATCCCCTCCCATAATATATGACACAATTTCTCAATTTACCTAATGCCGATTTTCTTGAAACGTATGAATGCTACTGATTTGCAATTTAATTATGTTTAAAGTTATTTCTGAAAAAGTTAATACGAACTGCCTACTCCTTCTACCACCTCCCTCCCATTCAAACTGCACAATTTTACAAAATCTCATACACAAATTTTCTCAGTACCTATTAAATTTTTAAAGCTTAAATTTTGTATAAAACATTTTGATAGATAGACTCTGGCATGATGTGAAATATTAGTTCAATGCCGTTACCCCTTCTACCATACAAAATTTTTTGATATCACAAAAATTTCCCATGATTGGGCGTAGTCCTGTCATGTTTTTTCTTAGAACTTACTTTAATAAATAAGTTTGATTCTTAACCTTCATTCTTTTCAAAATTGCCTTCGTTAGCAATATAGTATGCTTAAAAGTTTACTTGCTTCCTTCCTGGTTAATCAAATGCTTATTATATGAATGAAAATATTTTTACATATTCTTTTTTAAAACCAGTTTTCCTTCAGTTCAGTTTTCGAAAGATCAATTTAGAAAACTATAACGAATTTGTTATTTTGTTCTAATTTACTTAGTTTTTCGTGTCAAGCACAATATTCTATATAATTCTTTCCATAGAATTTAATATTGATTTATGCTAATACTTTTTTTTGAGTTTTTAATTATGCTACAAAAAATCAATAGATAAAAGGGTAAACAGAATTAATAGAGTACGTATTTTACATTATTTAAAAAGAGTAGCTAAATATTTTATGTTGCATAACAAAATGATTTTCGATAAACAATTCTTGAGAAAATCAATAAAATTTGTTTATGCATCTATGCATACGTTATTTCCTTGAATTTATATATTTTTTATCAAATTATGTTAATTTTCTACGTCACAAAAAAATGCTTTCGGGGAAGTTCCAGTTCGAGAAATAGTAGACCAGCTGATTAACAACTTTTTTATGATTTTTGATTTACAAGTCACAGTTGTTATTGTATACGAAGATATGTTGGAAGCAAGAAGGAGCTAGCCAACTATTTAACGACTGGGGGTGACTGAGTTCATAAATCCAAAATATAAAAAGAATTAGGGAGCGGGAGTGATATCAGAAGTGAAAGGAAGTTAATCTTTAACTCGGAGACTGAAATTATGATAACAGTTTTGAGCCTATTTTCTAGTTCGTAGCTTATAGTGAGATTTGTGTATGGAATTTACTAAAATTCGCACATACCATGTGGAGGAGGTAGTGGGTTCGATTTTAAATTTTTGCTTACTTTCGTTATTAATTTTGCCAATTTAAAGACCAAATGATTGAATAAATTCGAAGAAAGGGGCTGAAACTCGAAAATTTGAGTTTTTTCTATAACTGGTGATAAAAGGGGCAAATAATGTAAAAAATTCTGGGAAAAAATTGAAATAAATTTCATTTAACTTGTTTTACAGAACTTCGGATGGAAGCAGTTCCTTGATAGTATCCCTGAGCTTTTATTTTTTTTTTTTTGACCAGTTGGTAGAAGACTGGTTTGTCTGGAGGACGGTCATATAAACCAAATTGGAGGTATCGATGATCTGAGAAGGAATTAGGCATTGGAGACCAGTTTAATGTCTTGAACTTCCTATCCAATGCTAGTAACAAAAATGGATTCCCCCCTCGGTTGCAGTAGCAGTAGATTGGTACTCAAGAGTCAACCTTGCAACTTCCATTGATATCGGCGCTACCGCATACTGGATGATGCGCGTTAGCATCACATCCAATAATGAGGTCTGCTTTAAGGCTCCCTGCTTCAGCAATCAGTACTTCCAGATTATCCGGAGGATAATGACGCCAATGTGGGGTGGTGATTCCTCCCTTGGTTGCAGAGCAGTAGATTGGGGCTCAAGAGGTAGTTAAGCAGCACCACTCCACTTTCATTGACACCAGCTCTACCTCATACAGGATGATGTGCGTTAGCGTCACATCCAATAGTGAGGTCTGATTTAAGGCTCCGTGCTTCAGCAATCAGTCCTTCCAGATTACCCTGCGGAAGTAGTATTGGAGAATCATGAGCTAAATAAGCCCAAGCTAGCCTCGTTTTTTCACTTACTTGGAGGTTGGCTGCAATAATATTCTGAATACTGTGACAAGGTTGTATAAATATTGTTGCGAGCTAGGGGTTCGCCAGATTCCAAAGGAAAACACAATTCGTTTAAAAATAATGAATAATTTTATTTAATCGCACTTTATACACAATTTCCCGATCACTTCACTAAATTCGCTCTAAAACTTAATTCGTACAACTCAGGAACACTGGCAATCTATCACTTGTACCGATTCGCGTTCTTCCACCGATAGGTGTCACCAAAATGACTGACTCGTTGTCTGAAAGTTGGCGGGTATTTATACTAAGTCTCCCAGACAGGTGTCGTTGTGTGTGTGTGTCTAGAAAGATTGCCTACATTGTGGAGTTCGTTAGAAGTTGCTGGAAACATGTTTATGGCGTTTGAAATGTTGATAGACTTCTCTCGATATTGCTGGGGACGTCGAGGTTGTCAGATTTATAACATTACCCTCTCCTTAGTCCCTGTTCGTCCCGAACAGAGTTGTTCACTTCCTCCCTGGCACCCTGGTACTTTGTTAGTCGGTCTAGATGTACCACTTTCATTTTAGTGCGAGGTTTTTGATGTAGTTGAATCCGATAGACGACATCATTTAATCGGTTGATGATCTGGTAAGGGCCTTCCCAGTTTCGCTGTAGTTTCGGCGATCTGCCCTTCTGTCGTTTGGGATTGTATAACCAAACCAAATCGCCCTCTTGGAATCCTGATGAGTTTGCCCGTTGATCATACCTCGTCTTCATGCGGTCGGACGCCAAATCAATTTTATCTCTGACCAGGTTATAAATTGTCTTTAGTCGACATCGAAGATCCGAGACATAATCTTTAGCATTGGTTGGTTGGTCTGGTGGCACTCCAAACATTAGCTCCGCAGGGACTCGAATATTTCTTCCGAAAATGACTCGGGACGGAGTTTCTCCTGTTGTTGAATGCACCGATGTTCTATAGGCCATTAAAAATAGAGGGATGTGCTGGTCCCAGTCCTGTTGCCTCTCGCTGACGAGTTTGGATAGGTTTGAGTTCAATGTCCTATTGAAACGTTCCACCATTCCATCAGACTGTGGGTGTAATGGAGTTGTCCTCGTTTTGTTTATTCCCAGCATTTGGCACACGTGTTTGAATATTTGAGATTCAAAATTGCGCCCTTGATCGGAGTGTAGTTCGCGTGGCGCTCCAAATCTGCTCACCCAGTTAGTAACAATTTGTTCTGCGACGGTTACTGCTTCTTGGTTTGGAATTGCGTAAGCTTCTGGCCACTTGCTGAAATAATCAATGACCACTAGAATGTAGCGATTACCATTTTCTGATTCCGGAAATGGCCCAGCAATATCCACAGCAATTCTCTCGAATGGGACTCCCACGTTGTATTGTTGCATTTCTCCCTTTGATCTGCGGTGTGGGCCCTGACTCGATGCACACGTAGTACATTTACGGCACCAGTTTTCGACATCATCTCGGAGATGGATCCAATAGAACCTTTCTCGTATCTTTGCCAAGGTTCTGTTTACTCCCAAATGCCCACCGGAGGTACCTCCATGATATTCCTTCAAAACCTCCTCGACTTTACAATGCGGGACGATGGTTTGCATGTGATACGACTTTCCATCAGCGTTCTCCCATTTCCGTTTTAATAATCCGCCGTCTAGGTGAAGGGAGTTCCATTGTGCCCAATAACACTTTAAGGTTTCACTGAATTGTGAGATGTCTTTCCACTCAGGCCGTTTCATTTCGTCCTTCCATGCCATGATCGGTGAAATATCTGGATCTTTACGTTGGGCATCTTCCAGTTCTTGCTGATTCCATCCAGTCTTTGGTTCGGTCGTTATCCTCTGAATGGTTTCTCCGGCTTCTTTTCCTTCTACACGGTGACAATGCTTGCAGTTCGGTGGACAAGGACGACGTGAAAGCGCATCGGCATTTCCGTGGATTCTTCCTCTTCGATGAACAATCTCGAAATCGTAGGATTCGAGCCTTTCGATCCATCTGGCTACTTGGCCTTCGGGGTTTTTAAACTGAAGTAGCCATTTAAGCGATGCGTGATCCGTTCGAAGAAGGAACTTTTGACCATAGAGATATTTGTGAAAATGTTTTGTTGCTTCTACTATGGCTAGTAGCTCTCGGCGAGTTACGCAATAGTTCCTTTCTGATTTTGAGAGTACTCGGCTGTAGTAAGATAGCACTCTCTCCTGCCCATCGATCTCTTGTGATAGTACTGCTCCAATACCGACATTGCTGGCGTCAGTGTCTATGATGAAACCATGACCTGGTTTTGGATACGCCAGAACTGGGGAGTCGCAGAGTTGGTCTTTTATCCTCTCGAATGCTTCCTGGCACTGTTGACTCCATGTAAATGGCTTCCCTTTTTCTGTTAACTGATGCAGACATTTCGCCGTGTTAGCAAAGTCTTTTACAAATCGTCGGTAATATGTCGCTAAGCCTAGGAAGCTGCGCAACTGGTGTTTATCATTCGGAGTAGGCCAATTTTTCACCGCCAGTATCTTCTCCGGATCTGTCTTTACGCCATCAGCTGAAACGATGTGACCCAAGTACTTGACTTCTGCACTAAACAAAGTGCACTTTTTCGGACTCAGCTTTAATTTTGCCGCTCGCAGTCGCTGGAAGACTTCCTGCAGATTTTTTAGGTGTTCATTGAATGTTTTTCCGATAACGATCACATCATCTAGGTAAACGAGACAAGTTTTCCAACTCAGACCACGCAAAACGAATTCCATCAGTCTTTCGAACGTAGCTGGAGCATTGCACAGGCCAAATGGCATTACGATGAACTGCCATAGTCCACTGCCGACAGAGAATGCTGTCTTCTCTCTATCTTTTTCATCTATCTCCACTTGCCAGTAACCACTCTTCAGGTCCAACGTTGAGAACCATTTAGCATCGGTCAGGGTGTCCATGATATCGTCGATTCTAGGTAGTGGATAGCTATCCTTTTTCGTAACATCATTTAGTCGCCTGTAGTCCACACAAAAACGGGTACTGCCGTCTTTCTTCTTTACCAGCACTACTGGCGATATCCACGGGCTCTTTGATTCTTCGATGATTCCCTGATGCTCCATAGTTTTGACCATTGAATTGACTTCTCCTTGTTTCGCTAATGGTACTCTTCTTGGAGGTTGACGTATCGGTGTAGCACTTCCGGTATCTATACGATGTTTCACTAAGTTTGTTCTGCCATAGTCGTCATCACCGGTGGAAAAGACGTCGCTGAATCCTTCGATTAGATCTACTGCTTGCTTGTGTTGTTCTCCTCTAAGGTTGCTTGACTGAAGAAGTGTTGATGTTACATTGTCCTTCCTTCTTGGCTTATTTTTAGAGGGTACGTCATGTGGTTCTGCCTTGTCGATACTCGTCACCGCCGATATTGGTTCACAGCTGCCAATTACATCTCCTTTCTTTACGCTGGTAGTGCTGTCCGCAACGTTCAGGACTCTTATTGGTACCATCATCTTCTCATTCCTTTTTACGAGCGTTTTTCCTAGTATTAGACTTCGTAATGCAGGTGTCGTTTCCGGTTCTATGAGGTAGAATCGGTGGTTCCCGGGATCACCATCGAGCTCTGCCCAAATAACATTCTCAGATGACTTTGGTATGTCCGCATCTTCGCATAATACAACTCGCAGCTTTGTTGTGTTGGAGGATGTTATTTCCATCGGGATTTCAATATTCCGCCACTTCATTATTCGTTGTCCTAAGTCCAGCTGTATACCGTGTGGTTTCAGAAAATCCATTCCAAGGATACACTCATCGGTAATATCAGCTACCACGAATACATGCGAGAAGGTCAAATCTCCAAGCTGTATGTCACGAGCTATTTCTCCATGGACCGTTGTAGTTTCTCCTGTAGCAGTGCGAAGTGCGTACTTCTTGGTGTTGTGAAGCCAAGTACGATCTACGAGGTCAGATCTTAACACTGACCGTGTTGCGCCTGTGTCGACTGTTATGATGCAGTTTAATTTGCCGACTCGACCACTCATACATAAGTCGTTTTCACAACGATGTAGTCGAGAAACTGCGATGATGGTTCCGGGGGCGTCGATTCTACCAGCCAACTTCTGCCCCATGAAGTTGGCCTTTACTCGTTTCCCGGACTGTCACTAGGCGAAGCGTGCTCTCGTGACGGTTCGCCCCTCCCTCCTCTTTGTTTAGCAGCGCAGCCGGAACAATAGTTGATCGCTTTTCTGGGTTTGCGGCAGTCGCGTCTTAAGTGTCCTGCCTGTCCACAATTCCAGCATCGGGGAGCACCAGATCCTTCGCTCCGCTTGGTGTACTCGGCTTTCTGGCACACACATTCTTCTACTATTTCTCGAACTCGATAGTTACTCCGCGAGCTCTGCTTGGCAGCTTCGAACGTCAGCCCATATACTAAGGCTTCGCCAATCGTTTTCTTACCTGCCAGTTTTAACGCCTGTTGCAGCTCTCTGTCCTGTACAGCATTGTTAAATGCGAAAACAGCTGTATCGTTTCGTTGCTCTGTTTGCGCATTAGGCAGCGATAATAGTGTGAGTCGTTCAATATCGCGTGCCAGCTCTTGAAGTGTTTCACCATTCTTTTGAGTTCGGTTGTAAAGTTGCGTTTTGTAGATCTCTCGCATGTGGTCACCGCCATAATGAAGATCCAATGTCTGAACTAAGGTTGGAAAGTCTTGTTGTTGCTCCTGCGGAATCGTTTGAAGAACCTCTGCTGGTGGACCTCTTAGCGCCAATATAAGAGCTGTTCCCCGTTCTAGATCATTCCAATGGTTGTTTCTTGCGGCGGCCTCAAATTGGGTCTTATAAATAGCCCACGGTGTTTGTCCATCGAAGATTGGAGCCTTGAGACCCTTGTGCGCAACATGTTCTGTCTTGATGACGCCAGTCGCCTTCACATTATCGAAGTCTCTTTTTAGGCGTTCGACTTCTTCTGCAATTCCGGATGTCTTTTCCGTAATTTGTTCTTCGAAGATTCGAAGTTTCTTTTCAACGTTTTCTTCTATGGCCTTACCCATGGTGTCTATTTTATCATTTTGCAGCTCCAATTTTTGGTTAAGGTCCTTTGAAGTCTGGTCTAATTTCTCTAGTTTCTGATTAATGTCCGCTGATTGTTGTTTAATGTCCACCGATTGTTGTTCAAACTTCTGATGCATGTCCGCTGATTGTTGCTCTAATTTCTGATTCATGTCCGCAGATTGTTGTTTAATGTCCACCGATTGTTGTTCAAACTTCTGATGCATGTCCGCTGATTGTTGCTCTAATTTCTGATTCATGTCCGCAGATTGTTGTTTAATGTCCAATGATTGTTGCTCTAATTTGTTCATCATTTGTTGCATTAACTGTGTTAGAGCATCCGATGTACCAGAGCACTCATCTCCACGAGCTTCTTTGATTTGGAACTCGAAACTATCTGCATCCTCACCCTCAGCCTGGAGTGTCTCGATCATACGGCTGACAAGTTCAGACTTGCTCCCTGTCGTAGGTAACTCGCGTCTACTGAGCTCTTCCTTCAGCTCCGCTAATTTTAAGTCCTTTAAATAACGCGGCATTTTCACTACCGATTATTTTAAGTTTTTCCGCGATCCGAATTCACTTAAATTTACGTCACTAATTAAAGTCACTGCTCACTCGAGAATATTCGTTTTCACAAAATTCTCACTGTCCGTTCGAGAATTTTAGTTCCGCGATTTTACTTCGCTAATTTACGTCACTGCTCACTAAATTACCCGAGAATATTCGATTTCACAAAATTCTCACTGTCCGTTCGAGAATTTTAGTTCCGCGATTTTACTTCGCTAATTTACGTCACTGCTCACTAAATTACCCGAGAATATTCGATTTCACAAAATTATCCGTTCCGAGAATTTTTAATTTCACTCGCGATTTTTTTTAACCCGAATTTATCCTTGGAATCCCACTTCTGACACCAATTGTTGCGAGCTAGGGGTTCGCCAGATTCCAAAGGAAAACACAATTCGTTTAAAAATAATGAATAATTTTATTTAATCGCACTTTATACACAATTTCCCGATCACTTCACTAAATTCGCTCTAAAACTTAATTCGTACAACTCAGGAACACTGGCAATCTATCACTTGTACCGATTCGCGTTCTTCCACCGATAGGTGTCACCAAAATGACTGACTCGTTGTCTGAAAGTTGGCGGGTATTTATACTAAGTCTCCCAGACAGGTGTCGTTGTGTGTGTGTGTCTAGAAAGATTGCCTACATTGTGGAGTTCGTTAGAAGTTGCTGGAAACATGTTTATGGCGTTTGAAATGTTGATAGACTTCTCTCGATATTGCTGGGGACGTCGAGGTTGTCAGATTTATAACAATATGTTTAAAGTGCTCTTCGCAAGGATACAAGATCTAGGTCTACCTTGATTCCTTGCGTAGATAAGAGTATAGTTCGGACTCTTGAGTTCACAGATTAAGTGCCCAACAACCCAAGGTTCTTGGATCTTGTCGTCTTCTTGTTGATTCAGCTGGAGAAGTATGGAGGCTGATGCTAATTTGAAGCGGTGAAGTGTAATTTGCAGAAATTTTAGTATCTTTATCATTTCTGCGTTCTACTTCCATCACAGTTGTTTTTTCTGGATCGGAATTTAAAAGTTTGTCCCCGCTGAGCGGATGCAAGGTAAAGTGCTCGTCTTCATCCGTTAGCCAGGTGACTGTGAGTCGTCTTCGCTAATGGAAAGACTAGCTATATGAAAAACTGGATCGGGTTCAGATATAAAGTCTTTCCCCTCCGTATACATGTTGGGTACTGGAAGAACGGGATCCTGGGCTGTCTGTTCCACTTCCAACCCGTCATTTTTATAATCCTTTATTGATGATGCCTCCGATTTTTGTCAACCGTTCTAGGGACTCTTTGTTGATCACTATTACAGCGCAACTATAGTTTCCTTAAATCTCCTCAAGGTTTCCAAGCCTCCAATTATGGGTAGAAAAATTTTGGTTGCAGGACTGAATTATGTCCAAAATTATGCCCGCAGCGATCGGCTCTGAAGGTTACTACACACGTACTCGAGATCGGCTTGGGATCCTATTCCTTGACACAAACTCAAGTTGCATGCCTGGCCCACTTCTTCCAATCTAGCGATTGCATTTTGTAATATTTCAGAACACTGGATCATGAGCTTGGTGCCATCAGCCAGGATGGTCACGTATAATGCCTAGGAAGTTAGCTCAAGGTTGGCTTCCAATCTTTCTCTAGCGCTCATGAGTAATGCTTTCATCTCCTTCACATTTATTGGTGACTAGCAAACGCCCGCGACTTCGTCCGCGTAAAAATAGCAATAATAAGCAATTTTTGAGAGTGTAGTTAGTAATACATTATGTGGGATACATAATCTGCTTACTTTAATGGCTCTTTGAAGAAAATGGTTTGTATGTTGTTGGAATCAGAACCATAAATTATTAATAATGAAAACATGATACTCCCATTTTTATGGGACAGGCTCGTGATCAAATCAAACCCGTGATTCGAAATCATCTACGTGTTGAAAAGCGTTAAGAACAGGTGAATAATTGTAGCTGGTGTTATTTAAATAAAAAGAAATAAAATAACATTAAGCTTAAAAACATAACAGGACTACGATTGTGCGTAAAGCCCAATCATACGATACTATGTATAGATGAAATCGAAATTTTTGCGGTGTTAAGAAATTTTGTATAGGGAGTGGTAGAAGGGGTGACAGCATTGAACTAATTTGTTTCACATCATGTTAGAGTAGCTATAAAAAGGTTTTGTACCAAATTTAAGCTTCAAAAATTGAGTAGGTACTGAGAAACTTAGTGCATTGAACTTAATGAAATTGAGCAATTTGTATGGGAGGTGGTAGAAGGATAGGGGGGTTTTTGGTGATTTTTCGAGAAACAATTATAACTATCATGCAATTGATATACTTTAAATTTCAGATCTGTATCATTCATACTTTTCAAGAAAATCGAATTATTGTATAGTAGTGGAATGTGTCTTATTGTATGGGAGGGGCAAGAAGGAGGGAAGCTACTCGGTTAAGTGTTTTCCCAATATTACTAATAATGCTAATTAAGGATTAAATCCAAATTTTCACCTCGATGAAATTTAAATGTACTGAGAAAATTCGTTTAGAGTATTTCATGAAAAAGTGCGGTTTATATGGGAGGTGGTGGAAGGAGAAGGGGGTTTCTGGTGATTTTTTGAAAAACAACTATAATCATCATGCAATTGATATATTTGAAATTTAAGATCAGTAACTTTCAGACTTTTCAAGAAAATCACATTCTTGCGAAGTCGTGGAACTGTGTCACATTGTATGGGAGGGGGTAGAAGGAGTGAAGCTAATCGGTTAATTTTTTCCCGATATTAATAATAATGTTAATTAAGGATTTCATACAACATTTTAGCTCGATGGAAGTTACACGTACTGAGAAATTTGGTGTAAAATAATTCATGAAAAAGTGTAGTTTGTATGGGAGGTGGTGAAAGGAGTGAGGAAACTCAAAAAATTTGTAAACCAAAAGACTGTATTTATAATAGAAATAATATATTCCAAATTTCAAATTAATAGCTTTTATGGTTTCCAAGAAAATTTGATTAATATATATTTTGAAAATGAGTCACTTTGTATGGGAGGGGGTAGAAGGCGTGAGGGGAGTGAAATGAAACCAAGTGCAGATTTCATTCCGATGGACACCTAACAAACTGTGCAAGTTTAATTACAATCGGTTCAGCCGTTTGTGCGTGAAAAGCGGTCGGACAGACAGACAGACAGACAAAAATTTCAAAAATGTGTTTTTATGCTTAGTTAGTGCTAAAATAACTCAAAAAACTAACTTATTGCCATTTATAAGCAAATTACAGACAGACACTACAATTGTATTACTATGTATAGATTCCGACTACCAGGCAACTCTCGCAGATATCGCTAAAGGACCTTGACATGCCCCCGGTACCGGTGCTGGTTGTCCTCGGCCTCTTTGTTTCCTTAGGTGACTCATCCTGAGATCTCGTACGCTTACCTGCCGAGGAGGAGTCTGTATGATCAGCGATCATTCTGGTAGCCCAAGCTAAAGATTCTGGGATGTTCCCATAGCGGCTTGAAGACTTTGGATGCTATGCCGCTATCTAAAGAGCTGTTCTGAGAGTGAAATTCTTCGATTTCTCCCTGATGTAGCCACCGGGAGTTTGAGGATTCCCTTCACCAATTCCAGAGTGCACGCCGCTATTGAGTCAAGGTTTGGTATTCTTTGACTTCACCGGCTGTGGGCTATCTGCATTAGGTTTGGATGAAACCTATTTTTTCCTCGTGCGCCTCAAGTTCAGGGATCAAAAATTCAGCTGATCGCACGCTGGGGCCTAGCGATTTTTGTTGTGCTACTGGTTTGGTAGCTTGGAGCGTCCATTATGAGACCTGGTTTGGTGGCCAAAGTATTGCTTGGCTCTAAGGGAGCATCGGAGAAAGCGTGATTGCTTCCTTTCGGCATTTTAAAACAGCCGGTGTCTAGGGTTTGTTTTTTGTTATTAAAGTTAATGGACATTATAATCCCACGAGTTGCAGAGAAAATGATCGATCTGCACAGAGATGCGCAGTGTACAGATAAGGCTAAATTATCTGGAGGGTATCTGGTATCCGGATCTTCCATTATCAATTTACTTGGACCCTCAGCCTCCCCGACTTCCGGCACGGGTACTTTAATCTAGCCCAAGGGAGAATTTATACACGGAGAGGAATAGAGGGAAGCATAAGGTGGAAGTTGGAGATTACATTTTGTATTCGGGTCCCTACAGCACGGCAAGACAGATAACCGCGTGGTGATCGAGTGAGAGAAACCTAAACTAATGAACACAATTCACAAACAGGTACCCCTTAAGGATCTTAATTTCTTTAGAAATAATAACAATAAACATCTGTTTTTCCCTAAAATTGTTGTTTCGCAAAACTAATTTGATTAAAAAAGATGAAGAAATAAAATTGATTGCTAAATATTTTTCGGAGAATTACAAAAAAAAAAATCCCCGAAGAAAATGCTGACCTTTGCCAACCGTTTGATGAGCTGGAATCGCATCGTTTTCAGTAATAATGTCGTCACAGAACCAGTCCAAAAAAAAATATCCGGTCCGAATGATCGGTTAATTTTTAGGGGGTCTTCTCACAGATGAGTAACTTTCTAACGTCATCGATTAATTAAATCCGGAAAAAATGTATCTCTTTTCTTGTTTATCGGCTTCCAAGTTAAGATGCTTTTTTACTTTTTTTTCATCTTCTTCGAAATTTTCCAAAATGCTAATATTGGAAATTTCCATAGTGAATAAATTTGAATAGAAATCGGCATCAAATTGTTTGTCTGAAATACTAAATTTTTGCTAGCAAATTTTGGAATAGTCTCCAGGCCAGTTTAAAGGCAACGACCTAGATTTCATGTGCCAATTGAGTTCTGCATAGAATGCAATTTCATTGGCAAAGTGTTTCAATCAGGATTTGATTGACCTTTGATCGAAAGTTGCTATTTGATTAATGTTATTTTCTAATAATGTAAATTAGCCAGACATAATTTACATTATTAGATGCAGTTTAAGGTGTTGTTTACTTGGATTGACGTCAATTTCGGAGCTGAAAACTAAAGTATACGCAATATTTTTCGGGGAAATTTTTTATATCATGTGTGAAGATATTTGCGTTCTTCTAATCTTACAGTTATACTCTTTTAGAAAGAGGTAAACAGAATATTGAGATTTTTATTCTAATGAACTGATGCCAGGTCATTTAACTTAAAAAAGACAAACAATTTTTTGCGGGTGATTCAGACCTGATTTTAATTTAGTACGCAGCAAGTTAATCTAGAAAGTGGGGGTCGTGAGTTCAAATCTTGGCCGATGCAGAACTCAAGCAAACTTCCAGCGAAATTTAAAATTCGTAAATAGAGGATTGTGAGAAAGGGCCTAAGATGATATAACAGAATAAAGAATATTAGACCAGAAATTCAAACCAGAAGTTATTAGCTATGTCTTGAAATATGAACGTTGTTGTTGTGTAGAAAAACAAATTGATTATAAACATTTGTAGATATAATATTTACCTAATTATGGTGAGTAAGAAATTGCGAGTAAATTTCTGTGATCACAAAGATAAAAGGACCAACTCAATTTTTGCAACATTTCAGGATCGGTCCGAGAAGTTTATTTCAAGAAAATCGTTTCTAAAAAATGCAATTTCTTTTGTTAAGAGGAGTAAAATAATTATGAAATATTTTTTTTTTGCTTATCAAAGCAATTATAATCTAATCTGATATCCCTGCCAGATCTCATCTCCAACGAAGAAGTTTGGAGTACAACTGAACAGAATATGATAGGCATTAAGATTCAAAGGCCGAAGTGGCAGCGGATTGGTCACACTTTAAGGAAACTAGAGTAAAATATCTCTAGAAAAGCTCTGCGTTGAAAACCTCAAGGAAGACGTCGGGTTGGTTGACTAAGTGACACTTGTTAACGGGCATTTCCCGAACGTCAAGACTTGTTGCGAATAATTTTACTCCATCTGTGTGTTTTGTTGCCTTTTTATTAAATGTATTGCTTTTTCTCTCATTCTCCATATACATAATCGCGTTTTTTTATTTTTCTATTTCTTGCTGTTCTGAAGGACGGGAGTTTTTATTATGTAATTGCCACCCAAAATTAAAATTACAAATTAAAAATAAAAGAAAATATTAATAAAATAATAATAAAATAAGGGTTTGGTGAATGTTTTCGCAGTGCATTTCGAATTAAAAGAAAAGATTTCCGGATTCTACACTGTTACGCTTTATTATTAGTGACGTTTCGGTCGCTGTTGAAACAGTTTGATAAAGGTCTCAGCAGAGACCGAAACGTCACGAATAATAAAACGTAACAGAGTAGAATCCGGAAATGTTTTCTTTTAATAACAAAATAATTACTCCCCGCAAGGGGGTAGTTGTGGGATGAGGTTTTACCAGTTCCTGCAACTATTTTTGGAGACTAGCGACTCCACGGACCTGAGCTAACTATCCCCCTGTGGGATGGGGGCTGTAGAATTCACCCACAGCCAGACCTGCTTGCACTAAAAATGGCAAATGGACACTCATTGGATCATGGGCCTATCACCTGTGATCTTAAAACCTAACTGATACAAGAAACAGACTGATTCTATGGTAACGACTTTTGGCATTCGAAAACGGACGATGATTGGCTTCTGGAACGTTCGAACTTGAATGACGGGGGAAGAGCTGAAGTTACTCGGTCCTTGCACCGCCAATCAGTGATCGACCGTGAAATGGAGCACTATAAACAAGTTCTGGCAACAGCTTAAGGCCGATGCTCAGGATCGCACCTTGTGGTTGAGTTGTTTCTGTCCTATGCCCCTATAGGGGGTCTTAACAGGAATTTGATTGATTGATTGAATTACCAAAAAAAAAAAAAATCTAAAAAAATAATAATAATGGAAACATGACCAAAGATAATTGGGGCAGCACTGAAATAATTGTTTTTGGCGCCAAAATCACTGATCGATGATTTTGGCGCCAAAATGGAAAAATCGTTTTTTTTTCATGTTTTCAACCTGTTCTACCCGCCAAAAATGAAAACAGAAAAAAAATGCCGGGGGAGACGATTCTCGGAAATGTGAAAAAATTTGAAAATTAATAAAAAAAATGTTGAACTAAAAACAATAAAAAAATGTTCTAAAAAAATAAGTGCCTTAGGCTGCCGACACACGATAGAGAAAAAATCGTTTTAAAATGAAAGCTTCCACTACAGCTTTTGTAGGTGACATACGACATTTTTTTTTAAATACCGTATTATATCAAGCTCTAGGCATTACATCAGAGGAAGCTTCAAATTTAAACGTCAAACTTAAATTTTGGAATTGTTTTGTATTACGCCTTGTGAAATCCTGAAAAATTCTGTATCTCAAATAAATCATGGACGCACCATTAAATTCTTTAAATTGTCTTTCTGTGAAGTTTTGTGTCTCTTTTTTGTAATGTCAACGAAATAAAGCGTCAGTGTGACGTAATCCCTCAAAATTTCCTCGAAATTTCCTTCTATTTCGTATTGGAAATTCCCCGCTTGAAAGTTTCTTTTGGATCGAGTATTTGCTAACCGAGATAATATAGATTACAGAACGATATTATCTCGGGACTTAATATCGAAATTAATATATATTAACGCGAGTTAATATCGAAAACTGAGATAATACGATTTTATCTCTATGGTGTGTCGGCAGCCTTAGTGAAAGATAATAAAAAAAATTAATATTTCTTTTTAATTAAAAAACAAAACATTGTAACATTACCTTTACCAAATGGATTGAGAGTTCTCCTTTTGAACGATCGATGCGAGTCGTAATGGATAGCATATAATCGCAGCCGTTTCGGATTGATTCCGGCGTCTCTCAAGGCTCTGTTCCATCCCCATTCTCCTTTTCATCTCCATTAATGACCTTCTGTCAACAACACTCAATCCAATTCATAGCCTCGCTGATGACAGTATCCTGCATAACACCTTTCAATTCGAGTCCGTTACTGGCGCTCATTGTGCTTCGGTGAATTCTAAACGTATCGAATTATACGATTCATTGAACTCTGATCTCAACTTAATCCTGAAATGAGGCAGGAAAATAGAGTAGAGGTCAATGCTTCAAAAACTCAGCCCTGTCATCTATCCCATGAAAAGGATGTTCCAGCGAGTTCCTCGAATATAGCCTTCGGTAACGTACACACTCTTCAGAAGAATTTAAATTACTTGGCATAAAACTTAACACATATCTTAATTGGAGCAAACATAATTTTGATGTTGCACTTGATGCCTCCAAACGCCTTGATGTTATTCGAGGAAGCAAAAAGTATTTTACGTCTCACGATCTAGCTAATATCTACAAAGCCTACATCGTGCCCGTCTCGAGTTCAACTCATACATATGGGCTGTGACACCCAAAATACAACTTGCGGTACTAGACCGAATCCAGGAGCATGCGTTCCATCTAGTTGAAAATGAGACTATAACAACTTCTATAGATTCCCTAGAACATCGTAAAACCTTTGCGGTACTCAGCGTTTACTATCAATATTTCCACGGTAAATGTTGCGAAGAACTATCCAACCTCATCCCTCCTCTTTACAACTATCCTAGGAATACTCGGCAAGCCGCACACGCCCATAAGTTCACTGTTAAACTTTTATCGTCGCATACAGTGAAATGTAGTCAGTCCTTCATCACCCGAACATCAAGACTATAGAATGCATCGTCGCCCCACGTATTCCCTTCAACTTACAACATTCAGTGTTTCAAGGTTAACATCCACCGACAGTTTAAAGTCGCCCCTCCAGGAGGTGCTGTTCGTTTCGAAGAAGTTCCATTGAAAATTTGTGAGGAAAATGTGGCCCTGCAGCTGGATTTTCGTTAAAAACTTTGGAACACTTTAGCATCTAAAGTGTTTTCCAACGAAAACAGCCTCCAATGCAATGTCCATCAGCACTTTCGTCTCTCTCCATTTAAGGTAGTCTGTTTATATTCTAAATGGAATCTAAGAGTGTTAAAATTTGCTCTAAAGTTTGTAACGCCGAGAAATAATGCTAGCTAGGGTGTAGTCTAGTGGGTAGCGTGTTTGGTTTACAATGCGAAGGTCGTGAGTTCAAATCCCGGTCGACGCATAATTCCAAGCAAACTACCTGCTTGAATATACCTTGGTTACCTCAATCTACGAAAATGAAAAATTCGTGGATAGAGGGTTGTGCGAAGAGCTAACAACTCGTCCGCAATAAATAATGAAAATGTTAAGGAGCCTGAAGTTCAGGAGGCCAAGGCCCGATTTGGGCTGTAGCGCCATTGAAGAAGAAGAGAAATAATGCTCGCACAGAGGCGCCAAGGGTACAAAAATATTTGTTGTCGCTCAGAAATTTCAAAACCGGATGTCTGTCTGTGCGCTCTCTAGCTTGAGAACGCGTTAAGATAGAAAGTTCAAATTTTTTGCACGTTGTTTTTGACGAAAATGTAAGTTCAAGTTCGTTAACGAGCCAAATCGCTCCACCCCTTCTACTCCTTCCCCCACGTTTTCAATCATTTACACTTATCAAATTTTCTTGGAAACTATAAAAGACAACCATTTGAAAGAATACTACTTTTATGATAAATGTAATCTATAGTAAAAAATTATTCGAATCCCCTCACTCCTTCCATCACCTCCCATACAAACTGCACTTTTTCATGAAATACTATAAACCAATTTACGGAGTACGTATAAAATTAATCGAGCTGAAATTGTGCACAAAATATTTGTTTATAATTATAAGTGAAACCGAAAAAAAATTAGACGATTAGCTACACCCTACCCCCTTCCATACAATATGACACGATTTCATAGCTTTGCAAAAAGCCGATTTTCTTGAAAAGTGTGAATGCTACTACCTAGCAATTTAAAATTAAATGATGTTATTTCTGAAAAAGTCATTAAGAATTCTCTTCTCCTTTTACCAATTCCCATACAAACTGCACAATTTCATTAAATCTAATACACTAATTTTTTCAGTAACTATTAAGTTTTTGGAGCTTAAATTTTGGAGAAAACATTTTCATAGCTGCTCTAGCATATGAAAAAATAGTAGTTCAATGCTGTCACCCTTGCTACCACTCCCCATACAAAATTTCTTGAGATTACAAAAATTTAAATCTATCTAGAGTATCATTTGAGTAAGCTTTACGCGCATTCATAGTTCTGTAACGTTTTTAATAACTCGTTAAATTTTTCAGATACCTATACTGACAAAAAAGTGCATAGCATTATAGAGTGGCCCGCTAAGTAATACTACTTAACTAGAAATAAAAATATTAAATTTTTTTGTACTTCTCCTGCAGAGCATTATGCTCTCTGTCTTATCAAGTCCTTCCTTCGTTTATTTTCCTCCTTTTCCCAAATATCAATGTTGTCTGACGGTACAGGGAAAAATATATTTCCAAATTTATTAAATTGTATCTTTTTTTTTCAATTAGTCATAAATTTCTTCGTATGTTCGTTTGTTTTATCTTTTCCTTATTTTTCCAAAATTTAGTATTTTTTTCTCTATTATTTTAATCAACCGTGCGTTAAAGTAATGTCACATAAGTTTTTAAATGTACCTGAATATATCGAATTATCTCGAAATTCACACCAAGCTAATGTTACGAATATTTGAAATAATGCATTGAAGGTGAATCGAAAAACGTGGAATGAATTTGATTGATTGAATTTTGCCTGATATTTTATGCCTTCAAAAGTGCACAAAGTAGTTACTTTTGCCGAAAGTAGTTGAATTTCATCGAATATGGTGACTTTCATTGAAAGCGGTAACTTTTGTCGAAGGTAGTAACATTGGTCGAAAGTAATGACTTTCTTCGAAAGTACTGACTTCCTTCGAAAGTACTGACTTTCGTTGAATGAAAAATCATATTGATTTCGAAAGAATTTTCACTTCTACAATGGTCCTATGGCTGCAAACGGGCCAAGGCCTCCTAACCTTCAGGTTCCTTAATATTAATTTGTTATTGAGAAAGTCTTTCATTTTTGCAGATGGAGTTGGCCCAGTGATACCCACACAAGCAGTGTGCTGGAATTATACGTCGGCCGGGATTTGAGCTCACGACCTTCGCATTGTACCCATTAGGCAAGTTCAAAGAACTTGTACATGAGGTAACTACAAAAAGATACGCGAAAGCGTGATATAACACTGTGGGTAGTTCAAGCTAAACTAACATAAAAGTAAGCGAGGTTTTGCCATAACTTAGGATTAGTTGTTAGTAAATGGGTGGGATGTGTGGGCATCCCGTAATGGTAATTGACCGCCCTACAGAAGGTTTTTAATTTTAACAGCTTTCAAGTATACTACGAGTTCGAGATTTAATTTTTGCGTTGAACAATGCTAAAACACTATCAATAAATTTGTTTCCCTAATTTTATTTTCAATTTTGATTTTTTTTACCAGGGCTTAGAAAATTTTTTCGCACTACACTATCAGTACTTGTAGAAAGAAATGACATAGAAATAAATAAAATGATAAATTTTAAACAGAATTCTTAGCCCACATATCCCTTGCATCAAATTCTATTTCTTTCCATCAATATCTATATTATAAGACTTACCAAGAAAGTGTCTTCCTTAACTCTAAAGCATTTGCAAATTTAGTAAAAGTTAACACAAATATAATAAAGAAATAAGTTGCTCGTAAATCGTCTTTAGCGCAGGCATGATGGGAATCACGTTTAACGTTGCTGATCTATGACGTCAGCACATAAAACAAGTTTTCAATAAACAACATTTTTTTTCCAACAGATTTCAATCTATTTTTTTTAGTGGAAGAAGAAAACAAGAGAGATACAAACGAGTTAGTTTAGATACAAAGTTGAACTGAATTCGCCGAATATAAAAGGCTGAGGAACGTACAAAAATGAAATCAGTCTTTATCCGAAAAGCAAACAGATAATAACATTCAACAAAACTTAAAATAGTATATTTCTCTTATATATCTATAATTACGGAATCTCGTAATATATTACTTATTCAAACTGGATTACAAAAGTTTATGTGTCAATGAATAATAATCAGGCAGACACGAAGGAAAAGTTTTTACAAAATTTAAGGTAAAATTCAAAATTTAAATATTCTTGAAAACCAAAAATGCATTTTAACATTTTTTTTTTTTGATTACAGATTATCAAAACATCTTGCATCAAAGAAAGGATCACGTACTGGTAATACCGGAAACAAGCTAGAATTTGCCATATTAAACTTTCTTCAGCACGTTCCTTGAAGAAATTCGTCAAATTTGAAAAAAGAAAAACAAATTTCTTGAAATAGTTTTTTCTTTTCTTTTGATAAATCCTCTCATAAATAACGACAAAAACTAAAAATATGGTTCATAAAGCAAGAAATTCGGCTGCTTACATCTCGAAGGATGTCAGCCCGATGCGTAGCTCTCCGAAAGGTTTGTCGGCTTCGAAACCAATGCCACGAGTTCAGGTGACAAATTCAAGCAAACAAACTACAAACGGCGACAAGTGGAAATATAATCAAATGGTTATGAATAATCGCGAAAGTTTCAATAGTCTTCATTTTTGTTAAAAAAAGATTTTTTTTTTGTTTAATTTGAAATTTTGTGATAATGTTTTAGATTAGGAATTGGTTTTTTTATAACAATAAATAAATTTGTGAAATTTAAAATTGTTTTTTCGTGATTTTTTGAATATTTTCCAGTTTTCTTGGCTTCTCTGAAAGTTGTTGGTTGTAAAGTGTTTAGAATTATATAAATAGCTATCGATGTTATTTTAACCATCGCATTGATTTGATAACTATGCAAATTCGTTGACATTTATAACTTGTTATGCAGAAATTATACCTAAAATTTCAGTATGAATTTTATTCCTATTGATTATTTATGTTTTTTCCGGTGGCAACAACATGTTATTGAAAAGTTTTGCAGATATCTCTTATGTATAAGTATTGCTTAGAAATTTTATTGAGAAATTGCATCAGAATTTTGTGTAAATCTTGATCTTGGGTTGGGCGATGGAGAGATTTAACGAAATTTATTGCATTAAATTTCATTATTGACGTTCTTAATAGCGACGATTAATTTTGAAGGTTAAATTTAAGTTAAGTTAAGCATTTAGTTTTAGGTCAAATGAACGGATTTTGTATGGCATTGTAAAATTATTGGAGCTGCCCATTTAGGTTGCTATGTTTAAACTGTTTATAAATAATTGGCTTGGTCCTTTGATGTTTTGGGGGATTGATGCTACTCAGCAAACCAGGCTTTTAAGAAATAAATAGACTCGATTCCAAAAATTAGAATTTTGGCAAGAAAATTTCTACTTTCGAAATGAATTAACATTTAAAATCTTACTTATTATTATAAGAATCTTCCTGACTCGCTAAAAGTGCATATTTAACCTAAACCTGCAAAATTTGCGAAAAATCACAAAAGAAAAAGAAGATCGGTGTTGACGAGCTTTAAATGTTCCGAAACTGAAATCAGAATTGTGCTATAGTTAAAGCTGGATTTTTGATATTTAAAGGTTCGGTCCCAATCTTTCTGCCGGCGAAGAAAATAATTTTCGTGGGAATAAATCATTGCGCCTGTCCCCTGGTTAGTTTTAGTTCCGTCTGTATAGAGATAAGGACTTGCGCAGTCACTGAGTATCGTGCTTGTTACCCATTCATTCCGTTCAGAAAACTTAATGTGAATCCTTCATTTCTCATGCAATCGTGCTCACAGTCTAAAAGGGACGATTACAATTTTGCCATGACCAATTAGAGGCTTTTAATCTAATGGCTCTAGGTCTGCTGTTTGTCTTTTTGCATTTTTTGCAAGCAAAGATAGCTACGGTAGCTTTTTCTATTCGCTTTTGAATGTTCAGACTCTACGATAATTTGCTATCTAGAATAAGACCTAAATGTTTAAAATGTTTCGAGGGGACCATAGTGATACTCCGAATGGTTGTTGGATTGAAAACATTTGGCTTTCTTCTGGAGAAGTGTACCAGGTCTATTTTTTGAAGGTTGATGATACATAAGTCCTTTGTCTAGTACTCAGCTGTCTAACAGTTGTAGAGTGGACTGCATAAGGTCACCTAAAACCTGGCCAGCATGATGACAAGATCGCCTGCATATGCTATAGTAGAGTAGCCGTTCCGTTTCTAAATGAAAAGGGTTAGGAACCACTGGACAGGTGGCATTAAGCCTCCTTGTGGCGTTCCTTTGTGAACAGAGCCCTTTATTGTCTCGTTACCCATCCGTGCTACGATATTTCGAGCAATTTCGAACGAAGAAGCTTACCTCTAAATTTAATTAAGTGAGGTGCCACATTATAGCTTCGCAAGGCATCTAATATGGCATCAATGTTCACGTGGTTAAATGCGCTTTTCACGTCTAGAGAGGCACCGAGTGCAACCTCTTTACGATGGAAAGTTTTCTCTACGCCGACTATCGTCACATGTAAAGCGGTATCAGTCGATCTACCTTTCCGAAAGGCGTGTTTGTGTGGGCATCTGACCAAGAGGGTCTGGCTTTCACGTAGACAACTGTCCACCAGTCTTTCCAGACGTTTAAGAAGAAACAAAGTTAAGCTGATGGGTAGGAATGCCTTCGGGATGTTATGGGAGGCTCTGCCTGGCGTAAGGTATGAAAACCACCTTAAATTCTTGCCATGACTTCGGTACGTGGCAAAGACTGATGCATGCTTTGTATATGTCAACCCGGTACTGAATTATCATTTCATCCGCATTCTGGAACATATCGGGACAGACGTCGTCCAGTCCTGGTGACTTGTAGGGTTTTGCAAGAACTGAACGCAATTTCTATGTTCTCTGGCGTCCCGACTGTATTTACCAGTTCCGCAATAGCTAAAATGCTACCGACACCTGAACTTCGTGGCCTACCGTTGAAACTAATGATCTTCATCGGGTCAAGGAACCAAAGATCATTTAGCTTGTCGAAGAAATACTTTTCGAGAATTTGTCTTCGAATTAGGCACTGACAGAGAAAATGGTTCACTGCCTCATCCTCCCCACCGCAGCCTCTGCAAACGTCATCGGTTGTTAGTCGAAGTTTTCGAGCGTATTTTCTACGAAGACAGTGGCCGTGACTATGCCTTTTAGTATCTGAAAGGAGTTTCTGTTTTCAAAATTCAAGGAATTGATTTTTCTGCGAATCCCTTCAAGGTATTGACTTGAAAATTAGGTGAGAGTATATTGATGTAAATGACATTCACGTCAAAAAATATTAATCCGAAACCTTCACCCTTCTACCTCCTCCCATACAAATGCACAATTTTGGAAAATGCATTTCTTCGGTTTTCATTGAAACTAGTAAAACTAAAAGAATACTATTGGCTTCACCTTACTCCTTCTACCCCCTCCCATAAAAATTTCACGAAATTTCATAATTTTAATTAAATAATTTTTCTTCAAAACCGTCAAAGCTATCGTCTTGAAATTTTGACCGTAGTATAAGAATGCACTCCTTCTAACCCCTCCCATACAAATGCATAATTATACTCTAGATGAAATCTGAGAGTATATTATGTTTGCCTTACCGTTTGTAACGCTAAGAAATAACGCTCGCACAGAGCCGCCAAGGGTACAGAAATATTTGTTGTCGCTCAAAAACCTCGATTCCGAGTGACTGTCTGTCTGTCTGTCTGTCTGTCCGTCTGTGCGTCTGTCTACAGTTTAACTCTCGAAAGCTTTGAGCTATAGTGCTAAAAATTGTTGTGTGTCATTTTTAGCAAAAAAGTAACTTTAAGTTCGTGAATGGGCTACATCCCCCCACTCCTTCTACTCCCTCCCATACAAATTTCATGAAATTTCGAAATATTAAGAAATTGATTTTTCTTTGAAACTATTTAAGCTACCGACTTGAAATTTAGGTCAAAGTATTATGATATAGATGTCATTAATATCATAGAATATTGACCCGATCCCCTTACTCCTTCTACTCCATCCCATACAAATGGACAATTTTGAAAAATACATATTTTCGATTTTCGTTGAAACTAGTAAAGCTAAAAAGACGAAAATTTGTCAGAATTAATTTTACTATAATTGCAATTTATTTTAAAAATAATTATCAACTCCACCTCACTCCTTCTACCCCCTCCCATACAAATTTCACGAAATTTTGAAATTTGAATTAAATTATTTTTCTTCAAAACTGTTAAAGCTAATAACTTGATATTTTGAATAAAGTATACAAATAGAAATGTTAATAATGCAAAAAAAAATTGTTTTGATCTGTACTCTCCTTCTACCCTCTCCCATACAAATGTATAATTTTTGTTAAATGCATTTTATCGATTTCCATTCAAACTAGAAAAAGTACTAACTTCAAATTTTGCCAGAATTTGTTTCTTAATAATTGAAATAAGTATTAGTTAAAAATTATCAGCTCCGGCTCACTCCTTCTACCACCTCCCATACAAATATCTCTATTATACATTCAAGAAAAGAATTTCTCCTTCAAGTATATGAGAGCTATCGACTTTGAAACTGAATCAAAGCATGGTGATAAGGATGATGATAAGTAGTTTCAAAATTATCTTAAGCGCTCCACTTCCTCTGCCACCTCCCATACAAATGTCCCAAATTTCAGGAAAACTTTGACCGATTTCTTTAAAAATAATGAAAACTAAAAACTTTAAATTCAGCAAAAAACATTTTGCATGCCATGTTCGGTGTCATATACGAAAAATACAAACCTCCCCCTCTACTTCTACCACCTCCCATGCAAAAGTCTCTATTCACTATTCTTTATATCAATTTTCATTAAAAATAGAAAATACTTGAAATTTTGCCAGAATTTGTCCCTTATTAATTGCGATAATTACTAAAACAATATCAAAATCGCTTCACTCCTTCTATCCCCTCCCATACAAATAACTATATTATAAATTCAAGGAAAGCATTTTTCCTTCAAACATTTGAGAGCTATAAATTTTAAAACTGGAACAAAGCATGGATAGTGAAAAGCAATTTCAAAATCATTCAAAACCTTGCCCTTTTTCTACCACCTCCCATACAAACACCCCAATTTCAGGAAAATAATGTCCAGTTTCCTTGATAATAATGATGCTACATATAATGCTACATATAATACAATAAATTCAGCGCGAAACACCCTGTGTACTATATTTGGAGTCATTTAGAAAAATTTTAAACCTCCTTTTTTGCTTCTACCACCTCCCATACAAAAGTCACTATTCACTATTCGAAAGAATTTAAGATGACATTATATTTTCCGGCCTTATGCTTAATCATAATTCTGTTATGTTTTCATGTCAAATGTTTATTATTAAGATTTTTGTATATTTTCTTTATTAAATTTTTATTATTAAGTTTGTTATTTTTTATTGTAAAGGACTCATTCCGTAAATTAATGAATACAAATATATAAATAAATGATTGGACTTTACGTGCAATTGAAGCTCTTATGTTTTATTTGGAGCATGTCTATTTGGCAAATTTACAATTCCGTATTTTTCGTAAATAAAGTTGTTTTGACAAAATTATAACAAATATTTTCTGACAAACAATCTGCATTTTGGCATTGTTGTGGGGGTTTTTCACGTTTTAAGCATACGTTCTTTTTATTCCGCCTGAAAAATCTCGTAATGGACCAAGTGCTTCTCGGTTGATTCTTTTTGTAATTGTTAAATGCTTAACAAACTACTAGATGATATTTGAATCAAATAAATACAAAACACTGTTGTAACTTTGTTCCCAGATTGTTCGGTGGTTTTCTCTGATATTTTATTTGGCAAACTCGTAGTGAAAAATAAGCTTAAGTCCGAAGTGAGCCAGCATTTAAGTGATAAGGTTACAACACTTGACGTACAACCCATGCCGTTGCAGGCTGTACACAGACAGTGGGCTGGAATTATACTTTAACTGGAATTTTATTTCAAAACTTTCAACATTGTCAACCAACACACTTTACACTACGATACATTCTAGCTCTTTGCCCCTTAACCCCATTTAAATAATTGTGGTATCCGTCAGGGCTCTCTTCTTTCTCCAACTTTTTACACTCTAGATGAAATCTGAGAGTATATTCTGTTTGCCTTACCATTTGTAACGCTAAGAAATAATACTCTCACAGAGTCGCCAAGGGTACAGAAATATTTGTTGTCGCTCAAAAGCCTCGATTCCGAGTGATTGTCTGTCCGTCTGTCTACAACATAACTCTCGAAAACTTTGACCTATTGTACTAAAGTTTGTCATATGTCATTTTTAGCAAAAAAGTAATTTTAAGTTCGTGAACGGGCCACATCCTGCTTCAACTCCTGCTAACTCCTTGCCATACAAATTTCCTGAAATTTCGAAATATAAAGAAATTGATTTTTCTCCAAAACCATTTCAGCCAATTGACTTGAAAATTAGGTCATATGTAAATATCATTAATGTCAAAAAATATTGATCTGATCCTCTCATTCCTTCTACCCCCTCCCATACAAATGCAAATTTTTTAAAATGCATTTATTCGAATTTCATTGCAACTAGCAAAGCTAAAAGAATTAATTTTTGCAATAATTTATTTTATTACAATTGCAATCAATATCGGAAAAACTATCAACTTCACCTCACTCTTTTTACCCCCTCCCATATAAATTTCACATTTCGGAATTCCAATTAAATTATTTAAATTTTGAGAAAAGTATATTGCAAATATCATTGATGTTGAAAAATTTGGTTGTGATTCGAAGGCGCCTTCTACCACCTCCCATACAAATGCATAATTTTGGAAAATGCATTTAATCGATTTTCATTGAAACTAGAAAAGGTAGAAACTTCAAATTTCGCCAGAATTAGTCCCTTAATGATTGCAGTAACTGCTAAAAAGAATATGAACTTCACTTCACTCTTTCTATCACCTCCCACACAAATTTTCGAATAGGAATTCGAACACATGAGAACTATAAACTTTAAAATGGTAGCAAAGCAATGGGATTAGGATGTTGATAAGCAGATTCAAAATTTCCGAAAACTTTCCACTTTCTCTGCCACCTCCCATACAAATGTCATAAATTTAGACAAAAATTGTTCAATTTCCTCGAAAATTATTAAAACAACGCACTTTAAATTCAGCATGAAACATTTTGTATACTACGTTCGGTGTTATATACAAAATTTACAAACCTCCCCTCACTGCTTTCACCGCCCATACAAAAATAACTATTCACTATTCGAAAGAATTTAAAATGACATATTTTCCTGTACAATAAACTTTTTTGGTATCATACGACTAGCGACAACTAAACGAGAGAGAGGGAGGAGAGAGAGAGAGAGAGAGAGAGAGAGAGAGAGAGAGAGAGAGAGAGAGAGAGAGAGAGAGAGAGAGAGAGCTCGAGAGAGCTCTTTCTATCATATGCCCGTACAGGAATTCTTAACAGCAAATTGGAATTGGTTGGTCAATAACTTAAACTGCTTGTTTAACAAGCATCCGTCGGTTCAAAACAGTTGTTGATGTAGATTCTACACATTATTTAAATTCCATAAAAAATATCGAATAATTTATGGGCGAAGATGTTTTTGAAATAGTGCCAAATTCCTACTTAAGTTCATGCATAATTAACGTTTCTACAAGACTTTAAATTTTTTGTGTTTGTGTCGAATTTACACAAACGACGGATAAGTGTTAAATGTGTTCTCTAAATATCGAAAAATCTGTTTTGGAAGGAGCACTATGTTTATTGCTAGCATCTGAACGTTTGGAATAAGTTATACGTTGCAGATTCTACTCCTCTTCATTTGGGTTAATAAAAATTTCTAAGATTTATATTAGGCATCTTTTTGAATACATTACACACATATATATGAATTGTGAAAGCTGCACTCTCTATGTAGCCATGTAACCAATCTCATACCATCAAATTTAGAGGTGACCTCACATTCTGGATTCAATTGCCAACCATTTCACCTTACATATAGCTACTTCGGTTCGCAATGACATCATTCCATGATGTAAATAGCAAATATTAAATTGCATCAATAGTCTCCAAGGCTAAAATTTTACATATAAATTCATTTAAAGTACCATTTCATATTTACATATTTGTAGTCAAATTTCTTGTATACTTGACTTTCAGATAGTCGACCTAATCAACAGCAAGACTATTTGTTAAACTCTCATGACCGTAATTATTTAAGCATTTCTTTCTAATCTGCCCCAACAAATTTTATTCTCACACACAATTTTTTAAAATCACGAAAAAGTTGCGTAATTTCGTAAATTATAAAAAGCAACAAATAAGAAATTACCAAATACCTAGTTTATAATTTACGAAATTTCAAAAAACTCAACTTTTTCGTGATTAAAAATGTGTGAGAATGAAATTTTGCGGGGCGGATTACGAGAAACGTACAGATTTTACCATGAACTGAATAGAATTTTCCCATGACAAAATAAAGACGATAAATCATATCAGACGCCAATTACACGCACTTGACCCCATCCCTTGTAATTTCATGAAGTTGGTGTAATGTCGAGGCAATTTTCCTATAATGTAGGGCAGAATAACTTTGCACTTTGAGGGAGGGTCGATTTTATGAATTTTATCTGATTTATCGGGGATGTGTTGTTTTCCGTGTGGAATTATTACATTAGAAATTATTTTTTGAAAGTGAAGCTGAAGCTGAAGTATCTCTGGGTAGAGTTATTGGATAATCGTATACATTGTTTGGTTACCGGATTCTGCCACAGGCGGGAAATTTTCAAATCGAATATTATCTACACCTTATTTTCTGCGATCTGGTTTTTCCACAAGGGTTGAAGGTCGAGGATTCTATGGGGTGTATCAACAAGAGGTGTAGGATTTGTATCCAAGACTTAATCTACGGCGCTGCTGGTGGTCCGCCGGTCGCAATTCTTAAGTCAATTGGACCTTGTACGCATGCAGAGCCAAATCTTTCATCAATACTTGCTACAGTGTGAACGAGGAGAGATCGAGTTTTTGAGCACGATGACGAGTGGAGGTGTTTGTGTCGTTTTCAATATTTTCCTTCAATGCAGCGATATTTTCGGTCGCACGTCTGGGGCGAAGTCAATTCGGTGGCTTCACATCTTGCAGTGAGCCAATCTCTTGGAATTTTTTTGAGTATGTTGCGCACATATGTCTTAGAAGGCACGTGATTACCATCAAAAAATGCTCGAATTTTACACATCGTAACTGCGATTGAACGCAAATTTTCGTGATAAAATTCAACGACTGTGTAGTATTCTTCTCCTTCTACAATGGCACTTCAGCCCAAATTGGATCGTGGCCTCCTAACCTTCAGGTTCCTTAACATTTTTCGTTATATATGTGAAAGGGTTGTTAGACCTTTGCTCAACTCTCTGTTCACGAATTTTTCATTTTCGTAAATTAAAGTGACCAAGGTATAGGATAGGTTTTCATTGCTTCTGTGATACCAAGACAAGCAAGCTAGTCTTTGGATTTTTTGAAGCGTAAGCTGTGCTTTTTGTTGCAACATTTGAGTTCACCATTTCGTTGATCCGTATGTGACTATTGGGAGGATGATTGTTCTGTAGCACCAGTAGATCATCTTGGGCTGTAATCCTCATTTTCTGCCACATAAGCTTTTGCAGGCATAGAATGCCTTCAATGCTTTGGCATGAGTTCATTCTGTATGTTTATTCAAGTTGAGTTTGCTATCCTGACCTGAAAAGGGTATTCGCTGCCGTTTTTTCCTGATGCTTTTATTGTTATTATTTAGAGTCACAGCAACATAGTGATTTTAATTACCAGATTATAATGTCGAACAAAATAAAAAAAAAGTCTGTCAGAATTTTCGGTTGTTGATTTCGTACCATTAAAAACAGAATTTTAATTATGGCAAAAATCCAATAGCTGAGATTTTTAAAATTTGGTGCATAGCGGAGACGCAACAAAAAATATATCGAAAATTTAAAATTATAAATTTAAAGCGACAGACAAAATCGATTATTTCTTTTTCAATTATCCTGGATGTTAATCAAAAATTGATAGTAGTAATTTTTTATTGAATTGAACTATACCGCCTTACAATCGATAAATATCTTTTATTCATATCTCTATGCGATTCGATATTGAGAAGAAATCGAGGGATATAACGATGATATTGTTCCGTTTTGCATAAATCATTGTGATTTGATCGACAGCTGTCACGTATCACGTTTGAAATTTTATTTTTTCGAGGCCGAACGATAATTACGATAAGTGCCATAAGACTGTCGGGTCTCAAGTATATCCCAAGAGAATTTAATTGTAATCTAAATGACTACCATGTTCCCGATGTTTTAGCGCACCAGGACGACGATATCAGTCAAAGTGAAATGTTTGAATTTGTTATAAATGAAAAGATTATGCCGAGGTTGAAAATCGAGTAAAAAATAATCCATCCCCTAAGCGGTCCGGGATTGAATTCCTTCGACAGGAAGTTTCTGATTCAAGTTGAGTATTTGATTCGTCCTTTTCGAAAATGAAGTATTGTAGAAAAGATGAAAAACGGTGGTACTATATATAGCAAGATCCTTGCTTTTTTTGTTTTGCGGCTTCCATACTGGTACTGAGAAAAGCACGTTTTAAACAAGATTTCCACTAAGTATGTAGGCATGTATGCATATGCTTGAAACGACGTTTTCTGCAAATACTCGGGAGATTTTCTACAACCCCTCGCCACATTAGTTGCGTATTTATACGCTCGAAAAACCGACATACATACTCCATTCTGCGGCTGCTATATGACCTCACCGCGAGAGCAGCAAGTCTTTGAAGTACCCCAAAGGGGGAGGTTAAAGTGTTAAACAATACGAAAACATTTGCTGGCACTTGAAGTAAACCGTTGCACATTTTTCTAGGTACTCTTCATCCCTTAATGGAGATATTATCGTTCCAATTAAAAATTTTGTAGACATGCATAAAGGATATGATTGTGGGCTTCAATCTATCTGAAAATCATATTGGATATGAAATATGATAGAATGGCTGTAGAGTGGAGTGGATGATGAGGAGTAGGAGGAGAGGTCTGGCGGTGGAAGACTGAACCTTTTAGATGCTCTTGAACTTTGACAATGGTATAGAAGAGCTATATGAGAGAGTTCAAATAGGTATATATAGGGCCAAATAGTCAAACATTTAAAGGGAGCGTTACAAGCCGACTGTAAAATTATTTTTCTGGGGTAAATGGCTGTAAAAATGTTTTAGGGATGAAATAATATGCTAAGGATAATCACCGTTTAGCGATTGATAAGGTTCAAATAAAAAAATATCGATTTATCGTTTCTGACTTAGTTTTGAAATAAAATAAATTGGGATAAGGATATATGTATATATACACTATAAAATAAGCTCCTCCCTTTCGGATCTAGAATTTATGAAACATTTCCGAAGTACAGCGCTACTTTTATGTTTCTGATATTATTAGTGGAACTATTAAGACTGTGGAAAAATATTTATATTTGTTGAGATGTTTTGTTGTGTGTCGGTACGTTTGTATTACTTTGTGTTTCTGTGTGTTTCAACTATAACTCGAGTAAATCTCAAGAGAAAAGAGTGCGAATGGTTGTCAAAGATCGGGAACATTACCAGATAGACCTGTATTTTTATTCAGAATGATCGCTAAACGCGAGAGTTTAACTAAAAATATTAATAAAATCCAGCATTTTTTCTAATTTACTAACTTTGTATGGCAAAGCTGTGTACAGGAGCAAAGTCATTATTTTCAATTACTGCATTTTTCAGTTTGACAAATAGTTGTCGGTATCATTTTTGGTTGAAGTGAACCCCAATTTGGCATATTTTCAATCGAAGCTAAAACACATCGTGAGTGAAATTTGAAGAGCTTTCAAAAATGTAAACCCTTTTCCATATTTGCATTTTCTTCAGCTTCCAACGACGCTTATTGCTACCCCGGTATTCACCTTTAGTTCGCCATTTTATGAAATAAAAAAAGTAACTATTGTGATTGTAAGACATTCCGATATTCGGTTTTTGAAGTCAAAAAACTAGATTTTGTATTAACGTCTATTGTTATGTCTGTGTGTCTACATGATAATTTGAGAGAAGCTCAATAGAAAAGAGTAGGAGTTGTGCAATAGATAGAGATATTTACAGGAAAGATTTCCGAATTTTTTACTACTTCATTAAACGTGACGTTTCGGTCGCTGTTGAAACATTTATCCAACTGATGGTCTGAAAGTCTCCCTTTAAATATCGCGTTCTAAAATGCTGTTTATAAAGGGTGTCCCATTAAGACCACCTATTTTGAAATTTGAAAAAAAACGCAGTGTTTATTTAAAAAGCTCTGATGTTTTCATTTTAATAAAGAGTGCAAAAATGGAGGTTATGTATGGCATAAAATATTCAACGAAAGCTGCATGACCAAAAATTGGGCTAAATTCAAAATAAGCGGTCTTAATGAGAGAATTCACTCGAGGGCTGCAGTTGGTGCGGTTCTAAGAACACCAGTTATTCAGAAACTTGCCATGCGTTGGATTAATTGTAAGGGTCCTAACTATATAGGTATACATCAAGTGGATGAGTGTGCCTTAAGACTGTATCTTAAGCCGAAAATCTTTTCGCAAGCAAAGAAAGCTACAGAAGGTTTTTTTTCGTTGTTTAATGTTGACCTTGCAGAATAATTTGCTATTTGAGAATGAGTCCTAATTTTCAACCAGTTGTAAAGCAGACTGCATAAGGCCACCAAGATCTTGCGCAAACTTACCAGTTAGCATGATATCAAGATCGCCTGCATATGCTTTTGTGAAGTAGCCTTTCTGATTTAAAATGGAAAATCCACAATAAGGACCCACTGGAGAGGCAATATAATGCTGATTTGAGGAGCACCTTTGTGAGTGAGCCTTTTATTTTCCAAAAATAGGTAATGAAATCGTGCGTGATAAGTGACACACTGGTTTTTCGAACCACCCGAGATTTCCCATAAGGTGGGGTAATTGACTGCGGTCACTGGCTAAGGATAGCCTATTAGTTGAACTAAATAACAAGGAAATGCAGAGGCATATGGCCTTGAAATTCAGTTCAGGTGGAAAGAGCAAAGTATTCTGGTTTACCTCCTACAATCAGCTCTTAAAACTATTGCAAAATGGTGAAGTAAACATGAACTGACCATAACAAGAAGATCGCTTCCGCTGCTTAAGTCACCCACACTTCAAGTGCAACCATTCCTTCCTCCACTGAAGTTAAATGCTTGGGGGTAACTTTTGATAAGACTATGTTCTGCAACCAACACTGTAGGCAGAGCTGTAGAAGCACCGAAGCTACAGGCTGCTACTGATTCATAAGCAACATCTGGGCGATCAAATCATGTATCAATCGTAAGATGCATTCTATCCTAATCAGCGAAGGTATGATGGGAAAAATCTACCCAAACAACAGGCAGAGCTATGATAGAAAACTGCATGGATTGTCATGTATACCCATAGCAATGCAGCTCTAGAGCCAATACTGAATATACCTGCTCTTCATCTCCTTAAAAAAAGGAAGCCAGAACAGCGGTCTGAATGCCACAGTGGATGCTTACTTAAACCGGCGGTCTACAGGCCCTGTTTAAATGAGTACAGAAATAATGGAACATCCAACTTAAAGTATTGTGACCGATCAACTGCCAACAATTTTTAACTTCGTGAAATATTTCAGAATATTTATTACATAACGGCAAGAACAAAATGGACTGAAGAATGTATATTCGAAAATGGCGCCCTTGAATGGTATGCAAATGACTATAAAACCAACAATGGAGTAGAGGCGCGAATATATGAACAATACCCAAGACTAAAATCTCGTAAATACTAGGAAATCCGAAGTTCATGCTATCGAAATGTACGCATCGGTACTCAAAAATGGAGAGGGACTACACTTCGAAAAGGATCTATATTCTCACCGATAGTCAAGTCGCACTTTTGGAACTCTTATATATAAAAACAAGTTGTTATTTATATGGCAATGCATTCGTGCTCTAAAGCTACGTCCAGACGATGCATTATTTTCGCTCAGCGCATGCGCAAGCAAATCATCCTTAAGAGCACACAAGTAAATCGCCCTAAATAGCAAGAAATCATCCTCAATAGCGCACGTGATCATATCAGTCAGGGCAATGCATTCGTTTTCTAAAGGAACGTCCAGACGATGCCTCATTTTCGTGCGCTTAGCGCATGCCATCTAAAATAAAAGCGCAAGCAAATCATCCTCAGTAGTGCACAGGCAAATCGTTCTAAATAGCGCACAAGTAAATCGTTCTCAATAGCGCACGTGATCACCATATCAGTCGAGGATCGCGTGCCCCATTTATTTAGGGCGATTTACTTTTGCTTTTATTCTTGAGGACATGCGGTAAGCGCACGAAAATGAGGTATCGTCTGGACGTACCTTTAGGAAGCTAGTGCAAAACAACCAGATCACTCTCCGATTGGTGCTAGGATGCTCAGTGGGAATGAAAGCCTGACGCTAAAAAATGAGCCTCATTGCAGATAATAGACACATACCCTTTTTTTCTTCAATGGCACTACAGACCCAATCGAACTTTGACCTCCTGACCTTCAGGTTCCTCAACGTTTATTTGTTATTGGGAAAGGGTTGTTAGCCAAACCTCTATCTAAACATTTTCGTAAAAAGAAATGGCCAAGGTATTCCTACGCAAGCAATGTGCTAAAATTATACGGCGACCGGGATTTGAACTCCTAACCAAAGCACATACCCACACTGCAGTATTGCTTTCTGAAAGTATCACAGAAATTGGCGCATTGTAACACGCAACACGCTACCCACTAGGCTACACACTTTCAATATAAGCACAAAACCACTCTGCAGTATTGCCTTCCCAAAGCATCACAGAAATTGATGTCCAGGCTACTCAGCTTATACAAGAACAAACTGAGAACAATAGTTAGTTTCTTCACAGTGCACTGTCGTCTCTCAACACATGAAAAGACTAAATATCGTTTCATTTGATATTTGCAGGCTTCACTTTCAACTTCCACCGCCTTGGCGCTCTTGCACCCTGGCGATCCACCCACAAAGCAGAGTCACCGGGGGAGCTATTTACGCCACTGTTTTTGGACCTTTTCCCAGCATAGCCTGAAAATAATTGCCACTATAAACGAATGTGGGCTAGGGTGTAACCCAGTGGGTAGCGTGATGGTCTAGAATGCAAAGGTCGTGAGTTCAAATCCCGGTCGACGCATAATTCCAGCACGATGCCTGCTTGGGTGTACTTTGGTCACCTCAATCTACGTAAATGAAAAACTGGAAGATAGAGGGTTGTGTGAAGGTCTAACAATCCTTCCACAATAAATAATGAAAAATGTTAAGGAACCTGAAGTTCAGGAGGCCAAGCCCCGATTTGAGCTGCAGTGCCATTGTAGAAGAAGTAGAAAATAAACAAATGTTTTTGAACGCCTAATGATGCACTAGAACCGCTTTCCTAATATCAGCTACAAAGGATTTTGAATGATCGTAGAACTCGCCACATGCAGAGCTATCGGACGCACGAGTAAAGTCTCAGAATAAACATTCCCTCCAGGCCATCTGAAACGAAATTTCTTTAGTTAAAACTATATCCACCAAAAGAATACTACAGTCTGGAATAAAAAGTATGTCTTTCATGAACTATTATGGACAAAGCTATCTCTTTGCTATTGATACAGGCAGCTCGGCCCATAAAAAGGATGAAACGCCGATCAGGACCTCCTTCACAGGGCTGCAGTGTTCGATTTGTCAGAAGTAGCCAATCCAACTGAAATATATACCAGCTTTGCTACTCGTTACGGTCGTCCTCACTCGCCATCATCTACCTTCCTATTCCGATTTAATCCTCGCTCCATGGCTGCGTTCGTGCATTTTACATATAGGCTGAAATTGCCTATAATACAAATCATTCTGCAAAAAAATAGCTTACCTAACAAAATATTTATTGTGCTACAAAAAATAACAGGAGACGGACATTTGACAGATTTCATGAGTTGCTAGATTATATTTGCCTGATTTTCATTTCCCAGACTATCATAAGTCAGGAACACGCATTAAACTTTTTTAGTTATTTCCGAAATATTTATTTATGCAGAAATGATTTGAAGTAGCGGCTATTTACAGGAGCGAGACAAGTACTTCACGACTGGTGGGTTGGGTGGGTTTGGGAAGGGGCGGGGGTTGCGTGAGCTAATAAACAAGAAAATACCAATTACTCTAAAATCTGAAGATTTGGAGATGCAGCCGCAAATCCGGAGGAGCAAACTCCTGGTTGGCACGCTTCTAGTTATTCAGCGTCAGTGGTAAGAGCCGAAAGCAGTGGTCTGAATGAGTTTTGTGTTTTTTGTTATAAAATACAGGGTAAATATTTATGGCAACACTATCGACGAAGAGGATGATGAGCGCGGCCATCGGTTTCTCTAAAAAACAGTTTTTGTTAAAAGGGATTTTGGGTGCTTAACTAACCTAGGGATCAGCTAATTCCTGGCCAGTATATCAAAACGGAGCGACCAGTAGCCATCAGTACACATGAAAGTGTAAGTGATAACAAAGACCAAATGAATTAAGATACGAATGCGTTTATATTTCTGAGATGAGCCCAGGGTCTTCCTGACATTTATTTCAAAATTAAAATATTACTAATGTAGACACACTTCAAGGAAATTCATTACAACAAATTATGAGCCAGATTAAGGTTGCATATTGAAGAAATAAAGTGATCGGGCAACGCTAATCTTGTAAATGTAAGTCTGGCTAATGGCATTTGAAAGAATGACAAATGTATGTCTGGCTTATGAATGTCTAGCTAATGGCAGTCTGGCAAATGTAAGTCAGGCTAATGAAAGTCAGAGAAATGAAAATGGAAGTCTGGCAAATGTAGTCTGGCAAACTTAATCAGGAAGACATAAAACTGGGAATCGTTCTGGATCCGAAAATAGTACTTACTTGGCTTCCCGGTCATGGCATGGCATCAAACACATCGAAACTTTGATCAAAGTCGAAAGAAGTTAAATAATGCATCCCAAACCGCATCGACGCTTTCATCCCAAACTTATAATGAATCATATTCTTACAAACTAGACAAATAATGTCTATCTCCGAAATTACACTTACTTCGAATTTCCGAAAATCAATGATTTCTTCAACATATTAAACACCCCAATCCCCAAAATAATAACTTACATTATCATCAAGGAAACACTAAATGCCTATTAGCTTCTAAAACACGTTAAAATAACATCACAGTAGGGCTTCATCACTTCTCTTCTCAAGAACTAGACAATCCTTCATATTCCTTTTCGCTTAGCCCTCTTTTAATAATTAAAACATCACCACAGGAAGTCGCCCTGCAAAACCCCAACGTCATTTGCAAAAATCTCGTCCTTCCGTTTACTTAGACGATGACGTCGGCGAAAATGTCGCATCGTTCTTGTCGTCCTTGCTTTTCTACCTAGCGATATTTATTTAAGATAAAAAGGATTTATGATAGAACAATTTTGAGACAATAATTTCCTTCCATTTTTTCCCAATGGTGTCAAGACAACCTTATACAAAGCTATCACATCTGTAGAGTACACCAGGATCAAATCCAGGATACGGATTTAGGTTAGGGTAGCACCGTTACACCCGAAACTGATGGAAAATTACTTTTTGATCTGACGATGGTGATAAATTTGTAGCACAACTGTCACGAGCAGGTTCTTTTTAGAGCTCCTTTTCCAGGACACCGAAATTGGTGTCGAGCGAAAGACAGAAAAATGATAAAATATTTTCCAATTTTAAAGGATGTAATTTTACGGTTTTTTTGTCGCTCCCATTTCAAAGGGATTAAAAAATTGATTTTCTGAGTGTTTGAATTAAAACGCGGAGAAAACTCTAGAAATTGGCTAGTTTAAGATTCCTTTCGGAAAGTAATTTTTCCAGAATTACGCTCAAAATGGGCAGACTCATAGCTGTACATAAGGGATATGCGAAAAAGGAATTTAGCGCGACAAAAATCGCACATAAAACGACAGAAGGGTTTCCTTTTGAAATTTGAAATAGCCTCTGATAGAATTTCAATTTAACGTCCCATTTAGGAGAAAGATACGATTGATAGGAATAGGGTGCTAAAGTCGATTTTTCAATCATTGAAACTGGCCATTCGAATAAGTGGTTACGCCGCCGATAAGGACACCGTATACGTATCGAAGGCCACTTTAAATTCAATGCACATTCGTACATTTTTAAACTGGCGCATAAAAGTGATAAGGACATAAAGGATTGGCCATTGTTTGGATTATTTCCATTCCGGCAGTCGTCTTTAATGTTCCTGGAAGATTCAAATCTTTACTTTTTTCGAAATCCGTTGGGACTTGAAGAATTTAAGTAAAATTTGAAATAGTTGGTCAACTCTACTACGGTTCAGTTAAATTCCGAAAAGAAAAATTCGTTAATTTCTGAAAAAATAATCACCTGCATCCGACGTTTTCATCCCTATAATTCCGATAATGATAATTTTTTTTCCATCTTGCTACGGAGATAGAAGAACTCCGCTATAACGAACGTTGTATTCAAAATTATCGCTTCACGCTCCTTTAAAAAGGGAACCCTTCGACACACTTACCCCCGTCCGTAAGTACTACCTACGAACATCGTTTCTTTACTCGTATCATCCCTATATTGCTTGGCGATACCCCCGTCAGATTATCAGATGACAATTTGCAGCCCATCAAAAAGTAATTTTCTGCTTATCCTTGTGCCAGCACCGGGTGAAGATATGCCGACAACTTCCGACAGATGTTAGACATGGCGAAGAGTGTTCGCGCTATAAATCCTTTTTTTTTCCTGCAATGAGAAATATGAAAATATTATAAGGGCTGTATGGAAGGAGGTGGCAAGGCACAGGCAAAAACAACAATGTTTGCAGTTGACACAAGGTGAGGTGTTTATTTACTCGTATAAGGAGGCTTGAAGTATTGATTTTAACGTTGACTTTTAACATTCCTAGGTCATAGGACAGAATATAACACAAAATTTTTAAGCTTTTGGAGATAACACTTAGCCTTGGTAGTCAATTTTTAATAGCGTAGGTCAAGTTTTTTCATTAATTTGTATCTTTCATAGTTTTGAAGAAAATTGATAAAGTAATTTCGATGGCGTTGCGCTCCTATATTATCATTACAAGTATGCGCGGAAATTATTAATTAGTATTAATCAGAATTAAATTATTTTTTACTCATTTCTCGTAATCTAGGACACATTACACATCCTTACATAAGTTTGTGCATCAGACAAAGTGCGACACTATATTGGAAGTCGGGAATCTCTGCCGGATATCCGGTTTGAGTATTTATTCGAGTTAAACGATTAAAGAAAATAGAGAAAAAAAGGGTGTCGGAGATTAATAAGCATAATATGATTAATTTCCGCACTAACTTTAGAAATTCGTATCTGGTAGCAAGTCCGGCCAAACGCTTATCTTTTCAATGATTCAAGGTTTCAAATTTGATTAGACAGCCACGGATTTATTGCATTCGGTGAAATTCTGTTTTGGACTGACGAATCATTCTGAAGTTTTGATGTTATTTTAAGTAACGAAGTGCAGATAAATTTGTATTTTTGAATTACGGAAAATTCTAAAAAGATGTAAAATTCAAATCACTCAAATTGGCAGAGTGATAGAAAATTTTACTTAATTAGTCTAATAATGATGAAGTACGCGTACAACAACTTTGAAAAATTTTGACGACAGAATTTCAAATCTGGCTAGTGTAGTGGCAGAACAGGACATTACAGATACGAATATCTCGTTTCTCCAGATAAATGTCTGGAATTCAGCATACATTAAGAGGGGTTGTCGCCGCGCAATGAACGCACTCGAATTGAACGTATCCATCGCTGAATAAGAATGGAGACAACCAATCCTCTTCAGCGATGGACTATCTAATTTCCGGCTTCTTTCTTCTCGAACAATCGCTCGCGCGAACACGGCAGTAAACAAATTCGAAGCAAACATTGAAATTATAAAGGGTAAGTATCATAAGTATATTCTAAATTTGTAAAATTTGATCGCATAAGCACTATATATTAAACCACAAAACTATGAATGTATTTTAGGAAACCGAAATACAAATTTGAAGTCTCTCGGAAAAAAACTAATGCGTTTTTCTACAATCCGAGTTACTAGCAAATTTTTGAGCCACCCCAACAGGGGTGTATGGGCCAAACTTCAAAACTAATTTAATATTTGTGTTGATTGAGGTCTCAAAAAATGGGGCTAAAATATATTGTCGGCCATTTTCGGACTATAACAAAAATTTAACAGATATTAAATTTTAGACGATTCTTTGATTGTATTTTTAAAAATTCTTGACTGGCTCTCGTCTTTCTTTTATGACAGCAGCCAAACGAGAGTGAAGGAGACTCCCTTCCGGTCTCTTTTAACCTTAGAATCATAACCATCAATAACGTACCTACATATATTACTACGTTATGCGTGTCGTATTGACTCATGTTTATGATTCTAGGGTTAAATAGACAGCGATCTAACTATAACTCTAAAATGGATCCTTACCTGTGCATGGTGTTTCAATGATGAAAAGCACCTATTATGCTAGGAACTTGAAAACTTTCAAAAATCGAAACGAAAAAACTTTTGGAGGTGGAAAACCTACTAATTTAATGCTCTCCGCCCTTCTATTTCCTACTATGCAAATTTGCATTTTGACTTTTTCTAATAAATCAATTATCACCGACTTACTGAAAGTTATAAGCCTGAAATTTTGTAATAGCACTTTGAAAATGATTTAAAAAAAAGTTCTATCAGAAATATTAAAATCTCTACATTCATTCTACTCCCTTCCATTTTTTTTTATTTTCCAGTTCTCCTGCATCGGCCTCTAGTTTTCGCTAGGATTGGGCGGGCGTCCTGTCCAACTGCTTGCATCCATATTCTACATGAGAGTTATAATATACAGCTCGTCTGGAAATGTTTTGCTCTAGTTTCCTCAGAGTGTGACCGATCCACTGCTACTTTCGCCTCTGAATCTCAATGCTTGTATTATTCTGTAAAATTGTACACCATAGTTCGTCGTTGGAGATCACATCGGCCCAGAGTATCCCTAAAATGCAACGAGGAATTGATTCACGAAGCTAGGGTGTAGCCTAGTGGGTAGTGTGTTGGTCTAAAATGCGAAGGTCGTGAGTTCAATTCCCGGTCGACGCATAATTCCAGCACGCCACCTACTTGGGTACACCTTAGTCACCTCAATCTACGAAAATGAAAAGTTCATATATAGAGGGTTGTGCGAAGGTCCAACAACCCATCCACAATAAATAATGAAAAATGTTAAGGAACCTGAAGGTCAAGAGGCCAAAGCACGATTTGGGCTGTAGCGCTATTGCAGAAGAAGAAAAAGATTGATTCACGAAAATTTTCCGTTTCTTGGTAAGCTTAACGATCATTTTTCGTATAGTTGTAATCAAACCCATGTTCTGCACATGGTTCTATGCAAATTTATTTTCAGTCCTGCCTCTTTGCATTTGGAATGCAACGAGTGGACATTTGGCTTCAAGTCTGAAAGGTCATCTGAAGTATCAAGAAACCATCTGTCCATACGTTTAGCGTACAACATCTGCCAAACTCTTGAATAATGAAAGACAGCTTTTGGATAAGTTACAGTTGTGGTATTAAGCCAGATGAGAGTGGAAACGTGGTAAGAGATTGAATCCAGAACTAAATACGCGAATGTATCAGCTATCGGTCATCAGGGATTCCTGTCTCTAGATAACTATCCCACGATTCTCTACGAACAAGGATTGATTTTGTCACGAGAATCAACGCCCCTCTATAAAGTGAAAGGACCAGTCTAAACCAACAGCCAGTTCGGCAATCACACTACTGAGTGTGAGACATATGTAAATCTCTGCCGCTCCCGACACGCTGTTGATAACCTACACCCTAGCTTTGTTTTCCTGGTGATCATAAATCCTTAGGAATATAGCAAACGAATTTCAATTTAAGGACCATATAGGTCGCGTACAGCATCACCACATTCAAACTTGATTGGGTAATGGCGGCTCGTCAGGTGCGGTAAGGACGTTAATGCCATTCGATATTATTTGATTCTGAACAGATCAATATTTCACGTGAAAGGATCTGTTCGATTACAAAGAACTACAAACGTGAAACTGCGTTGTAAGAATTCGCACGTAGGAAACCCGAAATTTCATAAAGAAAAGCCAAGGCTTGCTGACCTGAATTTTCTCCCTTTTAACATCTTTTTTATGGGATTGATTCAGTACAAATAATGAATATTTTTCTTTCCTGAATTTTTTGTAGAACAATGCTAGAAACTAATTGCTGTAATAAGAATTTTCCAAATTTGAGATGCCTGCAAAGGGTATTTTGAAAACTATTTAATTATTTCAAAAATCAACAATTAGTTATTGGACCTGCATAGCTTTTTTTTCAATTTCATTTAAGAAAATCTCCGATATTATCTTGAATACCATCGTAAACTCCCCAAATTAATTAGAAAAGCAATTCAAACAATTAGATATTAATTACTATCAAAAATTCACTTGTTACTCCGCCCTCTTAAAGTGTCAGAATCCGAAGAACTTATCGCCCATTTCCTAAATAGCTAAAATTCAGTCTTGGTGTGATGGAACCCTTCGTGAAAAGGATGATGAGGGCGCGGATCAAGTGATACACAATTATTCTTTTCGGTTCGTTGAATTCTGGCTTCCTATCCTATACGGACTATCACAAAGCTTCCTACATATAAAACAGAAAAAAAGTTCTTTTACCGAAACCACAAGAGTTTGTGTATAGGAAGCTAAGGGCGAGCGATACGGACTCATCCCTAAGCATTCGATAAAAATTAAGCGGTTTTTCGTGTCACGTTTTATTGCATCCATTTTTCTATTAGTGTTTCTTTTGCTGTGTATTACACGGAACAGACACGTGTCGGAAGTGTGCCACTCCTGGATGCTAGACCCGAGTCGTTTATCATAAGAACTCGACTCCAACCGAATTCAATGATATTGAAGAGAAATTTTTTTTTTTTACTTCAGTTGAAAAAGATCGATAGTATTTAGAGACAAAGGAATGAATATGATTTTTTTACACTCCTTCAGGAGTAGACAAGACCGAAAAGTTTAAAAAATATATTGAACCGAAATACCACAAAATTTTTAAACAAAATATTAAAAAATCCTGGATATTAATTTCAGTCAACTACATGTTGTTCATAATAAATCGTCGACAATAATCTCTGGAGTAGGAAAAATTTTCACAGGATTTTAAGTGATAGAATGACCACTGTCCGTAGGAGGGTGTCCAGAATCGGACTTGATTTATCTGTTTCAATTTATAACGAACATCTTGTATAGACACTAAATGGAAAATTTGAATTAGAGATATTTTCACTGATAGGATTTCTTTCGCTTAATTGTGAGTTTAAGTTTACAAGATTTGTTTTTTAATTGAGAAAGTGTTAAAACTTTCATTGCGAAAGATGATAGATGATAGCTTTAAGTTTAGTATTAAACTAATTCAGGAAATGAATCAAGTTGAAAAAATGTTTATTTACATGACAGAAGAAAGAAACATTTATTTTTTGAAACATGAAATTCGGCCATGAAGAAAAGCTGATTATTTTTTTTTCTAAATTTGATAAAATAGGTGGACAACTCTTATTTAAAGTATGTATTTAGCAATACTCACAAAATTCAGAAAGTAATTGGTCAAATAACGACTTAAATGGGTACACTCATAGCCATATGTATAAGGAATATGCGGAAAGGGCCATTCGAGCGATAAAACCACAAATAAAACAATGGTAGTACAGAGCACATTGATCCCATTCGGATATTTTACCAAAATAATTTGTTGTTTTCCAAAATCCTACCTCCAAGTGGGTCAAATAGGAAGAGAACCTCTATTTGGGAAATAATTAAATTGAAAAACACAAAATTTTGAGCAAACCTTACAATTTGGTTCAAAAGAAAAATCTTTTAAATTTTCAGAAATTTGACTCCAAAATTATGAAATAGGATGAAACCCTCTATTTGAACAATCATTGTGTCTTCGTAACGCCTTTAGTTAGAAGCACAAAATTTAGCATAAGGGCTTCTCATAAGCTCAAGGATCTTAGAAATTTGACATCGAATTGGCGATATCATATTTTCACAACACCATCACCAAGATCATGAACTCAAAATAGGCTCTGGCGAATATTAGTTTCAGGATTGAGAGAAATTTGTACCAAAAGCTGGGACTGGCGCCTTACTGACCGAGAAAATATTAATGTCCTGATTTCACTATGTTCTGTTCATATTCTCCGGAATCTATGGTTCAATTGCATGTATTTCAGTTAGAAAAACATAACAGAATTATGATTGGGCGTAAATCCCAATCATATGATACTCTAGATAAAATACTTACTTACCTTTTTTTTGGGAGGTGGTAAAAGCAGAGGCGGAGGTTTGTAATTTTCGTATGTAACAAGTTTTTTTCTTTCATAATTTTCGAGGAAATTGAACAATTTTTGTCTGAATGTGGTGGTAGAAGGAATGAGTTGAAGGCGATATTTTTTTTAGTATTTAATATAATTATTATAATTCTGGAAAAATTTCAAGTTTCTACTTCTTCTAGTTTCTATGAAAATCGGTTAAATGTATTTACCAAAATTCTGCATTTGTATGGGAGGGGGTAGAAGGAATATCCGAATCAAAACCAAATTTTTTGACATCAATTATATTTAAAATAGTATATTTTTCTCAAATTTTAAAGTTGATAGCTTCGACGGTTTTGAAGAAAACTAATTTAATTGAAATTCCGAAATTTCGTAAAATTTGTATGGGAGGGGGTAGAAAGAGTGAGGTAAAGTTGATAGGTTTTCCAAAATTAGTTGCAATTATAATAAAATTAATTATGACAAAAATTGGTTCATTTAGCTTTGCTAGTTGCAATGCAAATCGAATAAATGCATTTTTGAAAATTGTGCATTTGTATGGGAGGTGGTAGAAGGAGTAAGGAGATCAGATCAATATTTCTTTAGGTTAATGATATTTATATCATTATACCATGACCTAATTTTTAAGTCAATAGCTGAAATGGTTTCGGAGAAAAATCAATTTCTTTAAATTTAGAAATTTCATGAAATTCGTATGGGAGGGGGTGGAAGAAGTGGAGGGGATGTGGCCCGTTCACGAACTTAAAGTTACTTTTTTGCTTAAAATGAAACACAACAAATTTCAGTACGATAGCTCAAAGCGTTAGAGAGTTATATTGTAGACAGACGGACAGACGGACAGACAGCAACTCGGAATCGAGGTTTTTGCGAGACAACAAATATTTCTGTACCCTTGGCGGCTCTGTGCGAGCATTATTTCTTAGCGTTACAAACGGTAAGGCAAACACAATGTACTCTTAGATTTCATCTAGAGTATAAGCAGAATAGAACTCAAGCGTACTGGCGTAGATACTAGTACTCCAGATACTCCAGCACCTATCCCTTTTTTTGTTTGAGAGCCATCTGTGTACTAGTTGATATTGGATTCCCAGTCTTGACGATCCGGTAAGATCACCTTAAAAGATTTTGCTAAACTATGTTTCTTACCATAGAATCAGATAGAGGTATCCCAAGAACTACTTCTTTTTAAATTTCCAAAAACAGACAAGGTTACGCAATTTCGCGTCCTGGCCCTTCTTTAGTGGTGATTAGAATGTTTGTCATATTACAGACTTCCTCTTTTATTTTCAGATATAGGGGAGCCAAATTGAGAAGTATCTGAATTACTGCAGTGGAAGTGGTACTTATTGCTCCAGTTATACCAATGCAACTAAGATTTTATATTTCTGTCAGTTTATGCTCAGATTTTTCCAGTGTTTTACGATACTGCATATATTACTATGGGCCTAGCAGCAGAGGTATACAGTGTGTCTGCTTTGGTTTGAGTCCCCATGTTTTGCCCAGATGGCTCCTACAAGTCCAGAGGGATATTCTGGATTTTTTCTAGAACATTGTCTAGATGAAAATTCCACTTTAGTTTCTTATCTGGAACTACTCCCAGAAATTTCACTTCACTAGAATATTCCAGCGTTCTACCAAACAATTTGGGCTTTCTCAATTTGGTTTCGATTCTCTTTTTGGTAAAAGCTACAATTGTGCTTCTTTTGGGATTAATATCCTACTTTTGTGCACCAAGTTGCTACATGGCTTAGAGCACCTTGAACTGTTTTGTAATAGTTTCTTCGAACTTGTCCCTAATCAGGATGGTTCGGTCATCTGCATATCCCTAGACTTCGAGTCCAAAGTTTGAAAGTTCTAGGAGATGATCGCCAACTACCAAACACCACAAGATGGATGAAAGTTCTCCACCCTGCGGGCACCCTTTAGCAGCGGTAACAGTTAAAACTGTATCAGATTGTGTAGATTTTATAATTCTGTCTTCTAGGATATCCATGATCCAGCGGAAGGTTTTTGAGTCAATGCCACGTATTTTCACAGCTTGGTAGATACAAGGATATGCCGTATTACCGAATGCCTGTTCTATGTCAAAAAAGCAACCAACTGCAATTTTCTTGTCTTTCATCGACTTCTCGATTTCTGTAACCAACTTTTTTAATGCGTAGATAGTAGACTTTCCTAGTTGATTGGTAGGCGTATTGATTGATGCGATATTTTCCATAGCTTTTTGGAAAAAGGATGCTAAGCTGATCGGACTATGTATACGATTTAGGTTGATTAATAGGCCTGCACCCTACTTTAGGATCGTAAGCTACCTTAACCGTTCGCCACGATTTGGGTATATTGCTCCAGGCATGGCTTATTCTGAAAGTCGTCATTATTGTCAGAAGACGTAGCTTCATACCAATCTGCAGTAGTACAGGATCTATGCCGTCTTCTCCCGGAGATTTGAATGGTTTGAAACTTTTTATAAGATGGGCATTACTTTGTTTGCAAAAAAGATTTTGCTGTGTTTTTCCAATCCACTCGGCAAGGCCTGCTGGCTCCCGCGATACTACAATCGTCTTCTCCTGCTGGTTCAATGGTCGCGGATTCTATGAAGCTAGTTTGTGCTAAGATCTCCAACGTTTGTTTTCCATTTTCTGTGATCAGGTTTCTCTAACAAACCCATTTTATCCTTTTGAAAGTAGCCTGTCCAATTTTGCACTGCTGGCTAAATCAGAATGATTTTCAGGACTTTTTTTTGGTCTTCCTACTTCTTGGCTTTCTGTTTGGAGGTTTTTTTGTAAGGATCCAACCCTCCAGTTAGTTTAGTTTAATTGAAGAGTTCCATTATTTTTTCCCTCTGAGCTTGGTGAGCGTTTTATTCCACTAAGGAACGCTTCTGTGCAGAAGTTGGGGGATAAGCAGTTACAACAGCGTTAGAGATTTGCTTTGCCGCTATCTTATTGCAATATATATCTTTCATGTTTTGTGTTGTTCCGAGCAGATACTATTTTTGTAGATTCAATGTCGAACATTACATGCCGATGATCGGACATTGTGGTCTCATTAGAAATATGCCAGTTGGTTACATTTGTACCAAAATCTTCTTCTCACTTTAGTGATGAATGTTGGACTGTTACCAGCATTCTAAATTTCTAGCTTATGGCTATAAATGAATTCAAGAAGTAACTCACCTCTGCAGTGTACTCGTATGTCGTTACTTGCCCACGCCGTATGGTGTGTATTCACATCACAACCAAATATAAGTTGCTTGTCCATTATTTAGCATAGATACATCAAGTCCCTTATGGTCGTTGAGACGGGTTCTAAGCATTCGCCGGGGAGGTACGCTGAGCAAATAACGACCTCTGTTGTACCAACCCGAAAAGCAGCTCAACGTAGGCGGCCACTAGAATCTTAGTGCAGAATTCTGAAATGCGAACATATTTAGAGCCTCTTTTAAAAAGTAAACATGCTCCTGATCTACCGTCATTAATAGAATCATAGAGAAGCTCAGCTACATTTAACCATCCAACAATAAATATGGCTCTTGGATAAGAGTAGCGTCTTGGTGGGCTTCAGTAAACCTGCGTGTGAGGATACCTGGTGCCACTTTGGCATGCTGTGGATTTCCTGGAGACACTGAAAAGTTATTTTTATTGATGTAGTTGTGTTGGTTGTGAAGAGTTAGCTTTGTTGACTGCAACCCTAATATCCATCAACGTTTGTTCTAACACCGATTTAGTTGGTGGATATTTCATGGACTGCCTGGATTTTAAGCCTTGGATAGCCGGCCCGAGAATGTGCTTTCTGTGCCTCGTCCTTAGAATCTTGGTTGTCCAGCCTGTTTCTTGTCATTTTTTAAGGAGAGGCTTTGCTGGGTGGTGAGCTTTCCTACTATCCCCCGTTCCAATCCTATTCCCCTTGATCTTCACTTCAATTTCTAAGAAGTTCAGAAAAGGACAGCAACGGATTTTGATTAGGACGGTAACGGATGTTTTATCTGCCGAAAAAAAAACGTCTGTTCGCCAACTTTGACTTCTAGTACATGGAGTACTCGGTATGTACTGGTATTTAGGCCTTGGCTTTGCCTGCCTAATCTCTGAATAAATTTATCTCCAGATTGTTCCACTTCCGTATAACAACGTATGCAACTCATTCAGATGTTTTTAATGCATCTACCCCATCCATAACCTACAGCTGTGCATCCCTCTACGCTTTTAAAGTAGAGACTATGCTAAAGATGCTCTCCCTCGTTTGCTTGCAAAGCCATCAACTTTTCTGGTTTTGGGCAACAAATTGAGGATATAGTCCGTCTCCTTCAATCGTGTCCATTTCGTCCAAGCTTGCCGCTTTGATCTTTTGAAGCTGTTTCTCATTAAGCGAGATCGTAGGATGCTGAGAGTGCAGATTCGCTACCTTCATTTTTGACAAAACATCTCTAAATGAGGACTTGGAAGTGTTCGGAGACTGGTTGGGTGTTATGCTCTTTCCTTCAACCGGCTTTTTTCGTTCTGATTCAATGTTCCTCTGTACCGTTTGATTCCTTTTGTGGATATCTGAACCTTTGGATGTGTATTTGTAGCGAGTTAGTGGCTACTGTGCTGTTACGTAACGTCCCAGACCTGGACGACGGACTTGTCAGTAAGGCTTTTGTAAGCAGCAGGCCCTGCCTTCGACGCTAAGAGAATACTGCGCAGGTGGTAGGCTTGGAACCCAAAAATTTCGAGTTGCAAAGCGGCCGTGCTGACTACTGAGACCCCACAGTTTAGTCGGTTAGTAGCGTTGCAGTATAAGCCGCCACAGTACTCCCACACCAGTGCCAGTGGTAAGTCGTGTCTTTAAGCTGGTGGCGACTAGAAGACAGATGTGCACGTACGACTCTGCAAGCGTGTTGCTGAGCAGTGTGGTTGTTGTAAAAGCGTGGTACTGTAGCGTGTTGCTATATGAGCGAAGTATGAATGGCAGTGTGAATGAGAAAGTGCTGTGTGCTAGCGAGATGAATATGTGATCGTGTTGATCACGTCGTGGTCAACAGTGTATCTAGTGAGCGGCTACTGCGCTATGTTGCGTTTCATCTCAGGCCTGCTTACGGACTCGTTAGTAAGGCTTGTGTAAGCAGGTCCTGCCGTAGACATCAAGGGAATACTGTGCGGATAGAGGGTTTAGAAAACGGGACTTTCGAGTTGCAAAGCGGCCGTGCTGACCACTGAGCTACCTAGACCCCACGGCTTAGTCGGTTAGTAGCGTTGCAGTATAAGCCGCCACACACTCTTTAGTTGCACCTCGTTTGAGACCTGCTCTGGTGCGCTACCATTAGATCTGTTTCTTTTCAGTGCCGTGACAGTGACGTTTTTTCGCGTCATCCAACTTTGCTCTTTGTGTTCACGGTCTTATTAGCCGGTCTTCTCCGGTGTTGTACTGCCAACAGTTTTTGTTCGAATTCGTCTTTTGCAGTCTCCTGAGAAGTTCTCGAATTTACTCTTCAAGCCAGGTTTCTGGAGAGATGCTTTGGTTTCATCAACTACTGGTGTCTTCGGTTTCAGGTCACTAACTTCCCCTAATATGACTTCATCCACTCTTATTGAAGATGGACGAGCAGATTCTATTTTGGTTGGTCTGCTGGTGTCAATAATAGAAAATTTTGATATTCCATTTCCTCCTAGCTCAATATGCTTCCAATAGTAACACGTCAAGCTAGGGTATAGCCTAGTAGGTAGTGTGTTGGTCTTGTAATGCGAAGGTCGTGATTTCAAATCCCGGTCGGCGCAATATATAATTCCGGCACATTGCCTGCTTGGTCATACCTTGGTCACCTCAATCTAAGAAAATAAAAAATTCGGAGTAAGAGGGTTGTGCGAAGGGCTAACAACCCTTCCTCAATAAGTAATAAAAAATGTTAAGGAACCTGAATATCAGGAGGCCAAGGTCCGATTTGGGCTGTAGCGCCATTGTAGAAGTAGAAGAAGTAACACGTCAACTGGGACGACACTTCCAGTGGTCAGATTTATAAACAACAAATTTTGCGAAAGTGTTCTAATATGATTCTTAGCAGAATGAGATCTTCGATCTTTCGAAATTTCACTATCAAAAGGTGAAATATTTGGAAAAATACGTGGGAAACACGAATGTGATCGAATTAAAAAGTGAATTTCTGTTTGGAAATATCTTTATGTTACGCTTTACGCTTTTATTTTCCATTACAAAGTTCACTTGATTTGTTTTCAATCGAAATTTCTACTTCTAAAATGCATGAAAATCGCCTAAGTTGGTACCGAAATAATCTAAAAATGATCGAATTCTAACACCCCACATATAATACGCATACATCACTTAAATTTGAAAATTTCGAAATTAAGACGTTAAACAACCTTAATCGCATTTTTCACCCCCTTCAAAACAACTTCTTCGTACCTTTTTTTTCTTCCATTCCGCTCGTGTGTCGTATACACAAAGTCATTTATTGTTAAATGACCGATTACACTCGCAGCAGTAGGGAAGCAATAACATATGCCTTCAATTCCTCCATGCATTTTGAATTTCATTTTCAGAATGATAAATCACAAGGATGTGATAACAACAGACAAGCACGTGTCGCACCCATTTCCCATGGCTTCGTCACGTATATCGTTGATGACGCCAACAAGTAAAGGGACAAGTGTAAAAGCTGCAAACCCCTTTTTCGACAAAATTGAGAGCCATGTGAAATTGTGCAAATACCCACACCATGATATCAGGACAGTCATAGATAGAATCTATACCAGGAGATATTAAAATAAATTTTAATTAATAAAGTCCTTGGGAACATATTTTTCGAATGTTATACTAAGCATTCGATTGGCGAAAAACTCTTAAAACGTTCGAGTGAAATTAACAACTTCTCGTAATTATCATTTCACACAGATGCCACCAACTCGATTTAGGACTCTTTATTTTTGTTTTTATTTTTTTCATCAACATCATCACCCCGTCTTAAGTCAAGTCCTTGTCACATCATTGCTATACGGCACCAACATATATTCACACAGGATTCGAGAGGTAAAGAATAGAATGCTAATTAAGGAGCCGGGAAGAAATGAAATAATTATTGGACGAAAAAGCCGTTGCCAGCAAATGCTACGGAAAATATATCGTCAGGACTCATAAGATTCGGATATCATAAAGTCAATAATTTTTGAGCCTTAATTGGACTTTCGGGAAATAATTTTTGCCCGATTCTGGCGAGACTTGAATTCTGATTGTGTTGAGATGTCGTTGGAAAAATTTCGCCCGAAAATTATATTGAAGAACACAAGACGAAGAAGTTATGCACGAAGATCTCATAAAATCATATTTTTGTTAAGGGGTTGTTGAACGTTATTTGAGTAGCAGGTGCTTACTGAATTCATTTTGATCTCGGAAATTCCAAAGTGAAACAATGTAATTTGTTATTTATAAATGAAAATTAATGTTGCAAAGTTTAATTTTAATTTTTAGTAAAATATTGTTAGATAAGTGTAGAGAATATTTTTCACTGGGTAAATGTTATGAGGGAGTTAAAAAATTGTGGAGCTAGGATTGAAATTGGCATAGCTCTAGCTCAAAATAAAATCTGAGAGTATTATAAGTTTACCATAAAGTTTGTAACGCTAAGTAATAAGAATCGGAGAAAAAATTAATGATACAGAAGTTCATATAATTACTTAAAAATCTCAAAACCAGATGTGCGATGAGCTAAAAAATACAAATTTCTTACATGGTGTTTTCGACGGGAAAGTTAGACCAAGTTCGTGAACGGGCCAAATCGCTCCACCTCTTCTACCCGCTCTCACACAAAATGACTCAATTTTGGAATTAAGCAATAAATGGATTTTCTCAAAAAATATGAAAGCCATTGATTTGAAATTTAGGATTATTCAAATTATTTGAATCACCTCACTCCTTCTACCACCTCCCATACAAATTGCACTTTTTGTTGCAATACCATAAACCAATTTACTCAGTACGTATACAATTCCTCGAGCTGAAATTGAGCACTGAATATTTATTTAGAATTATTACTTAGCTTGAAAACAAAAATTAATTGAGTAGCTCCTCTCCTTCTACCCCCTCTCATACAAAGTGACACATTTTCAGAACTTTATGTGAAATCGATTTTCTTGAAAAGCGTGAATGTTTTTGGTCTGAAATTTGAGAAATGTCAATTGCATACTATGAAGATTATAGTTATTGCTGAAAAAAAAAACACTGGAAACCACCCGCTTCTTCTACCACCTCCCATACAAACTGCACTAAATTTAATACACATATTTTCTTAAGAACTATAAAAATTTTGTATAAAACATTTTGATAGCAAATCTATCATGATGTGAAAAAATTAGTTCCACGCCGTCACCCATTCTACCAGTAGAGCGTTTGAGCTTCTGGAACGAATATGTTGTGTATAAAGTAGCAAGTATAGGGTGTAGGCTAGTGGGTAGCGTTTTGTCCTGCAATGCGAAGGTCCGGAGTACGAATCCCGGTCAAAGTATAATATCAGCACACTTCTTTCGTGAGTATATCGTGGCCACCTCAACTAGCGAAAATGAAAATTCGTAGATAGAAGGTTGTGCGAAGGGCTAGCAACCCTTTCACAGTAACAAATAAATGTTAAGGAGCCTGAAGGCCAGGAGGCAGAACTCGATTTGAGCTGTAGTGCCATTGAAGAAGAAGAAGAAAGTAGCGAGCATGTGTGGAAGGGACATTCTTAATTCGGTAGCAATCAAGTTCATGTTATCAACAGCGATAATAATGCGATTACCGATAGTTGAGCGAATTAGTGAGATTTAGAACGAATAAATGATAAGTGTTTTTTTTTTTAATAATTAATTCTACTGGTATTTATTTTACTTCAAATCCGGCGACCTCGAGTTCACTTTAATAGCTTAGGTAAACTGTAGCTTAATACAGCATACTCTCGATATCTATCATTTCCCTGTAATATAAGAAGTTAATTTTTTTTCTATTCTATTCTATATTTCTATATTTTTTCCTATTCTATTTTTTTTTATCGTGAGCATACCATAAGCTGGAAGAAATGAGTTAAGCTTTCTGATTACAAAAAATGATGATAGGATGTTTTTTTGTTTATTTTATTATTATTTTTTTTTTTCATGAAACATACGATTTCATCTGAGTAACCTTAAGATACGGTAAGTGTTTTATCATAATTTTGTTTACCAGGAAATGAAATCGGTATGTTAACTAGACCACTCAGTATTTTCGCTAGCAGATTTTTATATTCTTAACTTGTATGAAAGTTTTTAGCAAGTGAATCGCTGGCTATAGATGTTTTGATCATTTTCTTTAAATTGCTTCTTCAACTTAATCGAAGCATTCACATACTAATACTTATCAGATAAATTGATACTTTTCGATTCGAACTCCAAATCACCAATGATCTTTTGTAGGAAGCTGGAATGGAATGAATAAAAAAAATGTAACGAAAGATCAGTGGTTATAAACAAATTTCTGTTTCATTGCATTTCATCTCTTTTTTCATTCCGTAAGTCTTTCCTACACACAAAAGATCAATTGTAGATTCATGTCTCGGCTAGAGCTAAGGTGTAGTCTAGTAGGTAGTTTGTTTGGTTTACAATGCGAAGGTCGTGAGTTCAAATCCCGGTCGACGCATAATTCCAGCACACTACCTGCTTGAATATACCTTGGTCACCTCAATCTACGAAAATGAAAAACTCGTAGAAAGAGGGTTGTGCGAAGAGCTAACAACTCTTCCGCAATAAATAATGAAAATGTTAAGGAACCTGACGGTCAGGAGGCCAAGGCCCGATTTGGGCTGTAGCGCCATTGAAGAAGAAGAAGAAGATGTCTCGGCTAGAAAGGATATCACTACATTTCGAAAACTTTACCAAAAACCGGGAACCAAGTGGGCCGAAGTTAATTTTTACGACACACCTGTGAGTATCTCCGAAATATCACATCACAAAGAGATGCTCGAAGACTTTTCTCGAACGTATAGGGCTCTGCTAATGGGCCTGGCATGTGAATTGTTAAAATAATACTTCCTTGCGATTAGTTTTCGAACGATGAACATTGTTTTGGAATGGCTTTCATGTAAGTTGCGTGCCATCGACTTCATAATCAACTTGTGAACTAATCGTTGACAATAAATCTATATTTCTAAACTTGCTAATTTGCCAAATTAATAATTTTTATGAAAAGAGTGTGGGAGGTGGATACAATTTTAATTGAAGTCTACTGGTAGTATTTTTATTACGTTGTTGACACTAGTTTTTTTTAGATTAAAATCTTTTGGAGATACGTTGAGTACGTTAAGCTAAGCGGAATAGTATAGCTTAGCGGAATATGTATAGCTTAGCGGAATATGTATAGGAGGTGGTAGAAGAAGTGGTACCATTTTTTTTAGTTAGCTTCAACTTCGTTTTTGGATAAATATGACGTTATCGCAATTTTGACTGCATAGTTTATTGTATTCGCGAGCTATCGCATTGCCTGACATACACGTCGCATTGGAGCGAGAATTTACAAATCTGAATATTTATGGTTTCTCTCCTAACTTTATCTAAAGCATTACGAACTTTGAATAAGGAAACTTATTGAAGCGCACTCGGAGTCGCTGGATTTCAAGTAAAAATAAAACTAGTTCACGTTCATTTAAAAAAGCACAAACTTTATTTAATCGCCTTTCACTCGAAATTTGTCAGTTTTTTTTACGCACTGTCGATTCAATCACCTTCTAATTTCCGACCATTTTTCGCTCGCGCTGTCGCCCACACGACCGCTTCGCTTTTCAATCTCCGACCTTAGAATATAAAGACAGGAAACATAGACCCCTATAGAGCCCTATGAAGCTATTCCCCACACTTAAATAAAACCATCCCTACATGTCGCCGACCGCTCTCAGATACCCTAAAATCAGCAAATTCACTTTTAGCCCTACGAAGGAACAAGTAAAAGTACTTCCTCTGAAAAGTTCTACAAAAGCGGTCTATTTTTAGCCTTTCAGGTCCTGACTTTTCTTTTTATTTGTTTATTTGAGCTATTGAACAAAAAGATTACAATTTCAATTAAACAAAAGCGGAAAATTACAGAATAGCACAGATAATTTTTTATTTTTATTAATAAATAAGGAAAATAAATTGGCTAAAGAACCAAATTGGAGTCGGTCATGGCTCTTTTGAATTCTTAGCAGCGGAGAGTGATGGTATACATTGAGAGAAGCTCGTGGAGGATAGAAGATATCTGAATTTCTGGTTGAGACTAATCTTGGTCTAAAATTCAAGTCATCACTGAGGTGGGAATTGATCAGATGGTTGCAAAGCTTGAAGAGGTAGCAAAGTTGGAATGATTCATGTGGTACCAGGCATTGAAAAGACCAGTGATTTATTTTTACGGTAAGTATTCAAATGGTAAAAATACTACTTGGTGGTGTATGTAATATCGCGAGAGCAGTTCGCTTGTGTGCGTGATAAGTGTAATGGACAGCAGAAGCACAAACATCTGGCGAGCAAATAGGGCTGCCATGCAACAATTATAGTATGCAACCTAATTTTTCTTTTTCAATGGCACTACAGTATAAATCGAGCCTAGGTTCCTGATGGAGGTCAGGTTTTCTGCCTTCTATTTGTTGTTATGGAAGAATTGTAAGCCATATGCATAAGCCTCTGTCGACTAATTTTCATTTCAGTAGATTGAGGTGGCCCAGATACAGTGCTGGTGCAAGATAATTTGCGGCCTGGATCATTTTATTGATAGCGCGTCCTTCCAAATAACATACTCTTGATATATTAGTTTTTTGTTATAGCCAATAGCCTAGTGACTTTTTCATCTACATCTTCATTGCCCAAAATGGGCCTCTAAATGATTATTTTCCGTAGAACATCATGTGATTGATCCCTCCCTGCATAGGGTTATCTCTTTTAATTTTCTGAAAGAAGAATATAGAAGATTTGGCGTACTTTATTGACTAGAGCCAAAGTAACAAAATTCTTAGCATATTGCTGCATGGCAATCGGTAGACTTATATTCTATACAGGCTGCCATAGTTTTAGCACTCGACGCCCAATAAGTATTAATAAAATCTGTCACAAATTCTGCACAAAAATATTGATTGTTGGCAAAATCTGTGACATTAGAAATACAATTTGTGACTTTTTCCTCAATAAGACTACAGGCGAAGTCGAATCTTGGCCTCCCGATTTTCAGATTTCCTAATAATTATTTATTTTTACGAAGGAATTGTTAATCCATTGCACAACAATCTGTCTACGAATTTTCACAGAAATTTTCGCAAATTAAGATGATTCAGATATACTCAATTAGGCCGAATACTGGAGATATACGTCGACCGGGAATTGAACTCACTAGCGTTGTACATGCTACTGACTAGGCTATATCCTATCTTACAATTTGTGACATTTGAGATTGAATTTGTCACACATTTGCGAAAGAAAAAACAACGACTTCGATAAAAGTTTGTTAATTGACGAAAAACAGTTTTGAGTGCGTTGATGTGTAACGACAAATTTTTGACAAAAAATTCAAAAATTTTTACACAAACTTTTGTAGTGAAATTTTGTGTAAGTTTCAAAGAAAAAATTTAAAAACAGTATTGCGACAAAACTGCCATACCTTTCAATTATGAATAATTGTTAATAAATTTCTGACATGAAATTTGACAACACTACGAGAATTGTAATACTATTCTTAATAAAGAATAATTTAGCAATAAGGGGCAGTCTTGAAATTGATCGCTGAGTTTAACTTTTATGTCTTTTGATAATGCCAAACAAGTCGCAAATTGCATCTGCAACATTTGCACCTTAGTGCCCAGATATACCAAATGATTTGGAAAATTGTTTAATTTTCGGATTCTAAAAGAAAATTTTTTTAGAATCCATGATTTTAAATTTTATTTTGAAAAATTAACAAACAAGGATAAAAATTTGTCAGTTTTGAGGAATGGCGATGGTTTCAAGTAGTAAATTTTAATATAACAACATACGCGAAGGTCGTGGGTTCAAATCCTGATCGACGTATAATTTTCGCACACTACTATATCATCACTACCTTAATCTGCGAAATTGAAAATTCATAGATACGGGGATTCGCGAAAGGCTAAAGAACTTGTGCCATTGAAAAAGAAGAAAATATGTCTTCTCAACTTCTTCATAAAACTCAATAGTGACATTTATATGGGAGGTGGAAAGTATAATCGATAAATTCTTAGTTATTGAGGACCATTGTTTTAAAAATTAAAAAAAAAATTAAAAAAAATGGCTAAGCAAATTGTACAGTTTACATGGGAGGTGATAGAATGAGTGAGGCGAAGGTTAATAATTTCAATTAATAAATTTACTTTTCTGAAATTGTGCAAGTTCTATTGGAGGTGGTGGAAGGGGTGGAAGGATTTTGACAAATTTGAGAACATTAATCAAGATTTCTTTGTCATCGAATTTCTTTAATATGTGAATTTGATGCTGGAGACTATTGAGCTTTATGATTTTTTGGAGGTCTTTTGTTATTATTATTAAAGAAATCCTGAAAATATTGCATATTTCATTGTCAATAGTTACGAAGAAAATTGATATAATATGATTTCGAAATTGTGCATTTGTTTGGGAGGTCATAGAAGGAGTGAGTAAGCTATATTAGTCTTTATGTGCTTGGATTGTTTTTATATTTCAAAAAATCTGTTTGAGGGGGATAGAAGGAGTGGGACCAGTGTGAACGTTAACGAACTTTTAGTTACTTTTTTTATTAAAAATGACATGAAAAAATGTTTAATACGAGAGCTAAAACCATTGAGGAGTTAATAAGTAGACAAACTTATACTTCTTCTATAATGGCGCTATAGCCCAAATCGGACCTTGGCCTCCTGATATTCAGGTTCCTTAACATTTTTCATTACTTATTGTGGAAGGGTTGTTAGCCCTTCGCACAACCCTCTTTCTACGAATTTTTCATTTTCTTAGATTGAGGTGACCAAGGTATACCCAAGCAGGCATTGTTCCGGAATTATATGTTGCGCAGACCGGGGTTTAAACTCACAACCTTCGCATTACAAGACCAACACTTTTCCCACCCTTGCTATAGTAGACAAACAGATGGACAAAAATTATTTTCACAAATTAAGCAATTCTGTTCTAATCTTATTTCGTAGCGTAAAATACGTTAGAACAAATACAACATACTCCTAGATTTTATCTAGATTATAAATATCTTATCAAATATTAACAGAATTTTTTTAATTCACCAAAACCAATAGAGCAAAACTCTCGTATCATACTTCACAGCTCTAAGTTCCAGTCTCACCCTTATGCTGCGACGAAAATCAGTCAACTGGAAATAACAAGTGTGAACTGTGCCTTGTAATCCTTAATTAACACTGTTTGCGGCAATGCTGGCAACATATCGCTGTAGGGATGTCGAAACATAAAGTGGTGTATTGTTATACGTAAGGGTAGGTTTGCTATGCTACTTTTTGGGGGACGGGGGGCGGGTTGCATATGTGTGCGAAGGAATAAGTGATAAAAGAAATCTGTTTGATCCGTAATCTAAGGGCGGAACCACAATTATATTATCACATTGTTCGATTCATTTAGTTATTGTTTTTATTAGACAGGCGTGTAGGAAATTTATCATGACGAAGTATTATTTGTCTCTGTCGATATTGATACATTTCGAATGTGGTAATTGATTAAATTGAAAAAATTTTTCAATTTTGAAATATTTGTTAATAATAATTCGCAAATACCTTCTGGGGGCAAAAATATCCCGAAATCTGTGTGTAGTCTAGTGTTTGTTTTACAATGTGAAGAGCGTGAGTTCAAATTACGGATGTTACAATATAGAGAATGAAAATTTATAGACAGAGGGTTGTATCAAGAGCTAATGACTCTTCCACAATAATAAGGAACCTCCGCACACTAAAGGGCAAATTCGATTGACAAAGAGCAGTTAGAAAACATGAGAAGCGTTGGGAGGATTCTATTGATGTAGACAGCAAATCCCTGCTAAGATTCTCAAACTGGAGGACGCCGTTACAGAGCCCAGAAGAATGGAGGCGTAGAAGATCAAAACCGATTTGGACTGTAGCGCCATCGCAAGTGTAAGTGTTAAAGAGCCTGAGGGTTAGGAGCTTCAAATCTGGTTATTTCCGACGAATGTTCTCGCGCAAACGTCTCATTTTGCCTAAATAGGATTTCTTATTCACCGTTTGTCTCTCTGGAAGGAAATAGGTGATCACTATACCACAGAATTCGAAGAACACAGTCGTGTCGCCATTCCGAAGATTGTTTGCTTCTTGACACTTCGTTCTCATAAATCGTCGCCATTTGATAGGGAGTGGGATCCGTAGAAGATTGGAAAATCGTGTCTATGGCGTCCTGCTTTCGCTGGTCTTTTGGACAATCAATCAATTTCCTATCAAGACTCCCTATACGGGCATTCGGCAGAAACAGTTCTCGTCCACAAGTCACGATCCTGAGCATCGGCCTATAGTTGTCGCCAGGACTTGTTTATATCTCTTTCAAATCTTTTCTGTTAAAATTAGTTGGTGCATTGGTCTGAAAGATAATCTGCAACCAAACACACGTAATTAGCATAATCAAGGCGACTTAAAAAGTTAAACAGTCCTACTGATGAATTTTATCTTCCCCATCTTCCAGTGTAGCTTTGAAGATGTCATTTATTACCACAGAAACAGAGGTGGTGATAATATGCTACTTTGCTTGATATACGTTCGCACAGGGAAGTTATTGTACAGCTCTTTCTCTGTGGAATATGAGACATCTTGCATATTGGCAGGATTCTTTAATCAAAACTATGATGATTTCTGCTTTTCTGCTTACTATGATGAAGTCAAGTGAGTTGAGTGTTGGTCTACAATGCGAAGGTTGTAAGTTCAAATCCCGATATAATTTCAGCACACTGCTTGCTTAGGTATACTTTGGTCACGTGAATTTACGAAAGGTAGAATTCGTAGGGGAGTCTACAGAAGCCTATATTGGATACGTCTGAGCAACGCTAGATATGATTTTGCGGCCTCGGACCAAGCATGCAAGTTGGACTCGGGACATGGCCAGATGTAACTCTTAAGGATAGGAGTCAGTTCAGACGCAGAAAAGTATTTCTTACACTTCCAGGCGTTAGGAGTGGCTTCGTAGATGTATTGACTCCAATGAAGACGATTAATAAATTTTCACCAAGTCTTCAATTGTCGCTATGCACAAATGTGCAGAGTTAGAGATGGTTAAACCTCGCCATTACTGGAGTGCATTAATAATGATCCAGAGAAGAAAAAGCGAGACGTTGGGCACCAGAACCGAGCCACTCTACCTAAAAAGACGAGAAAGGAAAATGCGCTCATAGATACTCCTATATACAACTACAGGAAGTATCAGCTGAGAAACTTAGGTCGAAGGAACCTGAAGAAATAGGATGGACGTCAGTAAAGAATAGAAGAATGAAAACGCGGGATAAACGGCAAAATATGAAATCCAAGCCTAAAGTGACTTGACTTGATGCTATAGTCATCACCAAAACAGGCGAGATGTCGTACAGCGACGTCCTACGATTGGTGAAAGGACACGACAACTTAAATACATATAGTGAAAATGTGTCGAAAATAATGAAAACGGCAAAATGACAAATGCTTTTAGAACTTAATAAGCAACTAAGTGAAGACTCTGTGGAGCTCAAGAAGGAAAAAGAAACAGTTTTGGCAGCTAAAGCGGCAATTAAAGTATTTACGCAAGAAACTCAACTAGAACTGAAATAACGACGAAGGAAGAGATTGTAAATGCTATAGAGGGACTAAGTTGCTTAAACCAATCTTGGATTAAAGAATTTAGGAAGGCTTATGCTGAAACACAGACATCTGTAATTAGGGCACCGACAGAAACTGCGAATAAACTTATCACCAGAGGGAAAATTAAGGAGATAACTACTGGAATGAAGCATTTAAGGTAGTAAAGTCGAAACTGAAGGAACCACGGGGAAAAGCACCAATATGTCCGATACTTATGAAGAAATGGATAATAATACTCTGGTAATAATAGAAAGAGCTATTGAAGAAAATAACGAATCAGAACAATAAATTACCAGTGTTAAATGGTATACCAAATAGAGCAATGAAATTAGCTATAAAGCTTAACACAGACGTCTACATAGATATGTACATGCAATGTCTAAAGGATGATATTTTCTCAAAACATGGCAATTTTCACGAGAGGGGGTGGGGGTGGTACAAGGAGTGGGGAGTTCGTAATGACTTTTTGAGAAATAATTAAAAGCATAATGCAATTGAAATGTTTTCAATTGCAGATCAGTAACATTCTTACTTTTCAAGAAAATCTACTAAAAAAAGGTAAAGTGAGGTTGTGAAACTATGTCATATTGTATGGGTGGGAGTGGAAGGGATATAGCTAATCGTCTATTTTTTTGGTCTTACCAACAATTCTAAATAAATATGATGAGCATAATTTCAGCTCGATGAATTGTATACGTACTGAGTAAATTGGTTTATATTGCAATAGAAAGTGCTTTTTGTATGGGAGGTGGTAGAAGGAGTAGAGCGATTGGAATAATTTTTATACAGTAGATTAAAACCATTATAAAAACTAAATGTTCCAAATTGCAGATCAATAGCTTTCATACTTTTCGATAAAATTCGTTTATTGTCAAATTCCGATATTGAGTAATTTTTTATGGGTGGTGGTAGAAGGGGTGGAGCATTCATGAATTTCACTTTACTTTTTCACTGCAAATAACGTGTACGAAAGCTTCATACCATCTCAAGCTAGAGAGCGGGACGGACGCACTGATGGACATCCAGTCTCGAGACTTTTGAGCATCATACAAATTTTTTTGTGTTCCTCGCGGCTCTGTGTGATCAGTATTTATTGGCGTTACAAACCTTAGTGCAAACTTTTAGTACTCTGAGTTTTCATCTAGGGTATAAAATAAATTAGGAATCAGCAAAAGGTGTACTACAGTCGACGCAATAAAAAAAGTAATAGACATTGCTGAAAAGCCTATGGAAGGCAGCGGTTGGAATGGATCTAAGGAATACCATGCTTTAATAACAATAGACGTCAAAAATACGTTCAATTCGCTGACATGGCCGTATATTATTGAAAGCTCTGCTAAGATAACTCCACCATACCTCCTACGAACGGTCAGGAGCTATATCGCAGATAGACTATTATTATATGATACTGAAGAAGGAGTGAAGAATTGTAACATAACGTGTGGAGTCCCACAGGGCTCGGTACTAGGACCCGTATTATTGAATATGATGACATCTTACGACTTCCGGTACCAAAAGGCTTACAAATAATTCGCTACGCGGATGATATGGCGGTTACTGTTGTGGCGGAATACTTACAGAGTATCATCGATACAAGCATCAACGTGATTTCTCGCATTAAGAGCTGGCTTGGAGCATCGACTCTAGAACTAGCTGCACAAAAAACAAAGAGAGCATTTAACGTTAAATATAGATGGACATGAAATCGTGTCCCAACTCTCCATTAAATACTTGGATCTCATGATTGACGCAAGATTATTCTTCAAGATGAACATCGAAATAGCCGGCTCAAAAGCAGGATGAGTGAATTCTGCCATATGCATAGCAATGGTGAACATAGGAGGACCCACTTAAAACTGGATGAAACTTCTTTCAAGAACGACATGAAAAAGAATAATGAATGCTGCATCGATATGGAGTGAAGCACTACTTACGCGAGTATGTTAAAACATGTTGATACAGTCAGTGCGTTAAAGGTTTGTGCTGAATTTCGCTCAATTTCATTTGACGCTGCGAATGAGATAGCTTCTTACCTGCCTCCAGATATACTAGCTGGTAAAGCACAACAAAAATACCACAAAAGGGATGCGATAAGCCGATGTTTAACCATGGAATAGAAAAAAGAAGAGCAACGACTTAGTACCAACGCCTGGCAACTGCAATGGTACACCGTGATCAAAGGGTCCATCGCCCCTTATATAGACTCAAAAAAGACGTAGATGGCATAAGTGGGTCAGACGGAAACATAGTGAAATGTCAGGGTACGGCTGTTTCGGAAGCCTTTTTGCACAAATTTGGCCATGACTCCTCGGCGTCATGTCCAACCTGTACAGATGTAATAGAAAATGCAGAGCGTGTATTCTTTCATTGCCCAATCTACGAAATGGACAAGAAGAGAGCAGCAGAAATCGTGGGAGAGGATATTAGCTAGCATTGTCCCACATATGCTGAGTAGCAAGGAATTCTAAATGGAACAATTGGCAGTTAAATAAAAAGGCAGAGTGATATAGAGAGGGTAATATAGACATGCCATTGTAGAAGAAGAAGAAGAATGTAGACAAAATGAAATAGCTAAAGTGCTATACACATTACAAGTGACAGTACACATTACAAGTGACAGTAAGCTAATGTTTGAGCTTCATGCTTTTCCCTCCTTCTAACGTAATACTTAACGGTAGTCCTGAAGGTAGCGGGTTTCGCGAGGGTTTATAGCGGTTTCAAGTCCCTCACTTCAAGGTTTTCGATGCTTTTCTTCGCGTTAGAAAAGGAAAACCAAGTCTGCAGAACAAGATCGGATCTGAATGCCTCTGAAAACATTATAGCGACCGACGTCAGAATATTATGTTTGAAAGATAAACGACAGGACTGGGTTTTCGAGGCATTAAACTCTATCCTATTTTTCCTGCTCCATTCTTGGATTTAGTTGAGGTTAGAGTTTAATGAACCTATTGACTCATTAAGGCATGAGGTCATTAAAGTCGGATGTGCTTTCGCAGGGGAGTCCAACTGAAAGCTGTTGCCAAGCATGATATCATTAGCAAAACTATGGATATGATTGAGAGTTGACGACTGAAGGTCGTTTATAAAGACTAGAAAAAGAGCGGGTGATAAGACTGAGCCTTGAGGATACCGGAATCAGTACAAAAAGGGACAGAGGTAGCTCCATCTAATACAAATCGTACAAAGCGCTCTGAGACGAAGCTTGCAATTCATTTAAGGAAAAACGAGTTAAGGCCAAAAGCCCTTAGCCTAGCTATGAAACAAGTACGCTAAACTTTGTCAATCGTCAAGGTAGTTGGCTATTAGGTGATTAAGATCAGTTTACATTATCTTTGAAAGCACTGAGGTAATAGCTTTGAAATCTTCCCAATCTTGTTACCACCATCCATATAAGAAAAGTCAATTTATCAGTCAATTCTTTGCTACAAGGATTAGGTTTAGGTTGTAGGAGGGTGGTTCCATAGAACCCCAATGCACTGGGGCCGTCTAGTTGGGCCCAATGTACACCCCCCAATTTCCTTCAAATATGGAACTTTTTCTTAAATATTTTCTAATTCTTTTTGATAATAACAATTTAAAGTTAACATGTCGGGTTTTCACATCAAATTCTTCGGGAAAACACACACACTCACCACTTCATCGTCTCAAATGAAAAACCACATGTAATTGCCACAATAAACGGATGCTTTTAACTCCAGACACGACCAATCTACTCGATAATAGCGCTCCGTTCTTCTCATCATATAATGATCACGCAAAATTTCCAAATCAGAAAACAATAACTGCAAAACACGAATCTAATTGACAGTGCTGCCGAGTTCAAAGTAATGGCGTAATAACGCCATACACAATGTCATTACAGCAGGGGTCAAGTATGGATCTAGCATAGGTCTGGAACTGATGGCTGATATGATTTATTGATGTCCTTTGTGTTTGATGTCCTCTTCGTCGCATTTATCCGATGCGGGATATGTGAAAGGCAAGAGGCTCCTTCCGAATCCCCCTTGTAGCTTCTATTCCCAACGAAATATATCTAATAATGTAACAATCGTGTTATTTTCTGTGGGGAAATGAACTGTAAATACCCAGAGCAACTGCTGCCTCCTTTCGGAAGATTGTGCCGAATTTTATTGCCATAATTGGAACAGGATGGCAAGGATAAGGTCGAAATTTTCGGTCAATTTATGGAATATTATAAGAGAAATAAAAACTCCGAAATGGAATATTCCTTCCCTCTCTCTCGCTGAGTTGAAAATTAATGCTCGAATTGAAATGTGTTAATAAATTGAAGGAGCACAAGACACGCACATCGGCTCAGAGATAAAAGTATTTAACCCTTTTCGGTCTACATTATCCTGCACGTTTATTATTGATCGTCCAACTTCAAGTGAAGGAGATTGATTACATTGCTGGATCCGCCAAAGAAATCGGCCCTGAATGTTCAGTTCGTCCATTGTCGATATTACAAAACTAATGGAAAGTTGGATCCTTTAAGATTTAATATCCTGACGTTGGGCATAGTGAAAGAATAGATTGCTCCGTATGTGTATCGAAAGTTTTGCGCCCGATAGAAATTGATTATTATCGTCACGGAAGTATCAGTTTTGGACTATCAGGACAGGTTTCCTCTTCACCGATTCACGTGAAGGAGTAATTTCCTGAAGCCTTCAATTAGACAGACAGTCGAAGTCAATTCCTTCCAAGGATTATACACTTTGAGAAGTCGTCGCATACGAGTTAAGAAAAGAAATGAAATAGGGAAGTTTCACAATTCGCAGAATGGATAGGCCGAATATTGAGGATATTCAGTCACGAGATGTATAGAGGAAGACCAAGTTCAATTTTCAATTCAAGTTTCGGTTAATTATATCCGGGGTGAGTTGTGTTTGATGAGTTATACACTGATTTGACCTTGTTCCGAGGAAAAGCAATTTGTGCTGAATATACTGAAATCGATTTTTAATTCGTGTAATTTTCTTTTGACTGAGAAATTCAACAATTTTCAAATATTTTGCACTATCAGTAGCGTGCAACTTTTTCATACACATGCTCATAAATTTTGCACGTGGATGCAGTCATTCCCAAAGACAATACCGGCGAAATGCTCGATCTCTTGCTTCCACCCCCACCCATTTCTGCTGCAAATTACTTGAGCTATTGTCGAGACACACCGACAGACCTCACAAAGAAATTTATAAACAAATCACAGGAGTGAAACTTTGATTCCTGATATTCAAGATTTAATTAAGAAAAAAAAGACATATTTTTCAATAAAAATAAATTCCTATATCTTATAGCTAAAGGTACGCTCTCAGTTCATTTCAAATTTAACAAAGGATTCAATAAAAATATACAGAATTTTTTTTTAATTACCATTCTTATCTATACGATTTCAACTTCTTCACAATTAAAAATCCATTCTCAGCACAGACAACTTATAATTTCAAGCCGAAAAAAAAGGACGAAAAAACACGCACTTCCGTCTAGACATTTTGTCGGTTGGCCACTTATGGACAACTTCCTGATGTCCAACGGACAGATACTTGTACCTAATGCATATGCAAATCAGTTGTCCAGTAAGTGGTGTTCCTTTGTCCGCGCGATCCTGAAAGTGGACAACGTCTTCGCCGTCTTCGTCCTTCAGCCAGGGAAGAACATAAAACTCATTTCAGTCATTAAGCACGAAAAATCGTCGCAACGAGAGAAACTATACGAGTACACCTCCTTTTGTCGTTCGCCGAGTCCGTATACCGGGTGAACTCAATTGGAGATTCGTACCGGTGATATGACGGCATTTCCATATTTATGAATAATGAAAATTTCACAAGTCCTTAACTTCTTATATCTCATGGGTCCGGTTGCGTGATAACGGAAAGTCGTCGTAAGTTCATTCTCAAGGATTCAGTAAGGAGTCAAACTATACGATCGCGGACGGGGTGGATGAGAGTGTGTATTAACTCCCACTGTGGCAGGAACGAATCAACTTTTGTTGGCAAGTTGACCACCGCCACAGCGGGCACTTTGGCTTCGTCCATGTTGGAAATTGTCACGAACGGAAAGCAGATAAGGGCCAACTTTCTTGTCATACCGCAGATTTATTACGTGGCTCCAATACTCTTGCATTATGTGTGTCCTCTGACCATTCATTAACTGCCCGGCACAGATATCGGAGGCAATTTATCAAAGTTGGAGTGATTACCGCTGACCATTACCCAGTTTGTGCAATAGAAAATAATGCTGATTTGATATATGATGTAGCACCAAGTAATTCACGGAAACCATTTTTTTCGTGTTTTTCTTCAGGTGCCCGTATAATTACCACGCTTGTTTTTTTTTTCTTTAAAGGGCAAACCATTAATTGGGCACGTGTGAAAGGGATGAAGGGTGTGCAGACAAATTTTTTGAAAGCTAAAAAATAAAGAAATCAATTTCGGATTTTGTGCGGCAAAAACCGATTTCATGCCAGAAAAAATGCTTGATAGTTTTTGATTAAAATTGAAACAAAATCTAAAAAGAGGGAGTGTATAACAATGCATCGGATCAGTATGTCCAAGATTACTACTCCAAAATTAAAAAAAAAAAAAAAATAATTGTTACAAAAAATTATCCAGTATATAAATTTTCCATACACGCAATCTGATTTTCATTAATCCTTCTTGACAACGAAATAATTCCCAACTAGAGTCCTGACGAACAAAATACCAAAATTTTAAAATTTAAGACAAGCTGAAAAAAATACATCAAACGAAAAGGGAATATAAATGTTTCAAGCTGTTCTACAACTTTGAAGTACAACATTTTGCGATCGGGACAAGGGAATGTTTTTTAATCCTCATAACGACCTCTATGGCGAGCCTTTCCAAAATCAATCCTGGTGTTTTCGGCAATTTTGCTGATCTTTTTTGATATCACTCTTTCCTGTTGATTATTACTTGAAACATCGTCGAGAAACATGGACAGATATCTAAACGAAACTACCTTTTTTGGAATCCTTACCTCAAATAGTAGCACTCTGTCAAAAATTCGCGACCACAATTCTCTAAGTATGTATATCAGTTTCGCATAAACGCAGTCCCATTTATATCAAATTTCTTCATAATATGGAGAACCAAAACTGATGAGTTTGACTTTCTCCTTAAAATGCCTCTCTCAAAAATTTGAAACAAGGCCAGTGGTATTCTTCGCTTCCATTGTTCTCACAACCCTATTCTCGGAAAAAAAAACAAGTCGAATAGCCACAAATCCTTAAAAAAGGTTATAACAATAGTTTAAGCCAAATAAAACCCTTCACCAATAATTCGGAGTTTTATAGAGTCAAAGCCAACTATTGCCCAGTGGTACTGGCCTCATTATCCTGGGTACAACGTACTCACAAAAAAAAAATAGTTATATAGCTTCGCGACTATCGTAACCGTCTACCATCTCGAAATAAATCTAAATTTGAAAATAAAATATTTCCAGAACTTGAGCACACGTAGCATCCTAACAAACTGAACAGCTTCAAAAATGCATCCTTAGGAGCATCCTTTACTCTACTTGTTATTTCACAACACTTCTTTCCCGAAAAAAAACCAACTCTTCCCTAGTTCATCATCGTCCAAGCAATCACTTTCCTCAATCATCACAAATCTCCAAAAAATTACAACACTTTTCCGTACCCAGAAATCCTTAACTAATTTAACTACCTGGTACTAATTAAGTAGCTTTAATTAACTAATTTAATCTTAATTACTCTTCCCATATCCAATTAATCCCATTCTGTATTTAATAATAGTCTTTTGTAATTGTCGATCAGTTTGATAAAGGTCTCAGCAGAAACCGAAACGTCACGAATAATAAAGCGTAACAGTGTAGAATCCGGAAATCTTTTCTTTCAACACTTAACAAACATATCCGAATTAAAAACTTAACCGAACCATGATTGTGCGTAATGTCTAATCACACGATACTTTAAATGAAATGAGATGCACCGGAAAATATGTCCTCTCAAATTCTTTCAAATAGTCAACCTTTGTCATCATGGGTGTAGCTTAGTGGATAGCATGTTGGTCTACAAAACGAAGATCGTGAGTTCAAATTCTGGCCGACGTATAATTCTAGCATACTGCGTATGTATGTCTATCTGGGTTACATCAATCTGCAAAAATGAAAATTCGAGGTTGTGCGAAGGACTAACAACCCTTTCACAATGCCAAATAAAATGTTAAGGAGCTTGAAGGTCAGGAGGCCAAGGTCTAATTTGGACTGTAGAGCCATTAAAGAAGCTAAAGAAAGCTAGGGTGTGGCTTAGTAGGTAGCGTGTTGGTCTTGTAATGAGAAGGTCGAGAGTTCAAATCCCGGTCGGTGCAATATATAATTCCAGCACTTTGCCTGCTTGGATATACCTTGGTCACCTCATTCTAGGAAAATGAAAAAATTCGTAGAAAGAGGGTTGTGCGAAGGGCTAACGACCCTTCCATAATAAGTAATGAAAAAATGTTAAGGAACCTGAATATCAGGCCATGGTCTGATTTGGGCTGTAGCGCCATAGTAGAAGCCATTAAAGAAGAAGAAATTTTGTATGGGAGGTGGTAAAGAGGGAGAAGTTTTATGATTTTTGAATATGCTACTGCACTTGGTATGAAAACTTTTCGTGCTTTTAGCTCAAATAATTTTGCAAGAAAATCAATTCATTAACTTTTCTGAAATAATGGCATTCGCGTGGAAGGTGGTAGACGGAGTGGAATCGAATTGAACTATTTTAAACTTGTTTATCAAAATTGTCATCATGTTTTCTAATTTCGTCGATTCTTACGTTCGAGGGCGAAATGTTTTTCTAAATTTTAAGAACTTTGGGAGGGGATAGTGGGGCAATTTAATATATTTTTTTTCAAACTTATTAAAAGACGAATTCAGACAAATTTTTCGAAATTTCATGTTTCTCCTTTTTTCCGATTTTAAGGAAATTTGATTTAATGTATTTTTGAAAATTGTATTTATTTATGAAAGAGGGTGGAAAGAGTTAGCTGAATATAATTTTTCGAATTTAAGCGGCCGTACGTACCATCGGTCGATATCGATTTCAAAACATTTTGCCTACGATTTAAAATCGAGAGAGTAAATGATTTTTTTCTCTCTGAACACTTTTTCGTGTTGTAATTTGCTTGACTTCTAGCCTGTCGTACATGCTGTGATGATTAGTTTTTCCACATCGATGCGGAAACATGCGACTAAAGGAATGTGCAAGAATAAAGAGGAAGTGGAAATGAAAGCGGGGAAATAGGTCGCGAAGGAATAAGGAAAGAAAATGATGCATTGGAAACAATACAAACACAAAGTTATCAACAAGCATAGGTCAATGGATTTCTCATCTTTCACCACCTACGAACTTAGATCTGCGACAACACATACAAAGAATGCAAGCGATCATCGAAAATGTGAAGGGGAAAAGACAAATCTCTTGAGAGCGTACGAACATCTTGTAAAAGAGACCAACCGATTGAAAAATCGGCGCGAACCGACCTCTGCTCTGGTCGCCGTCTCAAGGCATACTGAACTTCAATTTTCCCTGCGAAATTTACTGATTGATTTTCAAACAAATATGATGTATTTTTTATGAAAACTAATACCGAACTCATTGAATAAGCTTAACAACATTCTATTCTTCGATATCAGTGTTAAAAAAATTTCATAGTCATCAGTTTTAATACATAAATTCGAACAAAAAATCAGTAAGAAACGCTCTTTTTTAACTCCATTTATTATTAAAAAAAACTTATAAAAATCGAAAATGTTCTTCCGTCAAGCACTAGTCGCAACCTTTTTCTATTGTTATTGCAAAAAATAATATATAGTCGTCGCCTGACTTATAGGTCATAAGTCGCATCGAAAAGTATAGTTTTTCTCATTTTTAAAGAATCGAACCCGGATTTATGCTGTAAACTTTTTCCTAAACATAATTTTAAAAATTTGTTTCCAACATGCTGTTGTAAAATTAACAAGGATTAAAATTATAAAAACAAATTTTCATTATATTGAGTGCTTTGTCAGGAATGTCTATGCGAAAATAGCCATTTTTGCACGAAATCGTCGTTTCGGTATGTATGGCCCCTTAATGGTATTTACATTATTAAATTTTGGGTAATTTTTCATCTCGATAGAATTAGTGGTTTCAAAACAAAATTAATTGAAATGTAGTATTTTCATGAAATTTGTATCAGAAGTTGTAAAGCGGTGGTGGTCCGTTCACGAGCTTAAATGATATTTTTTTTAGAAATGACATAAAAAATCTCAGCTCAATATCTCGAAGTTTTCGAGAGTTATTTTATAGACAGACGAACAGAGGGACAGACGGTCCCTTGGAATCGGGGTTTCAGAGTGATAATAAATTTTCCTACACCTCTGTTGATTCTGTCTTCCGTACTTCTTAGCGTTGCAAACTTTAGAGCTAAGGCAAAACACTATCGCGTTACATCTAGACTATATAAGTATTGCGGTGATGTGCAACCGGGGACCTTACAAGATCCTTCTCGAAATAAAAATAATCAAAAAAATACCTTGGAAGACGTTTTAGTTTGTATGACCTGGCGACGCGATTAGTTCGATAGTTAAGCAGATACTAATTGTTAGTGAAGTAAACTGAGTTAATTGTTAGGGAAGTCTGGGTGCAACTATAGGACTTGTGTGATAGGAGAGGACTTCACAGGAAGCAAGTGACCTGTGGGAGTGGAGAAAATTGATATGATGTTCGAAACTGAAAGTTGATTATCGCAACTATAGGTTTAGATAATAAAGCTGAAAATCGACATTCGCATATAGGGCCTGATGAAACAAACTTTAAAAATAATTTGATTTTTGTATGCAATGACGTCCGAACGCTCAAAAAATAAAATAACGGCCGAATTTATATTATTTAATACTTTAAGTGATCGAGAGAGTCAGGAACAGCGTAAAGCAAATCACTAAAAATTCATATCACGAAATGTAACAAAACTGAAATATACTGGGAAAAATATGGAGCATTTCAAAAATAGTAAATTTTTACAATTTCTAACCGTTATATCTAAAATTTTAACAAATATTTTAAATTGCAACTTTGACCGATTGAAGACTTATTATCCCCGCAGGACGGGAGTTACTGGCCTATAAAGCTTCAGCGATCCTAGTAATATTGCCTTTGAGCCTGGCGACTCCACGGACCCGAGGGGATCCATCAGTATCAAAGCTATGCATGCACGTAGACTGAAGTGGAATCTGACACCACGGGGAGTGATTTAGAGAAGACCCCAAAACATGTCACATCGGTAGTATACAATGAGGTATACGGGCTCTGTGCGACCATATGTGTATAGTTTTACAGAGCAACATCCGTTTACAAATGAACTGGAGCACTGTGGTGAATTAGGTCAGGAAATCGTCGAACCGCCGGAAAAAAGATGTCTGGCGATGCAAAAGCACGGCATGTACCTCCCGTGTAACATGCAATCTCAAAAGTGAAGACCTGAGGTGGAGAACGAGATACCAAAGGGACCGAAATTGGGAACAGAAGTTACGATGATGTTGAGGAGAGTAGTGCTGAGGAAATCGAAATACACTGCGTTTACTGACATGTTCAGTAGGGACCCGAGGAAACAATACCCGATGCACAAGTTCTTGGTCCACTGCTATTTACGCTCTTCATTAACGATCTGCCCCAATTCCTATCATCAAATTGTCTCTTATACGCAGACGACCTCAAAATGTTCCGTGAAATTTCTTCTTATTCTGACTGCTTGGACCTCCAAAATGACTTGTCGACTTTGTCCAGTTGGTGTTATAACAATGATATTTGTCTGAACATCGAGAAGTGTTTTGCTATGGAGTTTTCGTATAAGACTACCTCTCCTGTCCTCACTTACTCTATTAACGGAACCACCCTTGTAGCAGTATCTACAATAAAGGATCTAGGAGTGACTTTCGATCGCAAGCTTAAATTCGTTAATCATTATTCTGAGATTACAAAGAAGGCATACAGACTTGCTGGGTTCGTCCTCCGTACGACAGTCCAGTTTAACCGTCCAAGAGCAGCAGCCTTGCTATTTTCCACTCTCGTCCGTGGTGTCTTAGAATACTGCTCTATTGTATGGAACCCTCACCATGCTTGCCATGTTACGGCCGTCGAATCCGTCCAGCGTAAATTTACTCGCACCCTTTTCTACAGACTAAAAAAGCCTCATATCAGCTACAATGATAGACTTATAGCACTTCAACTTCAACCTTTGCATCTACGACGGGCTTTTCTTGATGCTTGCTTCCTCTATAAACTTTACAACTACTTGCTTAATACCTACCTCTGTAACGACCTGAATTTCCGGCAGGCAACAGTCTCAACCAGGAATTCAGATATTTTCTATCTTCCTCGAGCCTCACTCGATATTTACTACCATTCCCCGATGTTGAGAATGCAAAGGAACCACGATCAACTTCAACTTGGATCTTTAACTACTTCTTTTGTTTTATTTAAAAATAGAGTAAAAACTATAATCTTTAATGTTTGAAATCTTATTATCACTGCTCTCGTATTTTTGCTTTTGTATAATTGAAAATGTTATCTTTTTGTTCAAAGCGATTAATAAATAAATAAATACCCGATGCACAAGTTGAGAACATGGTCCGAACAACTAGTGATTATAAAATGAAGGCTTAATGCTAAACTGGCAGTATATGGTAGTAATGGTAGCGCTTGGTAGATTTGTGGTAGTGTAAGTAAGTAGTGAGCCGAAGTCATCGAAATCCGATGTGAAAATGGTTGTATGATGGAATATCTGGCTTCGAACATAGTGGAGTGGAGTCAGGAACTGATGGAACACGTCTTGGGTGAATTGGCATATCCATAGTTGAGGTCCCTTCGGAGCGCACGTAGTGGTGACGGTTAGTCCACATCATGAGCAGCGAAGCTTGAAACTTCTTCCTCGTTTTCGACGTGGAGATACTTTCATGATCCTCAGATAGGCAGAGATGCTAGATAAGGCTCGCTTTCCGCAGTTTGAATGCCGAACTGCAAATAAGTATAAAGTCCTAAATTGCCAAAATGTTGAAAATTTTTGTAGGACTCTGCTAAAATTTTATAACAGCGTGTCGTTTTTAATTTATTCCAAAACTTTTATGCAGGTGTCTAGAGCAATAAACAAGTCCTGGCAACAACTAGCTGATGCTTAGGATCGCGCTGTGTGGAAGAGAACTTCTTCTGGCTATGCTTCTATAGGGGGTCTTAATAGAAAATTGATTGATTGATTTGATACCTCTCTTATCACCCTTTGTAACTTTAGTACAAAGGGTGATATAAGCCCTTCTTCTTCTACAATGGCGCTACAGCCCAAATCGGACCTTGGCCTCCTGATATTCAGGTTCCTTAACATTTTTTATTACTTATTGTGGAAGGGTTGTTAGCCCTTCTTTCTACGAATTTTTCATTTTCTTAGATTGAGGTGACCAAGGTATATCCAAGCAGGCAATATGCCGGATTTATATATTGCGCCGACCGGGATTTGAACTCACGACCTTCGCATTACAAGACCAACACACCACCTACTAGGCTATACCTTAGATATAAGCCCTAGTTTAAACAAAAACGATGTACTCCGGACATTATAGACGAAAGCTTTCTGAGTCCCAAGAAGCTTATGCGAACTCCACATAAAGTTATACAAAATGGAAATACGCCTTCAAAAGTTTTTACCATTCTGTTGAATGCCCCTTCAACTATCTTACTACCAACGGACTGACCATAATGTAATCAAGGAAGGTCCATCGAAACAACAAACTACGCGCATCTACAAGATATTAATTCGTTCTGTGCTGCTATATGGATGCGAAACGTGGACCTTGACGCGGGTGTCGGAGAATTTAATCGACACGAGCGGAAGATCCTCGGAAGGTGTACGGAGTACTTAAGGAAGGAGATGACTGACGAATTCGATACAACCCTGAGCTGTATAAACTATTTGATGACTCACCAGCATTTATCGTGATCAAACTCCGCAATCTTCAGTGGGCTGGCCACGTGGAGCGAATGCGCGAGGAACGAATCCCAAAATGACTGCTGAAAGGCAAAGCTAAAGGCAACCTACCGCAGCGGAAGCCACGAAAGCGATGGGAGGACTTAGTTGATGCAGATTGCAGATCGCTTCTCGATTTTTCTAATTGGGATGGAAACTTCAGTAACATGACAACATAACAACAAGTTTGCTCTCAAAGATGCAACTGCTGCCACTTCTGACGCAACCCAACTTTATGAGAAAACATACGCCCCTTCCAGCTAATGGTTATCAACGCTTTTTGCAAAGACGAACTCGGCACATTCTGCCAACTCCTCCCCAAATTGTGATAAGCCACCTAGAGCAACTACTACCAAATCAGATCGAGTTGCCGCCGCCATTTAGACTAGAACGTCTTAGTTTTTGCCGTCGATGGTGATGCAATGGATTTCTTAATACAAGGGACACAAAACCGCGATGACCGAATCAATTCACTTTGCGAACAACTATGTTTATACCCAATCCCAGGTTCTGAATTACTCGATGGATTAGTGTTAAGGAGATATAACTTTGGACGGCTACAATTATATGATCCTCCTGAAATAGATAATAATAGATAGATAACGTTAGCTAGGGTATAGCCTAGTAGGTAGTGTGTTGATCTTGTAATGCGAAGGTCGTGAGTTCAAATCCCGGTCGGCGCAATATATAATTCCGGCACATTGCCTGCTTGGATATACCTTGGTCATCTTAATCTAAGAAAATGAAAATTTCGTAGAAAGAGGGTTGTGCGAAGGGCTAACAACCCTTCCACAATAAGTAATGAAAAATGTTGAGGAACCTGAATATCAGGATGCCAAGGTCCGATTTAGGCTGTAGCGCCATTGTAGTAGTAGTAGTAGTAGTAGATAGATAACGTTGTTCAACTGGTCTACGAAAAGATTGCACACCAAGAGATCTGCGAACAACTCAAAAAAATTATTGGTTTCTCAACATGAAAGGGAAAGTAGGAATATTCATAAAAAACGGTCTAAAGTGCATCATGTACTTCACACACCTCGCTCAAATGAGCAGGATTTTCATAAGATTCCAAAAAATCGATCCCTTTCGACACTATAGACATTGGTCACTTCCACCCTCTGCCCTCTGTCACTTCTAAAAGAAAACTCATAATACTGATAGACGGATTCACTAAACATCTAAAGCTCTATCCGGTCAACTCGATCAGTACCTGGGAGGATCTTAATTGTATCGATAAATATTTTTGCTACTATAGCCATCCATGAGGAATCATTACAGACCGAGGAGCCTGCTTCATTGCACTCCAGTTTGGAATTTTCTTATCTTAATTAAATATAGGTTGTTGCCTCACCTCAAGGAAATGGGCAGGTAGAGTGGGTTTACCCGGCCCTCAAAAAATTGCTGGGTAAACTTAGGGAAGCGGTGATCCATGTACATTGTTAGCATGGACTGCCACTAAGCAAACCCCAATTAAACTTCTGTTTGGAGTCGAGCAACGTAGAGAAATTATCGATGAGTTGATTGAATGTCTGGACGAGAAACTTCAACATGACTTTGACCGAGACCTGAATCATATCGGACACAAGCGTCTTTGGCGATGGAGAAGTCGCAGGAACGTAACATGAAATACTTCCTCGAGCACAGTACCCCATCTAAATTGTACGAAGAAGGCGATTATGTGGTAATAAGAAACATAGATATGTCTTCTGGCAAAAACAAAAAGTTAATCCCCCAATACCGTAGATCTTACGTCATTAATAAAAACCTATCTAACGATCGGTATGCCATCCGGGACATTAGAAAAAATAGTTTTCGCCATTCGGTCATGGCGGGAAAGAAAGCATCAGGTCTAGACAGACTACCAATTGAACTCCTCAATATGGACCCGAGAGTAATTACCGATATACTCCTCCCACTCTTTACTAAGGTGTGGAATGAAGAAGATATCACAATAGCCCGTTCTTAGAACACCACGAAGTCCTCCTGATTTGTTATTACCTTAACCTGCATATCGACTTCCGACGCATACGCATCCACAATTTGTAATATTGGGGGATGACGACATTGAACCAATTTTTTCACATCAAGTTAGAGTTGCTATCAAAATGTTTTATACAAAATTTAGGAATCACAAATTTAAATTAGTGTATTGGATTTAGTTAAAATGTCCAGTTTGTATGGGAGGTGGTAGAAGGAGAAGCGAGTTCATAATGAATTTTTCAGAAATAATTAATAAACATCATGTTTTTGACATGTTTTAAATTGCAGATCAGTAGCATTCACATTTTTCAGGAAAATTTACTTTTTGTAAAGTTTTGAAATTGTGTCAGATTGTATAAGAGGGGTTAGAAGGACTGAAACTAATAGTCTTATTTTTTGTTTGGACTTACCAATAATATTAAATAGATATTTAGTGCACAATTTCAGCTCGATAAATTTTATGCATACTAAATAAATTTTCTTAGAATATTTCATGAAAAAGTACAGTTTGTATTGGAGGTGGTGGAAGGAAGGAGAGGACTCAGCTAATTTTTATACAGTAGATTGAAATTATTATAAAAGTCATAACTTCCAAATTATAACACGCAATTACGCAAATTTCCAACCAATTGCTAAATTTCAAGTTCAACTTCATGATACTCCAAAGGATGTTGAAGTAATGCTACAATAGTCCTTGCCTTCATACTTTTTTATACTATTAAGATTTTGTATGTTCGATGAAATAAGGATATGAATAGCCTTTGAATTGTCGTCATTATTAGCTTTACATACATTTGAAGAGATTTGAAGTAGGTTGAAAAAGAATTTTCGTCCATGTGCCTTATGCCAATAAATAATACCCTGAACTCAAGTAGCCGAACTGCTCTAGATGCATGAATAGATAGATATATGCGTAGCACTTAAGAGATATTGTATTAAATATACAAACAATTACACATGTATTTTTCCACTAATTCCCCTCACAGAAAATTTTTTTTTTTGTTTTTAAATTTCATTAGTTCGCTACGAAATAATAAAAAATCGTACAAAACACGATCGAAATGAAGACAATCATGTCCAAGTTATCCTTTTCTTAAGATTTGTATTCCCCCCTAAATAAGATGCTGTAATATTTCGATTCGAATAGTGGAAGTATAGGTATGTATTGTGTCCCCATGGCGAAAAGGAATAAATCACAGTCGTTTACACAATATGTTGCGAGTATTTTTGCAACGAATAGAACAACTTAACCAGTAGAAAAGGACATGTTTATGGTTTTGTTTATGGTTGCGCTGACATTATTGCCTTGTAACAAACGTGGTCATATATCAAACAAAGGGCTTACCAAATGATGACGTTTTTCTGTTGTTAATGATAAATTATGATGTTGTTCTTATAATGTTTATTACCTAGATATAGATGTATCTGTATGATGAAAAAATAACGTGTTGGAAGATTATTTGTAATAAAATATTGTGATTCCCTAATACCTAAAGAATTGTTTTTCATAAAATTCTGATCCACCTGTGTGGCAAAATAATAATAAAAACGCTAAATCTTAATCTAAATCCGCCTCATTAATAAATACATGCACAGTTTAGTACCAGAACTTCATAATGTTCAATAATGTCAGAGTTTTCGCTTAATATTTCGCTGTGTCATTTCATTATTTCAAAATTATTTAGTTTTCATTTCGAGTTTTTCTTGAACATAAAATACAACAAAATTTAATTACGAGAACATACGCTAAAATTTTGCCAATAGCAGCCGGCAATTAATTATTAACTTAAATGCACTCGATTAAAAATTCATGTAATTATGGGACCCGGAATTTTGTGTTTTCATGTCCAAATAAGCTTTCGGCTGTTTACCATCTAGGATATAAAGCTGAAAAGGATATGTTGATAAAAGATGTATGTCGGCGGGTGGTGCGGTGAAGAGATTGCTGGGGTAATTTGAAAAGAATCAACTCTACCAGCCGCATAATAAATATTCGCTTCCGGTGAGTTGTTGAAGGGAATAGCTTAAGCATAATATCGAATCGCAGGACTCAGTTGATACAAAACACAAGGATGAATACCGCATAGAGAGCGAGATAGGAAGGACGTTATCAGTTGAAATCGCACCCTCATTGTAAAACCGGATCATGAAAACAATCGCCCGGCTGCCGCCTCTTCATTCCGCACGGTAATTTATGACTACAGGGTAAACGTTTGTCGTCTTCATAATTGTTTAATTAGTGACACACACCCTTCGATGAGCCGCCTCAAGCTAGTTCGCAAGGATATGATTTATGCCGATGGTGTGCCTTCGAGATATTTGTAGGCGGTTTCTGATTGTTGTTAGACGGTCGTGTTACTGAACTGAAGACCTGCAACATATTGACAGACAATATAATTTTGTCTTAATTAAATTTTGAAATAATTTATTAAGAGATTAGTTAGAGAAAGCTGAAATTTGATAGAGAATTGAGGGGTTCACAACAAAAATGACTTTTATCAAACAAACCGTTTTTTTTGTTGATTAGAGCACATTATTTTGGTCTGCAATGAAATTAACACTATGTCAGTGCAAATGTGGACAAAAATTACCATAGTCCTGAGAGAAAAAGGCGAGAAAATTAGATTTAGTTGTTATTTTTTTTTATTTGTGTGTGTACGGAAGTTCTTGCAGCTTTCTGAATTTTTTTTTTTTGACAAAGGTCGTATTTGTTGTGAACTACTCAATTTATGAAATATTTGAAAGAAATACTGAAGGAAAGATAAAAAACTTTATAGGTGAAGATTAGGAATTTTGGACCAAAAATAACAATGGAAAGCGACAAGGATTTGAAGTGCTAATATTGATAGTACTCAGTGCAACTGAGACGATGGTCGAAAAATTAATTTCCAAAAACCGAGGCCAAACGGATATTGCGTAATGAGAGAAAAATAACTCGAAGATACCACCGACACAAACGTGGTGTCATTGGTAAGCTTCTCTTTCCCTGCATCAAAGGGACAACAATATTTGGAAACAAATTACTTATAATTTCGCAACTCCAATGACAATAAGTTTGTGACTGTATCCTTAAGTTACTTTTTCGTCCCACTACATAGGACCCGTTTGGAACCGGTTTTGGAAATTAATTTTTCTAACCGCTCTAATCTGCATATTAACTTTCCACGCATTATAATAATATTTATTTATTTTCACTATTTTCAAATCTTTCATAAATTTTAATGAACGTCACAAACTAACAGCTATCTCCACGCCCTAAATAATATACTGATTTTCTACACAAGATAAATTTTATCGCAAGCGAAAACATAGGACAAGGCCTACCATGTAACATTTTCATTCGATACTGAAAAGTTACGTAAGATACGAAGAAACTATGCCTTAAACCAGGCATGCGATTTTCTGAATCAACAATTTTTATGGACTCGACATGGTACATTTGTTTATAAAATAAATCGAACCAATGTATGGTTTGTAGAGTGACGGATCAAAATGTATCCCAAAAATTGGGAAACTCTCATTCTAGAGCACAACAAAATCAGTGTTGCAATTTGAAAAAAAAAAATCGTAAAATGTCTACAAATCTGCGGTTTAATCTTATCTTAGGGAATATTTGCGTTATGTCATTTTCGCTTTGAAACTTATGTAATCCTTAGTTCCATAATCTAGGTTATTCCATAGGCTCATATTTTATTATCAATTTGTTATAATTTTTTTTAACTTTTCCAAAATTAAATTTGACATATTATCATCTTTTGTGTTGATATGAACTGTGCATTTTATTACTTAAATGTTTTTTTTTTAGTGACCGACAGTAACAAAGTATCATACTCACTTATGTTAGTTAAAATTTTTGAACCGTTATTGATTGTTCTGTGTTACTAGCTAAATTTAAAAATAATAATAATACAGAGTACAAAATAAGTCACGACCACAAGATAGCCACGTTGATTATTTACACTTTACAAAATTTTCCACCCGAGGAGTTAAATCTCCTGTGTAAAACTAACAAAATCAGTAGAATCAGTTAAAATGAAAATCATAGCAAATCTGCTTCTTCCTTCCGGATCATTTTGCATCTAATTTCATACATGAACTTTATAATTTCATGGTAAAATATACCCTAGCAAACGTAACACACGTTCCATGCAATATCCATTGAATCCTTTGAAACAGATGTCTTATTTGAGTGCAGCAAATTTCTCATTTCCTTTTCTCCGTGAACGTACTTATGTACACATCCTGGCCATAACCACCAGAACTAAAATACCCATAAGTTATTGCCGAAAGAAACGAAGTGTAGAAAATAATGATTTATGATGAAAATTGGGCAGAGTATCTACATAGTTGTGATATAGCGCTTGCTAAACTTTTCACGTAAAGTTGTACATTTAAATCAGTATCATAGAACAGATAGGAAGATCAAAAAAGGAGTTTTGTTCGGTTTGAATTTCAAAGCTTTCGAAATTATTCGCTAAGAAAAGAATCTCAGGGGTATTCTTTTCAAAGTTATTATTATTTTCCGTATAATTTTTTCCTATCTAGAATATTGTTTAAGCTAACGGAATAGGAAAACATAGGTTTGCATTTTATCCTGAACAGAACAGAACATGAAATGCATAAAATCTATGTACTTCCAACAAAATAACATTCATTTGATTGAACAACACCAACAAAAAACCTCACTATCTCATGGTGTTTGTGTGTTTTTTTCTTTCGAAGGAAGATGATATCTCATTTCGATTATGCGATTTATCAAGACATTCACCGCGAATGTACAATTCACTTAAAGATTTCTGAAAAGACAAAAAGGTCCAAGGAACATCCTGTTCATCTTTTTATCTTATCCAACATTTCATTCGACTGACTAAACCTTACGATTCCGGTCTTTTGTTTGCCAAAGTAGAATTTCATTCAGACTATCCCTGTACTGTCTAGAGAGGATCTTTTCGTTCGAAGGACTTTAATATTGTAAGAACCTGCCCGATTCGTATTTTAGATTTTGTTCAGTGTCGTGATTTTAAAGATACCTCTTTATCTCGAGAAGGAAAAAAATTCTCTTCAAAGTCGACAGTTTTTATTAAATTTTATGATATGCTCGGTTGTTATGTGTGTGAGTGTGTGTAATTCAGTGGCTAGATTTCTCAAGAATGTTTGAAAATTCCAATAAAGATACCGCGATATGGTCATTATCTTTCATTTTAATTATAATTCGAATGCAACATATCAGCCGAGCGAAAACAATTGATTTTATTTTAAAGGCGGGGAGCTGCGTAACTTGAGATATGAACGATATTGTGGCAATAAAGGCGTTTCGAACCGCATCGTCCATACACACAACGTTGTGAAAACGATTGGTTTCGATCTTTTGTTGTGCTAAAAGTAATCGTTGGTACGTGACTTCAGTCGAAAGGCTGTCAGCTTGTTGACAAAGATGGATCGTAAACTGGTAGTCTCAGTGTCATGTTAAGGCATATCTATAGCTTCTTTAACGTCCCAGTTCATTATGCTGGGCCCAAGACACTTGCTGTATCACACATCTATGCGCTCATATCACTTTATTGTTTGTTCGTCAATGCAGATGATTGTGAGATGAACGGATGAGTAGTTAGTTCGATGTTCAAAACGTATTTGTAATTTTATGGTTTTTAACGTCTGGATGTTTTTACATGTTGTTTTTGTAACAAGATTGTATACTTTAATTCAGTGGTACAACATTATGATTATTATACCAACAATGTGTGTATTTGGTAAGAGACCTGTTTATGGCAAAAAAAGTGTAGTAAAAACAGGTAACAAATCATCAGCATTTCCTTTAAAAAGTTTTCGTAACAAAAATGTCGATCTTGTTGGTATTAGCTTGAACCTTTGGCGCCAACACCATCGATCAGCCAAACAAAATTCCATATTTCACGCACTATACCCAAAATACTATAACACAGTGCGAAGTGCTTTGAGATTCGCCTAACATAATGACCATGGGTGGTGTCCTTTGTGCGACTGCAAACTGCCAATAATGGAAATTCACACATTTTGTGATTGTGTCATATGCCATCGACCATCATCATACATCGGAGAGTACGATTGTTACACCGAAACATTCGAAATGACCACAATCTCAGCAAGTTGAAACTTTGATGTCACGTGCCTAGTGTGTGACAATTTAATTTAAAGTTTGATCCGAGCACAAGTGCAGACTGGGCTAAGGTACAGGAAATTCTCTAAAATACATCGCAACTGTGGGGCGCAAAGAATAATCGACTGTCCCCACTATAATGGAAGAATAACACGCACGTGTCCTTTAAGTGAAAATTTATTTAGAAAAACCTCATCGATCGACGTCCTTACACCGAACTGTATCAAGAAGACACCAAAGTTAGCTCCATTGAAAATTTTCTTTTTTTTCCGCTCTCTCTCTCTCTTCTGAAATCCTTTGTCCAATGACGATAACTTTCTTCCGACGAAACATTTCGATTCAATTTGACAAAATTAATTAATGAATCCTCACTTTATACCGAAATGTATTCCTATTTTCTAAATCGTCAGGAAACGATTTTGTTATTGATGTTGTTGAGTCCTTTATATCGTCTTAGCTCATCTCGTGACGTGTCCTTGCCTCTGGTTAGGATTATATACAATATTCGCCAGCATCTATGGAATCCGTTTATTTGAATAAGAAACATGAAGAGGCAAGAAATAAGGTTGTCAGGCCAGAGAATTGTAACCCTGGCCTCAAAAGGAAATTGCAATTAGTGTTACACAAAAGGTGTTGTTTGTGTCGAGGAAGTTGTTTGGTTTCATTCAATTTGAACAATGCTGAGCTGGCAACACGACAACATCATTTCGTTGCATGAACACATTACGAAGAAAATCAACTTTGAATGATGCTCAAGATGTAACGAGGGATGTGATTCAGAGTGAGACAGCGAATAAGTTATCCTTTCTGGGCCTATTAATAAGGCTGACAAAATAAAGTTACATTATATTATCAAAAAGTTTTTGGATATTGCGGTTTTCGTACTTTTGATCGAAAGTTTCTTCAAGTTTACTGTAGTTTTTTTTTTAAATGTTGTTTCATGCTAGCCCTAGTCGTCGTCAAATATCTGCGGTCTTCCTCTGTACCCGAGGCTGACGGACCAAGAGGAAATAATTCGGACCATCTGGTACTCGATTTGGAATATTCAGCAAGAACAACAACCACAGAAGAATTACTCTGCACGCACAATCATCGAAGGTCACCAAACAAAACCAGTAATGTAGTTGGAGATGCCAGTGGTGGCGACTAGTTACCATTAGCGGCGGCGGTCTCGGCAACGACGAGTTACTATTGGCGGCGGCAATGCCGGAGGAGACGACGAGTTACTATTGGTGGCGGTGGTGTCGGTGACGACGAGTTGTTATTGGAAGGGTATGAACGTTGGTCGTTTGAACCGAGTATAAAGATAAGTGGGCATTCGTGAAGTAGCCAGTTGAGACTCAGAAGCGAAAGAGTCGAGATCGAGTAAACGCGTGGAAGTCGGGATAGACTCAGAAGCGAAAGAATCGAAGTTGAGATGGAATCAAAAGAGCAGAGATAGAAAGGCGACGGTTGGTGAGTGAAGAAAAGAGTTTGTGATTATGCAAAAGCCATTAAATAAAGTTTTACGGTCATTTTAATTTAAAAAGTAACGTAGTTTTGTTTTATTTGAAATCCAGCGACCACTTGCGCACTTCAATAATTTATAAGAAATCATTCAAATGTAATAGGATGATAGAGGTAATAATAACGAAGCATAGGCTGAACATCATTTCCATTACGAATTTCTTGCTTCATGCAATTTTCATCGAACAACTAATTAACGAGTGCGAGAGTTCGTCGCGAAATTTGCTTATTCTCCTTACATTGCGAAAAAAATTGCGGGTTGTTGAATTTATGAATTTCCTAGTGGGTAGCATGTTAGTCTACAATGCGAAGGTCGTGAGTTCAAATCCCGGTCGACATATAATTCCAGCACACTGCCTGCTTGGATATACCTGGTGCACCTCAATCTACGAAGATGAAAAATTGATGAAATGAAATGCTGTAGGGAGTCTATAGAAACCGTGTTGGCTTCATCTCCAATTAGTCGGAACGCCTGTCTCTTGACACGGTCGAGCACTGCGAGTTGCGTTTTGGGTGCCCCAGTCCATAAATGCGAATTGTACTCGAGGCGTGGTCTAATGTAGGCCTTGTAGATATTTGCTAAGACACTGGAAGTAAAATATTTTTTACATCTTCGGAGAACTCCTAGGCGTTTGGAAGCGTCAAGTGCTACGTCGAGTATGTGCTGGTTCTAATTAAGATGGTTATTTATTTTGATGCCAAGGAGTGAGAAGTATCCGGAAGAGCTTAGTAGGACACCACCGAAGATTTCATTAGAAAGCTACGCCGGGACATCACGTTTAAGGGAAAGATGACAGGCCTGTGTTTTTGAGGTGTTGAACTCTACTCTATTTATCCTGCCCCATTCCAAGATCAGGTTCAGGTTAGAGGTCAATGATCCTAATAGTTTGGTACGTTTAGATGCTACCGGGACACGGTAAGCGTTAGTAATCGAGTCGAGTCGAGAGGTCATCTGTAGATCGTCCGGAACGGAATCCGTATTGACGATCTTTGATAAGTTTGTTATCTTCAAGATAACGGACTATTTTCGATTCACAGCCGTTTCCATCACTTTCGACAGAACGGAAGTAATGGCGATGGGGCGATAGTTGGCGGGCAACGCTTTGTTTCCTTTCTTGGGAATTGGCTGAACATTCGCCATTTTCCACGTGCGCGGAAAGTGTCCAGAAGAGTAAGAGAGATGGAATAAATCGTGCAGCGGCTTAGCCAGGGACGCAAAACATTTTTTTAGGACTAAGGGGGTAATAATATCGGGACCTGCAGATTTCTGAACATTGAGCTCATGAAGAATTCTGGAGATAAGTCGTGTACGAAAATGAATCTCAGGTAGACGAAATCCAGATGTGTTACAAGCGGGGGAGACTGGTTTGTCGCTGGCAGCCTGGAGTTTCGTGCGAAACTTGCTATGAGAAGATTGGCTTTCTCAACAGGATGGACTACAATTCAGTCAGATGATTTTACATGGTTGCTGTTGACCGTTTTAAAAAATGAACACAAAGATCTCGAGCCATTTGGTGTTTCGAGAATTTTCCGTCGAAGTTTTTGGTCGTGTTGAAACTTAGCACTTTTCAAAATCGACTTGTATGTATTTCTTGACACGTTGTAAAGAGATCTGTTGGCAAACGTTGGGCTGCTCTTAAAAATTTGAAAATATTTTTTCTTGTTCCGGATGGCCGTAAGACAATCTTTAGTAAACCACGAATTCTTCGACGGTTTGATACCTTTATAATTAAAGGGTATGAAGAGTTCCATACCCTTAAGGATGGTTTCGGTTACAAGCTGACAAGCTGTATCATAATTATTAGACTCGAAACACAATTTCCAATTAAAGGCCTTGAAAAACTGTTTTAATGCTCCTCCGTCTGCTTTAGCAAGCCGGATGGACAAGACCAGTACCCGTTGGCTACCAAATGGAGGTATGATGAGCAGGACTGAAGTCTATAAGATAGTTACAAAACTGGATATCGCCTAATGATGCCAATCAGATGGCTACCCTATCTTTACTCATCCAATTACGAACACAATTGCTGAGAGGGCATAGTTCCACGGTCGCCTTTAACAACACGGATTATTTTAGTGACTACAACATTAACACTCTCTAATTTCTCGCAGTTTATACCTATTTGCTGTTCGGCATTCATACTGCTGGATGCAAGACCTATCTAAATCTCTGCCAGTCTATGAGTAATGACGCCCGGTTGTCCACATCGAGTAACGACGAACAAGTTCCAAGCTTCTCTGCGTGCGATGTGGACATAACTATCATCACTACGTGTATCCCGAAGGAACCTCATCCATTGCTGTGCCGATTTACCCAACCAATGTCGCATCTGTTCTTCTCCCTACTTCTGTCTATCTCGAATCCCTCTTTTCGCTAGATACGGGGTTGTGCAAAGAACCAACAACCCTTTCACAATAAGTAATAAAAATATTTAGAAAACTGAATGTCAGGAGGCCAAGGCCCGATTTGGGCTGTAGAGCCATTGTAGATGTAGAAGACCAGTCAACATTAAGCTTTCACGTTTACCTCCAGTTTCACTTCCTTCATATCATTACTTTGCAATCCATACTACCCTCGGAGGGGTGGGGGCGGAGCATTTCCTTTACTTCAGTCCGATACTACTTTTTATACACAACTACTCATCGACAACATTTTGTTCCGCTTAGTGACCAAGCCGTCCCATTTATACCGAATCACAGCATTTTGCTCACTTTGGTTCACTACTCTCATTATCACCAATTCATCGTTTCTTCAATTTATCATTCCATCAGCAATTCCAGAAGCTACTCGATCGTCACATTGATTTCAATTCAACCGTTTTTTCCGTACTTTTTTTACTTTGGGAGTCTACATGCATTATACAGGGTAGGCAATTAATTGGTTTCTTTTTAAAAATGCAATAAAATGAACAAAATTAAATTTTTTTCCATGTATTATGGCTTTATTAGTAAGAACAAACATTCCCATTAATGATGAAACACAACTTCGTTCAAGTGGCTGCCTCGGCTGGCTCTGCAGTAGCGCATTCTGTCACTCCAATTTTCCAAGACCATGTCGATGGTTTCGGACTGTAGCTCACAAATTGCTTGAATGATATTGGCATTAAGTGCCTGAATCGTTTCTGGATTGTTGGCATAACATCATTCCTTCACGGTTCCCCAGAAAAAAAAGTCCAAAGGGGTCAAATCGCAGCTCAGAGGCGGCCAATTGATATCGCCAAACGCCAAAAAACGCAAAAAAACGCACTGTTTGGGCTACACCTCACTCTCTTTGGAAATAAGTTTTCAATATTTCCCAACGTTGTTCAAGTGTAATACGACTCATTTTGTTCCGCGGAGGTATGATACTGACTTTCTGTCAAGATTTCGAGCGGGAAACAGCTTTTAGTGTCAAAATAACCTATGATTTAAAAAGAAACCAATTAATTGCCCACTCTGTAGCCCCATAAAGCACGTATACCTTCATTGAATACCCAAGTCCGCTGGTGTCGATTACATACTACACATCAGCTAAACCTTTGCGTTATCTTTTTCAACTATATTACTATTCTAGGCGTTTTGCCAATTCTAAGGAAAGGAACCAAAACGAACCCTGTCAATTATTGCGCGATAAAGCTGCAGATCATTGCAAAATCATTCAATATCTTTAGGATAAACAGCTCATCCACGATAGCCGATATGGGTTCCCTTCTTTTGGTCTATCTGCCAGTTCGTTGTAGGTCATGCTTACATAAATACGGCGAAGGTCAAGTTCTTGCGCTAGACATTGCAAAAGCTTTTGAGTGAGTTTGGCATGAATGTCTCCTAGTAATGCAGAAGGCCAGCAGGCTTGATGCTGCCATCATCCGATGGATTAAGAGTTTTTCTCCGAATGCACAATACGAGTAGTATTAGATGGCGTTACTTCTTCATCGTTTCCAATCGATTCCGGCATCCCAAGAATCTGTTTTTTCTTAGTTTCTATCCCATCTTCTCTCAATGAAATCCATAGTTTTTCAAATTTGATTGCAAATTTAAACTTCTGAAAGAATCAAAATTCAAACTTCTGGGCCCCAATGAATAATTTATGGCTCCAGCGCTATTGAAGATGAAAGAACCCGGTTTGCGGTATCCACCATTTTTTTTCTTGTGATTTAAGCAGAAAGGTAAAGCGCTAAAGGGTGTCAGAAAGCAATAAAATGTAATTTAACTTGAAGTGAAAAGCATAACAGGACTACGGTTGGGCGTAAGGCCCAATCATGGATGAGATGTTTTTTGAATTTAAGAAATTTCGTATGGGGAGTTTTAGAAGGGGTGACGGCAATAAACAAATTTTTCCCATCATTCTAAAGTTGGAATCAACATTTTTTTACACAAAATTTAAGCTCCAAAAATTTAATTGGTAATAAGAAAATTAGTGTATTTTATTTAGTGAAATTGCAGTTTGTATGGGAGGTAGTAGAAGGAGTGGGAAGTTCTTATTGAATTTTTCAGAAATAACTATAAATATCATTCAATTGACATCTTTTAAATTGTAAATGTGCAACGTTCTTACTTTTGGAGAAAATCAATTTTTTTTAAAGTTGTGACATTGTGTCATATTGTGTGTGAGGGGGTAGAAGAAGGTGAGCTAATCGTTTATTTTTTTGGGTCTTACTAACGATTCCATATAAATATTTAGTGCATAGTTTCAGCTCGATAAATTTTATACGTGCCGAGTAAATTGTTTTAAGGTATTTCAACAAAAAGTTCTCTTTGTATGGGAGGTGTAGAATGAGTGGATCGATTTAAATAGTTTTTATATGGTGAATTGATGTCATTATAAAAATAATAATTTAAAAATTTCAGACCTAAAGCTTTCATACTTTCCGTGAAAATCAGTTTATTGTTAAATTCCGAAATTGTGTATTTTGTATGGGAGGGGATAGAAGGAGTGGAGCGACTTCGCCCGTTCACGAACTTGGCCCAACTTTTTTGTCAAAAACGACGTGTACAAAATTTTAACTATCTAGCTAAACGCGTTCTCGAGCTAGAGAGCGAATGGACGGACAGACGGACGACGGACTCCGGTTTTTAGATTTTTGAGTGATACTATGAACTTCTGTATTATTAATTTCTTTCTCCGGCTCGGAAATATGGCTCTAATTTCTAAGCGTGACAAACTTTGTGATAAACTTAAAATACTCTCAGATTTCATCTAAAGTAAATATTATGCCTTAATATTTTTCGGATTTTCCAGGCTCATACCTATAGTCGTCGCTATTCGAGAATTTCAAGATAGTGTTTGATTGGGAATCGTGATTGGAACAGATGAGTATTAATGACGGTCATAATCATGAAAGAACGTGACTTTAGATTTATTGACCTGACAAATTGATGTATTGTATTTTATTATTTTTATTTTCAGCTTCTTCCTTCCGAAATGGCAGATTTGAAAGAAAACAACGAGACCAAAGGGAAGCAACTAAGATACTATATGTATAATAAGTATCTCATTAAAACTGTAATAGCTAAATGTTTTTTGTTTTCTTTTTTTTTTTCATTATAGCTTCAATAAACATGAGCTTAAATATAATTTGCATGTTTCGATTTCTTTGACTATGACTTCTTGGGTTTTATGAAAGGAACAAAAGAAAGGTAAAGATTTTTTATTTATAAAATTACGGAATATACTAAAATCTCTAAAAAACGAAAACAGTTCATAAATTTTTAATGAATTCTTGGAGATATTAAATGGACGTGTGTTCTATAAATTTGTTATCGCCCAACAATTCTATGATATCAATATTGAAAAAATTCTCTGAAATTTATGATAAATAGACGCAAATGTTACGGAAATACCAAACTTGTTCTTATCTTCGACATAAGTTGAATCATTGAATATTATAATCCGGACACATGCCAGATTTATTTTGTCATTCAATCTAAATGATTAATCCAGAAATTTAAAAAAATATAATTTGAATTGTTTAAAAATAAGCGAATTTCTCTTTCGACCTAACTTATAATCTTCTTCTTCTTCAATGGCGCTTCAGCCCAAATCGGGTCTTAGCCTCCTGACCTTCAGGTTCCTTAACATTCTCATTATTTATTGCAGAAGGGTTGTTAGCCCTTCGCACAACCCTCTATTTACGAATTTTTGATTTTCGTAGATTGAGGTAACCAAGGTATACCCAAGCAAGTAGTGTGCTGAATTTATGCGTCGACCGGGATTTGAACTCACGACCTTCGCATTGCAGACCAACACGCTACCCACTAAGCTACACCCTAGCTTATAATGCATCACTTTTTAATTATACATCTAAATAGGATACAAATTGAATACATTAAATTCTTTTTATATTTTTAAGCTCTTTCGTTTATTTTAGGATCAAGTGGAGATTCCTTAATTACTTGTTGTTAAGTAATACATAGGCTAGTCTGGTGGGTAGCGTGTTGGTCTGAAATACGAAGGTCGTGAGTTCGAGTCCCGATCGACCTATAATTCCAGTACACTGCCTCCTTGGGTATACCTGAGTCTCTTCAATCAAGGAAAATCAAAAAATCTGTTGATAGAGGGTTGAGCGAAGGGATAACAACCCTTCCGCAATAATGAAAATATTACGGAGCCTGAAGGTCAGGAGGTCAAGGCCCGATTTGGCCTGAAGTGCTATTGTAGAAGAAGTAAAAGTTACACATAACTTTAAAAGCCAACACTGCAATATTCGAGATTTTCATCAACAAGGAAATAAGTTGATTCCTTCTAATTGTCAATTTTTAGTTCCCTATACTATGAGCTAGGGTGTAGCCTAGTAAGTAGCGTGTTGGTCTTCTAATGCGGAGGCCGACAGTTCAAATCCCGGTCGGTGCAATATATAATTCCAGCACTCTGCCTGCTTGGATATACCTTGGTCACCTCATTCTAAGAAAATGAAAAAATTCGTAGAAAGAGGGTTGTGCGAAGGGCTAACAACCCTTCCATAATAAGTAATGAAAACATGTTAAGGAACCTGAATATCAGGAGGCTTAAGTCCGATTTGGGCTGTAGCGCCATAGTAGAAGAAGATATTATGAAATAAAGGAGAACTATTGCCATCGCCAAAAACAAATCCACTATTTGCAGTTCCAGGTAATTTCACCAAAATCTATTTTAATGTCTTCAAAAACTTTTCTGGATATTGTGAAAAATTTACGATTTTCAAAATATAAATCCAATCCTCAAATTGACATGATTCGATTTATTAACCGATATGAAAGTTAGTCGCCATATTGGTCGTAAATTTTATTTTTTGTCTGAGAATATGTGCAAAGTGAAAACGTTTTCTCTTTTATTTCTGCTCCTCATCAAATCAACCAATGGCAAATGTATATATCCACATAGAAAGGAAGCAAAATAAATCAGAAGGAAACAGTAAGACCCCATTCACATATCCATACGATTATGTACGACTATTTCGACATATGCGGTGAAGGACATAAATACCACAAACTGATATTTATGGCTATTTTGGATTCTTTTACGCCTTCTTAAAGTCATTGTCAGCAGTTCTTTGATTTATGAGCCATTCTTCTTACGCACTGCAAAGTAAGATTTCTTATAGGAATAAGTTTGATTGCGTAAATGCGAATACGTCATATTAAAATGTTTTCTTTTTAGCGAATATACTTATATCTATGTTAAATGTTCTTTAAAAATTTATTTAATTTTGTATTTTTGATATTATAGAAATTTACGGGAATGGACTAAAATTATTACAACGGGAAAATATTGAATTTAAGGTGGGGTGAGCACCAAAAAGGTGCTTTCGAGATGAGGCAATTTCGAATCGAAAATTTTTTCGAATAGCTCAAAATAGTTACAGTAGTGATAAATTGGCCGAAAAAGATTCATTCAATTAGCTGGATGGCCAGGAGCTGACTGGGAAAAAAAATTGAGTTTTTCAATGGTCATAACATCTAATTGTTTGCCGAATTTTTATTATTTCTATATTATTATTTTTTTTTTAGCTCACTGCGAATCAATTTTTTTACTAATAAAGAAATTATCAATCAATTTCCTGTTAAGAAAAGAAACAGTTCTAATCCACAAGACGCGATCCTGAGGATCGGTCTTTAGTTGTTGCAAGGACTTGTTTATTTCTTTGGCCTCCTGCACAACTGTTTGCTTTCATATGCTGCATGGTCGATCTACCCCGACGACTTGCTTGGGGATCACAATCCAGAGCTTGTTTGGCAATGTTTCGCTCTGGTTTCCTCAAAGTTTGACCGATCCACTGCCACTTTCAATCTGAATACCTATTTTAGTCTATCCAGTTGTACTGTAAAGTTCGTCATTGGAGATTACTTCTGGCGAAAATATCACCAAAATGCGTCGGAGGTATTGGTTCGCGAAAGTTTGCAAAAATAATTTTTTCCAGAATGTATCGTACAGTAACAAAAACTTTGAAATTTGGAAAACTTTCTAACTAGTCCTCCATGGAAAGCTTTATTCTTCGGTTATGGAAAAAATCAACGATTCAACTCAAAAAATACAAAAAAATTTGTTTTAAAATTTCCATTGTTATATTTTTTTACAAGATTTCTGCACGAAAGTGTTAATAACATCAAAACCAATCAAACAATTACACCACCATTGAACCAGTTGCCTTGCCGAGGTTTTGATTTAAGGATATTCGGAAAAGAAAGTTCAAGTTTCCTGCGGCTTCGGCAAAAATTTTCTCTTAAAAAAATAATTCATTTTCGAATTGAAAAGAAAAATCTTACGCTGTTTTCTTTATTACGTGTGATGTTTCGGTCTCTGCTGTGACTTTCCTCAAACTGTAGTTTCATAAAGGTCTCAGCAGATACCGAAGCGTTACGCATAATAAAGAAAACAGCAAATCCGAAAATCTTTCTTTTCAGTTCAGCACTGTGAAAACATTCACCAAACTACTTCATTTTCACTTAAATTGGCGATTTCGTACGCCCACTAACAAGATTTTTTGTTAACATTTGCTCCAATTTACTAGCGCAACTGATATTCTTTTCTGCGAAGTTTCATTGCACTCACTATCGCACTATTATCGCTTTTTCGCAGCATGCGCCTGGCATATTTGAAGCAAAATTAACATCAGTGAGCTTCATAATTACAAAAACCTTACACCTAATTAGAATACTTTAAATCTCACTAATTCCCTCAACTATCGCTAATCGCAATCTCACAAACTCAATCGCTCTCGAGCTACGTACTACGCCTGACTTCTTATATATCGAATTTCCGGTCCAGAAATTTTTTCCGTACTGTTCCATGCAGTTAAAGGTCGCAAATGGTTGGAGATCGCAAACAGTTGATGATCGCACACAGTTGAACATTGGCTTAGGTTTTTAACGTAGCAATATTTTTGGAATTTGTGCGTATGCGAGAAAGAGAAGTGGTGACCGGATTACTACAAAATTGAGATTGAGACACCACTTAACTTTAGTCCAGTATTAAAATTGAAAAAGGATTTCTACTAATTTAGAAAATATCATCAAATTTTATACGAGATGGTAGAAGGACATCGAAGTGGGATTTATTTAGTTTACAACCTACTCGGTAACTCAAAACATTATGTTGTTGCTTTATTATTGCCAAAAGAGCGAGGTTTTCAGTCAGAAACATTAATCGAATTAAAAATGAAATGAAGCTTTGAACGGCGAGTTTATTTTTTGAAAAATCATTTAAATAAGATCGGTGAGAATTAGATACAGTTGACAGCATCAGACATCATCATCATCTCCATAATCTAGAAATGCTGTTTCTTCATTTCACGGCTCGTTATGTTGGGTCCTAGACTTCTTCCCTTTTTACCCTAAAAAAAATTCAATTATCGGCTAGCCTCAAACAGATGGTTAAACGCATCAGAGCGAATGCACAATTTCAAGGGTTTTCCTGACTTCGACTTCAAGGAGCATACTACAGGCGAGATTTTTCTTTTTTTTTTCATTACGAGTATGCGCCTACACAGTAGTAAGTGTTCTGCATTAAACGATCTGGAAAATTATGATATATGAATCTCCTGGTAAAAACAACCGAAGACAAGATTCGAGTGCACGGAATCAATTGTGCGTTATTATACAGATCGAAATAGACGTAGTTGCTTCGAAATTTAATAATAGTCTGTAAATAATTTACTTCATTTCGAAATGAATGCAGCAAAAGTTCGTGTAAGATGCACATTCCGAGAAAATATTACACATTATTTTTACGCGGATTCGAAGAAGATTGAACTCGTAAACGGCTTCTCTAAAATAGTGTCTCCGCACCGAAGTGTTCTGTTGACTGTGACGTTGCATAAATTTCCGAATCGAATTGTATGGCATATTCTTGGAGTTTCTGATTATTATGCGTTTTCCTTGTTCAAGAATTAGTAGAGGTAGCGTAGTGTACATATGGTTTCTTCTACCAACGGAATTTTACTAGCAAGATGCTAATGATTTCTTTACGAGAGCTCATAACTCTTGGCCAATGCTTCTGATGGGCTCCAGTGAAACATTAGATACGGTTCGTCTTGCAATTTATCTCTATACGGATGATGTCCGGCACAATAATTCATATTTTCTTTAAATATAAACATTTGTGAGATGGTCATGAGAAATAACCAGGAGCATTGAATCGATTAGATGGGAAGTAATGAGGTGATTACTTGGGAATAGGATACGTGTTATTGGAAATCCAAGTATAAATTAAAACATAGTGAATAGTAGAAGAGCGTTCATGAACATTTTCTCTCGAGTTGTATTTTCAAAATAGTCTCCATTCTCAATAAAGATAGATACCAAGAAAAATATTTCTTTAGTAGTACTACAAGATTATAAATTATTATTTGAAAGTACAGTATATTAAAGGATTAAGTCAAGCGAGAAGAAAAAAAAGAAGAAAAAAAAGAAGCAAATTAATTTACGGTAGCAATAATAATAAGAAATAATAGGAAAAAAAAATTAAAATTAGAATGTGGTATAAATTTAGTAAAATTGTTGGCAGAGAGAAGACAAAAACATATTTTCAACTCAGTGCTTCGTTCTGCCCCGGGTTCCCCTAAAAATGCTTTTTCACCTTATTCAAAGAAGTTTGGAGGTCGTAAGATGCTGCGTAAATGACGGTGACGTCGGCATAAGGCAGTACAGCTGAGCTTTTGATCGTTCTATTCATCATTTGGATGTGTGCGAAATCATACATATGGATGTTGTATAACTTAGGATCTAATATGGACCCTTGAGGTATACAACTATTTATTTGCACTAATTCCGATTTTTCATTTCCTGGAAAGACAAAGCCTGCTTTATTCTTCAAAAAAACTGTACACCATTCTCAGAATGTGCGAAGGAATATTTAAGATCATAAGTTTGAAGAAACCGGATGTCCGTCAATCAATTCGCTCTCTAGCTCAAGAACAAGTCGAGCTAGAAAGTTTAAATTTTGTACACGACGTTTTTGACAAAAAAGTAGGGTAAATTTCGTGAACAGGCCAAATCGTTCCACCCCTTCGATCACCTCCCATACAGAATGACTCCTTTTTAATCATTTACAGTAATAAAATTTTCTTAGAAACTGTTAAAGCTAATAATATGAAATTTAGAATACGTTATTTTTATCAAAAATGTGTTTGGTATAAAACTTATTGGAATCCCTCTACTCTCTCCACTACCTCCCATACAAAATTATTCATGAAATACTATAAGTCAATTTTCTTAGTACGTATGTATAATATTTATGGAGTTAAAATTTTGTACTAAACACTTAATTAGCATTATTATTAATATCGGAAAAAATTTAACTGGTTAGCTTTAATGCTTCTACCCCACTCATACAATATGAACCAAATTTCACAACTTCACAAAATAATTGCAATAAATGCTAAAAAAATATCAACTATGCTTCACTCCCTCTACCTCCTCCCATACAAATTTTTTTAATTGGAAATTTAAGAAAAGTGTTTCGAATTCGAACATACCTATGAGAGCTATTGACTTTAAAATTGTAACAAAGCAATGTGATAAGGATGTTGATAAGTAGATTCAAAATCATCCAAAACCTTTCACTTCCTCTGCCACCTCCCATGCAAATGCAATAAATTCAGACAAAAATTGTTCAATTTCCTCGAAAATTATGAAAGCAAGAAACTTTAAATTCAGCATGAAACATTCACACGTTCGGTGTCATAAACACCACCTCCCATATACGTCTTTATTCAGTCTTATTCTCATTTCGTCTAGATTATCGTACGATATCAATCATAATTCGGTTATGTTTTAATTATAAATCTTTGCAAGATAGCTATGTTCGATGAAGGCTTGCATATAAAGTTGAATTTTCATCGGTTGTAGGTTTATAATGTTGTAAAAAGTAAATTAAGTTGAAAAGTTTAAGGGGAGGGAGGTGAGTAACCAAAATATCGAAATTTTGAATAACTTTTACAGAGCAATAAAATTTTGGCACTATCTGTATTTATTAAATTCATTTGTGTAGTATAGTTTTCTAAATAAATCATCATGTCATATCGAGGAAATACATTTTTTCTATGTTATGAAGTGCGCCTGGGGGTCGGAAGTAAAAACAATAAAACTAGTTCACTTTCGCGTAACCGCAAAACTTTATTTCGTCATCTTTCAACTAAACCACTTTACACTTTTCGCTCACAATATTTCGACTCAGCCCTCGCACTGACCGCTCACACGACTCTTTCGCTTATCAATCTCCCCCGTCGATCACACGAGGTATTCGTTTACTGCACTCTGCCTGTCGATCACAGGGCTTACTCCTGCCTGCCGAGCACACGACTTACTCGATTCCGGTACCTCCACCGCCGATCTCAGGACGTATTCGCTTATCAGTCTCCGCCTTCGATCACTCGACATACTCACTTACTGGATTCTGCCTTTCGATCACAGGACTTACTCGCTTACTGTCGCTTACTGAACTCCGCCTGTCGATCATCGTCCAAATATCAACTCACAACTGACTACTCTAACAACGCTCGCTCTTTTTTTATATCGTTCTAGTCGGTCGACTCATTTTCTTTGCATCCGAATCATTTCCTTGTCGTCCGAATCATTTCCTTGTCGACCGAATCATTTCTCTGTCGGCCGTTCGTTGTGAGTTGCTCCAATAAATCATTTCCTTGTCGGCCGAATCAATACATAGTCGACTGCTGTCGGTTTATAACAATTATGTATCAAGCTATTATTATTTTTCTATGTATATCAAATAGACGTATCCACATGCAAAATTTAAACTTTTTATCTTTCACTAGAGCCCTAAAAAAATCACTGAAAATTTTTGACATTTTTGCTTATCACCTCCCTCCCCTTACACCAACCAACTTAAAAATTTTACCAAAACTAACGACTAAGTAGTTCTACAATCTGACAAATTTTCGATTTTATTTATTTGTACTCTTTTTTGAGATATAAGGATTTGTAATTTTGAAAAGTGCGCCATTTTTGAAATGCTCCCATTTCCCTCCACTACTTTTATTGCGACATGTTTTATTTTTTTTTGTATTTTCCTGGTATAGCTTAATATATGTTTTAAGTTTCAATTACATAGCTTAAGAAGTAGTTGAGATATTAATTTTTAAGAGTTTTTTTTGCACTCCCATGACCCTCCCCCTTACAATAATTAACCACTCTCTAAACTGATTCCGGTGGAACTATATGCCACCTTAATGTTCCCAAAATAAGTATTTTTTACGATAAGTAATTTGTTTTTAGCCCGCCCCCCCCTTTTCGTACGCCAATTTATAAAAAAATGAAATTATTTTTAAAGTTTGTCCCACAACCCTCTCTATGTCTCTACTGATTTTCAACTTCTTATCTACATTCGTGGCGTACGGCGGGACGGATTTTTTTTCTTACAATTGTAGGCTAATTTAGTCATGAAACGCGAAAAAAAAAAAAAAAATTTCAGGGTAGCAAATTTTTTTTTTCTGTGTCGATCACAATACTTTTTTATTAGAATAATAAAGTAAGACAGAAATCTTTTCCGTATAGATGACAATCCAGTCAGAGGCGAACGTCTATAAAAACTTGCGCCAAGAAATCGATTTTTTTCCAACGAGAAATTAATTTTGCGGAACGAACAGAGCACAATAATATTTCACACACATTGGATGTTCCAGAAGGTGGAAGGTGGTATAAACTGGGGGTGAAGGAGTAATACCATAAGTAGTAAATTGACAGAATCTAAAGTCGGTAGTTCCCAGCCTCCCACTTTTTTTATTAATGTATACGGCATCTACCTGTCTTACCTTGGCACTGGGTATCTACGTCTGTTTGTGAGTACTTGCACTGAAGCAGAAGCGACTGGTGTATTATATTAGATGGGAAATGCAGAATGTTTACACCCTCCTACTCAACTAAATTGATCAGGGCAGAGAAAAAGACGATAGCTAGTCCACTTGAGTTTAGCTCGATGGATAGTCTTATAGTGGAATCATCTTGCGTTATTCCAAGTAGAAGATGTCTTGTGTCTGGTCCTTATGTAATGGAGAAGAGAGGCGTGGTTTAAGACTATCTACAATCCGAGCCAGCCCACTATCTTAGAGATATGGTATATGGAGAAGATGACGAAAAGATACTGACGAGAAAGTCTGTCTCTATCTATGGTGATTGATTGTGTGAAGTGTTGTTTGTGTTTCTAAGAAGTTGGACCGCTATCATGTTGATGTTGAAATATATAAACGAACCAATACATACACCGAGATTAGCTCGAACCAATGATTTACTCTTGGCGTATGATAATATACGGATGCTCCCGTTTTGGGTAACTTTCAAGGGACTACCCGGAGTGTCTTAAGTTGTTCTTCGTAGGTGGTCGCCTTTATTTCATTTGGCTTTTTATTACGCTTTTCCTAAATGCTGTTCTTTTTGTTTGCGCTTCTTATTCAATTTTATGGGGCTAGTTTTCTATTCGCCATCTTATATTAAGTAACTTGAGTCTTACGATCTTTATGTCTAGAGTACAAATGAAAAGGATTAGTTTATACTTAGTTGGCAGTGGTATTAAAGTACGTTTGTACGTTAGCGAATTTTCACTTAAAAATATCTGAATAGACATCAGATTTCGGTTTCGCAAATAGTTCATGTGCGAATAATTCTCACGCCTAGAAGCGGTCAGCTCTTAGCATGCCTGGGATGAAAAAAGATCTTTTGTTTATATCGAAAGTTTCTTTCCATACTTCTTAATTTAGAAAAGTTGTATTTGATTAGGATTGTGGATTTGATGAAGCCTAGTATTAAGCTAATTAACATACAAATTATTGATAAATGTCACCAGACGATCAGCATCGCAGAACCGAATAAAAATAAGTATTATATTCTCCAAGTTGTGTATTAGTATTATTATTATTTTTTTCGTTATTACCTAACATTCTTAAGATATTATACGGTTTATTAAATTACATTTCTCTCAGATATTAAGTATAAGAATCGAAATCTTATTTGAATTTCTGTACGCAATTTACCAGAATATAATCAAGAAAGTAGTTACAATATATTCAAGTAATTTTGACTCTTACGCACTGTACTTTTAGCGATAAACGTCAACTACCTCATAAAGTAACTTCGCATCAGTTGATAAACCATAAACTTAGCAGTGATTATCCTTTTTGTTGTCACCACCGATGTCAGAACAGCGTGTCGGTAGTCACGTCCTGAAGATTATTTTCATAAAACAATGACTTGGTTGACAGCCGTGGATAACTCTAAGACATACTTCGTCTTCGCAATATTCAAGCGGGAGGAATAAGAAACTGACGAGTGTGATTCATATAGGTAGACATAGCACCTATGCCTGTTTGCCTGTAATATCTTTAAGTAGAACATGGACTTATATCACATATCTAAGGAATTGAATGCCTTCTTTCTTCGTATTACGCTAGAATCGAATATCGGGAAGAGGAGAACGGTGGACTGTATTTATATGAGTTAACGGAGAAGCTACGACTGCTTGGAAGATGAAAGCCAATAAACTTCTTCGGATTTCTTCAGTTTATGACCGGGAGATGGAGAAAAAGTGTTTTCGAAATGGATGAGTGGCGAAAGAATCCCTTTACAGGACAGTTAGATGGTAATAAAATTGAGCGTAACATAATAAGTTTTGATGACTTCATTGTGTTTTTCGTCTGGCTTTTTTCTTTAATGTCTGTTGATGGTAATAAATGGTTTTGAAAGATACTCTTAATTATAAATTTTAATGAAATTGATTTTTAGTATCATTGAATGGTAACTAAAGTTTAATTAAACACAATTCTGTGAGCAAAGCCGCATTAACTGTTGGATGTGAATGTGGAACACACGGCCTTGTTTTTAATCGATTAAGTCATCAAAGTTATTTCCGAACAATGATTATATGTATTTTCTTCCTGACCCGTAATTGGCTTGTGCAGAAAATTATAATGCCTCATATTTCTAAAATGAGATTGCAGTTCAATTTCACATAAAATTTGAAAATGAATTTTCCAACAAAAGAACAACAAAAATTCTTAGACATGAAAATTCCAAACAATTCATAATCATCATTTTGCCTCATAAAGATTTTAATCCGATCGGCTTGAAACTTTTCTAATCCATGGTCATCATACATTGCGCCCACATTTCTCCTCCACCTTCGGGTTTATTACTTATTCGGCCGAAACTAAAGAAGGCTGCTGCTCCATGTTTTAGTTGCGTGTTGACCACTCGTGTCCAATCCATTCAAAAATGACTTCAGAAAGTCTCAAATGATATAAAATTATGTCACGACAGGAAGGCAGATAAGGACTTCTTACTATGAACTAATATCGCCCGGTGATTTCTCGTCTATGTGTATACGCTGAGTACGTACGTATAAACCGCAAACGTCTTGTCATTTGCATTCACCTAGGACGAATGGACATGTAAGCTGTACTTCAACCGAAAGCTGTACGGAATTGCGTGCCACGTGACCGATCGACTTACCTTATGTAGCGTTCAGGTAATTTCACTTGTGAAAAGGACTTTCAAAGTCCTCGCGAACTCTTTATCTGTAGGAGTCATCTAACATTCCATGATGAACGAAGTCATGTCGTTTGTTTGCTTTGCTTCACGCGGATGATTATGTGCAATTGTTGACTACGATATGGCAGGTAAAAGTGCTTTTATTTAATATCGTTATTTTCGTTCATGTACGCTGATTTCAATTTTATGAAAAGTTAGATGGACGAAGTATGAAACATGAACGAGGTCAATTGTTAATTAATTCAAGGCTTATACCCCGGGGATTACGATCCAAGTTATGTTTTGGTCAAATTACTGTCGATGAGGATTATATTTATTTAGATTTCATATTCATTATTTTGTCCTTATTATTTTTGTTTTCCTCGTTTCTATTTGATATTGTTAACGAGCAAGCTATGCAAATGTATGCTTAGCAATGAATTGCTTTTTGATATGATTTGTTAATTTAATGTTGTTTGAGCTGCGGGAATAACTAAAGGTGAAAATATTTTTGAAGGATTCAAGATATGAGGAAACTATTGGACAGAATTTGGGTTATCTATTAATGCTTTTCATGGTGCAGCAATAATTCAGAAAAGACGAGCTAAATAATTCAGATCCAAAATTTTTTTACCAGAAAAGCTAGAATTGAGTTGGCTTGGAAATTTAATATTGCATTTTAAAACCAAACGATACTATAATATTATAAAATTAATTAGCACGGAACTCGATGAGGAACTCTAATATACTACATATACCGGGGGACATCATGATAGGTCCATCAGTGCCCGTAGTGATAGAGGAAACCAAACCAACCCCACCGTGAAATCTAATCTAATCTATTATAATAATTAAGTTAATTAAATGTGCATGGAAATTTAAAATGTGGTTGCAATATAGCTTTCCTGTGCGAACGGGTGTCAGACAAGGCTGCATATTATCACCAGCCCTGTTTCTGGTGGTAATAAATGATATCTTGAAAGCTGCACTGGAAGGTAGGGAAGGTCTTCAATGGAGACTTTTTAACATCTTAAGTCACCTTGATTATGCTGATGACGTGTGTTTGCTTGCACATAACCGTTCGGACTTAGAGTCAAATGTTCGCTCGTTGCATTCTAAATGCAAAGAGGCGGGATTGAAAATAAATGTGCGTAAAACCAAGTACATGCACATGGGTTCGAATGCAAGCACACCGATTGTTCTTAAAGGACAGGATGTGGAAGAGGTGCAAGATTTTTGCTATCTCGGAAGCATTGTCAGCATGAACGGCATAGCCAAAAAGGATGTTGAGGCTCGGCTAAATAAAGCTCGTCAGGCCATCGGTATCCTTTCCCCTTTCTGGAGGTTAAGAGAGATCTCTCTTCGCACGAAGCTGCGAATTTTTGACGCATGCGTCAAATCCGTGTTGTTATATACAATTTAACAATAAACGGATTTGCTCGAAAACTTTAAAAGCCATTAGTCAGAAATTTTAAACATATTACTGTCATGATGATTCCAATCTACTGTATATATTATACGTGTCCTCCTCCTCCTTTCACCACCTCCCATACAAACTGTACTTTTTAATGAAATACTCCAAGCCAATTTACTCAGTGCGTAAAAAATTTATCGAGCTGAAATTGTGCACTAAATATTTATTTAAAATTATTAGTAAGCCACAAAAAAAAATAATAATAAAAACAAAGCTATTAGCTGTACCCGTTGTGAAAAAGCCATTAAGGAATCGCCCCTCCTCTTACCACCGTCCATACAAACTGCATAATTTGACTTTATCCACTAAACTAATTTTATCAGTAACTATTAAATTTTTTAATCCTAAATTTTGTGTAAAACATTTTTATTGCAACTTTAGCGTGAAAAAATTAATTCACTGTCGTCCCTACAAAATTTCTTGAAATCAAAAAATTTCTCTTTCATCTAGAGTATCCCACGATTGGGCTTTATGCCCAATCGTAGTCCTGTTATGTTTATTCTTAAGACCATACATTTGTATGGGAGGGGGTAGAGAAATTAAGGAAATACAAAATTTCAAGTTCGTAGGTTTCAATTTGTTGGTTATCTCTCAATTTATTGAAATTGGTTTAAATCATTCTTTTGTATCGCAGGGGGTAGAAAACAAGAGGGATATCAAAACTGTTGATGCAACTGTATTTTAAATATTTTTTAAAGTGTTATACAAAATTTCAAGTTAATAGCTTCTAATGGTTTGGTGATAATTGATTTCTTAAGAAGTTTTCATGCTATTCGCGAAGATAATATCTTAAACTTTTAAAATTTTTTTTTAGATTTTAACAAATTTTGAAGTTTTTAACTTTTTAAATTTCAATCAAAAATTTTGAGTATTTTATTTTTTTAAACACATGAAACACGTTGTGTAAGATAAGGCCCCTTTTCGGTACATAAGAGTTCTGGTTCATATTAATATTTTTTCTTCATGAATATCAAATGGATGTATGCTCGTGGAAAAGCTTAACTTTGTATCTTTTACCAGAGCCCTAAAAAATAACTTTTGACATTTTGGCTCCCCACCTTCTTCTTCTAACACCTCTGAACTCAGAATTTTTATAAAAAATATAAATCAGAGCTCTACCATCTGAAAAAATCTTTACTTTTTTTTTTACAGAATGACCTTTGTTATAGGCAATTTCGGCCTTTATGTGCAATACACAAACACAGTCATAGAGGGAAGGAATGGGAATGGAAAGGTTGGGGAAGGGGAGTGAGAACGACCGTAGCGAGTGGAGAAGCTGGTATATTGTTCAGTTGTACTAATACCTGTACTAGTTAATTATATGTACAAATTTTCAATTATAATACATAGCTTGAGAAATAGTTCAGATATAAAATTTTAAGCGGTTTTCTTTGCACCACCCTGAACTTCTCTCTTACAATAATTGGCTTCCCTTTAACACTTCGTCCTGAGTCTTTCACGTCCAAGCCAAATTGGTTTCGATTAATAACTTAATAAGAACGGTGGAGGGGGCGCTAGCTAGGGTATAGCCTAGTGGATATCGTGTTGGTCTTGTAATGCGAAAGTCGTGAGTTCAAATCCCGGTCGGCACAATATATAATTCCAGCACATTGCCTGCTTGGATATACCTTGGTCACCTCAATCTACGAAAATAAAAAATTCGTAGAAAGAGGGTTGTGCGAAGAGCTAACAATCCTTCCACAATAAGTAATGAAAAATGTTAAGGAACCTGAAAGTCAGGAGGCCAAGGTCCGATTTGGGCTGTAGCGCCATTGTAGAAGGAGAAGAGGGGGCGCTGCTATCCATACCTAAAAAAAGTTGTGTAAGAAGAGGGACCGACGCTAAGGGTGGAAGGTTCCAGACCCTGCTGAATAGTTACTATGAGCAGCTCATATCCGGATAGGACACGAAAGACCCAGGCTTACAGGCGGAAGGTATCGTTTACTCGGACTTGAAAGACCCAGCCTTGCAGACGTGGTAGTTGCCGTTTACAGTTTACGGACTAAAGGTTTGGAAAAGAATATTGCTTAACCTTTTAGCTTGTGGAATTGATGATAATAAATGTTTTTTGATAAAAAATTATGTGAATAGTAATACACAATTTTTTGCCTTTTTTACATGACCAAACTTAAGCATTTAGTTTTACACAAATGAAAACGATTTTTTTTTTTTTGCTTAAGTTGTATTATTAACCTTTAATTTGCGGTTTTTTAAGTTCCGTAATCTTAATTATTTTTTAATTTAGAATTTTTTGAGTAAATCACTGCTTTTCTAACGAGTTGCTTCATGCATTTAACAAAAAATATATGAAATATATATATATATATATTTTTTTTTTCAGCAATTTTATGATTGTAAAATAAAATTGAATGATTCGAACATTAGCATGAATTTTTCCGAAATTTTTTCAGTGTGTTAACAGGGTGAAAATACGGCAGGAAAAAACCCAGGCTTACAGACAGATGGTGACGAAAAAACGCTTACAGACGTGTGAAGTGTTAAGTTGGTTATGATGATTTTGTACGCCACATAATTGGCCTGGAACTATTAATTTGAAGTGATTCTGAAGATTTAATCATTTGAAAAAACAATTCGCCTTACAATTTGTTTTTAGTCTCCCATTTTGATGGATAAATTTTTTAATTATTTTAATAGTTTGTTCCACAAACCACTCTACATGTTTATCGAATTTCAGAAACATGGTTGAGATATTAGAATTAGTATTTTTCGGCTCTAGCGCTCCCCCGCCTAAGGTGCACTCCGCAAAATTAGTGTCCGCCTGAGATCAGCATCCGTCTAAAATCTACCCAAAAATGAATATTCTATTTTCAAGGGCTTGGGAGTAAATGTGCGCTAAGCGTAGACGTATGGCATTCAGACAGACAGATTTGTTTTTGCATTTTTAGGCTAATTTAGTTATGAAGCGCGAAAAAATAAACTTAGACCTGAACTTAAAATTTGGTAATGTAATGAATGAAGTCGGTGTTTATACTCTAGATGAAATCTGAGAGTATTATAAGTTTGCTCTAAAGTTTGTAACGCCAAGAAATAATGCTCGGAGATAAAAAATGAATGATACAGAAGTTAATATTACCACTCAAAAATCTCTCTCAAGTTCGTGAACGGGCTAAATCGCTCCACCCCTTCTACCCCCTCTCATACAAAATGACACAATTGCGCAATTTTACAATAAACGGATTTGCTATTGACCTGACATTTTGAATATATTAGTTTTATGATCAAATCAATCTACCGTATAAAAGTTATGCGTGTCCTCCTCCTCCTTCTACCACCTCCCATACAAACTATACTTGTCATGAATTACTCTAAGCCAATTTACTCAGTGCGTATAAGGCCAAAAAAAAATTAGACGATTAGCTTCACCCCCATACAAAATGACACAATTTCGCAATTCGACAATAAATGGATTTGCTTGAAAGGTATAAAAGCTATTAGTCTGAATTTACTTTCATAATAATTTTAATCTACAGTATAAAAATGATTTGCATCCTTCCTCTCCATCCCCCTCCCATACAAACTGCAATTTTTCATGAAACGTTCTAAGCCCATTTTCTCAGAACATATAACATTTATCGAGCTCACATTTTGTAATACTTATTTAGCAATATCACTAAGATCAGAAAAATATATTTGATTAGCTTCACTGCTTCTACCCCCTCCCATACAATATGACACAGTTTCACAACTTCACAAAAAATCTATTTTCTTGAAAAGTATGAATGTTACTAGTCTAAAATTTAAGAGATATCAATTTTATGATATTCTTAGTTATTTCTAAAAAATTCACTAAAATCCCCCCACTTTTCTACCGCGTCCTATACAAACTGCACATTTTCACTAAATCTAACACACTAATTTCCTCAGCTCCTATTCAATTTTTGGAGTAAGCATTTTGTATAAAACATTTTTATAGCTGCTTTAGCATGATGGGGAAAAAATTAGTTCAATGCTATCACCCTTTATAACTCTCCCCATAAAAATTTCTTGAGATCACAAAAAATTCTATTTCATCTGAGTATTGTAAGATTGCTTTACGCTTTACGCGTAATCGTAGTCCTGTTACGTTTTATATTTGGGCTTCCTTATACACGATATTCTTGATGATGAATTTCCCATTAGCTTTATTTTTAAAAAGCTTCAGATCTTCTCTGTTTGGACTCAAGTCATAGCGACATAGAGTTATCCATATGAAAATAAATTGTTATTTATTTAAAAAAAATTTTCTCCATCGGAAATCGAACCCACGTGTAGAGATGGTATGCTATTTCACATACCTGCGATTTTTTCACTGCTATTTGAAAAGAGCAATCGCATACTGCGATTGAAAATTTAAAAGAGCTGCGATTAGAAGAGCAGAGCAAATGCATACTGCTTACGTTCTATTACCAATAAAATTGCCGCAATGATCATCGCTACAAATCCCAGAGTTTTTGTTCGCACTCGCACATTAATCCCGCAACTCACGCATTCCACGTAACCCCGACGAGATCGTAGCTCAGAATAAAGCTCGTCAAACAAACTCGTTTGGTTAGTAATTCTATTTTCCCAGAAAGCGTACCCCATTGAACACTTTGCACTGCACGTTCCACCTCATCGATCGCTAAGCAAATCGTAATTTTCCTACATCTATCAATCAGGCAAGACTCAATCTCATATCTCAGCATGGTGAACACTTCCCCCATTTCCCCCTGGGAATGGAAAGGTTTTCTTTTACTATCCAAAGCAATCGAGTCAGGATGGCAAAAATGTCAATCGCATTTTATATACCAAATAAAAAAAAACACCCGGTCATCGATCGCATACAAGCCAAATAACAAAAAAAAAAAGAACCGGTCATCGGTCGCATGGCATATATACAAACAAAATAAAAAAAAACCGGTCATAGAAAACCAAACCAAAAGGGTCTTTTGTTTTCTTTTTTTACCACACAAGCAATTTCATCACGAACAAAGTAAAGCTCTTATCAGATCCCGAAACCCATGGAAGTCGAATTTTACCCAAGTCCCACCGCTAAATATCAATCGCGCGAAGAAAGAGCTTATTCCGATTGCTCTCGATTGCTCTTTCGTTGCTGTTATATCGCTTGCGATCAGCGATATTCAGCTCTGTGATATTAAAGACTATCAATCATATAAGCTATCCCAAACCTATATTTGGTGATTGATATTGACACTGAGAGCACGAGCAGTGTCTGCTCTCAGTTGTTGCTTTAGACTAATGAATGAATGAATTGGAGCTATGTAGATGAAACGATTGCGATTTGATAAGGAATTTGTTTAGCGATATTTTGATCGGTGGGATCTGATCTGATAGGTGAGGTGTGGAACGTCCGATGATAAGGAATTTGTTTAGCGATATTTTGATCGGTGGGATCTGATCTGATAGGTGAGGTGTGGAACGTCCGAAGTGGTCAATGATGCGCTTTGCTAGAGTTTTTTTGGCGGATTTTGTTCTGAGTTTCGATCTGGTCGGTTGGTAGGACATGTTGCGGCTATCGCAAGTTTCGCTGGTTTATATTGCAGTCAGTCCACCGTGTCGATAAGAGCTTTACGTTCTTCATGATGAAATTGCTTGTGTGAGGTAATGTGCGAAAAAAGTAAACAGTAGACCCTTTTGGTTTGGTTTTCTATGACCGGGTATTTCTTTTATTTGGCTTGTATATATGCGATGCGATCAATGACCGGGTGTTTTTTTTTTATTTGGCTTGTGTATATGAAATGCGATTGACATTTTTGCCATCCTGACTCCATTGCGCTCGATCGTTTTTCGTACATTGGATAGTAAAAGAAAACCTTTCCATTCTCAGGAGGAAATGGGGGAAGTGTTCACTATGCGCACTGAGCTGGTGGTACTGAGAGATTGGGTCTGCCTGATTGTTAGATGCAGGATTTCGCAGAAAATTACTATTTTGTCTCTTTTTTTTTAATTGCGCACTAGCATGGATAATAGAGGTGGAAAAATCACTGCTATTGGAAGAGCTGCTCTTTTTCACAGATATTGAAAAAGAGCAATCGCAGTGGATCACTGCGATTGGAAAAGAGCAGATTTTGCCATCCCTACCCACGTGGCAGGCGAGCATTCCACCATACAACCACCAAGCTGATGAGCTTGTCTAACCAAATATTGGCCACAATTTTTGAAGCGTCTTAATTAGATTGAAATGAATTTCATGTCGTTAGTTTTGAACTAAAAAAAATCAATTTTATTTTGAACTTATTCATGGAATAAAAATTATTATTATTTTATAATTATTTTTTACTGCAGTCAAATCAAAAAAAAAATATTCGTAGAAAAGGGGAATTGAACTCGGGGCCACCCGCCTGGCAGGGGAGTTTTTCCACAGAACTATCGATACCGACGAAATTGTCTTGGCAAAACTTAGTCACCTACTTCACGTGACTTCAAATATACGCACAGTTTTTCATTATTACATACAGTAACGAATATAATGACTAAAACATAAAAAAATCAAATAACCGCTACATTGCAAGATAAAGGATCATTGCACACCTGCAAAGTATTTGGTTGAAATAAGCTGTGGCATTGGTTTTAGTTACTTTTTTCGTTTATAATTGTTTTAGAATATTAAAAAAATATAGAAAAATAAATGAAGTCATATTTCATTAGTTTAAACATTAGACTAATAACCTGCGTTTAAATAATGTTGATATCTTCTTTAGTTTAGTTTTTATAGGCATTTAAAGATTTTTTTACGTGCTGGATAAAATAAGCTGTGAGCCACTGTATATAGATTACAGATATGGATTTGGAAGGGCGCGATATCAATTTGATCAAAGCAGAAAAAACGTGTATTACACACAAATTTGATCATTTTGTAAGAGTTTTGGAAAATAGATACCTGGAATCGGTCAAAACTTTTTTTTTTAATTTTTAGAAGCTCTACTGTGCATAAAGTAGTACTGGTGCAGTAAATTCGGTTTCTTCGTTAAACCGTACCGATCCCCATTATTCATTTAGTACTCCTCCTGTATTCAAATTTAAAATAGCGCACTTTTAGTCCCTAAGTAATATCGAAATTCCATACTGACATATCAGTACACAGAATTGTTGCATGTGTGCTTTGAGTTATTCAATAGTTAGTAATTTTTTTTTTGCATCTGTCGGGTCGTTACGTTTAGTACGAAATGCTTATCACAGAAACAGAATAACTAACAGGTGCAATAATAAAAATTTGCAATAGAAAAGGTACACAAATTTTGCATCAAGCACAAACGTAGATACGAGTACACCTTCATAATCAGATATTATGGCCGCATTTTATTATCTCTAATTTTTAATTTTACTCAAATTACAAATACCAATCCAAACGAAAAGAGGCAGATACTCTCGTAGATAGCATATAGAGAAAAGTAGAGCAACAACAACAACTTTCAAACGAAAGTTGTTCAAAACTTTGCCATTGGTTGGCTGCTGTCTCTCCACAGATATCGTTTAACTACAATACGGCAGCAAAAAAGCCACAACCTCGTATGAAAAAAGTCCAAAGAAAAGCACCAAAAAAAAACTTCCATTATCTACTCTTGTGGACAGCAATAATCGATTCGAGTCCCCCCATTTCGCTTCCATTTTGTCACATATCGTATATCATACAAGAACCAAAGGCAGGTGCACCAGTATTGGTCGTTCTCGTCATCACGCAACAATTACTCGCCCGCGCGATCCGTCCTTGGCCACCCACCCACCGAAAGCAACCCGTCCAATATCGCCACCGCGCTCGGACGATAAGAGACACGAAATTGAGCTTTTCTCCCTGATAACGTCTTTTCAGCCGTTGGTGAATCCCCGAAATGGTGGGACGCAAAGGTGATGATATCGAGGCGAGGAGACATGCTAGCGAACATTCGGAGTACACAAACCAGCATGGAACTGCAGCAGAATGAGGTAGGAAGTTCGATTCGAGGGAGCAGTGAGCAGGTGGTAGGGTGGTGGTTGCGAGAGGGGAGCGAGTGGAGCACACAGATATGATACAGTAACCTAACCACGCCTTTGGCTACGTTCCCGTCTCTTACCACACAATTCTGCCGGAGTATCTGGCATTCTGTCTGAGCTTTCGAAAATACGAACTATCTTTCAATTTCCAGATGGATACACACGAGCGATGCTGGTCCAGTGCCGCTGGAAAAGTTTGCACAACCGGAGCACACTAGACGTGATAAACGAGCCGAATTCACTTAGCGAGCGGTTTCGCTGAGACCAACTGGAACGTTCGAATAGAAGGAAAAGCTCCACCCACAATCGGGGGGATTCAATTCCAATACGCACACTCCGTGCAACGAACGAACCGAGAACCGACATACGGCCGGCCAAAAAAACATACACACAAACAAGTTCACTCGTGGAGGCTTGGGGGTATCAATGAAGATTCATCAAGCTTTCTTCCTTGACAATAGGCGACTTTGCTGCTGTTTTTTCTGCTGCTTGTTTAATGGGCATCTTATTGTGTTCTGTTTTTCACTTGTCGGGTCCTCCAAATCGATCGATTTCTGAGAGTTCTACCCTCTCGGCTTCTGTCGGCATGTTCCGCAAATAATTGGCCGCTATCGACCGACCCCGACCGACGTATACGTATCGCAAAAACCATCAAGGTCGTTCCGGTCTATTAATTAGATTCTGATTTGGGTTAACCCCATTTAACTGAAAATAACTTCCGATATTTTGTACGTGGTGGTTCCCGATATGTGGGAACACGGAGGTTGTGTGCGGACCTCTTACATCTAGAAAGTACATGGTAGGTGTTTGATGGTTTCACCTCCTATTTTTAGGCTCAAATCTCTGACGGTTGTAAATTTACAAAAATTGGTTTCCCGAATGGGTTGCTGACAGCCAATAATTATGGCGCCGTTTAATTGATCGAAACGTTTAAAAGAGAGGGAGAAAAAATAAAAAAAACAATTTCTTTGAATTAATAAGCTACCTTGGCTCGTATGTATCTTTTCAAGGTGTTTTGAAATTCCTTTCAAAATCTATCGTAGGTTTTACTGAGCAAATATAAAAGGAAAATTCGAGTATGTTATTTTTAAGATAATATGCATAAATTTTCGATTGGATTATATTTCTATAGATACTTTGAAAATACAATATTTGTATTTCAAATTTTATGAATGGTTCATAATAATTGGGAATTAATTGATTCATTCATATGAGTTGGGTGAAAATAACTCATTTTGCGGTTTCGATTAGTTGCAAATTGTTCTAAATTATCACGAAAATTACGATAGACGGCGTTTTTTAATTTTGTTCGACTCGTTGTGTAATTGTATAATAATAAGATAAAGAATATTCTTACTTTTTGTATTGTATAAATTATGTTGTTAATAAAATTCATTCAAGGATGAATGATAAACTATTAGTTGGTCATACAAATTCGAGTAGTCTTCGAGCATTTCCTTATAACGTCGTATTGCGGAGGTACTCGCAGGTTCCTATTGAAAAATATCAGAAATTCCGTTATAATTTTCAAAATATCTTGATACACAAACTATCAATGAATTTTTGTACGTATGTCATAAAGACGTATGGAATGAAAAAAGAGATAGAACGCAAGATTTGTATATTTTTGTATTTTGTTACCAGTTAGGCACAAACTTCGGATACATATAAAGAGATCCCCGAAATCTGAAAAACGTAGGTCGACGTAATGCACTGTCTTGACGATAACTCGTGCAAACCTGAAAGCGTAGGAGAGTCTGCAAAAGTTTGGGCTATAAGTCGCCGATGGAGAAGATGTCTCCTCGATGTGCGAGCGAAACGTGGAGCTGACGTGGGGAGCGATCACCACTTGATGGTTGCCTGCTTGAGATTGTGTACAGCAGCTATCCGACGACCACAAATTCTTCAAATGAAGCGCAAGCTTAATGTGGATAAACTCAGAGATCCCAACAAAAAACTCGAATACACCACCATTCCACGCGAAAAGTCATCCACATTGGGTGAACATGAAATGCGCACACTGGACGCCAATTGGGAGGCAACCAGAAACACTTTTCTAACTAGTGCTGAAGAATCTGTGGGATATGCGCAAAGCGGTGAGAAACCCTGGATGTCGCAAGACACATGGGACAAGGTTGACAATCGGAAAAAAGCCAAATTGGCAATCATCTCTCAACCCGATATCAACCAACGAACGCCCGACTTGAGGCAGAACTACCGCGATGCTCATATACAGCTTAAAAAGGCTGTTAGACGCGACAAGAGAAAGGCCATTGAAGATCTGGCAAACATGGCAGAATCTGCGGCTTACCTTGGGAATATAGGTTCACTATTTAACATTATGAAACAGTTGTCGAACAGGAATTTCACCGCCAACCACCTGGTGAGAGATGTCAACGGAACTCTCCTTAATATGAGTGAACACCAGTTGCGACGATGGAAGGAATACTTCTCTGATATTTTAAACATCTTGTCAGATGAAGATATTCCGGAAACAGAACAACTTCCAAACATCCAACCGCAACAATCCTCTATTAGGGACGATCCCCCAGATAAGGAAGAGATAGTTTCCGCCATTCGGTCAATGGCGGGAAGGAAAGCTCCAGGTATAGACGGACTACCAACCGAACTCCTCAAAGCGGACCCGGAAATAACAGCCGATATACTCCTCCCACTCTTCACTAAGGTGTGGAATGATGGAAGATATCCGACTTAATGGAAGGAGGGCGTCATTGTGAAAATTCCGAAGAAAGGCGACCTTCGGGATTGTGGCAATTGGCGTGGTATATGTCTACTTACTGCCATATCTAAAATTATGGCTAAGGTAATTCTCAATAGGATTAGTGATGTCGTCGAGAGCACTCTCGAAGTTTATCAGGCTGGATTCCTTAAAGGGTCATCTTGTACCGACCACACAAATACCCTATGGATAATATTAGAGCAGTCAGCCGAAATGGGTTCGCCACTACATCTCATGTTTGTGGCCTTCGAGAAGGCTTTCGACAGCGTTAAGCGAGATTACATATGGAATGCTTTGCGTAGGAGAGGTATTCCAGATAAGGTCATAGCTATGATTAAAGAATCCTACGAAGATGCAAGGTATCGCGTCTTGCATAGAGGAGAGCTGTCCGAGAGCTTCCCTGTGCGAACGGGTGTCAGACAAGGCTGCATATTATCACCAGCCCTGTTTCTGGTGGTAATAAATGACATCTTGAAAGCTGCACTGGAAGGTGGGGAAGGAGACTATTTAACATCTTAAATCACCTTGATTATGCTGATGACGTGTGTTTGCTTGCACATAACCGTTCGGACTTAGAGTCAAATGTTCGCTCGTTGCATTCTAAATGCAAAGAGGCGGCACTGAAAATAAATTTGCGTAAAACCAAGTACATGCACATGGGTTCGAACGCAAGCACACTGATTGTTCTTAACGGACAGGATGTGGAAAAGGTGCAAGATTTTTGCTATCTCGGAAGCATTGTCAGCATGGACGGTGGCGCCGAAAAGGATGTAGAGGCTCGGCTAAATAAAGCCCGTCAGGCCTTCGGTATCCTTTCCCCTTTCTGGAGGTTAAGATAGATTTCCTTTCGCACGAAGCTCCGAGTTTTTGACGCATGCGTCGAATCCGTGTTGTTATATGGTTGTACTACGTGGAAAGTGACCGTTCGACTTACCAAGAAACTACAGACTGTCGTAAACCAATGCCTCCGAAGCATTTTAGCAATATTTTGGCCAGAAGTGATCTCCAACGACGAACTTTGGAGTACAACTGGCCAGACTAAAATAGGTATTGAGATTCAAAGGCGGAAGTGGCAGTGGATCAGTCATACTTTGAGGAAACCAGAGCAAAACATCCCCAAACAGGCTCTGGATTATAATCCTCAAGGAAGAAGTCGGGTTGATCGACCATGTATGTAACACATGGATGCGAGCAGTTGAGCAGGAGGACAGAGGAATAAACAAGTCTTGGCAACAGCTTAAGGCCGATGCTCAGGATCGCGCCTTGTGGAAGAGAGTTGTTTCTGTCCTATGCCCTTATAGGGGGTCTTAACATGAATTTGATTGATTGATTGACACAACAATGATATTCGTCTGTAATTCTCACAGCAAAGTTTGTCTCCTTTTTTTGTAAATTGGACAAGTGATACTTTTTCACCAATCGTCGGATATGGTTTTCTCTGTCCAAATTTTGCATATCATGTTGTGCAGTATTGCAGCGACGCAGTTTCCAACGTTTTTCAGAAGTTCAACTGGTATTTCGTCAATTCCCGGCGTTTTGTTTAGTTTTTGGTCACATGGGGCTGGCTGCTTTGATTTCAGCAAGCGTGGGTAGTGTCGATGATGGTTCATCTTCGTCAGTTGAGGCTTCAATTGAAATGTTGACTGTCGTGATCGATGCTAATGGGGTGGAATTGAGAAGATGTTCAAAGTAGGAAGCCCATTTCCTTTTGATTTCTTGCTTGTCGCTGATGATGTTGCCCTCTGCGTCTTTGCTGAGACTGGTTTTTCATTTATGTACCTTTTTCAGGTCTTTTACTATTGTGTATGCGTCCCACGTTTTATTTTGTCTCCCATCGTCGTCTATCTTTTGTATCTTGTTATTAAAAAACCTTCCAACGTATACTAAGCTAAATTCCTCGTTAGGACAGATTAGTATTCGTTCGCGAAATGTATACCGAGTTCTTAAGAATCTACATGCTAACAAATCGTCCGATCCAGATGGAATCCCTGCCCTTGTCCTTAAAAATTGCTGCGCTTCTCTAGCTAAACCTCTATGCAACCTTTACCATCTCTCTTTATCGTCCTTCACTGTCCCATCTTCATGGAAGCTTGCAAATGTTCAGCCAGTTCCAAAAAAGGAGAACGCACCAATCCCGCTAATTATCGCCCAATAGCAATAACCTCAATTCTGTCCAAGGTCATGGAAACAATCATCAACAATAGAGTAATAGAATATCTCAACATCAATGATATTATTGACGACGAACAGTATGGATTCCGCAAAAAACGTTCCACAGGAGACCTTTTAACCACCCTCACTGAACGTTGGAACAAGAGCATTCACCAGTTTGGTGAATCTTGTATTATCGCCCTTGATATTTCCAAGGCTTTTGACAGAGTATGGCACACTGCCCTCTTAATCAAACTTAAAGCTATTGGTTTGGGCGACTTCTCCTATCACTTCAATAGTGCGTCCTTAGCCCGATGTACTAGCTTAGTAGAACAACGTAGGTACATGGTTCAGTCATTGAATGACGACTTGGCTAAAATTCTTAGCTGGGGCAATAAGAATCAAGTTGAGTTTAATGCTTTGAAAACCCAGTGCTGTCTTGTGTCCCACAAACGTGACTCTAACCTTGACCCAATCACCTTCGAAGGCCAGCCATTAACCTCTTCTTCAAGTGTTAAGATGTTAGGTATCCAAATCACAGATAACTTATCTTGGAACGATCATATATTTAATATCGCCAAGGAAGTATCTAAATGTTTGGGCTACCTGAAACGGTGTAAAAACTCCTTCACCCCTTCTGGGTTACTAACAATTTATAAGGCCTATATTAGACCACGTCTTGAATTTAATTCCCACCTATGGGCGGGAGCTGCAAAAACTTCTCTCTCCTATCTGGATAGTATCCAGTCTCGGACTATTAAAATTATAGGAGATTCTGACATCACTTCTTCGCTCGATTCACTCGAGCATAGACGAACTGTAAGCTCCCTAACCCTTTTGTATCGCTACTACAATGGAGATCGTTCGGACGAAATCTCTAATCTCTTGCCCTCACGTATGCCCTTACCCCGTAATACTAGAGCTGCTTCGCGCCCTCATAAGTATTCTCTCAACCCCACTTTCGGTCGCACTGTCAAATTTCGTGATTCGTTTTTAAACCGGACTGTTCGAATATGGATCTCGCTGCCCATCTCGGTGTTCCCGCATGACTACAACATTCAGCAATTTAAAGGAAATATTCATAGCCACTTCCGTCTCTATCCCCTTAATTCCCAAAAACCAATATCCTTCCCCTCACCGGAGCTGTGCTTCAGTACAAAAGGGCAACCTCACTAGTTCCGGTGACAAATAAAAAAAAAAAAAGGTACTCCTTTGTTTTCGCCTGCAGGTCTTTTTCGCATATCGCCTTAGCTCGTACTATCTATCGTTTTTGGCTTGTGTTGTTCGTTCAGTAAAGTTTTTTCTATCTATTGCATCTCAACATTTTTGGTCCAACTATTCATTATTTTTTTTGTCGTGCTTGTTCTCCTAAAACCTTATGCGGAGGATTTGATGCCGTCTCGTATCTGTTCTCCACTAGTATATTTTGGATGTTTTCATATAGTGGTGTCAAGTGCTGATCCAGTACTGACGTGTACTCCTGCGCCACCGTTTCAACATTCTCGACGACATTGATCTAATAGTTTTCGGATATCCACAACAAGCTATTCGACATCGATACTTAGCTCTGACTAGATAGTGATCAAAGTCACAATTCGCACCGCGAAGGGTTCGTATGTTAATTATACTGGAAGAAACTCTTTTCTCAATTAGAACGCGGTCTATTGGGGTGAAGGTGTGACCATCTCGTGAAGCCCACGTTCGTTTGTGAATATCGCGATGTGGAAAGCACGTAGAGCGTACTACGATATTTCAGCTGCTTGCGAAATCAATAAGACGTTGGCCATTGTCGTTGGTTATGTCATGGAGAATGTGACCTCCTGTGTTTCCGCTATGGGCCTCATCCTTTCGGCGCCTCGCTCAACTTCCGGCCTAGAGGGCCAGACCTACTTATTCATTACCCCCTGGAATAAAAAGGATGGGAGTTTTCAGTTAAATATGACATGTTGAAGTTCTCACAGCTATGCCGCGAGTTCAATTACATCAGATTTTTTGCCTGCTTCCTGGAACGCACTGGTGTTACTGGCCATTTAGGTTAACTCCATGCTCCCTCCTCCTTTCTCAACTGGGCTTGGGACCGGCTATGGCGGAGTTAGAATTCCAGATAAATTGAATTTGTACTTTTATTTTGATAGAAGTTTGAGGCGAGCGGGTTAGAGTTTTTCTAGCTATAGAGAGAATGCAGTACGGAAAGAACACAGGAAAATTGTATTCTCAATTATTGTGTAGATTCGACAACACATTGAAGAAAAAGCGGCTTCATTTGACGAAGAAAAACCACGTTGCCACTGCATAATTTGGAACTAGGCTACAAATTGCTGCCGCATTCACTGTGATTTCTTCCTGCTTCAACTCGATTCTCTTCTTGTCATCGAACGAAGAGGTCATCGCCTTAACTGAAGGCTAGATTTTATTTTTTGGGGAGGCCTGAAAAGTTGGAATATTGTTGGTTCAGGTTTATGGAATTCTATGTTGACAAACACTTATTAGATGTCCTGATGAGTCCAACACAAGTATGGTGTAATACAAATCGAGAAGAACAAAATTATTTATTCCCAAATTCAAAACAATTATTCAAAAAATAAGAAAAAAAAACCGGTTCTATTTTGAACTAAAAACTCAACCACGAATTCATTCTACTTCACGAGTTGGACCCGAAATTTCATTCGTTTCAACTAAATCTAAATAACTCAGACCACAATACCACCCCATAAATTCAAGGATCAACTTAGCTTGTAAATATGACAAAGATATGTCTCGTCCCAGTGAATTGATATTTGCCCTTTTTTTTGTATCCACCGGTGGTGTTCTTTCATTTGCCATTCGGTCTGGAGAGCTGGTTGTAACCATCACGAACCTCGCAGGCATACCGTGGTCGTCGTCGACATCGGGAGCAACATTTCGCCATTCAAATACCACACAAAAACAAAGTTGCATGCGGAGGTGGAGAAAGTTTCGCCACTTTATGTAAATCTCGGCCTGGAGTAATTCAAGCGACTGCCGTCGAACAACATTCATGAAAGTTACTCTTCTATGTACTTTGTCTCTCCTTTTCCGCCATAATGTGTGCAACATTTATACTCGTCTGTTTATGTATGGTCGGCGGAGGGCCCACCATACCAGCATCGCGTGGAGCAGCCCCAGCGTCAGGTATGAAAAATACCTCCAAGCGAATATAAAAGTTGCTTAGATAGCGCGTCCTCAGAGCCACAAAATGGTATTTTTCGCATTATTTAATTGGAGTGGCGAAATTTCATTAGCATTGTTCAAATCCGGCATAGTATATAGTGGTGTCCTCTCCGGTATGGTCGCTATCATCATCAGGTACGCAGTGGAAAATCGAAGCCATGGCGACTACTGCGGAGTGGCGACAACGACAACGGGCGGCAATTATTCATATTTCGCGGTGTATAGATCGCACCGGCACCATACTCGTACTCCCCCACAGGTGGATTCTCCGATGATTCCACACTAAAAAACATTACGACATTGCGCGACACCCAATCCCACAGCGGCTTGGATAAGAACAAACGATAATTACGCGAGGGAGAAGTAACCCAAACAGACAGAGTCGCCGTAGTGTCCTTTCAATTTTTCCCGCGATAGTGTAATATTTTTTTTTTATTATTTTCCTAGTGGAATTTTGATGTAGTGGTAAGTGGGTGGATAAAACGGGGGGATGGAATATTAAAGAAAATGACATAGTGGGCTGGTGAGGCGCTCCTGAAAAAATCCAAACTTATTTTTTCTTGCTGGTTTGATTGTGGACAAGAACTTGTTTTAGTTATCATTTATTGTTATTAATTTAATTGTTAATGGCGTTTCGTTGGCTTCGGGAAGGTTTTTAGTTGGAGAAAGTACTTTTATCGGAACAGACGGTTAACGAAGCAACTTTAACGTGCGGTTCACACAACGAAAGTGAGAGATGTTTTCCGCTTGACTTGAACGTGCACCTTTAACCCTCTAGTCAACTGGACGTCCTTTTCCTTAAAGTTACCTTAAGTGAAGTTCATCAGTGCGCGGTGTTGCTTACATGGATTTTTGCCAAATTTCGTTTGTTGTAAACTTCCGGAAAAGTTTTCTTTTGCTCATTTTTTTAATTCTTTGAAGTTTTTGATATTTTTTTGTCGTCTTGGATTAAACATTAAATAAGCGTTTTTGGTTTTGCAAATCGTTGAGAATTTTTTTTTTACATTAGTTTTGTAATTATTTGAGGGGTTTTAAACAAAAGTTTAGTGGTTTGGTGCCAGTGAAAATTTATAGTTGAAGTTTTGGTGATTCGTTTGCTGGAAGTACAAAGTTCTTTAAATGTGTGCAATTCGAAGAGATATGAACTCGAAACGTTTACGGATGAGGTAGTTAATAATTCCGTTTCGGAATTAATCATGCGTTCCAAGGCGGTTGCCAGGAGACTTACTCAAGGTAAGGAATCTTTTCGGGTCTGATTGTTTTAATGGAAAATTTGGAAAAATATGAAAATTATTGATAGCGGATCTCAATACCGATTCTGGTCAGTGTTTAGATAAATTGTTTGGTTCCAAATGGAATTTCGTGTAGAATTAGGTGCTGTATAAAGAATGAAAAGGATTCTACTTCTACAATGGCGCTACAGTCCAAATCGGACCTTGGCTTCCTGATATTCAGGTTCCTTAACATTTTTTTTTCATTACTTATTGCGGAAGGGTTGTTAGTCCTTCGCACAACCCTCATTCTACGAATTTTTCATTTTCGTAGATTGAGGTGACCAAGATATATCCAAGCAGGCAATGTGCTGCAATTATATATTGTGTCGACCGGGATTTGAACTCACGACCTTCGCATTACAAGACCAATACACTACCCACTAGGCTATACCCTAGCTGAAAAGGATTACATTTTTAAATTCTTTTGAAGTGTTTCAATAACATTACACAATACTTGGCTTAATTCGAATGCAATCTAAGTCCTGTGATGTAAAGATGACGACACCATTGAACGGTGGCATATTGGCTGATAAAATAGTCGTCAACAATGTTAAGTTAAGATGCAAAATGGAGCAAAAACTCCAATGAGTGGCTTAACCAGGATCTCTGTTTCGGCGGTAGGGACACGACTAAATAATTTGTTTACACTGACTGTAAGCGGCCGAATGTGTTAATTCCAATATCCGAAATTTTAAAAGAGTGCATAGAACGGCTGGGGTGTAGTCTAGTGGGTACCGTGTTGGTCTACAATGCGAAGGTGAGTTCAAATCCCGGTCGACGCATAATTCCAGCACACTACCTGCTTGGGTATGCGTTGGTCACCTCAATCTATAAAAATAAAAAATTCGTAGATAGAGGGTTGTGCGAAGGGCTAACAACCCTTTCACAACTAATAAAAAAATATGTTAAGGAACCTGAAGGTCAGGCGGCCAAGGCCTGATTTGGGCTGTGGTGCCATTGAAGAATAGAACATGTTATCAAGTCCTAAATTTTTAAATTTTCAGGTCGCTAATTATTTCTTTCACCATCAACAATTACCTAATGTACATGTACATATATATATCGAAAATATTGTTAGTGATTAATTTGCAATGCTATTAATATATTGGCTGCTCATAATATATTCATTGTTATGCATATTTTTATGCAATTAACACAAATTTCAATTAAGTTATTATTAGTTGCACGCAGGGGTCCTGCCAAGGTCCAAATGGATCATCATCTGTGGAACGAAAAACTAAACCCAGCTATAAACTTTAAATACAGCGCGTGTAGCGTTTGTTGTTACAAAAAATGTTATATTTTATTGAATCCCAATGGTGTTGTCAAATTTTTTGTCAAAAATTTAATGATGTGAAAAAATTTTCAAATTTTTTTTCACAAAAAATTTTCACAAATATTTGCCGACGGTCAAACTGCTTTTAAAAATTTCGATAATTTTCGCAAAAATATTCGCGAAAACATTTTTCCTGTTTTTTGAGCGTATTTGTTTTTTGTTTAAAGCCCCGATTACAAATTAGGAGGTCACTCTTTTATGCATTGCATAGTTATTTTGGTAAGGGAATAGGATGAAATTTGGTATTGTGATGGAAAATTTTGGGGGAGAGAGACGGAAATGGCGATGGGCATTATTTTTGAAGCGCTGAAGGTTATACTTCTACTTCTTCTACAATGGCGCTACAGGCCAAATCGGACCTTGGCCTCCTGATATTCAGGTTCCTTAACATTTTATATTACTTATTGTGAGGATTGTTAGCCCTTCGCACAACCCTCTTTCTACGAATTTTTCATTTTCGTAGATTGAGGTGACCAAGGTACATCCAAGCACGCAATGTGCTGGAATTATATATTGCGTCGACCGGGATTTGAACTCACGACCTTCGCATTAAAAGACCAACACGCTACCTACTAGGCTACACCCTAGCTAGAAGGTTATACTGGCTTGGAAATATGACTCTGCTAGCAGGTAATGCGTTCCAAAGTTTGGATGTCCGAGGGATGAATAATTGTCCATATTTCACTGTACGAGTAGGAATAAGGTTGACGGTATACTCGTGCGATTCCGAGTTGCTGTCTGTCCGTCTGTCTACAGCATAACTCTCGAACGCTTTGAGCTGTCGTGCTGAAATTTGTTGTGTGTCATTTTTAGCAACAAAGAAACTTTAAGTTCGTGAACGCGCCACATCCCCCCACTCCTTATACCCCCTCCCATACAAATTTCACGAAATTCCGAAAATTTTCAGAAATTGATTTTTCTTTGAAACTATTTAAGCTACCGATTTGAACTTTGGGTCAAAGTATTATGATATAGATGTTATTAATATGACTTAATATTGATCTGATCCCGTCACTCCTTCTACCCCCTCCCATACAAATGCATAATTTTGAAAAATGCAGTTTTTCGATTTTCATTGAAACTAGCAAAGTTATAAAAATGAATTTTTGCCAGAATTAATTTTATTATAATTCCAATCAGAATTGAAAAAATTATCAACTTCATCTTGCTCCTTCTACCTCCTCCCATACAAATTTCACGAAATTTTGAAATTTAAATTAAATTATTTTTCTTCGAAACTGTTAAAGCTATCAACTTGATATTTTGCATAAATATACAAATAGAAATATCAATAACGAGAAAAAAATTTGTTTTGATCCGTACACTCCTTCTACCCCCTCCCATACAAATGTATAATTTTTGTTAAGTGTAAGTAAAACTAGAAAAAGTATAAACTTAAAATTTTGCCAGAATTTGTTTTTTAATAATTGCAATAAATGCTAAAAAAAATTATCAGCTCCACTTCACTCCTTCTACCCCCTCCCATACAAATATCTGTATTATAAATTCAAGAAAAGCATTTCTCCTTCGAATATATTTGAACTATCAAATTTGAAATTGAATCAAAGCGTGGTGATAAGGATGATGATAAGCAATTTCAAAATCATCTTAAACGCTCCACTTCCTCTGCCACCTTCCATAGAAATGACTCAACTTCAGGAAAACTATGTCCAATTGAAAATAATGAAAGCTACAAACCTTAAATTCAGCACGAAATATTTTCCGTACCACATTAGGTGTCATATCCAAAAATTACAAACCTTCCTCCTCTCCTTCTATCACCTCCCATACAAAAGTCATTATTAATTATTTAAAAAAATTGTAGGTGACAAATTTTCCGGTACATTGAACTCTTTCTCATTTCATCTAGAGTCTCATATGATTGGGCTTTACGCCCAATCATAATTCTTTTATGTTTTTATAATGATTTCAATCTACGGTATTAAAACCATTTTCATCCCCTCACTCCCTCCACCACCTTATATACTAGCTACACTTTTCCATGAAATATTATAAACCAATTTACTCAGTACCTATAAAATTTAAAGGAATGATTGTTGTGCAAAAAATCGCTAAAATTTCTTTATATCTCCTTCCATTTTTTATTCGCATAAATTTCAGATATATCTCGCCAGCAAAGTCCGCACAAACTGCAGTGATGTGGCGTCCATTGATGCAAGGGAAGCATTGCTTCCCTTATATTTTGCCTGTTATGGACTCTAGAAATATTAAATTCAAATCAGAACAAATATGTAACATTATTTAAAAAAAAAAAAAATTCTAGAAAAAAGAGTGCATTATTTTCATCCCACACACACAAGTTTGATTGCGTTCACTAACGCTTTTTCTGAACGGCTAAAGCCCAAAGCTTTTCGCTGGGAAAAAAATCGGTGTCCAAAGCTCGGTGAGATGCATTTTGAAAAACGCTTATACCAGACCGCCGGCCAATACGAGCAAAATTTTCGTGCATGACGAGTGCAAATTCTACGTCAATAGGAAGGGGAGATGTATCGCATTAAATTGCTTCCACATTCCCTCTCATTGATTTCAGTCGCATATACGAGAGAACTAGATCGCCGGCCAATACGAGCAAAATTTCCGATCGCAGCGAGTACAAGTTCGACTTCCATAGGACAGGGAGATGTAGTAATTGCTTCCACCCAAAACCACCTATATAAAAAAACCGTTGCAAAGAAATATTTACTACCACATGAATGTGGCAAAGATGGCCCATGGGTCATGTGGTATTTCTGACGATCGGTGAGGTAAATAACTTCCTTGATCATATTTTCGGTGTTGTTATTGTTTATACTAACTTTTTTTAGTGTTAATGAAAATAAATGAATTAGTTTTGTAAAGTAAAGTGAGGTAGAGTAAATGGAGCAATAGATAAAAGCTCCGTTTTTGTTGAGACAATTGACAATTAAGAAATTTTAATTTATGTGACTTGTTTTTATTTTCTACTTTACATTAAATTTCTTGCATTGTTGTTCGAAGAATTTCACTCCAATAATTTCTACTCTAACAAAATAAATTTTTTATCAAAGCTCTGCAAAAAATCTTCAAAGTTTGAAATTCTGTAGAATGAAAATGCCGTAGTTTTGATGTTCCAGTCTCGTAAAATAGACCTCATGCCAGTTCTTGGAAGATATTCTTTCGGGAAATTTTCTACTTCTTCAATGGCGCTACAGCCCAAATCGGACCTTGGCCTCCTGACATTCAGGTTTCTTAACATTCTTCATTACTCATTGCGGAAGGGTTTTTCGCACAACCCTCTGTCTACGAATTTTTTCTTATTTTCGTAGATTGAGGTGACCAAGGTATGTCCAAGCAGGCAATGTGCTGGAATTATATATTGCGTCGACCGAGATTGGAACTCACGACCTTCGCATTAAAAAACCAACAAGCTACCCACTAGGCTACACCCTAGCTGGGAACTTTTGCCGTCGATAAATAGGAGGATACGTTCGAAATTTATTCTGATCCAAATTTGAAACAAAAATCTTTTCAAGAAATTTTTAATTATTTTCTTCGCAACAACCTAAAAGAGAGTTTCACTCAATTTTATAAATTTATATGCCTCATTTCAACATTACTGGTAACTAGTGCGTCCGCAGAAAGTAGTTTTTCATGCCTAAAACGAAACATTTGTCCGAAACTGCAAAAGTGGCTAACGACTTAGCGAATTAGCCTTGATCGAAAATGTAACCCTAAGATCTTATCTATGCAACCAAAATTATTAAAAAGATGCAATCGATGATTTTGCGTTAAAAAATAGTCGGACAGATTTAATTTATAAATGAGTAAATAATTTTGTCATATTTTTTGCTTCATGTGATATTTAAAATATATTTATTATTAATGTAACATTTAGTGCTTTAATTTATTTATTTATTTGATTTTTTAATTTGGTTGAATTATATGAACTTATCGTTGATTTTATTATTGAATAATTTTTTTCATGGTTGTATTATTTTTATTTATTGATGGATTGTTTTAATTTATTGTTGAATTGTTTTATATTTTGTAGGGTAAAAAGACTAAATTATATGTATTTAATACCTAGTTCTTAATTTAAGGAAAATGTGTTAATTTCGATTTTCTTTTGTATATAGATTTTATTCAATTGTCGTTGTGGTTTGTTTTGCTTATTGCTGATGAAAAGTCTATCAATATTTATTACAGATATATGAACAAAATGGATTAAAAAAATAAAATATTGTAATTATATATTGAGGTAGCATGGGAATCTAAATGCTGAAATAAACGACAGTATAACTACCGTCATGTTCCTGCTTGTGACTCCTGGGTATTCCCAACATTTATAATTATCAGCAGCTGACGAGAGAGGTTTTAGTAATATTTATAATATATTGATTAAGCGTAATAAACCAATATATTTGCTTCCCTTAGTTATAAAGTCACGCCACGCCACTGACAAACTGTCGATGATGATGATGACATCGCCATCCTTTTTCAAATATCACCGCTTTGGAGGATTGTTTTAACGAATTTGTAAAACTGTGCGGTCTTAACTCGCTAGAGCTTAGCATCAACAAATATGGATTTTGTACTTCAACCTTATTTGGATATAATATTGCAAACTTCGATTAATTCGAGAAACCGAAGTTACAGATCTTGGAGTTTTAATTGATCATAAGTTCAGTTTCAAGTTACATCTGAGTTTCAGTATATCTAAAGCCAATTCTATGATAGGATGAATTAAATTTAATATTGCAAATTTTTGAGATCTTTTCACTGTCAAATCGTGGTTTTCTGCCTTGGTACGATCGATTCTGGTGTGTTGCTTTATTTTTTGAAAACCCGTTTAGCAAACTCATATTTTAAAGTAAGTCAATTTTATTCATGTTAAGCCATGAGCTAAGCTCGTGATAATAGTAATTGTATACTCTTTTTACAATATTAATAAATGATATATGTAGTAAAATAAAGAAATTTAAAACACTAAAGCAACGGAACTCTCCTTAATATGAGTGAATACCATTTGCGATGATGGTTCCGGCAAATTTGCCGCCCAGATCATTTTATGGTAGCGTGCCCTATCCAAATGTTTAATGCTGGATACATTTGTTTTTTTTTATGGACGAGAGACTATTGAGTGTGACCCATTCATTGCCACGTCCGCCTCCAAATATTCACCGCACAACATCTAGGATTTGATGCATGCTTTGCACAAAGGGCAATCTGAAGAAAGGGAGACGAAAATATAAGACTTGACTTTCTTTATTATTTCAAGCCAAAAACTCTTGAGCATATCTGTATACTTGTATCTGGAGTATATCGTCAAAGTTTTTGTATTCAATGCCCAACAAATTTTAATAAATTGCAACAGAAATGCAGCAAAACATGTTATTAATCGACAAAATTTGTGACCTTAAAGTTTAAATTTATGACAGTAGACATTGAATTTTTTACATTTTGCCAACAATTTTTTGATTTAAATTGTACGGGGGTGATTGGGCGAAAAAGAAAAACCGTGTTGCTTTTACATTTTAATGACAAATTTTCGCCAGAGCAAATTCTTCAACTTGATTTTATGATCAAATTTTCGCAAAATTTTACGCAAAAAATCTGGCCAAGACTGTCTTGACAAAAATACCATATTTTTCAGTCATAAAAAAATCAACTGCAGGCCGGGCGGTATTGTAATGAACGTACAAAAGCCTGACAGTGATTGTAGGCGACTGACGACAAAATGGCAAGATTGTTATGAAATGGTGGGCAAATATGTGCAACAGTGATTGAATTAGTATAAAAGTTAATAATTAATTTGTTTCTTCAGAAAACCTACTCGTAAGGAATTTGAAAAAAGGATAAACCTAGCCAGTGCATTCCGAGACTTTTCAGGCAGAACTAAAAGAGTCGTATGCTCAAAACGTGAACACAACAATGTTGAGAAGCAGATTGTGATAAAATTATCATAACAAATTTAATGACGAAAATCGGAATTGTTTTGACATAAAAGTAGTTTTGTGAAATCATTAAGCAAATTTCTGATAACAGTTTTGATGATAAAATTTGGCTACAGGAGAGATCTTAATAGATTAATATATTTGATTTTTGATTATACCGCCACAAGAACATGCCGCCCAGCGCAACTGCTCCATTTGCACCTTGATAGGACCAGCCCTGCTTCTCTGATATTTTAAATATCTTGTCAGAGGAAGATTTCTAGAAACAGAATAATTGCCAAACATCCAACGATCCTCCTAATATGTCGGAAATACTTTCAGCCATTCAATGGCGGGTAAGAAAGCTCCAGGTATAACCAGCCTACCAACCGTACTACCCCAAGAGGACCCCGAAACAACAGCCGATATACTTCTTCCACACTTTAGTGAGGTGTGGAATGAAGAAAGATGTCGGGCGTCATTGTGAAAATTCTGAAGAAGGGCGACCTTCGGGATTGTAACAATTCGCGTGGTATATGTATGTCTGCTTACTGCTTAGTTATGGCTAAGGTAATTCTCAATAGCATTAGTGATGCGTTAGAGGGCACTCTCTAAGTTTATCAGGCCGCATTTTATAAAGATCGTCTTCTGTGTTATCAATCAATCAATCAAATTCCTGTTAAGACACCCTATAGGGGCAAAGGACAGAAACAACTCTCTTCCACAAGGCGCGACCCTGAGCATCGGCCTTAAGCTGTTGCCAGGACTTGTTTATACCTCTGTATGTTATAGAACCTACAAATACCCTATGCCACGTAAGATGGCTTTCGACAGCGCTAAATGAGATTACATATTAAATGTTTTATGTAGGAGAGGTATTTCAGATAAGATCATAGCTATGATTAAAGAATCTTACGATGATGCAAGATGTCGCACCTTACATAGGCGAGTGCTGTCCGTGTACTACATGAAAAATTGGTAAGCCTACCAAGAAACTTCAAATTTCGAAATTTCATGGGATTTGTATGGGAAGGGGTAGAAGGAGTGGGTGGTTGCAGCTACTTCACGAATTTAAAGTTTCTTTTTTTACTAAAAATTACATAAAACAAATATCAGCACGATAGAACAAAGCCTTCGAAAGTTATGTTGTAGACAGACAGGTAGGCAGACGGACAGACGGTCACTCGGAATCGAGGTTTTTGAGCGATAATAAATATTTGCTTACTGTTGGCGACTCTGTGCGAGCAATATTTCTTAACGTTACAAACGATAAGGCAAACACAATATACTCCCTGATTTTAAAAAAATAGGCGTGCGTTTTAAGCCGGGATGCCACCTGACGAACGCTCACCGAATGAGCACAAAACGAATAAGTGTGGACGAAATGTCGAGATCGAGCGAACAACAAACAAACACTTGGCTTCACGACGAACGCGTTTTTTTTTCGAATGGTTCGTTTCAGAGTAACGTCCATGCGAGCATGCCGTCGTTTCGTCTACACTTGTTCTTTTCGAGTGTGTAGTGCCCGTTCTTCTGATGTGGTTCTGTCTTAAGAATTTAATCTGATCTACAATAGAACAACTACAGCCCAAATCGCGCTTTAGTCTCTGACCTTCCTTAACATTTTTTATTATTGAAGGGTTTTTAGCCCTTTGCACAACCCTCTATCTACGAATTTTTCTTTGCGGTGACCAAGGCGTACCCAAGCAGACAGCGTATTGGATTTATACGTCGAGCGGGATTTGAACTCACGACCTTCGCATTATAGATCAACACACTACGCTACACTCTAGCTTAGGAATCGTCATCAGAATACAAATTAAAACGAATTAATTAACATTTAAAAAAACGAAAGATTTTAAAAACTTAAAAAATAAAACGGAAAATTCACTAACATGCATTAATTTAAAATAATCTTATTTTCAATTAAATCCAAAAAATTTTCATTGCGAAGTTGTAAAACATTAAAAAAAATTCTTTGGGCAGTGTGTAAAGGCTTTTAAGTGAATTTGCTGAGTTTTTCAGGGGAGAGTTTAAAAAAATAAAAAACAAAACAAAACATGCAATATTTACTAGAAAATCTAATTTTTTTTTTGCATTTACACACCTGCTAAAGAATTTTTTTTTTTTCGCTGAAAACTAATAGCTAATAGTTTTTGAAATAATTGAATGCAATGTTTTCTTTTTTTGTATTTGAAGCTATAACATCGCCGAAAATTGAGATATTCGGTGTTGCTCCCTATGCGATTTAAAATTATTCTTATAAATATTGCTGAACTACCAAAAATACATAAATACATATCGTCATCTTATTTATTTTTCTCTAAATGTCAAAATTAGTGCGGCAATTATTTATTTATTTTTTCAAAAATTTTGAAATGCTTACACTGAATAGCGTATCGAATATGTTACGCATTCCTGACTAACTCTTATTCTTGTTCTTTTTCACCACACGCGTTATCTACTATCCAATAAACATCCTCTTCGAATTCCGTCCACATTAAGCTCTAATCATTAAGCCCATAGTTTGAGCATTAACTCACCAGCTTTATGAAGTCATAACAAAATGTTTAAATTGACTCCTAAAGATGATGACAGCACCCTAAATAACTGTCTTAATCTTCATCTTATTCATTTCGATTGAGTCAAACAATTTCTTTGTATTTCGGTTCGGATATAACTCTGTAAGTATATCGGGACTGATAAATTATTGTCTTAAATATTTATGTCATAAGGACGGGTCGATTTCATATCATAGCGCCACGTTTTCAAAACACACACAAAAAAAAACGAGCACTTGAAACACACTGTCTCTAAACCATAAGATCGAATACAATATCGAAATTAAGATCTCTCTATAAGACGAGAGATGATTTCAAAAGTTACAAAGTGTTTTAGATTCGTGTTGTTTACAAAACCTTAAATTATAAATAATAAGACGGAAAAAATTAATTACGATCGAGGATAAGAAAAATATTAAAATTGTAGAGAGAGAATAATTTTCGATATGTAAGCATTCGATGGTGCCAACAACAATCGGACGACTTCTTCAAAACGTTTATGCTGATAAAGAGAAAATCGATTTGTTAAGCACTTGAAAATGTTGAGAGCATGAAGATCTGAAGCTGTGGTAGATGGAGATATGATTTTTTTTTGTGTGGCTCTATTCTAGAACAGAATATTATTGCTTATCATAAAAATGGAAATACATATATCGCAAAACACCTTCAATAACATCATGGATATTAACAATAATTTTCACTGGTCTCGATCATATTTTGTTATGATCTTTGATTTCTGAGTCAATGAAAGCAAATTTTAAATTAAAACTGCACTAATAGGTTTTTCTATTGATGTTTCAAAGTCACTTTAGTCGAACAATCGTTTAGATTTCATCTATGACTAAAGAAGCTATAAAAACAATTTTAATGATTTATCGAGATGGGTTGTTTTAAGCCGCGCAATAATGTCATAAAGTGTTTGAAAAACAATGTTAATGGAAAAAATTGCTATAGTAATATATTATAAAATTTTTGTTTTTATTACTTAAAAGTATGTGTAAGATACGAAAATGGTATTGTGACGGAATCGCAATCTGTTGGGCTTCAAAAGACGCAAACCATTATGAGCAGAACGATTCATATTTATAATATATGTATGCATGATAAAATTATGGTATTTTGTACAAAATATTCACTGTAAATTTATTTGTAGATTGCTTAAGTTAGAAACTAGCACTGGGGATACAGCCCTCAGTAATTTATATTTAAAGAAAAATACCAGAATTCTTGTTAAATTTACCAAATCTGAATCTGGAATCATTAGATAGTGTTAGATTCGCTAGAATAGTAGTTGCGATCACTAAACTTAGTAGTTGGAGTCACATTCGTCATTCGCGAGCGATTTTCTCCCCGAAACTATGTAAATTGAAGAATATTTGGGTTTTTTTCCAACTGTTTCAAAATCTACAGTGTGAATTTCAATTTGAAATGTTGCAAAGAGTTCAAATCAACGGTTGTAGTAGAGAAATTTTGAAACTCGACAGAAACTCCCTCATGTAGGTTTAGCCACTGCCCACTGTCTTCTTAGGAAACATGCTCGAAGGCTTCGCCTTACAACCGATCGAATTTGAAGAAGTGAGGAGAATGAGACCATAGAATATTTTCCCAGTCATTGACAATGCCTTCGATTAATTCGAAGACAGATTTTCGTCGAACACTTTCTCATCGAGCTGAATGATCTCTGCCCCCTTGAACCAATGAAGCTCATTAGTTTCATCGGTAGACCAGGCTGGCTAAATGATTCCACATGGTTTAAATACAAGCTAGGATGTATCCTAGGGGGTAACGTCTTGGTATACAATCTGAGGGTCGTGAGTTCAAGTCCCGGTCGAAGTATAGTTCACTGCCTGCATGGATATACCTTGGTTACCTCAATTTACGAAAATCGTAGACAGGATAGTGCGATGGGCTAACAAAACTTCCGCAATAAGTAATGAAACGACGGTATTAATACTCTTCTTCTTCAATGGCACTACAGCCCAAATCGGGCATTGGCCTCCTGACCTTTAGGTTCCTTAACATTTTATTTGTTATTATGAAAGGGTTGTTAGCCCTTCGCACAACCCTCTATCTATGAATTTACTTTTTCATAGATTGAGGTGGCCAAGATGTACCTACGTAAGTAGTGTGCCGAAATTATAAATTATACGTCAACCGGGATTTGAACTCTCGACCTCCGAATTATAGACCAACACTCTACTCACTAGGATATTCCCTAGTATCAATACGGAGACGTAAAATGAGCACACTGTTGGCCTACGGTGTCAAACTTCTGCAAACCTCACCTAACCTAGAAGAAACCACATCTTCGGTGATGGAATTCCACAAGGTACTATTTTGGGGCCCATTTAGAAATTCAATGGACTCCAAGTCCTACTGATATTTTCAATCAACCATTGGCAATTCTATCCTTTTCATTGTAGATAATGAATGGGAATGCTTCAAAATAAAAGTTGCGTACATCCTTTGCGTAATCAAGGAATGACTCAACTACACAATTCGCTTGCCTTAAGAACAAACAAAATAAATTTAATGCTATTTTTGATCGCTGAATAAAACCCTGCCGCGGATATGGATGTTGTAATTCAATCAATTATATGTGAAAAAAATTGCAATTGTCCGTAGGAGTATTAAATATTTCTGTATTGAATTTCTTTGTTACGTTCCTGTTCCAATTAAATGTACCTACCAAAAGTTAAATTTTGACACTTTCTCTAAGCATTTAGTTCTTTTTTAGCTTGAAAATACAATGCCATTTAGGGGAAATTCAAATTTGCCGAAAATCGAACACGCCTGGCAAGCGAGCATTCCACCACACAACCACACCGATAATGATGAACTTGTCTCGCCAAAATTAAGCCACAATTTTTGAATCTACTGTAATTATATTCAAATGGATTTAGTTTTAGACATCAAGTCGTTAGTTTTAAACTCATGCATGGAATTTTATCATCAATTTTTATGAGTTTTTGGTTCGTGTTTAAGCGGACAATTTAACGCGGGACAGATATAGTTGCTTTGGATTTAAGTATGCCAAGCCAGGATATCGAAACAATTCTTTCGAAAATTTGACAATTGTTTCGGACAATTTAACGTGGGAAAGAGTTAGTTGCAATATTTTTAAGTGTGCCAGATAAAGATAGCGAAACGATTTGTTTCGGAAAATTTCGAACATTTCGCCTAAGGAGGATATATAAAATGACAGGCTGTCTCATGTGGGAATACTTTTTGATTCGGAAATTTCGAAAATTGTGTCCAAGCTTAACTGGGCCTCAAACTTTTACAAAAAAAAAATACCATAATTCGTATTCTCTCTTGGTTGCTAATATGCAGTCAGCAATAAAATAATTTTCAGTAGAATAGAGTTTTCTGTTTTATTTCAGAAAACTTTATTTTTTCAATTTTTATTATTTTTTGGTTCATGTTTAAGCTAAGCACTTTAGCAACGGACAATTTAACGCGGGACAGAGATAGTTACTTTGGGTTTAAGTATGCCAAACAAGGATATCGATACAATTCTTTTGAAAATTTGACAACTGTTTCGAACAATTTAACGTGGGAAAGAGTTAGCTGCAATATTTTTAAATGTGTCAGATAAAGATAGCAAAACGATTTTTTTCGAAAAATTTCGAGCATATCGCCAGTAAGGGAGGGAAATACTTTCATTCCCTTTTTTTACACGTCAAAACATGCTCATAGTCACTCCTTATTATACATCCTCCTTGATTTCGCCAGTAAGGGAGGGAAATACTTTTATTCCCATTTAATTACACGGCAAAGCATGCTCATAGTCACTCTTTATATATCCTCCTTCAGGGTGATGCACCACAGAACATAGTATGCTTTCACGTCAGCCGTCACAGCTAATATCTGCTATTAGCTCGTGAATTTTGAGTGTTTGAAAATGGTTTTGACTGAAAACAAGGACTCGATACAATTGCAAGTTTTTTAAGTTTGGGGCAATTAAAAATAAACTGCCAATAAGTCGGGCGAAACTTTATTATTCTTAGGACAAGTTGCGGATGAGTGGAAAGTCAATATGCAGGTTAAAGTGGTTACGGAAGGCTAAGTAAAAAGGAGTTCTTGGGCAGGGCTGTTGTCAATTTAACAATGTTTCATTCGTTTCTGCAAGTTTGGGTTTTTATGACGGGAAGAGGAGGGGTAATAGTAAGGGTGGGTTGATGTTAATAGCTTTTTAATTAATTGCTTGAATCACGTCCAATATTCTCTGTATGGAATGTGTTTCTTAGACGAAGTTGCATAGAATTTTCATAAGATTCGATATATTTTACATTTACGGAAACGAACATTTGTATGGGAGGGGGTAGAGAAGGTAGGGGAATCGTAAAATTTGATATGTAGTTTTATTTCGCTTCTCTTGTAAGGTGTTTGTATAAAATTTCAAGTTCGTAGCTTTTAATTTGTTGGTTATTAGTTGATTTAATGAAATTGGTCGAAATCATACTTTTGTATGGGAGGGGGTAGAAGGGCAAGCGCGATTTCAAAACTTTTAACGTAATTTCATTTGAATTATTTCTGTAAGTTTTTGTGCAATATTTCAAATTGATAGCTTTTAATAGTTAGGTGATAATTGTTTTCTTAAAAATGGTCGAAAAAATAATTTTGTATGAGGAGGGGGTAGAAGTTTTAAAGTTTTCCAACCAGATAATATTTCGAATATTTAGGGATTTTTTTTAAATGTATTTCCCGAATTTTCAAGTTTCAACCTTAAAATTTCACTCAAAAATTTTCAGTTTATGTGTTTCTTTCAATGCATATGAAACACCTTGTGCACGTTAGACCGGGGGGGGGGGGGTGGTCTGTATCAATTATGGATCAAGTTATTATTATTTTTCTATGTACATCAAATAGACGTATCCACATGCAAAATTTAAACTTTGTATCTTTTACCAGAGCCCTAAAAAAAATACTCAAGATTTTCGACATTCTTATCACCTCCCTCCCTTACACCTCCCAAATTAAATTTTTTATCAAAATTAACCCTTATGTAGTTTTACAATCTGATAAATTTTTGATTTGATACCTGGACTCCTTTTTTAGATATAACGATTTGTAATTTTGAAAAGTGCGTCATTTTTGAAATGCTCCCCATTTCCCCCCACTACCATTATTTAAACATGTTATATTTTTTTTGTATTTTCCTAGTATAGCTTAATATATATTTCTAGTTTCAATTACATAGCTTAAGAGATAGTTGAGATATTCATTTTTAAGTGTTTTCTTTGCACCCCCCCTGACCCTCCCCCTTTCAATAATTAGCAACTCTCTAAGCTGATTCCGATGGAACTGGATGCCATTTTTTCAAAATATGAGTTTTTTACAATAAGATATAATCATTTGAAAAAACATTTCGGCCAACAATTTGTCTTTAGCCCCCCCTTTTCGGACGCCAATGGATAAAAAAATAAATTATTTTTAAAGTTTGTTCCATAACCCTCTCTATATCTCTACTGATTTTCAACTTTCTATCTGCATTGGTGGTGGAGATATTAGCAAGTGTATTTTTCGACTTTTTTCCTCCCCCCGCCTCCCCTTCCACGTAACGCCCCCTAAAATTTAAAAAATAGAGCTCACCAACAATCCACCCGAAAACTAGCATTCTACCTTTAACGGTCTTGGAGATATGAGTCCCTATGAACGGCGGGACGGATTTTTTTTTGCATTTTTAGGCTAATTTAGTCATGGAATGCGAAAAAAAAATGTCAGGGTAGCAAATTTTTTTTTTCTTGTGTCGATCACAATACTTTATTATTAGAATAATAAAGTAACTAGCTTCGCCAAGTAAGTGATTCAGGGAATTAGCTCTTTGCGCTAAGGGTATGTTATGGTGAAATACGTTGTCATCATTTTTTCCCATATTTTTTGGCTGACAGTTCGATATATAAACAAAGCATTGGAAAATTTAGTTTGCGGATTTACTGCGAAAATGATGCTGACCGCAGTAAAACAAACGCCATATTAGGTGAAATTATCGCTTTGAAATCATACTACACATATAAAGGCATGGATATTGCGAAACTATTATCTTGATTATCTCGTATATACATAGTATTGGATGATACACTGCTAGTATTGATGGTACTATGGTGTGTATACTAGCAGTGTATCACTAGCATTAGGTTATTTTACTACTTTATTATACCATGCAGATGTACCTTTAAATGGTTATAAAATGTAATGGATTACGTAATTATACTCTAGATGAAATCTGAGAGTATATTGTGTTTGCCTTCCCGTTTGTAACGCTAAGAAATAACGCTCGCACAGAGCCGCCAAGAGTACAACAATATTTGATGTCGCTCAAAAACCTCGATTCCGAGTGAACGTCTGTCTGTCTGTGCGTCTGTCTACAGCATAACTCTCGAAAGCTTTGAGCTATATTGCTAACAATTTTGTGTGTCTCATTTTTAGCAAAAAAGTAACTTTAAGTTCGTGAATGGGCTACATCCCCCACTCCTTCCACCCCCTCCCACACAAATTTCATGAAATTTGGAAATATTAAGAAATTGATTTTTCTTTGAAACTATTTAAGCTATCGACTTGAAATTTAGGCGGAAGTACTATGGTATAGATGTCATCAATATCACTGAATATTGACTTGATCCCTTTACTCCTTCTACCCCCTCCCATACAAATGGACAATTTTGAAAAATACATATTTTCGATTTTCATTGAAAGTAGTAAAGCTGAAAAGACGAAATTTTGTCAGAATTAATTCTACTATACTTGCAATTTATTTTAAAAATACTTATCAACATCACCTCACGCCCTCTACCCCCTCCCATACAAATTTCACGAAATTTTGAAATTTAAATTAAATTATTTTTCTTCGAAACTGTTAAAGCTATCAACTTGATATTTTGTATAAAGTAGACAAGTAGAAATATTAATAATTTGAAAAAAAAATTTATTTTGATCCGTACATTACTTCTACACCCTCCCATACAAATGCATAATTTTTATTAAATGCATTAGATCGATTGAATGGACAAACTAGAAAAAGTACCAACTTCAAATTTTGCCAGAATTTGTTTCTTTATAATTGAAATTAGTGTTAGAAAAAATTATCAGATCCGCTTCACGCCTTCTACCATCTCCCATACAAATATCTGTATTATAAATTCAAGAAAAGCATTTCTCCTTCAAGTATATGAGAGCTATCGACTTTGAATCAAAGCATGGTGACAAGGATGATGATAAGCAGTTTCAAAATCATCTTAAACGCTCCAATTCTTCTGCCACCTCCCATACAAATGCCCCAATTTCAGAAAAACTATGTCGAATTTCTTTAAAAATAATGAAAACTAAAATCTTTAAATTCAGCAAAAAACATTTTGCATGCCATGTTCGGTTTCATATACGAAAAATACAAATCTCCCCCTCTACTTCTACCACCTCACATGCAAAAATCTCTATTCACTATTCGAAAGAATTTGAGATGACATATTTTCCGGTATATTAATGTCATTTCCATTTCATCTAGAGTATCATATGATTGGGCTTTAAGCTTACAAGGTTAAGGTTAAGGTTACAAGAAAGTCATTTACAAGCGCAGAGAACTGAAAAAGCAAAATAATTTCAGTAAAAAAAAGAGCTATTTCAGAGTGCAATATTATATTTTCTAACCAGTTCTCTTTGTGGAAATGTTTATTTTTCGGTTATGGTGAAAAATTTTACACTTCTGCACAAAACATAAAAAAAAAATTTGCTTATAAAATTTGCATATTCCTAATTTTTTTACAAATTTCCTGCACGAAAGTGCTAAAAACCTCAAAATCAATCAACCAATCAAATTGCCATTATCCAGTTCCCTCAGCAAGGTTTTGATTTGAGAATAATCGGGAAAAAAAAGTTCGAAATTCAACCGGCTTCGGCGAAATTGTTTCTACCATTTTCTGCAGCCCGAGCCCCATTACGGCTCCATCAGAGCCTGATACTAGGTGTAGTGCACCTAATATTAACCTATAAATGCCCCCACTATTAAGTAGTTATGCATCGCATTCTGTGAACTTTAACATAATCCGCTTTTGACGATAAAGCATATCTGCATATCTGTATAAGGTAGTAATCTTTTCAATTCATTTGTAATTCGTCTGTGTGTGCGTTTTTTTACATAAAGCAAAGATAATATAGAGTCTGATATGATTTTCTTGAAACAATAGTTGAGTTAATCCTGTCTTTATCTGATTTGCGGTTAAAGTGACAGGAAATCAAGATATGTAAAAAAACACTTTGGAAGTTAATATGTAAGTTAATTATTTTGAATGAAGTAAATCTTAAATTGCGTATAATTCTTGAAAGATAGATTATGAATATGAGAACGATGGCTCAACCCTTTTCCAGTTGAAAAATTGTTTTTGTCTTCTTAAAAAAAAAAAAAATGATTAGCTGTGTCGCTACGGGTTGAAAAATCTAACTACATCTCTAGTTATTTGTACATGGATGTTTACATCTACTTAACGGCCGACAGCGTGACATCAGGATATCTGCTGGGAAAGCCTAAATATTAAATCAGGATAATGATTATATCGGTGCAAAAGACAGTTTAACAAACAAGCATTCTATTAATCATGTCTAAATTTGATGCTTATATTTTGAGATAAATTAGAAAATTGAAAAATGTAAGAATAGGGAAAGTATTGTGTTTTAATTAGCCATGAAAATAAACGTCATACATAACAGAGCAAATGAGAAGATTAAATATTCGTGAAAGATTGTAGCCGTCTTCAGAATATCCATCGATATCGATCTAACAGTGCGTTCGAAAGCGAAAAATTTGTACAGGTCTCAAAGCACTTTATCATCAGCTTCCTCTTACTGTAAATAAGTTTTAGTCAATTATTGTAATTTCCAGTTAAGGCTTGTTATAGAGTTATAAGACAGAAACACCACAATATGTGAAACTAAACATCTCGCACTTGCTTCGTGCTTTTCCCTCCTTTTTTACTGCTCGTTTCCATGTGATACGTGTACAAGACGCACTTTGTGAGCCACTATGAAGTCACTCCTCCTGACAGTCAGCAGTAGATTAATAATCACGTCATGCAGAATGACGAGATTGCGATATTTACTGATGGTTCGAAAAAGGAAGAGGGAGTAGATTATGATAACTTTTCTCAAAGCCTTGATCTGTAAATTTTCAGGCATCTTCCAGAATATGGCATGGTCTTCCAATCGGAGGTAATGGTTGTTGCAAAAGGAGCGGAATTGGCCTTGCATGCAGGAGTAAATGGAAAGTGGGCTAGTTTCCCGGACATCCAAGCTCCACTCTGCTTACAGCTGCAATTCAAGATGCTTGAACCACTGTATGGGAATGTTGGAAGGATTGGGGAAAATCTGAGCTTTACGACTTTGTTGGATTTTGGGTCATCGGGATATACCTGAAAAAGAAATGGTGGACAGGCTGGCCTAGAACGGATCTGCCGCTGCCACCGTTAGCAGATATCGTCTTGAGGGTCATTAAGACAATTTACGCCAACAAAGTATGGGGAAAATTTTAAATGGTTACAAAGCGACTCGTGTAATACCACGAAGATGCTAAGAGGTGGTTTTTATTGAGGGAAATCAATAAAAAAATAGTGAGACTCGACAGAAACTCCCTCCGGACACTAGTATGTATAGTCATGGGCCACTGTCTTCTTAGGGAAAACGCTCGAAGACTTCGTCTTACAGCCGAAGACATTTGCAGAGGCTCCAGTAAGGAGGATGAGACTATAGAGAATTTTCTCTGCCATTGCCTTTGCCTCCGAACAATTCAAAGATAAATTCTCGGAGAGTACTTCTTCGCCCAACTGAATAATCTCCTGTCCCTTGAACCGATGAAGTTCATTAGTTTCACCGGTAGAGCTGGCTGGCTGACTGATATGAAGGTTTACATGAAATAAATATGGAGCCGTTCAATGAGTTCGACGTACATTGGCGTCCAGCCCCTTCTCAAACTATCCTAACCTGGCTTGCTTCCAGGTTTTGCTTCGGTTTCCTCAAAGTAAAACCGAGCCATTGCCTCATTTTTCTTTAAATCTGAATGCTTATCGTAGTTTAGTTCCTTGTTGGATATGTCGTCAGGCCAGGATATCCTTAAAATGCGTGGTAGGCATTGGCTCACGAAAGTTCGCAGTTTCTTGGCAAGCCTATTTCACAAACTTGTATTGCAACCATATACAACACGAATTTTATGAACGGCTCAAATAAACGTAGCTTCATGCGAAGCGGGATCTCATAACCTGCAGAAAGGTGAAATGATACCGAAAGCTTTTTTATATGAGCTTCATTATCCGTCCATGCTGACAATGCTTACGCGGTAACAAGAACCCCTTACCTTTTCCGCATCTCATGCATTTAAGAGAATTTGTCTGCTAGTGCTAAAACTGGGATTTGAAATGCAAGGAGTTAAAATTTGACTCGAAGTCACTACAACCATATGTAACTAAAATCACGTCATGAGGATAATGAAGCTGGCTTAAGATCTCAAATAGCCTGATACCCGTTTGCACAGGGAAGCTCTCAGACAGCTATTCTTCATGAAAGCCGCAATATCTTGCATCTACAAGTACATGGGATCTTTTATAATCATAGCTTTGATCTTATCTGGAATATACCTCCTACGCAGCGCATGCAATTCCATCTGGCGAAGTTCACAACATGAGGCATAGTGGCGTACCCTTTTTATGGGACTGCTCCAATATTATGCGGACCTTTTATTTTATATGTACTTATATATGTATTTATATACTCAAAAAGCTATTCAAAAAGCTTAAGAAAGTGGGCGCAATATCTCCCAATCTACAAAAAAAAAAATATGACACGCTGGCTTCAGAGTTCTCTTCTGAGTCCCGGATTGCATATGAGGGTTATGTAAAAAAAATCGGTGAAGATATCATAACAGAACCGAAAAGATTTTTCGACTTCGTTAACACAAAACGTAAAACTTCGGGTTATCTCGTGACCATGTCCAATGGAACCACGCAATCTTCCTGCGGGCATGATATCTGCGATATGTTTGCTGAACGTTTTCGCGACGTTTTTGGAGCCCAGTCGGATTCAACCGTAATCGAGCCCAACATTTCGGTTCCTCTACTCGTTGAAAATATTTCATTAACCATTGAGGATGTGCTTGATACACTTACAACTACTGATGTCAAAAAGGTCCAGGTCCTGATCTCATTCCCCCCTTATTCTTATCGAAATGTGCCCTTCGGCTCTCAACACCTCTATACTGGCTCTTTAACACGTCACTCTCATTGGGAGTATTCCCATCGGCTTCGAAATCGTCGCATCTCACACCCATCCATAAGAATGGTGACAAACGAAATGTGGAGAACTATAGAGGTATAGCTATTCTATGAGCCATACCGAAATTATTCGAAAAAATTATCTGCGACAAATTAACCAAAATAATCAACCCTATTCTTAATGACCAGCAGCACGGTTTTAGAAAAGGGCGCTCAACCATGACTAACCTCATGATTCTAGTATCTGATACACTCTGCGCACTGGAAAATGGGCATCAAATCGACGCAGTATACACTGACTTTAGCAAAGCCTTCGACCGAGTTGATCACAACATCCTGATTTTAATATTAAAAAAATTGGTGTTGCAGGATCCCTACTTGACTGGATTAAATCCTCTCTCAGTAATAGAACTCAATTTATCAAATTCCAAGGCTTTATTTCCAAGGAAATAGCGGTGTCTTCTGGGGTACCCCAAGGAAGTCACTTGGGACCTCTTTTATTTAACATTTTCATCTCAGATTTATCTGATGTATTAAAAAATGTCTCGCATCTATTGTTCGCTGATGATCTGAAAATATATCATACTGTTACCTCACCCGATGATGCCGCATTTCTGCAATCCAAGCTTATTGCACTAGATGAGTGGTGTAGTCAGAACAAGTTAGAGCTTAATGTTGGTAAATGCCACACGATAAGCTTTTCACATAAAAGATCCACATACCTACATGGCTATTTCCGAAGTGGATCTCAACTACATCGCGTAGATCAAATTGAGGACCTCGGCATTATACTCGACAATAAACTGTGCTTTAAATCTCACTACAACCGATTAGTCTCAAAAGCCAATAAACTTCTTGGATTTATTAAGAGAAGAGCCAAATAGTTAAAGAATGTACGGGTCACTAAAACATTATTCTGTTCCCTTGTCCGTCTTCTTCTGGAATATGTATGTCCCATTTGGGATCCCTCTTTCCAGTTATACAGCAACAGAATAGAGTCAATACAGAAGCAATTCCTTCTCTTTGCTCTTAGAGACTTGTATGATCCTAGTGACTTTGGAAACCTTCCACCGTACGCAGCTAGGCTCCAAATATTAAATCTTTTACCTCTAAGTTCTAGAAGAACTATGCTCACATCCTGTTTTACCTTAGATGTTTTGAATGGCGATATTATGGTTGATCACATCTCGAATAAATTCAGACTCAATGACAATGTCAGGCTGACGAGACATTCAGGACTACTAAAGGAATATCCGCATAGTACAGTTTACGTACAAAACAGATGTTGTAGAGTATTTAACAAATTCAGTGCTCACTACACACCCCCAATGAGTAAATTGACATACAAACTAAGACTGCGCTCTGTTTTATAAAGTATCCAAAGCCCTCTATGACCATCCTTCTACCAGTGCCCATCTTACTAGTTTAGATTAGTTATGTAAGTTAATTTGTTTTAAGTTACATTAAATTAAATAAATTAAATTAAAATATAAGTTAAAGATTATGTAACTAAATATCTTGTTATGATAAATAAATAAATAAATATATGAATCGAACCTGATGGGTTTCAAGGGTGTTCTTTACTGCATCACTAATTCTTTTAAGAATGACCTTTGTTAAGACTTTCGATAGAAATAATCCACGCCAATCGCCACAACTACGAAGATCAGCCTTCTTTGGGATGACAATTATGCCCTCCATACATTCAGCCGGGTACTTTCCAATAAAGAGTGGGTGGAGTGTATTGGCTGTTAGTTCTGGATCCGCTTTGAGGAGTTCGGTTGTTGGTCCGTCTTTACCTGGGGTTTTCTTTTCCGCCAACGACCGTATGGCGGAAACTATTTCTTCTGTACATGGAGAATCATCCCTAATACGGCAGTTGGATATTTGGTAATTGTTCTATTTCTGGATTATTTTCATTAGATAAAATGTTTAAAATACCAGAAAAGTATACCTCCTTTCGCTGGAACTGTTATTCTCATATTAAGGATTGCTTCTTCCACCAGGTGGTTGGTGGTTAAATTCTTTTTCGTATTTCATAACTTTACATTAAGAGTCCATGTCCCTAAGGCAATCCTCAGATTTCACCAAGTCAGAGGTGCAAAAACTCTTCTCTGGTAATATCTAACAGCCTTCTTGAGCTGTATATGCGCAATGGGATAGTTTCGTCTGAAGCCGAGAGTACTTTTTTTGATATCAGATTGAGAGATAATTGCCAATGTGCCTTTTTTGGTTGCCTCTATTTCTCGTCTATTGTGCGCATTGTTTACTTCACTCAATGTGGAGGAATTGTCGCGTTAAATGATGGAATATTTGCATTGCTTGTTGGAATCTTTAAATTGATCACTGTTTCCGGGTCCGTAATTGCGATGCATCGACCCAGGGGTCACCAAGCTTTTTCATGACATGCCTTAGTTCTGTGTTGTCCAAGTCAACATGGGCATTCATATCACCTGAGACTTTAATAATATCATCTCGTGGAACACGTTTTAAGGTGACCCTCAGTAACGCATAAAACTTGGGTTGCGATATTACTTTGTGCATAACACGTTTCTGACCATGGTTCTTAGTCTGACAACGATAGAACTATCCAAGATTGGATCCAAGCCTGGGGCGAGCCAACTACCCCAGCATTTGGCGGCGGGGAGGGGGGGGGGAGTTGTGGGTCAGAGAGCTACAGCTACATTACATACAGATCACTCTTAAATCTGGGAGCAGCCGCAAATCTGGGAGTACAGCCGCGAACCTGCACTTCGGTTAGCATGCTACTGATTACAGCTGAGACTGTCGGTCGCAGTGTACACACTCAGGATCAACATAAATAAAGTTGTTTCCACTCGAGGTTTATTTTTTATCTGATTTAGTCCACCTCATGCAATGGATTTCTACATTGCAGTGTTTCATTTGGAAATGTATGCTCCAGGCTACTCCATTTTTTTCAATGCCATGTTTTACGTTTTTGAATATCAAAAGTCACTGCTGTATAATCCGTTCGTATCTGAAGCATTGCAAGTGCACAAGTGCCAAATTTAAAGGCAATATAAAGGCTATGTCGGAGTAATCGCTGGTACCAGATGCCAAAAATATTCTTAATATGATCTTTGCGCAGGTCTGTTCACAACCTTATACCTCTTATATCGTGGTAAAAATAAATGAAAGCGGCATGGATAATAATGTAGAAACACATTGTAATAATATAAACTTGATATTACTTATCTAAAAAAATAAATAAAAACAACAGCAAAGGCAAATTAGTGTTACACCTTATCATTAATTTAAGGAATTGTTTATCCCGAAATTTTTTTCTTCAGCTATCAAATTGCCACACGCTGCGTAGTAATTACATCAATATTAAAAGATAGTTTATCTAGAATAAAAACAAAAAAATTAAATTTTTTTTTTACATTTTTAAACTCATGCTTCACTAATCTCTTAAAGCTTTTATATCACCGTGAAATTTACATAACTCTAAATTAATAATTCTATGACTTTCAAAGGTTTCATAGGTTGTTTTGCAAACTATCGTCAAAACTGAAAATACACTATAATCTTTTTCCACACCGTTTTTTTTTTGTTTTGTCGTGTTAGTACGGATAATATAAATCTACTATTCGAAAAGCCAACTAAAAAAGTTAAGGAAATAATAATAAAAATAGAATATTATCAAAATTTTGAGGAAGTCTTCTATTATATAAAGTTCATCAAATTAAGATCATGGTCTGTTTTTTTTTCTACCCTGATTAATGATAAGCTAAATTATGACATGATTATTCTTTTGCAAAAATTTCAAAACTAAGAATACACTGAGAAGAAGATAAACATATTTATGTATGATATAATAAAAGAGCGTGTGTAAAAACTGTATCACAGACTCGAAAGAAATAAGATGTGCGACTGGCGTTCAAGTTCCCATCAAGCATTTTAATGAAAATGATAAGAAAGTCTGTAAAGATGTTTCGTAATCGCTTAGGCGGATGGATACTTTATTATGCATCAAGACTACTTATAGGAGATAAATATCTGTAATGTGACATACTTTGGAAACGAAGTACCTTTTTTTTCTAATTCCCACGCGTTTATGTCGTATAGAGTTTATTTCTAGTGTATCTTCTGGGGGTTTCATGGTCTAACGGATGCGCTCAAGTTTATGGAGTTATTTAATAGATATAGTAAAATACAAACAAAATAAATATAAACAATTTTAATATCAAGAAAACAAGCCTAAAAGACCTGGTACAGTTGCTCGAGCAACCAGTTTTCAAAACAAAAAAAAAAAAAAATGCCAAAAATGAAAAGGGCCTTGGGTTTCCGCCAAAATAATCTTGGCACATTTAAAAAACAAAATAAAATCTAAAACGCAGAAAAAAGCCCAGGTACCTCACTAACCATATTATCAAAGAAACAAAAATGCCACAATAAAAAAAAAACATGAAAAAAGGTCCTGGAGAGGAACCAAATTCTCAAAAAAAAAATACATAAATGATTCTTGAAAAACCCAATACCATTCTTCTTCGTCAATGGATCTACAGCCCAAATTGGGGCTTGGCCTCCTAATCTTCAGGTATTTATTTGCTATTGTGAAATGGTTTTTAGCCTTTCGCACAACTCTCTATCTACGAATTTTCACTTTCGCAGATTGGGGTGAAAAAGATATACTCACGCAAGTAATGTGCTGAAATTATACGTCGAATGGGACTTGAAGTTATGAGCTTCACATTGCAGAGCAAAATGCTATACGGCAGGCTACACCCAATCACTATTCCCGGTACAATTGTGCCAACCATATCCTACAACAATAAAATCGTCTGTATCAAGAAAAACGCCCACAAGCTGGCAACAAAATTTTGAAAAAAATCCAGAAATATGCCGAACCCCGTCACCCACAACCTGGTAACCATAATCTTTTTTTGAAGCATTTTAAGCATAGACTTCGCTGAGAAAAGGATATTAGGGCTCGTTAAAATAAATGTCGTCAAGGATTCGGTATCCTTTCCCCTCTCTGGAGGTTAAAAGAGATCTCCCTTCGCACGAAGCTGCGAGTATTTGACGCCTTCGTCAATTCCCTGTTGTTATATAGTTGTACTGCATGAAAAGTGACCGTTCGACTTACTAATAAACAGCAAACTTTAGTGAACCACTGCCTCCGACGCATTTTAGGGATAATTTGGCCAACGATGAACTTTGGAGTACAACTGGATTGACTAAAGTAGATATAGAGACAGTATCGTAACTATAAGCAACAGCGCCCATCACCGCAAAATTTCCAGAGCGCCCTCAGAGCCACGTTTATTGCGATAAAATTTGGTGTGCATGTTTATAATGCAAAAATTAAAACTAGATTTGAGTAAATTTTTAGCAAATTTGCCCGATTTTCTGAAACCACCGCCAACAGATTAATTTCTTTATTAGGGAACTTACGAAATTTATCATCTGAGTGCTTATCGACCTTAGCTGTGAAGAGTTTTGTTGACTTCTGATCGCGCCGAAACAAAAAAAAAATCGATATTTGAGTTTTACGTGCTACAAATATTCATATTTTGCGCTGAAATAGCTTATGCGCTTTCCAGTTGGAACTATAGCTCAGTGGCGAGGAGTTAGATTTATTTTATTATTCTAATAATAAAGTATTGTGATTGACACAGAAAAACAAAATTTGCTGTCATTAAATTTTGTTTTTTCCGTTTCATGACTAAATTAGCTTAAAAGAACAAAAAAAAAAAATATCCGCCCGTTATATCTGCGATATTGTTCGAGACAGGAAGTTCATTTTTATGTGGATTGCAGACTAAGATAATTGAGCAACATTACCTACATTTTTTGGGAGTGTTGGGTGAAAGGTGGAGGCGGAGGGAAGGTTAAGCTCGATATTCACAAGACCGCGGGCCTCGATGGCGCTCTCCCCATTACCTCTAAAATGTGCTCCTCTTCTCTGGCGAAACCTTTTCGCAATCTTGTCCATCTATCCTACTCTTTCGTGCGTTTTCCAGAATTGTGAAAAGTCGCGAGTGTTTAGCCAACTCCGCAGAAAGGAAGCAAAGCCAACCTCGCCAACTACCGCGCAATAGCCATTACTTCAGTGTTTTCGAAAGTGATGGAAACTGCTGTCAATGGCATAATTGTTAAATATTTCGAGGATAAACATCTTATACACGATCACCAATACAGTTTCTGTTTTAAAAAATCGACGGTAGATTTTCTGGTCTATCTAATGTAGCGCTGGAGCTCTTGCTTACGAAGGTCAAGTTCTTGCGCTTGATATTGCAAAAGCTTTTGACAGAGTTATTCATGAATGTCTCCTTGTTAAGCTCACCGTTGGCCTTGATGCTACTTTCATGGTATGTATTGAGAGTTTCTTGTCCAAACGCACTATACGAATAGTATTAGATAGCGAAACATCTTCCTCCTTCCCAACCAATTCCGGTGTCCCTCAGGGCTCCGTTTGATCGCCCACTCTGTTCTTAGTATTTATTACCGACCTTTTGTCTTCTACTTACTATTCAATCCATAGTTTTGCAGATGACAGTACTGTAGATCGCACCTATGAATTTGATTGTGGAATCAAACAAGCATCTATTGCTATTGCTTCCAATGGCAATAACAATCCGTTCGTTGAACTCAGATATCGATTTAATCCTGATGTTTCAGCGTCATCTTTCAATGTAGCCAATCATTGCGTGCAAATTTGCTCTTCCGAAGATTTTATTTTATTTTTTAGGCGTAAAGTTCAATGACCATCTCGATTGGAATCAAGACATCTCTGTAGTTGCCTTTGACACCTCCAAAAGTCTAGGTATTCTTCGTAAATGCAAAAAAAATTTGTATGCCTCACGACTTAGCTATAAGCTACAAGGCCTATTTTCGACGTCGCTTAAATTACAACTCGCATCTTTGGGCTGGGCCACCCAAAACTTATCTTGCGCTACTCGATCGAATTCAAAAAAATGCGTTCCAACTTTTTGGAGATGAAATCATTACAGCCTCTATTGACTCAATCGAGCGTCGTAGAAATATAGGAGTACTCAGCATTTACTATTGATACTTCCATGGCAAATGCTGTTTGAGGCTAAGCGCACTTATTCCATTTTTCCATGAAATACTCGTCAAACGGAACATTCACACGAGTATACTGTCAAACTGTTACCTTCCCGTACAGTGAAATTTAAACGGTCATTCATTTCTCGAACATCCAGACTTTGGAACGCATTTCCGACTAACATTTTTCCAAACTCCAGTCCTTCAAGAATAATGTTCAACGTCATTTCCGACTCTCTCCACCCGGATTTCCATAATACACTAAATTGTAATCCACGTCCTTAACCGAAATAACTGTGCAATGCATTAAGCGGTGACCCCAGTGGCGTGGCGTCCATTGATGCAAGGGAAGCAATGCTTCCCTTACGTTTTGCCATTTATTCAGTTTAGAAAAGCTAAACTGACATCAGCACAAATATGAAAATTTATTAAAAAATTTCTTTAAAAGAATGCGCGCATTATTTTCGTCTACCACTGTTTACAGCATTTACTCACTCAGGACAGATTTTTTTCTGGCCAACGAAAGTTCAAAGTCTTCCTTCCACAGGGAAAAGGATGCAACTTTAAAAACGCAAACACAAAACCGCCAGCCAATATGAGCAAAATTTTCTCGCGCGACAAGCGCAAGTTGGACTTCAATATGAAGTGGAGATGCGTCGTATTAAAATGCTTCCACCTTTCCTCTCATTGCTTTTAGTCGCATGTACAAGAGACGGAGACCGCCAGTCAATACCAGTAAAGTTTTCGCGCAAGTGTCACTTCTATACGAAGGAGAGATGTGTTAATGCAATCGCTTCCAGGCGGTGCTTTCAGTCGCAAGCTCTGGCTCTCGATCAAAGTATTGCCAGTATTGAAATTTCTGGACTAGCCGAAAAATGATCAGGAAGAAAAATGTGAAGAGGTAGATCTGGCAATATTGCCCAATGGAGACTGAATTGTAAATCGATGGCTGAAAACCGCACCTCGCACCCCCCCCGGATGAGTAGAAGTGTTGCAAATAATGATGTAAACTTGTGGAGTTATGCATATTGACGCAGCGTTTGTAGCTTGGAGCAAAATAATTGCTTCCCCTAGCCATAAAGTCACGCCACGCCACTGGGTGACCCCCTATGTTGTGCTCGGTGCCTTAAAAAAAATTAGTGATAAAATGTATTTTGAATAGTAGTACTTATTTTTAGTAAGAATTTATGTATATAATATAAAAATTTAATTTAAAATGAATCTGATAAGTTTTACTACATTTGGATAGTTAAATGAATTTAAAATTTCTATTTACATTGACGATTCACGTTTTATAGTTAAAGAGAAATTAAGTAACTATGTAATTGTTACTAAAAACATTGACTTTTGAACTTGACACCCCATTCCTCTCCTACAACAGGACACAGGAACTCTCACCACTAGGTAGAATGTGCAGAAAGACGGAGGTGGACTGAATTTCTTTTGTTTGTAGGTTGACTGAGCGGAAACTATCTGTATCGCATAGGAGTTATAGCCTCGAGCTTCGAAGTCCCGCATCCTTTCTCAGTAATCGAACCCCTCCCCCCTCCCAACCATACCAACCAGCGAACGTGTAGCAGCCATTACAGTATGAATGTTATTCGTCTAAAATTTAAGACACCTCAATTGCATTATGTTCATAGCTATTTCTGAAAAATCATTAAAAATCCACCACTCCTTCTACCACCTCCCATATAATTTCATTAAATCCAATACACTAATTTTCTCAGTGCCTATTCATTTTTTTAAGCTTAAAATACTGTAGAGTGATATGAAAAATGAATTCAATACTGTTACCTCTTCCACCACCCCCCATAGAAAATTTCTTGTGATTACAAAAATTTCTATTTCACCTGGAGTATCATATGAGTGTTGCAATCAGGACAATATTGGCGGCTTTTTTTTCTAGGACGATAGTGCGTCCAAAGACTGTTGTTAGGTAACATCTGGTCAGAATATTTCTAAAATTTGTCTGAGAAATTCGTTCACGAATGCATGCAGTTTCACGATAGTTCCCTTTTATTTAAAAATATGGCGAACAAAATTTTCGATTCGACTAATAATTGTGCTAAATTGTTCAATATCTAAACAATTAACCGCACTGATCGAGATTAATAAATAATTTAATTGAATGTCACGATTTAAAGAAAAATTATATCAGAATATAAAAATAACATAAGCATCTTATCTTCAATAAATTGCAAAAATAAAAACCTTCTTCAAAATCAATATCGAAACAAATGACCAAAACGAGCGTGTATGTTCGAATTAAGAACGAAAAACCACACATACACGTGACTTATCTATTCCAATTGATGGTTTTATTGCATTGGATAATCTTTCAGTCACATCTTTATGAAAAGCTTATTTGATAGCGTAATTGACGTAGGACAATAACGACAATATCATTCCAGATAATTGTCATTTGCACTAAATTTCCCACCTACCTTGAATCTTTGCAAAATGTTAATGCTAAGCAGTATTAATCAATTATAGGAAGTGTGGTTTGAAAATAAGATTTGCTATTTTAATTAGCTAAAAGAGTGCACTTGATTAATTCAACTTTGAAAAGAATCGTTTTGTCGGTTATTTTAATTGGAAGAAACATTTAAGATTAAGGCATATTATTAGGGTTTAAAATGAACTCACAGCCGTCAGAAGAAAAAATCGTTAAACCACATTTATTTCTTAACAGGACCATAACAGGAAATCGGTTTGGTAAATTTGAAAAACTTCTTATCTTTAACTCTTAAAAGCCGTTAATTTTTTGGTATAACCGACCGATTCTTAAATTGGCGTCATCAAGAATACGACAACAATGACTTTCTCTCACCCATGTACATTATGCTGATTTACACTTTTACGGAGTATTCAGAGCATAAAATGACTAGTGTTCTTTTAGTTTTTCTCATAGTTAGTTATACTAAATACCACCACAATCGCATAAACGCGGATGTTAGTTAATTTAAGAGATTTTTTGGTATACTGGTTGGAATTTTCAGAATTTGATATCAACAATTTTTTTTTTTTAATAATATTTTATTTATCAAAGTGTTTCGCTTAAGGTTTTTTAACTTAAGTCTTTTATTAGCATCTGAAATGTTGTACGAAACGGTTGTCTAATTGTTTTATAATTATTTTTTGTAAATTACGAAATTGTTGTTGTTATCGAATTCGAGTATAATAATAATACTTAAATAGTATCGATGATAAAAAAAATGAATAAAAAATTGTCTTCAGTGCCGTAATAATTATGACTTTTTGATAATAATCGTGTATTTTTTTTAGTTGATAAAATAATATGTCATAATAAAACAGTAAATCTTGTGTTGAAGAATATTTTTGTTTGATAAAAGTGTGAAATTTTTTAATTTTTTTTTCGAAAGTTTAATTATCATTTTTATCAGATAAATTGAAAATAATAAATTAGATACATGGTATTAGCAGAATTATTATTGAGTAAGTATTTAATTTTTAATTGTAATTGATTGTAATTTTGGTGATAATCGAACGGGTTTTTATTTATGAAAAGTTCGAAATATTGCTATTTGATAAAAAAAAAATACATTTTTAATTGCTTATGAGGCAATTTAATTTAATTTGGAGTCATTGTGAATATTTGCAATTAAAAAATATCCTGCCAAGACCCTCTTGTACAGAAATAGTTCTCTTTCCGAGACGTGATACTGACAATCGGCTTTTAGTTGTCGCCAGGAATGGCTAACTTTCAAGTCTTCCAGAAGCCAATCATAGTTTTTTTTTGAGTGTTAAAATTTGCCTTTCTTAGAGGAAGAAGGACTGGTTGTAGGTGAATTCTACTGCTCCTCCACATGCAGAAGGAGATACCCACGCATTATTGACTGAAACCTTTACTCGCATTGAAAATTGAAAGACTTCGAAAGCTGAACGAAATTCTTATTTTCATATTTCAAAGAAGTAAGAAAAAGAAGTCAACATTTTTAAAAGTTGAAATTAATTGAGGACTTGATAAAAATTGGAACTATACTACCGCTGTTTATCCGATTTTTTTTAAAAAAATGCTGAAAATTATTATCTTGAACATATCACATCAGATTTTCAAAAATTTATAAAAAAATGCAAACTATTTCAAGCTAAAATCGTGTCCTTTCCATTAAAAAATGACTTAACCTTAAATTGTAGTTTAACAAGTTACATAAACAGCATATCTTGGCTTATTTGTGATCAAGTTTATTATTACACGGTTTGATAAAGGTCTCAGCAGAGACCGAAACGTCACGAATAATTAAGCGTAACAGTGTAGAAACCGGAAATCTTTTGTTTCAATTCGAAATGCACTGTGAACACATTCACTAAGCCAAGGTGTTCAGGTTCGCTATTATTATTAATATTCTAGTTTTTTTATGCTACAAACCGTCTCATATGCCTTTTACTACCGGCAACTTTTGAATTCATCTCTTTAGATAAAAGAAAAATGAATTTTTTTCAAAAAAAACCTTTATTATATTTTCTATGTGCAACAATATTGTGTACTTTGTTAACAGTCTTCAAACTTCAAACTTAGACTGAGATCATGATACAATGATAGAGAGTATCTTTCGTTCAAAGACTGAAATTATAATTGCAATATATGCACTGAAAGATGATTCGCAACCTACTAATCATTGATTTAGAAAAATTGTCTAACAGGTCGGTAGTTCTTTTTATCATTTCTTTTTGTGAGCTCATTTTACTTTATTATTCTAATAATAAAGTATTGTGATCGACACAAGAAAAAAAAAAACTTTGCTATCCTGAAATTTTTTTTTTCGCGTCATGACTAAATTAGCCTAAAAATGCAAAAAAAAAATTCGTCCCGCCGTACGCCGTCCGTGATTCAAGCAATTAATTAAAAAGCTATTAACATCCAGCCACCCTTACCCCTTCTCCTCCCCTCATAAAACCCAAACTTGCAGAAACGAAACAAATATTCTTAAATTGACAACAGCCCTGCCCAAGAACTCCCTATCACTTAGCCTTCCCTAACCACTCTAACCTGAATATTGACTTTCCACTCATGCGCACCTTGTCCCAAGAATAATAAAGTTTCGCCCGACTTGTTGGTAGTTTATTTACTTTATTATTCTAATATTAAAGTATTGTGTTCGACACAAAAAAAAAAATATGTTACCCTGAAATTTTTTTTCGCTTAAGAACTTTTAAAAATAGTTGAAACAAAATTGCGCCAAAAGTCTTGAAATCGCTCTTGCCCGTCTACCCCCTCCCATACAAAAGTATGATTTCGACCAATTTCATTAAATCAACTAATAACCAACAAATTAAAAGCTACGAACTTGAAATTTTGTACAAGCACCATACAAAAGAAACGAAATAAAACTGCATCACAAATTTTACGATTCCTCTACCCCCTCCCATACAAATGTTTGGTTTCGTGAATTTAAAATACACCGAACCCAATGAAAATTCTATGCAACTTCGTCTATGAAACTGACATTCTATACAAAGAATATTGGATTTGGTTCAAGCAATCACTTAAAAAACTATTTACATCCACCCACCCTTACTATCACCCATCACCCCTCCCCTCATAAAAACTCAAACTTGCATAAATAAACGAACGAAATATTGATTATGTGTACTGGAGCTTTTGAACGTTTCCGCAAAGTGTTAAATTGACAACTACCCTGCATAAGAACCCCCTTTCACTTAGTCTTCCCTAACCACTCTAATCTGCATATTGACTTTCCACGCATCCATAACTTGTCCCAAGAATAATAAAGTTTCGCCCGACTTGTTGGCAGTTTATTTACAATACCACCGAAAATATTCTTTTTACTTTGTTTCATAGCAACAAAGGTATCGGTTTTTTTTTCGAGTCGTTAGGATGTTATTCATTATACTTTTCCAAGAAGAGATTTTGTATACCTGCCAGATCGATTCCTTGAGAAGGCCTTCTGAAATTTCCATTTGGTTTGATCTACGAAAATTTGCGTTAGCATTTATTAGTGAAACCTGGCTAAAGAGTAATAAACAAATAACTTCAAAATTATATTATTTATTGAATAAACAGAGAGCAGTCAAACCACAAGGAAGTTGGTATAATTATTCATAAGTCATTATGACACAAATTAATCTCTGCGCTAAATACATCTGTTATTGAAAACATTGATACTGAAATTGAGTTTGCTGCTAGTAAAACCATAAAAGTGGTTTCAGTATACTTTTACTGGAATGTTAATAGCAATAAGAAATATTTATTCAAATGTGATCTGCGTAAACTATTTACGCTAAGTGGAGATTCCTTAATAGCAGGCAACTTCAACTGTAGGCATAAAACGTGGAGCAATCCCAATTTCTTCAAACGCATCCAATATCTCTTCACTTTTCTAACGATCCAACTTTTGTACCATTCAAAAAAAAACAAAACCCATCTACTCTTGAGTTTGTAATCTGCAATAACCAGTGTGTAATATCAAAGCCGCTTCTACTTAATGGACATACATCTGATCCTCTTCCTGCTTCTTTCCAAATAGTATAACTGCTAAAAACTCATCCACATAAGTATCTCTCTAGTTTCAATAAAGCCAATTGGATCAAGATTCAAAGCGTATTGGACACAAAAATTGATTTAACCAACAGATCCCCTTGACACCCTTACCTGAAGTTGATAGTCTTCATATTGAATTTAATGATAATATATAGTCAGGACTTCGGTATCTTTTCTCTTTCTGTAGGTTAAAAAAGATCTTTCTTCGCACAAAGCTGCGAGTTTTTGAGGCATACGTCAAATCCGTGTTGTTATATGGTTGTACTATGTGGAAAGTGACCGTTCGACTTACCAAGAAACTGCAAACTTTAGTGAACCAATGCCTCCGACGCATTTTAGGAATATTCTAGCCAGAAGTGATCTTAAACGACGAACTTTGGAGTACAATTGGACAGACTAAAATAGGCATTGAGATTTAAAGGAAGTGGCAGTGGATTGGTCACAATTTGAGGAAACTAGAGCAAAACATCGCCAAAAATGCTTTGGATTATAATCCTCAAGGAAGACGTTGGGTCGGAAGCGAGCAATTTAGCAGGAGTCCAGAGGAATAAACAAGTCTTGGCAACAGCTAAAGGCTGATGCTCAAGATCGCAACTTGTGGAAGAGAGCTGCTTCTGTCTTATGTCTCTATAGGGGATCATAACAGGAATTTAATTGTGATTGATAAAAATTTCGATAAGCTGCAATGTTTCCAAGGTACATCTGCCTTTCTATTTCAAAAGAAATTCGTATTCAAAAAAGGAACGATTGCTTACGCAATTGGCAAAGGACTAGAACACCTAGCTTTAAAACTTCATGCAAATCGCTTAACTCTCTCATTAACAAAATGATGAGCACTTTTAGAAATATAAAATAAAAGTCTAAGTTATCTAACCTGAGTAATTGCTTCAAGCCTGTCCGGAACATAGTCTAGGTAATTAAAAATAAAAGAAGTACAAAATCCCATGTTGGTGGACGGTAATAGTAAACATATTAAATATGAGGAAAAACATAACAGAATTATGATTGGGCTTAAAGCCCAATCATATGATACTCTAGATGAGATGGAAATGACTTTAATATACCGGTAAATATGTCATCTCAAATTCTTTCGAATAGTGAGAAGAGACTTTGCATGGGAGGTGGTAGAAGTAGAGGCGGAGGTTTGTATTTCTCCTATGTGACACCGAAAATGGCGTGTAAAATGTTTCGTGCTGAATTTAAAATTTTTAGTTTTCATTATTTTTAAAGAAATTGGTCGTAGTTTTCCTTAAATTGAGGCATTTGTATGGGAGGTGGCAGAGGAAGTGGAACGTTTTAGATGATTTTGACACTGCTTATCATCACCCTTATCACTATGCTTTGATTCAATTTCAAAGTCGACAGCTCTCATATATTCGAAGGAGAAATGCTTTTCTTGAATTTATAATACAGATATTTATATGGGAGGGGGTAGAAGGAGGGAAGCTGAGCTAATAATTTTTTCCAGCATTTATTGGAACTATTAAAAAACAAATTCTGGCAAAATTTTAAGTTTATACTTTTTCTAGTTTTAATGGAAATCGATATAATGCATTTAACAAAAATGATGCATTTGTATGGGAGGGGGTAGAAGGAGTGTAAGGATGAAAACAATTTTTTTTTCTGTTATTGATATTTCTATTTTTATACTTTGTGCGAAATATCAAATTGATAACTTTAACAGTTTCGAAGAAAAATAATTTAATTTAAATTTCAAAATTTCGTGAAATTTGTATGGGAGGGGGTAGAAGAAATGAGGGGAAGTTGCTAATTTTTTCAGTGCTGATTGGAATTATAATAAAATTAATTCTGGCAAAAATTCGTTTTTATAACTTTACTAGTTTCGATGAAAATCGAAAAACTGCATTTTTCAAAATTATGCATTTGTATGGGAGGGGGTAGAAGGAGTGATGGGATCGGATCAATATTGAGTCATATTAATGGTATCTATATCATAATACTTGAACCCAAATTTCAAATCGATAGCTTATATAGTTTCTAAGAAAAATCAATTTCTGAAAATTTCGAAATTTCGTGAAATTTGTATAAGGGGTAGAAGGAGTGGGGGGATGTGGCCCGTTCACGAACTTAAAGTTTCTTTTTTGCTAAAAATGACACACAACAAATTTCAGCACGATAGCTCAAAACGTTCGAGAGTTATGCTGTAGACAGACGGACAGACAGACAGACGGACAGACGGACAGACGGACAGACAGACAGACGGACAGACGGACAGACAGCAACTCGGAATCAAAGTTTTTGAGCGACAACAAATATTTCTGTACCCTTGGCGGCTCTGTGCGAGCATTATTTCTTAGCGTTACAAACGGTAAGGCAAACACAATATACTCTCAGATTTCATCTAGAGTATAAAAACAGACAGCATTGCAAAAGTTTTTCACTCATATTTTACTTTTGATACATGTCTTTCTGATACATTAACGGAAACTGATGTTAAAAATAAGCTTTTATTAAACTACGCTTTTATTAAACTAAATAATATTAAAAACTTAACAGGACTACGATTGGGCGTAAAGCCCAATCATGCGATAGTCTAGTTGAAAGAAATTTTGATTCTAAGAAATTTTGTATGGGAGGTGGTAGAGGGGGTGACGACATTGAACTAATTTTTTCACATCCCGCTAAAGTAGCTATCAAAATATTTTATATAAAATTGAAACTCGAAATTCTGATAGGTTTTGAGAAAATTAGTGTATTAAATTTAGTGAAATTGTGCAGCTTTTATGGCAGGTGGTAGAAGGAGCGGGAGGTTTTCAGTTTTGTTTTCTGTAATAACTATAAAGATTATACCCTTTACATATCTCAAATTTTAGACCAATAACATTCACACTTCTCAAGAAAATCGCTTTTATGTAAAGTTCTGAAATTGGGTCACTTTGTATGACAGGGGATAGAAAAAGTGAAACTAATTATTTTTTTCGATCTAACGAATAATTCCAACTAAATGCTTAGTGCACAATTCCAGCTCGATAAATTTTGTACGTACTGAGTAAATTGGATTATAGTATTTCAACAAAAAGTGCAGTTTGTATGGGAGGAGGTAGAAGGAGTTAGGCGATTGAAATAATTTTTATACTGTGGATTGGTTTTTTATTTTAGTAAAAAGTATAGACATGGAGTTTATGTATGGAATAAAATATCCGACAAACAATGCACAACAGACACAAAAAAAAAAAAAAATGGAGCTAAATTCAAAATTGATTTTCGGTGTTCAGACCAGCGATCTTTTCGAATCACAAATAGTTTTACACTTAAGCTTTGATATAATGTCAATGAATTAATCAATTTCCTGTTAAGATCCACTAAATGGACATAGGACAAAAAAAATGTCTCTTCTACAAGGCGCGATCCTGAACATCGGCCTTTGGCTGTTGCCAGGACCTGTTTATTCCTCTGGCATCCTGTTCCGCTGTTCGCATAGTCAACCAACCTGAAATCTCCCATGAGGATCATAATCCAGAGCTTGTTTGGAAATGTTTCGCTCTGGTTTTCTCAAAGTGTGACCGATCCACCATCCTTTCCGCCTTTAATTCTTAATATTTATTTTAGTCTGTGGAGTCGTACTCCAAAGTACATCTTTGGAGATTACTTTTGACCGAAATATCCCTAAATTGTGTCAAAGGTACTGGTTCACGAAAGTTGCAGTTTATTAATAAGCCTAACGGTTCTATTCAATTTAGTACAACCATATAGTAACACGGATTTAACGCATGAAGCATTCGAAACTTCATGCGAAGAGCGATCTTTCTTAACCACCAGAATGATGTGTGCTATTCGGTTATTAATTCGTAGTTTGATAATTGTTAAAATTCTCCAGCTAATTCTATAACCTCCCTTTCATGAAAGACAATTTATAAATGGGAACTGCTAAAAATTATTTTTGGGGAATCTTTTAAGCTAAATTGGGTACATTCATGTACATTGTAGTACATTCATTGCATTGTTTTTGATTAAATTCTCAGCTGTGCAACTTGGAAGACGGCCCAGTAGGAATTATTGGTAACGTTAAGCATTGATTCCTACTAAGCCGTCTCTCAAGTTGCACAGTTTAAATCGCCGAAATAATTGACTTTAATACACTTAAATTCAAGGAAACAAAAACCTTATATTAGTAACTATTATAGTAATCTAAAACTTCTTAATTGAAGTAGAATTTGAAAGAAAACTTAATTAGTATGAATTTAAAATTAGCAAAATTTCTTACATATATCTAAGACATAAAGAGAATAAGAGGGTTATTCGATTTGCTATATTTCTCTGATTAGTTTCATGTCTCTTTACACACAAAGCTATATGTTTTGTTGGAATCACAAGCAACAATTATTTAATTGATGGAATCACTAAATCATGAGCATGATATTACCACTATTACTAGACCCATAGTAACATGTGCAGCATCAGTAAGGTAGCGCAAGACACTACAGAAAACAACTACTCAGCAAAATCTGGCTTACATTAAAAACAAAAATTTCGTTTGATCTGTGAAAGTTTTTTCATAACTGAAAGTAATTGTTTTTTAAAAATGAATTTTGGATAATTTGTTAAAAATATTTAAAAATTGAAAATTATTAAATTTGAAAACGTTGTGAAAAAAAATGTTGTTAAACAGACAACATCCAAAAATCGGTGATAAGTTCAATTTAAAGAAAAACAAAAGTATCTTTTGTTTTCACTACCAATTATCGGCTTCAAATAATTGCCAAATTGCAAATCGCTAATACCTCTACTACAAAGTTGGACTTTGTTTTCCCTAACATTGATAAGAACCATAGATAATTCTCTTGAATTGTCTGTTTCCTCTTCGTTTACTGCTTACTCATAAAATTCCCATAAAAAAATATCACTCGAAATCAATAATTTTAATCGATAACACATCGAAAAAAAAAAATCGATGTCGCGCATTACTGCTCAACAAAAGATGTTTTAAAGTCGATAATCACCTAGAAAATGACTATCTTATCATCGGGTCTTCAAACAGCTCATTAATTAAGTCTAATCTAATTTTTGGAAATCGATTTATTAAAAAAAAAATTTAATCCTTCCAATCAGTTAAAAAAAAATGAATAGTATCCAAAAATGTTGTTTGTGTAGATAAAAATTAAAAAAGACATGATCACGGTTTTGGCAGACTTATATACACTTGTCATTAGATATCGGCCAACAGTTGCTTAATTTACGACCAATCATTGGGCTCTTTATTACTGATGACATCTTTGCGATAGTACGATACTCAAATTGAATTTAATTTTTTTTTTCGTATTTTTATTTACAATCTTAGATAGTACCTGGTCAAAGTAGCTAAAATTTTTAGGTATTTTTTTTTAAAGTGTTAAGAAATTTTCTGGTTACTTTTTAAAAGTTTAGTGGGTTTCGATTTTACGTCGAGGAAACGTGTCATCAATTATCGTATCGAATTTATTAATATTGATTTGACATTCGTAGGCTATAAGAAATAATTAGTGGTTAGTTTTTTTTGATGTGATTAAATTTTTATTAAATGTTTTTTGATAGTGTCAAATATAGTGAGAGTTAAAGAATTATCGTGGATTCGGTTGAGTTATATTTTGTTTTTGTTAAGGAAGTTTACCAAAATGGATAAAGAAAGAAAATCAGTTTCGAAAGATACTTCATCAGGTAAACTGAATTTTTGAATTTCCCACGTTTCTTTGCAATATTCATTAAGAAAATATCAAGGAATGATTTTTTTTTCGATCGGTTTACCCATCCTCTATTTGTGTCACCCCTTTAAAATTCAAAGGGGTAAAAATGAAATTTTTGAACTTGTTCCAACAATGAAATACTAATTTTTTTTCCAACTCTTTTTATTTCCCATCGATAAAAAAATTATGATTTTAGTTTTTTCAGGAAATTCTCAAAAAAAAAAACCACAATTCTTGACATGACCTTAAGTTTACCTTACCGTGACATTTTCATCATCAAATTCTATTTGGGGCCCCGTTGCTTTACAAACAGACAAAAAGGTTGGTTATGGTTTGTCACCTTTTGTGCCTTGTGAAAAAAAGATCAAAACCTTTATCTTCGCTAGAAGTAAGGAAACTCACAAGTGAGATGAATTGAAGCCTCCTTGAAGTTAACCTTCGTTTTTGTGGTTATTTATGAGGGCTTGTTGTGTATTGATTAATTGTTTATCTGCGACGATTGAGCACAGTAATATAAAATTTTTCGAAGATTTGATTGAGATAAAGATGGTATTGATTGTTTTATTGATAGCATCTGATAGTTAGTAGTTTTGCTTACTTACTTTTTAAAGAAGAATAAGGTTAGCTCTTAGAAGTTGTTTGCAAATTTCTCCAATTCGAAGAAATTGATAATTGGATTTCGTAAAAAAAGGTGCATTGCAGTCAATTATAATAACAATTTCGGTGTCATCCCTAAACTGAAAAGCAAGCAACTGGCTGAACTCTTGTATTTTGATCTTCAGATAGAAAAATTTCCACACCAACAGGTTGCTAGAATTATATGTCGACTGGGACACGAACTCACAACTTTCTTTTTAGGCCAACACGCTAACCACAAGGTGTCACAAGGGCTTTAAATGAGGCAATGTTACGTTGTTGTCGCACTAGGAAGCCAAGAGGTACACAGGAGCCATCTTGGTAGAGCCGCAAAATTCAAGATCTCGGGAAAAGCTGTAGGTTACTTTTAAATAAGTCCAAGCCAACCAAAGATGTCTCAGACTGGCAATCCTATAAGGAAGCCTTGCGTTGTTATAAAAAGAACTTGAAGAAAGCGCAGCGCAAACCTTTTAAAGTTTTTTACGGTATGGTAGAAGACTCTTCCGAAGCGTCAAGACTTGGCAAAATTCTCTCTATCTTCCCCCGCTATGCCAAGCTACATGAAGAAATCTGGCGGGGTTTCAACCTGTTCGAGTGACGAAACTATTAATCTTCTCTCAAATACTCTCTTTTCAGGTAGCTCTGCAATCACTTTTCACTGAGAAGAGCACCAGCTCAAGTCTCCACTGGGCGGTTCTAAAATCATCATCACATGGAACAAAATCCTATGGGCAATAAGCAGCTTCAACCTGCATAAATCCCTAAGACCGGATGGCATAATACCTGTAGAATTTTAAAAAACCTCTGATATAATCCTTCCTTGGTTGGATACTATTTTTGGAGGTGCCTACGACTGGAACATAATTCTGAAATATGAAAGCAGGTGAAAGAGGTTCTTATCCCCAAAGCGGGTAGAATCTCTCACATATGTCCGAAGAATCATAGAACGATTGGTAGACATGCATCGCATCGCTTGAAACGGCCCTACACATTCGTATGTCGTGTTGAAAAATCCCTAAGTATTAAAGTATACATCACGGTAGCTTTTGTCGAAATCGTAAGACCAGAAGCAATTAGGACGCATTTTAAATTCTGTTGGTAGACACTTCGATTGGCTTGTTGATAATTTTTTCTTATAGCTCCAAGTTGAATTCAGGGGTCACCCTTTAATACTATAGCGTACAGTCTAGTCGATTTTGGAAGGAATAAAACAAAATGAAAATAAACAAAATATAATTATATATTTATCATTAATAAAAGAAATCGGTGAATGTTGCTTTTAAATTGCATAATATTATAATCACCGCGGGTAGTGCATTCCACATTTTGCTTGTTCGACGTAAAAACGACTGCCTATATTTCACGGCACGTGATTTCCGTGGCTTAAGCGTACACTCATGATTACTTTCAGTAGCACGAGTATTACGCGAGAATTTATATAAAGGAGGGATATGACGACTAATTTCACGACTATAGCGGCTATGGAAATATCTGTAGTAGAGGGTGAGTGCTCCGACATTTCTGTGATGTTCAATGGAGTCTAAGGATGCAATTATGGCATCATCTCCAATAAGTCAATGTTGACGTTTAGGATTATTAGCAAAGAACTAGTCGTCGCATCCGCTTGAAGGTTTGTTAGTAGAGGGACACCGTAAGGTGGAATCCTATCTCCACTTCTGGGAACGTAGCGGTTAATGGACTACTGCTAAAACTGGAAGATTTTGATTGCATAAGTGGAAGACGTTGCTTGAGCCATCTCTGGCAACCGAGTACTCTGGGGAGGTTGTGCAAATTGCCCTCTCTAAATGGACTCGTGAATGTGGTCTGGGAGTGAACCCACACAAAACCGAGCTAGTCCATAATACAAGAGAAAACACAAAACTCTACATTTTGACCTCCTGATTGGGATGGTACCAGTCTTGTTTTCGTAGATAGAGTAAACTACCTGAATCTTATTTTGGATAGGAAAATGAGCTGGAATAATAATATTGTGGAACGTGTAAGCAAGGTTACTGTTGCGCTTTAGTCCTGTAGGAAAGGCTTAGGTAAGAAATGGCGAATTCGGCTCAAGTAGTGCATTGGCTCTACGTTGCAGTCATCAGATCCATCTTCTTTTATGTTGTGATTGTGTAGTGAATTGCCCTGAAGACTGTGAAAAATCGCACTCTCCTTCTCCAAGATGAAGAAAACAGGATGTTTAAGCATGAGTGAGCCTCTGAGAGGAACCTCCTCCTAAGGATTAATAGTATTGTTTCATCTGTTACCTCTCGACTTGATCGGTAAACAGACGTCTCATGGGCAGCCGTCCGCTTGAATGAGATTCGAGAGTGCATCTGCATTCAAACTAGTCACTCTTAAATTCTGGAAGATTTTCTGGAGAATTTAACCGAAAACACAGACTACACTTTCCCAAATTTTGATTTTTATAATAATTTCCTCATCGTCATCCCCTCGAGACAAAGCTGTGAGGAAGATGAAATACAGGAGGAAGAGTCCATATCCTTTTACTGATGGCTCTGAAACTAGAAGTGCAGACCGATGAGGTGTTTTCTCCGCAATGCTTAATTTAAGCATATCTTTCCGTCTTTGGCTCATTGTTGTGTGTTCCAGTATGTTATGGCGATAAAAGAAATTTTGGCCTGGCTGAAGTGTAATGTAGTATCTACTATCTTCACATCTTCACTGATAGCCAGGCCGGTTTTAAATCCTTTGAATCTATCATGTCTACATCCAAGACTGTTCTTGGTTGTCGTGCATCTCTGATGGAGATGGCTAAACAATTTAATATTCCCCTGTGCTAACCAGGGCATTCCGGGGAACAATAGGGCCGAAGACTCGCCTGGCACGGAACCACGTTGCAGATTCATTCTGTGCGATTAGCAAAGCCAGCGACAGATGGGCAAACGGTGTTACGTCTAATTACATTAGAAAGATTTAGCCTGTGCTGGATTTAAGACGCTCTGTTAGACTGAGCTCGCTATGCAGACAGATGATCAACTCTGTAGTTGGAATCGTTACAGAACACTGCTTCATAGGGAGATATGCCTCTGAGGCTTGGCCTTCCGTTTAATGAATTTTACAGAAGCTGCAGAGATGGAGAAGAGGAAGACGATTCTTAATCTATTTTGCACTTGCCATACTCTCTCCAGAAAAAGAAGATGCCATCTAGACACACACTTCTTCGATAGTCTCGGTAATCTGGAAACGTAAAAAGCTTCGGCTAGCTCACCGGTACGAGTCTTTTCGGAAATCCTGTGGCATCACAACGGACCAGCTTTTGGTCTGGACAGAACCTTCTATCTGCCTACCTACCAATCATGTGAGGGGGAGAATTTTTGAGCGGTTCGGAACAATATTTTTTGGCAAAAATTTTATTGATATAATTATATTTTAGCCATCATTTCATCGCTTTGATAGAAGAAGAAAAAAAAAAAAAATCAAATGCTATAATATTAAAATTTCAATTTTTCGTGAAATTTATATGGAAGGTGGTAAAAGGAGAAAGAGATCTTGGCTCATTCACAAATTTAAATTTCCTGTTTGCTTAAAATGATCTTAACAGACAGACAGACAGACGGATTTTTAGATGTCTGGCAATCAGGTTTTATCTCGATCTGCAAGCCTGCAAATTTTTGATATTACACCGAAAATTTATCTTGTAATGAACATGAGTACAAAAGAAATATGATAGCTGCGTTGTTTTTTTCGTAATTTTTTGACGCGAATTTGGAATGCATTACCACAGTATATGTGTTATATTTTTGGTGCAAAATAAAAAAAAATTGAGAGTTTTGTAAACGCGCTAAGCGGACAATGGCGCCCAATCTAGAGGTTTGGCATTGGAAACGTAAAACAAAACACAGCTTCCGATCTCGACTAGAGTAGAAAATTAATAAAATTAATAAAAATAAAATATTCTTGAAATTTTCGGTGTTTGTATTGGAGGTGGTAAATAATACTTAGGCAGTAAATTTTTTTCAGTACGGGGCTAATTATATTCCAACCAAAGTTCATATTTATATTTTGAATGGAAATGTTTGCAACAAATTTTCATATATTGTGAAATTTTTATGGGGGTGGAAGAGGACGGGTGCAATACGTTTGTAATATTTTCGAAATAATGCATTCAATATGAGGTGATAAATAATGAATGAATAGGGTTGATTGGGCTGAATTCTGCGCGATCCTTTATGCCTTATGAAATTAGTTACTTTATTTGTATGGAATCATCAGTGAGTACATCTGTAATCATTTTCAGTGATTATGGGACAAAATTATTTGGCAATATTATGATTCAATTCGTAAATTTAACAAAGAACTACAATTCTTGATACTAAAAAGAAAAATATTTCATAGGAAATGATTATTATGTAACCTTGACCTTACTTTTAGACCAAAAGTATTTCTTTTCATCTCGCTGATTTCTTAAGTTATCATATGGTAGACTAAATTCACCCTTTAAAAATTTCTTAGTAATTCATTTTTCTCTGAATATTATTGATAAGTGTTGCAGCTAAAGTTAAATTTAACTTTGACTAAATATACATATTCGGATTTTATCTTAAGTACGAAAATAAGAAACTCAACGGATAAGATAAATGAAAAATTTGAAAATCCCGATAACCACGAATCAAATCCTTTATAAAACATATAATTGTTTTTTTTTTGTCTACCCTATCCTGAGGCTGATTATAGACGTTCTGGGTCCGTTAAATTTTCAGTTCCCCTTCAAATCATAAAAATATTTCCTTTGTACGATTTGAAGTGAAGCAATTGTCCTCCTTTTTCCGAATGTAATTTTCCTTTCAATGCACAGCGTAGGTATACTGACAATAAGGAGGGCATTTGCAAGTACTTCGCGCGCTCTTCGTTTAAACAGGCGCACAAATACACAAACATATTTATCCCAGGATTGAAGAAAACATAGCCAGCTATATCCGTAGAAAATAAAAGAAGCACTTCGCGGCAACGTCATTATGTCATTGTTTTTTCTCAACGAATCCGAATCCTTGCAGAATATTCATAGCTTAACCATATATGTTGTTTTTGTATAGTACAGACATTCAAATTCTGCGAGGAATCGTCCGACATGACGACAGCGATGAGTTCAAGCCTGAATGCATTAACCGGCATATGAATTTTTTCGAATAAAATTCCGCGGCGGACAGATGACGGCAAGGAACGGTGATGCTTCGAAAAATACACGCTCTCAAGTTGATGATGATGATGATTCTAGGGCGCGCACTAATGACATGAACATTATGAGAGCAAAAAGCCAGAAGGCTCGAGGTAACCCCGAAGTAATAGAATCAAAAGGACCTTAAGACACGCGTCAGAATACTTCCGGTACATTCCGCAATCGTTTTGTGTACGAAGAAGAAGAAGGCTTTTAAAATGAACTTCCGTTTCTCAGTCTGAAGACCTCCGTATGTACACGCCTCTTCCATCTTTTCTAGTATGTTATAGTCCTTGTAGTCGTTTTGCTGATCAACAATAGGTCTTATGCACATTGTAAGTATATCTCGAATCTCAAGGAAGATTTTTTTTTTTCGAACTAAAACAGGAATGAGTCGAACCTTTAAAGAGACTGCTGCATTATCTTGAACGCGGGCAAGGTCCTTGATTGCAATCACTGCTCTGCGCATACGATATTAGATTACCAAGGAGTATAATTATAGCCGGGACGACGACGTGTCTTATTTGACAGTTAAGTCAGATGTTCGGCGAACTATTTCCTTTATTCGCAAGTTGGCCTTTGGGTTACATGGTCATGACCCTCTTCTAATCGACCTAAGGACTTTTTGTTCTTCCAAGATGTTGTTGGAATGGTTGTAGTCCTGTTTTATTATTAAGGACCTTACCAGTCAATGAATTCACCGTATACATGACATCGCTATATATAAATATTTTTGTGATTTTCTCATATATCGTCGAGTTCTTTGCGAAATCCTTGACTTCGATAGGAACAAAAGTCCCGAAATACATGAACAAGGCACATAGCATTCCGATAAAAGCGTATATGACGTTCGGAGATTTTTTTTTTGAACTGACAAAGAGCTCTTGACATCATTAAAAAGCAAAAGTTGGCTTCCTGCTGAGTAAATTATGGAGTGGACTTGGATTTCTATCAAATCTAGAAGATACTCCTTAGGGTCTTTGTCTCTACGTACATACAAATATACGAATGTGCCTACTTTGAGATATAGGATTGTACCCCAGAAAAACTTACCGTTGATGAAAAGTCGATCATATAAAGAAGATATGCAGACGATGATGTCAAGGACAATTTCTAGTTCTGGTTCTCATTGCAAGAACAAAAAAAAAAGGCGCGAAAAGTCGATACGAACGTGTGAACTACCCAATCACCATATGACGTCGATCTAACATCGAGCACTTTCGATATATCCTGCCTTGTGTGTAGGACCCCTAGAAGCCGATGGTTGATTTTTTCCGATAGAGAAATAGTTATGAAATATTCATAACTGATCAATTTCCATATTTTGTAAGATGACAAATTGGATCCCTATCAACTTGTGACAGTTCCACTCATTCAATGGGATTATACCGCATTAACAAGAAACTTATGTTTATTTTACGAAACAGAGGTTGCGTTGTAGTATCCGTGTTGATGCAGTGTTTCATTGTCGTGTTTTGGGTATCGATATCGGTTATATTTCTATTTGATTCTTCCACTTTTGTATGGAAATTAGTGGAGAAATTTGTTTTAATTAAATTTCATTGGGATGATCACTATTTATATAAGAGATTTAGTTAGGGGATGTAGCTGTTATCCGAGTATAGATTTTGTTTTTGATTCAAATATCATTTGTATCTTAGTTTATATTGAATTTTCGGAGAGCTGCGAAGTTTCTTTTGAACTCTAACTTTATCTAAGATTATAGTTATGGTAAAACAAATCAGTATACATTTAAAAACAATTTAAATAATATTTAAAGCGAATAACATTACCGATACAATGGCCAAAAATTCCAATATGCTACTGCCTCCACCTTTCGCCTTAAAAATATTTTCCAAGTCACCTATCCTTTTAAGAAATTTTAAATTGGCTTATCAAAAATCTGAAGTAAAACATGAAAGAACTACGATAGCGAGGAAACTCCAACCATGCAATACTTTAAATAAAGTAAAAATTATTTAAATTTTAAGAAATTATTTTACTTTGTATGGGATATAGAGTAATAGAAGGGATGTAAGTTTTACGCTCCATTAATAATACTTATTACAGGAGTAAAGTATGCAAAATCTGAGGAATGAAAATTGGTTTACCGCGGTTACACTATAATTTAAAATAGATAGAAGGTTGTGCAAACAAACTTTCCACAAGAACAAATAAAATGTTAAGCAGCCTGAAAGTCAGGAGGCCATTACCCAATTTGGACTATAGTGCCATTGAAGAAGAAAAATATTTGTACAGTGCACTACAAATTAAAGTTAAAAGTTCCTAGTTTTACACTGTTCTGAGCGTCTGAAGATGCTCTGCTCATTATCATCTCCAATAATTGAAACAGTAATTCTCAGTAAAGTTAAAAATATTTAAAGTGCTTCAGCCCGTATATGCGACTCGTACTAAAGTTGAGGTCTGATAGACGGTTGCAAGATCTAATATTGTGAAATATTATCTGTTTTTCATGAATTTTTGAGATTTTTCGCGGCATTTTAATTATAATGAAGAGCTGCTTAGAAAGTTTTTTTTTCGTTTTTAATTATAAAAATTACAGATAATACTCTAGATAAAATAGGACTGAGTTTATTGCACCGGAAAATGTGTCATTTAAAATTCTTTCGAATAGTGACTTGTGTATGGGAGGTGGTAAAAGCGTAGGGGGAGTTTTGAAATGTTTGTGTATAACACCGAACTCAGTATACAAAATGAATTTAAAGTTTGCAGCTTTCATAATTTTAAAGGAAATTGAACAATTTTTGTCTGAATTTATGGCATTTGTATGGGAGGTGGCAGAGAAAGTGGAAGGTTTTGGATGATTTTGAATCTGTTTATCAATATCCTCATAGCACAGCATTACTATTTTAAAGTCGATAGCTCTCATACGTTTGAAGGAGAAATACTTTTCTTGAATTTTCAATACAAAAGTTTGTATGAGAGGTGGTAGAAGGAGTGGATCGAAGTTCATATTTTTTTTAGCATTTATTGTAATTTTTAAGGGAAAAATTCTGGTAAAATTTTAAGTTTGTACTTTTTCTAGTTTCAATGAAAATCGATTAAATGCATTTCCCAAAATTATGCATTTGTATGAGAGGGGGTAGAAGGAGTATTCGGATTGAAACCAAATTTTTCGACATGAATGATATTTGTAATTATATAATTTTCTCAAATTTTAAATATGATAGCTTTGACAGCTTTGAAGAAAAAATAACTAATTTAAAATCCGGAATTTCGTGAATTTATTATGGGAGGGGAATAAAGAGTAAGGTGAAGTTGATAGTTTTTCCAATATTGATTGCAATTCTAATAAAATTAATTATGGCAGAAATTGGTTCTTTTAGCTTTGCTAGTTGCAAAGAAAATGTAATAAATGCATTTTTGAAAATTGTGCATTTATATGGAAGGGGGTAGAAGGAGTAGATCAATATTTCTTGACGTTAATTATATTTATATTATGATACTATAACCTTATTTTCAAATCAATAGCTAAAATGGTTTCGGAGAAAAATCAATTTCCTGAAATTTTGAAATTTCATGAACTTTGTATGGGAGTGGGCCGATGTGGCCCGTTCATGAACTTAAAGTTACTTTCTTGCTTAAAGTGACATATGTATGAGAAATTTCCAGCACAATAGGTCAAAGCTTTCAAGAGTTCTGTTGTAAATAGACGGACAGTCAAGCAGAAGGACAGACGGTTACTCGAAATCGAGGTTTTTGAGCGGCAACAAATATTTCGGTACACTTGGCGACTCTGAGCGAGCATTATTTCTCAGCGTTACAAACGGTAAGAGAAACACAATATACTCTCAGATTTCATTTTGAGTACAAATTTTCCCCCAATGTTTCTACCACTTCCTAAATAAAAGGTACAATTTTCCGAAATTCAATCTACTAACTTGCTTCGTACCTATAAAATTTAAGAAACTCAAATCTGGTGAAAATATTTTTCTAGAGATTGTAATATGATATTAGGAAATTATTTGAATGTCAGTACCCCATATAGCACCTCGCATACAAAATATGATAATTTCTTCATCTCTGTAGCATCTAGAGTATTCCATTATTGGCTTACTCGCAATCCTCTATGTTTAAATGGAACGACTAAAATTGCAAAACTATAAAACCCATCCCAAATCTTAGCATAACTCTTATGATATTGAGAAAATTAACACTATGCCATCGTTATCTAAAATAGCAAAAAAAATTCGGCAATGTTTTATAACATAGCTGGGAATAACGAACTAAAAATAATTTAATAATTGTCTCCAGTAGTTTTTTTAAGCATATAAACGTATATCTCTTTTCCGTTTTAGGAATATAAAAAAAAAATTTAGAATCAGAGTTTTTATTTAAAAAAAGACGCCTGATGAAGTTAAGCTGAGTTATCTATTGTGTGTTCTATTTTATCGTGGGATTTCCTACTAAAAACAATGAATGAAGTAATTTTCTAGGCTTATCGTACTAAGCTGCAAAATATGAAAATAAAGTGAATTAATTTTTGGGTTAAGAATAAGTTCATAATACGATTTTGATAACTGTTTTGTAATTTGTTTTTATTATTTATTTCACTGAATTTATAGGAATTCGATATTGGTTTGGTGAAAATACAGTGCATTTCGAATTGAAAGAAAACATTTCCGGATTCTATAGTGTTACGCTTTATTATTCGTGGCTTTTCGGTCTCTGCTGAGACCTTTATTAAACTGATCCGTTCGATAAAGGTCTCAGCAGAGACCGAAACGTCACGAATAATGAAGCGTAATAGTATATAGAATCCGGAAAATTGTTCTTTCAATTTGATATTTCGATGGCTTAAAGTCACAAAAACGTAGGTACATTTTTGGTACTGATTTCTGTACACGTATCTTCATATAATGTACACGTATCTTCATAAAATGTACAATCTGTTTAGTATCACAGTAACGTAACTGGATATACGTCTTTGCATTATTAATCAGCACGTTTAGGAGTTACGATTTTGTGACACTAACCCATCCATTTGGAGTGTTTATTAAAATAAGTTTTATCGAAATTATTCATAAACATTGGAAGCTGTGAAGCTGTGCCTAATTTCCTGTCAAGGCTCTTCAGTGTTGTTTTTTTTCTAAATACCGCCAGGGGCGGTTTAAGTTAATCTGCCGCCCGGATCATTTTACCGATAATGCGCCCTTCCAAATATCTTTTATTATAGCCGAGAGCCCAATTAGATATATTTTACATCTTCACGCTATGTTGTGACTGATTCATTGCAATAATACAGCAACAGGGTCACTCAAAAGTTGATCTCTTTCAATCGCCAGAAACAAAATTCTTCGACATATTGCTACAGGGCATTTGATATGTTTACATCTGACGCGGATCACGTCATAGTTTTTATATTCAATGTTCATAACAGACGTCACAAAGTATCGATAAGAATTTAAAAAAAAAATTGTCGTTGACAAACTTTTGTGACAAAATAATTAAAATGTGTGACATATGAGAATAAATTTGTGACATTTTTTGACAAAAATTTTACAGAGTTAGAATTGGGAAAAAATATTACTGCCTGTGATATGATAACTACAAATTTTTGTGACAATATAACTACAAATCTCTGTGACAATACAATAACTGTAATTTCTTAAACATACATTTGTAATGAAATTTTGTGGCGATTTTCTGAACAATGAATTATAATGAGTGAAAGATTGTCGCCTTTGAAAGTCATGACAAATTTCGAATACGGGGCGAATATAGGAACACGTATACGATGCTGAGTAATAGGGAGCTATTCTAGCGTTGTATACGTAAATAGTTTCGACAGAAACTCAACAATTTTTTTTTCTTCAATTAAAAAAAAGTCACAAAATTGTTGTGAAATGGTGCGCACTGGGTTGATACGAACATCTCGTATAGGCACGGGGATTTAGTCTCTGGTAAAGATACCATACTTGAAGCACTGTGATGAAAGGGAGAAAAAAATGACGGTAGGGGTTCACATTGCCTACCGGTATATTCTTAAACCTGCTTTGGGCAAATCATTGCCAGAACGTCCTGTGGAGCAGCGCATCCTGGTAATGAGTGTTGGCGGAACTGACAAAAAAACGTTACCTCTACGGCCTCATGCTGTGAGGTCCGGAGGAAGTTTGTTATCTGTTGGCGAAATGGCGTCTCATTTCGTTACAGAGGCGCCCAATGTGGGGCTTAAGATTGTGCCGCTAAGCAACGTAAACTTTTACCGTCTATCTTTTTTCGCCACTTTCTTCATGGCTTTTCAAGGATGGTGCCTTCCTTGGACTTGCCGGTAACCACGCTGTCAGGTCCGGATGAAGCCTATATGGCGGAATGTAGTGCTCCTCTTCGTTACACTGGCCTTAACTTTTCTATATTTTGATGATGTTGCCGCCTTCACTCGGTGCAACTGATCCATTTGCATCTAGGTAAGACCGACCTTGACTACATTTCTTATGGTTCAATTTGCACTTTCATCTATTTTTTCAATGCCACTACAGCCCAAATCGGGCCTTGGCCTCCTGACCTTCAGGTTCCTTAACATTTTTATTATTTATTGCGGACGGGTTGTCAGCTCTTCGCACAACTCTCTGCATACATTCATTTTCGTAGATTGAGGTAACCATGCAAGCAGTGTGCTTGAATTATGCGTCGACCGGGATTTGAACTGACGATCTTCGCATTGTGGACCAAAGCGCTACCTCTGAGGCTACACCCTAGCTATAATGGCTCCGCTAATTCTGTTCTCGCTGTGAATTAAATTATAAAACTTTGGTATCAATGTAAGAACGCATAAGACTAACCGAAAGTTCACATTTAAACTTAAAAAGTGTAAGCATTTGCAGAAATTTTCAAAGATAACGAAGAAAGGTATAGAATGGCCTTAAGACTTCTCTATAGGGCTCGATCCTAGTTTGCTCTGGGACTTCCTATTTCTCTGACCCTGTTTTCCACAAAATTTCATTGTTCGACCAAAAATCTGAGAGAAAATTTTTAAATCACGAATTCTCTGTCATATAAGAAAATTTTAATTGATTATTAATAATGGAAATAGGAATAATTTTTATCTATTAAGAACAACCACAACATGCTACAGATTAATATCGCCAATTAAAATTTATTTTCTATAGATTACGAGCAATTAATAATCTCCCAAAAAATATATTTTAACTGCAAGTATTATGTATCTATAATCAATAAATTGAGATAATTTACGATTTTCTATTTCTGATATCACGCGTCAACTGCCTAAGTCATTTTGAATCTATTATTTAGCTTGTTGCGAAATTACCTCGGTATTTAGCACGTATCATATATCGACCTTGAGATTATTTTCGATTTCGCATTTTCAAAATACACAAGCTATTTGCAAGTATTCAGAAATATCTATCTTAGACGTCTGTTCAAAATAGAAAATGATAAATTTTACATTTCCCAACACTAGAAATAAATTTTTTTCACATCCCTAATACGCCATATCCTTCCACGGTATTTCTATAGTTCGCCATAATCGTAATTCACTCGCTGAATATTATTCATACGTATAACTTATGTAATTTTACATGTTGAAGAAAAAAAAACACCCAATTTCTATATCATATCTATGCCATAAATATAAAACTGGGATTCTCCCGGCATACAAATTAACGTCATGTTAACAATTTTGATTAACATTAAACGGCTTCATAAACGTTCACATGTATCATTTCGAAACGATCCCTTACACGACCCCATTGTTCCGGGGTGTCAAACTGACAACGTCGTTCTTCTGGGCAATAGATAACTTTCAATTTGCATAACACTCATCCCTCCGTTGACGAAAAATAATGCATCCATAGACAAGGATATTTTCAATGTGCTGAAAATTCACTGACGCAGAAACGCAGTCAAGAGTTGCTGTTACTGCGGACTTAGAGGGTTCTAATAAGTTTTTTTTTGTTCAATGATGACATTAAGGGTATCCTTTTTACGGATTTAGGGGTGTCGATATATAGAAGAACGTTAACAAAAAAAAAGGTTTGTAAGTCAAATTTTTTCGCAATCGAATTTGAGTGCGATTTTATTTTTGTTCACACTTTTGTAGAGGACAATTAAGTACGACAGAAATTAGGTGAGATTAAAAATTCATAGAGGAAAAGGGTTGGGAAATAAATGGGATTGTAATATTAAACAAAATTATTCAGTTTAATTTTTACAAATTATGAATATTAAGGTGAGAAATGAAAAAAAAAGTTTTTATTTTCTCTACTAATTTTTTTTTTGTACTACTAATTAGTTTGGATTTTTATTTCTTAAAGTAAAAGGAGTTTGAATCATTAAAAAAAATTCATTAAAACGAAATCTGGGTGCAACCTAGTTGGTAGCGAATTAGTCTACAATGCTAAGATCGTTAGTTCAAATCTGCTTGCTTGGTTATAAAGTGTGGTCCAACCAAAACGCACGATGTTAAATGTAAATAAAACAAAAAGTTTTCAGAGAATTATCTTAATATTTTTTATTATGATAGGAAAATCTATGACAATTATGTATGTGTGAAACAAAATATTGCCCAAATGCTCGCCACGGCTACGGTGGCATACTTCTATCCGATGGTCCATATTTTCAATGACTCTGAGACATAATTGAGGTTCAATGTCGTTAATGTGCTGAATTATTTCATCCTTTAGCTGTTGAATTGTTCTTGGCTTATTGACGTACACTTTTTCCTTTAAATATCCCCAGAGAAAGAAGTCCAACGCTGTCAAATCACTTGATCGTGGCGGGCAATTAACATCGCCACAACGTGAGATAACACGGCCATTCAATTTCTCGCGCAAAGGAGCCATTGTTTCGTTGGCTGTGTGGCAAGTGGCACCATCCTGTTGGAACCACATATCGTCCAGGCCCATATCCTCAATTTCTGGCCACAAGAAGTCCGTTATCATATCGCGATAGCGAACACCATTCACGGTAACTGCTTGGCCGTCCTCATTTTCGAAGAAATACGGCCCGATGACGCCGCCAGCCCATAAACCCCGCACCAAGCAGTCATTTTTTGTGGATGCATCGGCTTTTCAACAATCACTCGTAGATTCTCATTTGCCCAAATGCGGCAATTCTGCTTACTAACGAATCCACTGAGGTGAAAATGTGCCTCGCCGCTGAAGATGATTTTCTTTGTAAAGTCACCATTCACTTCTGTCTGTTCAACCAACCATTCGGCGTATTGCCGACGCTTGAAATGTTCAGTAGGCTTCAGCTCTTGAGTCAATTGAACCTTGTAAGCATGTAAATTCAAATCTTTATTCAAAATCCGCATCAGTGATGTTCGTGAGATGTTCAAAAGTTGGGCACGGCGACGAGTCGACGTTGTCGGCTCTTCTGCCACACTATCGCGAACAACAGCAATGTTTTCCGGAGAACGAACTGGGCGAGCATGCACATTTCCTACAGACCCGGTTTGCTGAAATTTGCGCACAATTCTCCCGATTGTGGACACATTTGGTCGATTATGCTGACCAAAAAAATCACGAAGTGCACGAAATGCATTTTGATTTGAACGCCCATTTTGGTAAAAGGCTTCAACAACCTTAACGCGCTACTCAATTGTGTACCTCTCCATGGTTGAATTTGTCAAACACTGAAACAAAGAAATGTCAAATTAAGTTGGGCGAAAAACTTGACGTTAAGGTGTGACTCACAATTAACATCGTGCATTACGGTTGGACCACCCTTTAGTGGAATTAATTCTGACAGAATTTCGTCTTTTTACCTTTACTAGTTTCAATAAAAATCGAAAATATGTAATTTTCAAAATTGTCCATTTGTATGGGAGGTGGTAGAAGGAGTAAGGGGATCGGGTCAATATTTCGTGATATTAATGACATCTATATCATAATACTTCAACCTAATTTTCAAGTCGATAGATTAAATAGTTTCAAAGGAAAATCAATTTCTTAATATTTCGAAATTTCATGAAATTTGTATGGGAGGAGGTAGAAGGAGTGGGGGTATGTAGCCCATTCACGAACTTAAAGTTACTTTTTTGCTAAAAATGACACATAAAAATTTTTAGCACTATAGCTCACAGCTTTCGAGAGTTATGCTGTAGACAGACGCACAGACGGACACACAGACAGACAGACAGACGGACAGACGATCACTCGGAATCGAGGTTTTTGAGCGACAACAAATATTTCCGTACCCTTAGCGGCTCTGTGCGAGCATTATTTCTTAGCGTTACAAACGGTAATACAATAAAACAATATACTCTCAGATTTGATCTAGAGTATAATCAAAGGGGAGGGAGGTGGTAAGCAAAAATATCGAAATTTCCGAGTGATTTTTTTAGGGCTCTGGTAAAAGATACAAAGTTTAAATTATCCACGTGGATACATATAAATATTTTGTTCTTCTTCTTCAATGTCAGTTCAGCCTAAATCGGGCTTAGCATTTTGTTTGTTATTGCCAAAGAGTTGTTAGTCATTTGCACGATCTATGAATTTTCATTTTCGAAGATTGAGGTGTCCAAGATATATCCACGCAAGTAGTGTGCTGAAATTATATAATATGTCGACAGGGATTTGAACATAAAACCTTTGAGTTGTAGGCCAACGCATACTCTACTAGGCTACACCTCTGCTCTTTTTACAGAATGATCTGTGTTATAGGCAATTTTTGCCTGTACACAATTATGTTGGGAAGGGAGGGAATGGGATTGGGAACTTTCCAAGGGGAGTGAAAACGACCGTAACGCTTAGTTATAAAATAAAAATACGTAGGCAGAGGATTGTGCAAAGCGTGAAATACTTCAATTTATATGGGGAGTGGTGGACAATTGTTTTATTTAATTGGATGGATGGAATGTTACAAAATAAAATTAGTGTTTTGTAATGTGCGCTCACCACTTCACACCTAGGGTTTCAGTATAAGCTAAGCAGGACACTCCGTACCTAGGATTTGCCTTGGGTAACGCCTTCAGCTCCCTCATGATTCATGGAAGAGTTGTTAGCCCTCTGCAAAATTCTTTGTGAAAGAATTTTTTTTTCTCATATTGAGGTGGTCCAGATATATCAACGCTAGCAGTGAAGTGGATTTGAACTCACGAAGTTCGCATTTTAGATCAGCATGGTATTTACTAGGTAATACTCAAGATTTTATTCGTAGTTTCTTCAAAACTTTCAAGCTTGAAATACTGTGCTGGGAAAAAAAAATACATTCCACTATGCAAAGTTTTTCATAGTGCTTTATGAAGTACTCTCAAAAATTGCCCGTACACATTCGAGTAAAGTCTTTAATCATATCCTTCAGACGGGGATACTAGTAGGGGTGTGAAATCGCTTCGATACATCGGATCCTGATATCAGAATTTTCATAACATTTTTCAAAATATCCTATTATGAATCGACCCACAAGCAACCAATGAACGTTTGTGTGTGAAATAAAAGATTTCATTCAATATCTCCACTGTTGTGGTAGGCATCCTGTTTGAATCAGAAATATTAGAAATCCATTTAAATTAGTTTTTGAAATAAATAATCCACACATTACAACACTTGATGGCGCTACAGACCATATCGAGCCTTAGTTTCCCGGATGCTTATCTCGGTCCAACGACCGCATCTTCCACTTTGAAAAATCGAGAAGCGATCTGCGATCTGCGTCGACTGAGCCCTCCAATCGCTTTTGTGGCTTCCCCTGCGGTTGGTCCTCTTTAACTGCTCCGTACGCCTTTTGAAGAATTTTTTGCTCAAACGTATCGATTAAATACTCCGACACCCGCGCCAATACAACAACACTTACATGAAAGATACATGTAATTTTATTTGTGATACTTTGCATTATTTAGTTTCATGCTCCATTCCTATAGGGGCACATGATAGAAACAATTCTGTTCCATAAGGCACGGTCCTGAGCATTGCTAGGACATGTTTATTCCTCTGCCCACTTCTTCAACTGCTCGCCTCCATGTGCTATATGATCGACCAACCCACTGTTTTCCTTAGGGATTATAATCCAGAGCCTTAGTCGCGATGTTTGCTCTAGTTTCCTTAAACTATGACCGATCCACTGCCACTTCCGCCTTTGAATCTCAATGCCTCTTTGAGTCTGTCCAGTTGTACTCCAAAGATTATTGTTGAAGATCACTTGTGGTCAGAATATTCCTAAAATGCATCGGAGGCATTGGTTCACGAAAGTTTGCAGTTTCTTCGTAGCTTGAACGGTGACTTGCCATGTAGTACAACCATAAACCAACACGGATTTGACGCATGCGGGAGATCTCTCTTAACCTCCAGAAAGAAAGGATGCCGAAGGCCTGACGGGCTTTATTTAGACGAGCCTCAATATCCTTTTCGGCTCCGCCATCCATGCTGACAATGCTTCCGAGATAAGAAAACTCTTACACCTCCTCCACGTCTTACACCACTTCCACGAACAATCGATGTGCTTGTGTTCGAACCCATGTGAATGTACTTATGCACATTTATTTGTAGTCCTGCCTTTTTTCATTTAGAATGAAACGAGCGAACATTTGACTTTACGTCCGAACGGTTATATGCAAGCAAACACACGTCATCAGCATAATCAAGGTGACTTAAGATGTTAAATAGTCTCCATTGAAGACCTTTACCTTCCTCACCTTCCAGTGCATCTTTTAAGATGCCATTTATTATCACCAGAAACAGAACTGATGATAATATGTAGCCTTGTCTGACACCGGTTCGCACAGGGAAGCTCTCCTCTATGCAAGACGCGAAACCTTGCATCTTCGTTAGATTATTTAATCATAACTATGACCTTATCTGGAATACCTTTCCTACTCAAAACCTTCCATATGTAATCTCGCTTAACGCTGTCGAAAGCCTTCTGGAAGTCCATAAACCTGAATTGTAGTGGCGAACCCATTTCGGTGGACTGCTCCAATATTATCCGTAGGATAATTGTGTGGTCGGTACAAGATGACCCTTTACGAAATCCAGTCTGATAAACTTCGAGAGTGCTCTCGACGACATCACTAATCCTATTGAGAACTACCTTAGCCATAAGTAAGCAGTAGGTAGACATATACCACGTAAATTGGCACAATCCCGAAGGTCGCCCTTCTTCGGCATTTTCACAATGATGCCCTCCTTCCATTCAGTTGGATATCTTCCTTCATTTCACACCTCAAGTGGAAGGAGTATATCGGCTGTTATTTCCGGGTCATCTTTGAGGAGTTCGGTTGGTAGTCCGTCTATACCTGGAGCTTTCCTTCCCGCCATTGACCGAATGGCGGAAACTATCTCCTCCTTATCTGGGGGATTGTCCCTAATAGAGGATTGTTGCGGTTTGATGTTTGGTAGTTGTTCTGTTTCTGGAATATCTTCCTGTGACAAGATGTTTAAAATATCAGAGAAGTATTCCTTCCATCGCTGCAACTGGTATTCACTCATATTAAGGAGAGTTCCGTTGACATCTCTCACCAGGTGGTTGGCGGTGAAATTCCTGTTCGTCAACTGTTTCATGATTTTGAATAGTGAACCCATATCCCCTAGGTAAGCCAAAGATTCTGCCTTGTTTGCCAGATCTTCAATGGCCTTTCTTTTTTCACGTCTAACAGCTGTTATAAGTTGTATATGAGCATCGTGGTAGTTCTGTCTCGAGTCAAGCTTGCGTTGGTTGACATCGGGTTGACAGATAATTGCCAATTTGGCTCTATTCCGATCACCAACCTTGTCCCATATATCTTGCGACGTCCTAGGTTTCTTACCACTTTGCACATATCCCACAAATTCTTGAGTACTAGTTAGAAACATGTTTCTGGTTGCCTCCCAATTGGCATCTAGTGTGGGCATTTGATATTCGCGCAATGTGCATGACTTTCGCGTAGAATGGTGGTGTACTCGCGCTATTTGTTGGGGTTTCCAAGTACATCCGCATTAGGCTTGCGCTTCATTTGAAGAATTTGTGCTCGTCGGATAGCTGCTGTGCATAATCTCAAGTGGTGATCGCTCTCCACGTCAGCTCCACGCTTCGCTCGCACATCGAAGAGATATCTTCTCCATCGGCGATTAATAGTCAAATGGTTGATCTGGATCTGTGTAACACCATCAGGCGAAGCCCACGATGTTTTATGGTGACTCTTGTGTGGAAAGGGGTTTCTGATGACCATTTGCCGAGTACTACAAGACTACACAAATAATTCGCCGTTTTTGGGTCTTTTAATCCAAGGTCGTGACGTGACACCATGCTTCCCCATGACATGTTCTAGTCCAGTGTTGTCAGAGGCAACTTGGGCGTTCATATCTGAGAAGATAATAATATCACTTCTTAGAACACGCTCGAAGGTGGCACTCAGTTGGCTATAAGACTCCTCTTTGTCACCAGGTATTGCGGTATTAGTTGGTGCGTAACACTGTAGAATTGTGACGTTTCTGATAATGGTCCCGATCTTGACGATAATAATCCTATCCGAGATTGGTTCCCAGCTGATAAGATTTTTTCTCGCTCTCGGTGTAAGGACGACCGCCACACTATATTTGGCTTCACTCTCCCAATGGTTTGTTCTTCTCTTCATCCTGTCTACCTGACCTCGCTCAAGCCCAAAATTTGGATGTTTTAGTGCTCCATTTCACGGTCGATCACTGATTGGTGGTGCAAAGATCGAGTGACCCCAGCTCTTCCCTCGTCATTCAATGATCGAACGTTCCAGAAGCCAATTATAGTCCGTTTTCGAATGCCAGAAGCCGTTACCGTAGAATCCGTCCATATCCGAGGCGCTGTGTCCATGTCTCGTATCAGTTTTGTTTTAGTGGATGTAAATTATCCACGGCTCGACAGAGTAGCTCTTGAGCCTTTTAAATTAATCATTTAAAAACAGTAACAACGTACCCCATAATTTGCAATTCTGTGCAATAGCAACAGCTTTAATAGTATGTACACACCAACGAAGTGTGTATTACTTTCGCCGTAAACGTATTGAAAGCAAATCGAAAGTACTGACTTTCGGTAAAAGTAACTACTCTTCGTACGGCACAAAGTATGAGTCGCACAGAATTAACTAAAATCATTACCCGGTTTTCAATTCATTTTCAGTGCTGATTTGAGAATATTCGTAGCAGGAGCTTGGCAGGAATTTTGAGAAGTGTGAATTTTGAGAGCAGACTATGGTTGTTGTAGTATTTTCACAGTGCATTCTGAATTGATAGGAAAGATTTCCGGATTTCAGACTGTTATGCATTATCAAATGTGACGTTGTTTCGGTCTCTGCTGAGACTTACATCAAACTGCCAGTTTAAACTGCATTTTGATTAAGGTCTCAGCAGAGATTGAAACATTACATTTAATAAAGCATAACGGTGTAAAGTCCGAAAATCAAGTGGTTTTATAAAATACTTGGGCAATTTGCGAATTCTTTAAAAAAACTCCTCCTTAAACTATTTTTGATACATATTAATTTATGTATACATTTTTGGTTTAGGCTACATGCAAATTTCTGAACACATTTGCCATTTAGACTCTTTCGATTTTAACACTATACTTAAACTTTTTTCAACACATGAATTTTATTTTCAATAATAAAAAATCTATGAATTCGATGATTAAATTAATATGAAAAAAATCAATTTTTTCTCAATTATAATTTATTATTTTCAAATAACAAAGATCATAAAAAAAAAATGCGAAATCACTCGACGAAAACAAAAGTGATAACTTACAGAAAATATTTATTATATTATTGTATAATATTATCACATTGCATTAAAATTAGATACGCTTATATTCAAAAAAAACGTAAAAATTTAAGACAAATAGTGACAAAATCAATTATTATCACTTAACTACCCCCATCATGAACCGTATACAATATACAGAATAAAATAAGGCATTAATAATTTTGTTTCTATTTTTATTTATTTTCATAACAAATACAATTCTAAATAATGTAATGGAAAAGATTTTACGGGCAAGCACATTATGTAATACCGTGAAATCAATACCTCACACTCCCCAAAAGCATAATAAAAACTCCATAAATGAATTGTACACACAACGAAACGTAGATAAATGGATCCTTGTTGTTTTTTTCCAAATAAAGTCACTATGATACTGTTCGTAGTTTTTTCTTCTCTTCACGTCAAAAAAAAGAAACCAACTGCAAAACTCCATCTACAAACTGGCGGAAAAAAAAAAAGTAATTCTATCCAAGATAGATAGCACACGCCTCAAAACAACTTTTCCCAAAGCCAACATAACTTCTGAATTTTCCCGACTATTACAAATACACATCAAGCTGTACGAAAATCTCATAGCGAAATTCTCATTTTTCCACTAACACAGAGAACGCGGCCACAATCAGAGTAGTAGCGCCAACATCGAATTATATTCACGTAACCATTTTCTATCTTTTTTTCGGAAAAATGACGTTCAGGATTCGCTGAAAATCCCCAAACACGGACAGATATATCTAGTCCCACGACTAAAACTGGAACGAATCCGGATAGAATTGTGGTGTGGCCCATATTCTCAAACCATTGCGCCATAGTATGTTGTTCCTTTTCTCAGTATTAAACGCTTCACTGTGCGAAATGTTTGCGCAAGCCTACGTTTTTGCGTAGGAATATCTTGCATCATTATCAGACGTTCACACAGAGGATTCACCACACTATATCGTATCGCTGCTCTGAACAGCAGAGTCTGGCACTGTGATACATAAAGTTACATATTTCATCCCTTTTAGAATAGAAATGTACCAACTTTCCCGGGGATATGTGCAGCATCCTGTTTCGGAGAGCCCGCCCTATTATGCTCCTCCCTTGTGTATTCGGCAGGATAATAACGCGCGCCAGGATAACTTCTCGTATACACAGATACACAGACAGAGAGAGCATCCGCAAAGGATGAAAAACAGAAAAAAAAATAAATAAATATATGGAAAGGAAAACACACAACCCCAAAGAGAGAATACAGACGTCTCGTCTCGAAAAGGGATTTTGTATCTGATATGTTGTATAGCCCGAAAATGCTCTTTCCGTGTGCCGCAGGGGTCATACACACTTCTACAGAGATAGCCTGGACTCGTTGGAAGATATCGCATATATAGATTTATATCTGAAACTTACACGCCTATATCACTGAGCTAGATATACGCCATGAGCACACATGATCAGCTCCGATATATCTAAAATATAAATGAACACATATGGAACTGATGCTGTGCTCTATGAGAATTCTGAAGCTATTGTATGGATTTCTAGTTTTTCATCATTCTCCTCAGGAGATATACCATGCGTTTATCTGTGGCTAGCAAAAACCACCACCATCACCATCACCATCATCATCAACAACAACAACAGAGCAGCAGCAGTACTCGAGGGGATTGTGTCTTTATCGGAAGAGATTTCGAAATGGTTTTACCATTCGAACACCATAGCCCGGAGGGTTGTGAAAGGAGGGGTAAATCGTCCTGTGTGCTATCCCGAGATGATGATGTTGTTGAGCAACCCCTGATCGTTCGTTTGACAATTAAATCAAAACAACTTCAGTCTAACCTTAGCATCCATCAGACAGACAACATTTCGATGTCCTGTTCTGTTCGGATTTTACATAAAATATTTTTATCTATTGAATTTTTTCGCCATTCTTCATTATTAACAATTTCAGTGAGAAGAATTTCGCAATAAGGATGTTTTTGTTTTGTTTTGCAAATCGGATTTGAAAAGTGTTGTTCTGATAGTGTAACAGTGTTTTAAGTTATCGGCGTGATGATGGAAATTGTGAAAAAGTTGAAAAAATTTTGGAAAAAAAAATAATAGAAAATCTATTTAGTGAAATTTTAGTTATAATAACGAAATTATATTACTCCAAGGATACTAAGCCACAATTGAATAAATATTTAATATTAATGCTGTTCGACCGATATACCATGTCAGGTATGGAACTAATCTAAAAGAAATTTTTAGGGTTGTTATCTAAAAATTTCCGACTACCTGTTAAATTATCTTCTTAATTTTATTTCCCGTTATCTTTAATATGAGCTGATATTGATGAAAGAAAAAAAATATATTTTTTATAAAATTGGAAATTACGTCAACGTGTCACTATTATTTCGTTAAATTTCATATATATTTCTTTTTTTTTTCACGAATAGATAACTATCTAATGACAATGCTAAGTGCCTATACTAACTTAAATTACTGGACAGAAATTATTATTTTTTTTCTTTTAACCTAAATCATTATCTCTTGTCTGTTTAGATTAAAATTGAACTGTCATTGTAAATCGCTGATTAATCGATGGGGTGTTTTTTTTTGTTTGTCGCGCTGTTATCAGAAAATTATTAAAGTGCCATTAAATTATCAAATTTGTCATTTTGAAGAATTAGGTAAAAAAAAAGACAAATTTGTTTGTACATTATGTACATAAATAGGATTATTGATTTCGCTTTGATATATTTCGGTGATGAGCCGACGGCCTTGTTTAATTCAAAAGGATTAGGGTTTTGCCTCTCATCGGATTTTCAATTGAATAGAAATATCTATATTGATGTTTGACTTTTTACTTGTAATAAAATTATTATTACGATTAATAGAATTTGATAGCGATCTGCTACTGTTTTGTTGAATTGTTTTTTTTTATCAGTTTTAAACATATGAATCTTTGTAAACAAGATATAATCGTATTGATAGAAGGTACAAATCGACAGTTTTTAAACCTTTAAACTGTGATGTTTTTCGAAATGAGTTTTTACGTTCAATTTGTTTTTTATACGAGCTGGAAGTTTGGAATGCTTAAAATTAAAGCTTAGAAGAAATTAATTAAGGAATTGTCGAATAAAGATACGGAAAGAAATCCGATTGATTTTACAAACCGAATGAAATGTTAATAATAATTTTTCTGTTGAAATGTTGAATTCTGAGAGGAATTTAAAATATGAAACAATGGTGGTTTCCAATTTCGTTATTATGGGATTTTGCCATTATGATCACTGTCATTTATTTAATTATTTAAGTTATAAGAAACATGATCAACTGTCTCACATTTGTGATGGGCTTTTTCCAGTACTACTTACTACTTTTTTTTCGTGAGTGTATCAAATACTTTTCATTAGATACTTTTCGTATTTAATACTTTTCATTCGATACTTCTTGTATTTCAACTTTAATACTCGTATGTATGTTGAGATTTTAGATAAAATATTTTTTTATGAGAAAAGCATTACATTGACTTTTGGTCCTTAAAACAACATTTTCAGTGATAGCTCGCATTTCATAACTAATTTCTTTTTCGACTTTAATACCCTTCTATACCTGTCGTCTTCTTCTTTTTTGATCTTTTTTGCTAAATTTTACACTGTTTACTTAAAACGGGTAGTTTGGGCTATTGTTACGCGTTCCAACCAAAGTTTTGTCATTTAATTCAAGGCGAAACATAAATTAATTGCACCGTCATGCGGCGAAAATAACGAAGCAAATGAATTTACTTCGTGGACACTTTTGCTTTCGCGATGATTCAATCGAAACCCAACCGAAGGCAAACGAATGCAGTCGAAAGAGTTCGTATGTCTTCGTTTTGGCGTACACATGAGCGAACATCTGCGTTCCCTCGTATGCAGCAGCATGTGTTCGCCTAGTGTGTACGCACCTCAAGAATGTGTAAGGCTAGCCGAAAATAAAAATTTAAATATTTGAAGTGTAATATTTAGCAAAAACACTAAAGGAAGAGAAGAAAGGTTTGGAGGAGCCTTAACCGGTCGATGTTTTTGTAATAAGTACTTTCAAAAATTTGATTGACTTACTCTTTAATTTGTCGCTTTTTATGATTAGTTCTAAAACAAAACATTTCATTCGAGAACCGACTGAAAAAAATCACATTTTTCTCGTTTTGTTTCAGCAAATTAGAACGGATTCAAGTTTCGCCCTGTATTTCACTCATTAGGCAAAAATTAAATTTAAATTAAAGTGGTAATTTTAAAAACGAAAAATTGTGCAAATGGCTCAAAATAGTTGTAGTGCAAATAAATTTGCCGATAAGAACCATCCGATTACCTAGATGGCCAGGAAAAAAATTAACTCGATATTCTTTTCACTGGACAATGGGTACAAACCTAATTGATTACATGAATTTATGTATGATTGATTTTCTAAAAATAAAAACACATCAAAATTTATTATGACTTAAAAACCAAACCTCCAAATGTGAAATAATTCAAAATGAAACGTCTTTTTTAATTTAACATTTTAGTAATAAAAACTTTGAAATTTGGATAAGTTTCTGAACAGTTCTCTATGTGATGATTATTTTTTGGTTATGAGAAAAAAATTTAACACTTCCTCAAAAAATTTAAAAAAATGTTTGTTTATAAAATTTCCTTTTTTTTTTACAAATTTTCTGCACTAAAGTGTTATTAACTTCAAAACTAATCAAGCAATAATATTGCCATTAACTCGTTTGGTTTGATTTAAGGATATTCGCAAAAAAGGCTCAAGGTTCCTAATGCAGCTATCAGTCAAAATACTAAGAAAGCAGTTTTACGCTTACGTAGTTTTGATTGTCTAATTTATTAGCTTCGTAAAAGAAAATATCTGAAACTGACATGGACCCTTGAATCTTATGGAAATTCATTATTGATGACGAAAATTGCGGTTTTGGCATTTAATTTTAAACTAAGATGGCAATGCAACACAGGCATATTATAGTGGCAACATAACAAACAAATACGGCTGTTGCTACTCCTATCTAAAATTCGTACATCGGTATCATTATTTTCAAAGAAATTAGACATAGTTTTCCTAAATTTAGGGCATTTGTATGGGAGGTGGCAGAGGAAGTGGATGGTTTTATATGATTTTGAAACTACTTATCAAAATCCTTATCACCATACTTTGTTTCAATTTCAAACTCGATAGCTCTCATATGTTCCAAGGAGAAATACTTTTCTAGAATTTCTAATACAAAAATGTATATGGGAGGAGGTAGAAGGAGTGAAGCGAAGTTGATATTTTTTAGCATTTATTACAATTACTAAGAGACAAATTCTGGCTATATTTTAAGTTTCTACTTTTTCTAGTTTTAATGAAAATCGATTAAATGCACTTACCAAAATTATGCATTTGTATGGGAGGGAGTAGAAGGAGTAAGCGGAGCGGATCTAAATTTTGTGATGCTAATGACCGTTATACTTTGGCATAAATTTTAAGTCGATAGCTTGAATAGTTTCGATGGAAAATCAATTTCTTAATATTTCGAAATTTCATGAAATTTATGTGGGACGGTGAGAAGCGATGTAGCCTGTTCTCGAACTTAAAGGTTTTATTGTTACAGATGACTCACAACAAATTTCAGTACGACAGGTCAAAGCTTTCAAGAGTTATGTTGTAGACAGACGGAGAGACAACATATATTTCTGTACCCTTGACAACTCTGTGCGAGCATTATTTCTTAGCGTTACACGGCAAGGCAAACACAATATACTCTCAGATTTCATCTAGAGTATAAATATTCCAGCTTTACCATTCGTTACGGCTGTTCTCACTCGCCTTCCGCTACCTTTCCATTTTTATTGATCTTTCCCTCCATGACTGTGTTCGTGCATTGCACAGAAAGGCAGAGATTGCCTATAATTCATGTGATTCTCTAAAAAAACAATAAAAAAAATGTCAACTCACAATTAACTACTCCTTCACTAACGCTAGCCTTTTTAAATAGTTCTTGTCGATCACTTTTTGTCGAATTATTTTCTAGTCGGCCGTTCGATGTCAGTCGCTTCCACAAATCATTTCCTTGTCGGCCGTATAATTCATCCCTGTCAGCCGAATCTATACATCATTTCATTTTTGGTCGATCGCTGCCAATGAACAATAAGAGCATTAAGAGAAAACAATAATAAAAAACAAAAATAAATGCATCAAAAAATTATTAAGATCCTAAGTCGACTTTAAACTTCGCTCGACTTTCACTAAAACAAATTTTGTCGCATAGCATGTTAAAGAAAGAGATGCATCTAGAAATATGTTCATTAAGTCCATAGTTGATGCAATGCGCGTTAAAAAGTCATCCTATGCTGCAGTGACCTTTCTGAAGCCTAAATCGGAAGATAGCTAAGCAGTTCAGAGCAATTAGTACGATAAGGGATTACATCTTTAGTAAACACACATAAAAATTTTTTCCATTGAACCAAAGATTGAAAGCCAATTAATTGACATCTGTTTTCAACATACGTAGAGGAAATCTTCCGTTTAATTTGAAAAACATGGATGAGATAAGCAGGATCCCAAATCACACTGCAATACTCCAAAATCAGTCTCACAAGAGAAACAAAGAGTGCCTTTACAGTTTAAGGGTCCATGAAATCTTTAAAATTAGGTCTTATAAAACCAAGGTTTGAATTTGCTTTAGAGATTATGTAGTCAATATGAGAATTGAAATTAAAATTAGAAGGGATCAACACGCCCAGATCCCTTACCTGCATGGATCTTTGAAGGGATCTGTAAACCAGATTATAATCAAATAATATGGTCAAATATTTTTTATGCGCTAAACATATTTTGAGCTCTAAAACATAAGTTTACTTCATACCAGCTACTGGGCTCAGTAATATTAGTCTGAAGTTCAAGACAATCGTTCGAGGTAGAGATTTTTAAAAAAAATTTAACATCGTCACCGTTCAAAAGAGAGCTAGAAAATTTAAATAGGGAAGGAATATCGTTAACAATTAAAACAAAAAGTTAAGGTCCTAAATGGCTTCCGTGAGGAACGCCAGATTTAACATCAAAATACGACAAAAAAAAACCATATAACCGCACAACCTGTCTTCTATTCATTAAGTACGATGAAAACCAATTCAGAGAGACATCAACTTTCAAATCAGGATTCCATGATGAACCCGATCAAAACTCTTTTTAAAATCAAAATAAAACACGTCAACTTGAAAGCCTTGTTCAAACGTATCTATACAGTTTTTTGTAAAAATTGATAAATTTGTAGAGGTAGCCGACAAAATCATGTTGACAATTAAATTTGCTTTCCTTAATGTGGAAAAATAGCTTTTCTTTAGATCGGATTTAATTTCACGGAGGGATAGGTTTAGTTTCCTTGATCACTGCGGCTACTGTTGGTTCTAGAGTGCTGTCTCCCGGTATATATAATTAAGAGTTCCTCATCGAATCCCGTGCTTAGGATATCACGTTGAGGAATGAGCTTTTGTTTAACTATCTTCTTCAGTGGCACAGTAGTCCAAATCGGGTCTTGGCCTCCTGATCTTCAGGTTCCTTAACATTATTTAAATTTGTTATTTTAGGAGGGTTGTTAGCCCTTAGACATACTCACCTAGGCAGTGTGGTAGAACTATGCGTCGACCTTCGCATTGCAACCAACTTCGTTTTCCTTAACAATGCTCTCAAATAATTTAGGGATGGGGAATAGCTTGGATATTGATCTATGATTTTCAACCGTTTGCGACTAGACTTAAATATCGGTACTATGAAAGATAGCACCCAACTATCCAAAAAAATAACTTGCGTTTTATTGAAAATAATAACACCCCACAAAGCCAATACGCGCAAATTTCTAGATCAGAGCTTAAATTGGATCATTACCAGCTCCTTTTTAAGTATCTAAGTTACAAAATGCAACTACTGCATCGTCATCAGTAAGAGTCGAATTGCCATGATCAGCAATGCAGACCAAACTGACGAATTTTCTTGAAAAAATTGTGTTGAATTCTTCACAGATTTGGAAAAGATGCGAACAATTCACAAAGCCCTTCAGCAGAGTTCGATACCTCTCCTAGAAATTATATTTAATTAGGTAGAGCTAGGGTGTAGCCTAGTGGGTGGCGTGTTGGTCTACAATGCGAAGGTCGTGAGTTCAAATCCCGGTCGACGCATAATTCTCGCACACTACCTGCTTGGGTATACCTTAGTTACCACAATCTACGAAAATTAAAATTTGTAGGTAGAGGGTTGTGCGTGTGTGTACCCAAAACGATTTGCTTTTACTTTTAATCTTTGATTCGACTATGTTGATATAATGTTGGTGGAAAAGCGATTCAGCCAATCAAACTCTTTCCTGAGACGAAGAAAGTTGTTACGTTCGTAGAAAGTTACGTTTACCTAATTGCACAATTTCTTATTGAACCACGGGACAGAAATTTACATTACGCCAATGCGCAAATAATTTAAATGCATCACACAAAATAGACAAAAGAGTTGTATAAGCACAAGATAAATTTAAGTTTGAAAATTTAGATTTCTAGTCTGCGGAAAAGAAATAAAAGAAATATGAGGGCAACAAAATCTGCTTTAGAGAAATCATAGCGCATTCGGTCTAAGTTCTTAGACGAGATCAAAATTATATTAAAATTCAATTGAAATACTAAAAGTTATATGATGAATGGAATTATTTAAAAAGTGGAAAATTTACTTAAGCTCGAAATTTATAAAAGTTAGATCCGAAATTCATCCAAGACTCTTATGAAAAGCGTTGATTTTAAACAGTCCTAGAAATTACAGTAGATTAATCATTGCATACTTAACTTCCTTTCGAACATTGAAAGGGATGAGTGTTTTCTCTTCTTCAATAAACGGTCAAGATTGAAATAAATCGAAACTAGTGCGATCTCGTAGTTATAGAGGTTATGAAGGATATTCTCTAGCTAGAGGTTTTTGATGGGATAATAAATGTTATTTTGGGGATAGAGGAAAACTTTACCGATATAAAAAATTAATCCAAGGCATCCAAGTTTAGGAGAAGATTTAATTCCTTACTTCGAAATGTAAAGCGGACAAGAACAATATCCCCGCCATCACGGTCCATACCTGTAGATGATGGTTACATCGATAAACTATATAATAACACACAGCTCTGTTGAAAGAAAAATGTCGTTAAGCCAAGTTTAAGTTAAGACTATGACGTCGTATTCATGAAAAGATAAAGCCATAAAAATTAATGAATTTTTATGCGCTTACCACCTACGTGCTGGTAGTAAACCGAGAAGTGACGCAGAGTGCACCGTCCTTTGAATCCGAGTGCATCGATAGAGCAGCATCCCCTATTATTTGCGAAGCGTTGTTTCTTTTATGTGGATAGCCACTCCATATGCATACAAATAAGTAACAAGAGGTAGTAGGATGTGTATAATTTGTACGAATCTTTCTATAGTTGCTACCTAAAAATTCTACATTAAAAGTCAGTCAATATCCGCAAGCTTCAGCATGGAGAAGAAAAATGAGGGAGGTTATTTTTTCCCATTTTTAAAGAAATGACAAGTTTCAAATGTCAGACCAGTATCTTTTATAGTTTCTGAGTAACTACTCTTATTATAAAGTCGTGATGTAATTGGATTGGGCCAATTTTCTTTTCGGTCTTTACTAATAATGCTATCGAAATATTTTGTACTTAGTTTCAGGTGGATAGATTTAATAAGGAACATTACAGGATTACGATTGCGTGTAAAGCGGAATCGTACGATACTCTAGATGAAATATAAATTTTTGTGATCATAAATAATTTTGTATGGGGAGTGGTAGAAGAAGTGCTAGCATTGAACTAATAATAAAAATGTTCTATACAAAATTGAAACTTCTACAATTGAATAGGTACTGAGTGTATTAGATTCAGTGAAATTGTGCAGTTTGTATGGGAGGTGGTAGAAGGAGTGGGGGAATTTATAACAAACATCACATTTATGATAAAAATAATATTTTCTAAATTTCAAATTGTTAGCTCTTATAGTTTCCAAGAAAATTTGAGTATTGTAAATGATTGAAAATGAGTCATTTTGTATGGGAGAGGGTAGAAGGGGTAACGGCATTAAACTATTTTTTTTTACATCATCAAAGAGTTGCTATAAAAATGTTTTATACAAAATTTATGCTTCAAAAAATGTGATAGTTTTGAGAAAATTAGTGTACTAAATTTAGAAAAATTGTGCTGTTTGTATGGGAGATGGTAGAAGGAGAGAGGGAATTCAGAAAATTTTTATAAAATACATCATATATATGATAAAAATATTATTTTTTAAATTAAAAATTGTTAGCTGTTCTAGTTTCCAAGAAAAATTGACTATGAAAATGAGTCATTTTGTATGGGAGGGGGTAGAAGGGGTAACGGCATTAAACTAATTTTTTCACATCATGATAGAGTTGCTATAAAAATGTTTTATACAAAATTTATGATTAAAAAATGTGATAGTTTTGAGAAAATTAGTTTTTAATAGCATTCGGCATAGCTGATTCGAAAAAATCGTTCACTTTCATCGAACCGGTTCCATTGACCTCTTCAAGTTCACTGATTGTAATAATAGTAATTTTATCAAACATCTTTAACCACCTACTATACCTTACCATATTCTATAAATCTCAAAATTTTGAACTGTTATCATTCTAGAATTGTATATTTTTATTGCTTTAACTTGGAAATAAATTTATCTTAATTTTAAGAGCATTAAACCTTGCTACAAGCAATTATATCATTATTCGCACTAAATTACACACAGCTAAGATATGATTAAAGAATGTTACATATTCAGAATAATTATCAAAAGTTGAAGAAAATTTTCGCTATTTAGCAGTAATTCTATCTGAAAGATAAATAGCCATAAGTTACATAAGTGAAATTTATTCAGAAAAGTTGACTTTGTTATTATAGAAACTTATCATTAAAATTATATTTGTAAATGTTTTCTCAAAGATTTTATTTTCTACACGTTGACGCATTTCAAGTTCTAGGTGATATCCGGAAATACCAATATCGTAATTTTTTTTAATAAGCAAAATTTGTCATGTAGTAATGATTGCGATTGGTGCGAAGGGCTAACAACCCTTCCACGATGAGTAATGAAAAATGTTAAGGAACCTGAATGTCAGGAGGCCAAGGTCCGATTTGGACTGTAGCGCCATTGTAGTAGTAGTACTAGTTATGATTGAAGCGTTCTTCGATTACCAATTCTGACAAATTCAAAGAACGTGAAGTTGCGAAAAGCAAACCATGAGAAAATCGCAGATATTTGTCTCACTCGTCGCGTTCAACAAACATTTGGATGCGAAATTTCCTGAAAGAACAATCACAATAATTTGCTCCATAGTTCTTCTTAAAATTTCGGTTTTCGTGACGCGTCAATCATAACTAGATGATAAAATTAAATTTTTTGGAAATGTTGTACTTATTTCCACATCTATTCATGGTACTTTAGAGGTATTTTGAGAGATTTTTTCTAAAAAAGAAAATTAATTCCCAATTGTTCAACAATCTTTTCTCCGAAATTCATTTTGGCGACAGATTTTAGTGATGATTATCATATGCGCTTCATCATATCATAACTACCTTATCTTCATACAATTTCGGAGTATTCAAAATAATAATCATTAGGCTTTTTTTTGAGAATTTGATGTGAATAATTGATATAAAGTCATATTTTTTGAATGGTGTTTCTGATTCTAAAAATAAAATCGGAATTATTCGTTAATTCTATGAAATTAATAAAGATAACTATTAGCTTATTCGGAGTGATTCCATTTTTATATAATACGGTTCAATATCTACTTATCGTTTCAAAATACTTAAGCAATTTTCAAGGAACTGCTGAATTGTTTTCAATTTTTATGTAGGTACATAAAATTGATGATGATGAAAAGTTGTTGATAGATCTTACACTTTTAGCTGGATTAGTTTTTGATTCAACTGAAAACACGTCGACTTAGAATTAAGTTCGATAAAAAAAAGGCAGCTACAAGTCAATGCTCAGAATCGCGTCATGTGGATGGAAACATTTTTAATTTGCTTTCATAATCTTCTCTAAGATCCTTGGCTCAAAGGGTTCATTTACATTCCTTGACTCACCCGAAGCATTCTCAATCAAATACATATCACATATATTTCTCTTGATGTTTTCTTCTCTTCCTGATGTTTTTTCAAGTCGAGCCATAAACCACCAATGATTTTTTTTTTGTGCAGAAAAACACGTCGATTAAAAGAAAGAGATAGCACGCAAGATCTGTGGCCATAAAATGATGACTCCGAAAAAGGATGATAGCAGGGCATTTTTTAAAATATAACGAAAAATCTGAAATCAGGTGAGTCAATGGCTCGAACATAATTATTATCATCTGCGAGTAACTCCAAATTACGACTTCATTAAAAGTTGCTAGGGTGTAGTCTAGTGGGTAGCGTGTTAGTCTACGATGCGAAGATTGGGAGTGTAAATCCCGATAGACGTATAATTTCAGCACACTGCCTGTTTGGGTATGTCTTGACCACCTCAATCTGCGAAAATTAAAATTCGTGGACAGAGAGTTGAGCGAAGGGCTAACAACCCTTTTACAAAAGCGAATAAAATGTTAAAGAACCTGGAGGTTAGAAGTCTAAAGCCCGACAAGGGCTATAGTGCCATTGTAGAAGAAAAAAAAGTTGCTCGCAGATTTTCTTCTAACGTATATGGTCACTTAATATTTCCTCCGACTAATACGTGGTTTTTGTCTTTGCGCATGTTTACATAATTTAAGGGACTACGAACTGAATCAAATGGCTTTGAATTAGTTTTGACATCCAACAGTTGAGGGCATAATAACAAATATTCGATATTTTTCTACTTAAGCAAATTCACCATTCTGAATTTTCTTCTCTCTATCTGAAATATATTCTTTACCCTTGCACAAAAGGTCCAAAAATATCCAATTTTGTTTCTATTTTTGTTTTTAATTGAAATAAAAAAAATATTTGAACTTTCATCAGTGACTATCACTTTGCATTGGTTCTCGGAAACCTATGACAAGTGTTAAATTTATGATCATTAAAAACATCGTGAAATGCTTGAACTTTGACTATCGTAGACAAAATTAACGCACTTGAAAGTATTTTGTGATGAAAAATCTTAAACGAAAATGCAATAAGAACAGTCGAGACATCTTTCTATCGTAAAATTATGAAGCAGTAAAGTCTTAGAATTTTATAAACATAACTCAAAAGGATAAGCATCGAATTTGTTCCAAAAATAAATCAATTCCAAAATTTCTTCTCGAAAGATTGAAAGGTGGTTAAAATCCGATAACACTTTAAGAGGTGCGTTTATTTCATGTGACTGTTAATTAGTTTTGGGTTCTAAGATAGAAACAATTTAGAGTCGATCGCAACAATAGCTACAAACTAGGTGTTCGCCAGTCCAAATATATCAGATTCCCATATGTGCAGTCCCATTTATAGCAAAGCTCCTCGAAGTACTTACAAAATGAATCTTCTTCTCTTCTACAATGATACTACAGCTCTATCTACGAGTTGCTTTCATTTTCTTAGATTGAGGTGACCAAGGTGGGAGAAGGTCATGTACCTTGGTCCGCTTTGAACGTAATGCATTATAACTTACAAAATATTAATGCACGATATTTCGTGCTTATCTTGTTTTAAAGGTACAAATCTCAGCTTCAAAATGTCATCTTAACATTTTCATACAATTTACTATTGTTAATGTGACAACGAAAGTGTAGCTAAAGTCAAAATGGTTCAAGATTCAAGTAATACGTGATCATAAGCTATAACAATTTAAAAATTTACTTTAGACGCCGAAAAACTATTTCTTCTTCTTGTGTTAAGTATCCTTCAAAAGAGCGACATAATATTTAAAATTTACTTAAGAACGTAACAGGCGTAAGGCCCAGTGGTACGATACTCCAGATGAAATAGAAAATTATGTGATCTCATGAAATTTTGTATGGGTAGTGGTAGAAGGGGTGACAGCATTAATTTTTCCATATCATGCTGAAGTAGCTATACAAACCTTGTATTTAAAAATTAAGCATCAAAAATTCACTAGGTAATGAGAAAATTAGTGTATTAGATTTAGTGACATTGTGAGTTTTTATGGGAGGTGGTAGAAGGAGTGAGCGATTTTTAGTTATTTTTCCAGATATAACTATGAACACAATGAAATTTACATCTCTTAAATTACAGATCAGTAACATTTATAGTTTTCATTTTTGGCGAATCTATGCGAGCATTATCTCTTGGTGTCACAAACTTTAGTGTAAACTTATAATACTCTCAGAGTATAACAAAGGGCAAAAAACTAGTGCAAACCATTTTTCAAAAAGTTGTTCAACTCGTCAAAACAGTAATAGGGTCAAGGTACATGATCTTCCCCAATACCCAAGCACGCAGTGTGCTGAAACTATACGTCGATCGGAATTTGAACTCATGACCCTCGCATTATAGACCAACACGTTGTCCACGTCTTTGCTTAACCATTATCAAATAAAATATCACAGGTCTTCAATTGCAATATCAATCAATCAAATTCCTGTTAAGACCCCTGAGAGGCATAGGACAGAAACAACTCTCTTCCACGAGGTGCGATCCTGAGCATCGGCCTTTAGCTGTAGCCAGCTTTTTCCTCTGGCTCCCTGCTTAACTGTTCACTTCCATGTGCTACATGGTCGACCAGCCCGACGTCTTCCTTGAGGATTATAGTCCAGAGCCTGTTTGGAGATATTTCGCTATGGTTTTGTCAAAGTGTGACCGATCCACTGCCACTTCTTTTTTTAATCGCGACTTTTAATTTTCCTCATCAACATCAATGGCGCTACACCCCAACTCTGGCCTTGGTCACCTGCATGCTTCGTTTCCAATTTTCTATGTTCAATGACCGCATCCTCCTTGTTAAAAATTTCAGAAACGATTTACTGTCTTCGTCGATTGAATCCTCCCAGCTTTTTCTTGGTCTTCCGGCTAGACTGGGTATTCTTCTGTCCTCCTTTCGCTGTACGTGAGCAGCTCACTGTAACTTTCGAAGTTTAATGAGAGTAGAGACTTTTGGATCACCAAAAATGGTGTACAATTCCTGATTGCATCGAACTCTTGTAAAATAATAAAGGAAAACTATTGTAATCCTGAAAAAAAATTTGAAAGATTTTCACTACTTGAGGTCTGCGGAATTCCAAGCAGTAGGTTTCCTTGAGACGTCTATTTGGTCTGTGTATCTCGACGTTAACTCGAAAAAATCTTAACAGAAAAGATTAAGAGTGGTTGAAAAATATTGCGAATATCACCGGAGACAAAAGTATTGGTTTTCGGTGTGATCCCAAGCCGCAGTTATGAAAGTTTAAAAAGAAATCGTAAAAATATTTTGGTTTAATTTAATTGAAAAGTTTTTTTTAAAAAAAAATTTGAATAACAGCTAAAAACAATTTTTTATATGTTTTGTATTTATTTTTTCCTTTTGACGTACTCAAAATAAACGATTTTTTCGACTAAATTGAAATCGGATCAAAAACACCCTTAGTGGAAGTTAGAGAGCTTCAAAAAATTCAAACTCCATTTCAATATTTCTATAACCTCCTTCTTAAATAATCGTTGCTTTTAAATATGCAGTAAAGTCTCGGAAATTATTAGAATTTCTTAGACAGCAGGGCTGCACTTCTAGTACTCCCATCCTAGAGGGCCTCGTCCAAACTAGTGACGATTCTCAGACGCAATTTGAATCGCATAGTAGCTATAACCGAAGTATTTTTAATTTGGATACCGGATCTTAGCGACCTGTTAGGTAACGACAAAGCAGACACGCTTGCTAGCCAAGGATCTGGAAACATTAGCTCTATTAGAAAGTTAATCGATGTAGTACCTAGCACCCCCACTACTGAACACTGGCTTCAAACTAAATATTTTGGGATGGCGGCAGCTGGATCCTTTTGGGAAAAACCGATCGCGATTAACAGCCTTTCCAGGGTTGCACGGAAAACGAAGAATCTATCGAACATTATCTCTTCCATTGTCCATAAATCTCAATCATTCGTCCACTTTGTTTGGGCTCTACATATTCTCAGAATTAGACAAGTTCAGTGGCGTCAAACATATCTATCTATCTCACCAAGAGGCTAGCTACAAGAGGAGTAGCATCAATCTCATAAAACTAAATAGAGGGAGTGCAATTAACTCAACTCCATACATTTGGGTGCATGTGGTTCTCTTCCCGAGACCTCCCTCCTACTATCTAGACCACTCGTTTTCGTCCTCGACCAATTCAATATTTTCCGTATTTCTTGAAGTTTTGTTCTGCCTTCCACAAAATTTGACCGATCCATCGCCACTTCTGCCTTTAAAGTCTCAATGCCTATTTTAGTCTATTCAGTTGCACTCCAAAGTTCGTCGGTGAAGATGACGTGTAGCGTGAAAGTCCCGAAAATGTATCGAATGCCTTGATTTATGAAAGTTTGCAGTTGCGTAGTAAGAGTACCAGCCAGGGTATAGCCTAGTGGGTAGCGAGTTGGTCTACAATGCGAAGGTCGCGAGTTTAAATCCCGGTCGACGCATAATTCCAGGACACTGCTTGCTTGGGTATACCTTGGTCACCTCAATCTACGAAAATGAAAAATTCGTAGATAGAGGGTTGTACGAAGATCTAACAAGCCTTCCATAATAACTAATGAATAAATGTTAAGGAACCTGAAGGTCAGGAGGCCAAGGCCCGATTTGGGCTGTAGCGCCATTGTAGAAGTAGAAGAAGTAAGAGTACCGGTTATTTTTCGTTTGGTACAACCACATGGATGTAAGGCATCATCAATTACTCGCATCTTCATACGAAAGGATATCTTTCTTAAACTTCAAAAATGACGAAAGAATCTCGACGGTCCGACAAGCTTTATTTATACGAGCCTCAAAATCCTTTTTTTCTAAAATATTGCTCTTGGTATTTTCAAGGAAATTACAACATCCCTCTAACCTAACAGCTATCTCATTTATTATAGAAAAGCGGTAACTTTTGAAGAGCCCACAATAAAACAAAGGTACACCAGAGGAAGTGTAAGCGCCCAAATTGACTTCAAGACGCCAAATCTCATAAAATCAAAGAAAAACTTGACCTATAGCCTAATTCTCGGTGAACCTTTTTGATTTTACGGCACCTTTCACACGTCTTCCTGTCCCGCGTTTATTTGCGGTTTCAGGCGCTATCATTTACATCTCAAGAACAAGTGTCAACAAACACTGCACACTACCACCTCTTCTCTCCTTATCTTTCGAAAGAGGATGTTTTTCCTAAGATATTTTAAGAGCATCCGAAACATAATTTGCTGTTCGCACAATCCGTGTAAACGTCGAAAAGGACATCCAGTTTATGTTATGTTTGTTCGGAACAGGGAGAGAGTGGGAGAGAGTAAGTTCGGGGCGGCGGCATCGCGTCAATCTAATAAAATCGGAAGATAATGCGGCATATGATGCAAAATTGCGTGGATTTCGACGAGAGTCGTTTGAAGCAAAAATAAACAGAGTTCTTAAGATATTTGAAAGATACCGAAGCGATTAAAAAATAACAAAAAAACAGGTATGTAACATGTAAAATTTTGCAAAATTTCTACCTCCCTAATTTCTTGACTCATTCATATCTCGTTTACAATCGACTATCTTGCATATTTTTCCTGTTCAATGTCAACGCAGGTGTTCCCGCCGCCGCGGTCATGGCTATGCATAAACTTCAATGTCATAAGACCATGCAATTGTGGCATCTTATTTGACTTTTACCACACTCTTCGCATATATGTGATGCATCTAATTGTAACGAAATTCGATATGGAGTTAAGTGTGATATATATGGGTCCAACAAGGGCTAAGCCATAATATAAACATTTTATTTTTATTTTCATAAGAACTTACCCTAAGATTTAGTCTTCAGAAGTTTTGTACCTAGTGTAGGTACATTAGTAATATTGTTTAGGTATGTTCATATTTGTTGTTGTTGTACAATACAAGAAATATATATGCGGTAATATGATAGTTTTAGTACTTATAGATAAGAAAGTATCTTAAATGGAAAAAAAAAATTGATTGACATTATTTGGCGCTCCAATTACCTACTGACTGATAGAAGGATAATAAAGTGGTTATATAAGAAATTAATCGCAAATTAGATAAGAAGAATTTTGTGGAGTGATATGATTGCGTATCTTGCAGTATTTCCATTGAAATAACTAAAGTTTAATGTGCAGTAGATTTAAAAGAGAATTTGATACATTTGATTGGTTGTATTTAAAAACTAAACTTCAATGACTGAAAAATTCTACGAAATAACGTTCGACCTCTAACATTTCGACGATGCTCGAGGGAGTCTTTAGAAGCCGATAACGTTTCATCACTAATTAGAAGGAACAAATGTTTTTGGATAAAATCGGTGTCCCATTTCGTATGCAGAATTTTGATGGGGTCCTCTAGGTTTGGACAGTTCTTTCTGCCGACTACTCATGAGCGTGGGTGTGGGCAGACTCGACCTGGACAACACTTCATGCATTAGGGAGCTGTCGTTAAAATCGGTGTGTGCTCACTTGCATCAACGAACTACATTGCATAGATCGCGGGCAGTACGTGACAGGGTCTTCCAGCATGGTTTGCGACGTAGTTCGTTCATGCGTGTGAGCACACACTAATTTTAACGACAGCACCCTCAAGGATGAGATGTCGTCCAGGCCGAATGCTCCCACACCATTTAGTGGCGCCCAATATGAGGCCACTGATACGAAATGAGCCTCCAGGGTCCCATTTCGTATGAAGAATTCTGATGTGGTCTTCCAGGTCGGCACAGCATTTCCTGCCGGCTGCTCAGGAGCGTGGGTGTGGGAGACCTGGAGATTGTATTCTACCGAAGTTAAGGTCTGAGTTCAATATATGGTACAATTCATCGCGTTTGGAATTCATCGAAGAACGATGTGCTTCGGTAATGGAGTCGAATTGAAAGGTGTTGTCCAGAGCTCTGTGATCTGCAAAGCTATGAATTGGATTGAATGTTGTTGACAGAAAGTCATTAATGCAGATCAGAAAGAGGGTGGGAGATAGGATAGAGCCTTGAAAGAATCGATCTGAAAAGTTCGTGATGATATGCCATCTATTACGACTTGTATCGAGCGATCAAACAGAATATTCTCAAATTCTCAATGCACAGCACTTCCTGCCAGCTGCTCAGGAGCGTAGGAGTGGGAAAATTAGACCTGGAGGACCCCATCTGCAAACGAAATGGAACGCCTGAGGCTCGATTAATAGCAGTTTCCATAACCTATGAAAGCACTAAGTTAATGGCAATAGAGCGATAGTTAGTGGGATTCACTTTTCAATGCTTTATGGGAATCGGCTGAACATTCGCTACTTTTTGAGTTCTTTGAAGCACCCTGAAGTGTACGAAAGATGGTAAAGATTGATGGAAGTGGTTTAGCCACTGTAGAAGATGTCTAGTGCCCTCCAACCAGCTCTCTTGAAATGACAAACTGTTCTACAGGGAACTTTCGTTGCCTGTGGATTTATTACTGAGATTGGGAACTGAGTTTAAGTTGGAATATCACATGTTTATTTATAGCGCGTTTTCACTGTAGTTTGTAAATGGCTTGAAAGTGGTCACACTACTCCTACATAATTTTGTTTAATACTTGCCGCTTTGGAAACTGGCAGAATTTCAAAATGATTGACAAATGTCTGAAACATAAATGAAATGCCAAATTGAAGACTTGAACTTAAAAATCTGACTGGATTCAATCCAAGCAATGTAATAATGGAAGTAATTTCGAAATAATTTCATTAAAAATTCTTAATTTTGAAATGACTTCATTGTATAGGAAATTACATAATTTCGTACGTATTTTTTTTTATAGAAGCGAACATAACTTAACTCTTTAATGCATTGGATGCAGCTGTCAGTGGACGTTATCCTTGAAAAACTGAATGCTGTAAGTTGCTGGGAACACGTGGGGCGGCATCGCATTCCATAGTCTTGATATTCGGGTGATGAACGACTGACTATATTTAACTGTACGTAATAATGAAGGCTTAATAGTGAATTCAAGGGCATGTGCGGTGGTTCCTGGTATATTTGGGATGAGGTTGGATAGTTCTTAGCTGAATTTACTGTGGAAATATCGATAGTAAACGCTGAGTACCCCGATGTTTTTGCGATACTCGAGGGAGTTCATAGAGGCTGATACAGTCTCATCTTCAGTTACACGAAATACATGGTTTTTGATCGAGTACCGCAAGTTGAGTTTTGGGTGTCCCAACCCATATCTGCGAAGTGTACTCAAGATGTGGGGGAATGTAGATCTTATAGAAATTTCCTTGATCGTGAGGCGTAAAATACGTTTTACATCTTCAAAGAACACTATAGCATTTGGAGGTATCAAGTGCAATATCAAAAATATGTTTTCTCCAACTGAGGTGCTTCTTAAGTTTTATGCCAATTAATGGAAATTCTTATGAAGAGTGCAATTGTATTCTACCGAAGGCCACATTCGAGGAACTCGACGGAAAATTCTTCTTAAGGGATAAATGAAAGTCCTGAAAGATATGAATTGGATTGAGTGTTGTTAACAGAAGATCGTTAATGCAGATCAGAAAAAGAGTGGGGGATAGAATAGACCCTTGAGGAACACCGGAAATTTCGGGATGATATGCCATCCATTACGACTTGTATCGAGTGGTCGAAGAGAAAACTCTCAATTCAGTTTAGAAGGATGGTTTTACAACCTATGGCTGCAAGCCTTAGCAGTAAGCCCATTTGCCTAACTCTGTCAAAAGCTTTCGCAATATCATGTGCCAGTACATGATCTTCGTCGAATTTGTGAATGCACGAGTTCCAGCATTCGGTCAGATAGACTAGGAGAACTTCGTTGGAATGTCCGGAGCGGAATCCGTATTGAAGATCATGGATAAGATGGTAATCGCCAATAATAATTGACTAGTTTGCTATTGACAGCTGTTTCCATCACTTTCGACAGCGCTGAAGTGAAAGGTGTAGGGCGGTAGTTTGAGCGAGTCGCTTTGTTTCCTTCCTTAGGGATTGGCTAGACATTCGCCAATTTTCACATGTTTTAAAAGGGCTTTGAAGAGAATGACAGGTAAAACCCTTTCATTGATTTGGATGTAATTACATAATTTCGGTGCAGTGAAATGCAATTACGCTCAAACGTAATCATGTTATGTTTAAGTATTAAGTAAATCCGAAAATCTCTTTGCAAATTATCTAGTTTAAACTGTTTTCTAAAAGCTTCCTGCACTTCTGTTGCACGTCCGGTACATTTGTTGAAAATTATTACTAAGCTTCCTTTTTGCATTTTACATTGATACACAACATATTATCGTAATAAGCGTTGCTCTGGAGAGGAAGCCTCTGCACATTTTGCGGGAGAAGGCGCTGCTGCTCTGAGTTATGCAAATGTTGCAGATAGAAGGTCATTACTGAAAGCTATGAAGAAAATGGAGATAAACTGGAACCTTGAGGGATGCCGGAGTCGATCTGAAAGGATTGCGATGATATTCCATCCAATACGATTTTTATCGAGCATTTAAGATGAAAACTATCAGTCTCCCACAAGGGCATTGTAACACGTACTGGCGATCATAGATAACTTATTCTCAGGCTAACTAGCTAGTTCGCGATATTCGACAGCTGTTTCATCACTTTTACATCGTCTGAAAATTCGACACTTTCCACATGCTTGGAAAGCATGATAAAGTTATTGCGAAAGTGCTGGAAAAAGGATCCAATCAAGACCACCATATTACGCTTCTTAATTATCCTGGAGGAAACCAGATTAATACCATTGACACATAGCGGACCTAATTATAATTTGGCTAATTCGTAATTTAGCTCGTCTTCATCGTTAGTAGATTGGTGACACACAGCACTCTGCTAATTAATAAGAGCCACTCACTCATCTGTCATATTTTTAAAAAGTTGAATTGCATAGCCAGTAGGCAATCAAATTTTGCAAGAAAGGCGACAAAAGAAGAAAAACGATCTTTAGTCCTGTTTTAGAATCGTTTGCGAGTCATCTTTCATAGCTAGGCGTTTAAATCACGATTCCAAGATTTTGTATAATTCAGATCTGTCAGAAAATGACTTTTCTTCTCTCTTGCACGACGAAGCTTTTATGAAAGCTCCAACTCTAGTACTACATTTTTCATCGTTATAGCCTAAATTATGAGAAAAATGAGAGGATTTAGCTAAATGAGATGATTTAGCTGAGAGCATGACGATATGATTTAGCTGCTAAATGATCACTATTTTGGGAATTTAGCTAAATTAGCGTATGACACACATCCGCTTAATGATAATTTAGGCCTTAATTATAATTTAGCTGCGCTATGTGTCAATGTTATAAGAAGGTTGTGATGGATTCTGATTAACTGGTGGAAGCCTTGAGTTTCTTGCGACGCTTCCAGCCAAAAGATTAGCTTTCTCAGCAGGATGCTTAATAATTCTGTCACCATCAATTCATAATGAGTTGAGCAAGATTTTATGAAGTTTTGGTTGACGGTCCTAACCTAGAAGATCTCTAGCCTTTTTGGGGTTTTAAAAACCTTTCGTTGAAAATTTCGGTCATGTTGAAATATAGCCGTTCTGGAAATTGATTTAAATATAATCCTGGACACGTATTAAAAGGAATTTGTTGGCAGGATTTGGATTACCTCCGAAAATTTGAAAGGTTGTTTTCTTTTTTTGTGTGGCATCTAAACAATCTTTTTTTAGAACCACGTTTCCTGGATAATTGTTTGACGATTTTATTCAAAACACAATTCCCAGTTGAAATCCCTAAAGAACTTATTAAGTTATTATTACAAAAGAGCAAATCGGAAAGCACTTAAACAGTTCTTCCAGTCATTTGAACATCTAACGACTTATCCGCAAGAATTGAAAACTGGTAAATTTGAAGATTATTCTATTACTTCCAGTATTCCTGAAGGCTCATTTACGAGCAGTAGCGTGCCAGCCGAAGGCAGGGGCTACTCTCTCAGTTTTTACAGAGTTTAGACTGATTTGTATGCAAAGTCTATGCATTTTCTTAGTTTTTAGCTATCTCGCCCCCAGTAGCTAAATAGTTGGCACCAGCCTTTTTTACCGGCTGTGCCAAACTATTTATGGAAGCAATGAATTTGGTATTACGAGTTTGCTAATTTGTGGTTAAATAAACATGAGCCAGGCAATGTTATGAAAATAAAACTCACCCGCGCCAACTATTTTAACGTTAGGTTATGTAGGACATAGGGCTTGAATTGAGTTTAACAACTTGTCTCATTCGTTTTTTGTGTTCGCTATCCAATCACCGATCTCTTTTTCTTAAAGTAAAATTTTCGAATTGTTGACCGTTACTGATTTAAATCCTTTTGAATACAATTACTGAGCAATCCAAATAAAAAACCAAATGTATCTCATTCCAACGGTCATTTATTGATCTCAGAAACGCGATATTTTTTTTTTAATTTTATTCAATTTGCTTGATATGATTACGACCAAATTTCGAACTGACCGAAACAAATATCTTTTAAAACTGACTTTCAATATCAGATAACGGTCAACTATCTCAATCTTAAATAGATATGCAGATAGCTTGCATTCACAATCAATTTAAGCTGACCCATGTCCGTTTGCCGGACATCTGATACCTTCCTACTCTCACAGAAGATATATATATCTTAAGATTTTTTGGTTTTTTTTTATCTCACAATTAAATCCTGATGGTCAACATATTTTCATGCAAATACAGTAAAAGAAAAAAAATCGTTATCCTTTTGATTGCAGGCAGCAGTGGCGACGAGTACGAACCATCAGGACTACGATCACAGTTCTCGTCGGGACTAGACATACCAAACAGTCTTCAAGTGATACCGCTTAGTCCGGACCTCAATTCTAGTTATATGGATCCTTATAACACGCATAATCGTCGCCGTTCGTCCGATAATTTTTTATCGGAAATGACGCGCATGCAAGAGCCGAACAGTGATATTGATATTCGCGAAAACGGTGTTTATGCAAAGGCGACGATACATCGAGAAACGAAATTCGGACCGTATAAGGTGAAATTTACCAATGAGCCGATCGATAAGGATTTTGCTTGGGAGGTAAGTCCCTCAGTTTTTTTGTTTCCTTATTTTCTATTGTGCCTTAGTTGTACTGGGCCAGATTTCAGTTGCCGTACCTTTTGCAACAACTGATTAATCTCAATGTGCGTCATGAAACGTTTATAATCCCATCACTCCTATCATTAATTTCAACCAATTTTTTTTTCCCATTTTTTTGGAAAAAACGTCTCTTTCATCCCCTATATTGGGAATCCAATGATCAGGAAAATATTTGATTAAATAAAACTCTTCGCATCTAGGTGAGGACGAAAATTGTCAATCAAATAGTTCGATTTCCTGATTTCCTCAATATTCCGAAAATCCTTCGAAATAAGGATGAAACTAATCCGCGACATATATGAATGCCTAAAAAAAACCCGAACCGTATCCCAACCAACTCGACAAGGTGAGAAATTCAAACAACCGTAAATCCACAAATACCCTTAAATGAGACTTAAATTCGGTTTCATCACACGCAACCAAGGATTCGGCATTGTTAAGTACCGGGGCGATAAAAAAAGGACACGTTGGAAGATAGTCCCGGCTTCTGTATATATCACTTACGTAAAAATTGGATAATTTCAATTAACGATATCCTTGTGGAAGAAGTTATTGAAGAGGGTCTTGTATTGTGCCATCGAATAACATCTCAATCCGGATTCCGGACACAGTAGCTGCCTCTGTGACAGGCCGATGTATCTCTCTAGTGGCCTGGTTTGTCACCAGGTAAAGGAAAATTGTTTGCCTTTCACTCGTCTCTATAGAGACGGTTACATCGGAGATTATGTCGAGATAGGTATCTGCTAGTCAGTGTTCCTATCTCACTATACGGCGACCAGGTGTAACGAACGTGTCATAATGAATATGAATCTGAGTGACAAGCACAAATGAAGGGGGTTCACCCTCCCTCCGGGATATATAGTAGTGACCGAAAATTTCTCTGTAATTTATTTACATTATGTTTGTGTTGTAGTCGAGTCGATCCTTTTACCTGTTTTCAAAACTTTTGACAATTAGTCATATCTTCTTCGGTGATTGATGATCGAAATCGAGAGAGTGAAGAAATCTTGAAGAATTCTTATGTATTTTGCGGTATCTGTGATGTTTTTGCCTCGGCTGTTTTCATATAGTTGCTTAGTGTGTCGGTTGTAAGGTGTTCAAAGGAGGTTTTTTATTTAGCCTTTTCTTAAAGACGAGTGAGAGATAAGTAAAATAAATGCGTGATCACGAACAATTGTGTGACAATAGGAAACAAATTTGCCGAAAAATCTCATCATCCTTTCACTGAAGCGAGAAAAGTTAGTTAAGTGTGTTGTACCACCATCGCCTGATGATGATGAGGATGACTGAGTATAAAAAGTACGCACTTAACACTTCTTTGCAGTGAGATTTTATTTAGGATTTTGAACAGCGATATGGATGTGTGTTTTCTCCTCTTACGACAGATTTATTTATTATTGTTCTTTTAATATTCGCATTTTGCCGGCGTAGTTTCTTCTTGGAAAATATGATTTATATTGTGGAAGATTTTGAGCGAATTTTTTTTGTTGTAAGGAACATCTAACAAGCTCTTGGGTAACGTCTAGTTTTTAGTTCAAATCTTAGAAGAGTTTGAAATATCTGAGGAATGTTTTTTTGGTTTACATAGATGGCTATTAGGTTGCTTAGAACTTCGTTTTTATTTTCTGAAAATTATGATTGTTCTGAAGAAATTTTGAGCTTCTTTGTCACATAGCGCCTGTACCTTGCTCAAGAAATTTCATTGTCATATGCTCGTAGATGCACTGTAAAATTTCTTCAATCATTTCTAAATGGTACTGGAGCGAGGCAACTACTTATTGACTGAAAGGAGGTGTGGGGACGGGGGGGGGGGGGGGGGGAGGAGTAGGGCTCATAAGCAAGAAGAGACACAGACATTACGTACAAATAAGGAAGAATCCTCCCACGTCAGTGTACCGTGCTCTTAAGCACTCGGAAATATGAGCATTTTGTATGGAGGGAGATAAAAGGGGTATTGTCGATAATGTTTTCTCTTAGCAGCTGTTTTTAACTGTAACATAAAAAAGAATCCTGGTTAACGAATATATTGTCTCCTTTATAGATTTTTTTTGCATGCGAGGTGGTAGAAGAAGTAGCGGGTTGTAATATATTGGTCGACGGTATTCACGTCAGTATACATTGAATAATTTTTCAATCGGATCATAGGATCGAAGAAATCTCTTAGAGTGTGTATAAAAAGTTTTTGCTTTCAAGGTATTACTATCGTCCTCTCAAATCTGTTGAATTATTTGAGTCTCATTCTAAATTGGAAATTATTCAGATAGGTCAACAATCAAGAACGATTAAAGAAAGCTACTATAGTTTTCTTCGCTTTCAAGAAGACAATCAGCTTGAGATGAGTCTTCAAACCACTCCACATTCATTAAATGTATTTTTGGACCAATAGTTTGTGGCGCGCTGGTTTTTTGCCGCATTTGGTACCAAAAACCTACCCAAACATCCCTGTTACTAATCCAATGAATGGCTTGATGGTTCATAGCAGCTGCAATCATACCACAATATATGCAGCTTTTGAGATGATTCTATGTATAAAATTTCTCCAGATCTTTCTATAAAACAAGCAGCAGGCCTAGTCGTCACTCGATTAAAATCTTCTAATACATGTTCAGAAATACTAATTAGTCATTGGACATGCATCTTCGCTTTTGGAGCGCGAGTACGATAGCTTAAACTAAGTGCAGGTTAAGAAATGGGGTTTTTACGTGAAGTTTCTGGAATAAAACGAATGGATATCAAATACGATACTCAGCGCCTGTGATGATATTCATCTGCATATGGAAAAATGTAAAATCAACAGAGATACAGAATAGGGATCTTTTTCTAGTGGCGATCCTAGAAACATACAGACATCTCTCTTTTCATATTCCTGCGACTGTATTCCAAGAACGAGTTTACAAGTATTCTTTTAGATTATGACGAAAGGTCTGAGAAATTATTACATATTCTTTCACAGTAAAGTTCCACTTTTGGTCATCATCATCATCATCATCAATGGCGCGACAGCCCAAATCGGGCCCTGGCCTCCTGAAGTCGTCGCCTCCAATCGTCTCGATCCAAAGACCGCGTCCTCCAGCTGCTAATTTTTAGAATGGCTTTGCTGTCTTCATCAACCGAGTCTTCCCATCGCTTGCGTGGTTTGCCTACCGGCCGGTTACCACTCGCTTTGCCTTTAAGAGCACGTTTGGGGATTCTTCTGTCTTCCATTCGCTCTACATGGCCAGCCCACTGCAGTTTACGTAACTTGATGAACGTTGAAGCTTCTGGCTCGTCGTAGAGTTGATACAACTCATGGTTGTATCTTATTCGCCATTCCGTTCCTTCCTTCACAGGTCCCAAAATTCTTCGGAGGACCTTTCTTTCGAATGCGTTAACTGCTTTTTCGGAAGTTCGCGTTAATGTCCACGTCTCGCTGCCATAACAGAGCACAGGTCGTATAATAGTTTTATAAATCCGCAGCTTATTGTTCCTGTGCACTTTCTTGGATTTCATTATTGGAAGTACCGAATAATACGTCTTATTTGCTAGTATTATCCGTCGTTTGATTTCGTCTGTTTCATTACCGTCCTTTGCTAGATTAGCCCCAAGATATATGAAGTTGTCCACACTCTCCAAATTATATTCCGCAATTGTTATGTTTTGTCTGATTGGCGTTCTCCTTCTTGTTTGCGTCATTACTTTTGTTTTGTTTTCATTAATGCGCAACCCGACTTCTTTTGCGGCGGAGTCAAGATTGACAAATACCTCCTTAGCACTAGGGAAGGATCTTGCTAGAATGTTAATGTCGTCAGCGTATGCTACTAGTTGGGTGGACTTGAATAGTAGTGTCCCGTTGGTGTCGACTGGGATTTTTCGGATGACATACTCTAGTGCCAAGTTGAAAAGCATAGGAGCTAGACCATCTCCCTGCTTTAAACCACATTCCGTTCGAAAGCTGGTTGTGGAATCGGTTTGTATTCTCACTTGGGATTCAGTGTTCGTCATTGTGAGTCTTGTTAGTCGGACTAGTTTTGGAGGAATTCCAAAGTCAAGCATGATTTGGTACAGTACGCTCCTGTCGATACTGTCGTATGCTTGTTTAAAATCTACGAATATTTGGTGCACGTCTGTGTTATATTCCCAGCATTTCTCAAGCACCTGTTTCACCGAGAATATCTGGTCTGTTGTAGATCGTCCGGTTCTGAATCCGCCTTGGTATTCGCCAATTATTTGATTTGTATAGGGCTTAAGACGACGTTCAATTATTTTTGTCAGTATTTTATAGGACGTACACAACAATGATATACCTCTGTAGTTCTCACAGCAGAGTTTGTCTCCTTTCTTGTAAATTGGACATATAATGCTTTTTCGCCAGTCGTCGGGTATGATTTCCTCTGTCCAAATTTTGCATATCATGCTGTGCAGTATTTCAGCGACACAGTTTCCACCGTTTTTCAGAAGTTCAACTGGTATTTCGTCAATTCCCGGCGCTTTGTTTCGTTTTTGGTCACATAGGGCTGCTTTGATTTCAGGAAGCGTGGGTGGTGTCGATGATGGTTCATCTTCGTCAGTTGAGGCTTGAATTGAAATGTTGTCTGTCGTTATCGGTGCTATTGGGATGGGATTCAAAAGATGTTCGAAGTATGAAGCCCATCTCCTTTTGATTTCTTCTGTGTCGCTGATGATATTGCCCTCTGCGTCTTTGCAGAGACTGGTTTTTGGTTTATATCCCTTTTTCAAGTCTTTTACTATGGCGTATGCGTCCCGCGTATTATTTTTTCTCATGTCGTCGTCCATTTTTTGTATCTTGTCATTATGGTACTTCCTTTGTTTTCGTCTGCAGGTCTTTTTCGCATATCGCCTAAGCTCGTCATATTTTTCTTTTTTGGCTCGTGTTGGTCGTTCAGTAAAAATTTTGTAAGCTTCGTTCTTTCTATCTATTGCGTCGCGACATTCTTGGTCGAACCAATCATTGCTTTTTCGCCGTGCTTGATATCCTAATACCTCTTCCGCGGAGGATTTGATACCGTCTCGTATTTTCATCCACGCATTATCCACTGGCATATTTTGGATATTTTCATATATTGGTGTCAGGTGTTTATTACATGCTAGCATGTAAGCCTGCGCCACCGTTTCGTCGTTAAGCATGTCGACATTAAATTTGCGAGCTCTACTCGTTTTCGAATACCCACGACAAGCTATTTTGCATCGATACTTAGCTCTGACTAGATAGTGATCAGAGTCACAATTCGCACCGCGGAGAGTTCGTACATCAAGTATGCTGGAAGCAGCCCTTTTCTCAATAAGAACGTGGTCTATTTGGTTGAAGGTGTGACCATCTGGTGATGCCCACGTTCGTTTGTGAATATCGCGATGTGGGAAGCACGTAGAGCTTACTATGATATTTTTGCTGCTTGCGAAATCAATAAGACGTTGGCCATTGTCGTTTGCTATGTCATGGAGACTGTGCCCTCCTGTTGTTCCTCTATGAGCCTCCTCCTTTCCGACTTTTGCATTAAAATCCCCTAAGACAATTTTTAGGTCATTCGAGGGCAGTGAGTCATAGGTTGTCTCTAGGGTGGCATAAAATTCGTCTTTAGTTACATCGTCCTTGTCTTCTGTTGGTGCGTGAACGTTGATCAACCAAGTGTTGAAAAATTTAGTCTTTATTCGGATTGCACACAATCTTTCACTTATTGGTTTGAAGCTCGTGACCTGCTGTTTAAATTTTTTGTCAACGACAAAAGCGACTCCAAACTCTCTGCTTCCCGACAATTTTCCACTTGGATAGATTGTGTGTGATCTCATGTCCATGATTTCGCTACCGAGCCATTTCGTTTCTTGGATGGCAGTTATGTTGATGTTGTGTTTTGCCACTTCTTCGAGAAACTCTTTCAGAGCTCCTGTCCTAAATAAGGATCGAACATTCCAAGATCCAATAGAGTAGTCCATTTTTCGTTTGCGGGGTCGTTGCCGTTGAGTCCATCCTTTCCGAGGCTGTTCTTCAGGTTTCTGGACAGTGTTCTTTTTCCGGTGATGCGTTGTCGGCGCCTCGCCCAACCCCCGACCTGGAGGACCGGTCCTACTTATTTATTACACCCTAGTAGAAAAAGGGTGGGAGTTTTGAGCTAAATATGACATGCTGGAGTTCTCACAGCTATGCTGCAAGTCCAACTATGTCATACTTTTTGCCTACTTCCTGAGACGCACTGGTGTTACTGGCCATTCAGGTTAACTCCATTTACCCTCCTCCTTTCTCAACTCGGGCTTGGGACCGTCTATGGCGGAGTTCTCCACTGGTACTTTTGGTACTGTTTTCTTATTATTTAGGACCTCGTTCAAACTGGAGTCCATTTGCAGAAGCAACTTGAATTGTTTAGCTGCTGTAACCATGTACAGATTCCGGGTTAAAGCAAGTAAGGACAGAACAGTTAGACTAGCCAGCCAAAGACCCGAAAAAATCGACTCCACCAGGGATGCGGTCGATGTAGAACAGTGCTGAAGACAAAGATACTTTTTTGATGAGAAGGCAGCAGTTGGTCAGTTGAGGAACAGTCAAATCTTTTTGGGACGAACCGAATAAAACCATCAAAGCTTAGCCGTTAAAACTTAACCACTATAGTGTGTAAACTTTAGTCGGATTGTCCACAAGTCCTTATCTACTTAAGCTCTACGCACTCCGATATCGAACAGTTGTCTACTTGACTTAGATTTTAAATTTTCAAGGAACTGAAAGTTAATAGAGACGTCAATCATTTCAACCTGTTTCAGAATGCAGGTGGCTAACACATGACGAGTAGGAACCATTTCGTATTTACATAGAGGGAGTGCAATGGACCCAACGAGATGGGCTCGGTTCATTTTGGTTCGAGACCATCCTTATAAATACAACCTAAACCTAGTAGCTGGCCATACAATTCTCCATGAATCTTTTTATGACGCCATATTTTTAAGATACTATCTCAAGCCACGAGGCATTGACTAAGTAGATATAAGTTTCCTTATATTCATCGAAATATACTCATATCCTTTCTTGCTTACATAAAGTAAAGTTGGCCAATACGTTGACCAGTTGCACGCGGAATCATTTCCGGTCGACCACGAATATATGGAAAGATGAATATAAATTGAAAGGAAAGATTTAGGGATTCTCAACTGCTACGCTTTATTATTCGTGACGTTTCGGTTTCTGCCGAGACCTTTATCAAACTGCTAGTCTGTCAGTTTCTAACATATATTTATTTTTTGAGTTCTGTTTGGTGTTACCAGAGATAATCGATTTCAAAAGAATCTGTTGGTTAAATACGAAAAAAGTTTTTGCACACCCAATATGTTAGCGCATCATATTAATTTGTAACGCGCCATGAGAAAAGGGATCGTACCTTGCCAGTAATCAAATCTAAGCATTTGGAACCATTGAAAAATATACAAAACTCTGAAGTGAACGGCGAAGTTATGACATTTTGAATATTGGAGTTGAAAAAAAGTAGTTTCGAGGTAATTGAGGTTAAAGTCTCGCTATGTTTCCGGTCATATTAATTGTCGACAGACTAAAGCTCTTCCCATCATTTTTGTGCCCCCTCCCCTCCACCTTCCTCAATTCAAAAAACCTAAAATATGAAATTTGGACTACAACTCTTTTTTTGGCCTGAACTGAATATTTTGCTTTGGCTTCTCATAGCGCGTAACATTTGTCATATTTTAGCTGAAAAATCAATTACTCGTTCGACGAAATCCAAAATGTTGAATCAACAGGAATTTTGGTTAAGACCCGCTTCATCGGCTAAAAACATTGTTGGCTCAACAAATCATTGATTTAGCTAACAGTGTTCTAAAATAAATTTGTTCATTGCTGTAACAAATTAATTGCTAAATTACGAATTTCTTCGTGTAACAAATGTATAGCTAGGATATAGCCTGGTGTGTACCGCGTTTGCCTGCAACACGGGGGTCGCGAGTTCAAATCTCGGTCAACGTATATAATTTCAACCCACTATTTGCGTGGTTATATCTTAATCAGCACATACTCACTTTAAAACACCGACATTTTTATTAAGGAACCGAACATAATTTAGGGGTCACCCTATAATGCGATGCTCAGCTGTGTCGGTAGGAAAAAAAAAATTAAAATTGAGTCAATTTAATTTGAGTGGAGAACGGCGAAAGTGACGGTGTACATTGTTTTTGAGGCACTGGAGGTAGTACACATTGGGAAACACTTTGGCTGGTAATGTGTTCCAAAACCTTGATGTTCGGAAAATGAATGATTAGCTGCTTCGTATTATTATAAAATGAATTAATATTTCTGTAGCGGATTTTGTCTCGAAAAATGTGAAATCTTTGTCACATTAAATGTATTCTTATTTCATGAGAATATTGTGTAGAATTGGTGTCAGAGAGTTTTTTACGAAATTGTTACAAATATTTGCGGCCATAAAATCGATATTTCTCATGAGATGAGATGATCTGTTTTATTCCTGTTTGATACATCTCAATCATTATTCGATAATTGCTTGAGTGCTTTGTATGTAATCGACGCTAAAATAGTACGATAAACATAATACATTTTACAGTCAATTTTTCAATGATCAATTTGTTTAACTTGTCAAAAAATTATTCTCGAAGGTGTATTATTAGATGTCGAATAGCATTGACCGCACCACCACAATAAAATCGACAGTCACCTTTTTTTTTTGTCATATTTATTTTAAATATTTTCCCAGCCATTTATAGGTGCATTTCTCAAAATTTGTTCACAAGGAAGGCATGACTCTCTAAAGATTTCTGCAAAAAAGTACGAATCTGTGTAGGACGTGTAACTGATTCCCTTGCACGGCAAAAGGACAGAGAAGTTGACACAGAAATAAAATTGTTTGGAACAATAAACACTGAAATGTTGAAATAACCAATGAATTTTGGTGACATACATTTTTTCAATTGCAGGACAGTTTTCCAATCTTCTCGATTTATTTTTCAATAACAAACCAGAGAAATACTTCCTCTCTGTAATATCTCCTTCGCCAATTGGAAATACGGACCGCTTTCTGATTCGTGCAAAATTTGCAGTTGCAGCACTAAAACCGCTGCTAGTTAAGGTACCTCGAAGAATTGTTTGGCATTTAAAAGAGGTAATTGGAGGGCACTCAATGAGTTCTTTAATGCCTTTAATTTGAAATTGTGCTTTGATTCCAACAACTGTGATAAAGCCTGTAAACTAGTAACCAAAACTATCGTGAAAGGCATGAAGCTCTACCTACCATCCAGTTTAAAGAGAACCTATTGGCAACAAGTTTCGCAAGAAACTCCACACTACCATCTTCAAACCAAACCCTTCCTATCGCGATACCATCTAGTTTTTCGCTGCCTCCGCTTCATTTTCTCACTCGTCTCACATCCGGGATTCTGCAAAGCTCAATATTCACAAGTCCGCTGGCGCTGATGGCCTTTTCCCCCATCACCCTTAAAATGTGCTCCTCTTCCCTGGCTAAGCCTCTTCGCAATCTTTCCCATCTATCCTACTCTTCTGGGTGCTTTCCACAATTGTGGAAAGTCGCGAATGTTTAGCCAATTCCGCTCAATAGCCATTACTTCAGTGCTCTCGAAAGTGATGAAAACTGCTGTTAATCGCAAAATCGTTAAATTTCTCGAGGATAAACTGCTTATCCACGATCGCCAATACAGCTTCCCTTCTGGAAGATCGACGAGATATCTCTCGGTTTATCTAACGGACCGCTGGAACTCTTGCTTGCATAAATATGGCGAAGATCAAGTTGTTGCGCTTGACATTGCAAAAGCTTTTGACAGAATTTGGCATGAATGTATTCTTATGGTTTGGTGAATGTTTTCACAGTGAATTTCTAATTAAAAGACAATATTTCCGGATTCTACACTGTTACGCTTTATTATTCGTGACGTTTCGGTTTCTGCTGAGACCTTTATCAAACTGTTTGATCTCAGCAGAGACCGAAACGTCACGAATAATAAAGCGTAACAGTGTAGTATCCGGAAATCTTGTCTTTTAATAAGAATGTATTCTTGTTAAGCTCACGGCCATTGGCCTGGGTGCAACTCGCATTCAATGGATTGAGAGTTTTTTTGTCAAAAACGCTCTATGCGAGTAGTATTGAATTGCATTACTTCTTCTTCCTTCCCAATCAATTCTGGTGTCCCTCAAGGCTCTGTCTTATCACCGACCCTGTTCTTAGTATTTATTAACGTTCTCTTGTCTTCCACTCTCAATCCAATCCATGGTTTTGCGGATGACAGTAGTTTAGATAACACCTGTGAATTTGACTCTGCTGCGGAATCAAACAAGCATTCTTTTGCTTCCAATCGCAGAAAGTTGTTCCACTCGCTGAAGTCAGATCTCGATTTAATCCTTGAATGGGGCAAAAAAAATAGAGTAGAGTTCAATGTCGCTAAGATACAGGCCTGTGATCTTTCTCTTAAACGTGATGCTCCAGCGTCGCCTTCTAACGTAGCCAATTATGGCGTACAATTTTGCTCTTTCGGAAATTTTTACCCTTTTAGGCTTAAAGTTCAATAACCATCTCGATTGGAATCAACACATCTTTGAAGTTGCCCTGGACGCTTTCAAACGCCTAGGTATTCTTGGTAAATGCAAAAAAAATGGTTTACGCCTCACAACTTACCATTTACAAGGTCTACATTCGATTTCGCTTAGAGTAAAACTCACCTTGCGCTGCTTGGTCGAATCCAAAAATATGCGTTCCGACTTATTGGAGATGAACCTATTACGGCTTCTTTTGACTCTCTCAAGCATCGCAGAAGTGTCGGAGTACTCAGCATTTACTATCGCTACTTCCATAGCAAATGCAGTTCGGAACTATGCGCACTTTTCTTCCACTTTGCACTTTTCCACGACACACTCGTCAAGCAGAACATGCACATCAGTATACTGTCAAACTTTTATCTTCCCGTACAGTGAGATTTAGGCTGTCATTCATTTCCCGAATATCCAAACTCTGAAACGTATTGCCAGCTAGTTTTTCCAAACGGCTATAACTTCCAGTCTTTCAAGAATAATGTTCATAGTCATTTCCTTCTCTCTCCATCTGAATTTCCATAATGCAACAAATTTTAATCCACTTTCTTTATCGACTTAACTATGCAATGCATTAAAGGGTGAGCTCCTAACTTATACTCGGTGCCTTAAAAATAAAAAAAAAATCATTTGGTTGTTGAACAGTTCTTTCTTTGCAAAAGTTGAGGCAACTAATTAATTAAAAATATTTTTCTTTCAATATACAATGCCATTAGCAAAAAAGATAAACAAATCACTACTAAGTTGTGGGTAGGTCGGTGAAACTATTTGCATTCGCTTAAAATTGGACTATCCCTGAAATTGAAATTGCTTTTAAGACCCCAATAAGGGCATAGGGCAGAAATAGTTGTTTTCCACAGAGCTCGTTCCTAAGCACCGACCTTCGGTTGTTATCAGGACTTGTTTACTCCTTTGTCCTTCTTTTTAACTGCTCATTTTCGAGTGCCAAGTGATCGATCGATTCGACGTCTTTCTTGTGTGCAATTCTCCAGAGTTTTTTTTTGGAGATGTTTCGCACTGGCTCTCTCAGAGCGTGACCGATCCAGTGCCAGTTCCGCCTTTGAATCTCAATGCATATTGTGGTTTTTTTTCAGTTGCACTCTTTGCTGCTCTACATATGGAGTTCGGCAAAACTCATTTAATTAAATCATTTCCCAAATGTTAATTTACTTTGTTTAAAAAAAATCATGAAAGAATGCAAATGATCGGCTGATATAGACATAGGATGGGAGTCTTTTAGAAAGAGGAATTAGATGTCGGTTTCAGCTAGATCCATAGTTTTGAGGAGGTAGTTTACTCTACTGTGACCTGTTATGAGGCCGATAGAGTACCTACTGATATTCCTCTTGCTTATTTTTTGAAATTCCTCCAGTTTTTAATCTGTGGTTGAATTAATTTTTTGGAGATTGATAAACCTAATAGTCTATTCCAGTTGATGCTGAGCTCTTGTTCAATACACTTTTTAAGTATAAGGTTGGCCCAATGTAAAGGAAAACGACAATGTTGGCATTGCTTTAAGAGTCATTTAGACAATATAGGTACGCTTTCTAAGTGTGGGGAACGTAAAATCTCAAATGGTTAGAAAGCGAGTCGTGTAACACCACGATGATGCTATGGGGTGGTTTTGATAGAAGAAAATCAATAAACATTTTGAGACTTGACAGAAACGAACACTAGTAGGTGTAGCCACTGGCCATTGTCTTCTTAGAAAACATGCTCGAAGACTCGCCTTGCAACCGAGGACATTTGCAGAGATTGAGGTAAGGAGGATGAGACTTTAGAGCATTTCCTTTGCCATTGCCCATGCCTCCGGACAATTTGAAGATAAATTCTCGGAGAGTACTTCTTCACTAAACTGAATGATCTCCGGTCCCTTGAACCGATGAAGCTCATTAGTTTGACTGGTGGCGCCTCCACGAACCTAACCTAACCTAATAAGGTTGGAATGTCCTTTTGGTTTTTCCCAGTATGGCTCTGGTCCAATAAAAATTGTTTCTGCGCCGTTTTTTGCTTGGCGGTCTGCCTCTTCATTTCCCTCAATATCTATTTGCCATAGGACCTATATTAAGTTTTGTTTATTTTTTTTTTTCTCAGGATGATTAGGTTTTGAAGGCAGTCCCAAACTAACCTCGATCCGTGTTTGTTGGATGCTAGTGCCTGTACTGCCTAATATCACTTGTTGCGAATGAATCGTAAATGTCGCATGTAAAATCTTGAGGAAATTCGAGCATACCACTTAAAATTATTCGAAAAATTGATTTTTTTCATGAAAAATAATTCCAAGCCTTTTAAGACCGAAAAGCGCTCCGTAATTGGCATAAAACTATCTTCTTTGTTGCATTTTATTAAACATGTTGTCTTAATAAAATGAAGTTATGGACTTCTAAAATTTAAGATTAGAGATGTAAAATTATGTAAGTATGAAGTCACTTGCAATCGAAATAATTCCCCTAGCATTCGAATTTTATGTCTAATTTGACATTGTTTTTATTATACCAACTATCTAGGAGATATATAACTTTTTATCTTATCTAAAGTGTAATTTTTTTGTTCAATTATTTTCTGATAAATTAAATTACGTTCGATTGAAATCTCAATAGTCTAGTGTCCATTTTAAGATTAATATACCAAGTTGAAAGATTGCTTAGATACAACTTTGTTTTTTAATAATCTATTATTTATCTATACACAATATAAATGAATTTATATCATAAAATAATTCCAGGAATGTTATCTTTCATTTTTTTTTTTAAATTGAGATGAATATGGTTTCTATCTCGTAAATAATATTTTTTTATGTTGATTATAAGAGTATTCTCAAATTTCCAGGCTTTCAATCAGGGGTGGGAATACGTTGATCGTACACCCTTTAAATGTGATGCAATGAATCGCAATCGCATAAATGAATTCTCGATAATTTTATATTTATAAAAAATTATTCTATCATGAAATAAACCTTAAAATAAATGCAATTCACCAGCATTTACCTACTGAATCGTAATGAAAGAAAAGCAACAACACTGAACTGAAATTTCATGCACTCTCAATGCCGCCTTAACGAAATGCACTTGTATCGTTTGTGAAGCGTTGCAATTTTTACACTGCATTTTTCACAATTTTCTCGTTTTTTTTTTTTTTTTTTAATTGGAATTTTCACAGCCCAACAATTCAATGGAGTCCACCTCCCTTATATTCCCATCCTTCTTCGAACTGCTCGCAGACTTCTGCATACACTTTCTATATGAAAATATCTGAGAAATAAATTTCAAATATATCAAAGAATTTTCGAGTTCTTCTCCAACAAGGATGTAAAAATAAATGTTTAAAAAAAAAAAAATTGTTGCATTACTTTGTGACATAGCATTCATCGCAGCAGTCCATATCGTTCTTACTGTATGCAGTTTTCATCATATCACACAAAGTTTCATAAGGATACAAAAGTACAAGAACTTTTTCAAAAACTTTCTGAACGTATCGATTTGTCAAGCAGGATTATGAAATGAAAAACAAAAATCGAGGAACCCACACCGATGCAAATATGTTTGTAGATGGCAGAAAAAAAAAGTACAGCCTAATGTTCTTGTCTATTCGGTCATGTGGAAAAACGACTTTATAATTGAAGTGGAAAGTGAGGAGGTTATGCTCCTTGTTACATGACGGTTGGTCGAGCAAGGGCCTTTAAGGCTTAATCATAGATCCACACCACCACCGCAACCACTTAACCAATCGAACAAGAACTATATATGATGCATGATTTTTTTTTTTAAATACAAGTCCTTGAAATGTTTTAGTGTGAAGGATATTATTTATATATGGAGAGAGAAAAAAAATAACCACGCCATAGCATAAGTGTGTGCGTATCGATGCGATCGAAGGACGGGCCCAAGTAAACATATCTAAGCTCAGTTGAGTGATACTAAAGGACTCTTCAAAAGGATAAGGGGTTTTTAATCGATGGACAAAAACAAACCGTACGGGTGTCCATTGTCTTTTAAGAGAGTTCATAACCGATAATTTTGGTGTGACTAGTGATTCAGGATAGGTTTTTTCTTTTCTAAAGGATACTCGTGCGTTTTTTTTGTCGTTCGCGATAGTACTCATTACAGCTGTCGATTTGGTTGTGACCAATAAACTGGGAGCTTGGAATATTTAGTAGAAAAGGGCAAAAAAAAAATGAATATTCATAAGGGATAGCTTACCGCAAATGATTGAAATTAGTCTCAAGTGGAGAGATCTTTTGTGTGTGGTTTTTATTTTCAACCAGTAATTATAGGGTTCTATTTTATGTATTTACTGAGTGCAGTATTAATTTGAATTTAATTTCGATTTTAATAATTTAATAGTTGTTCTGGGGCTTATTTGAATTAAACCGATTTTACAAAAGAGTTTTCCTTTTATTAAAATTGGTGAACAAAAAATGCGGAAGATAAATCGTAACCATGGTAAACTCCAATTAAATGGAATGGCGGAACTTCAAGCTTATGCGAAAATCGTTTTGCCATATTATGATGGCAATCTGTTAGAAGATGTTTATTTTGTGCCCATTTTATCACATCCCATTAAAAACTTCTACTTCTACATTGGCACTACCGCCCAAATCGGGCCTTGACCTCCTGACCTTTTCATTATTGTGGAAGGGTTGTTAGACCTTAGTACAACCCTCTATCTACGAACTTTAAATTTTTGTAGATTGAAGTGACCAAGGTATATCCAAGCAGGCAGTGTGCTGGAATTATGCGTCGACCGGGATTTGAACTCACAACCTTCGCATTGTAGACCAACACGCTATCCACTAGACTACAACCTAGCTAACTTAAAAACTACCGAACTTTATAATTATCAAAAAAAAAAAATTTCTGAGAATTCTTCAAGCAATTTCTGAATAGTAAGTACAAAGTTAAAATTTTGAAAGCTTCAAAAATATTTGATCTGAAATTTGATGAGTACAAAAAAAAATACAAAAATAAAATCAATCTCCATAATTCCTTTTCGAAAAAAATTCACACAATCAGTTGTCCTGAATTTTCACGCCATTCCAAAAAACCAATATTTCAAAAAAAAAAAAAAATTATCTTTCGAACATGCTTCGACGACAATACAACAGATTAAAGATGATCACATTGTCAGATTAAGACCTACTAAATAAATTTCTTTTCCGTTCAGTTCGTTAACAGAATTAGATCTTCTTCCTTATACAGAATTTTCACTCATACTCACACGACTGGTACAAAATTCGCTCGTTCTGTATCTCCTTGCGTGTTATTGAGAAGAATATTCGTCCTTTTGAATCGTTCATATTGAACGCAATTGTCCTCTCTTTTTTTTCTGCTAATGTTGAGGCTTAAGCCTGATCGGGATGTAGTTGTCGAGGATTAGCAATTTTTTTTTTGGGTCTTTCTTCAGTTCGGTAGCTATTTTTACTTGTTGTTTATTATCTGAAAATGTGTGAAGAATTTTTTTTTTCTTTCTCGAAATTCTTAGTACAATAGCGAGCCAATCGATTTCGGAGATCTTTTCGGGAACTGTCTTATTGTTATCGATAAGATCCTTAGAGGGTTAGTTGTGTGGTAAACATATTTATGAAGTGTAGTTATATATCGAAAGGATCGAATAACATTTTATTTGGATAGCGGAAATCATTTTCATTGTTGTTGCGAGTTTATTGGAACTTAAAGTAAGATCATAAATAAAATAAATTTATCTAATTCGTTCAGTTTGGCTAATAAATTATTCCGGCAAGTAGTTTTCTTCGATCCGAAAAGATCACAAAATTTATTTAAGTGGTTTTGAAAAACCACAAAATCAATTCGGTAGCTAAAAACCTAATTATAATCAAGGAGAAATGCTTTACGATGTCATCCAAGAAATGATTGAGTAGACGACGGCTTGAAAAGATGCTTGTGTAAAATTTATCGATCCTTTCTAAAGAAAAAAATTGGATTTTTCTCAATGAGGTCAGCATTGAAGCCATCAGTCTTATTTCGGTAGAGCATAAAGTACTTTTTTTTCGTATCGCTTAGAAAGGTCGTAAATTAGAAGATCATAGACTTGGACAAAGTGTGATAATTGAGCTATGAAAGAAACTCTTTAAAGTTAGTTGACAACGAAGAAGTTAATCAACTGTGTAATATGGCTTGGTAAATTTTCTTTTCGGTAATTTATATTCTATGAAATTTAAGGATACTCCCGCTTGGGAAAGTTTTTGGTTATACATTTTAATGGAGATTGAGTACGGAATGTGTTCCTCATTTCACAGCGTGCAAAATTAAGTTCATAATTAGTTTTTTTTTTAACCAACAATATTTTATTAAGTTGGGCGTAAATTCTAGATGAAATAGCAAAGAGTTTATTGTACCGGAAAATATGTCATCTCAAATTCTTTCGAATAGTGAATAGTGAGTTTCGTATGGGAGGTGGTAAAAGCAGAGGAGGGAGGTTTGCAATTTTTGTATATAATACCGAACGCAGTATGTAAAATGTTTTATACTGAATTTAAAGTTTGTAACTTTCATAGTTTTTGAGAAAATTGAACAATTTTTGTCTGAATTTATGGCATTTGTATGGGAGGTGGCACAGAAAGTGGGAAGTTTTACATGATTTTGAATCTGCTTATGAACGTCCTAATGACGTTGCTTTGTTACAGTTTTAAAGTTGATAGCTCTCATATGTTCGAAGGAGAAATACTTTTTTTGAATTTCCAATACAAAAATTTATATGGAAGGAATACATCGAAGCTCATATTTTTTTAAATATTTGTTTCAATTATTGAGATAGAAATTCTTTCAAAATTTTGTACTTTTTCTAGTTTCAATGAAAATCAAATAAATGCATTTACCAAAATTGTGCATTTGTGTGGGAGGTGTGGAAGGAGTATTCGAATCAAAACCAAATTTTTCGTCATTAATGATATTTGTGATAGTATGCTTTTCTCAAAATTTAAAGTTGATTGCTTTGACGGTTTTCGAGAAAATTAATTTAGTTGAAATTCCGAAATTTCATGAAATTTGTATGGGAGAGAGTAGAAAGGGTGAGGTGAAGTTGTTAGTTTTTTCAAAAGTGGTTGCAATTATAATAAAAAAAAAATTGGTAATTTAGCTTTGCTAGTTACAATGCAAACCGAATAAATGCATTTTTGAAAATTGCGCATTTGTATAGGAGGGGATAGAAGGAGTAAGGGGATCAGATCGATATTTTTTGACGTTAATGATACTTATATCATTATACTATGTATGAGCTAATTTTCAAGTCAATAGCTGAAATGGTTTTGGAGAAAAATCAATTTCTTTAAATTTCGAAATTTCATGAAATTTGAATGGAAAGGGGTAGAAGGAGTGAGGGGATGTGGTCCATTCACGAACTTAAAGTTGCTTTTTTGTTAAAAATAACATATGACAAATTTTAGCACGACAGGTGAAAGCATTTGAGAGTTATGTCGTAGACCGACGGACAACAAATATGTCTGTACCTTTGGTGACTCTGTACGCGTATTATTTCTTAGCGTTACAAACAGTAAGGCAAACACAACATACTCTCAGATTTTATCTAGAGTATAAAAAGTAAAATATCGCAGGACCCATCAAACATATCAAGAAAGTTAACTTTAATTCTATTTCAAAATGTGACCAATTAACACGCTTACTAGGTGAAGAGATAAATATGTTTGGGTGAAGGAAAATTGGGGGGAAAAATTTCCGGATTTCACACTGTTGTGCTTTATTGAAAGTAATGTTTCGTTCTCTGCTGAGACCTTTATCAAATTGAAAGACAATATTTTCGGATTCTACACTTTACGCTTTATTATTTGTGACGTCTCGGTCTCTGCTAAGACTTTTATCAGCAGAGATCGAAACATTACGAATAATAAAGCGTAACTGTGTAGAATCCGGAAATCATTCTTTTCAATTCAAAATGCACAGTGTAAACATCCACTAAACCACCTTAATTAAGGTTTGATAAAGATCTTTGCAGCGACCAAAAGTCACGTTTAATACAGCACAACAGTGTGAAGTATGTAAATCTTTCCTTTAAACAATATTTAACTTTAATCAAACTGTGCGTGTCCATGGACTGAGATGTGTCTTTTAGACAAATGTGAAAGGTGTTTGAGCAAGAGGTGTAGGGTTGGAAAGGCCTATTATTGGACAGCTGGTCGCTTGACAGTTATCAAATGTTGAAATTTGTCGTCTATAAACGCGGGAAATGTGCCATGGAATTTTATTACAAAACTATGGAATTTTATTAGAAAATTTTGCTTTCAATCGCAGTTACGATGCGAAAAACTCGAGCAAACATTTTATCGTAATCATGTGCTTTCTGAGACGTGTGTGCGCAACCTACTCAAAAAATTCCAAGAGACTGACTCAGTGAAGATGTGAAGTCACAATGACTTGGCCGCGAACGTTTGACCGAAAATATCGCCGCAGTGAAGGACATTATTGAAAACGATCCAAGCATCTTCATTCGTTACCGTGCTCAAGAACTCGACCACTCCACGTCCACACTGCGGCAAATATTGACAAAAAATTTGGCTCTGCATGCGTACAAGGTTTAATTGACGCAAGAACAGCAGCCGGCGGACCTCTTGTTGATACACTCCATAGTTAGGGAGGTAGGTAGAATATAGAACATAAACTATAGGTTGGTCCGTTGCGATGCCACAGGATCTCAGAGGAGACTCTTACTCGGTGAATCAACCGGAGCTTTATATGAAGCGTTAAAGCCCTTGCATCCACTATTGCCAGATTACCGAGCACCCAGGTCGCGTCTCTTTCTTCTAGATAGAGCAGGGCAAGTGCATAGCAAATGAAGAATCGTTTCTTCCTTTTCCTCATCCTTACAGCTCCTGCAAAAACTATTACACGGGAGGTCAAGCTTCTGAGCATGTCTTCCTATCAGGCAGTATCTTGCAACGCGTGAAGCTGATCATCTGCTTGATTAGCGAGATCAATCAACCAGAGCGTTTTAGATCCAGCACAAGCCAAATCTATCTGGTGGTATTACATGTAACACCGTTTGCCCATATGTTATTAGCTTTATTAATATGCAATCGAAATTTAAATAAAACACAAAATGAAACATCAACATAACAAAAGTATTTTTCTGCAAATTTGTCAGGACATCTTTTCGACAGTTTTGTACTGTATCCTTCTACCTTTTTCTACAATGGCACTACAGCCCAAATCGGACCTAGGCCTCCTGACCTTCAGGTTCCTTAACAATTTTCATTATTTCTTGTGGAAGGGTTGTTACACCTTCGCACAACCCTCCATCTACGAGTTTTTCATTTTCGTAGATTAAGGTGGCCAAGGTATACCCAAGCAGGCAGCTTGCTGGAATTATGCGTTGACCGGGATTTGAGCTCACGGACCTTCGCATTTTAGACCAACACGCCCTAGCTTTGTACTGTACATGCGATATGAAATATATATATAATGTCTCTCTGAAATAAATTCCATTAGGGTATGTTGAAGCTTTACGTTAAACGTTTTTCAACATAACGAAAAATATTTTAAAAAGAAACCAATCCGTTGTTCCTCATGCAAAACTTATCAATAATAGAATGAATTTAGCTGCTACGTCCAAAATCAAATCACTTCTACTAGTTATGGCAAACCGAAACTTAAAAAAGTGCTTCTAAACCTCGCACAGTTGGATTATTGTTAAATATTCGTGTATTTCTTAGTATAATCTGAATAAACAAGACCCTTCTAGGATGATATTTCGGGTTCATAATTTAATTAAAAAAACTCATAAAAGAAAGCAGTAATAACCTGTTAATTGCAAATTGTTCTTCCTCGATTAGTACAAATTCAAATTTACATTCCACAAATCAACTTCCTAACCCTTGACACAAACCTAAGGCCATCCAATCCATCAACAATCCACATTTAATAATAAGAACTTACAACGGCTAACATGCAGATGTCGCTTAGTACTTTATCGAGAATTATCTTAACTGAGTTTTTTTGTTGATGTTTTTAGGTTGTTGCGGGTACAAATTTTCGCGGTTGGTTGGAACCAATGCGGTCAGCGAATTGGTTAAGGAAAATCCGAAGAATTCGCAATGAAAGCGATGTTAATATTCAACATTTTTTAGTGGCTGGACTTGTAAGTAAATTTTTGAAGTATACAATTTTTTGTAGCGATTTTTGTTGTTGTTGGAGATATTGATAAATATTTTTATTTTCTTGCAGCTTTGGTACGAAGTTTGTAGAGATATTCCCGCCGATGCAGAATTACTTAGTGGGCCGAAAACACCTTTGCAAATTGGTGATTGTTTTAATAATGATGGTTTAAACGAGGATAGAAGTGATAGAGAAAGTGGTGAGTTTTGGAGACGTTTTGTTTTTTAGTTTCAAAGTGCTTTGTAATAATACTAACTCGTAACTTAAATTAGAACTTCAATTATATATTTTTCACCGTGTAAATCAAAGAAAAGAAAGCCACCCTTTTCTTTGATTTTTCGGTTTGAAGGATAACAATACAGTCGTCAATTACCCTCCTCTTCTCCTTCTGGTTCATATTTAGGTCCTTGTATAATATTGCCACTCATTACTAGTTTCATAAAATTTCGAAACAATTATTAAAAACGAATGCACAATCATAATTAACAGGTTTTTGTTTTATAAGTTCTGAAATTGCATACTTGGTTCATGTCATTAAACAGGTTTTGCACCCTTTATACACTTGGTTAGTTTTGCATCCTACCATCTTCAGATCTTAGCAAGTTGTGTACCCGTTCTATGTTTTCTTTTTTCAGGGGGTTGTAACAGATGATGATCCTTTATTTTAGTTCAAACATTACCAATTGAAAAACTAAATCCATTAGTTTAGCTTAGTTTATTTATTTAGTGTAACACAATTAAGATACAAGTATCTTTTGTTTGCGTATTAATGGCATACTAACTATTCAAATTAAGTGACTCATTTCAAATTACATTAAGAACAGTTAATTAAAAGAATAGAAAGAAAAAGAAAACAAAAACAATGATAATTGAATTGGAAAAGAAGAAAAGCTTGGATTTCAGCCTCCAAAGAATACTCTGAGCCTCCTGCGAAACTCACCATCCCCTCCTGATCTACAAATTTCGACTGGTTCCACTGTTGAGTAACATAAACGAAGAATTGCCTCTGTGAAACTAGAGATAAGAACTTAAGTGTTATTAGCTGATGAGTCGTGGAAGACCTGGCGTACGTAATTCGATGGAAAATATACTCAGGTCTTTTGGAATGAATTATCTTAAATAGAAATATCAAGCAGCGATATAGAATATAGCGTTCCACAGAGAGCAACCAAATACATTATCAGCATAAGGAGAAAAATCAAAAACTTCGCAAACTATAGATATAACGAACAATAGAGTTGAGCGCTACATTTAGTCGATTTCTGCATATAGAAGATACAGAAAATTTTATGCCCATATATCAAAATTGGTATTACTAAAGTTTTTACCAGCATAAGTTTGACATCTATTGGTACATACCGACGTGTGCTAAATACGGTTTGAAGAATCTCATAAATTTTTCCTATATTGGATAAAATATGATCGCTTCAAGTTAAGGTGATGTTAAAAAAAATCCAAAGATTCTTAACTTTTACCACATATTCGATAACAGAGTTGTTGAGGATAACAGCCGAGAAATACGACAAAACAAGCTGCGTTTTGTAATTACGATACTCTTGGTCTTGCATGAGTTGAGCTGTTGAGAATTCATTTGTGCCCAATTACTAATATGAGTCAGATTTTCGTTTACATGACTGTTTGCATCTTCCACCAACCTGAGCGGATAACTAAGCTGTAGTTACACATCGTCATCGTATATGTTGACATCGCAGTGTTTTATAAAGAACGGAAGATCATTCATATAAATAGCGAAAAACAAAGGACCAACAATACTTCCTTGTGGTACATCACATTTTGTTTGCAAAAATGGTGAAAATTACTCATTGACTAATACGGCTTTTATGCGATTAGTAAGGTATAATTTAATCAAAGCGGTTGAAGAAGTTGAAAACTCATAATAGTTTAGAAGTTCGTAAGTAAGAATATTGTAATCAACTTTATCAAACGCCTTAGAGTTATCCGACAAATTAAGTGTGGTCACACGATCATTGTCCATTTGCAATTCCTTGATACAGCCAACTAATTTTTTTATGACAGGGTTTGACTCAATTGCAAATTTAATAGTCGCTGGAACTGTAAGCAGAGGTCAAGTCAATCGCAAAGTTTCGTGACTTCACATTTTCGCATTTGTAGTCTCCAATGAGTGTAGTTAATGACAAAATAAAAAAAAAAAGAAGTATCCATTTTAAGTGATAGACGTAAATATGTAGGTATGCTTACTGGCAAATAATATCACAAATAAAACGTTTGGTACTCGAATTTTAATATAAAGCTCCGCTACTGAGGAAGGGATTGAAAAGAAAGATATTTGCAAGTAATTCAATATTCCTGCAAGTTACCATTAAAAAATTTGAAAAACCAAAAACAAAAAGAATGGTTTAATGGTTAATTGAAAATGTAATTAGGAATTAAAAAATAAAATCGGGAACATTTTAAAAATGTTGTCTAGTTCGCAAGATTAGTTTTACATGTCCGGATAGCCACGCGGTCAAATCATAATACAGGATAATTTATTCATTTGGTTTACATCTCAAATAGAACTTTGGCACTCTGCTGATCCACGGTGAGATAAACTTATGTAGAATTTATGGAAGAAAGTAGAGGAAAGGCATGATGACGTGTAATACAAACTTATTGGCTTGTTTATTACATTGTACCGAAAAAAAGTACTGAATGAATTTTGGAGAATTAATTATTTAGATTAGATTTTGACTCCATGCGAGCATAAAAAAACTAAAAATTTACTACTAAAGTCGTAAATTGATTATTATCAGAAGTTTTTAAATTTTTAACTCCCTAAAATACTTAAGTAACATTATAAGAGAGACTATAAACAAATAAATTATAACATTCATTCCATCTACTCACACCCTTCAGAAACAATGCAATTTTGCAACACTTCAATAAGTTGATTTCGTTGGGAAGTACGAACAATTTTTTTAAGGCTATCGAAAATAATTTAGGCGGTCACTTTTTAATTCGCGAAGCAAAGTTAAGTCGACATGAGTACGGGGAAACAAGGGGATATAGGGAAATTAGTAGGAAAACTCAGGAGGGAAAATTTTGAAGTGGCGATGAATGTTGCTTTTAAATTGTTAGAGGTTGTATTCCATTGGAGAGCGATTGCCTGTTAATGAAATATATAGTAAAAATTTATAGGTTTGTATTTACGATTCTGAAATTTAAAACTTGCTAATTTTATGATTATTTTAGTTATTTTCCAAGAACCAATCAAATTTTCCACTTCTTCTATCACCTCCCATACAAACTGCACCATCAAGTACAAGTATAATTTCGAGATGTTGTCTCATCGGTTATTCCAAACACTTCTAGTGTACCTCCAGGCAGTCATCTTGGACCCCTTCTGTTTATTTTATTTATTAATTACGTGAGTTCGGTCATCGCCAACTCAAATATTCTCTTGTATGCTGACGATGCGAAAATGTTTCGTACTACGAATGATTATCTACTTTTGCAAAATGACATAAAGGTATTTTTTGACTGTTGTACTTTAAACTGTATGCTTTTGAATGTTGGAAAGTGTACCACGGCATCTTTTTCTAGAAAAAATCATCCATTTGAATTTATCTATTATATATTTTATGTAGAGGGAATTGCTTTACAGAAATTAAGCAAAGTACACGATTTAGGTGTACTATTCAATGATAAATTTACCTTCGACGACCATGTTGATTGTATTGTTATCAAGGCTAACTCTATTTGGAGTGTACGGAGCCTTATGACCCTTACATTATAAAGACACTGTACTTTTGTTCGTTCAGTTCTTGAATATGCCTGCCCTGTTTGGACTCCGTATTACGATATTCATAACAATAGGATAGAGTCTGTACCGCGAAAATTTTTAAGATTTGCTCCCAAAGGTTTTCCCTGGGCAGATCCAGTATGTCCTTTATAAGCCTCCTACTTTCCATCTTTTACATTAAAATGCCTTAGACAATTTTCAGGTCATTCAAATCATACCCTACCAGCAAAATCTGGCTTGAAACGACAAAAGTAACTTCAAGCGCTCTGTTTCTGGACAATTTTCTACTTGTAAAGATTGTGTGTGATCTAATGTCCATGATTTCGTTACCGAGCCATTTCGTTTCTTGGAGGGCAGTCATGTTGATGTTGTGTTTTGCCACTTCTGTGCGGACTTCTTTCAGAGTTCCTGTTTTAAATAAGAATCGAACATTCTAAGATTCAAAGGAATAGTTAATTTTTGTTTGCGGGGTCGTTGCCGTTGAATTCATCCTTTCCGAGGCTGTTATTTAGGTTTCTGAACAGCGTTTTTTTTTCGGTGATGCGTTGCCGGCGCCTTGCCCGACCCCCGACTAGGAGAACCAGTCCCAATTATTACTTGCCATTCAGGTTAATTCCATGCTCCCTTCTCCTTTCTCAACAGGGCTTGGGGCCGGATATAGCGGAGTTACACACACTGCGATTTTATAAAAGCCAATAGACATTTTTTCTCAGTACCTATGAATTCATGAAGCTCAAATTTGTTACAAACTGTTTTAGTGGTAACTTTAATGAGGTCCTTCTACCACCCCCGCCCTATCAATCAATCAAATTCCTGATAAGACCCCCTATAGGATCATAGGATAGAAACAACTCTCTTCTACAAGGCGCGATCTTGAGCATCGGCCTTTAGCTGTTACCAGGACTTGTGTTTATTCCTCTGTATGGTCGACCAGCTTGACGTCTTCCTTGATGATTATAATCCGGAGTCTGTTTGGTGATGTTTCGCTCTGGTTTCCTCAAAGTGTGTCCGATCCACTGCCAATTCCGTCTTTGAATCTCAGTGCCTATTAGTTGTACTTCAAAGTTCAAGTTCGTCGTTGGTGATCACATCTGGACAGAATATCCTTAAAATACGTCGGAGGCAACCTACTTAAATTTCAATATAGATTCGAAAAATCGTATGCTTACCATATACGGAGCTTGGATTCCCTTTATTATTAAAGATATGAAAATATAACTAACTTTCAAAGGGGATGGGGGGGGGGGGGGCTGTGCTTCCTTTTAATGATACTTGAAATCAACACTGGTTCTTGGCTTTTTTTAGGTCTTGTAAATGCTTCCATCACCCTAAAACTAAATTAAAGTAAGTTTATTTCTTCAACGTTAGAGGTATCTTGGAGTACGGTATCATTTCAAATGCAATCCATTAAGTCTTTTAGTAATGTGTAGTTCATGAACGAACTAGTTCCTTTGAACTAATCACATCATTGAACCAAACGAATTATTCACTAAAATTTTCAAATTTAGCTCGAAATGAACTGGTAGTGAGATGAATGTTAAGTTTGGAAGTCTGCGTAATCGGTTGATAATTCATTATTCACATAAAAGCATAATCTTATCGTTCAACACATTCGCAAATGCAGCACTCGATTGTCAACTCAATATGATCGTATTTTGCCTCTTGCGCAGAGAACGATCTGTATCTTGTATGAATGCTCGTAAGTTGTATTGTGGAAATAAACTGATCAGACTGGCGCACTGATTGCTCTAATATTTATTCTTAGTTCACGAACAAACTCAATACGATCGTACTTCGCGAAGAAATGTAAGCGTTTAGTTCGAAGACAGACTACGGAATTGTTTGTGAATCGAACTAGTCAGAAACGAACTATCACCTTTCAAATTTGTTCTTCCCTTTTTTTGTTACCCTCCTCTACTCACTTGTATATGTCTCGGGTATGGATGTTCGAATTGAGTCGAGTGATCCTTTTTCCTCTTTTTCAGCTCGAGATTTCTATAAAATTCAATTTATTAGATTCAGTTTGACTCGTTTTTTTTTGTGAAAAAAATTAATTTTGTGGCTTTTTGCACAAATTTTGAAAACGGTTGCTCCAAATGAGTCAGGTGTGATTTTTTTCGGATTACTTTTTTTTTTGACGTGAGGTGTCTGCAAAAAAAATTAAATTAGCATTTTTTTGCAGATGAAAGGCTGCTTGAATCGAGTCGGGTGTGTTTTTTATCCATCTCTTTCCTTTTTTACTCAGAATATCTGTGAAAAAATCGTGTTTACAGATTTTTTAATTTATCTCGAGAACAGCTGCTCGTATTGAGTCAGTTGTATTTTATTTTTATTTCTCCTCATTTTTGACTCGAGATATCTTGCATACAGTTGAATTTCGTTTTTTTTACAAACATCTTGGAAACGGCTGCTCGGATCGTGTGGAGTATGATTTTTTTCGTTCTTACTTTCTTTTTTTGTTTCTGAGATAACTGCCAGATATTTGAATTTTGCAGATAAAAGCTCCTCTAAACTAAATGAACTAAAAAACCTAACACAAAGAACTAGTCCTTTTAGTGAATAAGAACTAGTGAACTAGTTCAGCAAAAGAAACTATTTTGCCCATTCCTAAAGTCTACAATAGTTGAATTGAATCTGCTGTCCAAATAAAAAGTTTACAAGAAATTTGTTTTTATAAATTATGATTAGAACCTGCTCGCAAGGATTTGAGACTTTCGCTATCACCTTTCTTTACCAAAAAAAAAAAAAAACCAATGATTGATGAAGTTTTTTTACGCAAAATAATAATGCTCTCATCTTTGTTAGAAAAGTACACTTGAATGTTTGTACAAGAGTCAATTTGCGAAGACATTCTACCAATTTTAAAATTCCGCAGCATAGAATAAATTTACTTTTCAAGTTTTTAATCGGTAGAATATTAAGAAGTCACAATTATTTAATCAATTAGCAATTTTTTGACTCGTAGGAACCTCAAACTTGAGATAATTTGAATTTCCTTTCTTCATCATAATTTGGATCATGTTCATGACGGTTCGAATAATATCCTGAGTAAAATCTCAGAGCTTCTGAGAACTTTTTATCATATATCCTTTAACCATAATTGAATATTTTTCAAAAACTTTTTAGCTTTTGTAATTGCAATTAAGTTTTGCTTTGTTTGGTAGTCGAGCAGAACTGATATAACTAGACTGACTGACTCCTAGTTCTAAATCTTTCCCAAATGCAGCATCCTTTGTGGATTTCACAATTAACTTCTTAGTAATAATCTGTTAATATTGTATAATTGTCGTAGAGTCGTACTCGAAAATCAATTTCGAAAAATAGTTTCTCATTACGATTGTGAAAGAAACTGAAACTTTTTCAAATTTCTTAGCATTCCGTTACAAATAACGAACTTTTATCTTCCCACACGAAGCAGCCGTACATTTAAATTCTGAATAATTTAAGAAGTCACAAGGATATGCACCTGGCGAAAATCGCCCAACCGTACAACACGGTGCCTTACCGCTCTACATACTTCAATATTTCACTTAACCTTTTCAAACAGGTCCTTTTTTGCACTCAACCGTTACCAACTCCTTTACAATCATTACTCCAAGACCATGTGGTATGTCACAAAAGATGATGTTCTTACCGAAAAGGAAATTATTCCCAAAATCTTCATGACTATTTCAAAACTTCTTGATAATAAAAATCCGAATTAAATTGCATAATGGATAAAATTCGACCAACGGTCATTTCATGGCAAGCACACGTTTGTGATCTTATCCTGACCGGATGTCAGTCGAAATCAACCCTTGATTTTTTTCTCTTTTGTAATAAGAATGCACCCAGAATAAAATTCCATTATTTTGAAATATTCGTGACTTAATGAAAATTGAGTGAGTCCTTTAACTTTCGTGTTGTGCAATCGTTACGGGGGCTTTTCATTCGGATTCGTTAAAAATTAGTTTTTAATAATTCAGGAATTTGTGGTTTTGTCTGATAAATTAAGAAGACCTACTTGATACCTTCCTATTCGATTTGATCGATTGTCCGCCATCAAACCCCTACAGATAAAATCGATTTAATCGAAAAGATCTCGATAATTTATTATGAATGGCGCATGCCCAACCCGATTACATTTCAATTTCGAATTAACGTGTGTCAACCCCTTTCTTTTTTTCGATTTATTAATGAATTGAATAATAAGCTTGGAATACGCAAAATGTAGGCATCCTGATGCAAAAAAAAAGGAAAAGAAAAGGATTTGATAAAGTGTCATCATCCCTTTTGGGTGCAGATGGAAATTTCGGATATATTTTGCGTGATATGCACGCAGTACGAAAAGGACGTGTCAGGCAGACAGGATACCGGTGCGTGCGAGTTGATTGTTTGATGAATTAGTTAAAGGGATATGCAGTCAGAACCTGAACGATTTTTTTTTACCCTTTTCCGATTTGATTTTTACGATGGACGATGCCAGGGGTGAAATCCTGTTCGGCTCGATCCTGTGGCAGTGTTTTCATTACCATTAAATGATCATTTGACTAAATGACATTTTCAGTGAAAGAACGTGCGAGCTTAAGTTAATTTCGGGTGCACAATTGCACGTGCCTTTATTCCGGAGATAGAAATCTTTAATTGTTACTGGATTTTCGTTGCATTTGATTCCTACGTTTTTGAAAGGATATGAAAACGGTCAGGTTGAATCCATCATGTAAGGATAAAAATATCATACAATAGAATGGCAGAAAAATTATTGAAATGGCTGCAACTCATATTTTGAATTTCTACTAACCCCTTATGAATACAGTGATATCGCGCGATCCAAAGGATTAACACGATCTCCGTTGAGATTGACATTGATCACAGCTGATCCTAGTGGGCTTGTGCAATACATCTTGCCATCCGGCGACATTTAGTCACATCCCACTGCCGGATAATTTGTTACATTGTGTAATCCACCTAGACGTCATCATCACCACATCTCGATATTATAGGGGTTGCAGAGGGCGATGATGATGCGATGATAATAATTCGATATGTGTGCTTTATACGCGTGCGCATCGCGATTAAGCCCTTAAGTGTGAAATTTTCGGGTAGAGGATTGTGATAAATTGAGCGCAAACCGACATTACATGAGGGTCCATCGGTTTTTGGGTTACACAATGCCGTCGGGCCTGTATTGTCTAATTGAGATATCTCATCCCTCTGTTTGCCTTTTTGATTTTCCGATTGTTGCCGTCACGTTACGTTACGGGATTGATTTCTCGCGTCTGTTTGTTTTGGCTTCTGAACGCAGTGTCGACAATGCAACCTTATTACTGAGGAACGCACCATTAACATGGTCATAAGGGATTTGAGGTTTTATCGCGAACCACAGATTTTGATAGTGAAAATGCTATGCAACTCAGCTGGATAGTTGTGTTATCAGTTTCGCTAATCAAGGAGAAATAATGCTCTTAGAGATGTCCCTAATTTTTGAACGCCTAGGACTTATTCGATGGCTTATAATGTTTGCATAATCGCGAACGCAATCAAATAACTATTTTGAACATCTGCTGCTCATAACAGCTTTATTGTTTGGTTTAAGGAGTCTTGCATATTTATTGAAGTTTCGAAGATCCCAGAACGAGATCTGATTGGGTATGACACAGCATTTGGTAGGTGGATTATTTAATATTTGCATGGATCATATTAGGATTTAAAAGGTTTTAAACAACTGAACTATTTATTTTATTCAGCTCCATTGGCTGATACCTAAAATATTAAATGAAGATAAACAGGATACGATTACATAGAAGTAGGAATCGAAATTTTGAATAATAGTAACATATTCAACTTTCAAAACTGGACAATGAAAAAATATCCAGAGCATTAAATTTAAACGAAGCGAAACAGCGTCTTCAGATACATTTCAATATCATTCAACTTCACCACTATCATCTCACATTTTCTCAGTCCTTGAATTTCTTAATTTGATCCTAATCTAACTCCCATAAGACATATGTCACGCAAAGAAGTCACGGATCGTCTCCTTCGACGCCGAATCATATACCACACAAATTTATCGTGGGAATTTTCCCTAATAAAGTCCTTCTTCCCCATCTGAAGATATAGCGGAATAAAAAGACGATTAACCCCGTTACAGAGAAAAAATGCCAGAAATTAGTTAGGCTACCTAATACGCACCTGTTTGTAATAGGTGCGATATGACTTTCCGAAGGAGTTACTTTGCGTTTCGGGAAAATCAGTCCAGTGGAACACACATGCAGAGAGGGTAACAAATGAAATTTTTATTCCACACATGAAAACGGACATAAGTAGGTACTAAGTCCATATGTCGTCCATCGATGAGTTTGACCCCCTAACATTTGCCGTGAGGGTTGTGTCATGTTTACCATGTTATAGGTGAAATGACTGTAAACAAAAATTTCACCTTATATTAGTGTTCAAGTGTATGGGATATGCGAAAGAGAGCTGGTTTGATGGTAGCGAAGAAAATAGAAAAAAATATGCCCAAGTATCCTCTGATTGAATTCAGGTGTTTTATGGGCACGGTATAGTGTACTCACCTTCTTCGGTTGGGTGTTTCTTTCGGCCTTTTTTTTCGGAAGAGTGGGGTGCATGGTAATTATTTGTCTTCTACATTTGAATAATTTTTCTTTTTTTTTCACTATTATTGTTGTTGTGTGGAAGGAAAATAATCACCCTCCTCGAGAAATCGTCATTGAAGGACTCTTAAGGACTCTCTCAAGTGTTTTTGATGGACTATTGAAGCACTTGTTTTCGAGTGAAGATCGCGGTTGGATGTCTCTTGGAGGACTGCAAATTTTTTTTGAGCATCTTTCTTTTTTGTGTATGGATATTTGACTGAAGTGTGATAAATTGTTGATACAAAGTGACTTCAACGTTTTCGTGTTAGAAGATATTATTTAAAAATTCACAGGTGTGTTGTGGAGAGTAATTTAAATAAATTATTTCTTTTATGAACTTCATTTTTAAAAAAAATTTGTTTTTAATATTTTCAAAAATTTTCATCCTTTTAGGATCTCAACATAGTGGAACAACTGGTGAAGACGATTTTAATACATCGAACGATTTAGATAATAATAATCAATCGGAAAATAATCGTCGCGATCGGGATCAAGATACTGACGACGAAGAAGGAATCGATTATCGATGTGTTCAATGTGAAAGACAGTGCCACGATATAGACCAGTAAGTAAAAAGGATTTTTTTGTTTAGTATTTTCAAAATTATTGCAATTTTATAAGATACAATTTTGTGGCGATTGTAAAAATTTACAGTTTAAATTTCTTTTCTGAAATTTTTCTCGAATCGAATTTAAACCATTCCAAAAAAAATTGTATTCAGTCTTGCTAAATTACAGAATAATTTTACTCAAGATCTAAAATGAAGGGTTCAAAAATTTATCAGAAATTTGATGTTCGACACCTGAAGATTTTCAGAAATGTAGCTAACGAATACTTACACAACGTAGTCTTTAAGGGCTGGTGTACAATCGATGCAAGAGCTTTGGCTTTTTAATTTAAGGAAATAAAGTGTTTTGGACCTGATATGGAACTCAGGCACTTGCACTTACAGAAGAATTTTCGCAAGCCAAAGCTGCTGCATCTATTGTAAGCTACTTGTAATAATCCATTTACAATAGACTTTCCGAAATCCCATCCTAGGTCTAAAAAGGTTGGGGTTCAGAAAAATGTGCGTTCTGTCAACTATCACTTTAATTAACCTAAAATGTATATTCAATACTAAACATGGTTTCATTTGAATTTTAACACTTATCGCAAATTTAATTCCGTTTAGTGCGGCACAGTTTGATTTTGTTCGAACTAAATGAACTGCTGGCCAAAAATGTTAATGGTAAATGCCAATTTGTGAGATCTAGAAAGTAATTCGAGTACTCGTTACCGAATAAAATCCGAAGCAATGAATACCAACGCAGATATATACTCGTTACTTAGGTAATTAAATGAGTTGACAAGCAAAGTATAATGCAGGCGAAAAAGTAACTGGAACTCAAAAGAGAAGTGAGAAGATGTGGCGGTCATTTCAAATGGTCGAGTAATTTGTAACGACTAAAATGTAACGATTACTTTCCTAAGAGTAACGAATATTTATTGGTATCGAAAATTAATGAAACTTGACATCAATAATGTCAAGGAGGTCGCTGATTTGCCAGAAATTTCCCATTGCTTGCAGCAAAGTCGTACAACTATAAATAATTCATTTCAAAAAAAACCTCGCACTGTTTCTCCTGTTTAATCTGTTCATCGCACAGAGTAAAATCGAAAAAGAAAATTCACGTAAAAACGCAAATTCTATTTCTATTCGTAATCTAATTGCATTTCGGACAACCCTCATATCTACGATTTATTTTTTATTTTCGTAGATAGAGGTAACTAAGGAATAATCAAGTAGGCAGAGTGCTGGGATTATACGTCGACCGGAGTTTGAACTTACGACCTTTGCATTATAGAACAAAACACTGACAACTAGGCTACACCGTAGATTCAACAGATAATTATATTGGAAAATTACTCAATTTTAAATTGATTTGCGAATTTTATATTGAGAAAAAGAAAAAAAAGAATTTATTTGGAATGGATTTGAATATAAAGTTATTTTCAATTTGCAAATTCCATAGTGAAAAATTCGGATAGGTAGATTTAGAATTATAGATTACAGCATTATGCCTACATGGGTAGCCTTGTGCATCTCGTTAGATTAGTTTCTTGTAAGATATTGTTCAAGTTTTGAGCGTGTTTATCTTCTACCTTAATAACACTAGTAAGCAAAGTTGAAAGATCAAGCTACAGTTATCTAAAATTTGAAATGTATTTATGGTAATTAAGTATTTTTTATCAATACTAAAAATTATAAATTGTAAAAGCAAGTACCACTCCCCTATTACTTAGAGGTTGGTTGTTCCGCTACTGAGTTAAAGTCAGTATCACTAATCTAAAACAAAAAACAAATCAGACTAGACTCTTAGATATCCTGCGCAGGTCCTGCTGATGGATGTAGAACTAACCAGAGGACAGGTGCAGGGATCTCTTTTTACGATCTCAAAATCCATATTTTTTATCATCCTCCACGTGACTGTGTTCCAAGCGGCAGTAATACCTATTAACGATTGCACAGAAATTCTCTAAGATATGCAGACCAGTCTCGAAAATGATTACATTTTCTCGGACAGCAGGATTGCATTTGTGGCATTCCAATCCTACAGGATTTCGTCCAAAGTAATGTCCATTTGCAGGCACGATTTGAATCATTTAGCAGCTACAACCAAAGCATTTTTAATTTGACACGCTTGGCAAGCAAGGATCTGCAAACATTAACTCCATTAGGAAGTCCGTCGATGTAGCACGAACAGTACTGAAAACTGGCTTCAAAGCATATATTTTGGATTCTTTCTCAACGGGATGTCAGCTGGATAATTGTCGAACGACCAAGTCTTTTTGGAAAGAACCGAATAAAAACATCACAGCTCAGCTGTTACAAAATAGTCGCTATAGCATTCGAACTATTGTCGGCCTGACCAGAGGTCATTGTCTGATTAAGGTCAACGCATTTAGACAGCGGATCGTGAGCGGCAGCCTTTGCAGAAGTTGCGAGGAAGTCGAAGAATCTATTGAACATTATCTTTGCTATTGTACCCAAATATCTAATAGTCGTCTCATTTGTTTGGCCTCTAGATTTTTCTCAGAACTAGACGATCTCACAGGTGTCAAAAATTCGAGCCGGTTCGCAAACCTAACCAAATAGCTAGCACAAGAGGAGTAACATCCATCTCTTAATCAATATGGGGAGTACAATGGGCCCAACTAGATGGCCGCAGTGGAATGTGGTTCTCTTCCCGAGACTACCCTCCTATAAGCTAGTATGTATCCTAGCTGGATACGTTGAATTGAGCTTTCAGATGGCAATCTCTGCAGAATTTGCAATGAGGAGGGAAAAACCTCAAAGAGCAGATACATGGTTGCCACTCGAGAAAAAAAACCCCTTCATTTGGGTCAACGTCAAAAATTCACTTAGCTTCAAATGAATCTTTGGCCATTCTTCTTCGAGATATCCTAAGCTTTATCAATAGCACGGGATTGTGTGACTACAGTTATTTATCGGAGGATATCATAGTTGGCCAAGCAGAGGCCGCAGTGATAGAGGCAATCAGACTAACGTCAATATGTAATCTATACCTATACCTAAATATATCATTAAATCGATTTGTAGATAATTAGCGCAGAAAAGATAATTTGAGGATAGTAGGTAGTGCCAAAAAAAGTCGACCAAGTATCGAACCTTGAGGTGCTTCGGATTCAATAGGAAAAGATCTGCCTCAGCTCTTTTCCTATTGAATCTAAAGTCCTTGGTAACTCTTTTCTGTATTCAAGTAATTTACACTATCACGTTGCAAAAGCCGTCGATAGTATGAATTCAATGATCTTAATAGCCAAACTGGAAGAATATCATTTTAGGAATGAATGTTGTGAGTGGATCTAATTAATTGTGCGCGAAATATTTATTTCGAATTATAAAATATTAAGACCGAAAAAAATAGACAATTAGCTTCACTCCTTTTACCACCTCCCATATAATATGACAAAACTTCTCAACTTTACAAAAAGTCTATTACTATTGATCTGCAATTTAGAACATGTCAATTCTGTAAAAGTTATTAAGAACTCCCTACTCCTTTCACCACCTCCTATACAAACTGCAGAATTTCACTAAATCCAATTCACTAATTTTATCAGTAACTATTTAATTTTTGATGCTTCAATTTTCAATAATAAATTTTCATAGCAACTCTAGCATCATGTGAAAAAATTAGTCCATTGGCTGGCACCCCTTCCACCCCTTCTCAAAATTTCTTAAAAAAAAATCTCTTTCATCTAGTATATCGCATGATTGGGCTTTACGCCCAATCATAGTCCTGTTATGGTTTTTATGTAAGGCCGGAACTAAAGGAATTACCCCTTTATGTAGAAATACAGTACCGGGGAGTTAGGATGGACAGAGGGAGTCAGTATTTAGTCGGAAGTGACATTTTATGTTTGGTATGAATTCTTAAATGTCGAATTCCTTCGGAAATAAGTAAAACGATTGACGAATGAATCACGAAACATCAAAAAGCGGCCGACGATGAGCTTGAGGAAAATCGCGCTCGCATATACAGCAGTACGAGTATTGAGGGAGTAGGAACATTCAGTAGGCAAGAAGATTGGTGATTTCTCGAGAACAACCCCCGATCAAATATCAGTAAAATAGTACAACGAAGCTGATATTCCGCCTGTGATAAAGAGTTTTCAGATTCGAAAAAACTTTAGGATCTACTATCATCTTTTTTGTTTAAGATTGAACCGGATTGAGACAAGTGAGTGCAGTTTTTGTAGCGCCTGCCCAAAAGTGGAAGTTGACTCTAGTCGCGAGCTTATAAAAGACTTGTAAATAGTTAGCAATTCAGTAGGTAATGCTTTCGGCTGTCTGTACCCAACGTTACGATGTTTTATATAGTCGTTCCATGATACATTTTTGATGACTATAATGCCAAGAATTTTCAATTAAATCTGATTGCCAAAAAATAATTTTAGATTCATTGAATCCCACCATGTTCTCCTAGCCCCAATGCAGAATATCGGTGGACCTATCTTTTTTCAATGACCTAATCATATCCTATATTACAATTCAGAGTTGGAAGATTATGGTGAAGGTGTTGGTACAGTCGTCGGTAAGACCGTGAAATTCATTGGATGTAGATGTAACCAAGTAATTATGGAAAATTAAATAAAAATTGGAGGTAAAACTAAACCCTCAGAGACACCAACGTCATTTATAAATGAAGAAAATACCACCCTATCCATTTCATCTTGTATTGAAAGTCCCAATACCTGAAAATGTGAAGAGCGATATTGTAAGACTTACTCCGGCAAAGGGATAGTTACTGATCTAGAGAGGTTCACCGATTTCAGTGATGTGCCTTTGAAGCTTCGCAACTCCTTGGACCTAGCTCATCGATTAATATCAAAGCTATGCACGAACTTAGATTGAAGTGTGTGGTAACCCACGAAGACCGGATCAAAGTTCTTCAACCTGATAATACGGGGAGGTGTTGAGGGCCCCAAATCATGACGTAAAGACGTATAGAACAGAAACTGTTCCCAAGAAATAATTGAGTTGAATTCATATCGATAAAAGATGTGCCGATGTAACAGATGAACCGAAGATATTGTGACAAGCTGACGAAACGATGGAATTGCCGGTGATGAGAGTAGTGAGCTATGTTAAAACGCAAGAGCTTAGGATTGGTTTGCGAAAAGTTTTAGCGGACTAAAGTGAACGAAATGCTCCCCTCCCCCAGCCTCACTTCCTTAGGGCGGTTAGTCAAAGAAATGATGTGAAGGAAGAGAAACCGGAGGTAAACCTCATCGTCAATTTTTGGGCGTATAACTCGAAAATTGTCAGTGATCCAAACGTTACTTAATCGAATTTTTCTTGTAAAACAATGGAGGTACGCAAAAAAGTGGAATTAGCTTCTATCTTCAAAATTTGTACCTCTTAAATATTTCAGGAGTTTTCGAGTTATAGGGCAAAACAGCGAAATCCTTGAGGATGGTTTTTAGAGGTGTTGCCGAGCTTAAACAGTCAAAAGCCTAACTTGGCTCAGCTCTTTCACAAATTTAATGGAAGCCCACCATTCATACTGCCCTGGACCAGTAATAACTAATACTTCTTTTTCTCTCGGTACCATCGCAGAAAGAGGGGTGGAAAAGGGTCCGAATAATATCAAGAGCTTCAGTTGAAGAACTGAAAATTATTAATTGAAAGTAGATTACGCTTGTGACTAGACTGTTCTCCAGTTCCAAATCCACGAAACTCAACCACTTTCTTATCTTATATATTTGTCAGCAGGAATACAAACCTTCCTATTTTTTCCTCGGAACTAACCTTAATCACAGATATACATATATAAGAAAACAGAAAAACAAATAAGGTTGTAACTACAAAGCACGTACAATCGAATAATAACTGAAAGTAATCAAATCGATGAATCCTTTCATCGATGAACATCACCCTGTCCACTAATTAATAATTTATTTCGCTTTTCACCTATTTCGACGACCCCGTAGAACCCTCTAAGTAGCCTCCAATGGATATGCGATCAAGTGACGTAGATTTCATATCACTGAAACACCATACAGAGAAATCGAATACAATAAACAAACAACAACGACTTGTAAAATGTCATTTCAGATTTGTGACTACTGTTAAAGGCGAAAAGTGGAGGCGTGGATCTAGGGTGATATACGAATAGCGCTAAAGCTCAATGAAGTGGTAGAAAAAGGTGCTTCATTAACATACGAAACCTAAGCACACTCTGAATACACTTGAAGGCACACACTATCAGATTTCGATATTCAAATGAGCCCCAACCGAAAGAACTTTGTCCATTAATTTGCACACTTCTTCGACTTTCGAGTCTGATTTAACTAATTAACTCCTTGACACTTAACCATAGTAACACTTTGGTGGTGGCCTTTTTTCTATCGATAGGATTTTCTATAAATATACGAGGCTTTTAATAGATTTAACCGCATTTTCTGGTTTTTTAAATAATTAACTGAGCACAATGATGATTCGAGCATCTGATGAGAATTTGACACGCAGTCTTACTCGTACGTGGCTGGGTTTCGGTGTTTCTATGCGAAATAAAATGGCAACTATTTGCATGGTATCGGTGCCGCACGCAACATTAATTTCTGCACAATTATTTTTCAATATTTCTCAATTTCTGATTTTAATTGGATATTAAATTTGTTTTCTTTTTCTTTTTAATAAACTTGATGACCAGACGACATTCAAAGTAAGCCACACATACAATTAACACAGTATTCTGTCTATAATTACGAATATATGATAAATATAAGCCTAGTACCCGTCAATGTTTTTGTTGGTCAAACAGTGTCATATATATGCACGTCGAACAAAAAACCTCATCAAGCTTTATGAATTATCAGTTCGAATATGTCAGGCATAAAGCCACGCGTCCACTATAATTACGAAAGGACTATCAGTTCATCAAATATATTATCAGCGATTTGTTGAAAACAAAAGGAAACACTAGAATCGCTCGTGCCCCCGTCCCGTGAAGCATTTGGAGAGCTCGGCTCGTCATCGGAAATAGAGTAATGTCTCATTAGGACAAAATAGACAAAACATAAAAATCACATCTAATTAAGAGGAAGTGTTGACTTTCGTAAATATCGAAAAGTCCAATTTGTAAATAAATTATTGTAATTGATTGTCACCAATTATCATAACGAAAAGGTATAAGTGAATAGCTAGCAATTGTCTTGATAGTGAAGTATTTTAGTAGGTATTAGGATTTGTTGTGTATTAACTATTTGTAGATATTCCGATTCCGTTTTGATTAAAGGCCTGTATAGTATTTAAGAAAATAGGAAAATATACGTTTTTGTTATGATTTACTTAAGAATGGACAGGTATACCTTGTTTGGTTCGAAAAGAGCCGTACTCTTAATTGATTGGTTATCTGAAGATTTCTTCTCTGACCAGAAGTTGTAAGCGATGCAATCTTAAACGTTTAAAAAATATTTCAGTAGGTGTTTCCTTACTAACGTTACAAGTCCTTAAATTAATTCAAAATTGGTAGGAAATTTCTGAGACAAACTACTGTATCTAAGAACGGAGTTTAACTACACTGAAAAATTTGTTTAACTAGGCAGAAGAACCCAAAAAATTAGGCCTATCAAAAAGCCAGTTCAAATAATCTCAACGAAGCTCCGCCACCAATAAAATAAAATAAAATTTTTATTAAAAAAATCAAATTAAATCTTACGACGAACCATGAAATCACTCGCAGTAATGAGAACAAAAAACAATTTTGTTTAGAAAAAGAAAATACTGGGTGCGCTATTCTATTTCTGTCTATTAAAGCACCTCGACGTTAGACGAACTCCCAACTGCAGTACTATTTAACAGGAGTTGCAGATTTAGACTTTTTACGGCCGGAGGCTTCACTGAATTTGGCACCTTTTTGATAGCCGTAACTTTTAGTCACCAAGTAATCCATCTTCCCAGGTAATACTAGCATGAAGTTTTTTTTTAATTATTTAAGTCTACTCACAAGGCCGATCCTTCTTTGGTGCAAATAGAGCATTGCGCCGGGCGACATATATGAAGGGTGCCATCATCAGATTACCAAAAAGGTTATCCTAGTTAAACCGCACTTGTAGCCAAATTTTGGGGATCTTTTTCTTCTTCAATGGCACTACAGCCCAAATCGAGCCTTGGCCTCTTAACATTCAGGTTCTTCAATACTTTTTTTTTGTTATTTTGGAAGAGTTGCTATCATCGCACAATTCTATATCTACGAATATTCATTTACGCAGTATGAGGTGCCCCAGATATATTCACGTAAGCAGTGGGCTCATGAACTTCGAATTTTAGATCTTATAGCGTTTAGGTCTAAAATGCACTAGGTTGCACCCAGAAAAATGTGACATATTATTAAAATAGCGTATTAGACAACAATTTCATGACAAAAATATGGCGAAATTTTTTTTTGACACAAGTTGCGCAATTAGCAAATAGCTATGTATTTAAATTTTCTGAAGAAAGAAATTACGTATTATTTCTTAAGTTCAATTGTTATTTTGAAGCTAAAATAATTACAAAATATTATTTCGGATTTTTTTTTATCAACAACTATAGCTCGAAATGTTTTTTTTTAATTTAATTTGAATTTTTGACAAAATCAACAAATCATACAAAAATTTATCGCTGAAATATCGCACCACCGTCAAGTATTTTGTCGTATTGACCTTTTTTTGAGAAATTTGTGTCGAAAAATTGTTTACCTAAATGAAAAATTTGACGACTAAATGATCGCGTCGTAAACCGCGATAATTCTGTATACTTTCGCAAAATTTGTTGCATTACTGTTGAAATATTTTGGCATAAGGTAACCTCAGGGTTGAGTACTTGTCTTTTATCTCCCGTAATCACTGCAAGAGTCTTGAGTGAACAATGTAGTATTATTGTCGCTTGACAAATTTAATATTAGAAATTTGCCAAAAAGCTCTTCTTTGAAAGAATATAAATTTTTTTTCAGTTTTTTTGATGTTACAAAAAGTTGTCAGTAAGATGTCGCACCAATTTTGATTTGTTTTTTCGTCAATTCACTCAGTCGGTAAAGCTGTCACAAATTTTGTTTGTCGACAATCAACATTTTTGTCGAAATTAAATGATATTTGTTGGGCATAGTGAGCTACTCTGTGGAAGAAATCTGATCAACGAAAGCCAATATAGTTTCCGTTTGGGATGCTCTACGGGATATCTCCTAGTGTACTTAACTGAACGTTGGTACTCTTGAAGTCGCAATTTCGGCGAAGGACTTATACTTGCGCTTGACATTGCGAAAACGTTAGGCAGATTTTGGAATAAAGAGCTTATTGCTTATTACTAACCTTAAAGCGTTTGGCTTTAACACTTTTTTTCTTAAATGGTTTGAGAACTTTATCTCTGAGCGCTTCACATGTGTTGTTCTAGATGGAGCTAGCTCTGTTCGCCTTTTCTATTGATTTCGGTGTCCCTCAAGGTTCAGCCTTTTCACCCACCATCTTTCTAGTTTTCATAAACGAACTTGGGCCGTTAACTCTCAATCCTATCAATAGTTTCGCTGATGACTGCAAACTTGACAATATGCTCCAACTCGGACACGCCTGTGGAGGCACATTCGACTCCATGCCGTAATGAGTCAATAGGTTCATTAAACTCTGACCTCAACTTAATCCTGGAATGGGGCAAGAAAAACAGAGTTGAGCTTAATGCATCGAAAGCCGAGTGTTGTCATCAATCTCTAAAACATAGTGTTCCGACGTCGGCCGCAGTAATGTCCTTCAGTGGCGTGAAGATTACACCTTCTGCAGACTTTATGTTACTTGGTGGAAAATTTAACAATCGTCTTGATTGGAGTCAACACATCTTCGAAGTCGTTCTTGATGCCTCGAAACTTTGAGGTATTCCGCGGAAGTGCTAAAAATACTTTTCTTCGTCTGAGCTGGCCACCATCTACATGGCTAGGTGCTCGATCGTATCCAGAAACATGCGTTCCGTCTAGTTGAAGACTAAATCGTATCAGCACCTAAAGAGTCCTTCGAGCATCGCCGAAATGTAGGAGTACTCGGCATTAATTACAGATTTTTCTGCAGTAAATGCAGCAAGGAACTGAAGGACATAATACCTCATCTCTTACATGCCACCCTCATCGTACTCGCCAACCTGCGTGCGCTCATAAGTACACTGTGAAGCATTTGCCGTGGAGAATAGTGAAATTTAGGCAGTTCTTCATCCCTCAAATGTCTATTATGTGGAATTCAATTCCCATGCAATCTGTTTCCAGCGGCGTACAATCCCCAACGATTTGAAAACAACGTCCACTGCCATTTCAGACTTATCTTTTCTACGTTTTCCTTCTAACTGCCCTTGATGATCTAGCTGTGCATTAGGTATTAGAGGGTAAGTTATTTCGGATACCGTAACAATTACAAAATCTTTGGCGATCTGTCAATGACAATGAATGGGTCACACCGCACCTTGAAAAAAAAGAAATGTATCTAGGATTCATTATTTAAAAAGGCACAATAATAAAAAAAAAATTAGCTGTGCCGCAAATTGGCACGGCGTTTGTAAAAAATTTCAGGAATCATTTGACTGAAGCTCCATCTTGCTGTACATATCGCGAAACCAATGCTAATATCAGTAGTTTAATCCAACACAGCTGAATAATGATTGGCTTTTTCTATTTCTTTTGCAACATACAATACTTTTTTACTCATAATGTCAATAAGTTCCTCATAAGCAATTTTTGAGAAATATTATCTTATCTTATGCAATCATAACGAACAATGTTCAGATAATGCTGGATCAAATTATACTAAAAGTTCAAAATACATTAACAAATTTCCATTTGTTGGTCCTCCAAACTTCTCATATTTACCTCTAAAGGTTAGTCCTCGTCAAGATATGGATTTCATAACTGCAACCAATTATTTTATAGCACTTGTCTCTTGTAGAGTATTTCTTACTACAGCACTCTTCGATTGTCTCTTTTACCAATATCATATTGTCGACACAAAGTTTTATAGACACAAGTCTTGTGTGATTTTAAGTTCTTGCATCCCTGTGTTCTTTTTATCACAGAAAATTTTCAGACTTTGGTAATTTGCCGTTGTTGAAAACTTACCCTTCCTGCTAATTATAAATTGCCGAAGTACGCTATTCGCTGTGGAAATTTGCCTTTTTGATCGTAAGTTGCTTATTGAGCTGGCAGCTTAAAGGTCTAGAATGATTGAGGCTAAGGCGGGAGTAATACAAGGCGCAAATATAGGACCGAAACTAATCAACTTCTTTATGCATGACTTCCCAAATCAACTTGCGGCTACTTCATTTGCAATACAGTATGCAAATGATTCAATTACTTTTCACACGCCCTAACGTCACATACTTCAAAACGCTTCTGAATTTTATTCGAGATGGAGTATTAAAATAAATTCCAATAAATGTCAGTTAATATGTTTTCGCAATGCGAGTGGTAAAGGGTACTGTCTTACAGTAAAAGGAAGAAAAGCTTAAAACTAATATTGAACGGGGAAAACGTACCTATAAAAAATGCAATAAATAATTGAGGGGGGGGGGGGGGGAGGAAATTAACTACATCACTGATACAAATTCGTCAATCACCCAAGATACGCTCTCTTTGAAGCTAAGAAAACAGCTGGCAATTCACAACTAAGGACTAATGAACTAGAGTGTCGAACGAAGTTACTCATGTAAAAAACATTGATCAAGCCGGTTATGTCGAATGCTTTATCTTGCTGGTTCAAAATATCGCCGACGATCGCAAAAGAGATGCAGATAGTTGAACGGAAAATACTAAGACATTGCCTCTCTAAATATCAAAAGCCGGTTAAAACATTTTATTTTTTATTTTCAAATAGGTCGCTCTACGAAGGTAGTTGTACAAAATTTCAAAATTTTGAGACTCAAAATGTTGTCTTTTGGTTGTCGATCATTCCCGAAAACAATCTCGGTTTATCGAGCGTTGTGATCGATTTCTTGCGATCACTTCCACCGTTTTACTATGCGGCTTACACGTGGTATCGGCGAGACATACAGACAAAAGTCCCAACGAGACCTACTTTTTTTTTGGATTCCTGGAACCTCATCCGCCGAAAAACCGAGAATTTTTAAAGATTACAATATATAGTTCCTCTTTACTTCACAATATGAGTAATTTGAAAATTGTTTGTGAAATAGGAAACAACTATTGTAATAGACTATTCAGATTACCCTTAGCTAAGAGGTATGTCCAGAGAGTAAGAGTACTCGATTTTTCTTATTAAAAAAATGAATTTAAAACAAAATATTCTTGGTAAATATGTCAGTTATTTCCCCACGTAGTCGCCTTCTCGTTCTATGTACGTTGTGAGTCGCGACACAAGCTTTCAAATGACCGTCGTCCTCAAGCATTGTCCCGCCATCTCCTTCTTCCAAATAAGGATCTCTTGTTTCGTCTCCTCGTCGGTTGACAATTTTTTCCACTTCCTTCAGGGATGAGAACAGAATGTCTGAAGGCACCAAGTCAGGAGAGTATGCGCGATGGTGTAAAATGTCCCAGCCGAATGAGTCCAAAAGCGCCTTGGTGGCGTTAGTCGTATGCGGGTGTTGTCCTGCAACAAGCATACCCTCTTCGTCAACATTTGCCTCCGTTTGTTTTTGCTCTCTTGGGCCTTTTCAGGGTCTCACAGTATTGTGCAGCACTAATTCCCAGAAATTCGATCAAAATGATCCTTTTTCGGCCCCAAAACATAGTGGCCATGATTTTTTTCCCGAAACGAGGATTTGAATTTTTTGAAGATGAAGAACTGGTGTGTCACAACTTTAATGACTGCCTTTTTGTCTCAGAAGTGTAATGATCAATGCAGGTTTCAGTCACAGCCACAATAGAGCTCAGAGAATCCTCATCTTCCAATTCAAATCGCTCAAGACACTAGCGACCAGGCCGTATAATCGATAATTAACCAAATACATTCTATGGTTTTGTTTATTTTTAAAAATTAAAAAAAAAGAAAAAAAAATAATATTGAAATGAAAATTAGTGATAAGAAATAAAGTCTGTAATTACGAAAGTTCGAGAAAAAAATAATTAAAATGATATTGACAATGTCCTAACAAAATAAATTTATCATATTTTTTGCGCTTTAAATTCACTATCTAGGTAGGTTATCTGCTCTATAGCTTCATTAAAGTATCTTTGTCATAAATTCATCATTAGATCTGATAGATTAAATGATTTACTGCAACGACAATCTGATTTACGACAATACCATTATGATTTTAAAAATTCATTACCTCGTAGTTAATATTCTCTGTGGAATTTTCCATCGCATCAATACGATCTAACCATGTAATAAAATTTTATCGTTTTTAAATTCAAACCTAATATCATTCAATAGCAGTCCTAGATATAAATCAGCACTTCTTCAGAAGTTATTTGTTTATAATTTGGATATTTTCGAAAAATAATGTATTGTTCGAAATTATTATTAATAATAAAAAAAAAAAAAAAACGCTGAATCGTTTACATGGTAACTAAAATCAACATCATAAATCCCATCCGTTATTCTGATTTCCCAATAGTTTACCATACATGAGGAGCCTTGAATCAAAACACGCAAATGTGATGATTATTGCCTGTCTCATTAATAATTAATCGAACACATAAAGAAGTAACCCGGTATTCATAATTAGGGCTGCACACCGACACGTTCCATACATAAAAACCTTGGACGAACAAACAAACACATACATATGTATATCATCTATGCATCATAGCCTGTCTGTATAAAAATGTAGTCATCCTCGATTGGATATACGCGGCGTATACCTGTCATCACGATAAATCCTCGAACCATCAAATGACGCCTCCTTTCATGCGTGCTTAGTCCTTTAGTCTGTCTCCTTTTTTTGTGCCTTACCTATACTCGTATTTGAGCATAAACAGAAGTAGCTAGAATAATTTATCGGTCCTCGACGAAATGAAATGCCTGCAAGTGGCTGCCAAGTCGAATGACAATTTGCAACCCCCTGAGGTGCTTCAAAATTACCCATCGGGGGCCCATAATCATATATGGAAGCGCCTATCATCCAATCTCAATTTTAAGCGATTTTGACCACCGACGTTTTTTTTCTTCCTGTTCGTTGCCGAAGAAGTCAGAATTCGAATTAAATATTGAACATCATTCCGTTAATTATCTTCAGGGTGGCGGCGTGTGAAATCCCACATATGCTGCGGCGGTAAGGTTTTTTTTTTGAATTATCGCTACTGGGATGAGAATGCGCGCGCTTTCATTAATTCTTACACCTTTGAATTTCTGTGTGTCGCTGAAGAGAGGCAGGAATAGATGGTCAGCCAACAAGAGCTTAAGGGTAAATAATGTCGTATTATCCACCCCGTGTTTTGATGGTAATGGAATCGAAAAACGAAGAGTTTTTGTAGGAGTCGTCCTTTGATGAATTATTGATGGGTATTTTGTGATTTTCTGTCGCCTAATAGCGCTCATTTTGGATTATGTAGGGTACGTTGGCGGTGACGATATAGCTATGGGCTTAGATTGATTTATAAGTAATATCAGTTTTATAATATCGGCAATGTCCTTTCGAATTATTACATATAGTAATGGTGGTAAATTTTCTATGATTTCAGTTTGGATGATCATTTGATAGCGGCACATAATTATCAGAAGGACGCGTTTAGGTGCGAGCTGTGTCCAAAGGCCTATTGCTTTAGACCGACATTACTGCGACATCGGGCCCTTGTGCATGGTGAAGTAAGGAAATATCCTTGTGAAAATTGCACAAAGGTGAGTACAAAGGTGACTCTTTTTTACATATACATAAATAATAAGTTTAAGATTTTTATTACTTGAAAAGCATGTGATTTTCGATTATAGTAATTTTTATTTTATTACAATGGGGAAGAAGTTCGTTAATGTTCGGGAGTTTTTTTTATTGAAATATGGCATTGAGAGATTTGTTTTAAGTAAAATGGTTTGAAATAATTAAGAAAATGGATAATTTTTACATGATTTCGCTGGCTTGTACCACCCGTGGCTCAAAGCGAAAAAGCTTAAAATCAGTTTTTTTATTGTTAATAAAAAAAATTTTCATACTTTAGTTTGGAGTTTCTCGATAAAACAGGGTGCTGTAAATAGCGCCGCCCAATCGAGAGAAACGTAATTTTACGAACAATCATGAATGAATTAAAGTGCACTTAGTGGGTTGATAAAAGTGGAAAAGATTTGTAGAATGGCTTAGAATAATTTTTAGGCATGGTGCCAGTTTTATATAAAAAGAGTGGCGATTTATTCGAAAGATTATTCAAAATTAATTAAAAAAAAAAAAACAATTAATCACTTTTTTAATATTGACAAAATATCTAAGTGGCTTCTTGTAACATTAATTATGTATTATGGAATTAACTGTAAGTTTTTGGAAATTTTCAATACGGATTTTTTTTCCTGATATTTTTTTTGGCGCGCACATTATTTTCTCTTAATAAATCTGTCGTTTCGCTGAAATTTATGACACTAACCTTGGTTTCTGAATAAATTCTCTAAGTCTTCTCTGAATGAATTTTTCGATAGATCTGCCTACACACCGCAGCGATAATTTCGTTCGAACGGCAAAAACCAACACACCCTAGCATTCGAACTATTTGGCTTGAATTGCTTCAATACGAGCCAAATAGTTCGAATGCCCCAACTTCAAAATTTACTAAAACTATAAATTATAGAGTTCTACAATCTGACACAATTCTAACTTAATACGTGTATTATATCAATGGCGAAAGTGGCATTGGATCGGTCATACTTTGAAGAAACCAGAGTGAAACATCGCAAAACAGGCTCTGGATTATAACCCTCAAGGAAGGCGTCGGGTTGGACGACCATGTAACACATGGAACCGATCAGTTGAGCAGGAGGCTAGAGGAATAAACAAGTCGTGGCAACAGCTTAAGGCCGATGCTCGGGATCGCGCCTTGTGGAAGAGAGTTGTTTCTGTCCTATGCCCCTATAGGGGGTCTTAACAGGAATTTGATTGATTTGACGTGTATTGAATTTTGAGATATAATAATTTGGAATTTTGAAAAGTGGACCAATTTTGTAAGGCTCACCATTTCCCCCACTACTATCGGGAGTACAAATTGAAATCCTCCGTTTCTCAATAGATGACACCAGTAGTAAATGCTGATCAACAATGGCGAATCAGAAACGCCACATGATAAATTTAGGCATCTGTCAACAACCCCTCATCATTAGATCTGTGAAGTTTTATCGGCGTCATACACTTTTTTGTGCGCGAATGAATGTGTCAAAGTTTGAGACAGATAAGTGTTATTTGAGGGAAGTTTTGCTTTTTGCCTTCAATTCAAAAATATCTACGGCTGAGGCACGTCGAATGGTTGTTGAAACTAGTGGGTACTATTGGTGAAATAAAGTGTCGTGAGTGGTTTCAACGCTTCAAGAGCGGTGATTTTGACGTCGAGGAACGGTATGGCGGTGGAAGAGAGAACTTTGTGGTATATCATGAGCTGTTGAAACCGCGTCAAACCGTCTCGGGAGATCACTATCGACAAAAATTGATGAGTTTGAGCTGATAATTGAGGGAAAAACGGCCGCAGTACCAAGAGAGATGCGACAAGTGCTTTTGCTGCACGACATCTTTAGGCCATATGTTGCTTAGGTTATGAAAACCTGCCTGGAAATACTGAAATAGGACATTCAACCTCACCTGCCGTTCCTCCAGATATCGCCCCTTCGACTACCACCTATTACGATCGATGACACATGGCCTAGCGGAGCAGCACTTCCATTTTTAGGAAGAAGCCAAAAATTGGGTCCATTCGTGGATCGGCTGAAAATAAATTCAGTTTTTTTTCCATATGCTGCCAGAAATATGGAAAAAAAGTTGTGGCCAGCGACGGGCATTTCTTTGACTAATAAATATTTAACCATTTTTGCACAATAAGGGCAAGAATTTTGAAAAAACGGTGGTTTTCAATTTGTACTTCCAATATATGTGCTAACGAGGTCAGAAAGCCTTCTCTTTTGAAAAATGAAAAAGGATTCGCATCGAATGAAAATGTCATCGTTGAAGCAAACTCCAAACCTCTACCTTTCTATTATCATATATGACTGCGGAGCCGCAGTTCCTGTGAGATGGGAAGGATATTTGTTTTTGCAAATAAATGGGATAGAAACGAAAGTGGCTACGAACACTTTTCTTGAATTATTGATGCTTTACCATTAAGCACCTTCTCCTCAAAATTAAAGTCTCTCATGGTCGATACCAATATACATGCTGTGTCTATATTCCTTGTTGCTGCGCAGTGGAAACTATTGAAAAGTTTCTTGAAAGCCTTTCGAAAATCGTCAACTCAGCTGGCGCTGCTTCGACATTTCTTATATGTGGTAACTTCAACCTCTTCAACATACAATGGAATGCAGACTCATAACACATCAACCTCTACATTGTCTTTATCTTGCATAGACTTTTGTGTTGATCACTTTATGAACCTGTGTTCGCTAACTCAACATAATAATACCCCAAATCATCGGAGGAAGATCCTCGATTTGATTTTTTCCAATGTCAGTGCTTCTCGGATCAATGTTGACACCTTTATTGGATTAGTGCCACCGGACCCTTATCATCCCCCCCTTTCAGATCAACCTGCAAATAGAGTTATGTAGTCCATCTCTTCTTGGTATGGATAAGAAATACAATTTCTACAAGGGAAACTACGAAGAAAATCTTTAGCAACAAAAGTTCTAATGAATCATCGACGCAACTATACTCCATTCTTGATGACATAATTCATCTGTATGTTCCCTATCATGTCACTTCTAATCGTGACTTCCCTGAATGGTTCAACCATTCGACTATTCGCGCTCTTCGTAAAAAAACGCGCTTGCGTAAAAAGTGTAAGCGTTCGTCCCTTCTATCTGATTACTATAACTATTCCCTTCAGCGTAAGCGGGTCAAATCGGAGATCAAGAAGGCTTTCTCTGTATATATTTCTCAGCACTGTCATGCAATAAGACCAAGCCATTTTGGTAGCATGTTAGAAAGCGTAGAAATAAACAATATTTTCCTTATAACATAATTTTGGTGATACCGCCAATACCTCTTCACAAGAAATGTGTGAGCTTTTTGCAAAATAATTTTCCTGTGTGTTTAGTAACTCGACTAATCTGTCTTATGATTTTTCATCCCATTCAGCAGTTGATCACTGGGATCCATTAGTGAGAGGAATATGATATCAATCATCGATTCTCTAAATTCAAAAATCGGTGGATGACCGGATGGGATTCCCGAATCTTTTTGTGAAAACTCTCTCCTCGGAGCTTTCTTAACCACTATCTATCTTGTTCAATAAGTCACTTAAAAAAGGCTCGTTTCCTGCTTGCTGGAAGTTAGCCAACGTTGTACCAATTTAAAAGAAAAGAGATGCCATAAAGTTTTTTACCATAGCCCGATTTCCACCCTAAGCTGCTTTGGCAAGGTTTTTGAAAGATTAGTTCATAATGTAGTCTGGAAAAAAATTTTATCACCAGCCCAACAAGGATTCGTTTAAGGTAGATCTTCTAAAAAGTGGGTCAAGTAGAAGTTTCTTTTTAAAAATGCAATAAAATTAACAAAATTAAATTTTTTTCCATGTATTATGGCTTCATTAGTAAGAACAAACATTCCCATTAATGATGAAATACAATTCCGTTCACGTGGCTGCCTCAGCTGGCTTCGCAGTAGCGCATTCTGTTACTCCAATTTTCCAAGACCATATCGATGGTTTCGGGCTGTAGCTCACGGATTGCTTGAATGATATTGGCCTTAAGTGCTTGAATCGTTTCTGGATTGTTGGCACAACATCGGTCCTTCACGGTTCCCCAGAAAAAAAAAGTCCAAAGGATCAAATCGCAGCTCCGAGGCGGCCAGCTGACATCGCCAAACACCAAAAAACGCCAAAAACGCACTGTTTGGGCTACACCTCACTCACTTTGGAAATAAGTTTTTAATATTTCCCAACGTTGTTCAAGTGTAAAGCGACTCATTTCGTTCCGCGGAGGTATGATACTGACTTTCTGTCAATATTTCGAGCGGGGAACAGCTTTGAGTGTCAAAATAACCAATCAGTTAAAAAGAAACCACCCGATGGCCCACCCTATACTTCTGCAATGGCATCACAGCCCAAATCGGACCTTGGCCTCCTGATATTCAGGTTCCTTAACAATTTTCATTCGGTCTACTTTCACCAATTTACGTGAATTCCCTAATTTTACTGCTCAATCCTTAGATCATTATAATTCTGTCCAAGTCACATATACCGATTTTTCGAAAGCTTTTGACACTGTTAATTGTAAAATTCTTATTTCAAAACTTGAAAGGTACAGTGTCTCTGGCTCACTCTTGAACTGGTTTAATTTGTACCTTACGGATCGTTGTCTCGGAATTACCTTCAACGGCTAGTCCTCTACTGAGTTTCTTGCTAAGTCTGGTGTCCCGCAGGGATCGAATCTTGGTTCTCTATTATTTGCTCTCTTCATAAATGATCTGCCCCAAATTGTGTCTTCTAACTGTCTCTTATTCGCTGATGACCTCAAATTGTTCCGGGAAATTTCCTCCATCTCTGGTGGGATAATTCTCCAGGCCGATTTATCTGCTGTCTCGTTGATGTTCGAACAATGATATCCTTTAGAATATAGCGAAGTGTTTTACTATGGAGTACTCGTATAACTCCACTGTTCTCTCTTACTCTATTAATGGAACCATCCTTACGGTAGTAACCACAATAAACGATCTAGGAGTGGTCTTTTATCGCAAACTTCGTCAATCACTTACTGGTTTCGTTCTCCGTACGACAGTCCAGTTTGACCGTCCAGGAACAGCTGCTCTACTATTTTCCACTCTCGTCCGTAGTATTTTAGAATACTGTTCCATCGTCTGAAAACGTCACCATTCTTGCCATGTTGGGGCCATCGAATCTGTTCAGCGTAGATTCACTCGAACCCTTTTCTACAGATTAAGAAAGCCTCATATCGACTACAATGGCAGACTTGAAGTACTTCACCTACAGCCACTGCATTTAAGGCGGATATTCCTCGATGCTTGCTTTCTCTTCAAGCTTTGTAACCACCCGCTCAATACCCACCTATGTGATGACCTGAATTTTAGAAGTGGAATAGTCTCAACCAGGAATTCAGACATCTTCAATCCTCCACGAGCCTCTCTCGATGTATACCAGCACTCTCCGATGCTAAGAATGCAAAGGAACTATGATCAACTCCAACTTGGTTCTTCAGCCTTTTCTTTTGCTTTATTTAAAAATAGAGTTTAAACTATTATCTTTAATGTTTAAATTTTATTCTTTGCTATTCTTCTATTTTCCGCTTTTGTATAATTGAAATTGTAATCTTTTTGTTTAAGAGCTCAAATAAATAAATAAATTATTAAATCTTGTGATATTCCGGGAATATTGAGTTAGGCAACGATTTTCAAATACGAACAGTCCGGTTTAAATGTGAATCACGGAATTTGACAGAACAATCGAAGAGAGTGAAGCGCACAAAGAATGATTTGATTTCAAGTAAAAATAAAACTAAGTCGCTTTGGGTTAAAAATAACTGCAAACTTTATTTAATCGCTTTCAACATTAACTTTAACATTTTTTGTTCGCTATATCGTCTTTCCAACTTCCATTCTTTTTCTTCTGAACTTCGACTTCGACTGTTTCGCTTTCCAGCCTTAACTGCGTTCTAATCACGAACGCTCGTATTTTTATATAGTTCTTGTCGGAAATTGTCGGCCTCCTTCGAATATTATCGGCCTTCGCTGGATATTGTCGGATTTTATCGGACATCGATGGATATTGTCGGCGCTCATCAGACATTGTCGGCCACCGTCGGATATTGTCGGCCTTCGTCGGATATAGCGGCCTCCGTCGGTAATTTTCGGCCCGGTCGGATATTGTCAAGTCGATGAGTATCATCGACTCGATTATATCCAATGGTGCAATATCCGACGGTGCAGTTGTGTGCAGAATTGTTATTGTTGAGAATAATGGAAGATTTCGAATATGCGATGAGCGACTAGGGCTGATATGGGACAATAGGTTTGAGAATACATACTCATTAGGGCGTGAAGCAGATCAGTATTATAGGCTAAAGTCAAACATGGTGGTAAGAGATTAGAGACTTCTTCTTCCAAACAATTTCCATCGTAGTAAATATTTAGAAAAGTTCGTGAAACCATATATTTTTAAGTTGCGACATCGTTGAGCAAAGTCTGTCTAGCTAAATGGATACCACGCTTAAAAAAGATAAGAATGAAATTTCGCTTTCCAACTTACTTCTCTGATTTCAAAATCACTGACTGATTAAAAGGTTCTCGTACATTCATTCGTTTAATTCGTTTAACCAGGCGAAAAATTCACCAATTTCAAATAAATCTAAAATCGAAATATTGGCATAAAATTCTGATTGAATTTTTGAAATAATAGGAATCTGAACTTTAGGAAACTACTGAACGGTCGATATTACCACAAAGCCTTTCCTTAGTATATGGACCTCGCTAAGTGTAACAGTTTCAAGATAAAGAATAATTGTTGAAGGGTACTCACAACCGACTCGTCTACTTCATAGTGACGAAAGACGGCACGAGTCATTATAAAGGTCGTTAGTAATACATAGAGTTTAATTGCTCTTGAGACTATTCAGTTCCATCTAGCGTAAAAAACACATCCAAATCGTAGACTCCGAAAATAATAGCATTACGCTATTGATGGTCGATTTTTTCCGATCTTTATTTCAATGTCCCGAGTAGGCGTTTGGACAATATTAGTACTAATGAAGTATGAATAAATATGAGAGTGTAACTTTGAAGAATCAAGTAAAATGCTAACTGACCTTGTCACTTTTCTTTTCCGAAAAAAATTTCGCGGAAAACAAGTGATTCAGAGTTTTTAATCTCTTCCATAGACCTTTAGTTTGAAAGGAAACCAAATGTTACACTTATTATCTCGCTGAATTCAAATCAATAGTAGATTCGAGATCCATTCTAAGTACCTCTATCAAATATTATTGTTAGATTTGAAAAAAAAGTGAAGGCAAGGCTGCATTATTTTTTCGGCTACTTTTCATGCAATTGCAAAATATTTTTTCTTGGAACAGTATGGCTCATAAAACCTATTTTTTTCCATTATTGTCTTTCGAGTGTCGATTCGTACATGTTAATCCTCTTAGACACAAAAAAAATACGATTCAGCTAGTATTAACCACGTGCCAACTGTACAAAATAACTAGAGCCCATCCAATTTAAATCTTGAAACTATTTGAAAATTCCACCGATCCTAAAAGTCGAATAACAGGCACTTGTCAAATTAATTTCGCATACGCATAAAATTATTATAAAAGCAACATTGCACGACCTTCCGATAAAAATCTTAAGTTTTTCGATTGCTCAGCATGCTTTCTGTTTCCTTTGATTAATCCGAGCCTAAGACGTATAGTACACGTCTCTAAGACATCGGATTTGAGGTGGTGGTGGGCTTACCCGAATTTATCGTATGTGTAGTTTTTTCTTTTTTTTCAACTCAGAGTTATTGTAGCCGATGGCATTATACTTCCGAACTGGAGCAATGATCATCGATCTTGCCCACCTTTTAATACGAAATACATACAAAGTATTGTAATAAGGTTTATGGTTGTTCGGTGGCTCAAGTGTTTTGATTTTTTTTGTGAATTATCTAACATAGGAATAAATCATGTTAGCTCTTTACTGTACCAAATAATTTTTATGTCATAAGTTTCGCTTTCGTCGTAGTCGTTTGCTCAAAAAATTTTGACAGAGAATGGGGGCAATCTTGACAAAGATCGCGCCAAGAAAACAAGTTCGGGCCCAATCCGAGAGCAAAAAAAAAAGAGTTATAACAAAGTTATAGTATAAGGCAACAGTTGACGAGGAGACACTTGTGCAATCGTTTGACTACAACTACGGTTTATTGGGCGCTAGGTGTCTAAAATGTAACAATAATTTCTCTCGATAAAAAAAAATTGTTATTAGTCGTTGTTTTTTCCCGCCTCTTTGAAATTGACTTTTGAATTAAACAAATTTTTTTTCCTCTCTTTCGGGATTGTTTCTTCTAGGCCTTCTGTGATCCGTCGATCTTACAGCGGCATATCCGAACACATCACGTTGGTGCACGGAGTCACGCCTGTCCCGAGTGTGGTAAAACGTTCGCAACATCATCCGGTTTAAAGCAACATACGCACATTCATTCGTCGGTAAAACCGTTTCAGTGTGAAGTGTGCTTCAAGGCGTATACGCAATTTTCGAATTTGTGCCGTCACAAACGGATGCATGCCGACTGTCGGATGCAAATCAAGTGTCAAAAGTGCGGACAAAGTTTCACAACAGTGACATCGTTAACAAAGCATAAGCGTTTCTGTGATTCAACAACGTTACCACCTCATCCTCAGCGTCACTATTCGCATCAGGAGCAGCAGCAGCAGCATCATCATCCGCATCATCATCCACATCATCAGTCGCCGCATCAGCAATCCGGATCGCAAGGATTGACTGCCGGCGTACCGAACGCAATGACGACACCACCGAATCCGTTTCTAATGTTTCCGGGACCGCCGCCATTTTTCGGGCCCGGTTTTCCCGGTTATCCCGGTCTGCATAGTATATTTCAGCAGAGTCGTGCTTCCGTTCCGAATTTTCCGATGTTGTATCCGAGCCGAGCGGAACAATCGTTGCCCGGCGAAATCGAAAGGAACAATAGTTCGCCGCGACACTTGCCGATCCAGAGTCATTATGGAACGCGATGTTCGAACGAAGCGAACCGAACCCATTTGCGATCTTCGGTAACAAGCAGACACGCGGCGAATTTACATCACGCGGCGAATAATAATAATGTCGAAGCAAAATTGGAATTAGCATCGCCGCGAAGCCGACATTCACGCAGTTCGGATGAAGAGATCAAACCTGATATCCTGTCGTCAGACATTAAAACACAATCGTCACATGATTCGGATAATGATAGTCTGATCGATGTTAAGGAGGAGCGTGGCACACCTGATGATAAAGTAAGTTTTTATTTTTTTTTATTTTTATTTGTGTGATTATCGAAATATCTACACTCTACAATGGCACTTTAGCCCAAATCGGGACCTTCAGGTTCCTTAACATTTTTCATTATTTATTATGGAAGGATTGGCACTTCGCACAACTCACAACTCGACAAGAAGACAGTATACTGTAACTATACATTGACTGGGATTCGAACTCACGACCTTCGCATTGTAGACCAACACGCTACTTACTAGGCTACGCCCCAACTACATATTCTTCTTAAAAAAAGAATTCACCATTTCATCTAGAAAGATAAAAACTCTACTTCATGGCTTTGTACGAGTATTTCAAATACTTTTGTCGCCGTTCCATCTGTCAATATCATTCGTTTGTACATTCTCATGAGGCGTTATCATTGAGTTTCCACGGCCATGGGTCAAAGTTTCACAAAATTCTCAAATTCAGGAAGTGGGTTTCCGGAAACCTTTTGAAATATCCACTCACAGCTTCTAATGCCCACGATCTCTACAATTTCTTGATTACATCCTGGAAGTAAATTTTAAGTGAGACTTCTGAATTTCATTTACAGCTTCTGTTGCTTAGCCTAATACGTTTTTCTGTTAGTTAGTATATGTATTTGAAGCTTCCAAGTTCTTTTGAATCTGAATATCTTCTTAACAGGAAATTGTTGTCCTCTTGACTAGGATCAACACAGTTCTAGTTTTTTTGATTACCATCTGAAAGTACTAAAGATTTCTGTAAGCGCATTAGAATTTAAATCTAAATTTATTATTCTAATAATAAAATATTGTGATCGACACAGAAAAAAAACTATCCTGAAATTTTGTTTTTTCGCATTTCATGACTAAATTAGCCTAAGAATGCAAAAAAAAAATCACGTACAATGAATTAGGGTAACTAACCACTTAGTAGTATTTGGAAGTGTTTCACGTAAATACTGATTGTGTTTGTGAAGGAAAAGTGGAATTTTTAAGCATATTGCATTTTTTTTATACTGTTCTCTAAAAATTTCAAAAAATTGACTTATGTATGTGCCTTTATACACCGGCCAAAGAATTAACTGCCTGCAGAGGCACGTTCAACATTGGTGGCCTCATGCCGTAATAAGTCAATTCAGTCATTGAACTCTAATCTCACTTTAATCCTGGAATGGCGCAGGAGAAAAAACAGAGTGTAGAGCTTAATATGTTAAAAACATAGTCCTGTAAGCTATCTCTTAAACATAACGTTTCGACGTCAGCGCTAATATATCCTTAAATGGCATAAATATTTCACCTTCTACAGACTTTACGTTAGTTGGTGTAAAATTTAACAATCGCCTTGATTAGAGCCAACACATCTACGAAGTCGCTCTTGATGTTTCGAAACGTCTAGGCATTCTGCGGAAGTGTAAGAAATATTTAAAAAAAATCATATATAGCTTCATTCGACCGTATCCGGAAATACGCATTCCAATTAACTGGGGATGGGGTTATATTGGTTTCAATAGACGCCCTCGAGCATCATCGAAATATCGGAGTATTTACAGTAAAAATGTTATTTTACAAGTAATTACATAAAAGAAAAGAAAAGAGAAATGCCAATAATACAGGTACGGATAGGGCAAAAGTATTCATGGAGCGGAAGAAAAAAAATGAAATGCTAAGTCACCCAAATGCGACCTCGGCGCTCACTATGGCCGAAGATGCTCGCCTCCTTCTATCTACGCTCCTCTGGTCGTGCCGTACCTCCCTGGGGCCTCGTATAGTCTAGGTGGCCATATGCGGAGCCCGGGTCAAAATGATCGACGACAAATTAGAGCACACACCAGAATAGCGACAGCACTCTCTAGGATGAGGGTCTTCCAGGTCGTACTCCGCGCACCCACGCTCCTGAGAAGCCGGCAGGAAGTGTTGTCCCGAACTGGGGGATCTCATTAATTTCTGCATGCGAACTGGGGCCCAGATTTTGTATCAGTGGCGCCCAACGTGGGGCCTCGGCGCTCACCAAGGCTAGGATACTCCTCGTCATATATCTTCGCCCCTCTGCTCGCGTGATACCGCCTTCTGATATATAGCCTATACGGAGCCCGGATCAAAATGATCGCTAAGGAATTAAAGCATACCTAAGTAGCGGCAGCACCCTCAAGGATGAGCGCGACTCCAGGTTGAATTCCCACGCTCCTGAGCAGCCGGCAGGAAGTGCTATCCCAATCTGGGGGAACTCATTAATATCTGCATGCGAGGTGGGGCCCAGGAAGCTCATTCCGTATCAGTGGCGCTCAACGTGGGGTGATCCATGGCAAATGCATCAAAGAACTGAAAGCCCTAATACCTCTTCTATTCAATACCCCTCGAAATACTCGCCAAACTGCACGCGCACACGAGTACAATGTGAAGCTCTTGTCGTGGAGAACAGTGAAATTTAGGCAGTCCTTCATCCCTCGGACGAAAGTGATGTGGAATTTACTACTAGGTAATCCCTTTCGAACGGAATATAACCAGCAATTTAAGAGCAACGTCCACCGCCACTTCAAAATCTTCCCTCCTGTATTTTCTAATATCCCTATATCCATTTTTTCCTTTACCAATGTCGATTTAACTGTGCATCGCTCCCCCTAAGCTTATTTTGATAACCTTAAGAAGTAAAAAACTACACTAGACTTGGTTATCTATATGTTTCTCAAAATACGCTTCTCCTCCCAAAATTTTCCAATTTCTCAACTCCATTTTGAAAAAGGGTTCTATAGTCTTGGCCAACGTGTCTCCAACTTTCGGAACCCATTTTTAGAAAACAGCCAATATATAATCCATATCTTTATAAACATTTGTAAAGTACATTAATCCTTTTTGTTTTGGAAATATTTTCGAGTTCCATTTAAAGTTTTTCTTTTCTTGTTTCCCAATTGTTTTCGGTATCCCTAAAGGTTCTGTATAATTTCCTATTCTATTCAAAGTATTGATAAATGATAATTTAGATTCTATTGGTAATTGAATTCATAGATTGATAAATATTAGATACCAGGATAACTGCTACGAATCGTTCGTATTTTGCAGCTTTAAGAAGCAAGAGATATTTGGTTCTATAATGTTGGATCTGTAGTTAATACTGGGGGTAGGGGTATACGTAGAGTCCAACGCTTCAAAAACAAAGAGTTTTCACGTAGTTTTTAAGTGAGTTTTTGGCGTTATGACATACTCTACCATCATGACCTAACTACGAACTGAGGAATTGTACTGGCAGTAAGTGTAACTAATTTTTCCATTCATCTCCGAAATTCTCGAGTCTGTTTTCCAGTCATAACTCTTTTACTACAAATTTTAACATAACTCAAATTTTCATCCTTCCAGAAACACATCAATGTAACGACACCATCGCCCGTGCAACAATCAACGTCCGAACAACCGCTCGATCTATCACTTGCCAGAAAACGAAAATCGAGTGAATCTCGAACACCAATACTGGAAAAACCTACCGAATTCCAACCGCCATCGCACAAAACTAGTCCAGCACCATCCGTTTCACCAGGACCAACACCATCCCCGTCGCCGTCACCGCCCGGCATGGTTGCATACCCGAAACCGATTCACCCGTTGCTCCTCGAAGCCATCTATCGGCCATCAATACCGCACTTTCCTTTTTTAGGATCAATGGGCGGTCGGCCAGGCTTTGAGCATATGCTCCATCGGAATGGACCGTTTCCGCCCAATCCAAATCTATCAGCCGGCGGTATGCCAGTCAATTGCTTAGCGGCCGGAAAAATCAAGGATCGTTATACGTGCAAGTATTGCGGAAAGGTTTTTCCGCGATCGGCGAATCTCACTCGACATCTGCGCACGCATACCGGCGAACAACCCTACAAGTGCAAATATTGCGAGCGCTCGTTCAGCATATCGAGCAATTTGCAGCGTCACGTGCGCAACATTCACAATAAGGAGCGACCGTTCCGATGTACCATGTGCGATCGGTGCTTCGGTCAGCAGACGAACCTGGATCGACACCTTCGCAAACATGAGGCCGATGCCAGCGGTCTAGGACCCGGCATTGGTGATTCGCCCAGTTCGAATGAGGCCGATCGCGAAGATTCCAACAATTACTTCGAGGAGATACGATCGTTTATGGGCAAAGTTACCTATACGGGCGGCATTTACACACCGATTAGCATGCGAGGCGGCGAAAACGAGACTGAAGATGGCAGTGATGTCGAAAACGAAGTCATTAACGATAAGGAACCGCTCAATAATAACGACGCAGCCATCGAAGTCTCAACATAGAAACAAATCTCAATCGACTAGCAATCAATTAGAGTGTCTTTCTGAAGCTCATGATCACTTAGGCAAAATGCATGCAGTGGAGGTTAAATTTTGAGCCTGCTACTGGACAGTAGCTGCAACATTTGCCTGAATTGCAGCGCATCAAATTCATGATCGCGAAAGCCATTAGAAATTTTTGTAAATAGTTCAAATATTTTTATTATTTCCTGTTTGTAAATAATTAAATATTGTAAAAATCCTAATTAAATGCTTTGCTATCTAGAAATCTAATATAATAAAAACAAAACAAAAAATGTATTGAAAATCTTCAAGAAAATTTAGTTAACCATAACAATTACGAAAAAAAAACAACACGGAAACCATGCTTTTTGTAGAATAAAAACCACACACAAGTTAGTTTTTAGTAATCTGTTTTAGGTACAAATTTTTTTAAATTGGTGATATAATCGTATTTAAACTTAATTAATTAAAAAAACAAAATGTAATTTGTAAATTTTGCTGTTAACCAAAGTTTTGAGTAGATTTTAAAATTTTTCCAAATCAAATTTGTATTTGTCTCTAATTTATATTAAACCGGGTTAAAAACAAATTTCGGGAGTAAATTTAATTAAATTAATTAAAAAAATAAATTTATTGTAAGTGAAAAAATAAAGTTAGGGACAAATATCATTAAAAAAAAAAACAATAGCTCTAAATAAAATAATTACTTAATATATTAATTATTATGTATTTATATATTCTAGACTACGTTTTATTTCCAATATTATTTTCCTTTTAGCATTTTATTTTGTTTTCTTATTCGAATTTCAATACGATTGAAAATCAGAACAAAAACATCTTTAGCATTTTCTTTTATTTAAGTTCATCAAAATAGTTTGATTTTTATTATTTTTTAAATAATCCATTTTATTATTATATTGTAATTAAGGTTGTGCACTTTGCTTTTAATTTTATTACGTTTTTTTTTATAATATAATTTAAACTGACTTGCACGAAGTAAGAACCGAAAAAAAAGAATTAAATTGATAAATAACGCCAGACAAAAAAAAACGAAGACGATTTCAAAAATACTTGTTAATGCACTTTGTCACTCTTTTACCTTAAATTTTATGAAAAATTACATAAATACAATTATTAAACAATTCTATAAAACGAATACAAGAGTTTTTAAATATTATTGATGTTTCAGGAAACAAAATTTGATGCATGACGGTCCATTTACTCAAATTTGCAGAGATTTTCAGTATTATACAGATTTGCAATGTTTAAACAATTCGTACACGTTCAATTACTGAGGTCACTATGAATCCAAATAGGCAGTATGTAAGAATGTGCTGGCTTGATCCAGTGAAGCTGCCACTATGTCTTACCCATACACAGGGTTGGTCCGAGAGCATTTTGTACTTGGAATATTTTAACACCTCCTTACACATTCTACTCCTATTCTATCAACTCAGCCAAGAAAAGGTCTAATCATGGGTTTACTCTAGATGCAATCTGAGAGGATATTGTGTTTATCTTATCGTTTGTAACGCTAAGAAATACTACTAGCACAGAACCGCCAAGGGTACAGAAATATTTGTTGTCACTTAAAACCTCTGTTCCGAGTGACCGTCTGTCCGTCTGTCTGTCCATTTGTCTACAATATAACTCTCGAACGCTTTGAACTATAGTGCTGAAATTTGTTGCGATTTTGAGCTAAACCTTAAGCTAACCTTAAGTTCGTGAAAGGGCTATCTCTCCACTCCTTCAACTTAGTGGCGTGGTGTCCATTGATGCAAGGAAAGCATTGCTTCCGTTTTGCCTTCTGCGGAGTCTTGAAATACTAAACTAAATACTAAATATTGAAGAAAATGGACATTATTTCCGTTTAACACTGTAAATATCATATAAGTGCACAGGACAGCATTTTCTAAGCAAACCCATTTGGATGAAAGTCCAAAGCTTTCTATAGAGAAAAATCAGCAAGATGCGATTTAAAAAATGCGTGCACGAGACTGCCGACTGTACGTGGCAAAATTTATGCATCCATCAAGCGCAAATTCGACTTCTACAGGAAGTGGTGATGCGTTAAGGTGATTGCTTCCAGCCAGTGGTTTCATTCGCAAGCTCTGGCTCTCGATCAAAGTATTGCCATTTTTAAGATTTCGGTACTATCTGAAAATTTATCAGGAAGAAAAACGTAAAGGGTTAGGTAGACGGGGAATATTGCCCCTATTTGCCATGTTTTGAGGAGAAACGAATCAGTTTTAGCTTTTGCTGGTCAGGCTACATCTTTCCGTTCTTACTTTTATTGTTATTTAAACAGTTTAAACTAAACCTTATATTAATTGTATAATATTTTCAAAGCTTATGTTTATTAAAAAAAAGGCTGAAGGATTTATTATTTACTTGATTATTTAAAATCAGTGGCTTTATGTTTTAAATTTGGTTCGGGTTCTAGACTTGAAGGATTTGTTAAGTAACAGAACATGAATCAGTAATTTTATTCAATGAGAAATTCGCAAGAAATAGAGAATTTATTAAAATTTTACCTTGTGTGCCATATAAGATGCCCAGAAGAGGCATTTCGTGTGCCCAATGAAAATATAAATTCAACGAATGGAGCAAATTATATGATCCGGTAAATTTATTAGCAATATATGGTAATTATAATTTCTTCCCCCAGCAATGATATCATGCCACGTCACTGCTTCAACCCGACTTCTTCTACAATGGCACTACAGCCCAAATCAGACCTTGGCCTCCTGACATTCAGGTTCCTTAACATTTTTCATTACTTATTGTGGAGAGGTTGTTAGTTCTTCGCACAACCCTTTTTCTACGAATTTTTCATTTTTGCAGATTGAGGTGACCAAGGTATATCCAATCAGGCAATGTATTACAATTATATATTGCATCGGGCGGGATTTGAACTCACGACCTTTGCATTATAATACCACTAGGCTAAACCCTGGCTTCAACCCCCTCCTATAGAAATTTCATGAAATTTCGAAATTTTATTAAATTATTTTTTCTTCGAAACTATTTAAACTATTAATTAGAAATTTGTGTCAAAGTATTACCATGACAAAATAATAATCCTTCTTCTACTCCCTCTTATACAAATGCACAATTTTGAAAAATATTATTTTATTTTCATTGAAACTAGCAAAGCTGAAATAACGAATTTTTGGGAAAATTAATTTTATTATAACTGTAATCAGTTTTTGGAAAAATTTTGAGCCTCACCTCACTCCTTTTACCCCCTCCGATACGAATTTCACGAAATTTTGAAATTTTAATTAAATTATTTTTCTTCGAATCTGGAATAGCTATCGACTTGAAGTTTGAAAAGTATAATAACTGAAATATCATTGACGACGTAGATTTTCTTTGATCTGTGTACTCCTTCAACCCCACCCATACAAATGTATAATTTTTGTTAAATGCATTATACCGATTTCCATTAAAAATAAAAAAAAGTACAAACTAAAAGTTTAGCCAGAACTTGTCTCCTAATAATTTCAATAAAGGTTGAAAAAAAATTTCAGCTCCCTTACCCCCTCCCATTTAAATATCTACTCTCTCTACTCTACAATGGCGCTACAGCCCAAATCGGACCTTGGCCTTCTGATATTCAGGTTCCTTAGCATTTTTCATTAGTTATTGTGGAAGGGTTGTTAGCCCTTCGTACAACCCTCTTTCTACGAATTTTTCATTTTCTTAGATTGAGGTGACTAAGGTATGCCCAAGCAGGCAATGTGCCGGAATTATATGTTGCGCCGGCCGGGATTTGAACTCACGACCTTTGCATTACAAGACCAACACACTACCTACTAGGCTATACCCTATCTCATTTATCTACATACATTATAATTTCAAGAAAAGCATTTCTCCTTCGAACTTTAGAATTGAAACAAAACATGGTGATAGGGATGTCGATAAGCAGTTTCAAAATCATCTAAAACCTTCTACTTTCTCTGTCACCTCCCATACAAGTGTTCCGATTTCCGGAAAACTATGTCCAATTTCTTTGCAAATAATGAAAACTACAAACTTTAAATTCTGCATGAAACATTTTGCATACCACGTTCGGTGTGATATGCGAAAATTAAAAACGTCTCCCTCTACTTGTAGCACCGCCCATACAAATGTCCCTATTCAAATGAATTTCATAATTCCCGGTACATTAAACTCTTTTCCGTTTCATCTAGAGTATCATATGATTGGATCTTACGCCCAATCATGATTCTGTTAATTTTTTTGAAGATACTTTCAATCCTCCTTGCTGATTCCCATTTCTATTTGAAATCCTTCTTTAAGATAAGTACTATTAAAAGCTATCAATTTTAAATTTTGCACAAAACCTTTAAAAAATAGTTAAAACATGAAATTGTGTCCAAAATTTTGAGATTGCGCCTGCCCTTTTCCTCCCTCTTATAAAAAAATTCGACCGATTTCCAACAAATTAAAAACTACGAACTTGAAATTTTGTGCAAGCACCTTACAAGAGAAACGAAATAAAACTGCATCGCAAATTTAACGATTCCCTTACCTCCTCTACCCTCTTTAATATTTGGTATCATGAATGTAAGATACACAGAATTTTATGAAAAATCTATGAAACTTCGTTTACGAAACTGACATTCTATATATAGAATATTGGAAGTAATTCAAGCAGTCAATTAAAAAACTATTAACATCAACCCACCCTTACTATCACCCCTTTCCTCTTCACATAAGAACCGAAACGGTTTGGTGAATGTTTTCACAGTGCATTTCGAATTGAAAGAAAAGATTTCCGGAATCTACACTGTTACGCTTTATTATTCGTGACGTTTCGGTCTCTGCTGAGACCTTTATCAAACTTTCAGTTTGATAAAAGTCTTAGCAGAGACCGAAACGTCACGAATAATAAAGCATAACAGTGTAGAATCTTTCCAGTTTGATAAAAGTCTTAGCAGAGACCGAAACGTCACGAATAATAAAGCATAACAGTGTAGAATCCGGAAGTCTTTTCTTCAAGAGCCCAAACTTCCATAAATAAACGAATGAAATATTAATTATATATTGCAATCACATTTCGGTCATAGGCCAAAGTCTTATGATTAAAGTGGAATCGAATTTGAATCTAAAGTTAAGATAAAGGGAATTTCGATAAGCCTAAATGTTAGAAGGGAAAGATAAGTAAAGTTCAAATGATGTTCACGATCTAGCGAATATCTACAAGGCCTACATTCGTCTCAAGAATTACTCACATATATGGGCTGGGGCTCCTAAAACACAAATTGCGGTATTCGATCGGATCCAGAAGCAGCATGCAATCCGTACGATTGGAGAAGAGACTATTGCAGCTTCTTTTAACTCCTTCGAACATCATAGAAACGTCGGAGTATTTAGCGTTTTCTGTTATTTATTTCCCCGGTAAATACAGCAACGAACTCTCCAACTTCATCCACCTTCTGTTCAACTATCTCAGGAGTACTCAGCAAATTCCATGAGCTTACTTTTAATCCTCTACCATCGCGTACTGTTAAACATAGACAGTCCTTCATCGCCCGAACATCAATATTGTGGAACGCCCCACGTATTCTCGATAACTTAGAGCGTTCAGTGTTCCAAGAACAACGTTCACCGACAGTTTAGACTCTTACCTCCTGAAATTCCCTTGTAATTCCATCATTCACCTACCCCATACCGACATGATTGTGTATCCAATGCATTAAATAGTAACCCCCTAAATTACGTTCTGTGATTTAAAAAAATGTAATGAAATAACAGATATTATGAATTATAACGAATAAAATTAGATTTCGAACTCGACATGCCAATCTCCATTTCAGAAAGTCCAGGAGAAAGATATAGGGAACTCCCGCTTTACGCCCAATCGTAGTCGTGTTATGTATTAAATTAAATTTTTTCATTGTATTATTTTATTGTATTTATTATTATTGTTATAAATTCACGATAAACACTTTTTATTAAAATTAATGAATTAATACATTAAATTAATCAATAAATAATCATTATTAGCTTCTTGCATTTTGAGATATTTTTCAGGAATTCCAATCGCACTTTCTTTCCGAAGTCGGCAAGAAAGCGAAGGAAAATTTCGCTATTTAAACCGATCTATTGGAGAATCTAGAGAATTACCAAATCGGAAGCAAAGCGAAAACAATATGAATCAACTATTATGGATTTCCGCTGCTATCATGCATAAAATTATTTATTCGATATCCTTACAAATCCATACAAATTCTTTTCGATGTTCGATTCAAATTTTTTAAATTTCTTTCGAAATCGATACGAATTCTTTTCGATTTCCGGCAAATGTCGTCGAAGTACCTGCTGAAAGCCTAAGACGTGGATATCAGCCTAAGACAACCCTCTGTAAAGACAGAAATGGCACTACCATCGCCGAGGATAGTCAGATTAAGGAAAGATGGGCGTCATACTTTAAAGAACTCCTTAAGCCCGCACACGGCTCCCGAACATCGGAGCTGATAGGTCTCCAAGCCTCAGACGAATGCCCACTGGATCCTCCAACGTTGGAAGAAGTCGAATTTGCCATCAGAAGCCTGAAAAGCAATAAAGCGCCGGGCATCGACGAAATTCCAGCTGAATTAATTAAATATGGCGGAAGCTGCACCCGAAATGCCATCCATAAAGTGATTCAGTACATCTGGAATCAGGAGCAAATACCGGAGGAGTGATGCCAATGCATTATTTGCCCTATCCACAAAAAGGGAGACAAACTGCAGTGCGAAAACTACAGAGGTATCTCACTACTTTGCATGTCATATAAGATACTGACAAAAATATTAGAAAATAAGATTAAAATTTACGCTGACAATGTGATTGGGGAGTACAAAGGCGGTTTTAGAGCTGGTCGATCAACGACTGATCAACTTTTTACGGTCAAGCAAGTACTTGAAAAATGCTGGAAATTCAACATCGACGTTCACCAGGTTTTTGTGGACTATAAACAAGCATACGACAGTATTGATCGAAACGTACTGTACAAAATAATGCTGCATTTTGGCATCCCAGCAAAACTAGTTCCACAGACCAAAATGACGATGACATCAACAACATCACAAGTCAGAGTCAACAACCAACTAACTGATGCCTTTGACACAAATGTCGGACTAAAACAGGGTGATGGGCTGGCCCCTCTGCTTTTTAACCTAGCTTTAGAATACGTCATCAGAAAGTAACCCGTTGACACAAGAGGTTCGCTGCTTTATAAATCCAGCCAGATAGTGGGTTATGCGGACGATATCAACATATTATCACGCTCTTTCACATCCGCAAAAGAAATTCTACTAAGCCTCGATCAAGCAGCAAAAGAAGTTGGCCTGAAAATCAATGAAACAAAAACGAAAATAATGACACAAACAAGGAAAAGGACCCCCAATAGACAAAACATTACAATTGATGAATATAATTTGGAAAATGTGGACGAATTCATATATTTAGGCACAAAATTAACAAAGAGTGGAAATGAAACGAACGAAATAAAAAGACGAATCCAGCTCGCAAATAAAACGTATTATTCAGTCTTAGCTATTCTTAAGGCCAGCTGCGTACACAAGAAGACCAAACTCCAAGTCTACAAATCAATAGTAAGATCTGTGCTTTGCTACGGATGCGAAACATGGACCCTTACACAAGCATCCGCAAATATGTTGAACGCTTTCGAAAGACGGGTCCTGAGACGAATAATTGGAGCGAAACGTGATGGTGACCGATGGCGAACTAGATACAACAGTGAGCTGTATGATATATTTGACGAACCGGAGGTTTCCACTATCATCAGACTGCGGAAGCTGCAATGGGCTGGCCATGTACAAAGGATGGACGAAACTCGAATATCTAAAAAGGTATTCAAGGGAAAAACGGAGGGCCGGAGGCCAGTGGGAAAACCCAGGAAACGCTGGTCCGACTCTGTTGACGAACACTGTTCATCGCTGCTCGGATTTCAAAATTGGAGGACGCGGTCACTGGACCGAGATCGCTGGAGACTTCAACTATGGGAAGCCAAGGCCCGAAAGGGGCTGTAGCGCTGTGACGACGACGACCTGCTGAAAATCGAAATAAATTTGTCGATATTTTGGAAAATTTTTCTCAGGTGTTGTTATATGGTTGTACTACGTGGAAAGTGACCGTTCGACTTGCCAAGAAACTACAGACTTTCGTAAACCAATGCCTCCGGCGCATTTTAGGAATATCCTGCCAGAACGTCTTTCCAACGACGAACTTTGGAGTACAACTGGCCAGACTAAAATAGGTATTCAGATTCAAAGGCGGAAGTAGCAGTAGATCGGTCATTCTTTAAGGAAACCAGAGTGAAACATCGCAAAAGAGGCTCTGGATTATAATCCTCAAGGAAGACGTCGGGTTGGTCGACCATGTAACACGTGGAAGCGAGCAGTTGAGCAGGAGGCCAGAGGAATAAACAAGTCCTGGCAACATCTTAAGGCCGATGCACAGGATCGCGCCTTGTGGAAGAGAGTTGTTTCTGTCCTATGCCCCTATAGGGGGTCTTAACAGGAATTTGAATTTCTCAGGTGAGATGATAGGAAATCGAAATGGAAGAGTTTTCACTATGTCATTTCTGCCTTTGAGGCAAATACATTGTTTTCATATTCAGTCGGAAAATAAAAGGAATGGTTCATTGGGGCTTTACATATGTTCGAGGGGTGTATGATAAGTACCCGTGTTAGGCAAGAAAACGCATTAAAATTTTTTTTTTATTTATTTCTCAATGTAATCTCCTTTCAGCTCGATACATTTAGTCCAGCGGTATTCTAACTTTTTCAAGCCATCCAAAAAATAATTCCGAACTCCGCAAAACAGGCCTCTGTTGCATCGATAGCCTCCTCATTCGAACCGAATTTCTTTCCTGCCAACGATTTCTTCAAGTTTGGAAAGAGGAAAAAGTCATAGGAGGCTAAATCAGGGGAATATGGTGGGTGAGGCAGCAATTCGTAGCGCAATTCGACCAGTTTTGCTGTGGCGATTGCGGACGAGTGAGCAGGTGCGTTGTTATGGTGAAAAAGGACTTTTTTTCTCGGCTAGTGAGGCCGTTTTTTTATCAATTCAGCATTGAATCGATCCAATAAATTAGCATAGTACTACCCCGTGGTTAACCTACCTTTCTCCAAATAGTTGGTGAAGATGATGCCTTGCGAATCCCAAAAAACGGTGGCCATGACTTTTCCGGGCGAAGGAACCGTTTTCGCCGTCTTTGGAGCAGTTTCGTCGGGTGAAATCCATTGTTTTGACTGTTCTTTCGTTTCTGGCGTGTAGCTATGGATCCATGTTTCGTCAACAGTCACGAAATGCCGTAGAAATTCTTTCGGATTGCGCTTAAACATGTCCAAACAGTGCTCCGAAGTTGTCATGCGATTTCGTTTTTGCTCCACTGTTAGCAAACGCGGCACCCATCTCGCCGATAGCTGTCTCATGCCCAATTTTTCGTGTAGGATATTTTGTATGCATTCAATTGAGATGTGTACAATGTCAGCAATCTCTTTGACCTTCACCCGACGATCTGCTAACACAATATCATGGATTTGATTAACCATATCCTCCGTAGTCACCTCAATCGGACGGCCTGGGCGCTCTTCATCAAAAACGGATGTTCGGCCTCGCTTGAATTCATTAAACCAATATCTGATGGTAGTCATCGAAGGTGCATGGTCCTTATAAACGGCATGCAACTTAACTTTGATTTCCTTACACGTCTTCCCATCCAAAAAAAAGAAATCGAATCACTGATCGATATTGCTCTTTCTCCGTGATTGCAAATAAACACGAACTTGAAGAATTTCAACAGCTGTTAAAACAAAACTACTCGAAAAATCTGTCTGAAATTTTCACAGTCGTCATTGTAAAGATGGTGCTACATGATGGCATAAACAATTTGCGTCAGTGTTGCCATCAGTCGGTAAACACGGGTACTTATCATACAGCCCTCGTATATACCCTCATTATACTCTAGATGAAATCTGAGAGTATATTGTGTTTGCCTTACCGTTTGTAACGCTGAGAAATAATGCTCGCACAGAGCCGCCAAGAGTACAGAAATATTTGTTGTCGCTCAAAAACTTCGATTCCGAGTTGCTGTCTGTCCGTCTGTCTACAGCATAACTCTCGAACGCTCTGAGCTATCGTGCAGAAATTTGTTGTGTGTCATTTTTAGCAAAAAAGAAACTTTAAGTTTGTGAATGGGCCACATCACCCCACTCCTTCTACCCCCTCCCAAACAAATTTCACGAAATTTTGAAATTTTCAGAAATTGATTTATCTTTGAAACTATTTAAGCTATCGATTTGAAATTTGGGTCAAAGTATTATTATACAGATGTCATTAATATGACAGAATATTGATCCGATCTCATCACTCCTTCTACCCCCTCCCATACAAATGCATAATTTTGAAAAATGCAGTTTTTCGATTTTCATTGAAACTAGCAAAGTTATAAAAACGAATTTTTGCCAAAATTAATTTTATTATAATTCTAATCAGAAATGAAAAAATTATCAAGTCCACCTCACTCCTTCTACCCCCTCCCATACAAATTTCACGAAATTTTGAAATTTAAATTAAATTATTTTTCTTCGAAACTGTTAAAGCTATCAACTTGATATTTTGCATAAAGTATACAAATAGAAATATCAATAACGAGAAAAAAAATGTGTTTTGATCCGTATACTCCTTCTACCCCCTCCCATACAAATGTATAATTTTTGTTAATTACATTATATCGATTTCCATTAAGACTAGAAAAAGTATAAACTTAAAATTTTGCCAGAATTTGTTTTTTAATAATTGCAATGAATGTTAAAAAAAATTATCAGCTCCTCTTCACTCCTTCTACCCTCTCCCATACAAATATCTGTATTATAAATTCAAGAAAAGCATTTCTCCTTCGAATATATTAGAACTATCGAATTTGAAATTGAATCAAAGCTTGGTGATAAGGATGATGATAATCAGTTTCAGAATCATCTTAAACGCTTCACTTCCTCTGCCACCTCCCATTCAAATGCCTCAATTTCAGGAAAACTATGTCCAATTGAAAATAACGAAAGCTACAAGCCTTAAATTCAGCACGAAATATTTTGCATGCCACATTAGGTGTCATATCCAAAAATTACAAACCTTCCTCCTCTCCTTCTACCACCTCCCGTACAAAAGTCACTATTAATTATTTAAAAGAATTGGAGGTGACATATTTTCCGGTAAATTGAACTCTTTCTCATTTCATCTAGAGTATCATATGATTGGCCTTTACGCCCAATCATAATTCTTTTATGTTTTTTATACTCTCCCATACAAATGCCAAAATTTTCGAGAAGACGATTTATTGAAAGAAAATATTTCTGGATTCTACACTGTTACGCTTTATTTATTATTAAATAAATTGATAAAGCTCTCAGCAGAAAACGAAACGTCACGAATGATAAGGCGTAATAGTGTAGAATCCGGAAATATTTTCTTTAAATTCGAAATGCACTGTGAAAACATTCACCAAACCACAAGACGATTTACTTAAAGCAATACCGAAAGAAACCAGCATAGTATTTGAATGAAATGAGTACAAAAAAAATGTTTGAAAATTCCAGCATTCAAATGCGAACCAGCTAGAAAAGTTACGAGGGTCGTTTGATAAGTCCCTGGCCCAAGTAAGAAAAAAGCATTTTTTTCGGAAATTTTTTTTTTATTTTTCAACATAATCTCCCTGGAGGTTAATACATTTGGTCCAACGTTTCTCAAGTCCTTTCATACCGTTCAAAAAGAAATTTTTGTCACAGTCTGCAAAAAATTGGGAAACGGCGTCTTTCACCTCTTGGTTCGATGAAAATTTTTGTCCACCGAGGTGAGTTTTCAATTTGGGGAACAAAAAAAAGTCACATGGGGCCAAGTCGGGCGAATAAGGTGGGTGGTCAACGATCTCATACCGCAAATCGTGTAATTTGGACATGGAAACCGCGCAGGTGTGGACAGGGGCGTTGTCGTGGTGGAACAAGATCTTCTTTTTCTTCAAACCAAAAACCAACTGCCAAAAACAAACTGTTACCTACAGAAACCTCAAAAATTCATGAGACCGTTCGAAAGTGCCATCTACCTAGCGATAGCAAAAACTTTTTCGTGAAACCACGTTTTGTCATTTGCGCCAGGGACTTATCAAACGACCCTCGTATATTCAGAAACATTGTGTATATAGGAGTGAAATACCTTGCATTCACGATTAATGAAGGAAATATAACCCGTGTAAGCATATCAGAATTATGATGAAAATCCCACTAAATTCCAAAATCAAAATAAATTTTTAAACCGTTTTGATTCTAAAAAATCAAGGGGACAAAATATCATTACATCTTATCTCCAGAACTTGAACCATTTCGAAAACTAATTTACATCGTTGTTTAGTTATTATTATTATTTTCTTTTTCAAAAAACAAAATTTGAATCAATATTAATTAAACAATAGCTCTGAATGTTTGCCTCGTATTTAAAACGGAATCAAAATTATTGGCGAGTATCATCAAAATCTTTTACATAATTACAGGAATCTCATGCGATTAAGATCCTTATCACCGACTTTACCAGTGTTTTATTACAGGATGATCTTTTATAATTCAATGAATTCTTCGAAAATTGTCAGTTGACAGGTTTTTGTTTTTTTATTTTCGTAAAATATAGCATTTAACCTTGGGCTAAAGTTATCAGCGCGATGGCATAATCCTTACTCGCACTCATCGTATCAACTTAATAAAACTGGCTTCAATACATGATTTATGGAATTACGCTTCCAATTATAACCGTTGGATAAATAAGAGGTTGGTTAAAAATTTTGAATTTATTTCAGTCCCCGTAGGCGGGAAAATATGACTTGTAATGCCATAGCCCCATCGAAAAAATCTGCAATAAATTTTGAAGAGTTCGTTCAAAATGTACAGCCTATACACTTATGCTCTACTGTCCGGCCACCGCATTCATATCAACATTAACATCTCTCTGACTAATTTGTTTATGGCACTTTCGTATTCATGTAATGAACTAATTGAGGGCCGTTATTTGTCTACACCTTAAGTACATGTTATAAAAAAAAATGTTCGACATATAAGCAAAAAAATCTGAACGATGGTTTCGTGCAGTTACGCGAATCTGCAACAAAAGTAGCCAAATTGTTTGGCGCGCTTTCTAATACTACTTACTGACCGCTTCGCCGAGCGGCTTAAGATCTTGTCATTGGAACCGAACTAATTTTTGTGAACGTCTGACATTTCGTGGCCACTTTTTATATTAATTAACGACCTTTAGAATTATAAGTACGTAAAAGAATACGAAATATACGGGTAAGTGTAGAGTTTATAGGAAACGCCTAATTTTTTGTTTGTTTTCTTCTCTTCACTGTATATTTTCCTCTATGACTTTTTGATGGACAGATCTCAAAATTTTCTTGACAATGCTTTGATTTGTTGGAGTATACTCCGCGCAAAGAGTTCCGCCAACCAAGGTTGACCGGTGATATTATAAACGCACTTTTATCCACTTGCTATAATTATTTTATTTTTAATTTATTGTATCGGTTATGTAGGTATATATGAGTGTTTAATTTTGAGATGCTGAAAAACGGGACTGTTTCATACAAAAGAGAAGCTTTAATTTCATTTGCAGCACGTGACTACAGCACGTGGTGTTCAATTTCTTCACGATTCTTAGCAATTTGAAGATATTATATTTGAATTTTATGAAAAGATGATTAATTTCAGCACGAACTACTTTTGTCGTAAATGAAGATATCAATTCTGTTATTCTTCAAGTGAAATTTTAGTAACTGGTAACTGAATCCTTTTAAAAAATTTCATAAATGCAATCAGTACAGCTCAATGCATTATAAAGATACGAGTAAATTTAGGAATATGATATTTAACGACTGGAGAATTGTTGAGGCTCATTTACTCTTACTTAAGAGGTCAAGATCACTCAAGAGATCAACAAATTAATCGAGACGCAACTAAAAATTAGGAATTTAGTGGACTAATTAGGTGTAAACAGTTCACTGGAAGCGCAACTTACCTGAGAGATCGACTGCGGGCTAAATATGATATTTTAAAGTACCATATGTTTTATGCGGAACAGAGAGAGCTAAAATATGTATTAAAATCGAAGTTCTTACTTAAATTCACAGCTCTGACAATTTAGATCAGAAAATCGACGGTTTGTTGTCTTCCTGCTAATCTGCCAATGCTCGACCATTGTTCGCTCAAAGGACATCTTCGAACGCGACCAATCAAATCTGTCGATCTTATCGATTTGCGGCATCTGCCAGAAAAGAGAAAGGTTTCGCCATGATATAATCTGATCGGATGCGATCGTTTCGTATTTCAATCTTGACATAATTATTTGACATTGGTATGATCATCTCCTAATTGACACAAACTGCTTACCACAACATTTCTCTTGGAAGCGAAGTGAAGATATCCCGGGCAGAGAATCGACTCTGGTGGCGGGCAAAACTGCTGCCGAAGAATGCCTGGAATCTGATAAAGTGCCGCCTTGACGATCTAAAGAAAATTGTCAACTGCAACGAAGCAATTGTTTATTGTTCGATCGATGTGAGTTGCGATCGTGTAGTGCTCGAGAGCCTCGTATAAAAGTTACAAGGAGGCATAGGGCACCGAACGATACTAAGAATATATAGGAACGCTTAAGATGTAAGGCAGATACTGTCTTTGCGTCTTAAAGATAAATCTTGAATGGCAAACTTGTTGCAACCAACTGATCGTATATTGGCACATTCAATGTCGAACCAAACTATTCGCATTGTTCTAGCGTCGAAAAGAATCTCAAGTCAACCGGGTATTGGTTTGCGCATAGACTGAATGCACGCAGTTAAGGTGAGTAGGGAGTAAGAAGCTACTCGAAGATGTCTTACAAGCGAGAAGACATCGTCTTGTCATTGCCTACGTGTTTCACGTTACAGGACTTGAGCATTTCTGTGGCGAAGATGGAAAATGTCGAAGTTGTAAACTTGGAACTCTAGATAACGAGACGGAAGGCGCCTAGACCTGAGTGGGATGAAAGGTTTGTTTTGTTCTTTTTTCTTGTATTTTATTTTTTTTTTTTACCCAGAAATGAAATTTGCATAGTTTTACTCGCGTACAATGTTCAAAAGTTTTATGTTTCAGTATAAGAATTATTGTGTAGGCCTCTTAAAAGTTAAGATGCTCAGTGGACAGATAAACTACTCGTACAACAGACTGGTGAATAAACAACTAAGGGCCTCGTAAATATTCTACGCTCATACATTTTGGAGTTAGTTATGAGGCAAGTGTATCTTCACGAATAAAATGGTTGATCATCTTGCTTTATGTGAGAGATGTTAGCATCTTAAGGATAGGTTATGTGATGCAAAAATCAAAGCTAGGTTAGTTTATTTATGTTAAACGTTTCAATGGTTATTTGTGATTTTCTTTCCAGCAACTATATAGTTATCTATTTTATTTTAGTTATTTAGCTTTTGAATACATCATTTTGTCCAAATTCCTGAAGTCGGGACCAAGCAAGTTTAGAATATCAAATCTATGTGATTATGCATATAGAAACGTTTTTATTAAGTTAAATCTATAATTTTTTTTTTCTAATATCACGAAATTATTATCATAAAACTACATATGATTCACTCTTTGCGAAACGAACACCCACCCTCCTGTCTTTCCCTGGAATTTAGAGCTGGCGTGAAACGTTCTTGACGAGCTTCAACATCGATCTTCCTCGTCTTCACTGATTTTTGCGGAATTTCGTTAATACGAACACTTTTTGTGAATGAAATGAATTTTTGTAATAAATAGGATCGCCTGTGGACCCGAAATTCGACCTGTTGTGTATAACTAAATTCATCTTGAAAGGAAAGATTTCCGGATTCTACACTGTTACGTTTTATTTTTTGTGACGTTTCGGACTCTGCTGGGACCTTTATCAAACTGATCAACAATTACAAAAGACAGTTTGATAATCATTTCCTTAGCCTAATATACTCGCTCAGTAGGGTAACGTAGGTCCATGGTTCAATCATTGAATGAAGACTTGGCTAAAAATTTTAGTTAGGGCAACAAGAATCAAATTAAATGTAATGCTTCGAAAACTCTGTGCTGTCTTATATCCCTCAAACGTAACTCTAATGGAGATCCTATCACCTTCGCGGGATGCCATTCACAAATTCTACACAGATAACTTGTCTTGGAATCATATATCACCACCAAGGAAGCATCTAAATGTTTCAGTTACCTAAGATGCTGAAAAACTCCTTCATCTCTTTTGGATTATTGGAAATTTATAAGGCCTATATTAATTATACCACGTTTTGAATTAAATACCCACCTATGGGTGGGAGCTGCAAAAACATCTCTCTCCAATTTGGATAATATCCAGTCTGGGACCATTAAAATTATGGGAGATTCTGCCATATTCTCGTCGCTCGATTCTCTTGAACATAGACGAACTGTAAGCTCTTTAGCCTTTTTGTATTGTTACTGAAATGGAATTTATTCAGACGAAATCCTTATTCTCTAACCACCATGCATGAACTTAACCCGTAATACTTCAGCTTCTTCACGCGCTCATGAATACTACCTTAAACCTAGCTTCGGTCGCACTGTCAAATTTCGTGATACGGTTTTAAAACTGGACTTTTCGGATATGGAGCTCGCTGCACATTTCAGTATTCTCGGCACTCTACAAGAATTCAAGAAAAGAATTCATAGCCATTTGCGATACTATCCCCTTAATCCACTAAAAGCAAAATCCTTGCCACCTCATCGGAACTGTGCTGCAATACTAAAGGGTGATTCTTCTAATGTGCGGTGTCACATAAAAAAACTGGTATCATGAATATTATCACTTAATGCCAAGCATGTACGGGATATAGTGTACATCCTGTTGTATCAAAGGCTTGCATCGCAAATTTTTCATGGTCGGTATGGTATGGCACGTATGTTACTTGAAAGTTTTGCGCCGCTTTGTTTAAACCAAGCAGGATATTTAAACATAACAGAATTATGATTGGGCTAAAAGCCCAATCATATGACACTCTAGATGAGATGGAAATGACTTTAATATACCGGAAAATTTGTCATCTCAAACTTTTTCGAAAAGTGAATAGAGACTTTTGCATGGGAGGTGGTAGAAGTAGAGGGGGAGGTTTGTATTTTTCAAATATGACACCGAACATGGCATGCAAAATGTTTTTTGCTGAATTTAAAGTTTTTAGTTTTCATTACTTTAAAGAAATTGGTCATAGTTTTCCTGAAATTGGGGCATTTGTATAGGAGGTGGCAGGGGAAGTGAAGCGTTTAAGATGATTTTGAAACTTCTTATCATCATCCTTACCATCATGCTTTGATTCAGTTTCAAAGTCGATAGCTCTCATATACTTGAAGGAGAAATGCTTTTCTTGAATTTAAAATACAGATATTTGTATGGGAGGTGGTAGAAGGAGTGAAGCGGAGCTGATAAGTTTTTCTAACACTTATTTTAATTATTAAGAAACGAATTCTGGCAAAATTTTAAGTTTGTACTTTTTCTAGTTTGAATGGAAATCGATAAAATGCATTTAACAAAAATTATACATTTGTATGGGAGGGGTAGAAGGAGTGCACGGATCAAAACAAATTTTTTTCATATTATTAATATTTGTATTTGTATACTTTGTACTAAATATCAAGTTCATAGCTTTAACAGTTTCGAAGAAAAATAATTTAATTTAAATTTCAAAATTTCGTGAAATTTGTATGGGATGGGGTAGAAGGAGTCAGGTTAAGTTGATAATTATTTTTAAAATAAATTGCAATTATAGTAAAATTAATTTTGACAAAATTTCGTCTTTTTAGCTTTACTAGTTTCAATGAAAATCGAAAATATACATTGTTCAAAATTGTCCATTTGTATGGGAGGGGGTAGAAGGAGTACAGGGATCGGGTAAATATTCCGTGATATTAATGACATCTATATTGTTATACTTTGACGCAAATTTTAAGTCGATAGCTTAAATAGTTTCAAAGAAAAATCAATTTCTTTATGTTTCGAAATTTCATGAAATTTGTATGGGAGGGGGTAGAAGGAGTAAGGGGATGTAGCCCATTCACGAAATTAAAGTTACTTTTTTGCTGAAAATGACACACACAAATTTTTAGCTCTATAGCTCAAAGCTTTCGAGAGTTATGCTGTAGACCGACGGACAGACGGACAGACAGCAACTCGGAATCGAGGTTTTTGAGCGACAACAAATATTTCTGTACCCTTGGCGGCTCTGTGCGAGCGTTATTTCTTAGCGTTACAAACGGTAAGGCAAACACAATATACTCTCAGATTTCATCTAAAATATAATAAGGAGAGACCATGAGCATGCTTTAGCTTGTAAGAAAATTACTGACCTCCCACCTTCTACAATAGCACTATAGTACAAGTCGGCCCTTGGCCTCCTGACCTTCAGGTTCCTTAAGATTTTTCATTATTTATTGTGGAAGGGTTGTTAGACCTTCGCACAATCCTCTATCGTGGAATTTTTCATTTTCGTAGATTGAGGTTACCAATGTATACTCTACCAGGCAGTGTGTTGGAGCTATGCTTCGACCGGGATTTGAATTCACGACCTTCGCATTGTAGACCAACATGCTACCCACTAGGCTATACCCTAGTTTTTACTGACCATATACTCGAAATTTTTCGAAACAATCGTTTCGCTATTCTTGTCTGGTACACTTAAGCCTAACTACTGCAACTAACTCTGTCCCATGTTAAATTGTCCGAAACAAGTGTTAAATTTTCGAAAGAATTGCCTCGCTATCCTTTTCTAGCATACTTAAGACTAATGCAACTATTTCTGTCCGGCGTTAAATTGTACGTTGCTAATGCGATTATCTTAGACACGAACCAAACACCAATAAAAATTTAAAGACTCAAGATTTCTGGAATATAACACCAAACTCCATTCCACTAAAATATTACTCTATTGCTGACTGAATATTAGCAACCAAGAGAGAGTATAAATTATGTTGTTTGTTTTATAAAGGTTTGAAGCCAAGTTAAGCTTGGACACAATTTTAGATAATTTTCGAATCAAAAAGTAGTCCCACATGAGACAGCCCATCAGGCACTACATTTTATATATCTTCCTTGGTTTAATTGTAGTAAATACGACCTGAATTTTCACATGTGATCATAGTAGGAAATATTAGATATCAAAATTTTCAATTTCAATTTATTAAAATCGTTGCCATCATCAGCAAGCTTCATCATCAACACCAAGCTTGGATGTTGCTGGCTACATTAATATTATTTGTGCTTAAGGCGTTCAATGGTCGTATTTCGGCTCTGTCCATACTCATTAACATTTATCCATGTATTCCTTAGTGATGCTAAATGTCGATTTGATTTCAATTTTGAAATTAAAATCATTTGTATTAGTCGCTATATTTGAAGGTCGCCTCATTTTACGCGCGTAGCTTTATACTAGACGCGATCACATGCGAATTTTTTTTTCATATAGAGCTGTTATCATTCGAATCCAGCCACTCCTTTCACCATACAAACTGCACTATTTCACGAAATTCAAAATATTCATTTCCTCAGTATTTATCAAATTTATGAAGCTCAAATCTGGTGAACTAAAAAAAATTTATTGTCTCGCCACCTACCACCTCCCATACAAAATAAAATTGTTTCTGAAAGTTGAAAAAATGTTTAATTCATCTAGAGTACCGCATTATTGAAGTTTACTCGGAACGGTATTTCTTCTAAATATTTTCTTTGCTAAAAACCTGAGGAGTATAGCTGTTGAACCTCGATGGAAAATTTTAGAAAAAGTTTCAAAACATGGCGGCAACCTGAACAAATTTTCGATAAACTAAAAAAAAGAAAAGAAAATAATCCCAAACAAATTCAATGAAAAATAAAATATTCTGATTTCACAAAAACAATGCATTAATTCGAATAAATCACAATCATTATTGCCAATCTACTCAGTATTAACGAAAAATTAAAACAAATCGATAAATAATCAGACTGCAGGGAACAATTCAATTTCGTACAACTTCATAAAATATTTAAGATCAGAAAAATCTTTTCAGATTTGTTAACATAATAATTTCATACTGGAATATGTAAAAAAAAGAAAATATTTTCACCAAAAACACTTCATTAATCTCGCATAAAAATAAAAATCACATCTCATAATTCACATAAAAATAAACCATAAAAATTCAACAAACCTAATTTCATAAATCGACGAATTTTTTTCCGGTACAGTAAGGATAATGTTGTCTGATTTTTTTTTCATGGTGAGATATCTGCAACATATTTGGCATAATTTATGGTTACATTTTGATTTATTTACAAGCTCAAATAAAGAAATAAAAAGTTCATAAATCAGAACGCGCCGAAAGAAAGAAGTCTTTATCATCGCGATAAATCGGTTTTGTGACTTCCTCTGTACAAATCGAGTTGGATGCTCGTATAATATATACGGAGAGAGGTAGGTCTCTACTTAAAGTAGTTTCTTTTTTTTTCCGAAAAACGATATTTTCAGTTCTGTTTTCCGGTTTTTATCGTTTTTTTATTATATGCCTTAAGGTGCTGGATAATCGGGACATGTTGTGAACTTAATCGTTGAAAATGAATGCAATTTGATGCAGTGTTGTTTTTGTGCAAATAAATATCGAACAATAATAAATACCTTTAGATCGATTTATTATTCCAATGTTTTATGAAACTTTCGATTTAACTGACATGAAATTCATTTAGTGCGCTATTTTTAACAGAATGCGAACAGGGACGTATTGCTTTCTGTGTAGTTGAGGTCAATCGAGGTTTCTACTTTTGTCCTCTAGCACTATTTCAAAACAGCCTTCAAGTTTTAGTTCGACTACTTAAGGAAATGTTTTCTTGTTTACACTGAGACGGCGTACACAAGAAGGCATTTACGCGCTCTACTTGTTCTTCTTCTTCCATACAAAATGTTACATTTTAACAACTAGTTATGTTTTCCATTTTTTCGAAAATACAAAAGTTACTATTCTGAAACTTACCATTATTATGATATATATTTATTTCTCCATAAAAAATGAATTGCTTCCCCTCCCCCACCTGTGATTCCTTCGTCACAATTTTGTGAAAAAATGGGACCAATTTTCTTAGAGCTTATCATATTTTTGAAGCTTAAATTTGATGCAAAGTATTTTAGTTGCAATTATAGTGATATACGAAAAATAGATCGATTCTGCCCCGCCCCTTTCTTCTTTTACCACCCACACGAAAAGATAGAAATGCAAGATTTGAAAATTAGTCGATTTCTGAGAAAATTTCAGCATTTCTCAAACGATAGAAAAAGCAATAGCAAATTATCACTTCTAACGATAAAATTGAAAAATCCTTGCTCTTTTATTAAATTATCGCCTTCAACGATACACAGTCAAGCATCCTTGCATTTTTTATCGATTTCATGATAATTCTTCCTTTGGTTAGTACTTCGAACTACTCATAAAATAATTAAACCTAAAAGAGGATCATCATAATTGGCAACATGCTGCAAGAGAATGTCGCGATAACAATGGCACAAGCAATAAAACACCTCCATAAAAACATAACAGAATTATGATTGGGCTTTAAGCCCAATCATATGATACTCTAGATGAGATGGGAATGACTTAAATACACCGGGAAATATTTCATCTCAAAATCTTTTGAATAGCGAATAGAGACTTTTGGATGGGAGGTTTTAGAAGTAGAGGGGGAGGTTTGTATTTTTCGTATATGACACCGAACATGGCATGCAAAATGGTTTTTGTTGAATTTAAAGTTTTTAGTTTTCATTATTTTTAATGAAATTGGTCACAGTTTTCCTGAAATTGGGGCATTTGTATGGGAGGTGGCAGAGGAAGGGGAGCGTTTAAGATGATTTTGAAACTGCTTATCATCATCCTTATCACCATGCTTTGATTCAATTTCAAAGTCGATAGCTCTCATATACTTGAAGGAGAAATGCTTTTCTTGAATTTATAATACAGATATTTGTATGGGAGGTGGTAGAAGGAGTGAAGCGGAGCTGATAATTTTTCCTACCACTTATTTCAATTATTAAGAAACAAATTCTGGCAAAATTTGAAGTTTTTACTTTTTCTAGTTTTAATGGAAATCGATAAAATGCATTTAACAAAAATTATGCATTTGTATGGGAGGGGGTAGAAGGAGTGTACGGATCAAAACATGCATTACTAATATTTGTATTTGTATACCTTATACAAAATATCAAGTTGATAGCTTTAACAGTTTCGAAGAAAATTAATTTAATTCAAATTTCAAAATTTCGTGAAATTTGTATGGAAGGGGGTAGAAGGAGTAAGGTGAAGTTGATAATTCTTTTTAAAACTAATTGCAATTATAATAGAATAAATTTTGGCAAAATTTCGTCTTTTCAGCTTTACTAGTTTCAATGTAAATCGAAAATATGTATTTTTCAAAATTGTCCATTTGTATGGGAGGGGGTAGAAGGAGTAGGGGGATCTGGTCAATATTTCGTGATAGTAATGACATCTATATCATAATACTTTAACCTAAATTTCAAGTCGATAGCTTATATAGCTTCAAAGAAAAATCAATTTCTTATTATTTCGAAATTTCATGAAATTTGTATGGGAGGGGGTAGAAGGAGTAAGGGGATGTAGCCCATTCACAAACTCAAAGTTAATTTTTTGCTAAAAATGACACACAAAATTTTTTAGCACTATAGCTCAAAGCTTTCGAGAGTTATGCTGTAGACAGACAGACGGTCACTCGGAATCGAGCTTTTGAGCGACAACAAATATATCTGTACCCTTGGCGGCTCTGTGCGAGCGTTATTTCTTAGCGTTACAAACAGTAAGGCAAACACAATATACTCTCAGATTTCATCTAGAGTATAAAAACTTATAGGAGGATCATCATCGGAAAATTATTCGTTATTCAAATCAGTTTTACACGTGAAACCGATAAAATCGCAGTAATTCAGAAAAGTTTAGTTTAAATAATTAAAACCCAAAAAAGGGGGTAAGTAATTATCATTTGTTATAATTAAAAAAAAACGGGACTACGATTGCGCGTAAAGATAGAATAGAATTTTTTTGATCTTAAGAAATTTAGATGGTGTGTGTTAGAAAAAGTGGGGCGGGGGGTGACGCTTTCATGGATATGGACAACGAACTTCACCAGAACCCTGAAATGACAAATCAACTAGTATATACAATTTTTATTGGCATTTCCAATTGTTCTTGCTGATACATACATCCTTGAAAGAAAAGATTTCCGGATTCTTCACTGTTACGCTTTATTATTCGTAACGTAAATATCAAACTGATGGACAATTACAAAAGACAACTATTATATAGAAAAAGGAGGGTTAATTGAATGTGGTAAGGGTAATTAAGGTTAAATTAGTTAATCATGGTTAATTAATCAGTATCAGGTAGTTAAATTAGTCAAGGATTTCTGGGTACGGATTTTGTTCTTACCAAATTTTAAGGCAGGTAGCCGAACTGCTGATAACTTGTATCCGGTGTCTCGGTTGAAGTTCTGTGGATGTTTGGAAATTTCGATTTCTCGTACTATTCGTGGAAAATATTGATTTGTCCTGGCCAGAATTTTAACATTGTTGAAATCAATCGTATGGTCTTTTCTCGTTGCATGTTCCGCAATCGCTAAGGACTGTATCTGTTTTTTCCGTGTGCATCGTTAATGCTCGTTGATCCTTATTTGAACTGTGCGTCTCATTTCTCTTTGTATACTCTTTCAATCTCCAATGGTTTTTTGTCCTCCTGGTTTCCTAAAATTCCTGAGATTGTAGTCGAGGTGGTGAATGTTGTCTTGATGTTGGATTTTCCCTATATTATCCGTAGTGCCCTGGATGTAAGGTAGTTTTACCCATCGTTTATCTGTGTTTCCTTCTTCAGTGTCTTCGCGTTCTATTGTCCTTGCATGCTTCGGTTTCCACGCCTTGTTAATTTCGCTCGCTTTGTATCCATTTGCTGTGAATGTCCGATACAACTGTTCCTTTTCCTTTCGTAGACTGCATGGATTTCCTTCAGTTAGACGTCGAGCTCTGTGTATTAGGGTCTTCAGTACGCCTGTTTTCTGGCTTGGGTGGTGATGTGAATGATCGTGGAGATATCTGTTGGTGTGAGTTGGTTTCCTGTATACCCCGAAGCTTAGTGATGTATCATTCCTTTCTACGAGTACATCCAAGAATGGCAGTTTCCCGTTGCATTCTGTTTCCATGGTGAACTTAATTTTCTTGTGGTGTGAGTTCAGGTGTGCTAAAAATTTGTCGAGCTCTTCTTTCCCATGTTGCCAAATGATGGAGGTGTCATCCACAAATCGTAAATACAATTTTGTTAATGGAGCTAAGTCCAGTGCGTTCTTTTCGAATTCCTCCGTGAAAATTTCCGCTAACATTGGTGAAATTGGAGATCCCATTGCCGCTCCTTCGGTTTGCTTGTAGAGTTTCCCTAGAGCTGAAAAGAAAGTATTATTTAAACAAAATTTTATTAAGTCATATCTGTTGTCCGGAATGAGTTTCCTGATGATACTTACGGTGTAAAATGTAAGTATCTTCAGGAACGATTGAGATGATCATCAAAAGGCATTTCACCTAGGCCCACGATAGACTCCAAAAGAAGAATCGATCCTTAAAGGAAAACTCCTCAACGAAATTGAATTAAAGGAAATTTATTAAAAATCTGCCGGATTCTACACTGTTACGCTTTAATATTCGTGACGTTTCGGTCTCTGCTGAGACCTTTATCAAACACTGTTTTATTATTGTTCCATAATTTTTTTTTGGTTTCGAGGATTCGTTTTTTTTATTTCCTAATATCAGTTCTTTGTGAGTTTCGAATTTAATTAATATACAATTATAAATATGAACATTGCTTTATTTATTTCTGTTATCTTTGAAAGAAAAAAATCTTTCAATCCTTAAAAGCCTACAATTGTAAAATTATATAATATAGTTTCAGCGATAAATCAATACGACAAGAAAGCGATCAGTCTAAGCAATAAGAATGCAATCTGTCGATACGATATGCGAATGCGATAAGTATCTTCGATAAGAATTCCATCAGTCGATGCCATAAGAAAGCAATTAGTTGATACAATAAGAATTCAGTCAGTTCATACTATAAGAATGCAATCTCTACTTACAATAAGAATACAATCTGTCGAAACGATAAGAATGTGATGTCTTTTCGACAAGAATTCGATCAGTCAATGCCTTTTCTCTAGTAGGCTTTATCGCATTCGATAAGAACATGATATTGCGGCGATAAGCGATATTGCCTGTAAGATATCGATTCACTATTGAATTCTTATCGCCATGTTTGCTGGTGAAAGAAAAGCTGCAGTCACCACTAGATTTCGATTCATAATTGAATGTGGTTATGGGGTCAAAGACACAATTATGAAAATTTACTACTTCAAAATAATTAATCGATTTCAAAACTAACTCGTTATTGTTCAGGTAATAGTCAGGAGTATTTTTTCGGTGTAAAGGGAAGAGTAAAATCGCTCTTAAGTTTGAAGTTGATCAAGATGAGTTTCATAGGTTATGCCACTATCCGTTTTTCCGAAATGATAGGATTTAAGTTTTTCCTAGTTAGAATTTTTTTAATTTCCCTGAATCTTGAAGGGCCTGTTCCCAAATTTTTTAAATGTTCCAGGAACTGTCCATTGCAATGGTCATTAATATCTCTATCGATTTTTCCTGAAAGTAATTTAATATCAAGTTTTCTTCATCTTCTTCAATGGCGCTACAACTCAAATTGGGCCTTGGCCTCCTGACCTTCAAGTTCCTTAACATTTTCATTATTTATTGCGGAAGAGTTGTTAGCTCTTCGCATATCAAGTTTTAGGGTTCTGCATTCATTGTTCAGATGAATTCTAGACGTCTTTTTAAGTAATCCTACGAAGATGCAAGGTGTCGTGTCTTGCATAGAGGAGAGCTGTCCGAGAGCTTTCCTGTGCGAACGGGTGTCAGACAAGGCTGCATATTATCACCAGCCCTGTTTCTGGTGGTAATAAATGACATCTTAAAAGCTGCACTCGAAGGTGGGGAAGGTAAAGGTCTTCAATGGAGACTATTTAACATCTTAAGTCACCTTGATTATGCTGATGACGTGTGTTTGCTTGCACATACCCGTTCGGACTTAGAGTCAAATGTTTGCTCGTTGCATTCTAAATGCAAAGAGGCGGGACTGAAAATAAATGTGCGTAAAACCAAGTACATGCACATGGGTTCGAACGCAAGCACACCGATTGTTCTTAATGGACAGGATGTGGAAGAGGTGCAAGATTTTTGCTATCTCGGAAGCATTGTCAGCATGGACGGCGGAGCCGAAAAGGATGTTGAGGCTCGGCTAAATAAAGCCCGTCAGGCCTTCGGTATCCTTTCCCCTTTCTGGAGGTTAAGAGAGATCTCCCTTCGCACGAAGCTGCGAGTTTTTGACGCATGCGTCAAATCCGTGTTGTTATATGGTTGTACTACGTGGAAAGTGACCGTTCGACTTACCAAGAAACTACAGACTTTCGTAAACCAATGCCTCCGGCGCATTTTAGGAATATTCTGGCCAGAAGTAATCTCCAACGACGAACTTTGGAGTACAACTTGCCAGACTAAAATAGGTATTGAGATTCAACGGCGAAAGTGGCAGTGGATCGGTCATACTTTGAGGAAACCAGAGCAAAACATCGCAAAACAGGCTCTGGATTATAACCCTCAAGGAAGACGTCGGGTTGTTCGACCATGTAACACATGGAAGCGAGCAGTTGAGCAGGAGGCCAGAGGAATAAACAAGTCCTGGCAACAGCTTAAAGCCGATGCTCAGGACCGCGCCTTGTGGAAGAGAGTTGTTTCTGTCCTATGCCCTATAGGGGGTCTTAACAGGAATTTGATTGATTGATTGATTTTAAGTATCGCCTCCATATTTCCCTTATCTTGAATTTTTCCTTTATTTCAGAAGGGTGTTTGAGATAGTTCGGATTTTAACCAGATATTTAACAGTGTTTTTCTAGGTTGTTATTAACGTTATCTTAAATAGATGTAATAATCTGTCGAGCTCGGAATGCTAAGATTTCTATAGTCTTCGGGCATTACATTTTCCAGATCAACTTTAAGGTCTGATTTAAAAACTTTCCAGATGGTTTTGGCGAAGAATCTATGGTTTGAAGCAGAGTATAACTCCGGATTATGAGAATCAAAGTCGATTAAGAGCTATACTGCGTAATGGTCGAAGAATGATGCAATTGTCTTGCAAGGAAAATCATCAATAACGAAATTTAAGCTTGATACTACTGACAAATCAAAGCAACTTCCTGAAAGCAGAAATGTTGGTTCGACAGGATTTATAATCTTTAAGTTATTCGAAATTGGGTTAGCGTCAAACCAGTTTTTAATAAGTCTGCCTATTCTTTTCGAAACTGAGATACCCCCGTCTGCGTGTCTAGCATTCAGGTTTTCCCCCAGTATTAAGAAATCATAAATACCGTTTAGGCTTAAATTATTGATATTATCAAGCATGGATATGATATTGGAGCTGCTGGTAATATTATTTTTACTAATATACATTGAGGTAAAAAAAATTTTCTTAAGAAAGTTCTGTCTACCTGTCATTAAAAGGACTTTGGCTCACGTCGATATGGTGGGCAGCATTATTCGCGTGGAAACTATTTTAAGGGTCAACATGGAGGATATAGCTCTTCCCTACAGGTTATCGTTTTATTTTATCGACTAGTTAGCAATTATCGATTTTTGTTTGAAAGACGAGTATCACTCAAAAGAAGAAAATCTGGCTCATTTTCATTCCCTAAATCAATGAAAGATTTTCTTAGCTTTGGATTCGGAATCAATAACTTTATAGGTCTCCTTCGTTGCATCATTCTAAGGAAAATTAGGGGTAGCTGAATTGCTTCTCTTCTCTGCCTTTTATTTTTCTTAAGTTATTAAAAATATTGTTGATTTAATAAATTAGATTTCTGATACTGACGCCAATTAGGTTTTCCGATTCCTTCATTAAGTCTCTCATGGATTAAAGCTTTCTTTACTATTCTGAGTAAACAGGCTACTGAAGTTTTACCTTCTGATTTGAAATTGTCAATTGAGTTATTTACGAATTGCCTACGATTTTCTCGACTTATCTTGATCTCAGCTTTAAAGTTTCCTATCTTTTCTTTAAAGGCCTTGTACACGGGACTGCTTCCAAAATTGGCAACGTGATCGTTACAGTTGATGCGAAATGTTACAGAATCATCTTTTTGGTAATTTCTCCATTGCGCTTATCCTTTACTCTTTACCTTTTGCCAGGTTACTCTCTGATGGATAACGATATTTATTCCTATGATCTCCTGAGTACTTTGCCTTGCTTCAAGCTGGACAATATGCATACCAGCCCTTATAGTAGAAAACTCCTTCACTGATAACACTTTTGTGTGGTTTACCTGATTCCTGATCTCTCCCAAGATTCCTCTGGGGTAAATGACAGGTCGATTCCTTTAAATATAACGGAACTTTTCTTCATATCCTTTAGTATAACTATGTGAGTGGATTTCAGCTGCTCTCAATTTTCTAAGAAATTGTGGTGCGTTTCTAAATTTTAAACAAACAATTTTATCAAGTTTCCTCTTTAATTTGAGTTTTTGTAAACTTTAACAATCTCTCAATCTCCTTAACATTGATGTTCCTAATAAAAATTGGTGGTAGAAGGTTTTTTTGAAGTAGAATAATTTTGCGCATTATAAATTTTTTACCCGAGCTTTCATTTTCAGTGCTTTGAAAATTGCTGGACTGAACAGATTCTTTATTTAATTTGGGAATATGCTTAGATTTTTTTATTGTACATGATTTAACTATTAACTACGTGTAATTAGAAGTAGACGCATCTATCCCGTCGTTGCCTAGAATTTGGTAGCAGTTTTTCTCTCCTATAGCATTCGATCAATTGAGAGTTTACTGTCTGAACGCACTATACGAGTATTAGATGGCGTTACTTCTTCCTATTTTTCAACTAATTCTGGTGTCCCTCAGGATTCTGTCCTATCGTCTACTCTGTTGTTAAGTATTTATCAACGTCCTTTTGTCTTCTACTCTCAATCCAATCCATAGTATTGCATATGTCAGAACCTTTGAATTTAACTCTGCTGCGGATTCTCACAAACAATCTGTTGGCTCCAAATGCAGGGTTTGTTGAACTCCAAACTCGACTTAATCCTAGAATGGGGTAGGCAAAATAGAGTAGAGTTCAACGCTGCTAAAACATAGGCCTGTCACCTTTCCCTCAAACGTGATGTTCCAGCGCTGTCGTTTAATTTAGCCTTTAATGGCGTACCAATTTGCTCTGTAGATGAGTTTATCGTATTAGGTGTAAAATTAAACAACCATATTGATTGCAGCAAACATATCTTTGATGTTGTCCTTGATACCTCCAAACGCCTAGCTATTCTTCGTAAGTGCAAAAAATATTTTACTCCTCACGACTTAGCTACTATCTACAAGGCTTAGAGTACAAGTCGCATTTATGAGCTGGGGCGTCCAAATCACAGCTTGCGCTGCTCGATCGAACCCAAAAACATGCGTTCCAACTAATTGGAGATGAAACCATTACGGTTTCTATTAACTCCCTCCAGCATCGTAGGAACGTTGGAGTACTCAGCATCTACTATCGTACTTTCATGGTAAATGTAGTGTGGAAGGTTAATTACTCATTCCTCCACTTTTAATTTTTCCAGGAAATACTCGCTAAGCTAAACGCGCACACGAGCTTACCGTCAACCCTATTCCTGTTCGTACAGCGGAGTATATATAGTCATTCAACCTCTCGAACGTCCAAACTTTGGAACAGGCAATGCTAACATATTTCCAAGCATGTATAAGCCATTTCCGTCTCTCTCCCCCAAAATTCCTATAACACTACCGAATTTCATCTTCTTCCTATACCGACATAACTGTGCAATGCATTAAAGGGTGTAGTTATAATCGGTGACATAAAAAATAAAATAAATTTGGCCGGGTGCCGTTAGTCCCCTTCTTGGGTGGAACATACTGTGTTCCGGGATATTAATATTGTATAGATGTTCCTTCTTTGCTGCTATGGTTAGCCACGGATTTTTGTGAGGCTGTGTTATGCTGCTAGCTAGGGTGTAGTCTAGTGGGTAGCGTGTTGATCTGCAATGCGAAGGCCGTCAGTTAAAATCCAGGTCGACGCATAATTCCAGCACACTGCTTGCTTGGATATACCTTGGTTACCTCAATCTACGAAAATCAAAAAATTCGTAGATAGAGGGTTGTGCGAAGGACTAACAACCCTTCCGCAATAAATAATGAAAAAGTTAAGGATCCAGAAGTTCAGGAGGCCAAGGTCCGATTTGGGCTGTAGCGCCATTGAAGAAGAAGAAGTGTTATGCTGCTTGGACCTTTAACGGACATTACAGTATGCAATTAATATTGAGGCTAACCAGCTGACGTTGAACTTGTAGCAAGTGAGCGGCTACTGCGCTATGTTGTTTTTAGTCCCAGGCCTGCTAACTATGGACTCGTCAGTAAGGGTTGTGCAAGCAGGCCCAGCCTTAGACGCTAAGGGAATACTGTGCAGATAGTGGGATTAGAACCCGGGGATTTCAAGTTGCAAAGCAGTCGGGCTAATCACTGAGCTATCTTGACTCTACGGCCTAGTCGGTTTGTAGCGTCGCATTATAAGCCGCCACAAACTGTTAAGCGATACATCCATTTCGGATGTTACTGTATCTGCTATTGCCGACATTAACGTTAAGAATTTATGTGACTTTCACTCTGATATATTGTTTTTAATTGCTTGGAAGGCCCGACGTGAACGCGGACTTGTCCTCAGTGTTTTTATTTTAAATGATTATTTTTTATTCCCATCCATCTTCATTTTTGTAGATTGAGGTGATCCTGAAATACTCACGTGAGCAGGGTGCTGAAATTAAATATTACGTTAATTGTGACTTGAACTCACAACATCGTGTCGCGAACCAATACGCTACCCGCATTCATTAATATCTTCTTCTTCCTTTCTACAATGGCTCTATAGTCCAAAACGAGCCTTGGCCTCATGACCTTCAGGTTCCTTAACATTTGTCATTACTTGTTGTGCAAGGATTGAATTTATCACTTCCGTAGATTGAAGTGACAAAGGTGTATCTTAGCAGGAAGCTGGAATTATACGTCGATCGGGATCTGAACTCACAACTTTCGCATTGCGGACCAACATGCTACCCATAAGGCTTCACCCTAACTATTTGATTAATGCAAATAACAATAATTTCGGAAAAAAGTTTTTCATAGTTTTGCTACTCTTGTAGGTCAAAATACTGAATAATACATATTAATTATATTTATGTCAGCTATTTAAGATTAAGGTTGTATTACAAGACTTGAAAAAAATTTAAAAAAATATAATTTAATAATACAGTAAAATTTGATTGACCTAACATTGAAAATCTAGTTAGCTTTTCATTTCAACATTACATAAAATTAGAACAAAGCCGTAACCAACCTCCTACTTGTCTTTATGATAAACAATTCTTCATTAGTACTCGCATTTCGAAAGAATTCCCAAGTCAAGTTCACTTTCAATTCATCGAAGCCGCAGCTTGTTTGTATATTCAAAGTAATTCACGCACTCATCTCAAACAATAGCAACGCTAATCACGACTGAAAACCATCTAACTATACGTTGCTTTATGCATCTACAACTCTAATTTATTGAATTATGAATAATTCTAATAAAAATCATTACGAAACAATAACCACACGAAAAAAATAATTTTTTGTCGAATATCTAGGAAAAAAATAATGAAATATTCAAGGTAGTTCGGTGTTAATTATAACATCTTGAGATATCTTTAATTTTGTAACAAAGAATTTTTGATGATTTAATAAGGGAACTAAATTTTCGTATCAATTTTCATGGACGCAGACGCACAGTACTTATTAATATTTATTATTTTGCATTATTGTTTACATTTTGCGCGTTTTCATTCAATATCCGTGTGGCAAAGTTATCCTTGGCAAAAATAAGACGGTGTGTTTTTTTTCTTAGTAAGAAAGTAACTTGTAAAATTTTACTATAAAGATTTGAAAATCAGATTTATTTGAATACAATAAAAAATCATTCGAATTTTTTTTTTTAATTAAATTTAATTTATAAAACAAGTAGTACGTAAATTCAAAGCATTTTGTTGATTAATTTGAATGTAAAAAAATTTCTTATGCTACTATAATCATTTACATTAATTTCAATTATGCCAAATTGTTGTAATTAATAATTAAAATTAAAAATGTAAGGATTAAGTTGGAACTTTTTGGTTTTGATTGCTGTTTTTTTCAATGTTCAAGATATTTCCTAAAAGATGTGTGGAATTTTGAAGATTTTTGAAAGATTTTGAAAAAAACTCGAAAGTAGCTGAAGAAACAACATGCTAGTTTATACGTAGATATTTGTTGCCCTATTTTGAGTTTTTTCATCATGTTCTCAGCTATTTACTTCCACAAGTATGACATATTAGTTAAACTTTATTGCCTTTGCTGAATTTTTGATTTTTGAATAATATCAGAATAAGATGAAAATCAAGCACTCAAGATGTATATCCCAAAACTATAGGATGGATGTTCCATTTATTTTTAAAATATTTCATCTTATGCGTCGTGACGATATTTTTAAAGGACGAACACCTCAAACTACATATATAAACCGCAGCACGATAATATTTACCAAATCATAAAAGAAAACTATACTTTGAATTTAAATAATACAAAATTAACATAGCGAAAATCTCCAAATCTTAAATCATTGCGAAATTATTATTACACCTCGAACCTATCACAAAAATAACATTTGTCTGAAATATGTTAATAGCATAATAAAAGAAAGAAAACAAAAAAAAAAAAATGTCGAATGATTTGTAATTCATCTGATAAATATATTGCAAAACAATATGATGCCAAAGTTATTACAACTCCGCAGGCAATAAAGGCAATTCAAATAAAAACACAATTGTTGCCACTGCCAATCTATTAAAATCATGTGGCATATTCGTTGAAACGGACCTTAAGTAACATTCATATTGTAAGGCGGTTTTCAAGAGATAGATAAGACGCGATCTCTTATGAAATCCCGAACAGTAGTGAATTGCAATCCAATCCGTTTCTAATTTCGAATCGATCACACAATGGATTTTTTGATCAACCTTGGACATCAGAAAATCTACTTCTTAGCTGGACCGTAGGCACCACACCCTGGCATATCTTATGAGTCTTACGAATAGCAGCTAAGCTGAAGTTCGGTCAAGTCGTCGTCGTCCGTTGTCGACAACGACGTCGTGCATTTAAAAAGCTGAAAAGAGCACCTACAAAACGGACATAACAAACAACACCGTCAAAACACCTGGCCTCAGTGCCATTCGCTGCTAAAGATACCGTCTCACCGTCTTACGAGATCTTAATAACTGTAATTTTTCTTTAGTTAGTCTTGACCATTCTACGATCTGGGTCTAGACAACTCTGAACTCACTGCCAATGAGCCACGCTCGAACGCTCGAAACGGACGAAGCATACGCGATCTGTGATACCCCGATTTGTTATAACCTTAGATATGAGCACTATACGATATCAGACATAGTGAACACCCATGTGTGCTATGCGCATATGAATTTCAAGTGAAAGTTAAACTTTGAATTTATGAGACCTTTTATACGACTGAATTGTTCCAAGCGATCGTGTGCTCAAGCATCTTAACAAGAAAATTTGTATGGTAATTTAATAAAATCCAGGATATGTTCGGTAATTAATTCTAAGCTCGATCGTAAATTAATTTTATTGGAGTAGAAACAATATCGTGTAAATTTTGTTGTATGTGTATTTATCGTGTGGTTATTCTTGCAAAAAAAAACATTTGGGTTTTTAGGATTTCAATGTTTCATATTTTACAGTTTCCTTGTCATTACCTTTTAGTTAGTAGGAGTTCTGATCTGATGGTGCATAGACCAAAAGAAAAATTGCTGACCAAAATGGCAATGCAAGACTGCTGTCCGGATAAGCTTGTATCATTTCTCCAAAGAATTCTACGAAGATGCAAGATATCTAATCTTACAAAAAGGAGAGGTGTCTGAGAGCTTCTCTGTGCGGTGCCAGGCAAGGCTGCATATTATCACCAGCTCTGTTTCTGGTGATAATACATAAATGCTCCTTTAAACTTTAAAAGTGTAAAATTTAGAACAAAGCACTAAAGAAGAATAAGACAGATATAGAAGACCCAAAATGCAAAAGACATGTTTTTGGATGCGCATTTAGAATCAAATATCCACTTGTTGCATTCTGCTTAGATGTAGTACTGAAAATAAATGTGCCTAAGACCAAGCATTTGCACATGGGCTCAAACATACCAATTGTTCTTAACGGACATGATACGGAATGAGCATCCATGCAGAAATTAATGAGGATCCTCCAGGATGGAAAAACAATTTAGCCGGCCGCTCAGAAGCGGACTTTGTTCTGGAAGACCTCTCATCCATGTAAGTGCTGTATAGACTAGAGAATACAAGTATGCTCTGATCATTTTAGCTCGGGCTCCGTATATAGCCACCTAAGCTATGCGGGGTTCCAGAGCGGTACGATGCGAGCAGAGGGACGAAGATGAATGACGAGTAGAACTGCTTAGCACTTCATTTTTATACTCAAGATGGAATCTGAGCGTATATTGTGTTTGCGTTACCGTTTGTAACGCTAAGAAATAAAGCTAGCGCAGAGTCGCCAAGAGTGCAAAAATATTTTTTGCTTTTGTTTTACGCCCAATCATAATTCTGTTATGTTTTATAGAACAATTGGGCTTCACTCTCGAAATAAGCATTTGTTTCATTTTCAACTTCAGCATTTGATGAAAATTCGAAATTCAATGGGTGCAAATTGGCCACTATTACCATCGACTTGTGACAAGGTGCATTGTCTTGGATAAAGAGCATTTTTTGGCATTTTCTTCTTCATTTGTGGCGAATTTTTGCAATTTCGTCAATTGCTGCAACAGCGCTATGTAATATTCGCTATTAATGGTTTTCCTTTCTCAGCCTAGTCGATAAGCAATATTCCATGTGCATCCCAAGACATATTCATAATGTGAAGGCTGGTACTCTTTGAAAATCGTAAAGATTTATCCCTAACAGCGCAATCTATATACATATATATGTCAGGCTTGGGACTTTTTGACCCATGAATTACATCGCCTGAAATCAGCAAAACTATTCATAGTTTGCGTCGATAGATCCGCAGACGAGAAATTTCGGAAGCTATTAAACCTACCGGCACGGATTTCATTTCAAAAATAGGAAACATTTGTTAAAAATTTGCGCAAAGCTTCATTTATGCATTATAGGTAAATTTCAACGCACAATTTTACTACAATAAGCGTGGCTCTGTATGCAGGGGGTGCTCTGAAAATCTTGCTGGATGGAAGGAGCGAGGGAGGGCTGCTGCTCTTAGTTACGTCACTGCTACTGTGGACACATCTGTCTTAGTTACACAAAGAAACCTTCCTTTGGCCAGGAAAATGATTACGAAAAGAAATAGACTAAGGAGATTATGGCAACGGACATGCTTGAATTCTTGGATAAACTTTTTAAATGTTGGTCAGAACGTTACAGTCAACGGTGAGCGGTACAGAGATATGATTACTAGCTTTTTTGTGCCTCATTTGGAAGGCAATAATGTCGCAGACATGTGATTTCAACAGGACGGCGCCACATCCCACACGCGCAATACAATTATTTTCCTGAAACAAACATTTGATGTTCGATTCATTTCACGAAATGGACATGGCCACCTCGTTCGTGCGATTTGACGCCATTAGATTTTTTTCTTTGCGGATATGTAAAATTTCATGTCTACGTCGATAAAACAGAAACTATTGAGCATTTGGAAGCCAAATTCGATGCATTATTGCAGAAATACAGCATGATTTATTGCGAAGAGTGTTTGATGGGACTTCCAGATTACGCAATGCACGCGCCCACATACCCGAGATTATGGTCAAACATTAATGCCATAAAATTATCTTTCAAAACAAAAACAAATTTCATGGATATTAAAAACATTTTCCTGAATTTTATTTCAATTTAAAGTTCTCTGCCTCTAATAATACACCTTATGTAAAGGTTTGTAGGTTTTAGAGGAAAGCTTTATATACATAGTGATTACTAGGAAATTCTTGATTGTATTTGAGTTTTTTCTAAATAATCGCAGTACAAAACTTATAGCCTTTAAATAGAAACTGATCGACAAGTACAAAAGGCTTAAATTTTATACTAGGTTATACTAGTGGATAGTGTGTTGGTCTACAATGCAAAGGTCGTGAATTCAAGTCCTGGTGGACGTACAATTCCAGTACACTGCCTGCTTGGGTATACCTTGGTCACCTCAATCTACGAAAATGAAAAATTCGAAGGTAGAGAGTTGTGCGAAGGTATAAATATGGAAGGGTGGCCATAATAAATAGCGAAAATGTTAAAGAATCTGTAGGTCAGGATGCCAAGGCCTGATTTGTGATGTAGTGCCATTGTTGAAGTAGAAAATTGTATACAGAATTAGGTTAATTGGGTGTGGGGGGGGGGGTAAAATCTGTGTCAGAAACCAAATTTTCATACTGTTATGCTTTATTAGATGCGACGTATCGGTATCCAAAACCAAAACGACATATTTAATAAAGCGTAAAAGTGTAAAATACGGAAATATTTCCTTTTAATTCGTCATCTACTATGAAAACATTCTTCTAACTCACGATGATGCTTGTTGGAAATAAGTTCTTTTTTACTAAATTTTTGTTCAAATGCAATCAATTTTTTTTCTCCTTCCTCACTTATTGCGATTTTTTTGGTTGCAATTATTAAGGGACAAATTCTGGAAAAAATTTTAAGTTGGTACCTTTTTTATTTACATTGAAAATCGATTAAATGTATTCACCAAAATTGTGCATTTGTATGCGAGGGGCTAGAAGGAGTATTCAAATCAAATCAAAATTTTTCGACATCAATAATATTTTTAATAGAGTACTTTTCTCAAAATTTAAAGTTGATCGCTATGATGGTTTTGGAGAAAATAAATATAATTGAAATTACAAAATTTTGTGAAATTTGTATGGGAGGGGGTAGAAAGACTAGGGTCAAGTTGATAGTTTTTCCAAAATTGGTTACAATTGTAATAAATTAATTACGACAAAAATGGTTCTTTTAGCTTTGCTAGTTGCAATGCAAACCGAATAAATATATTTTTGAAAAATGGTGCATTTGTATGGGAGGGTTAGAAGGAGCAAAAGAATCAAATCAATATTTCTTGACGTTAATAATATTTACATCTTTATACTATGACCTAATTTTCAAGCCAATGGCTGAAATGGTGTCGGAGAAAAATTAATTTCTCCGAATTTCGAAATTTCGTGGAATTTGTATGGGAGGAGTTATTCTAACTTAAAGTTACCTTTTTGCTAAAAAAGACGTATGACAAATTTCAGTATGATAGCTTAAAGCTTTCGAGAGTTATGTTGTGATAGACAGACATACGGTCACTCGGAATCGAAGTTCTTAAACGACAACAAATATTTCTCTATCCTTGGCGACCCTGTGCGAGTATTATTTAGCTTAGCATTACGAACGATAAGGTAAACTCCCAAATTTCATCTAGAGTATAAAAACTCTATTCAAACCCGTCTCACGTCCAATAAATGGAGAAAAACTGCCAGGAAAGCACTCGTGTAAAACATTTTATCGCCATATTTTCGACGAAATTGAAACGAAAGCTTCTCGCCTGCCGGCCCAATTAGAAATAGCGAAAAACTTTTCGAGAATTCGAAGAAGTACTGTGGTCGTGGAAGTATCCTGAAGTAATTTTCAATCAGCGAAATATTGTTTTAAAATATTAATTCGAAAATTGAGTCAAATTATTTAGAATTAAAAAAAAATTAATATCTGCGAACAGTGACGCAATGAACGCGAAAAGTGTGAATAAAAATAATTCACAAAATATACTCATACAAACTTTAAACTTTTATTGGAAGTTAGTATAAAATTTAAAGTAAAAACAAAACATGAAAAAACGAGCACAACTTTAAAAAATCTGCCAATAAGTCGGGTGCAACATTAATATTCTTGGGACAAGTTGATGATAGGCGGGAAGTCAATATGCAGCTTAGGGTGGATAGAGAAGACTAATTTACATATATCAGCTTCTACACTCGATACGGTCGTTCTCACTCCTCTTCCCCTACCTTCCTAATCCCATTCCTTCCCTCCATGACTGTGTTCGTGCATTGCACATAAAGGCTGAAATTGCCTACAACACAGGTCATTCTGTAAAAACAAAGTGATTGGGGATTCGTTGGCGGGGCTCTTGTCAATTATTTAATACTTAACTGCGATTACAATCAATAGGTTCAGTACATTGAATCAATATTTCATTCGTTTATTTATGCAAGTTTGGGTTTGTCAGGGTGGATGGTGAAGCATAAGGGGTTGGTGAATGGTTATCATTTTTTAATTTATTGCTTGAATCAAGTTCAGAATTCACCGTATAGAATGTTACTTTCATAGATTGTTATGATTTAGGCCGGCGGAACGAATTATTTTGACTTAAAGCCAAAATAATTCTGAAAGGAAACGAAAAACGTCAATGGTCGGGACAAGAAAGGGCCAATTCCTCCTACTTCCGAATTGGTGGCTGACTAAGGAACGGAAGCGACACGCTTGCTGGCGGCCGGGACTAGCTACGGCAGTGTGGGGGGGGTACTTGTTCCTTAATCAGACCATAAAACCCATGGCCTGTATAACAAAAATTTCGTGTCGGCTTACTCCGGGTTAGGGTGAAAATTGGGATAATTTTCCCCAGTGGTCGTGAAAGACCATGAAGCGATGGAGTTGCCGACTTCGCGATTTGTGTCAGGGCGCTAAGGTGGTTTTTAGCGCCCTCTCTGCCCTCCCTACCTCAGCCACGACTTTCCTTAAAAAAAATCATTTTTGGTCGTGGCCCCATGTCGAGGTTCGGGGCGAATGAGCTAAGCGCTCGGGTTCATTCTGAAAATGGCTCTTTTAGCCTTTAATCATCGCACATATTCAGTACTACAAAAAAATATGTTTTTTTCTTCCTGGGCAAATACGAAAAAAAATCATTTTTCACAAAAAAAAGAAATCATAAAAGGTTGAACTTACCGCATAATGGTGGCTCGAACAATACAAGAATTCTCACTTTGCTTTATTAAAATTTTTTGGTTTTTTTTTTTCTTTTGTTTTTGTTTAATTTAACTCGTCCGTCCGTTAGTCCTGTCAGTCATTGTTATTAAATTTTCTTTTTTTTTCTTGATTCTGATTTAATTCAATTTTATTTATTTATCGTTCATTAGTTTTCATTTATTTTAATTTTCTTTCGTTATTTAATTTCAATTTTATTTATTTATCGTTCGTTAGTTTTCATTTATTTTAATTTTCTTTCGTTATTTAATTTCAATTTTATTTATTTATCGTTCGTTAGTTTTCATTTATTTTATCAATTATCCGCAACTCTCGACAGCGAAAACGAGGATCATGCACACAAAATTCATAGAAAGGGGGCGACCTTCCGCGATCCGCAAACCAAAAAAAAACCACTAATTCGTCCGATTTTCGCCGGTCAGCGAGTTTTATTGCAAATTTCCACTCGAAAAAGGAGCCTTCAACGTTGATGGAGATTTGCGTTCGAGCATCGGAAAACCCGAAGTCTTTTCCCCGTTGCGAGTTTTCTTGCACAAAGTCCGCGGTGCGAACTCGTTTCGGTCGCGAAATTTCCCGTTAGAAGTAATCGCGGGAGCGTCTTCGAGGTGCGGAAAATGCGCGGTCGATTCCTTTAAGGTTTTTTTTTTCTTCTTTGTAATCGCGATTTAAATGATACGCGATGCGATACACGGCAAAAGATCCGAAAATTTTCCACGCGAACCGTCGTCGTCGCCACCACACTCCCAAAAAAATCGCCCTGCCCGACTACACGCGGTTTTTCTTTTTTTCCATTTTTTTTTCTTTTTTTCCATGCAGAACAACTATTGAAAATTGCGAAGCGAATTTAATGCACAATGGGAAACTAACCACGAAGAAGTTCAAAAAAAAACCAAAAAACGACCGAAACGAGAAAATTATCAAAAATCTCCCGGCACTAAAATAACAGTCATCGGCTTTACCAAGAATCTCCCCAGCTCTTCTCCCGCACGCGGTCTTTTTCGTCGGCCGGCAACAAAACTAACGGCATTTCTTTTCGAGCTGTCGCTATGTCGAAAGGCTCAAGGTTGGCGAACCTTTTTGATGATCCGATGTTTGCATCGAAGGCGGGAAAATTTAAAAAAAAACCCAAAAAAAATATTGTGTACATATATTTTTTTTTTTTTCTTTTCCTTTCGGGCGACGGACTCAACAAGATGAAGTAAATTTTATTAAATTCGCTATATTTTAAGCTAGAGATCGCCCGCGACTTTGTCCGCGTAAGGATCGGAAAATAAGCAATTTTCGAGAATGTTGTTAGCAATACATTATCCGGGCTATGTAAACTGATTAGTTTAGTTGCTCTTTAAAGACAATGGTTTCTGTTTTTTTGGAATCAGAACCATAAATTATTATGAATGAAACCACCATACTCGCATTTGTATAGGACAGGCTCGTGATCAAATCAATCCCGTGATCTAAGACCATTTTCGTATTGAAGAGCCCTAAGGACATGTGAATAGTTATAGGTTGTGTTAATTAAAAAAAAACCCCAAATAAAATAACATTAAGCTTATACCACAAACAGGACTACGACTCTGCGTAAAGCCCAATCATACGATACTGCAGATGAAATTTTTGTGATGCTAGGAATTTTGTATAGGGAGTGATAGAAGGGTGATAGTACTGAACTAATTTGTTTCACATCATGCTAGAGTAGCTATAAAAATGTTTTGTACCGAATTTAAGCTTCAAAAATTGAATAGGTACTGAGAAACTTAGTGCATTGGATTTAGTGAAATTGTGCAATTTTTATGGGAGGTGGTAGAAGGAGGGAAGTATTTTTTGGTGATTTTTCCAGAAATAAAACTGATATATTTTAAATTTTAGTTCAGTAACGTTGACACTTTTCAATAAAATAGAATTTTTGAAAAGTTGTGAAATTGTGGCACATTGTATGGGAGGGGGTAGCAGGAGTGAAGCCGGTTAATTTTTTCCCGATATTAATAATAATGCTAATTAAGGATTCTATACAAAATTTTAGCTCGATAAAAGCTATACGTATTGAGAAAATGGGGTTAGAGTATTTCATGAAAAAGTGCAGTTCGTGTTTTTTCGCCAAAGGTGTTTTTTTAGTGATTTTTCGAAAAACAACTGCAATCATTATTCAATTGATATATTTGAAATTTTAGATCTGTTACTTTCACACTTTGCAAGAAAATCGAATTTTTGTAAAGTCGTGGAATCGTGTCACATCGTACGGGAGGGGATAGAAATAGTGAAGTTATTCGGTTAGCTATATAATAATAATAATGCTAATTAAGGATTTGGTACAAAATTTTAGCTCGATGGAATTTATACGTACTGAGAAAATTGATGTATAGTATTTAATGAAAAAGTGTAGTTTGTATGGGAGGTAGGCAAAGGAGTAGGGGAATTTAAAAAATTTTTATACTTAAAGATTGCATTTATAATAGAAATAATATATTATAAGTTTTAAATTAATAGCTCTTAGACTTTCCAAGAAAATTTAATTATTACATATTATTAAAAATTAGTCACTTTGTATGGGACGGGGTAGAAGGCGTGAGGGAAGGGATATGAAACCAAAAGCAAACTGCATCTCGGAATATACCTATGGTAATAAACTGTGAAATTTTCATTATAATCGGTTCAGCCGTTTTTGCGTGAAAGCCGGACAGACAGAGAAGGATTTTAAAAACTTGAGTTTCTGCTTAGTTATTGCTAAAATAAAGCAAAAAAGTAATTTATAGCCATTTCTAAACAAATAACCGAAAGACACTACAATTATATTTATTTGTATAGATTCTTGAAACTTGGAAAAATATATTTGCTTGGGAAGGAGTAGAGGATGTGACGGAATCGTAAGATTTCTTATGCAGTAAGAAAAGCATTTCAAGTTGATAGCTTTTAATGGTTTGGTGATAATTGGTTTCTTACAAATGGTAGAAATAATACTTTTGTATGGGAGGGAGTAAAAGTTTTGAAGCTATTCGATTAGTTAATATCTTCAATTTTAAATCATTTTTTTTTTAATGAATTGTACAAATTTTCAAGCTTGTACCTTAAAATTTAACTCAAAAAAGTTTGTGTTTTTTTTCAATAATCGTGAAATACTTATTGCAGGTCAGGGCTCCCCTTTGGCGGATGCCAGTCTGGTTTAAATTAATATTTCTCTTTATGTATATCATATGGATGCAAAATGTACATGCAAATCTTAGCTTCGTATCTACAACAATTGGTGAAGTTTTACAACATTTTGACCCACCACTTCGTTCCTCTTACACTTCCATCTTAAAATGTTTACTAAAATTACACAACACTTAGCTCTATAATTTAACAAAATTTAAACTTAATACCTGTTACATATATATAACGGTTTGAAATTTTAAAAATGCGCCATTTTTGAAATGGCCACATTTCCCACTACCACTATTACGCCTAAATGTTATATTTTTTCCGTAATTCGCTAGTATGGCTTAATATATGTTCCAAGCTTCAATTACATAGCTTAAGAGATAGTGGAGATATTAGTTCTCAAGTGTTTTTCTTTGCACTCGTCTTTACAATTATCCCTTTTAGTAGATTATAATGAAACACCTAATTCGTTTTAAATTAAGAATTTTTTGCATCAAATAGTTCCGAAGAAATAACGATTTGAAGAAAAAACAATTTGGGCGACGCTTGATTTTTGGCCCATCCCCCTTTTCGGACCCCAATGGACAAACAAATTTAATTGTTTCTATAGTTTGTCCCACAATCCTCTCTATATGTATGCTGATTTTCGGCGTCCTATCTGCAATCGTAGTGGAGATATTAGCAAGTGTAGTTTTTGACTCTTTCCCTCCCGCGCCTCTCCTTTCGACTTGACACTCCCCAAAATTTAGATAATGGTTCACTTAACCAATCAACAATCCACCCAAGCCCGCAAACATTGTATCTTTAACGGTCTTGGAGATATGAGTCCATATGTATGGCGTACGGCGGGACGGATTTTTTTTCCATTTTTAGGCTAAATGTCAGGAAACATGAAATTTTAGGGTAGCAATTTTAATTTTTTTTTACTTTATTATTTGAATAATAAAGTAAAATTAGTGTGCAATCTGTTGAAAAGGTTGAAAGCAAATTTTCTTTGTCTTGGCTAAAATAAAATTTAAATTGCAAAAATTAATTTGAATAGTCGATAATGTTTGTATCTAGACTACTTTAAACTTTACGTGAAACATTGCATTATATCAATCACTATCATCCCTCCTCCTCCTTCTCCAATCAACCGCTCCCACCCAACCCCCAACAAGGCTGCCGTCTAAACGATAAATAAAGTAATCTGAATAAGAAAAACTTTGCATCGATTTGAGTCGTATTTCCAATTTAAATTTGTTGTTTTTCAAAAATTCAAATAATTCAACGAATATGGCATTACTTGAAACCATCTAAGCGATAATTTTTTCTGCTGCATATGTAATCAAAACTAAACCACCAGAATCTTAAGTCTCTAATATAAGGATGTCGCTCATTACTCCTATATCAACAATTCAAATTCTCAAATGTTGGCAATATAAATTTCTGATCCATACTTAAATCCAACTGTCCACAATGCCTCACGGTCCGCCGACCAGGAAGTCAACATAATCACATGAATTATAGCTAATCAGCGTTTAGTTAATTGCTGTTTTTTTAGTCGCCTCAAAATCGGGAAGTGATTGCAATTAGTGGCGAACTTTTTGCTTGTTATTCGACAAAATTTTGCCATTTGCATATTCGTAAAAGTGGCGTTGATGAATTGGGTGTTTAGAGCCTAGAGCAGAATTTTTATTTTTGGAAGACCACATCAATAAATATTCCGGTAACGAGATCCGTCTCAGCTCAGAGACGAGAAACTTCTTCAGATACCTTTCATTATTTTTATCTAAAGATGTTAAGTCAGATACCCGAAAAGGAAAGGTATACCGTGTATGTAAGTAGATACGTATTTTGTTTTTTTTTTGTTTTAAATAACGACCATAATTTCGCCCAATCTCGATGTGACCTTGAGTTGGGCAAACAAAAAAATACGAATGTTTCGACTTCTGAATAATTACCTGACAAAAATGCGAAATGTCGAAAGACAAAGAAACTGACCGGGTCGACCGGCATAGGCAGTTGGGAATTGAAAATTTTTTTTTGTTGATTGGCCGCGGATCAAAATTTCGAGTAGTTGTCACCGATTTTGACTGGTTTTGACACTGATCCTGTCACCTGTTGTCACTGACGACATTTCGATTGTCACCCGGAAGATTAAAAGCTCGTAACGCTCGACGAAAACGGAGATTGTGCACGGCGCGCGGCTACATCCGACCATATAGTAATTAATAATTTCCCAGACTCATTTATGCATTTCGGTACGAATCGAACTCTTTTAAGTCATTCGAACATTGCCTGAGAATTCGAGGCTCGGAAATGCAACAGAGCCGTGCCGCCCGAATCGTTGCGATATTCCAAAAGGTCCAGCAAAAGAGAAAGGACAACTCTGGAATTGGCTCAGGCGAATTCCATTCGGCAATCATATGAATATCTGAAAATTACAACAGCGGCGATATTTCAGTTATAAATTTCAAAAAAACGTAAAATTTTAACTAATTACGATTGTCGTTGTTATTAAATTCGAAATGCAATTGTGGACTTCAACTTCGGAAGAAAATTTGTATTAAAAGACTTGACGCACTAATTGCAAGCCTGCAGCTTTCTCATAAGAAGCATGTCAACAATATTAACTTTTGATTTATCCAATTGTTGTCGAAAAACAAGCAGTATTGACATTTCAATTAAATAATTTCTAGAATGAAAAGTAAAATTATTCCATTCAATTATGCTGAATTTTAAAACTAGTTATCAATTGAAGTACGGGCACAGCCAATACGACTTATGGGAAAACGAAACTTACTTTATTGGATTTATGAAATAAGGAAGAACTATTGTGATTATGAAAGATTTTGAAAAGCAGTTCTTAACAGATTCCAACTATTTGGGGTCCTAGGAATACAAAAAAGTAAGTTTCGTTGTCACGTTTGTTGTCTGTGTATCTCGGCGGTAATTCAAGTAAACCTCATAAAAAGAGGCTGAAAGTGGTCACCATAGATTGGTCATATTACCGGACAGATCGGGAACAATCACCACCAACAATCAGAAGTTGGAAGACATTTTGTCTGACCATTACTTTCTCTAACGACGTTTTTACTTATTGCTGTCGAGATAAAAGACTTTCTGGTTTCAATCGAGTAAAAGTCGTACAGCTTTAAAATAAATATTTCTATGATCATCATATTTATTTATGTATCATATTAAGATAATTAGTTACATAATAATTGCTTAATTTAATATAACCTAATATAGTTAAATTTACTTTAATTAATTAAGACCAATTTCATATAAGTATGGTAGGCACTGGTGGAATGATCAAACAGGATGTGGGGACCTTATAAAATGGAGCGTTGTCTCAGTTTTTATGTCAGCTTACTTATTGGAGATGTATAGTATGCGCTGAATTTGTTAAATACTCTACAGCATTTGTTCGTAGGTTCATTTTGACCGTAATCTATACGATGTGGGTATTCCTTAAGTGATCATGAATGTCTCGTCAGCCTGGTATTGTCAGTGAGTCTGAATTTATTTGAAATGCGGTCAAGCGTAATATCGCCATTCAAAACATCTAAGGTAAAACAGGATGTGAGCATAGTTCTTCTCGGACCGAGAGGCATAAAATTTAATAATTGGAGCCTAACTGTGTAGGTGGAAGGTTTTCAAAGTCTCTAAGATCATGGAAGTCCCTAAGAGCAAAAAGAAGGAATTGCATCTGGATTGACTCTATTCTGTTGCTGTATAACTAGAAGAAGAGGTCCTACATGGGACATACATGTAGGATCGAGAGAGATAGAAGATGAAGTGGAAAAAGAGATCAGGCAGTCGAGAAGCAACATTAGGCGGAGACAGTCATAACAAATAAAGTATCTTATCATTGACGTCGTGTTTTATTCTTTAAATCGCACTTCCTGTTCACGCCAATCATATCCAGAAGGTTATCTATGCAAAATGATTGCTGCGTGGATCGGCGAAACTATTTATAAATTTCGATTGCGACGGTGCGAAATCGTGGAGAGATATCAAGGCGGCTTTGATGAGTGAGTTTCCACAAACTCTCAGTAGCAAAGATGTACACCGGAACCTTGGCTTAGCCAAGAAGAAGAATGACGAAGCCTTTCAGGAGTATATCTACCGAACGTTAGACATGGCTAGTCACGTGGATATCGAGATGGAGGCAAAGATGCACTGTATTGTAGAGGGTGTACAACATGATGAATCGAATAAAGCTATTTTGTATGGAGCGAGCACTATCACCGAGCTGCGGAAAAAGTTTCTGTTATACGAAAAAATGAAGAAGGGTCCTACAAGATAAAAACAAATGATATGCAACAAGGTTCGATCAGGAAAGCAGATTAAGCAAGAGCTCCCGAGCGCAACAGATTCGAAAGAGGTAAAGCGATGCTTCAACTGCGGCGAAACATCACATTTGAAGACTGACTGTCCGAGTATAGGAAAAAGACTTAAATGCTTTAAGTGCAACAATTTCGGATATAGAGCAAGAGAATGTCCAAAAGCGAAAAGTACATTTGATGCGTAGACAACGAATAGTAGGAAAATATTTAAAGATGTGATGACCCTTGGTAGAAGTTTGAAGGCTTTGATTGATTCTGGAAGCGACCTGCACATTACAACGTGGTCCAAGTATGTCATGCTGAGTTCACCAAAGATGAAATTGGCTAATATACCATTCAAAGGAGTAGGATCAGATGAGTTGTACACAATTGGCAGTTTTGAATCCGACGAGACATTGGATAACATCCCAGTCAGACTCGTTATTTATGTTGTGCCCGACCATCTACTTTCGGATGATATAACCCTGGGAAGCGATCTGGCGAATTCCGTGAAAATTCACTTAAAACAAGGACAGGTCAACTGAACGCAGATTAAGAATATCACTACAAACGAACTGAACTATAGAGTTAACTGACGCTGTACCAGTGGATCACGTCAAAGATAGAGAAATACGAATCGAAGTGGAGCAGATGGTGGATTATTACAGTCCACATAAGACAGAAGAAAAAAATTTCTGCCGACTGTTAGAAGGACATCGACAGGTAGTGAGCGAAATCGTAAAAGAATGGATACAAAAAGGCATAGTCGGAAAGAGCACATCCGACTACGCTAGCCCCATTGTTCTCGTGCAGAAAAAAGGTGGAAGTATGAGGCTATTCGTAAGACTACAGACTGCTGAACCGTAAAATAATCAGGGACTGATACCCTCTTTCTTTAATCGAGGATCAAATGGATAGATTGCAGCACGCCCGAGTCTTCAGTACGTTGGATCGCAAGAATGGATTCTTCCACGTTGCCATTGAGAGTACCAGTATTAAATTTACGGCTTTCATCACCCCCGACGGTCACTTCGAGTTTCTGAGAGTTTCATTTGGTTTGAGTAGTTCACCGGCTATTTTCCAGGGACACATCAGAGTCGTATTTAGTTCGTTGTTAGCAGATGGTACTGTATTGGTATATCTTAACGATTTAATTATACCAGCCAAGGATGAAGCGGAGAATCTAATGAAATTAAAAAGAGTATTAGATGTAGCGAATAAGCACGGGGTAATATTTAACTGGGCAAAATGTAACCTACTTCGCGGACGGGTTGAATACTTAGGGTGCATCATTGAAGACGGGACAATTCGTCTATCTGATCATAACATAAAGTGAAAGCTTTAGTCAAATTTCTGACGCCAAGGAAAGTTTTAGATGTGCAAAGCTTCTGAGGTCTTGCTGGATACTTCCGAAAGTTCATCCCAAGGTTCGCAACCATAGCGCGACCGCTAAACCAGCTTCTCAAGAAGGACGCAACATTCGAGTTCGGTCCCAGGAAAGAAGAGGCCTTTATCCGGTTGAAAATGATCATCATCCGGTGCTTATTCTTTACCGTGTGGGAGCAGAAACAGAACTTCACACTGATGCATCCAAACACGAATTGGGAGCTATCTTGATGCAGAGGAGTGAGGACGACGGATGATGCATCCGGTATATTTTGCAAGCTGACGACGCCCACCCAAGAAAATTACACAAGTTACGAATTGGAAATTCGCGCAGTCATCAAGTCGTTGAAGAAATTTAGAGTGTGTTTACTCGGAATTCCTTTCAAAGTGGTCACAGAATGTAAGGCTTTTGCCTTAAGGATGTCTGAAAAGGACACCAGCTTGAGAGTAGCGTGTTGGGCATTGATAACCGAAGAATTTCAATACAACATCGAACGTCGTTCTGGAGCAGCGATGCGACACGCTGATGTCTTGAGTCGGAATCCCATGACAATTGATGCAGTTGATCGAGTTATCGATGTAATATCAAGCCGAATACGAAAAGCGCAGGAGGATGATTAGTCATTAATGACGACGGTGAGGGAAGTCAATGAAGGAAAGGAGAGTGGTTATTGCATCAGAAAAGGTATTCTGTATCGAAATCATGAAGGAATGACACTACTCGTCGTGCCAAGGTCTATGCAATATGACGTAATTCGACAAGCATACGACAAAGGACATTTTGGTACACAAAAACTAGAACATCCCGTTTGGCAAGAGTTCTGGATTCCGCATATGAGACCGAAGATAGAGAAGTTCGTCAATAATTGCATATACTGTATCTTAGCTGAAAAGAAAAAAGGCAAAGGATAGGGACTTCTACACCCCATCGAGAAAGGAGCTCAGCAATTGGACACATATAATGTGGATCATCTGGGTCCAATGACCAGCACGAGTAAGAGGTATAATCATATTTTTTTAGTGGTGGATTCTTACACCAAGTTTATATGGTTGTATCCGACAAAGTCTACGACGAGCGAAGAGGTGGTAATAAAGTTAAGAAGCCAAGCTGGATTCTTCGGAAACCCGAAGCGCATAATTTCAGACCGAGGTTCTGCGTTCCGGTCTAATCTTTTCGAGGAATACTGCAAAGACGAAGCCATTGAACATGTAACGATTACTACGGGTGTTCCACGCGGAAATGGTCAGGTCGAGCAGGTCAACCGAACAATAATCCCCATATTGACGAAATTGGCAGCACCGAAACCAGAAGATTGGTACAAATACGTGACACGCGTTCAGCAATATGTGAACGCTTCGTATTGTCGAAGCATTGATACAACACTGTTTCAGTTGATGATCGGAACTTCGATGCGGCTTAAAGAAGATCTGCGGTTCAAAGAGCTGATCGAGAAAGAGTTAAGGGATGCCCTCAGTCAGGAATGTTCCGAACTTTGAGCGAAGGCAACTCAACAGATCCAAGGAGTATAAGAGGAAAACCGTAGATCGTATAACCGGAAGCGGAAGAAAGCCTGTGAAAATAGCGTGGGTGATAATGTCGCAGTGAAGAGAACCCAATTCGGATCAGGATTAAAACTACATGGCAAGTTCATGGGCCCTTACAGAGTTGTTTCTGTTTTGCGAAATGAGAGATATCTTGTGGAAAAGTTGGGTGAATACGAAGGCCCAAACAAAACGAGTTCTTCGGCAGATAATATGAAGCCATATCCTCGAAACCAAGGCGAGGAAGCGGATTTTGAAACTAGTTCGTTCGAGGACGAAAACGATGATCAAGAGAACATCGAGGGCGATGTCTGCGATTCCCAAACTTTTTGAAAGTATTGTAAAGGGCAAGCCTTATTTTTTAGTTCGAGAACACATCTCAACCTATCAACATGGTTTTGTTGCTGGAAGGTCAACTTTAACTAACCTTACTCTCTTTACTAATTTTTTCACTTATTCACTTGAAGCAGGGTCTCAAGTTGATGTTCTGTACACGGACTTCGTCAAGGCATTTGATAGAGTGCATGTCAATCTCCTTTTGTCTAAGTTAAATGCTCTTGCCTTTCAGTCCAAAATGCTTGATTGGCTTACTTCTTACCTGAGCAATAGATCCCAATACGTGAAGATTGATTCTTTTCTATCTAGAAGTATTTGTGTCAACTCGGGGGTTCCTCAAAGTAGTCACTTAGGGCCACTTTTGTTCATATTGTTCATAAATGATGTCTTCTCTATTTTTCAGTATTGTTCTTGTTTTGGTTATGCCTACGATTTGAAGATTTTCATTCGCGTTAAAGAGCTAGAAGATTGCCAGAAATTTCAAAGTGAGATTAATTCATTTGTTGATTGGTGTAAATGTAATCTTTTGTTTTAAGTTTTTCTAAATGTAAAATAATGTCCATTTATCTCTCACCTATTCTGAATTGCTATTTTCTGGAAAATACAAAACTACATCGATCCTAGAAAGCAAATGATCTAGGTGTATTACTGGACCATAAATTAAGTTTTGTCGCTCATATTGATCGCATGGTTGCAAGAGCTAAATTCTCGTTTGGGTTTTATTAAGAGAAATTCAGTTGATTTTCAAGATCCATATACTTTGAAATCACTCTTTTGCTCACTGGTAAGGCCCCTTCTGGAATATTGTTCAGTTATTTGGAATTCATCATATGCCATTCATAGCAGACGAATTGAGGGTGTTCAGAGAAGGTTCACTCGTTTTGCACTGAGAATGCTGGATTAGTCAAATGATATGCCATGTTATGAAAATCGTTGTAAGGCAATCGACCTGCAATTTCTAGATATTCGACGAGAACAACAGTCAATAGTGTTTTTGCGAGATATTCTTTGTAGCAGAATTAATTCTTCTGAGCTGCTTTATAAAATCTCCATTTATGTTCCAGAGAGACCCCTACGTATTCGTGATTTTTTGGCACATCCTGCTCATAAGACAGTTTATGGATCCAATGAGCCCTTAAGTCGCAGCATACTTAATTTTATTTCGGTTGCTAATTTTATTGATATCAGCTTGAATAGAAACTGCTTTAGAGAGATGGTATTAGACGCCTTAAATCGTCCCTGATCGTACGTGTGGATTTATGTTTTTAATTCTGCTTAGTTTGTTGTTTTTCTCTTTTTTTAATTTTTAATTTTAATTTTATTTTAAGTTTTCTCCAATCTACTAATTTTATTGTTTTATTGACTTATTTAATATTTAGTATTTAATGTTTTGATATAATTTTTTTATTTCTCAATTAATGTTAAATTGTATTTTGAATAATCTGGCCTGTTAGGACTTTGTACGGTAGGCTAAATAAATAAATAAATGTTGCGAGCAGGACGGCCGAGATGTAGGATCGAGAGAGATAGAAGATGAAGTGAAAAAAGAGATCAGGCAGTCGAGAAGCAACGTTAGGCGGAGACGGTCATAAGAAATAAAGTATCTTATCATTGACGTTGTGTTTTCTTCTTTAAATTGCACTTTCTGTTCACGCCAATCCTCCCTAAACCCAATTGCTACATACATATTCGAGAATAGGGCGGACAAGTGAACAGAATAAAGTTTTGATGACAAGAAGCTTATTGGCTTTTGAAATTATTCGATTGTAGTGAGATTTGAAGCACAGTTTATTGTCCAGTAGTAAGCCGAGGTCCCCACGGTGTAGTTCCACATAGGATACAGTCATGGTGATTTGAGGATAATTTACGTGAGAAGCTTTTCACGTGGCATTTACTGACATTAAACTCTAATTTGTTCTGACTGCACCAATGATCTAGCGCAGTAAGCTTGGAATACAGGAATGCGGCATCTGCGGGCGTAGTTGTGGCATGATATATTCTCAGATCATCAGTGTACATCAGATGTGAAACATTTTCCAATACTTCTGATAGATCTGAAATGAAAACATTAAATAAAAGAGGTCCCAAGTGATTTCTTTGGGGTGCTCCAGAGAACACTAATATTTTCTTGGAAGTAAAACCTTGAAACATAACAAATTGAGTTGTATTATTAAGATAGGACTTAAGCCAGTCAAGTAAGGATCCTGTCACACCAATTTTTTTTAACTTTAAAATTATGACAATTCGGCCGACCGCTTTGCTAAAGTCGGTGTATGTTGTGACGCCCATTTTCAAGTGCGCAGAGCGTATCAGATACAAGAATCATGAGATTCGTCGTGATCGAGCGACATTTTCTAGGGCCGTGCTACTGGTCATTGAGAATAGGGTTGATCATATTGGTCAATTTATCGCAGATAGTTTTTTCGAAAAATTATGGTATAGCTGATAGAATTGCTATATCTCTGCTGTTCTCAACTTTTCGTTTGTTTCCATTCTTGTGGATGGGTGTGCGATACGACGATTTCCAAACCGAGGGAAAGTGCCCAATGACAGTGACTTGTTGAAGAGAAAATGTAAAGGTGTTGTTGGGCACACTTTGATAAAAATAGGGAAGGAATAAGATCACGACCTGGACTTTTTTTTTGATATGAATAGTTGTCAGAGCATCAAGCACCTCCTCAATAGACAATGAGATACTGTCAACCAGTGGAGGAACCGAAATGTTGGGTTCGCTTTGGGTTGAATATGACTGGACACCAAAGACTTTTTGAAAACGGTCAGCAAACCTATCGCAGATAGTACGGTGGCAGGAAGATTCGTGATTCCATTGGACATGGTTAAGGGATAACCCAAGCTTTTCCGCTTTGTATTAACAAACTCGAAAAATCTTTTTGGTTCTGTTATAATATCTCCACCAATTTTTTTTTCAGAACACTCATACGCAACTCGGGACTTAGAAGAAAACTCTGAGGCTAGCGTGTCATATCTTCTCTGAAGATTTGGAGTAATCGTGCCCGTTTTATTAAGTTTTTTAAATACTTATTTCTCCTATTCCGCAGTAATCTGAGGGTTTTTATCTAACCGGGGTTCTGAAACTTTGTATTACTGAAGAGAATACAATATTATTATTGTAAGAGTGAACAAAATTAGTGTTGTCGCATTGTAGCTCTACTATGAGTGATGTTGTGTTTTAGAGAAATGATTCTCCACGTCAGAGACATGTCTAACAATCACTTCATCATATGTGTCGATAAAGATCATATCAAGCCATCTCTCATTTTTATTGGAAAATCGCCGAGAAGTAAGATATTGTCATTCTCTGTTAAGAAGCAATTAACACTAAGAAAAATTTCAAGAATATCGTGGTATTTGTAGTCTTCAGAGTTAGACTGGATACATACAACACCGATGTAAACATATCTACTAATCAGTTTGTTTCATATAATTGCACATCGCATATCTTTAAAAAATTTCTTAAAAATAATTGCGATAGTGTTGAAGCCGTTCAATTTTTTTAAATTGCAATATTTAGGATGAAAATTCCATTGAAAATTAAATTGGATTACAATAAACAAACAAGACAAACGTGTAAGTGTTGTTAAAAAATTCATTTCAATGAATTTAAACTACATAACGTTCGTGTCGTTATTTAAATCGAATTTGCAAACTCCCAAACCGGACAAGAAAGAAAAAATTGCAAAATTAGTAAATTGAATTTGAAGACAGAAAATTATAGAGATTTGCGCACAAATGTAAATTTCTTCGCTTGTATATTTCATCGCAACGAAGTGAAACAAATTATAACTAATAGCGAGTAATAATCGCCAATCATATTATTCGCGATTTTCGGTAATACTGAATTACAGTTGGTTATCGTAAAATTGAATTGAACTAAAAAAATTCCAGGGAGTTATTTACCGAGGGATGATTATAGTCCATAGGGAAGTAATATTCACACAGTGATTATTTTCTTGAAAATTGTGATTTTATGGATATATTAAATTTTATAGAGATTACATTATAACTATTATTACTTTGCCATAAAGCGTACGAATCACAAGTCTTTCAATGTCTAAGGGACTAATCAAATTGCGTATAATTATTATTACTTAAAACCGCTTAGGGCTTGGCACATTTTCAATAATTTGTGTTCCACTATAAAGGTTAATGTGAGAAAATAATTAAGAAGATGTTTTGATTTAGCTGAAAACAAGTTTCAGCAGAAGATAATAACATATGACGGAGCAAGTGGTTCTTATCGATAAGATGGCATGCTGCAACCCCCAAGGTAGTGTGCTAGCACCGGCAATGTTTTTTTTCTGGATTTCTTCATTGGTAAATTACATTTTTTTTCAGTTATCAGCTACGAACATGTTTCCAAATAAGCTGAAATAATTTCGAGCTAAATTAAATAGGAATAGTTAAGCAATCTCCAAGAGTTTTCAAAAGCAATACTAATGTTATCAATATTAATTTTATTAACTCATTATAAATAACTTTCGACATACGACTGAAGGTCGGAAAAAGGCAAAAGCTATAAACTGAAATGTATACGAGTAATATAAGAATAAGGTTTACCTGATCGGAAAACGATTATCGGTACTGCGACAGTTCAACGAGATGACAGGTATTTTTAATGGGCGTACAAGGAAAAGGCATCGTTTCCATAGCAGAATTGTCAATGCATGAATTAATCATGAGATGAGATGGTGATCAGTGATCATGAGATGTAAATTTGTACGACAATGCGTAAGAGAATAATTGTCTAGATTTTGTAGAGTTACCTATGCGGTACGGACACTTGCGGTAGGTACTTGGTATAAAATTGAAAGGAAAGTGCACCTCTAAGAAGTGCTTATTGCTATCCGTGCATGATTGATCGATGTTTGGAGACCAAAATCAGTTTTGTATCTCACCTTTGTCTTGTTCGAAAGTGAAAGGATTAATCTTATCCGATCATCTTGAATTCGACATAAACTAGTGGAAAATTGAAATTTAATGAAAAGCCCCGATAGAAGTTAAAGTTTCTATTTCGCATTTTCGAATAATATTATTCGTCGTTTCGTAAGTAACTTACTCGGATAGGTGTAAACTATAATTACACCAATTTGATTTCATCGAAAGAAAATTTCCGATAAGAATTTGATTGATATTAAAGAAATTGATGTTTATTGTTTTATTCCGCGAAGTAGATCGAGTTTCTTTTTATGCAATATTAGGTATTGTAAGCAATGTTTTTTTTCTAAATTACATTCTCTTAAGACTAAACCAGGCAGGATGAAGTTAGCTATATAAGCACTGGAAATTTGTGTCGATTGGAATTTTAAATCACGTATTTAGCATTGGAGGCCAATCCGTTGTACACTTTGCTATCTTCTTCTTCGATGGTACTACAGTCCAAATTGGTCCTTGCCTTCCTGACCATCCATAGTATTTTTTTCTTTTTGTGGAAGAATTGTTAGACCTTCGCGCAACTTTTTTTCAACGTTTTTTTACAGATTGACCTGTGTTATAGGTATTTTCAGCCTTTATGTGCAATGCACAAGCACAGTCATGGAGTGAAGGAATGGAATTGGTAAGGTAAGAGAAGTACAGTGAGGATGACTGTAACGAGTGGCTGCTACTAACAAATATTTGCAGATGTTATGGGGGACTGAATTACACAACACGAACCGAAACCATCCACTGAGTGTATAAACCTTCTTGAAATCATTATTTGCCCATTTTTATTTCAAATAATTTTTATACTCTAGATGAAATCTGAGAGTATTATAAGTTTGCTCTAAGGTTTGTAACGTTAAGAAATAAGGCTTGAAGAAAAAAATGAATGATACAGAAGTTAATGTTATCACTCAAAAATCTCAAAACCGGATGTCCGTCCGTCTGTTCGCTCTCTAGCTTGAGAACGCGTTGCGCTAGATTGTTCAAATTTTTTACACGTCGTTTTTGACATAAAAGTAAGGCCTGGTTCGTGAACGAGCCAAATCGCTTTACCCCTTCTACCCCCTCCCATACAAAATGACACAATTGCGCAATTTGACAATTAAAGGATTTTCTCAAAAAGTATAAAAGCTATTGGCCTGAAATTTAGAATATTTTACTTTTATGATAATATCAATCTACCGTATAAAATTTGTTCGTGTCCTCCTCCTCCTTCTACCACCTCCCATACAAACTGTTCTTATCATGAATTACTCTAAGCTAATTTACTCAGTGCGTATCAAATTTAGCGAGCTGAAATTGTGCACCAAATATTTATTTAAAATTGTTAGTAAGGCGAAAAAAAATTAGACGATTAACTTCACTCCTTCTACCCCCTCCCATACAAAATGATGCAAATTCGCAATTTACCAATAAATTAATTTACTCGAAAAGTATAAAAGCTATTAGTCTGAGTTTTGGGATATATTACTTTCATAATAATTTAAATCTACAGTAGAAAAATTATATGCGTCCTCCCTCTCCTCCACCCCCTCCCATACAAACTACACTTTTTTTTCTTGAAAAGTATGAATGGTACTAATCTGAAATTTAAGGGTTGTCCATTTTATAATATCACTAAAATCCCCCCACTCTTTCTACCACCTCCCATACAAAATGCACATTTTCACTAAATCTAACAGATTAATTTTCTCAGCTCCTATTCAATTTTTGGAGTAAGCATTTTGTATAAAACATTTTTATAGCTACTTTGGCATGATGGGGAAAAAATTATTTCAATGCTATCACCCCTTCTAACACTCCCCGTCCAAAATTTCTTGTGATGACATCTAGAGTATCGTAAGATTGCGCTTTATGCGCAATCGTAGCCCTGTTATGTTTCATTTCAAAATTGAGATAACCAAAATATACCCACATAATCAGTGTGTGGAAAAAAAACTTTCGCATTTTGGACCAACAAATTACTCAGTTTTTGATTGAATCGAATACCATGCCAAAATTGGATTTCTTCTAAAATGTCTGATCGAAGTATGAAAGTGACCTTTCTCGGCAAAATATCTCGAATTTTTTCGACGAATTCTGTACTTGCTTAGGGTTCCATTCTCGGTCCACTCTTATTTCTTGCTTTCACAAATGACCTACCACAATTTTTATGATCTGACTGTCTTTTAAAAACCGAAGACCTGAAAATATTCCGAGTGATCGATTCTCCTTCTGACCTTTATTCTCTATCTGAGTGGTGTCTTAACAATGACATTTCTCTTAACATTGACAAATGCCTGTTTCTGAAGTTTTCATGCGAACTTAATCACCTTAAGTTTACCTAAATAAGTAACTCAACTCGATCTTCTGAGGTTAACACTTCTATTTGATGATAATCTAAAGTTTTGGCATCACAATGCTGAAATTTGCGCTAAATTCTATCGCCTCGCTGATCTTATATTGCGCTCCACTAAATTCAATTCGAGTAAAACTCTCGCTGTTTTACTATTCAAAATGTTAGTTCGTCCCATTTCAAAACACTATTCATCTGGAATACCATTTTCAGTGTACTCGCTCTTTATTCAGTCGCTTTGACATACCGCATGCTCCTATGCAACTGGTGTGGTTGAACTCAATCTTCCACCCTTCGAGACGTATTTTAATCGACCAGTGTACACTATACAAAATCACTAACTATAGGGTTACTTTGCATTTGCTTATCGAACTATCATTCCGGGTTTCTACCGCTACGCCTGGAATAAAATTTTAAAGCGAGATTACTTCGAACATGATCGGAAACTTTGACTTAAGATCATTGAGAATACCAAAAACTCAAGGTATTTTTGGTCGTTTTTGAAATCGGCCATCCAGTATTTCATCACATCTTCAACATCTTCTCTTCAAAAACTCCTCTTCTTGATGGTGACCGAACCATTGTTGATCCTGCTGAAAAAGCAAACAATTTGGCAGCAAACTTCGCTAGAAAAGCATCCACAGTCGAACCAGAGCCCTCCGTACTTATCGGACTCTGGTTCCTCGCTGCCACCACTTCGTTTTTGAACTAGGATTATTTCCAGGATACTGCAGGAGCTCAATATTCACAAGCCTGCTGGGCCAGATGGCATCTCCTCATTGTTCTTAAAAACTGCGCTTACTCTCTAGCTAAGCCTCTTCGTAGTTTCTACCAGCTTTCATACTCTTCAGGGTGCTTTCCTTAGATCTCGAAGATCGCAAATGTTCAGCCAATTCCTAAGAAGGGAAGCGAAGCAAACCCAGCTAATTACCGCCCCATAGCCATTACCTCAGTGTTTTCAAAAGTAATGGAAACTGCTGTCACTCGCAGGATAGTTAACTATCTTTTGGATAAAAATCTCCTTCATGATCGCCAATATGGATTTCGCTCGGGTCGTACTACAGGCGATCTCCTGATCTACCTTACTGAGCGTTGGAATTCTTGCATCCACAAATTTGGAGAAGGCCAAGTTCTTGCTCTTGATATCGCCAAAGCGCTTTACAATATTTCGCACAAATGCCTCTTAGCCAAGCTAAAGGCCTTTAGTTTGAACACTTCGATTCTTCAATGGATTGAGAGTTTCCTCTCCGAGCGCTCTATTCGAGTCGAACTAGACGGAGTAAACTCTACACTCTTTTCTTGTGATTCCGGCATCTCTCAGGGCTCAGATTTATCTACCACTCTCTTTCTAGTCGCTATAAACGGCCTTCTGTCGTCTACTCTCAATCTTTTTTACTGTTTCGCAGATGAAAGAACTCTAGAGCGTCCGCAGGAGAGTCAAATTGGTAAACGTTAACCAATTTGAATATCCTGCGGACGCTCGTCCGACATTGGTGGCCTCTTGTCGTAATGAGTCGATACAACCACTGAACTCTGACTTCAGTTTAATCCTGGGATGGGGCACCAAAAACAGAGTAGAGTTTAATGCCTTAAAAACGCAGTTATGTCATCTATCTCTTAAACAAACGTCCCGACGTCGGTCACTAATATGTCCTTAGGCTTAGGTTTAGGTTGTAGGAGGGTGGTTCCATAGAACCACAATGCAGTGAGGCCATCCAGTTGGGACCATTGTACTCCTCTTATTTATTACAAGATGGAAGTCACTCCTCTGGCTCTAACCACTTGGTTCGGTTTGCGAACCGTAGAAGGCTCGAAAGTTGGACGCTTCTGAGGTCGTCTAGTTCTGAGAAGAATCAGGAGCCTAAACAAAGGAGACGACTGTTGGCGATTTGCGGACAGTGACAAAGATAATGTTCGATAGATTCTTTGTCTTCCTCGCAACCTCTGCAAAGGCTGTCGCTCGCGATCCGCATCTTAAATGCATGCAGCTTTAGTAAGCAATGACCTGTGGTCAGGCCAACAATATTTCAGATGCTATAGCTACTAAGTTGTAGCAGCTGAGCTGTAATATTATTTTTTCGGTTCTTCCCAAAAGGATTTGGCCGTTCTACGGCTTTCCTGCTGCCGTAACCCCGCCAAGAAAGAATCCAAAATAGTTTGTTCGAAGCTAGTTTTTAGCACTGTTGGTGCTACATCGACTGACTTTTTCTCTCTATGTTTTTAGATCCTTGCCGTGCAAGCCTCGTTACCTAGCAGGTCACTATGACATGGTATCCAAATTAGAAAAACTTCAGTTATGGCCAATAGGCGATTCAAATTATGCTTACAAATGGACACGAGTTTGAACGAAGTCCTGTGGGATTGGAGGGCCAGTAGCGCAGCCCTGCTGGCTGAGAAAATGTAACAATTTCCGCGACTATTCTGAATATCTAGAAGAATTTTTATACACTCGTTAATGGATAATACTTCCGCTTGGAACACAGTCGCGTGTACTGGCAGATGATATGAAGATTGGATATCGTGGTCGTGGGAATAAATCCCTGCACCTCTCCCCTGGTTAGTTTTAGGTTCGTCGGGATAGAGATGAGGACCTGTACAGGTGATGAGTATCGTGTTTGTCGTCCATTCGTTTCGTTCAGGCAACTTGATATGAAACTTCCGTTTCTCAACCTGCGGTTGGTTCATGCAATCATACTTGCGATCCAAAAGGGAGTTCGCGTCTCTAATGACGTTAAAAATTTTGCCATAACCAATTTGTGGCACTGACTACGAATTAGTGGTTTTTAATCTAATGGCAGCTAGGCCCGCTGCTTGCTTTATGAAAAAATCAAGTGGAGGTAGTGAGAGAATCACCTCCAGGGATGCAGTTGGTGTGGTTCTAAGGGTACCTTTTATGCACAGACATGTTATCCAATGGATTAGCTGTATAGGTGCTAGGTTGGTTCTTAATACCACCACTGGCCACCACACCAGCGCGCCAAAGCAAATAATTGGTCTAACAATACTGGTATACATCCAGTGTTTGAGGTGTGGCTTAAGGCCCCCTCTCAAACCGAATGTCTTGTTGCTCGTTCTAGAAATGTTGGCCTTCCAGGATAATTTACTATCAAGAATCAGACCTAAATATTTAACTTGATTCAAGGGGACCATATTGATACCCTGGAAGTTTGGTGGCTTGAAAACATATGGTCTTCTTCTTTTGGAGAGTAGGACCAGATCTGTTTTTAGGGGTTAATTGTAAGTCCTTTATCTATTGCCCAGCTGTCTAACAGTTGTAAAGCGGACTGCGTAAGGTCCCCTAGAACTTGCTCAAACTTACCAGTTAACAAGATGAAAAGATCGTCTGCATATGCTACTGTGGGGTAGCCGCTCCGATTTAAAATGGAAAGAGGTTCATTCACTGTTAGGACCCACAGAAGAGGCGACATTGTGCCGCCCTGTGTCGTCACCCAACCGTGCTACGATTTTTCGTGAGCAAAGAAGCTTCGCTATCCATGCCGTCAGGAGAGGTTCCACACTATGGCTGCGCTTTATGTCCTTAAATGGCGTACAGATTCCACTTTCTGTAGACTTTCGGCTACTAGGTGTAAAATTTAACAATCACTTAGATTGGAGCCAACGTATTTACGAAGTCGCTCTTGATGATTCGAAACGATTAGGTATTTTGCAAAAGTGGAAGAAATACTTTAATCCGCATGTTTGGGCTGGGGCCCCAAAATCACACCTAGCTTTGCTCGACCGTATTCAAAAACACGCACTCCGATTAATTGGAGAGGCTATATCGGCCACAATAGACTCCTTCGAGCATCGTCGAAATATCGGAGCACTCTGCATTTACTACAGATATTTCCATGGTAATTGCAGTACGGAAATAAAAGTATTACCCCCTCTAATTAATGCCTCCTGAAATACTCGTCAAGCTGCACGCTCACACGAGTACACTGTGAAGCCCTTACCGTGGAGAATTGATATTTAGGCAGTGCTCCATTCGTCGGACGACAGTGATATGGAATTTATTACCAGGCAATCTCTTTCCAACGAGATACAACCTCCAATAATTTAAGAACAATGTTCACCGCCACTTCAAAATCTTCCCGCCTGTGTATCTCTACTAATTTTCCTGTATGCACTTGTTTCCCCGTACCCATGCCGCCTTAACTGTGCATCGCACATTAAAGGACGACCCCCTAAGTTATTTATTTATTTATTTATTTGAGCTCTTGAACAAAAAGATTACAATTTCAATTAAACAAAAGCGGAAAACAAAAGAACAGCAAATTTAAACATTGAAGATAATAGTTTATAATATACGCTAAGAAATAAATGAATAGTGAAGTTAAAAATTTAAACATTAAATATGATAGATTTAATTCTATTTTTAAATAATGGAAAAGAAGAAGCTAAAGAACCAAATTGGAGTCGATCGTGGTTCCTTTGCATTCTTAGCATCGGAGAGTGATGGTATACATCTAGAGAGGCACGTGGAGGATTGAAGATGTCTGAATTCCTTGTTGAGACTATTCCTGATCTAAAGTTCAGGTCGTCACAAAGATGGGTATTGAGCAGGTAGTTGCACATCTTGTAGAGGAAGCAAGCATCGATAAAGGTCCGCCTTAAATGCAGTGGCTGTAGGTGAAGTACTTCAAGTCTGCCATTATAGTCGATATGAGGTTTCCTTAATCTGTAGAAAAGGGTTCGAGTGAATCTACGCTGAACAGATTCGATGGTTTGAACATGGCAAGAGTGGTGTGGGTTCCAGACGATGGAACAGTATTCCAAAATACTACGGACGAGTGTGGCAAATAAGAGAGCAGCCGTTCCTGGACGATTAAACTGGACGGTCGTGCGGAGGACGAAGCCAGCAAGTCTGTATGCCTTATTAGTAATCTCGGAGAAATGATTGACGAATTTAAGTTTACGATCAAAGACCACTCCTAGATTCTTTATTGTGGTTACTGATGTAAGGGTGGATCCATTAATAGAGTAAGAGAGAACAGAGGAGGTAGTCTTATACGAGTACTCCATAGTAAAACACTTTTCAATGTTCAAAAAGATATCGTTGTTTGAACACCAACGAGAGACAGCCGACAAATCAGCCTGGAGAATCCTGTCATCAGAAACGGAGGAAATTTCCCGGAACAGTTTGAGGTCATCAGCGAATAAGAGACATTTCGAAGATACAAATTGGGGCAAATCATTTATGAAGAGAGTAAATAATAAAGGACCAAGGACCGATCCCTGAGGGACGCCAGAGTTGGCAAGAAACTCAGTAGAGGAGTGTCCGTTGAACGTAATTCGGAGACGACGGTCCGTAAGGTACGAACTGAACCAGTTCAGGAGAGAGCCAGAGACACCATACCTTTCAAGTTTTGAGATTGGAATTTTACAATTAACAGTGTCGAAAGCTTTAGAAAAATCGGTATATATGACTTGAACAGTATTACGATGATCTAAGGATTGAGCAACGAAATTAGTGAATTCACATAAATTAGTAGAAGTAGATCTACCTTTCACAAATCCATGTTGGGCTGGTGATACCAAGTGATAAAATTTATCCCACATTACATTATGAACTAATCTTTCAAACACCTTTCCAAAATAGTTCAGGGTGGAAATAGGGCGATAGTTCAAGACATTTTTGTTATCTCCTTTCTTTAAAATGGGTACTATGTTAGCTAACTTCCAGCATGCAGGAAACGCGCCTTCTTCAAGAGACTTATTGTACAAAACAGATAATGGCACTGCGAGCTCCGAGGAGAGAGCTTTCACAAAAAGGTTCGGGATCCCATCCGGTCCGCCACCGATTTTCGAGTCTAGAGAATGGATGATTGATATAATGTCCCTCTCACTAATGGATATCTCAGAGATCGACTCCTGGGGTGGGATGAAGAAGTCATAAGATAGATCATTACTCGAGTGGCTAAACACAGAGGAAAAGTAATTGGCAAAAAGCTCACACATTTCTTGTGGAGAGTTAGTGGAAGTATCACCAAACTTAAGTTGTGAAGGAAAAAATTGCTTATTTCTCCGCTTTCTAACATGCGACCAAAACGGTTTGGTCTCATTGTGCAATAGTGCCGCCTCAAACTGAGAAATATATGCAGAGAAAGCCTTCTTGATGTCCGATTTGACCCGCTTACGTTGAAGGGAATAGTTTTGGTAATCGGATAGAAGAGACGAACGCTTATACTTTTTATGCAAACGCGCTTTTTTACGAAGAGCGCAAATAATAGAATGGTTATACCATTCAGGGTAGTCACGACTAGAAATGACACGATAGGGAACGTTCCGATGAATAATATCATCAAGGATGGAGTGTAGTTGCATCGATGATTCATTAGAGCTTTTGCTGCTAAAAAGTTCAAACCAGTTAATATTACCGATGTCACAACTCATTTGCTCGTAGTTTCCCTTATAGAAATTGTATTTCTTATCCGTAAAAATAAGAGATGGATTACATACCTCTATTTGCAGGTTGATCTGAAGGGGAGGATGATAAGGGTCGGGTGGCACTAGTCCGCTAAAGGTGTCAACGTTGATCCGAGAAGCACTGACATTAGAAAGAATCAAGTCTAGGATCTTCCCTCGACGATTTGTGTAAGAATTTTGTTGAGTAAGTGAACACAGGTTCATAAAGTTATCAACACACAAGTCTATGCTAGATAAAGGCAATAAAGGGTGTGACCAGTCTGCTTTCCATTGTAAGTCGGGGAGGTTGAAGTCACCACAGATAAGGAATGTCGAGGTAGCGCCAGCTGAGTTGACGATATCAGAGAGGCTGTCAAAAAACTTTTCAATAATTTCCACTGCGCAGGAACAAGGAATATAGACACAGCATATATATAGGTATCGACCATGAGAGAGTTTAATCTTGAGGAGAAAGTGCTCTATGGGAAAAGCATCAAAGTCCGGATAACGCGACGTTGACAGGGTATTTTTAACCGCGATGAGGACACCGCCACCATCCTTTTTGATAGACCGACTAAGATCACGGTCATGACTGTGATCAAATCAAATTCCTGTTAAGACCCCCTATAGGGGCATAGGACAGAAACAACTCTCTTCCACAAGGCGCGATCCTGCGCATCGGCTTTAAGCTGTTGCCAGGACTTGTTTATTCCTCTGGCCTCCTGCTCAACTGCTCGCTTCCATGTGTTACATGGTCGACCAACCCGACGTCTTCCTTGAGGGTTATAATCCAGAGCCTGTTTTGCGATGTTTTGCTCTGGTTTCCTCAAAGTATGACCGATCCACTGCCACTCTCGCCGTTGAATCTCAATACCTATTTTAGTCTGGCGAGTTGTACTCCAAAGTTCGTCGTTGGAGATCACTTCTGGCCAGAATATTCCTAAAATGCGTCGGAGGCATTGGTTTACGAAAGTCTGTAGTTTCTTGGTAAGTCGAACGGTCACTTTCCACGTAGTACAACCATATAACAACACGGATTTGACGCATGCGTCAAAAACTCGCAGCTTCGTGCGAAGGGAGATCTCTCTTAACCTCCAGAAAGGGGAAAGGATACCGAAGGCCTGACGAGCTTTATTTAGCCGAGCCTCAACATCCTTTTCGGCTCCGCCGTCCATGCTGACAATGCTTCCGAGATAGCAAAAATCTTGCACCTCTTCGACATCCTGCCCATTAAGAACAATCGGTGTGCTTGCGTTCGAACCCATGTGCATGTACTTGGTTTTACGCACATTTATTTTCAGTCCCGCCTCTTTGCATTTAGAATGCAACGAGCGAACATTTGACTCTAAGTCCGAACGGGTATGTGCAAGCAAACACACGTCATCAGCATAATCAAGGTGACTTAAGATGTTAAATAGTCTCCATTGAAGACCTTTACCTTCCCCACCTTCCAGTGCAGCTTTCAAGATGTCATTTATTACCACCAGAAACAGGGCTGGTGATAATATGCAGCCTTGTCTGACACCCGTTCGCACAGGAAAGCTCTCGGACAGCTCTCCTCTATGCAAGACGCGACACCTTGCATCTTCGTAGGATTCTTTAATCATAGCTATGACCTTATTTGGAATACCTCTCCTACGCAAAGCATTCCATATGTAATCTCGCTTAACGCTGTCGAAAGCCTTCTCGAAGTTCACAAACATGAGATGTAGTGGCGAACCCATTTCGGCTGACTGCTCTAATATTATCCGTAGGGTATTTGTGTGGTCGGTACAAGACGACCCTTTACGGAATCCAGCCTGATAAACTTCGAGAGTGCTCTCGACGACATCACTAATCCTATTGAGAATTACCTTAGCCATAATTTTTGATACGGCAGTAAGTAGACATATACCACGCCAATTGCCACAATCCCGAAGGTCGCCCTTCTTCGGAATTTTCACAATGACGCCCTCCTTCCATTCAGTCGGATATCTTCCATCATTCCACACCTTAGTGAAGAGTGGGAGGAGTATATCGGCTGTTATTTCCGGGTCCGCTTTGAGGAGTTCGGTTGGTAGTCCGTCTATACCTGGAGCTTTCCTTCCCGCCATTGACCGAATGGCGGAAACTATCTCTTCTTTATCTGGGGGATCGTCCCTAATAGAGGATTGTTGCGGTTGGATGTTTGGAAGTTGTTCTGTTTCCGGAATATCTCCATCTGACAAGATGTTTAAAATATCAGAGAAGTATTCCTTCCATCGTCGCAACTGGTGTTCACTCATATTAAGGAGAGTTCCGTTGACATCTCTCACCAGGTGGTTGGCGGTGAAATTCCTGTTCGTCAATTGTTTCATGATTTTAAATAGTGAACCCATATCCCCAAGGTAAGCCGCAGATTCTGCCTTGTTTGCCAGATCTTCAATGGCCTTTCTCTTGTCGCGTCTAACAGCCTTTTTAAGCTGTATATGAGCATCGCGGTAGTTCTGCCTCAAGTCGGGCGTTCGTTGGTTGACATCGGGTTGAGAGATGATTGCCAATTTGGCTTTTTTCCGATTGTCAACCTTGTCCCATGTGTCTTGTGACATCCAGGGTTTCTCACCGCTTTGCGCATATCCCACAGATTCTTCAGCACTAGTTAGAAAAGTTTTTCTGGTTGCCTCCCAATTGGCGTCCAGTGTGCGCATTTCATGTTCACCCAATGTGGGTGACTTTTCGCGTAGAATGGTGGTGTATTCGAGTTTTTTGTTGGGATCTCTGAGTTTATCCACATTAAGCTTGCGCTTCATTTGAAGAATTTGTGGTCGTCGGATAGCTGCTGTACACAATCTCAAGCAGGCAACCATCAAGTGGTGATCGCTCCCCACGTCAGCTCCACGTTTCGCTCGCACATCGAGGAGACATCTTCTCCATCGGCGACTTATAGCCAAATGGTCGATCTGGTTCACCGTCAGGGGAAACCCAAGATGTTTTATGATGACTCTTGTGTGGAAAAAGGGTCCCTCCGATGACCATTTGCCGAGTACTACAGAACTCCACAAATAATTCGCCGTTTTCGGGTCTCTTAATCCAAGGTCGTGAAGGGTCGACCCAAGGGTCACCATGCCTCCCCATGACGTGTTCTAGTCCAGTGTTGTCTGATCCAACCTGGGCGTTCATATCTCCCGAGATGATAATAATATCACCTCTTGGAACACGTTCGAAGGTGGCACTCAGTTGACTATAAAACTCCTCTTTGTCACCAGATGTTGCGGTATTAGTTGGTGCGTAGCACTGCAGAATTGTGACGTTTCTGACACTGGTTCTGAGCCTGACGACGATAATCCGAGATTGGTTCCCAGCTAATGAGACTGTTTCTCGCTCTCGGCGTAATGACGAACGCCACGCCATTTCTGGCTTCACTTTCAGGGCCAATGTACAGAATAGTGTTTCCGCTAGGGGTTCGTTCTTCTCCTGATCCTGTCCACCTGACCTCACTCAAGCCCAAGATTTGGATGTTATAGTGCTCCATTTCACGGTCGATCACTGATTGGCGGTGCAAAAACCGAGTAACCCCAGCTCTTTCCCCGTCATTCAATGTTCGAACGTTCCAGAAGCCAATCATAGTCCGTTTTTGAATGCCAAAAGTCGTTACCGTAGAATCAGTCCGTATCCGAGGCGATGTATCCGTTTCTCGTATCATTTAGGTCTTAAGATCACGGGTGATAAGCCCATGATCCAGTGAGTGTCCATTTGCCATTTTTAGGGCAAGCAGGACTGGCTGTGGGTGAATTCTACAGCCCCCATCCCAGAGGGGGATAGTTAGCTCAGGTCCGTGGAGTCGCTAACTCCAAAGATAGTTGCAGGAATTGGTAAAACCTCATACTACAACTACCCCCTTGCCTGTGAACAGTGTAGCAATTCGGGGAAAATTCAGAGTTATGAATTGAAGGCAGTAGCCACGTTTCAGTGATGCAAAGAATATCAGGCATACTCTCCAGAAGGGATACCATGAAGTCGTCCAACTTGGTTCTAAGGCCACGCACATTTTCGATGACCGTAAAAAAAACGAGGAATAACGATATTTTCTATCCCATCCGAGCGCTACATAATGTTTATTTTCATTCGACCATTCCTAGATTTCAAAGGACGCATGATCCCCTGACGCTCAATTCTCTAACCGTTCCACATAGTTCATTTTTACGCAATAAAAATTAGATTAACGTGTCCTATTGTTATTTACTGTTATTTTTTTTTATTATTTATTGTTATTTTTTGTTAACTTCGTTTGCTCTTTGTAATTATTTCCTTGTAATCATTTACTAAATATCGTAATAAATATTTCTACTCAAAATCTCGCACTACTTTTTATTAATATGAGCTTTACACTACTGTCTTAAAGCTGTAAATAAATAAATAGAAATAAAATAAATAAATAAACAGCCACCAAGTTCGCCTGATTTGGCTCCCTGCGACTTCTTCCTGTCCGATCCAATCAAAAAACTACTCCTGAGAACGCGTCTTACCAGCCAAGACGAGATTAAGAAGGCTCAGAAGCAGATGTACTCAGGACGGAGTAACTTTTATAATTTTGAAGCTATGACGCTGAAATTCGGTGGGATCCTTAATAATGTGGGAACAAAATCAGAAGATTTCGAATCGGATGACTAGATCATCTCACGGTTGTCCTTTCTGAAACCTGTTGATCATGGTAGTACATTAGTTATGCCAATTTTTAACTCCTTAATATTAAAATTATAATTTATATTTTTTCGTTATCAACCGTAACTGAAAGTTGAAAACTCATAAATCGTTAATGTGTCACTAAAATATTTTTGCTGAAAATATTTTAAAAAAGATTGTGTTCTCGAGACCAGTGTGTAAAAAAACTGTCAATAAGGAGCAAAATTTATTTTACTTCCAAAGGGAGATCTCTCAGAGAAGGACATAAAATTTTATGTATCAAAATTACATACTTTCCGCCTATTTTTTTACAATGTCTTTTTCCAAATATTTTCAACTTTATGACAAACACATCGATCATTCACAGATAGTTCGAGGCAATCAATAATCTGAAATCTGGACCAAGAAAATTCCGACACAGCTAATCATATTTTCAAACTATGATGGCGTCGAACTGCGAAAAAAATGGACAATAATTACGCCTTGAGGTTATCAAGTGTTTTACACGATGACAAAATAAGTGAAGACGTAAAGGAAGAATCCTTTAAAATTTACCGATCTGATATGCTTCTTACCGTCTGATACTTATCCCATATATTACTCACAATAATTTCAAGTCCATTAGATTTTAATAAGATACATAAATACATAATGCAGGTAAGATATCTAGACTGTATAAATGTGTGTCCGTATTTCTTGGACTCACTAATCATATTCGCGTATACCTCATAAGAAATCTTAAAGCAATTACAGCGACGACGTGATGATAGAATCATATACCTACACGAAATTATTGAACTGGAATTATTGAATTTATGATTAGTGACCCATATGTGACCCATTACAATTGCGCGCATTCATAAATTGAATTGTGCAATTGATTGGGCGCGCATTCGCTTGAAAAGCTACAATGGACCTGAATAAGTTATCGATTCGTTTTTCAGATAACTGTCAATTAGAAAATTCTACGAAATCAACGTTTTTATTAAGAAATAAATCAATCAGATAGGGACCCGTACGTACATATCGATTTCGAAAGCATTAAGTTATGTAATACTTAAATGTATCAAAAATGTGTGTGCGAGTATCATTGAGATGCATGCACTATAGATTTGAAATATTGGAATGATCGAAGATTTAATTGTATGATCAAATTTAAATGTTTAAAGATGATTGATCTGAGATTTGTAATATTCAAATTATTATAACTAGCAACCATCAGGCCCTAATTATCTGAATGAATCTCTGCAATACCGTATTATTCACTAGTCACCAATGATCTGTACATACTGATCTGATCCTCTCCTTTAAAAACAGCAGGACACGTGCTTTAAGATCGCGACTTAAGATGTTAGAAAAAAGCACTTTAAATGCGGCTTATAGTCACGCTTTTGACTTGGGTGAAGATTGCTCAGTGCTTCACGCGATCTAGGATATTAAAATCGTTTCCTAAAAAAAAAAACACTTGAAAAAAAAACCACTTGCTTCGTTACAGACTTATAAGCTCTGAATCGCACTTTTTGCTCAATTCAAAAATATGTTTTAAAATTGCTTATAGTAAAGCTAACGCGGGGAGCTTATTTCAGCAGACATGTAATGTTAAAATGTATATGAATTGTTCGAAGGTTCGAAGCACTTCCACGCAATAAAATAAGCGCATTTAAAATGCTTCACTAGCGCATGTTTTTTCCCGCTGGGATAGTTAAAGAATGAAACGTCCGCGAAAAATATTTACTTAGTAAGAACCCCTCATACAATGTGATTAGAGTTACTCTATGAAGAAGAAAGAACAAGGCACCTGAAAGAGTTAGGACAACCTGTCATACTGGGCGCTTTTTATTTTCATATGTATGCGCGCAACGTGTCCGTGTAACATTTTAGTGGTTTTATCTTGCAAATATCTTTTATTTGCAGAACTTTCAAATGATGAAAATTTAATTTGGTAGGTTTCACGTACTAATGAATGGTTTACAATCGCATTTACTTATTTATCGCATGCTGGAAAATAGCAGTGCGCTTTTTCAAATTTAACGGAAAAGCTGGTTTGGCCGAACTCTAGCACCAGGTGTCTTGTTCTTTCTTTTCCATAGAGTAACTCTAAATGTGATAGATTGTTGTATTCTAAATTCATGCTATCCACCAGGAAAAATTAAAAGACTCTGAAAGTGTATTGCTAAATTTAAAATCTTATAAGCGCTTCGAAATTTAAAATCAAGACGCTCTTATTGATTGGAGACAAGCAAGTGACGCAATTTTAAAATGGCTTCAATAAAAAATTTGGAACAGATGAATAAAAGGATTGGGATCATGTGAAATAAAGCAATCAATGTAACTACAACCGTGATTTTGAAGCACTTTATTTTCCGGTGGGCTTATGCTTTTTTCTTTCATGATTTCTTGGAACAATTATTTATCACAAAAAAAAGCATAGAGAACAAATCGACAAAACACGTTATAAAATGTTGGGCAGATACTAACCGGACGAACGACGCGTGCCTTTATGGAGAATAGGGGTCATATTTATGTTTTTTTTTTTGTGAGTCAATAAAGATCCGAAGACATTATGTGTATGTACCTATATAACAATCGCACAACTAAAATGGAAACATTATATGCTAACAACAAAGTAAGAAATGTCCATTCTTAATGTCGATCACTGTGCTTTCTATGTATATTTACAAAAAAAATTGCGTTTTCTGTAAAAAAAATGCTTGGAAAAGACCTGGTTTCTAAGCTTTTTTTACAGAATGACTTGTGTTATAGGCAATTTGGGCTATTATGCACAAAAATAGTCATGGACGGAAGGGATATGATTGGAAAGGGGAGTGCGAACGACCATAATGAATGGTGAAGCTGTTATGTTTTGGAGTTGTACTGCAAATGATTAATATTTGCAGATGGTATGGGATACCGATTGTTTACATATCGAATGTATAGATATGAAATTGAAGATCGGTATGCGGTAGCACTAAATGACGTTTGTGCCTTATGCTTCTGTCTCGCTCCGGCTTGAAGTTCTTGTAGGGAAGCAGTTATCAATTTTCCTTTCAACTTGTCTTTCATCATGTTACCGTATTTCAGTGGAAATTCAGTACCGGAACAAATAAAGACCTGAAACCTAGAAATGGTACACCTTGAAGAGAATAGTTTTCCAATGATATTTAACTTTTTTATTTTGGATCATTGGTTTGGGGTCTAGTGCGTTTACAAAAAAGTGCTTATTCTTTTAAATATGCAGATTGTTTTTTTAGCCCATATTAATTCATCCTTTGCAGTGGTGACTGAAAATTTCTTGGAAATTCAATTGAAAGTTATCCATTGCAAATTAATATTATTTAAGTCAGTACTGGATATTGATTTATTTCACATCCAAACAAAATGTATTAACACACTTATCGAGTATTCGAAAATATTTTAATTGGTCGGATTCGGTTCAGAGTTGTCATTCAAAATGGTCACCGTGCCAGTGTAAAAGTAAGTAACGATGTAATGCCCATTAATCTTACTTCAATATTCTAATAATAAAGAATTGTGATCGACACAGATCAATAAGATTTGCTACCCAGAAAATTTGATTTTTTTCCGTTCCATTACGATTACTTCTTTTTAATTTTTTGGGCTTTGTGCTAATGTATTATTAAATGATAAAAGCTTTCAACACTTACATTTTGTAGCTCTTGCTTTATAAAAATTTATGCTTCATCTAACATTCCATAGATTGTTTGCTCAACAGTATTCTATTCCAATCAAATCTTATTGAAGTAAATCGATTTTCTTACCTTAAAACTATAAAGATGAAAGTCTAAATCTCTATTTTACAAGTTCTTCGTGCAAAGAAAAAAAAATATAATAAACTGTATGAAATGAAGTTAAATTTAAAGTTATGTTAAGTCGTCATTTACTTCCCAGGATACGTTCTGGTGAGCTTCTCGAGGAATATACCAATTTAAGAGAATATGGCGAATGTAACAATAATTCTTTTGAGGCAATTTTACATTAAATTTTCCAAAAATTCCAGTTATAAAATTCATTTAACAAATAAATTGGAATAACTAAAAATCATTCATGAGAAAAAAGCAATACAACAGCTAACTTTCAGTACAGGGAGAAATTGCAAATAATATTTTACTAATTTTTTACATTTTATAATTTCCATATTAAACTTTTTTAATATTACGAAAACAGTGAGTTCGTGTGCTAAGATCGGCTGCAGCATATTTTAAAAGGCGCGAGTAAGATGTCAACATACACATCGATTGTTCTTCAAATTGGGTTTTTCACTCATAACTTAAATTTACTCCAGTAAGGACATTGCATATTGATTTTGAACGACCACAGCTCTTCCATCTTTGGCTCAACTTTTGGCTAATTACTATAAGAAAAAGGAAGTGCTACATAATAAATGAATAAAAAGTGAAATTAATTGCTTACATGGCTTGGTTCATCCGTATGCTTCTTCTATTGTTTCATAGTCCGTTTGCTCAACAGTATTCCATTCCATGTATGTGCCATTTAGACCAATAAAATGCCTAACAACATCGTTGGGCAACATGCTTGCCAACTCGTTCTGCAATTCGTTGAAGGATGGGCGAGATGTTGGTTCCAGTTCCCAACAGTGCAGCATTAGATTGTAAATAGAATCGTTTGCATATTCGGGCATATCCATACGGTAACCGTCTTTAATGCGCAGGAACCATCCCTCGTTAAGTTCCATTCCCGGATATGGGGACATTGCCAGGGAAAACAATTCCCACATGACTATTCCGAACGACCATACATCAGAAAACGTTCCGAAAACATTTTCGCCAATTGATTCGGGAGCGAGCCATCTTACGGGCAGAAGTGAACTGCCTTCTTTTTTGTAAACACTGTTTCGATAAAGTGATCGAGATAAACCAAAGTCACACACCTTCACGATATTCTGTTCGCAAAGGAGAACGTTCCGTGCGGCCAGGTCACCATGCAGGACTCTACGTGAGGCTAAATATTCCATTCCGCGTGCTATTTGAAATGCCCACGCTATGAGGTTAGCTGTACAGACTTTGGACTCACTCTCCGGCTCGGGGTTAAAGTAATTCAATATCAAATTCAACGCTGTCATGTTTTCGTAGTGAGCACCCTGCGATTCTAGGCTTTGAGTGATTTCGGGATTAAGCTGTTTCGTTTCCGGATCAAATTGATTGACGAAGTTACTTCTATTTTTTCGCAGATGGTCCTGTAAATTGCCGAAAGGACAATACTCCAGAATAATCATAAGGTCGCGTTTGGCAATATTATTGGTCACAGCTCCGAGGAGGTTGACTATGTTCAAGTGTCGCCCGAGATTAGCCATAATTTTAAGCTTGGAAACCAAAGCTCTCATGATGTCGTTATCTGCCATTTTGTGGACAACCTTCACTGCAACAACAGTTTCCTCTTCCTCAGGATGGATTTGATGAGCGACGGCTTGTAGGACTACTCCAAATGCTCCTGCACCCAATTGCCGACCCAATTTCAATTTATTTTTGGGGAACTCGAACTTTCGGTTATATGCTAGAAATTCTGTTTGTTCGTCCAACGGCAAATCTGGATTGATGCGAACTATAGCACCTATTTCGAAATTGTCCAAGCCGGCAGCTTTCAAGTCCTTTCGAAGGTTTCGTTCGCGAATAACAAAGCAAATTATACACGCCACTAGAATGGCAACTAAAGCGATTATTCCTAAAGTCAAACCCAGTTGGAAGCCCGTTACAATATTTACCATTTCTGCTGCCTCTCCAATTTTATTTCTAACGACACATTCATAAGTCCCGAAATCGTCTGCTGTAATTTTGCGAATGCTAATGCTGTCGCTACCGTTTTTTCCAGCAAGTTCCGCGCCGTCTTTAAACCAAGCTATATTCGGGGTTGGCTTCCCTGAAAATTTGCAATGCAGATCAAGTGATTCACCGACACTGCGGACCATGTTTCGAGCATTCAGATTTGTATCCGTGATTTTGGGCTTCTGGTATTCTTCCACACGAATTTCGACAGATTTGTTGAAGACTTCCGTTCCATTTACTATCCGACATTCATACGTTCCCGACTCTTTCACTGTTATGTTATGCAAATGCAATTCTGTCCTGAGGGAATATGTGAAATTGAGTTCAGTTATCTGAATTACATTCCCGCTGAAAATTGGTTCGTCATTTCGATACCATTGAAGTGATTCATAAAGACGCGATTTTGCAGCACATGTCAGGCTTACATTATCACCCGGCCATGTTGGCTCCTGGAAACTTGTTTTGTTTATGACGTAATCCTCAGTTTGATCATCGATCCACACTCTAGTTATGGCGGAGTCATTTCCATATTGGTTACTTGCTACACATTGGACAATACAGGGTCCAGATGGCTTAAAGATCATCGTTGAGCTTCGTGTTCTACGTGTAAATGGGACGTTTTCAATACTAACATTATACAAATCAAATCTTTCATTGGAACAATTCCATGGATGCTTAGGATTACATAACATGTAGAAGAATTTGACGATCCTATCTTCAAGTGTAGTATGGTAACACATAATTGTAACATTCTGGCCATGCATTATGTGTGTTTGAAATCGCTCCATTCGTGCGACTGGACGAGAAAAGTGTGTAACCGAAATCCATTGAGTTTTTTTTTTTGAATTGCCGAATACATCATAAACTTCACATGTATACAAATCATTGTCCTCGTAGGTCATAAATTGTATAATCAACTGAATGATTCCAATTTGTAGCTCAGCACAGTCAGGGTGGCTCATTTTTTTCATGTTCGTTACAGTAGCTATATTTAGCTTGTCAAAATCGTAACCTGTCCATCTCATTTTGTAGTGAATACCTTTAGGCACTACCACAGAGCAGCTTAGAGTCAAATCATCACCTTGTTTAATAACCATACTAGAATGCGAAACTATTTGTATTTCAGGTTTTATTACTAATCTTTCGTATGGTAAAATTTTCAGATGAAATTTATGAATAAAATCTTTATTTTCGATCCGTGTCCGACAAATAAGAGTCGTTCCATTCAGAGATGGATAAAACATGTGAATTGTATATCCGATCGTATCGTTGTATGTGTAAGGGACGCCAAGAGAGGAATTATTTTCCCGAAGTAATTCGATGCGTAGCGGTATGTAACTCGGCTTACAAGGAATAATCGCTTTCGAGTACTGCCATACTGTCAAGTTGTAGTCAGCGCTAGGTACTAGGGGTTGTTCAGTGTCTTTCACAAAAATATGCAGTTTATAAGCCAATCCGACTTTAGCCAGCTGCTCTAAATCATCTTTTGCGCTATATATTGCAGAAGCGCAGAAATAAGTTGAAACATTGTAGACACTCGCAGCTTGGATATACAAAATGTTAGTTTTTTTTTATTTTTTGAATATTCAAATATTTTATCCAGATCAATGATTTCATCATTTGTTGCACTCACTTTAAACCACTTTGGTACATAGTCTGATCCACAATCAAATTTATATTCAACAGATAAGTTGAGAGTAGCAATGTTTTTATTGAATAATTCACCATTCAATTTTATCTTCCGGAGCATGAAAAAATGTCCATAGCAAGGGATAACTACAATGAATAGGAAACATATTTGATGCGAAAGTTTTTTCATTTCGATTTAATATTTCCCAAGTTTTTCTGTAAACGGAAAAAAAAATTATAATAATAAGAATAATATAGTGTAACAGAGACGAATTTTCAAATTTAAATTGTAACAGTTGAAAGTCGCCTAAAACACTAATCTCGTCATAGACTGTACCATAAAAATATAACAGAATTATAATTCGGTGCAAAGCCCAATCATATGATACTCTAGATGAAATGGGAAAGAGTTTAATATACTGAAAATATGTCACCTCAAATACTTTCGAATAGTGTTTTGTGAGTTCTGTATGGGAGGTGGTGGAAGGGAACGTCGCATGTAAAATATTTTGTGCTGAACTTAAAATTTGTAGTTTCTATTATTTTCAAATAACTGGGACATATTTTTCCTGCAATTGAAATTTGTATGGGAGCTGGCAGAGGAAATGGACGGTATTATATGATTTTGGAACCGCTTATCAAGATTTTTATTTATTTATTATTATTATTATTTTTATTATCAACATGCTTTGTTTCAATTTCAAAGTCGATAGCTTTCATTTTTTCGAAGGCCTTTCTTAATTTTATTATATAGATATTTGTATAGGAGGGGATAGATGGAGTGCAGTGAAGCTAATAGTTTTTTTTAGTATTTATTGCAATTATTAAGGGACAAATTCTGACAAAATTTGTTCTTGCTTTAATGGAAATCGATATAATGCATTTACCAAAATTATGCATTTGTATGGGAGGTGGTAGGAGGAGTATACGTATCAAAACAAAATTTTCGCTGTCAATGATATTTCTATTATTAAACTTTCAACAAAACTCCTAGTCGATAGCTTTGACAGTTTCGAAGAAACATAATTTCATTAAGATTTCAAAATTTCGTGAAATTTGTAGGAAGTAGAAGGAGAGAGGTGAAGTTGATGATTTTCTTAAGATTAGTTGCAATTATAATGAAATTAACACTGGCAAAATTTTATTCATTTAGCTTCGCTAGTTTTAATGAAAATCGAATACATACATTTTTGAAAGCTGTGCATTTGTATGAAAGGGTTCGAAGGAGTGAGGGGATCAGATCGATATTTTGTGATATTAATGATACATATATATTCTTATACTGTGACCCAAATTTCAAGTAGATACCTTAGATAGTTTAGTACAAAAAAAAAATCAATTTCTTAACATTTCGAAATTTTGTGAAATTTTTTTGGGAGGGGGTAGAAGGAGGGGTTAGAAGGAGGGGTAGAAGGAGGGGGGGTGTAGCCCGTTCAAGAACCTAAGGCTAATGTTTTGTTAAAAATAACACATCACCAAAACATTCGAGAGTTATGTTGTAGACAGAAGGACAGGCAGACGGTCAGACGGAATCGAGGTTTTTTGAGCGACAACAAATATTTCTGTATCCTTGGCGGCTCTGTGCGAGCATTATTTCTTAGCGCTATAAACGGAAAGGCAAACACAATGTACTCTCAGATTTCACCTAGAGTATAAGCAGGTGGCACGTTACGCGACTACTACGCGAAAATAAAAAAATAAATTAAAAAGTGTGCAACGCGGTCGTTTTTATTTTTACCCATTACAGGTGTGGGGTAGATGTTAAAAAAAACATAACAGGGCTACGACTGGGCGTAAAGCCCAATCATGCGATACTCTAGATGAGAGAGGAGTTTTTTTATTTTTAGAAATTTTGTAGGGGAAGTGACGACTTTGAACTAATTTTTTCACATCACTCTAAGGTTTTATACAAAATTTAGGATTCAATAATTTAATAGGTACTGAGAAAATTAGTGTATTGCATTAAGTGAAATTGTGCAGTTTGTATGGGAGGTGGTAGAAGAAGTGGCGAGTTCTTAAAGACTTTTCCGGAAATAACTATAAGCATCATACGCTTGTTATGATTTAAATTGTAGATCCGTAGTATTCACACTTTCCAGGAAAATCCACTTTTTGTACAATTGTGTCAGATCGTATAGTATGTATGTAGTCTAATCTTTTTTGGCATTACTAGTAACTTTAGATTAATATTATGTGCACAATTTCAGCTCGATAAATTTTATATGCAGAGTAAAATTGGTTTGGAGTATTTCATGAAAAAGTGCAGTTTGTATGGGAGGTGGTGAAATTCATAGATTGTAATTATAATAAAAGTAATATACTCCAAGTTTCAGATCAATAGCTTCTATACTTTTGGAGCAAATCCTTTTATTGTCAAATTGCAATTATGTCATTTTGTATAAGAGGGGATAAAAGGGGTAAAGATAATCGTCAAATTTTTTTTTTATCTCACTAATGACTCCAAATAAGTGATTGATGTACAATATGAGCTCGATAAATTTTATACGTACTGAGTGAATAGGTTTAGAGCATTTCATGAAAAAAGTACAGTTTTTTTGGGAGGGGGTGAAAGGAGAGGAGGGACACAAATTTTTTCTATACCGTAGATAGAAATTGTTATAAAAATAATATATTCCAAATTTCAGACTAGTAGCTATTATACTATGCGAGGAAACACCTTTATTGTCGAAATGCGAAATTGTGTCATTTTGTATGACATGGGGTAGAAGGGGTACAGCGATTTGGCCCGTTCACGAACTTGACATTATTTTTTTGTTAAAAATGACGTCTATAAAATTTTGAAGTTTTAGCTTAACGCGGTCTCAGCGCATGACGGACGGAACTTCTTTATCATTCGTTTTTTTCTCCGATCCTTATTTCTTAGCGTTACAAACTTTAGAGCAAACTTATAATACTCTCAGATTTCATCTAGAGTATAAAAAAGATCTGACTTCCAGTTTTAAAACAGACAGCGGCTTAAGCAAGGTAACTGCCTCGCACCATTGCTTTTTAACTTGATACTGGAATAAGTTGTTCGGAAATTTCCTTTTGATATGAAGGGCATACTATGCTTCAAATGCACTCAACTCGTAAGCCGACGTCACAGATATCCTCGCAAGATCTCTGGAGAGAGATAAGAAAGCCGAATTCATATAGCTAGGGCCGAACCTATCAAACGATGGAAGCGGCCCATCCAAATTAAAAGAAGGATAATGATGGCAAACAAGAACGTACACAGGAAAACAAAACTTAAGATATATGAAACGATCATAAGTCCTGTGCTATGCTATAGCAACGAGACATGGACATTAACTCAGGCGTCCGAAAAACTACTTAACGCCTTTGAAAGAACCGTCAGAAGAATTCTCGGACCTGTGGGTGGAAGACTCGATATGGAGAATACGATACAATACAGAATTGTATGCCATCTTCGACACTCTAGAAGCGTCAACCCTCATAAAATTTCAAAAGTTACAATAGGCTGGTCATGTGGAGCGGATGGATGACGTAAAACTTCCCAAACGCATACTAAAAGGGAAAGTCAACGGACAGTCAAAAAACTAAGGATGCACTGGGAGGATTTGATTGACACAGACAGCAAATTACTGCTAAAACTTTCAAACTGGAGGACGTGGTCACTAAATCGAGATGGATGGAGGCATTCAGGAGGCCGAAGACCGATTTGAGCTGTATCTCCATCGTAAGTAAGTGAAAAAGCCTGGACGAACTATTTTGGGCAATGGAAATTCCTTTTATGGAAAAAACATAACAGGATTACAATTGGGCGTAAAGCCCAGTCGGCTACTCACTAGGCTACACCCTTGGCTAAATACATGATATTGTATTATAAAAATTGTTATTAAAGGAAAGAAAAGTTTGACCAAGTTCTTAGCTGGAATTGAAACTCGTTATGAATATTGAATCTGGAAATATTTTCTTTAACACTACTTACTATTAATTCTTTTCAAAATAGTTTGAAAATTTAAAATCACTGAAGAGTCACGTAAAAATTTTCTTTAACGTTGACTGAAGTGTTCAAACTACAAAACTGAACAAAGTACAGCAAAATATGTTTTCAAGTTTATAAGATTGCTGGAAATATGCTTATCTGCATTATTATTTTTTACCTTATCTTTACTTTCTTCCAAATATCGCTCCGACCAGAAAATAATTTAATATTTTTTTTTCATAAGTAGTGTTTTGAATTTTTTAATCTATTAACTATTATCGTTGGTATAACATATAATGAATAAGTGCTCTTAACTAATGTTAAAACGGAAACTTACGCTGTTTTGCACTTTTATCGTTATAATACATTATATGGGACTTATAATCTGCTAAGTATTATGGCTCTTTGAACACAATGCTTTCTGTTTTGTTGGTATCAGAACCATAAATTATTAAGAACGAAACCATGATACTCGTATTTGTATGGGACAGGAGTCAAATGAATCCGGAGATTTGAAATCTTATTGAAAAGCGTTAAGGACAAATGAATAGCTGTAATTTGTGTTAATTAAAAAAAACCCAAATACAATAACAATAAGATTAAAAACATAATAGGACTACGATTGTGGGGAAAGCTCAATCATACGATACTATAGATGAAATCGAAATTTTTGTGATCTTAAGAAATTTTTTATGGGGAGTGTTAGAAGGGGTGACAGCATTTAGCTTATTTGTTTCACGTCATGCTAGAGTAGCTATAAAAATACTTTGTACCAAATTTAAGTTTCAAAAATGGAATAGCTATTGAGAAAGTTAGTGCATTGGTTTCAGTGAAATTGTGCAGATTGTATGGGAGGTAGAGGGAGTGGGGGCTTTTTAGTGATTTTTCGAAAAACAACTATAATTATAATAAAATTGACACATTAAAAATATCAAATTTGTAACTTTTATATTTTTCAAGAAAATCGAATATTGGAAAAGCTTCGATGAAAAATTATTCTGGCATACGGTGTAAAAGGGAAACAGTTCCACTTTAAGAAGGTCTTTATACTCAATAGATGGTTTCTGTTCGCTTTCTATTACTCAGTCCTCTATAACATTTGCAAATATTTGTCAGCCGCAGCCAGTACAACTGAAAAATATACCAGCTTCTCCACTCGTTATGGTCGTTTTCACTCCCCTTCTCTTATCTACCTAATCACATTCCTTCCCTCCATGACAATTTGTTTTTGTGCAATGCACAAATGCACATAAAAGCCGAAATTGCCTATAACACAGGTCATTCTTTGAAAAAAAAATATGATTTTGTGTGACATTGTATGAGAGGAGGTACAAGGAGAGAAGCTAATCGGTTTACTTTTCCTTGAAATTATTTATAATACCAATAAAGGATTTGGTACATAATATGAGCTCGATAAATGTTATACGTACTGCATAAATTAGTTTACAGTATTTCATGAAAAAGTACAGTTTGTATGAGAGGTGGTGGAAGCAGTGGGAGAATTGAAATAATTTCAATAACATAGATCACATTTATGATAAAAAAAATTAAATTCTCAATTTCAAATTATTCGCTCCTACGGTTTTCAAGAAAATTTGATTGCTATAAATTTTTGAATCGATTCATTTTGTATGGCAGGGGTAGAAGGCGTGGAGTTATTGAAATATGACCAAACGCAGATTACATGTCGAAGCATACCTAATATACTGCGAATGTTTCATTATAATCGGTTAAGCCGTTTTACGTGAAAGCCGGATAGACATACTTACAGATAGATAAAAAGACAAACAGACAGACAGAGAAGATTTCTAAAAACGTGAGTATTGTCCAAATAAAACAAAGCACTAACTTATAGTCATTTATAAACAAATAACAGACAGCCACTACAATTATATTTATATGTATAGATATTTGCACAAGATTTTTTTTTAATTTCTGTTTATTATTACAGTTGTTTAGTACTTTTTTATATGTAAGCAGTTTTAAATGAAATCCCAAAAAAACTACATTATGTATTTTATAACAAATTGGAATGAATTCTATCTAATTTTTATGGGTTTGTATAAAAATAATTAATTCGTTGTACCGCGTTTCGGTTTACGGTCAACTTTTCCAGAACGTCATCATCAATGGCGCGACAGCCCAAATCGGGCCTTGGCCTCCTGAAGTCGTCGCCTCCAATCGTCTCGATACAAAGACCGCGTCCTCCAGCTGCTAATTTTTAGAATGGCTTTGCTGTCTTCATCAACCGAGTCTTCCCATCGCTTGCGTGGTTTGCCTACTGGCCGGTTACCACTCCCTTTGCCTTTAAGAGCACGTTTGGGGATTCTTCTGTCTTCCATTCGCTCTACATGGCCAGCCCACTGCAGTTTACGTAACTTGATGAACGTTAAAGCTTCTGGCTCGTCGTAGAGTTGATACAACTCATGGTTGTATCTTATTCGCCATTCCGTTCCTTCCTTCACAGGTCCCAAAATTCTTCGGAGGACCTTTCTTTCGAATGCGTTAACTGCTTTTTCGGAAGTTCGCGTTAATGTCTACGTCTCGCTGCCATAACAGAGCACAGGTCGTATAATAGTTTTATAAATCCGCAGCTTATTGTTCCTGTGCACTTTCTTGGATTTCATTATTGGAAGTACCGAATAATACGTCTTACTTGCAAGTATTATCCATCGTTTGATTTCGTCTGTTTCATTACCGTCCTTTGCTAGATTAGCCCCAAGATATATGAAGTTGTCCACACTCTCCAAATTATATTCCGCAATTGTTATGTTTTGTCTGATTGGCGTTCTCCTTCTTGTTTGCGTCATTACTTTTGTTTTGCTTTCATTAATGCGCAACCCGACTTCTTTTGCGGCGGAGTCAAGATTGACAAATACCTGCTTAGCACTAAGGAAGGATCTTGCTAGAATGTTAATGTCGTCAGCGTATGCTACTAGTTGGGTGGACTTGAATAGTAGTGTCCCGTTGGTGTCGACTGGGATTTTTCGGACGACATACTCTAGTGCCAAGTTGAAAAGCATAGGGGCTAGACCATCTCCCTGCTTTAAACCACATTCCGTTCGAAAGCTGGTTGTGGAATCGGTTTGTATTCTCACTTGGAATTCAGTGTTCGTCATTGTGAGTTTTGTTAGTCGGACTGGTTTTGGAGGAATTCCAAAGTCAAGCATGATTTGGTACAGTACGCTCCTGTCGATACTGTCGTATGCTTGTTTAAAATCTACGAATATTTGGTGCACGTCTGTGTTATATTCCCAGCATTTCTCAAGCACCTGTTTCACCGAGAATATCCGGTCTGTTGTAGATCGTCCGGTTCTGAATCCGCCTTGGTATTCGCCAATTATTTGATTAGTATAGGGCTTAAGACGACGTTCAATAATTTTTGTCAGTAGTTTATAGGACGTACACAACAATGATATACCTCTGTAGTTCTCACAGCAGAGTTTGTCTCCTTTCTTGTAAATTGGACATATAATACTTTTTCGCCAGTCGTCGGGTATGATTTCCTCTGTCCAAATTTTGCATATCATGTTGTGCAGTATTTCAGCGACACAGTTTCCACCGTTTTTCAGAAGTTCAACTGGTATCTCGTCAATTCCCGGCGCTTTGTTTCGTTTTTGGTCACATAGGGCTGCTTTTATTTCAGCAAGCGTGGGTGGTATCGATGATGGTTCATCATTGTCAGTTGAGGCTTCAATTGAAATGTTGTCTGTCGTTATCGGTGCTACTGGGATGGGATTCAAAAGATGTTCAAAGTATGAAGCCCATCTCCTTTTGATTTCTTGTGCGTCGCTGATGATGTTGCCCTCTGCGTCTTTGCAGAGACTGGTTTTTGGTTTATATCCCTTTTTCAAGTCTTTTACTATGGCGTATGCGTCCCGCGTATTATTTTTTCTCATGTCGTCGTCCATTTTTTGTATCTTGTCATTATGGTACTTCCTTTGTTTTCGTCTGCAGGTCTTTTTCGCATATCGCCTAAGCTCGTCATATCTTTCTTTTTTGGCTCGTGTTGGTCGTTCAGTAAAAATTTTGTAAGCCTCGTTCTTTCTATCTATTGCGTCACGACATTCTTGGTCGAACCAATCATTACTTTTTCGCCGTGCTTGATATCCTAATACCTCTTCCGCGGAGGATTTGATGCCGTCTCGTATTTTCATCCACGCATTATCCACTGGCATATTTTGGATATTTTCATATATTGGTGTCAGGTGTTTATTACATGCTAGCATGTAAGCCTGCGCCACCGTTTTGTCGTTAAGCTTGTCGACATTGAATTTGCGAGCTCTACTCGTTTTCGAATACCCACGACAAGCTATTTTGCATCGATACTCAGATGTAAAACTGCCGCACAGTTCAGACGTGTTTTCGCGTAGCTCCACAAATTAATAAATTTTTAATTCTTTATCAATCAATAAATCATAACTCGGTCAAGTTGTGTTTACATTTTTCGTTGTATAAGTGCTTACTGTGCCGATTTCGTCGTCGTGCAGTTATTTATTTTTTTTTTTTTTTTTGTTTTTAAATTTGCGTAACCTTGAGCTATTAATTAACAAGTTTTGTGTACCTGAATTAAATTTAATCTTAATCAACGTTCAATTTTTTTTATATTGGTCAATCAATATCTGCATCGTTAACGACAGGAATCTATTGTTTTTCATTCATAGTGACAATTATACAGTATTTGATATGTCTTCTTCATTGAAATCGTCGACCAACACGCTGTGTGGCGTCTGTGCTAAAGCTGTTAGAAATGAGAACAGTTTTAAGTGTGATGGAATTTGTGAGCGAATTTTTCATACTGATTGTGTCACATCCAATTCAAGTAGTTTTACATGTGCCGAATGTTGTGCAATTAAGCCGTGTCACATTTTGAAACTTCTAAATCTAACTTCGTCTCAATTTAATTCAAACAATAGTGCGTTAGACGATTTAAAAAGTGCTTGCACATTTATCGCGAACAAAGTTAATATTCTCGTGGATAACATATCGAACTTAAGTGACTGTATCGACGAGTTTCGCGAATATGGGTCGCAACTCGATAAGCTTCACTCATGTTGCAATTTAATACAACACGATGCAACAAAATTAACCAAAAAATGGACACAAGCAGATTTAAAATTAACAACAATCCTGGATAGTTTATCTGACAACGCCTCGGCCTACGGATTGCCTACAACGGACATCGTTCTTTCTTCGGAGGTCAATGCTGTTACAAGCAAACTTGACAATATCCAAGATGGTATCAAGTCAGTTAAATTACTTGTTGCTGAAGTGGATAAATCTCTTGTAACAGTTTCTAATCGTTTGGATCATGCTTCCGGATCTGAAATCAAACGATCTAACGATTTAACGTCGAATCTTGTTGAATTTGAACGCGAACTAGCCGTCACTCGCTTTGTTTGCAGGGATGAATCACGGAAACCCTCTATATTGCAGCCTCCGCAAGAAAATTTGCATATTCATACTGTTTCGGTATCACCTAAGCAAACATTCTCGCTGCCAAAGGTACATTTACCGGGAGAAGATCATATTGCACCAAAAAATTCACTGGTAAAATTTAACACAACGTGGTCGCAAACTGATTGGGATGCCAGAATAAAGAAGCTTAATAGTATGAATAAGCAAGAATCAAGTAACTCGCAGACACTTTCATACTTTGTTACGAAAGCTCCTCCAAACGTAGATGAATTATGGCTATGCAAAACCCTTGTGGAACAGTTTTCGATAAAAGGCTGTACGTGCAAAATTTTACCAACACGCCGACTTAGTGGGATTACGCCGAGATATACCAATTTTAAATTGCAGATGCCTGAGCAATACGACTGGCTCTTTTTTAACCTAAAATCGGATGTCTTCAAATGGAATGACATGGAGATCCGACACTGGAAGGCAAATTCAAAACTTAGTAATTATGGCAAGATTAAAATGATAAATAATAATAATAAGAGTAACAATAAAAATAACAATAAAAATATCAATAAAAATGTAAGTAAAAATTTAAGTAAAAATGTAAAATCTCAAGTCAATCTCACTAATAGCAAGAGCAATAACATAATTCAAAAATCGTTTGTGGCAACCAACAGCGCTAACAAAAAAAATAAAATCACCGATCGTAGTAAGACATCTCTTTCAAATCCATCCATAAAATCTGCCAACATAAAAAATAAAGTCCCCCATAGTAGTGGGACATCTCTTCCCATTGCAAGTCCATCCGTTGACACTTATGATAACTTCGTGCGTGGAGAAATAATTTACCCGTACCGCAATACTTCAAACAGAACTCCGTCTCTCGTTAACATCACCGAAAGCAATAAGCCCCCGAGCGAAACTCCAGATGTTACCATCAGTAGTCCTAATAGTACTTCATTCCTTGACCCTCTACTTCCGCCAGTTGTGAAGCTTACTATAAACTCAGAGGGATCTGCCGAAAATAGATATTTACTGTCGCGGTTAAGAGAACACCGAATTTTTGACAATGTGCGGCTATATCTCGCTTACCTACATAACAAATCTGACACGACCTGCGTAAATGGCAAAACTAGGACTAGTACTATTCTGTCTATTCAACAAGAAGGACTTCCAACTGACATTACGAGCTTACGACAAATTTATACACGCTTTCATGAGCAATTTAGCCTTTCTCCTGAGCAAGTTCAGAAAGACCTCGAAGCTTTTGGCTCACATGTTTCTTCAAGGCATATCTCTGATCTTCAAAGAAGTCGTGAAGATCATAACAGATTTTTTCGTGCCTAAAGGTCTTGCTAATTTGAATGTTGATGCGCCTACGGACCTTTCTATGATTATTGATTCACCTAATGACCTACATCATAATTTTGGTAGGAATCTGTGTAACCTTAAGCGTGTAAGAACTAACCCCGATCTTTTTAATGTCAAAGAATTAAATTTTTATTTTCACAATATGTCAGGGATGAGAAGTTCTCTGCCTCAATTTCGTAATGATTTGGCTAACTGTCCCTATGACATTGCAATGATTACAGAAACTTGGCTCCTAGAATCGCATTTAGATGCGGAAATCATCCCTTCTGGTTGGTCTATTTTTCGGAAAGATAGATTTAAACCGTCGCACTTGGTTGATCAGCGAGGAGGTGGTGTCTTCATTGCTGTAAACAATAGACTCTCTAGCTATCCCATAGCTGTTCAGTTGCCCATTAATGCGTTTTTTGAGATTTGTGCATGTAGAATCCAAATTTCATTTTTATCTGAAATTCACTCTCTTGGTTTGTTCCAAATATGTGATAAAACTAATAAATTTGGAAATGTTTTGGATCTCGTTTTCACCAGTGTTACTTCAAATTTTTCATTAAATGAAGCAACCTCTACTTTGACTAAAAAGACGAGTGTTTTTCACAATATACTATGCTTAAATTATTCCTCTTCTTTACATGATTTTCGCAGTGACTCTAACAAGATCATAGCCTATGATTTCACCAACGCTGACTATGAAATGATAAATCTTGAAATTTCAAATTTAAAATCTTCAGTCAATAATAGTGTTGATGTGAATAAAAGTGCTGAAAATTTTGTTGCCTCTTTGATGGTTATAATAGATAAACACACCCCTAAGCGTATTAGTACCAAGTTGTCTTGTCCTCCGCATATGGATAAAAGTCTTAGAATATTACGTAACAAACGTAACAAATTCTACAGGAAATGGTGTAAATCTAAATCAGTCGAAGATCATATTGCATTTCTGCATCTGCGTGAACAATTCGATGTTAGTGAAAAGGAAGCCATAAAACTCCATAACCTTAAAATGGTAAATAGCTTGATTGATCACCCTAAAATGTTTTGGCAACATATTAATGACAAACGTGGTACAAGTAGCTATCCGGCTTCTATGAAATTTGGTGATCGCTCATCTTCTGATCCTAAAGAAATTGCAAACTATTTCGCTAACCACTTTAATTCCAAATTTTCTAAGCCTTTCAAGTTCGATCCTGGTAAGTTTTCCCATATACCTCTTCAGGATCCGAAATTAACTAACTTGATCCTGACTATTGACCAAATAACTTCTGCACTGCTTGATATAAATATTCATAAAGGTGCTGGACCTGATCTCATTCCCCCAATTTTTCTGAATAAAACCGCCTCTACTTTACCTCGATTACTACTTCCTTTGTTTAATGCGTCGCTTCAGCAATCCATTTTTCCAATATGCTTTAAATTGGCGCATATAACACCAATTTTTAAGTCTGGAGATAGATCTGACATTCGTAATTACAGAGGAATAAGCATTTTATCATCTATTGGCAAGATTTTCGAAAAACTGGTTGCGGGAGTACTAATAGAAACCGTAAGTCCTTTTATTCACCCTTGCCAACATGGCTTTCTGAAGGGTAAGTCAACTGTTTCCAATCTTTTGGAATATTCTACATTCATTAGACAAAAAATTGGTAAAAGTAACCAGGTAGACTCTGTGTATACAGATTTTTCTAGCGCCTTTGATGTAGTAGATCACGGTCTGCTTCTATTCAAGTTAGAGCGTTATGGAATTAGCGGCAGTTTCTTGAAGTGGTTGAAGTCTTACTTGGCGGATCGTACACAAAAAGTTAGATTTTTATCGCATCTATCCAAAGTGACGACAGTCTCCTCTGGTGTTCCCCAAGGTAGCATTTTGGGCCCCCTTTTATTTATAATTTTTATTAACGACGTGCCATTACTTTTAAACGAATGCAATTCATCCTTTTATGCTGATGATTTAAAAATCTTCAAAACTATCGAATCAAATCGAGATTGCATCATATTGCAAAGCAATATTGATATTTTATCAGAATGGTGTTTGAATAACGCTATGCAATTGAATGTTAATAAATGTGCAGTAATAACCTTTTCTAGAAAAAAGTCTGGCACTTTTAATTTTGTCTATAATATTAGCAATGAAAATTTAAAACGTGTCTCTCAAATCAAAGATCTTGGAGTAATATTTGATGCTAAGTTGTCTTTTAAATCCCATATTGATAAAATTGCGAACAGTGGTATGGCTATGCTAGGTTTCATTAAGAGGAGAGTCAAGGAATTTAATGACCCACACCTGTGTAAATCTCTTTTCTGTGCGTTGTTGTTACCGCTGCTTGAATATGCAAGTGTTGTTTGGTCACCTTCTACTCAAATCGACTCGTACAGAGTTGAAAGAGTACAAGTTCAATTTCTTCTGTTTGCTTTACGAAGTCTTCAGTTTAGTAGCTACCGGTTGCCCTCTTATAAATGTCGGCTACTTCTGCTCAATATGACCACTCTCGAGAGAAGAAGAGAGCTTGCTTCTGCTACTCTTGCTTTCGATCTGATTAAGTCAAACATGATTTCGAGCGAGCTCCTGCCCCGCTTTATATTTGTTGACCACAGATTTAATTTTCGAGACAACAGGATCTTGAAAAGTGAAACTCACCCTACTGATTTTTTGATGAATGATCCTATTGCTTGCGCTATAAAAAACTTCAATTTGCATTCAGACTGCTTCAATAGTTCTGTAAGCAGAAATACCTACAAAGATAAAATAATGACTAAATTTAAGACATTATTTAAAAATAATATTTAGGTCTTAGTTTTAATGTAATCTTTATTTGTTTTGATCTTAATTGTTCAAATTTGTTGTTAAGTAATGGTTAAAATTTTTTCATAAGCTTAGTATTAAGATTCTTTTTTTTTTTACTATATTTTTGTAAAATAGACTTAACTTGTCTATCTATATTAAATAAAATAAATACTTAGCTCTGACTAGATAGTGATCAGAGTCACAATTCGCACCGCGGAGAGTTCGTACATCAAGTATGCTGGAAGCAGCCCTTTCCTCAATAAGAACGTGGTCTATTTGGTTGAAGGTGTGACCATCTGGTGATGCCCACGTTCGTTTGTGAATATCGCGATGTGGGAAGCACGTAGAGCTTACTATGATATTTTTGCTGCTTGCGAAGTCAATAAGACGTTGGCCATTGTCGTTGGTTATGTCATGGAGACTGTGCCCTCCTGTTGTTCCTCTATGAGCCTCCTCCTTTCCGACTTTTGCATTAAAATCCCCTAAGACAATTTTTAGGTCATTCGAGGGCAGTGGGTCATAGGTTGTCTCTAGGGTGGCATAAAATTCGTCTTTAGTTACATCGTCCTTGTCTTCTGTTGGTGCGTGAACGTTGATCAACCAAGTGTTGAAAAATTTAGTCTTTATTCGGATTGCACACAATCTTTCACTTATTGGTTTGAAGGTCGTGACCTGCTGTTTAAATTTTTTGTCAACGACAAAAGCGACTCCAAACTCTCTGCTTCCCGACAATTTTCCACTTGGATAGATTGTGTGTGATCTCATGTCCATGATTTCGCTACCGAGCCATTTCGTTTCTTGGATGGCAGTTATGTTGATGTTGTGTTTTGCCACTTCTTCGAGAAACTCTTTCAGAGCTCCTGTCCTAAATAAGGATCGCACATTCCAAAATCCAATAGAGTAGTCCATTTTTCGTTTGCGGGGTCGTTGCCGTTGAGTCCATCCTTTCCGAGGCTGTTCTTCAGGTTTCTGGACAGTGTTCTTTTTCCGGTGATGCGTTGTCGGCGCCTCGCCCAACCCCCGACCTGGAGGACCGGTCCTACTTATTTATTACACCCTAGTAGAAAAAGGGTGGGGGTTTTGAGCTAAATATGACATGCTGGAGTTCTCACAGCTATGCTGCAAGTCCAACTATATCATACTTTTTGCCTACTTCCTGAGACGCACTGGTGTTACTGGCCATTCAGGTTAACTCCATGTTCCCTCCTCCTTTCTCAACTCGGGCTTGGGACCGTCTATGGCGGAGTTTTTTCCAGAACGTATCTAGTCCATAAAGCGATGCATTGATGTATTCTTAATTACCATCAATATTCGTCTATGGAAATAATTACTGGATAGCTCCAAACGATATTCTCCCTGTGGGATGGAGGCAGTAGAGTTCACCCATAGCCAGTCCTGCTCGCCCTAAGAATCTCTCAACTCCATATTAACCAACTACCGCTTAAAAAGGCTGCTAGACGCGACAATTGAAAGGCCATTGAAGATCTGGCCGATAAGGCAAAATCTGCGGTTTACTTTGGAGATATGGGTTCACTATGTGACGAAATCAAAACTAAAAAAAATAACATAACAGGGCTACGATTGCGCGTAAGGCGCAATCTTACGATACTCTAGATGAAATAGAATTTTTTCTGATCCCAAGAAATTTCGCATGGGAAGTGTTAGAAGGGATGACAGCATTGAACTAATTTTTTCCCCATCATGCTAAAGTAGCTATAAAAATGTTTTATACGAAATGCATACTCCAAAAATTGAATGGGAACTGAAAAAATTAGTGAGTTAGATTTAGTGAAAATGTGCAGTTTGTATGGGAGGTGGTAGAAAGAGTTGGGCGATCTTAGTGATTTTTTCAGAAATAACTAGGAATATTGTAAAATTGACATCCCTGAAATTTCAGACTAGTGCCATTTATACTTTTCAAGAAAATCGATTTTTTGTGAAGTTGTGAAGTTGTGTCATATTGTATGGGAGGGGGTAGAAGCAGTGAAGCTAATCAAATATTTTTTTTTGATCTTAGTGATAATGCTAATTAAGAATTTATTACAAAATGTGAGCTCAATAAATGTTATATGTTCTGAGAAAATCGTCTTAGAGCATTTCATGAAAAAGTGTAGTTTGTATGGGAGGTGGTAGGTAGGGTGGAAGGAGAGGGAGGAAGCAAATAATTTTTCTACTGTAGATTAAAATTATTATGAAAAAAACATATCCAAAAATTCAGACTAATGGCTTTTATACTTTTCGAGTAAATCCGTTTATTGTCAAATTGTGAAATTGTGTAATTTTGTATGGGAGGGGGCAGAAGGGGTGAAGCTAATCGTCTAATTTTTTTTGACCTTACTAACAATTTTAAATAAATATTTGGTCCACAGTTTCAGACCGCTGAATTTTATACACACTGAGTAAATTGGCTTAGAGTAATTCATGACAAGTACAGTTTGTATGGGAGGTGGTAGAAGGAGGGGGAGGATATGTAGAATTTCTGCACGGTAGATTGATATAATTATAAAAGTAACTTATTCCAAATTCCAGACCAATAGCTTTTATACTTTTCGAGTAAATCCGTTTATTGTCAAATTGCGAAATTGTGTCATTTTGTATGGGAGGGGCAGAAGGGGTGAAGCTTATCGTTTAATTTTTTTTGGCCTTACTAAAAATGTTAAATAAATATTTGGTGCACAATTTCAGCTCTCTAAATTGTATACGCACTGAGTAAATTGGCTTAGAGTAATTCATGACAAGTACAGTTTGTATGGGAGGTGGTAGAAGGAGGGGGAGGATACGTAGAATTTTTGTACGGTAGATTGATATTATCATAAAAGTAACATATTTAAAATTTCAGGCCAATAGCTTTTATATTTTTCGTGCAAATCCGTTTATTATCAAATTGCGCAATTGTGTCATTTTGTATGGGAGGGGGTAGAAGGGGTGGAGCGATTCGGCCCATTCACGAATTTGACCTTACTTTTTTGTCAAAAACGACGTGTACAAAATTTGAACTATCTAGCTCAACGCGTTCTCAAGCTAGAGCGCGCACAGACGGACGGACGGACGGACGGACGGACGGACGGACGGACAGACGGACGGACATCCGGTTTTGAGATTTTTGAGTGATAATATCAACTTCTGTATCATTCATTTTTTTCTCCGAGCCTTATTTCTTGGCGTTACAAACTTTAGAGCAAACTTATAATACTCTCAGATTTCATCTAGAGTATAATAAAAATAAATAAATTGAACTCCTTTTACTTGTTTATTTGCGTGTCCATCGTGCGCAAATTTAAAAACATTCCGGCGAATTTCAGGCGACGAAAAAAAGCTCCAAGAATTGAAACAGAAGGATGAATTCAACTTCTGCTGAGTGTGAGTTTTTCGATGAAAATGTGCGAGTTAGCACTGGGTTAGGAATACAAAAAATATCTAAGTAACGAGAAATAAGTTTTGTTTAGCTGCTGGAAGAAAAAAAAGGAAAAAAGAAACTCTCAACAAGCTGAGGACCAGAGGAGGGAAAGCAGAGATATATTAGGGCCCCAACGTTAATTTTTTTTATAAAAGTAACATAGGCTTAGTTTTTGTTTGAGAAAGTAAGATTTAAATAAAACTGGTTCTTAAGATTTTATTGATTTTCGATTTTTTTAAACATTTTCTTTGTGTAAAGATTTTTTTTTTTTTTGTTTTTTCTCTTCGTATCGCGATCTATTTTACTTTATTATTTTAATAATAAAGTATTGTGATCGACTTGGAAAAAAAAAAATTTGCTACCCTGAAATTTTGTTTTTTCGCGTTTCATGACTAAATTAGCCTAAAAATGCAAAAAAAAAAATCCGTCTGTCTGTACGCCGTCCGCCGTCCGCCGTACGCCGTCCGCCGTACGCCGGTGTGTACGCTCAGCGCACATTAACTCCCAAACCCTTCAAGATAGAAAGTTCATTTTTTGGGGGATTGTAGATAGTTGCGGATCTCAGGCAGATACGGGTTCAGGGGGAGGCGGGGGGAGCGCTAAAACCGAAAAATACGAATTCAAATATCTCAACCATGGTAACAGCTAGGAAGCTAAAACTCAACATATGTACATATAGAAGGGTTTGTGGAACAACTTTTAAAAACAATTTAATTTTGTTATCCATTGGCGTCCGAAAAGGAGGGGCTAAAAACAAATTGTCGGCCGAATTATTTTTTCAAATGATAATATCTTCGAAATTACTTATTGTAAAAAATTCATATTTTGGGATCGTTAAGGTGGCATATAGTTCCATTGGAATCAGCTTAGAGAGTGGCTAATTATTGTAAGGGGAAGGGTCAGGGGGGGTGCAAAGAAAAACACTTAAAAATGAATATCTCAACTATCTCTTAAGCTATGTAATTGAAACTTGAAACTTATATTAAGCTGTACTGGGAAAATACAAAAAAAATATAATATCTTGAAATAATAGTAGTGGGGGGAAATGGGGAGCATTTCAAAAATGGCGCACTTTTCAAAATTACGAATCCTTATATCTCAAAAAAGAGTACAGATATCAAATCGGCAATTTGTCGGATTGTAGAACTACATAATAGTTAATTTTGATAAAAATTTTAAGTTGGGAGGTGTAAGGGGAGGGAGGTGATAAGTCAATATGTCAAAAATTTTGAGTGATTTTTTTGGGGCTCTGGTAAAAGATACAAAGTTTAAATTTTGCATGTGGATACGTCTATTTAATATACATAGAAAAATAATAACAACTTGATCCACAATTGTTATAAACCGACCCCCCCGATCTAACGTGCGCAAGGTGTGCATTGAAAAAAACACATAAACTGAAAATTTTTGAGTGAAATTTTAAGGTAGAAACTTGAAAATTTGCAAAACGCATTTAAAAAAAACCCGTAAGCAAACGAAATATTAACTGGTTGAAAACCTTTAAAACTTCTACCCCCTCCCATACAAAATTATTTTTTCGACCATTTTTAAGGAATCAATTATCACCTAACTATTAAAAGCTATCAATGTGCAATTCTACATACAAACTTACAAAAATAATTGAAATGAAATTACGTTAAAAGTTTTGAAATCGCGCTTGCCCTTCTACCCCCTCCCATACAAAAGCATGATTTCGATCAATTTTATTAAATCAACTAATAATCAACAAATTAAAAGCTACGAACTTGAAATTTTATACAAGCACCTTACAAAAGATAAAAAAGAAAATTGCGTCACAAATTTTGCAATTTCCCTACCTCATCTACCCCCTCCCATACAAAATTATTTTTTCGAGCATTTTTAAGAAATCAGTTATCAGCTAACTCTTAAAAGCCATCCATTTCAATTTTTGCACGAAAACTTAAAAAAATAATTAAAAACGAAATTCCTTTAAAAGTTTTGCAATCGCGCTTGCCCTTCTACCCCCTCCCATACAAAAGTATCGTTTCGAAATTTTTTTTTTTTTTGTGTCGATCACAATACTTTATTATTAAAAAATAATAAAGTAATTGGAACAAATGAATAAAACGATTTGATTGATCATGTGAAACAAAGCAATCAATGTAACTACAACCGTGATTTCGAAGCACTTTATTTTCCGGTGGGCTTATGCTTTGTATCAATTATTTATAACATAAAAAAAGCATAGAGAACAAATCGACAAAACACGTTATAAAATGTTGGGCAGATACTAACCGGACGAACGACGCGTGCCTTTATGGAGAATAGGGGTCATATTTATGTTTTTTTTTTGTGAGTCAATAAAGATCCGAAGACATTATGTGTATGTACCTATATAACAATCGCACAACTAAAATGAAAACATTATATGCTAACAACAAAGTAAGAAATGTCCATTCTTAATGTCGATCACTGTGCTTTCTATGTATATTTACAAAATAAAATTGCGTTTTCTGTAAAAAAAAAGCTTGGAAAAGACCTGGTTTTCCAAGCTTTTTTTACAGAATGACTTGTGTTATAGGCAATTTGATCTATTATGCACAAAAATAATCATGGAAGGAAGGGATATGATTGGAAAGGGGAGTGAGAACGACCGTAATTAATGGTGTAGCTGTGATATTTTGGAGTTGTACTGCAAATGGTTAATATTTGCAGATAGTATGGGATACCGATTGTTTACTTATCGAATGTATAGATATAAAATTGAAGATCGGTATGCGGTACCACTAAATGGCGTTTGCGCCTTATGCCTCTGTCTCGCTCCGGCTTGAAGTTATCTATTTTCCTTTCAACTTGTCTTTCATCGTGTTACTGTATTTCAGTGGAAATTCGGTACCGGAACAAATAAAGACCTGAAACATAGAAATGGCACAACTTGAAGAGAATAGTTTTCCAATGATATTTAATTTGTTTATTTTGGATCATTGGTTTGGGGTGTAGTGCGGTTACAAAAAAGCGCTTATTCTTTTAAATATGTAGATTGTTATTTTAGCCCATATTAATTGATTTTTTGCAGTGGTGACTGAAAATTTCTTGGAAATTCAATTGAAAGTTATCCATTGCAAATTAATATTATTAAAGTCAGTACTGGATATTGATTTATTTCCTATCCAAACAAAATGTATTAACACACTTACCGAGTATTCAAAAATATTTTCAAATATTTTAATTGGTCAGCTTCGGTTCAGAGTTGTCTTTCAAAATGGTCACCGTGCTAGTGTAAAAGTAAGTGACGATGTAATGTCCATTAATCTTACTTCAATATTCTAATAATAAAGAATTGTGATCGACACAGATCAATAAGATTTGCTACCCAGAAAATTTGATTTTTTTCCGTTCCACTACGATTACTTCTTTTTAATTTTTTGGGCTTTGTGCTAATGTATTATTAAATGATAGAAGCTTTCAACACTTACATCTTATAGCTCTTACTTCATAAAAATTTATGCTTCATCTAACATTCCATAGATGGTTTGCTCAACAGTATTCCATTCCAATCAAATATTATTGAAGTAAATCGTTTTTTTTTTACCTTAAAAGTATAAAGATGAAAGTCTAAATCTCTATTTTACAAGTTCTTCGTGCAAAGAAAAAAAATATAATAAACTGAATGAAATGAAATTAAATTTACAGTTATTTTAAGTCGTCATTTACTTCCCAGGATACGTTCTGGTGAGCTTCTCGAGGAATATACTAATTTCAGAGAATATGGCAAAAATAACAATGATTCTTTTGAGGCAATTTTATGTAAAATTTTTCCAATAATTCCAGTTATAAAATTCATTTAACAAATGAATTGGAATAACTAAAAATCATTCATGAGAAAAAAGCAATACAACAGCTAACTTTCAGTACAAGGAGAAATTACAAATAATATTTACTAATTTTTTACATTTTACAATTTCGATGTTAAACTTTTTTAATATTACGAAAACAGAGTTACGTGTGCTGAAATCAGCTGCGGCATATTTTAAAAGGCGCGAGTAGGATGTCGACATACGCATCGATCGATCTTCAGATTGGGTTTTTCACTCATAATTTAAATTTACTCCAGTAAGGACATTACATATTGATTTTCAACGATCACAGCTCTTCCATCTTTGGCTCCACTTTTTGCTAATTACTATGAGAAAAAGGAATTGCTAAGTAATAAATGAATAAAAAGTGAAATTAATTCCTTACACCGCTTGGTTCATTCGCATGCTTCTTCCAATGTTCCAGAGTCCGTTTGCTCAACAGTATTCCATTCCATATATGTGCCATTTAGACCAATAAAATGCCTAACAATATCGTTGGGCAACATGCTTGCTAACTCGTTCTGCAATTCGTTGAAAGATGGGCGAGATGTTGGTTCCAGTTCCCAACAGTGCAGCATTAGATTGTAAATAGAATCGTTTGCAAATTCCGGCTTATCCATTCGGTAACCGTCTCTAATACGCAGGAACCATTCTTCATTAAGTTCCATTCCCGGATATGGGGACATTGCCAGGGAAAACAATTCCCACATGACTATTCCGAACGACCATACATCAGAAAACGTTCCGAAAACATTTTCGCCAATTGATTCGGGAGCGAGCCATCTTACGGGCAGAAGTGAACTGCCTTGTTTTTTGTAAACGCTGTTTCGATAAAGGGATCGAGATAAACCAAAGTCACACACCTTCACGATATTCTGTTCGCAAAGGAGAACGTTCCGTGCGGCCAAGTCACCATGCACGACTCTACGTGAGGCTAAATATTCCATTCCGCGTGCTATTTGGAATGCCCACGCTATTAGATTAGCTGTACTAACTTTGGACTCACTCTCCGGCTCAGGGTTCAAGTAATTCAAGATCAAATTCAACGCTGTCATGTTTTCGTAGTGAGCACCCTGCGATTCTAGGCTTTGAGTGATTTCGGGATTAAGCTGCTTCGTTTCCGGATCAAATTGATTGACGAAGTTACTTCTATTTTTCTGCAGATGGTCGTGCAAATTGCCGAACGGACAATACTCCAGAATAATCATGATGTCGCGTTTGGCAATATTCTTGGTCACAGCTCCCAGGAGGTTGACTATGTTCAAGTGTCGCCCGAGATTGGCCATAATTTTAAGCTCGGAAACCAAAGCTCTCATGATGTCGTTATCTGCCATTTTGTGGACAACCTTGACTGCAACAACTGTTTCTTCTTCTTCAGGATAGATTTGATGGGCGATGGCTTGCAGGACTACTCCAAATGCTCCTGCGCCCAATTGGCGACCCAATTTCAATTTATTTTTGGGAAACTCGAACTTTTTGTTGTATGCGAGAAATTCGGCTTGTTCGTCCAACGGCAAATCTGGATTGATGCGAACTATAGCACCTATTTCGAAATTGTCCAAACCGGCAGCTTTCAAGTCCTTTCGATGGTTTCGTTCGCGAATATCAAGGAAAATTATGCACGCCACTAGAATGGCAACTAAAGCGATTATTCCTATAGTCGAACCCAGTTGGAAGCCCGTTACAATATTTACAATTTCTGCTGCCTCTCCAATTTTATTTCTAACGACACATTCATAAGTCCCGAAATCGTCTGCTGTAATTTTGCGAATGCTAATGCTGTCGCTACCGTTTTTCCCAGCAAGTTCCGCGCCGTCTTTAAACCAAGCTATGTTGGGGGTTGGCTTCCCTGAAAAATTACAATACAGCTCAAGTGATTCGCCGACACTGCGGACCATGTTTCGAACATTCAGATTTGTATCCGTGATTTTGGGCTTCTGGTATTCTTCCACGCGAATTTCGACAGATTTGTTGAAGACTCCCGTCCCATTTTCTACGCGGCATTCATACGTTCCCGACTGTTTTACTGTTATGTTATGGAAATGTAATTCTGTCCTGAGGGAATATGTGAAGTTGAGTTCAGTTATCTTGATTACATTCCCGCTGAAAGTTCGTTCGTCATTTCGATACCATTGAACTGATTCATAAAGACTCGATTTCGCAGCACATGTCAGAGTTACATTATCACCCGGCCATATTGGCTCCTGGAAACTCGTTTTGTTTATTACGTAATCCTCAGTTTGATCATCGATCCAAACTCTAGTTATGGCGGAGTTATTTCCAAATGCGTTACTTGCTACACATTGGACATTACAGGGTCCAAATGGCTTAAAGATTATCGTTGAGCTTCGCATTGTACTTGCAACATTCGCGTTTTCAATACTTAAATTATGAAAAAAAAATTGTTCATTGGAACAATTCCATGGATGCTTAGGATTACATACCATGTAGAAGAATTTGACGGTGCTATCTTCATATGAAGTATGGTAACACGTAATTGTTACATTCTGGCCATGCATTATGTGTGTTTGAAATCGCTCCATTCGTGCGACTGGATGAGTATCGTATTGAACCGAAATCAATTGAGTTACTTTTTTTGAATTTCCGAATTCATCATAAACTTCACATTTATAAATATTACTATCGTCGTAGATCATAAATTGTATAATCAACTGAATGATTCTAATTTGTAGCTCAGCAGAGTCAGGGTGGCTCATTTTTTTCATGTTCGTTACAGTAGCTCTATTTAGCTTGTCAAAATCGTAACGTGTCCGTTTCATTTCGTAGTGAATATTTTTAGGCACTACCACAGAGCAGCTTAGAGTCAACTTATCACCTTGCTTAATAAAGTTATTAGACTGCGAAACTATTTGTATTTCAGGTTTTATTACAAATTTTTTGTATGGTAAAATTTTCAGATGAAAATTATGAATAAAATCTTTATTTTCGATCCGTGTCCGACAAATAAAAGTCATTCCATTCAGAGATGGATAAATCATGCGAATTGTATATCCGATCATATCGTTGTATGTGTAAGGAACGCCAAGAGAGGAATTATTTTCCCGAACTAATTCGATGCGCAGCGGTGTGTAGCTCGGTTTACAAGGAATAATCGCTTCCGAGTATTGCCATACTGTCAAGTTGTAGTCAGCGCTAGGTACTAGGGGTTGTTCAGTGTCTTTCACAAAAATATGCAGTCTATAAGCAAATCTGACTTTAGCCAGCTGCTCTAAATCATCATCTGCGTCATATAATACAGGAAAGCAGAAATAAGTTGAAACATTGTGGACACTCGCAGTTTGGATATACAAAATGTTGTGATATTTTACATTTTTAAAAAATCTGACTGTTTTATATAAATGGAGATAAATGGATTCATCATGTGTTGCACTCACTTTCATCCACGTTGTTTTCATGTCGGATTCGCAATCCAATACATATTCCATAGATACGTTTAGAGTAACAACGTTTTCATTTAATGATTCACCATTTAATTTTATCTGGAGCATGCGCATTTGTCCATAGCAAGGGATGAGTACAATGAATAGGAAACATATTTGATGCGAACGTTGTTTCATTTCGATTTAATATTTCCCAAGTTTTTCTGTAAAAGAAACAAAAAAATAATAATAATAAGAATAATATAGTGTAACAGAGACGAATTGTCAAATTTAAATTGTAACAGTTGAAAGTCGCCTAAAACACTCATCTCGTCATAGAACGTGCTATAAAAACATAACAGAATTATAATTCGGTGTGAAGCCCAAATGTATGATATTCTAGATGAAATGGGAAAGAGTAATCTCAAATACTTTCGAATAGTGTATTGTGACATCTGTACGGGAGGTGGTGGGGGCGAATGGGGTTTGTAATTTTTGTATATGACACCGAATGTTGCATGTAAAACATTTTGTGCTGAACTTAAAATTTGTAGTTTTTATTATTTTCAAAGAAACGGGACATAGTTTTCCTGAAATTGCGCATTTGTATGAGAGCTGGCAGAGGGAATGGAGGGTTTTACATGATTTGGGAACCGCTTATCAAGATCCTTCTACCATGCTTTGTTTAAATTTCAAAGTCGATAGCTTTCATTTTTTCGAAGGAAAAATGCTTTTCTTAAATTTATAATATAGATATTTGTAAAGGAGGGGTTAGAATGAGTGCAGCGAAGCTAATAGTTTTTTTTAGTATTTATTGCAATTATTAAGGGACAAATTCTGAATTTTAAATTTCTGCTTTTTCTTACTTTAATGGAAATCGACATAATGCATTTACCAAAATTATGCATTTGTATGGGAGTTGGTACAAGGAGTATAAGGATCAAAACAAAATTTTCGTTGTCAATGATATTTCTATTATTAAACTTTCAACAAAACTTCAAGTCGATAGCTTTAACAGTTTCGAAGAAACATAATTTAATTTAAATTTTGAAAATTTCGTGAAATTTGCAGGGAGTAGAAGGAGAGTGGTTAAGTTGATGATTTTCTTAACACTGGCAAAATTTTATTCATTTAGCTTCGCTAGTTTTAATGAAAATCGAATACATACATTTTTGAAAGCTGTGCGTTTGTATGAAAGGGGTAGAAGGGGTGAGGGACCAGAATAATATTTTGTGATATTAATGATACATGTATATTGTTATACTACATATGACCCAAATTTCAAGTAGATACCGTAGTTAGTTTAAAAATAATCATTTTCTTAAAATTTCGAAATTTTGTGAAATTTGTTTGGGAGGGGGTAGAAGGAGTGGGGGGATGTAGCCCGTTCAAGAATCTAAAGCTAATTTTTTGCTAAAAATAACACATCACCAATTTCAGATAGCTCAAAGCGTTCGAGAGTTATATTATAGACAGAAGGACAGGCAGACGGTCAGACGGAGTCGAGACTTTTGAGCGATAACAAATATTTCTGTGCCCTTGGTAGCTCTGTGCGAGCATTTTTTCTCAGCGTTACAAACGGTAAGGCAAACACAATATACTCTCAGATTTCACATAGAGTATAAGCAGGTGGTACGTTACGCGACTACTACGAGAAAATTAAAAAGTGTGCAACGCGGTCGTTTTTAGTTTTACCCATTACAGGTGTGGGGTAGATGTTTAAGAAATAATATAACAAGAATACGATTAGGTGTGAAGCTCAATCATGCGATACTCTAGAAGAGGATGATGTATTTTTTTTATGGTAGAAGGGTGACGGCATTAATCTGATTTTTCGACATCATGCTAGAGTTGGTATTAAAATGTTTTATTTAAAATTCAAGCTTCGAAAATTAAATAGGTACTGAGAAATTTAATGTATTGAATTTAATATTCGGAGTAGGAGGAGTCATTGGGAGTTTTTTTTTCGAAAAAGCGATTTTCATTCAATTAAGAAATAAATTAAGATCGGTATGCATAATAGCCGAAAATAAATTTGCAAGTCTACTAGATCACATATGCTACAAAAATCATAATGGTAGCTCGACTAGGATGGAATCTGACATTCTTTTAGAAGTATGTAAATCGTCTGTAGGGAAACGCGGTCTGATTTATTCTCGGGAGTAATTTTCAGTGCAATGAAGTTTGGTGCTTTATTTCAGAAATTTTGATTTTTTGAATTTTGAGTTAGTTTTTCGTTCGTGTCTAAGCTAATCACTTCAGCAACGGACAATTTAACGTAGGACAGAGATAGTTGCATTGGGCTTAAGTATGACAGACACGGATTGCGAAAAGTTTCAAGCTTATCGCCAGTAAGCGAGGGAAATGCTTTCAGTCCCATTCTCTTACAAACAAAGCATGCTCATAGTTTTTTCATGTTACATATCCTCCTTCCTAAATGCGATCTGATATTCCTTATAGGGAAATAGAATAGATATGGTAAGCGAAATACTAATAGTTCGAAGCTGACCCACAAATCCCCAAATCACGGAAATGATTGTGTCAATCGTTTAACGAATTTTCGATATTTACATTAAATTATTTTTCTTCGAAACAGTCAAAGCTATGGACATAAAATTTTGTGTAAGGTATATTAATGCAATTGATGACGCATTGCTGGAATGTTGTAAGTGAGTTAGGTTATATTAGAGAGGACTTATGATTGGTATTAAGCCCACTTACTTCAGAGGAATCTCTGTAGAATAACAGTGTGTACTCTCGATAATATACATACTATATAGTTGTTTCCTCAATTTAATCTAATTGTATTCCAATAAGGATTTATTACAAGAAGTCCATTTTAAAAAAAAAACTAAAATTTGAGTGTTATTCTAATTAGCCTGATGACAATTCTATCGTTCACTCAATAATTCTAACATGCACTTTTTCCAAGTGTCCATCAGTCCGAATCTATTAGCTCTCCTTATGCGTAGTCCAATTCATAGTGAAGCTCCTTGACGATGAAAAGATTACTACCAAAGTGCGATTCAACCCTAATTATAAATAAGCTGCCAACAAGTCGGACGAAACTTTATTATTCTTGGGACAAGTTGCAGAGACGTGGAAAGCCAATATGCAGGTTAGAGTGGTTAGGGAAGACTAAGTGAAAGGGGTTCTCGGGCAGGGCAGTTGTCAATTTAACACTTTGCGGAAACGTTCAAAAGCTCCAGTACATGTAATCAATATTTCATTCGTTTATGCAAGTTGAGGTGGAGGGGTGAAAGTAAGGGTGGGTTGATGTTAACAATTTTTTTATTGATTGCTTGAATCACGTTCAATATTCTCTGTATAGAATGTCAGTTTCATAGACGAAGTTGCATAGAATTTTCATAAAATTCGGTGTATTTTACATTCACGAAACCAAACATTTGTATGGGAGGGGGTAGAGGAGGTAGGGGAATCGTAAAGATTGTGACGCAATTTTATTTCCTTTCTATTGTAGTGTTCTCGTACAAAATTTCAAGTTCGTAGCTTTTAATTTGTTGGTTATTAGTTGGTTCAATGAAATAGGTCGAAATGATACTTTTGTATGGGAGGGGGTAGAAGGGCAAGCGCAATTGCAAAACTTTTAACAAAATTTCATTTCAATTATTTTTATAAGTTTTCCGGCAAAATTTGAAATGGATAGCTTTTGAGAGTTAATTTTGTATGGGAGGGGGTAGAAGAGATAAGGGAATTGCAAAATTTGTGGCGCAATTGTCTTTCCTTTCTCCAGTAAGGTGCTCGCATAATTTCAAGTTCGTAGCTTTTAATTTGTTGGTTATTAGTTGATTTAATGAAATTGGTCGAAATCATACTTTTGTATGGGAGGGGGTAGAAGGGCAAGTGTGATTTTGAAACTTTTAAAATAATTTCTTTTCAAATATTTTTATAAGTTCTTGTGCAAAATTTCAAATTGATAGCTTTTAATAGGTGATGACTAATTTCATAAAAATGGTCGAAAAAACAATTTTGCACGGGAGGGGGTAGAAGTTTTGAAGGTATTCGACCAGTCAATATTTTATACTTTTAGGGATTTTTTTAAAATGTATTTCCCAAATTTTCAAGTTTTTACCTTAAAATTACATCCACAAATTTTCAGTTTTCGTGTTTTTTTCGCTGCACATGAAACACCTTGTGCTCATTAGACCGGGATGGTCGGTTCATAACAATTGTGGATGAAATTATTATTTTTTTTCTATGTATATCAAATAGATGTATTCACATGCAAAATTTAAAGTTTCTATCTTTGAGCAGAGTCCCAAAAAATTCACTCAAAATTGTCGACATTTTTGCTTACCACCTCCCTCCCTTTACACCCCCTAACTTAAAATTTTTATCAAAATTATAAATTATATAGTTCTATAATCTGACGAATTTTCGATTTGATATCTGTACTCAATTTTGAGATATAACGATTTTTAATTTTGAAAAGTGCACCATTTTTGAAATGCTCCCCATTTCACCCCACTACTATTATGACCAAATTTTTTTTTTTTTTTGTATTTTGCTGATATAGCTTAGTACATGTTTTAAATTTCAATTGCAGAGCTTAAGAGATAGTTGAGATATTAATTCTTAAGTGTTTTTCCTTGCACCCCCCTGACCCTCCCCCTTACAATAATTAGCCTATTTCTAAGCTGATTCTGGTGGATCTATATGCCATCTTAATTGTCCCAAAATATGAATTTTTTATGGTAAGTAGTTTCGAAGATATAACCATTTCAAAAAAAGAATCGGCCGACAATTTGTTTTTAGCCCCCTCTTTACGGACGCCAATGAATAAAAAAATTAAATTATTTTTGGAATATGTTCCATAGCCTTCTCTATACGTGTGCTGATTTTCATCTTTCTATCTGCATTCATGGTGAAGATATTAGCAAGTGTATATTTCGACTTTTTCCATCCCCCCGCCTCCCCCTTCCACCCCACACTCTCCAAAATTTGGATAATGGAGCTCACTTACCAAATTAATAACCCACATAAAAACCAACATTCTACCTTTAACGGTCTTGGAGGTACGAGTCCATATGTACGGCGTACGGCGGGACGGATTTTTTTTTTTTGCGTTTTTAGGCTAATTTAGTCATGAAACGCGAAAAAACAAAATTTCAGGATAGCAAATTTTTTTTTCTGTGTCGATCGCAATACTTTATTATTAAAATAATAAAGTAAAATTGCAAATCTCTCCGCACTGCTGCCACCATAACTGATATAAATTTCACTATTTCCGAATAGTGAAGAATTTGAGATGAGATATTTTCCGATACGTTAAACTTTTTTCCATTTCAACTAGAGTAACACATGATTATGCTTTACCCCAAATCAAAATTCTGCTTTGTTTTTTGATTTAATTGGTTATGAAACATGAAAAACAGGCAAATTGTCTCTGAATCGATCAATCAATCAAATCAAATGACCCCCTATAGGGGCATAGAACACAAACAACTCTCTTCCACAAGGCGCGATCCTGAGCATCGGCCTTAAGCTGTTGCCAGGACTTGTTTTCCTCTGGCATCCTGTTCAACTACTAGCTTCCATGTGTTACATGGTCGACCAGCCCGACGTCTTCCTTGAGGATTATAATCCAGAGCCTATTTGGCGATGTTTTGCTCTGGTTTCCTCATAGTATGACCGATGTACTGGCACTTCCGCCTTTGAATCTCAATACCTATTTTAGTCTGAATCGATTGCAATATATTATTATTAGGACATAAAATTCAGAGTATAACATTAAATTTTTATCAAATAATTTATTACAGCTTGACATATTCTCGAGAATGAGCTTAATACTGGACGATACTAAATATGCAACGGTTTCACAATCAATTTCCAGATTTTTGTTAATAATAACGACTTTTGTAACTATGCATAGGTCCAATTCCGTTTTTAACACCTTTAACAAAATTATCAGAGAGCAAAACACATAAAACACTTCGATTAAACCTAAGCTTTGGCACTTATAGGGAAACAAAAAAGAAACATATGTCTCTTCATATTTTCTTCAATGGCACTACACCCCAAATCCGGCCTTGGCCTCCTTATTTTCAGGTTCCTTAACATTTTCATTAATTATTGTGGAAGGATTGTTAGCTCTTCGCACAACCCTCTAAACGCAAACTTTTTATTTTCGTAGATTGAGGTAACCAAGGCATATCCAAGCAGGCAGTGTTCTGGAATTATGCGTTGACCGAAATTCGAACTCACAACCTTTGTATTTTATACCAACATGTTACCCACTAAGCTACACCTTAGGATAAATACATGATATTGTATTATAAATAAACTGCCAACAAGTCGGGCGAAACTTTATTATTCTTGGGACAAGTTGCGGATGAGTGGAAAGTCAATATGCAGGTTCAGGAGTTTTTGGGCAGGGCTGTTGTCAATTTAGCAATATTTCATCGTTTCTGCAAGTTTGGGTTTTTATGAGGGGAGGAGGAGGGGTAATAGTAAGGCTGGGTGGATGTTAATAGCTTTTTAATGAGTTGCTTGAATCACGTCCAATATTCTCTGTATAGAATGTGTTTCATAGACGAAGTTGCATAGAATTTTCATAAAATTCGGTGTATTTTACATTCACGAAACCGAAAATTTGTATGGGAGGGGCTAGAGAAGGTAGGGGAATCGTAAAATTTGATATGCAGTTTTATTTCTTTTCTCTTGTAACGTGCTCTTACAAAATTTCAAGTTCGAAGCTTTTAATTTCTTAGTTAGGTTATTAGTTGATTAAATGAAATTGGTCGAAATCGTAGTTTTGTGTGGGAGGGGTTAGAAGGGCAAGTGCGATTTCTTTTAAAGCAACGTTTAAAGCAACTTTCTTTGAATTATTTTTATAAGTTTTATGCAAAATTTGAAATTGATAGCTTTTAACAGTTAGCTGATAACTGATTTCTTAAAAATGCTCAAAAAAATAATTTTGTATGGGAGGGGGTAAAGGAGGAAAGGGAATCGAAAAACTTGTGATGCAATTTTCTTTCTTTTACGTTGTCAGGTGTTCGTAAAAATTTCAAGTTCGTAGCTTTTAATTTGTTGGTTATTAGTTGATTTAATGAAATTGGTCGAAATCATACTTTTGTATGGGAGGTGGTAGAAGGGCTAGCGCGATTTCAAAACTTTTAACGTAGTTTCATTTGAATTATTACTTTTTTATTTTGATAATAAAGTATTGTGATCGACACAGAAAAAAAAAATTTGCGACCCTGAAATTTTGTTTTTTCGCGTTTCATGACTAAAATAGCCTAAAAAAGCAAAAATAAAAAATCCGTCCCGCCGTACGCCGTACATATGGACTCGTACCTCCAAGACCGTTAAAGGTAGAATGTTGGTTTTTATGTGGGTTATTAATTTGGTAAGTGAGCTCCATTACCCAAATTTTGGAGAGTGTGGGGTGGAAGGGGGAGGCGGGGGGATGGAAAAAGTCGAAATATACACTTGCTAATATCTTCACCACGAATGCAGATAGAAAGATGGAAATCAGCATACGTATAGAGAAGACTATGGGACATATACTAAAAATAGTTTAATTTTTTTATTCATTGGCGTCCGTAAAGGGGGGGCTAAAAACAAATTGTCGGCCGAATCTTTTTTTGAAATGGTTATATCTTCGAAACTACTTACCATAAAAAATTCATATTTTGAGAAAATTAAGATGGCATATAGATCCACCAGAATCAGCTTAGAAATAGGCTAATTATTGTAAGGGGGAGGGTCAGGGGGGGTGCAAGGAAAAACACTTAAGAATTAATATCTCAACTATCTCTTAAGCTATGCAATTAAAATTTAAAACATATACTAAGCTATATTAGCGAAATATAAAAAAAAACATAAAAGAATTATGATTGGGCGTAAAGCCCAATCATGTGATACTCTAGATGAAATGAGAAAGAGTTCAATGTACCGGAAAATATGTCACCTCCAATTCTTTTAAATAATTAATAGTGACTTTTGTATGGGAGGTGGTAGAAAGAGAGGAGGAAGGTTTGTAATTTTTGGATATGACACCTAATGTGGTATGCAAAATTTTTCGTGCTGAATTTAAGGTTTGCAGGTTTCATTATTTTCAATTGGACATAGTTTTCCTGAAATTGAGGCATTTGTATGGGAGGTGGCAGGGGAAGTGGAGCGTCTAAGATGATTTTGAAACTGCTTATCATATCATCCTTATCACCACGCTTTGGTTCAATTTCAAATTTGATAGTTCTAATATATTCGAAGGAGAAATGCTTTTCTTGAATTTAAAATACAGATATTTGTATGGGAGGGGGTAGAAGGAGTGAAGAGGAGCTGATAATTTTTTTTAGCATTTATTGCAATTATTAAAAAACAAACTCTGGCAAAATTTTAAGTTTATACTTTTTCTAGTTTTAATGGAAATCAATATAATGCACATAACAAAAATTATACATTTGTATGGGAGGGAGTAGAAGGAGTGTACGGATCAAAACACATTTTTTTCCCGTTATTGATATTTCTATTTTTATACTTTATGCAAAATATCAAGTTGATAGCTTTAACAGTTTCGAAGAAAAATAATTTAATTTAAATTTCAAAATTTCGTGAAACTTGTATGGGAGGGGGTAGAAGGAGTGAGGTGAAGTTGATAATTTTTTCTATACTGATTGCAATTATATTAAAATTAATTCTGGCAAAAATTAATTTTTATAACTTTGCTAGTTTCAATGAAAATTGAAAAAATGCATTTTTCCAAATTATGCATTTGTATGGGAGGGGGTAGAAGGAGTGAAGAGAAGTTGATAGTTTTTTTTAGCATTTATTGATATTATTAAAAAACAAATTCTGGCAAAATTTTAAGTTTATACTTTTTCTAGTTTTAATGCAAATCGATATAATGCACTTGACAAAAATTATGCATTTGTATGGGAGGGGGTAGAAGGAGTGTACTGATCAAAAGACATTTTTTTCCTGTTATTGATATTTCTATTTTTATACTTTATGCAAAATATCAAGTTGATAGCATTAACAGTTTCGAAGAAAAATAATTTAATTTAAATTTCAAAATTTCGTGAAATTTGTATGGGAGGGGGTAGAAGAAGTGAGGTGAAGTACATAATTTTTTTTTAATTCTGATTGGAATTATAATGAAATTAATTGTGGCAAAAATTCGTTTTTATAACTTTGCTAGTTTCAATGAAAATCGAAAAATTGCATTTTTCAAAATTATGCATTTGTATGGGAGGGGGTAGAAGGAGTGACAGGATCAGATCAATATTGTGTCATATTAGTGATATCTATATGATACTACTTTGACCTAAATTTAAAATTGGTAGCTTAAATAGTTTGAAAGGAAAATCAATTTCTGGAAATTTCGGAATTTCGTGAAATTTGTATGGGAGGGGGTAGAAGGAGTGGGGGGATGTGGCCCGTTCACGAACTTAAAGTTTCTTTTTAGCTAAAAATAACACACAAAAAAATTGAGCACGATAGCTCAAAGCGTTCGAGAGGTATGCTGTAGACAGACGGACAGACAGACAGACGGACAGACGGACAGACGGACAGACGGACAGACGGACAGACGGACAGACGGACAGACGGACAGACAGACAGACGGACAGACGGACAGACGGACAGACAGCAACTCGGAATCGAAGTTTTTGAGCGACAACAAATATTTCTGTACCCTTGGCGGCTCTGTGCGAGCGTTATTTCTTAGCGTTACAAACGGTAAGGCAAACACAATATACTCTCAGATTCCATCTAGAGTATAAATATAAAATTTGGTCATAATAGTAGTGGGGTGAAATGGGGAGCATTTCAAAAATGGTGCACTTTTCAAAATTAAAAATCGTTATATCTCAAAGTTAAGTACAGATATCAAATCGAAAATTCGTCAGATTATAGAACTATATAATTTATAATTTTGATAAAAATTTTAAGTTAGGGGGTGTAAAGGGAGGGAGGTGGTAAGCAAAAATGTCGAAAATTTTGAGTGAATTTTTTGGGACTCTGCTCAAAGATAGAAACTTTAAATTTTGCATGTGAATACATCTATTTGATATACATAGAAAAAAAATAATAATTTCATCCACAATTGTTATGAACCGACCACCCCGGTCTAATGGGCACAAGCTGTTTCATGTGCAGCGAAAAAAACACGAAAACTGAAAATTTTTGGATGTAATTTTAGGGTAGAAACTTGAAAACTTGGGAAGTACATTTAAAAAAACTCCCTAAAAGTATAAAATACTAACTGGTCGAATACCTTTAAAACTTCTACCCCCTCCCATACAAAATTATTTTTTCGACCATTTTTAAGAAATTAATTATCACCTAACTATTAAAAGCTATCAATTTGAAATTTTGCATAAAAACTTACAAAAATAAACTGCCAACAAGTCGGGCGAAACTTTATTATTCTTGTTACAAGTTGCGGATGCGTGGAAAGTCAATATGCAGGTTAGAGTGGTTAGGGAAAACTAAGTGAAAGGGGGTTCTTGGGCAGGACAGTTGTCAACACTTTGCGGAAACGTTCAAAAGCTTCAGTATATATAATCAATATTTCGTTCGTTTATTTATGCAAGTTTGAGTTTTGTGAGGGGGGGGGGGGTGAGGGTTGATATGATGAAAAATGGTCGAAAAAATAATTTTGTATGTGAGGGGGTAGAAGTTTTAAGGGTTTTCAACCAGTTAATATTTCGAATATGTAGGGATTTTTTTTTTAAATGCATTTCGCAAATTTTCAATTTTCTACCTTAAAATTTAACTCAAAAATTTTCAGTTTATATGTTTTTTTCAATGCACATGAAACACCTTGTGTACGTTAGACCGGGGGGTCGGTTTATAACAATCATAGATCAAGTTATTATTATTTTTCTATGTACATTAAATAGACGTATCCGCGCGCAAAATTTAAACTTTGTATCTTGCACCAAAGCCCTAAAAAAATCACTCAAAATTTTCGACATTTTTGCTTATCACCTCCCTCCCCTTACAACTCCTAACTTAAATTTTTCACCAAAAATAAAAAAAATGTGTAGGTCTACAATTTAACAAATTTTCGATTTGATATTTGTGCTGTTTTTTGAGATATAAGGTTTTGTACTTTTTAAAAGTGCGCCATTTTTGAAATGCTCCCCATTTCCCGCCACTACTATTATTTCAACATGTTATATTATTTTGTATTTTTCTAGTATAGCCTAATATACGATTCAAGTTTCAATTACATAGCTTAAGAGATAGTTGAGATATTTATTTTTAAGTGTTTTTCATTGCACCCTCCTGACCCTCCCCCTTACAATAATTAGCCACTCTCTAAGCTGACTCCAATGGAACTATATGCCACCTTGATGGTCCCAAAATATGAATTTCCTACAATAAATAATTTATATTATTATTATTATTTTAGATATAATAATTTGAACAAACAATTCGGCCGACAATTTATTTCTAGCCCCCCCCCTCCTTTCGAACGCCAATGGTTAAAAAAAATTAAGTTATTTTTAAGGTTTGTCCCACAACCCTTTCTATATCTCTACTGATTTTCAACTTTCTATCTGCATTCGTGGTGGAGATATTAGCCAGTGTAGTTTTCGACTTTTTCCCTCCCCAAGCCTCCCTCTTCCACCTAATACCCCCAAAATTTAGAAAATAGAGCTCACTTACCCAATCAACAATTCACCCAAAAACGAACATTCTACTTTTAACGGTTTCGGAGATATGAGTTCATATGTACGGCGTACGGAGGACGGCGTACGGCGGGACGGATTTTTTTTGCATTTTTAGGCTAATTTAGTCACGAAACGCGAAAAAAAAATTTCAGGGTAGCAAATTTTTTTTTTCTTGTGTTGATCACAATACTTTATTATTAGAATAATAAAGTAAAATTGTTATTAAATGAAAGACAATTTTGATTAAGGTCTTAGCTGAGATTGAAACACGTCACGAACATTGAGAAATCTGGAAATATTTTCTTTAACACTACTTACTATTAATTCTTTTCAAAATAGTTTGAAAATTTAAAATCACAGAAGAGTCACGTAAAAATTTTCTTTAACGTTGACTGAAATGTTCAAACTACAAAACTGAACTAAGTAAAGAAAAATATATTTCCAAGTTTATAAGATTGCTGGAAGAATGTTTATCTACATTTAATTAACTTATATTTACTTTCTTCGAAATATCGACCAGAAACAAATTAAATATTTTTTTTTGTCATAAGTAGTGTGTTAAATTTATTAATCTCTTAACTATTTTCGTTAGTACATAATGAATAATGCCCTTATATAATGTAAAACGGAAGCTTGCACTGGTATGCACTTTTATCGTAATCATTTTGTAGTTTCGGCTTTTATATAATGGACTAGTGATCCCCCGCAACATTGTCTGCGTAAGAATCGCATTAGTAAGCAATTTCTGAGAATGTCGTTAGTAATATAATGGCTCTTTGAGCACAATGCTTTCTATTTTGTTGGTATCAGAACCACAAATTATCAAGAATGAAACCATGATACTCGCATTTGTATGGGACAGGCTCGCGATCAAATCAAACCCCAAGTCAATAGCTATTAAATTTTTGGAGATTACATTTTGATTAAAGCATTTTCATAGATAGATTCGGGCAAAAAAATTGGTTCAATGACATCACCCCTTCTAACATTCCCCATACAAAATTTCTTAAAAACACAAAAATTTCTTTTTCTTCTATAAAAGTCCCATGATTGGGCTGTACGCCTAATCGTTGTATTGCTATATTTTTATGTTTGTCTTTCACCCATCATCATTTCCATTAAATAAATTGTAGTACGTATAAGGCTGCCGTCAAAAATGCATCCTCGAAATTACCATATACACCAATACCTAGCTATATGGCCGCTCTTTATACAACTTTTCGCTGTAAAGGCCTTCTTCAATTACGGCCCTTTCCAATGGAGGAGCCATCTATTTTCGGAACTTTGAAGAGAGTTTTCTTTAATTTATGTAAGATGTAAAAAGATGGAAAAATTTAAAAATTGCCACAATTTGTACAACTTAAAAGTATAAAGTGAAGCAGCAAGTGTCCATGACGGTGCGTTTAAAGTATATCACCATATTTCGAAAAGAATTTTCGAAAGAGGTGGATACCAACTTGAACAAACTTTCAATGTGGACGAGACAAAACTCTATTCGAAGTGGATGCCAGAAAGAACTTGCGTTTCAAAAATGGAAAGTCTGCATCTGGTTATAATGGGTCTAGGACAATTAACTTTGCACCTTTGTGCTAATGCTGTGGGGGATTTAATATATAAAAATATGTCAATCCGAAAATAGAAGGACTGAAGAGCTGAACAAGAAACAATTGCACGTCATCTGAAAATCGAACAAGAAAGGTGGTTCAATAAACTTCCAACAAGTTGGGCGCAACTTTACTATTTTTGAGACAAGTTGAGGATGCATGGAAAGTCAATGTGCAGTTTAGAGTGGTTAAGGAAGACTAAGTGGAACCCCCTTTCACAAGTGGAACCGCTTTTCACAAGTGGAACCCTCTTTCACAAGTGGAAACACCTTTTACAAGTGGAACCTTGAGGGCTGCTGTCAATTTAACTCATAATTGCGAATACGATCAATAACTCCATTGCATGTAATCAATATTTCATCCGTTTATGCAAGTTTGACATTTTACGGAGGGAAGGGTTATATTAAGAGTGCGTGGATCTCAATAATTTTTTAATTGATTGCTTCAGTTATGTTGAATATTCTCTGCATAGAATGTCAGTTTCATAGAAGAAGTTACATAGAAATTCGGTGTATTTTACAGTACAGAAAATGTAAAATTTGTGATGCAGTTTTATTTCACTTCTCTTGTGAGGTGCTTGTACAAAATTTCAAGTTCGTAGCTTTTAATGTGTTTGCTGGTAGTTGATTTATTGAAATTGGTCGAAATCATACTTTTGCTTGGGAGGGGATAGAAGGGCAGACGTGATCTCAAATTTTTTAACGCAGTTTCGTTTCAATTATTTTTAAAAGTTTTTGTGGAAAATTTTAAATTCGGAAAATTTTATTTTATTAAGAATGGTCGAAAAAATAATTTTGTATGGGAGGGAGTAGAAGTTTTAAAGGCATTCGACCAGTTAATATTTCATACAGTTAGGCTACCGACACACGATGCGAGTTAATATATATTATCTCGCTTTTCAATATTACTAGTGTCATTATCCTATACATAATTCGGCCTACTTATATCAAAATAGGAAGTTAATATATATTAACTCGCATCGTGTGTTGTTAGCCTTAGGGACTATTTTCAAATGCATTTCGGTAATTTTCAAATTTGTACCTTAAAATTTCATTCAAAAATTTTCAGTTTATGTGGTTTTTTCATTGCTCATGAAACATCTTGTGCACGTTAGACCCCCACTTCTGTGCACAACAGTTGTGGAATTTTTATTATTTTTTCTGTATGTACAACAAATAGATGTGTCCACATGGAAAATTTAAATTTTGTATCTTTCACCAGAGCCCTAATAAAACCACTCAAAATTTTCGATACTTTTCCTTACCACGTCCTCCCCCTTACAACTCTCTTCTTAGCTAAATTAAAAACTATGTAGTTCTACAAATCTGACAAAATTTCAATTTGATATTTGCACTCAGTTTTGAGATTTTGAAATTTTGGAATGTGCACCATTTTTGAAATGCTCCCCATTTTTCTCCGCTACTATAATGTCCAAATACTAAATTTTTCGCAATTCTCCCCACCCCTGACCCTCTTCCTTACGATAATTAGGCTCCCTCTAATCTGATTCTTGTGGATCTATATGCCACCTTAATGGTCCCATGACAAGTAATTTCGAAGTTATAATCATTTGAAAAAAAAAAAAAAAAATGGGGCGGACAATTTATTGTTAGCCCCCCCCCACCTCCCCCTTTCCTTTGGGTTCCAACAATGGATAAGAAAAAAATTATTTTTATAGTTTGTCCCAGAAACTCCTCTATATGTATGGTGATTTTCAACGTCCTAGCTTACCATGGTTGAGATATTTGAATTCTTAGTTTTCGGTTTTAGCGCTCCCCGCCTTCACTGAACACTTACACCTCGCGCCTGAGATGCGGAACAATCGACAATCCCCCCAAAAATTAACTTTCTATCTTGAAGGGCTTAGGAGTTTATGTGCGCTGAGCGTACACGTCGGCGTACGGCGTACAGACAGATGGACTTTTTTTTTGCATTTTTAGTCTAGAAACGTGAAAAAACAAAATTTTAGAGTAGCAAATTTTGTTTTTTCAAGTTACTTTAAACTAACTAACTTTGTTAAACTAATAAAGTAAAATTACTTACTTGTCCAAAAGTGAACATTTTTTGTGAGATAACACCAAGGCTTTCTGATTTTGGTTAATACTCCTGGACATCCGGTTTATTTAAACAATTTGTCTGAAAACTTAGAGACTGGGTATCTTCCAACCGATGGATCAGTATGCAATAGTCACTTTTCAGGCATATTATTTACAAAAACCTTTTTGGAAAGAGCTCTAACCGATGGTGAATCTTCGATCAAATAATTTTGCAAAAATTGCAACATGTGCTAAATTTATTAGATTCTGATTAAGAAATCCTTTCAAATGAGGAACTGATCCAATTAGAAACAAAACGATCACTAGATGTGTAGCCTGAGCCATATCCATGCCAACATTAAAGAATTTGTCAAATACCTTTTCTTGTTTCGTACAAGGAATTAGCATCCTTCTTCAAAATAATCTCTGCATATAGAAGCTAAAAGCAAGGCATGACAGACAGTATTGCAACAATTTTTTAAACCAAATCCACAACAGCAGAAAGGAATAACAACATTATATTACAGCTTACCGATTCTTCATGTTCGTCTTCAAATTAGAACTGTTTATACTCTAGATTAAATCTGAGAGTATCATAAGTTTGCTCTAAAGTTTGTAATGCCAAGAAATAAGACTCGGAGAAAAAACGGAATGATACAGAAATTGATATTTTGACTTAAAAATCTCAAAACTGAATGTCCGTCCGTCCGTTCGCACTCTAGTTTGAGAACGCGTTGAGTTAGAAAGTTCCAATTTCGTACACGTCGTTTTTGACAAAAAGTAAGGTCAAGTTCGTGAACGGGCCAAATCCCTTCACCCCTTCTACCCCTCCCATACAAAATGACACAATTCCGCAATTTAACAATAAACGGATTTGCTCGAAAAGTATAAAAGCTATTGGCATGAAATTTGGAATATATTACTTTTATGATAAAATCAATCTACCGTATAAAAATTATGCGTGCCCCCTCTTCTCCTTCTACCACCTTTCATACAAACAGTACTTATCATGAATTACTCTAAGCCAATTTACTCAGTTGTGCGAAGTGTTAACAACCCTTCCACAGTAAGTAATATAAAAAATGTTAAGGAGCCTGAAATTCAGGAGGCCTAGGTCCGATTTGGGCTGTAGCGCCATTGTAAAAGTAGAAGTAGAATTTACTCAGTGCGTATAAAATTTATCGGGCTAAAATTGGCCACAAAATATTTATTTAAAATTATTAGTAAAGCCAAAAAAAATTAGACGATTAGCTTCACCCCTTCTACCCCTCCCATACAAAATGACACAATTTCGCAATTTGTCAATAAATTCACTTACTCGAAAAGTATAAAATCTATTAATCTGAATTTCGGGATATATTATATTCATAATGATTTCAATCAACAGTAGAAAAATTATTTGCGTCCTCGCCCTCCTTTCACCCTCTCCCATACAAACTATACTTTTTCATGAAATCCTCTAAGACAATTTTCTCAGAACGTATAACATTTATCGAGCTCATATTTTGTAATAAATACTTAATTAGTATTATCACTAAGATCGGAAGAAAATGTTTGATTAGCTTCACTGCTTTTACCTCCTCGAATACATATGAAACAGTTTCATAACTTCACAAAAAATCGATTTCCTTCAAAAGTATGAATGGTACTAGTTTGAATTTTAAGGGATGTCAATTTTATAATATTCCTAGTTATTTCAGAAAAAATCACTAAAATTCCACCAGTCTTTCTACTACCTCCCATGCAAACTGCACATTTTCACAAAATCTAACTCAATAATTTTCTCAGTTCCCATTCAGTGTTTGGAAGCATTTTGTGTAAAACATTTTTATAGCTAATTTAGCATAATGAAGAAAAAATTAGTTCAATGCTATCACCCCCTCTAACACTCCCCATACAACATTTCTTGGAATCATAAAAAATTCTATTTCATCTAGAGTATCGTAAGATTGCGATTTACGCGCAATCGTAGTTCTGTTATGTTTACTATACAACTCCAAACTATGAGATAAAGGCAATAGAAGTCACCCACAGTCAGTCTTGCTCGCCCTAAAAATCTCTCAACCCGATGTTAACCAATGATCACCCGACTTGAGGCAGAACAAACAAATTTAAAAAAGGATTCGGTGAACTTCGGCGACGAAAAAACGCTCCGAAAATTGGAAAAGCAAGAAAAAAGAGGAGGCTGAATTCAACCACTGCCGAGTGGGATTGAGTTTTTTTTTTTTGAGGAATAGAAAGTGGAAAAAGAATTCTTTTTTTGATGAAAAGTGTGCGAGTTGGTACCGGGCTAGAAATACAAAAAATACCTAAATAACGAAAAATAAGTTTGGTGAAGCTGCTGAAAGAAAAAAGATGGAAAAAAGAACCTATCAACGGGCTGAGAACAAGCGGAGGGAGAGTAGAGATACACCAGGGCCCCAACGTTAATTTTTTTTATAAAGATACCTTAGGCTTAGTTTTTGTTTGAGAAAGTAAAATTTAAATAAAGCTGATTCTCAATTTTTTTTTTTAACCATTTTTTTTTCTATGTGTAAAGTTTTTTTTTGGGTTTTTCCTCTTGGTATCGCGGTCCATATTTTCTTCATTTGTTCATTTTGTAGATTAATTACTCTAGTGCTTCATCGAGGAAATAAATTGCCTTCGTTTCGGCCTCGAAATTCTATCTAGGATAAAAGAAATCCGTCGTCGTCAATTCCGTCAAGCGTGTACAAGAGCGAAAAAAAAATGTTTTTCTTCGGGACATGTCCACCACCCATGTTCCTGACTTGTTGGCTTGCTTCGTGATTCGTCCGAAGAAAACATTCGCTAAGATAAGCTGATGGGGAAGAATGCAAATTTTTTTGATGACTTCGGTCTTATACCTTCGTTTTTCGTCACAAATATTTAATATTATAAAACAGTTGACGAACAGGAATTTCATCGTCAATCACCTGGTGAGAGATGTGAACGGAACTCTCCTTAATATTAGTGAACACCAGTTGCGGTGATGGAAGGAATACTTCTCTGACATTTTAAACATCTCGTCAGAGGAAGATGTTACAGAAACAGAACAACCACCAAACATCCAACCGCAACAATCCTCTATTAGGGACTATCCTCCAGATAAAGAAGAGATAGTTTCCGCCACTCGCCATTCGGTCAATGGCGGAGAGGAAAGCCCCAGGTAAAGACGGACTACCAACCAAACTCCTCAAAGCGGAACCGGAAACAGCAGCCGATATCTTCCTCCCACTCTTTACTGAGGGGTAGAATAAAGGAAGATATACGAGTGAATGGAAGGAAAGCATCATTGGAGAAATTCCAAAGAAGGTCGGCCTTTGGGATTATGGCAATTGGCGTGGTATATGTCTACTAACTTCAGTACTGAAAATTATGGCTAAGGCAATTCTCAATAAGATTAGTGATGTCGTCGAAAGCACTCTCGAAGTTTATCAGGCTGGATTTCGTAAAGGGTCGTCTTGTACCGACCACACAATTTACCCTACAGATAATATTTGAGCAGTCTGCAAAATAGGTTCGCCACTATATCTCATGTTTGTGGACTTTGAGAAGGCTTTTGACAGCGTTAAGCGAAATCACTTATGGAATGCTTTGTGTAGGAGAGGTATTCTAGATAAGGTCATAGTTGTGATTAAAGAATCCTGCGAAGATGCAAGTTGTTGCGTCTTGCATAGAGGAGAGCTGTCCGAGAGCTTTCTTGTGCAAACGGGTGTTAGAAAAGGCTGCATATTACCACCAGTCCTTTTTCTGCACTGGAAAGTGGGGAAGATAAAGTTATTGAATGCAGACTATTTAATATCTTAAGTCATCTCAATTATGCTGATGATGTGTGTGCCAGTGAATCGATCATCCTTTGAGGAAACCAGAGCGAAACATCGCTAAACAGGCTCAGGATCAAAATTCTCAGGGAAGATGTCGAGTTGGTCGACCATGCAGCACATGGAAGCGAGTAGTTGAGCGAGAGGCCAGAGAAATGAACAAATCCTGACAATAGCTTAAGGCCGATGCTCAGGATCTCGCCTTTTGGAAGAGAGTTGTTTCTGTCCTATGCTCCTCTAGGAGGTCTTAACAAGAATTTGATTCCATACGATAAAATACACCTGCTTGACTTACTATCTTCATCATAAATGAGTTCTTAAATTGACTCACAAAATTTGGTTCTTTTTAATTTACTTACTTAATTACTTAGGATGGCGCTACAGCCCAAATCGGACTATGGCCTCCTGAATGCTTTGCCTCCATCCATCTCGGTTTAGTGACCGCGTCCTCCAGTGATTCGCTGTCTGCGTCAATCGAATCTTCCCAGCGCTTTCGTAGTTTTCCGACCGGTCTTTGTCCGTTGACTTTCCCTCTTAGTGTGCATTTGGGAATTCTTCCGTCATCCATCCGCTCCACATGACCAGCCCATTGTAACTTTTTAAATTTTATGAGGGTTGACACTTCTGGATTGTCGAAAATGACATACAATTCTCTATTGTATCGTATTCTCCAGATCGAGTCTCCCCTCACAGGGCCGATTATTCTTCTGAGGACCTTTTTTCCAAAAACGTTAAGTAGTTTTTCGGACACCTGAGTTAATGTCCACGTTTCGCTGCTATAGCATAGCACAGGTCGTATAATCGTTTTATATAACTTAAGTTTTGTTTTTCTGTGTACGTTCTTGTTTTTTATTATTGGAAGTACCGAATAATACGTCTTATTTGCCATAATTATTCTTCTTTTAATTTCGATGGGTTCGCTTCATCCTTCGATAGATTCGCCCCTAGATATATGAAGTTGTCTACGTTTTCTAGGTTATAGTCTCCTACCGTAATATTTTGTCTGATTGGCGTCTTTTTCCTAGTTTGCGTCATAATTTTTATGTTGTTTTCATTAATACGTAGTCCAGCTTCCCTTGCTACCGAGTCAAGGCTTACAAATACTTCCTTAGCACTCTTCAGAGATCTGGCAAGGATATCTATGTCGTTGGCATATGCTACGAGTTGTGGCTACGAGTTGTGTGGATTTGAAGCATAGTATTCCCTTGGCGTCAATGGAAAGTTTCCGAAGAACATATTCGAGTGTTAAGTTGAAAAGCATTGGTGCGAGGCCTTCACCTTGTTTAAGGCCGTTGTCTGTTTTAAAACTGGAAGTCAGATCATTTTCTATTCTGACTTGTGACAAAGACTCAGTCATTGTCATTCTTGTCAGTCGGACCAGTTTCGGTGGGACTCCAAACTCCAACATGATTTTATACAGTACGCGCCTGTCGATACTGTCGTATGCTTGTTTGAAGTCAACAAATATCTGGAGCACATCAATATTATATTCCCAGCACTTTTCCAGCACCTGTTTAACTGAGAATATTTGGTCCGTGGTTGAGCGTCCAGCTCTAAATCCGCCTTGGTATTCACCAATTACTTTATCAGCATAGGGATTAATTTTCTTTTCTAGAATTTTCGTAAAGATTTTATAAAGTGTACACAACAGAGATATTCCCCGGTAGTTTTCGCAGCAGAGTTTGTCACCTTTTTTATAAATTGGACATATGATGCTCTTGCGCCAATCTTCAGGAAGTATTTCCTGCGTCCATATGTCCGCGACTAATCTATGTAGGAGATGCGCTATGCAGGTGTCGCCGGCTTTCAGAAGTTCAGCTGGGATTTGATCAGTGCCCGGCGCTTTGTTGTTTGGGTGGTTCCTTAGGGCTGTTTTTACTTCTTCAAAGCTGATCCTTTATCAGCTGTTACATCAGTTATACCTGCTATTGTATCTGCTGCTGCTGTTCATGTAGGTGATGGGCTCGGGTTAAGAAGGTGCTCAAAATATTGTGCCCATCTTAGTTTTATATCTTCCGCGTTACTTATAATGTTTCCTTCTGCGTCGTTCGTTTTCGGTTTGTATCCTTTTGACAAGGGAATACGCGGCGCTTGTGTTGTGTAATTTAAATTGCTGCTGCTGTTCGTGTAGGTGATGGGCTCGGGTTAAGAAGGTGCTCAAAATATTGTGCCCATCTTAGTTTTATATCTTCCGCGTTACTTATAATGTTTCCTTCTGCGTCGTTCGTTTTCGGTTTGTATCCTTTTGACAAGGGAATACGCGGCGCTTGTGTTGTGTAATTTAAATTGATCGTCCATGTTTTTAATTTCGCCATTATTGTACTTCCGTTTTTTTCGTCTGCATATTTTGTTTGCAAATCGTCTAAGATCCTTGTACTTGTCCTGTTCGGCTCGTGTCGGCCGTTCCGTTAATATTTTGTAAGCTTGATTTTTTCGTTCTAAGGCATCTTGGCATTCGTTATTGAACCAATCATTTCTTTTGCGCCGGGGTTGTTGTCCTATCACTTCCTCTGCGACAGATGTAATGCCATCTTTGATTTTTGCCACATTTCTTCTATTGGCTTGCTGGCGGTGGTATTCAGCATTGTCGCGAAGTACCTCTCCAAGGTATATATTTCGCAACTATTTTCTCGTTTTTGAGTTTTCCTATGTCGAATTTAGGAACCGGTTGTGTTTGCTGCTGGCGAAATCAGTCAGCCTCTGGTCGTTGTCGTTATTAATATCATAGAGCCTGTGGCTTCCAATTGTGCGTTAAAGTCACCTAATACTATTTTAATATCATTCGACGGAAGGGAGTCAAATGTTGATTCTAAGGTGCTGTAGAAATCGTCTTTAACTTCGTCGTCTTTGTCTTCCGTTGGGGCGTGGACATTAATAAGCCAAACATTAAAAAAACTTGTTTTGATGCGGATTGCACACAATCGTTCATTGACGGATTTGAATTTGGTAACTTGGTGTTTAAACTTGTTGTCGACGATAAACACAACTCCAAATTAGCGGCTTCCCGATGATTTCCCACTTTTGAAAATTGTGTGCGATCTAATGTCAGTAATCTCGCTACCTAACAATTTAGTTTCTTGGAGTGCAATTATGTTTATATTGTATTTGACTGCCTGTTCCAGAAGCGCTCTCACTGCTCCTGCTCTGTACAGGGATCGCACGTTCCAAGATCCGAAGGAATAGTTCATTTTTCGTTTGCGTGGTCGTTGCCGTTGAATCAATCCAGTCCGAGGCGTTGCTTCAGGTTTCGAAACGGGTGTGGTTTTTCCGAGGATGAGTTGTTAACACATCGCCCAACCTCCAATTTGGAGGGCCATATTATTATAGTGCCAGATTTTTTCTGTTTCATTAGCACTCGCTCCCATCGGTTCAGCAAGTCAAGTCCAGATGGACAAGACCAGTATCCGGTGGCTACCACGTGGAGGTATGATGAGCACAATTGATTTGTATATGACAGTTACAACACTGGGCGTCGCCTAATGACGCCGATCAGATGCCTACCCTATCTATACCCATCCAACCACCATCCGGCACATGGAAGCGAGTAGTTGAGTAGGAGGCCAGAGAAATAAACAAGTCCTGACAACAGCTTAAGGCCGATGCTCAGGATCTCGCCTTTTGGAAGAGAGTTGTTTCTGTCCTATGCCCCTCTAGGAGGTCTTAACAAGAATTTGATTCCATACGATAAAATACACCTGCTTGACCTACTATCTTCATCATAAAAGAGTTCTTAAGTTGACCCACAAAATTTGCTGCTTTTTAATTTACATGTCATGATTTCCAATTTATTATTGTTACCAAGACAAATTGAAATTGCGTAAAATTAGACTTCCGTTTCCCCATAATTTGCATTCATCAATTAGCACCTATCAGACTTCATCTCGCCGAGCTGCTACAATTTTTATTATGCTCACTCGAAATGATTTATCATTTGGACTGTCAATAAGATTATCCATATGTAATTATTATTAATTTCAGCGCGCTTTTGCATTTTATCTTATTTTCACTTTATTGTCTTATGCAGATGATGCAGTAAAGATGTTAACATTTTTTTCTTTTTCAAAGGCTCACCTTTTCATGCAATGCAGAGTAAAGCCAACAATTATATATTTGAAGAGATCGAAGGAATTCAGGAGAACTGAGACGATATTGATGGTGAACATTACTTTTGAAGCACTCACGTTTATATCTGTTTGAAACTAAAATAGCTGGCGAATCGTTCTAAGATATGAATTTTCGAAAAATGGTTAAAGTTCATATTTATTTATGCAGGAAAATAAAGCCTTGATGCGTTCTCAGTCTTTAATTTGATGAATGAATTAGCATCAACACCTCAACGTGCAATAACCCAATGGTTCTAACTACAATCGAATTTTAATGTAATAGTAAAACATTCATGTATGCTCCATTATCTAAGTATCAAATTCATTATTTTAGGGCTTTTAAACAAAATACAAATATGAATCGATAACTGCTTCAAATTTCATCTTTATTTTCAAAGTCGACATTTCGATAATGCCAATCAACATTTAGATTCATTATTCTGTATGTACCCATATAATTAAAAGTCATGTTCGAATAAATCGATTTTCTGTCCAAAACAAGAGCCAATTTAAAGTTAACGAGCCGCACTTTGTAAAACACTGTCAATGAAAATTACTGCAAATTTCGGTAATTATATAACTCCGGCTTATATCGTTCGTATTATTGAAATATTTGCGAATACAAGTAAATTTGCACGTACTACCATGTCCGGATATGTGCGTATCTACAACACAGCATGACATTTTGCCGATGGCATTCAAATTACCTTCATGATAATTTCTTTCCTGTGATAAATCAGGTAACCACTTAATAAACTGCTTAAATACTACAGCGGTAATTTCTCTGATGAAAGGGCCGTCTTCGGAAAAGGCTTAAAAATATTTTCAAATTGCAGCCGGTTCCGAAGAGGATCGAGCTAGCAATGCAATTTCGCCCGACCTTTTTAACACTGTGTGTAAACGGTTGGGCATTATGCGGTCAAGAGGAAAACATATGAAAATTGATCGAGGATTTCGATATGGGTATAATGTGTGGGTGACATTGTGCAATTAGAGAAGGCATTAAATTTAACAGTACTTTGATAGCATCCATTTGTTTCATTATTTCTAAGTGCAGCGGTTGCCGCATTCGGGTAGTACACCAAACGTTTCGCTTAACCTGCATTAATTTTAAGCGATATAAATTTCTCGGTTACTGGACTTGAACGAGGTGGAGAATAGTTTTGCATGAAGGAAAGACATAGGAAATTCGTACGACTTATCTTATCGGCTTTGTCATAACAAATGTGCTCACGAACTCGCCAGACTTGTATCATTCCACTTTGGTTTGCTGTCTTTCTTGGTCCACCCTTCTTTTACAAGTATTGTATTGTAAATCTTTTGGAGCTCTAGATTCGATAAAAATGAGAGATTTTCAAAAAATTCCTGAAAAATACAGAAACTTACGCTCAATGAATTAAAATGAAGTATTTTGCAAGCTGGCAGAATAATTTCGTAAATTAAAGGTGTAATTGAAAATTAATATAAACTTTTGCTTTTCCTTTAAATCATGAGAAATTTATTTGAAGGTGGTACGAAAAATAGTGTCAAGCTCGAAATTTTTCAAAGACTCACACCGTTTCTCATAGAACGCTAGAACAAAAGTATCCCTCAGTGAATCTTACATTTTCGAGTTTGAAATTTCTAAGGCTTTTGATCTACTATACCTTTTTTAGCTGAGCTTAAGCCTATTGGTTAAAAAGCTTTCAATCCAGAAAATAATGGAGTCGTCTACCATTATTTTCTGCATTGAAAGGTTTTTAACGAACTGTCGAATTGGACGATTTAGTGTTATGTTCTCATAAAATTGACACTGGTGTTCCTCAGCATATGGTACGTTCACCTATCCTTTTTCTTACATCTATCTATGGCTTCCTATATTTCACTTCCAATTCAATATCTAGTTTCCCAAATGACGAAATGCTTCAGCCTTATTTACTTACTTATTTATTTTATTTATTTATTTATTTATTTATTTATCAAACAAGACAATGTAATACATAATAATAATGATTAGCTTAATTTAGTTAGATTAATACAATTTAAATTATAATACAATTAATATGATAGGCACTGGTGGAAGGATTATTAAAAAGGAAGTGGATTGTCTGATAAAGCATAACGCAGCCTCAGTTTGTATGCTGTCTTACTAATTGGACACTGAATTTGTTAAATGTTCTACAACACCTGTTATTTGGTTCGTTTTGACCGTAGTCAGTACGATGTAGGTATTCCTTAAGAGGTTTTGAATGTCCCGTCAGCCTGACATCGTCATTTAGTCTGATTTTATTTTTAAGGTGGTCAACCTTAATATCGCCATTCAAAACGTCTAAGGTAAAACAAGATGTGAGCATAGTTCTTCTAGAACTAAGAGGTAAAAGATTTAACAAATGTAGCCTAACTGTATAGTGTGGGAGGTTCTCGAAGTCTCTCGGATCAGTCCCTAAGGGCAAACAGAAGGAATTGCTTTTGGATTGATTCTATTCTGTTGCTGTAAATCTGGAAAAAAGGATCCCAAATGGGACATGCATATTCCAAAAGAGGGCGAACAAGAGGGCAGAATAATGATTTGGTGACCCAAATATTCTTGAACTCCTTAGATCTCCTCTTAATGAACCCAAGAAGTTTATTGGCTCTTGAGATTATACTGTTGTAGTGAGATTTAAAGCAGAGTTCATTGTCGAGTAGAATGTCCAAGTCCTCAATTTGTCCTACTAGTAGTTATGGTAGCATGTGTTTTTTTTGCGTGAGAAACTTGTCACGTGACATTTACCGACATTAAGCGCTAACTTGTTCTGAGAGAGACATTATTGCTCTAAATGAGTGGTGCAGCCAGAACAATCAAATTCCTGTTAAGACCCCCTATAGGGGCATAGGACAGAAGAGAGTTGTTTCCCATTCTTAAGCTTTTTAAAAAGCTTATTCCTTCTATTCCGCAGTGACCTGAGGTTTTTATCTAACCAGGGTTCTGATACCTTATCTTTTAGTTTGATTAAGGGGACATGATTGTCGATAATTTCAAAGATCACCTCATAGAAAGATGCTATGGCCGTATCAAGATCATTAGATAAGAAAAGCGAATACCAGTCTGTCGATGACAATTCATTATTAATGCTAATGAAATCAGCATTTCGAAAGTCAAATACAACATTATTGTTGTATGAGTGCGCAAAATTGGTGTCTTCATTTGGTAGATCTACTATGATGGCAGAGTGATGTTTTGTATTAGAGAAAAGATTCTCAGCGTCAGAGGCAGGGTTAACAATCACATCATCATAGGTGTCGGTAAAGATCATGTCAAGCCGCCTTCCACTTTTATTGGGGAAATTTACTACTTGATGTAAATCATTATTATACATCGTGTCAATGTTAATGGTGTCAATATCAGACGTAAGGTTGCCCGGAATAATTGTATTATCAGAGTGGTCAGTGATAAAACAAATGCTGGGGCGATTAAAATCGCCAAGAAGAAAAATATTATCATTTTCCTTTAAGGTACAATTGATATTATTAAAAATATCCAGAATATCATGGTATTTGTAGATTTCAGAGCTAGGTTGAATATAAACAACGCCGATGAAAATGTATCTATTAATCAGCCTGATTTTGATAAGCTTATGTTCGAAAGATGTTTTCGGTGTTGTGTTGACAATCTCACTAGATAGAGAATTATGAACCGCGATTAGGACACCCCCTCCTTTTGTCAGACCTGTTGCGCTATAATCCCTGGTATTTCTGTATATGGTCCAGTTGTTGTCTAGTATCTCTCCATTTTTGAAAGAGTCGTTAAGCCCAGTTTCCGTAATAACTATGATATTGAAGTGGCATGATTTCGCGTCAATAAAGAGATCATGTATCTTCCCTCTAATGCCACCTGCGTTGTGGTAAAAAGTCGTAGGCTACTTAGCAGGGCAACCTCCATCTATATAATTGAATGATAGCTAAACTAAAAACTTGAGAACTTATCTAAAGCGCTCTAGAAAATTCTTCACCTTTTCAGGATTGCTAATAATTTATAGGATTATTTTTATACTCTAGACGAAATCTGAGAGTATATTGTGTTTCCCTTACCGTTTGTAACTCTAAGAAATAATGCTCGCACAGAGCTGCCAAGAGTACAGAAATATTTGTTGTCACTCAAAAATCTCGATTTCGAGTTGCTGTCTGTCCGTCTGTCTACAATATAACTCTCGATAGCTTTGACCTATCGTACTGAAATTTGTTTTATATAATTTTTAGCAAAAAAGTAACTTTAAGTTCGTGAACGGGTCAAATCCCCTCACACCTTCTGCCCCTTCCCATAAAAATTTCATGAAATTTCGAAATTTAAAGAAATTGATTTTTCTCCGAAACTATTTCAGCTATTGACTTGAAAATTCAGTCATAGTATTATGATATAAATATCATTAATTCAAAGAAATATTGCTCCGATTTCCTTACTCCTTCTACCACCTCCCATACAAATGCACAATTTTCAAAAATGCACTTATTCGGCTTGCATTGCAACTAGCAAAGTTAAATAAACCAATTTTTGTTATGATTATTTTATTATAATTGCAACTAATTTTGGAAAAACTATTAACTTTGCCTCACTTCTTCTACCCCCTCCCATACAAATTTTACGAAATTTCGGAATTTCAATTAAATTAGTTTTCTTCAAAACCGTCATAGCTATCAGCTTTAAAATTTGAGAAAAGTATACAATTTTAAAAATAATTGATATCAAAAAAATTTGGTTTTCATTAGTATATTCCTTCTACCCCTTCCCATACAAATGCAGAATTTTGGTAAATGCATAAAACCGATTTTCATAGAAGCTAGAAGTAGAAATTTGATATTTTGCCAGAATTTGTCCCTTAATAATTGTAATAAAAGTTAAAAAAAATATCGCCTTCATCCCACTCCTTCCATCACCTCCCATAAAAATTTTTATATTATAAGTTCAAGAAAAATTTTTCTCATTCGAACATACTTATGAGAGCTATGGACATTAAAATTGTAACAAAGAAATGTGATTAGAATGTTGATAAGGAGTTTCAAAATCATCCAAAATCTCCCACTTTCTCCACTACCTCCCATACAAATACCATAAATTCGGACAAAAATTGTTCAATTTCCTCGAAAATTATGAAAGCAATAAAATTTAAATTCAGCATGGAACATTTTGTATAGTACGTTCGGTGTTATATACGAAAATTACAAAACTTCCCCCTCTGCTTTTACCACCTCCCAAGCAAAAGATAAGTAAGTATTTGATCTAGAGTATCATATGATTGGGCTTTACGCCTAGTCATAATTCTGTTATGTTTAGACTAAATTTTAAATTTAGAACTGCACACCTATTTGCATAGTTTCCAATCTGTTTTTATTCAATGGCGGGATTTAGTCTTCTGATCTTCATGTTCCTTAACATTTATTTTATTTTTTTTTACAGAATGACCAGTGTTATAGGCAATTTCGGTCTGTATGTGCAATGCACAAGCACAGAAATGGAATTGGGAAGGTATGGACGAGGAATGAGGATGACCGTAACGAGAAGCTGGTATTTTGTTTTTGGCTTCTACTGTCAAATATTTGCAGATGGGAAGGACTGAATTACAGACAGTGATCTTTCACTCTAGTTTCCTCAAAGTATGACCGATCGACTGCCACTTCCGCCTTTGAATCTCAATACCTATTTTAGTTTGGCCAGTTGTACTTGTCGTTGGAGATCAGTTCTGACCAGAATATTCCTAAAATGCGTCGGAGGCATTGGTTCACGAAAGTCTGTTCTTGGTAAGTCGAACGGTCACTTTCCACGTAGTACAACCATATAATAACACGCATTTGACGCAAGCGCATTGTCAGTGGATTTTGCGAAGGGCTCAAAAGCGCTTTTCGTATTTTCCATTCTTATTGATAATTTAGCGTTTGTGTTTCAGTTACAGAAATTCTAATTTGTCCCTTATTCGCAATTAATTTAGTGAACGCGTATGGTGGTGTTTGTCTACCATATTAACCTTTTTCTGAATAACTAATCACACCAAGTCAACATCATTCGTGTAAATTGTATTTATTCAATACCATTCTCGACCTCTTTAATGCAATCAACGCTATTTTGTGATGTCAAGGCTCTTTCCTTAATTCGCTAAACTATATTTCGGTCTGGTTGTCGTTTCGGCAATACTTAATCATCCATCCCGATCATAAGTGAGCAGCATATCAAAAATTCGATAATTTTCAGGACGGCAATTTCATTCAGACAGACCTACGTGCATGTCAACGATCATCGTCATTGCATCTTTTTCGGCCATGAATGGTATTTTGCCAGAATATACCCATCGTATATGTATGAAAAGAAAACTGTACGATCAGGTTTTCCAAAAAAGATCTTCTGCCAGCTTTTGACATAGCAATAACAGAAATGGTTCATAAAAAATGGAAATAAAATAAAAATAATCAGCATTAACATAATGGCGATGTGCAATGCTTTATACATCAGAAAAGACGATAATGTGCAAAAGGGCTACGTGATAAAAAAGCAACTTCTGTGAAATGTTGATTTTTGGGCTGCAGATTTTTAAGTAGGTCAAAAGATCCGAAGAAATTCGTGACCTTGGTCAGCTGCTCGTTATTTCAAACATCTGTTACTGCATGTTAAAATTTTGATCAAGTCCTTTTTGAACCCATAGATAGCGAGTTATACAATCTATTGTTGATAATGAAAACATTTTTCGAACCAAATCTTTTATAAAAATAGTAAGAAAAACTTTCCTTTCCCAACTTTTCATTCTTCAGCGTGACAGTTTCTTAACAGGAGCCTAGATCATGTTGATCTTATGCAAATGTCTTTCACTTTTTTTAAGATCCGATCTGGTCGTCTTGTATGTAATTCGTTTGAATCCAAAGACAGCACTTCATTAGTAGAGGCGTCAAAAAAATCAAAACGATCTTGCCTGAGAGAGTCAGCGAAGAAAAACTTTCGTTCGACGAGAAACAATTAAAAGACGGCTACTTGATCGGTTTGCGACTTACCGAGGCCATTTATAAGAAAATTGAAGAGGAAATAATGAGATCAGTTTCGCATTTGCGTGCCGACTTGCAATATATCACGCAGCGCGAAGACAATCATCTTTGCATTGCATATTGGACTGATATCTGTCGGTTCGATCAGAAATTGGATTTACAAGTGTTATGGCTCCTATGGCGTTATAGCCTATACCTCGATCTTAACAGTTTTCCTTTTCTTCGGATGAACCGGTGATGGCTTCGGTAACTTATTGTAGTTACGATTTGTACACTGGTTTCAAAATTTTTGGTCTTTTGAAGTTAACAATTGAATGAAAAATAGCGTGTAATATTAATCGAGATCGATTTCATGACGCCGATGTCAGTTTATTACGTGTTGTCTAGCGTTTTTCAGGTGATGGTAATTTTTGATTTTGAATCGATTAATAAAAATTTGAATGTTTGTAATAAGTTGCTGTGCTTTTCAACTTTGTTTTTGTGTTGCGATCGTCTTTTCCAACCCTACTACTCACTAACTAAACTTCTTTTACTCTCTTCAAAATACGTAGCTTTCAATTGAAATATGTATTTTCAACAAAAGTACAAATTTTCATTTAGGAGCGAAATTATGAGAAGTTGAAAGGATGCTATATATGCACTTGAAATGATGCTTGTAAGTGTTATCCGATTTACTTGCCCTGTTCTCTCTGGAAAGATGAAGCGACACTTAGCCGCACCCTTCTTTCATAGCCTCGGTAATCTGGCAAATGCGGAAGTCAGGAGCCTTCAGGGCATAATAGAAAGCTTCACTTAGTTCACCGATTAGGGCTAAGGATTTTGAGATCCTTTCTATCTAGGCAGCCACCTCTTCCTACCTACCTACACCATATTAAGATATAATCGAATGGATTTATTATATTGTTTGTGGAAGCGATGCAAGATTTTTGTTACGTTGGAAGCATTTTCAACACAGCCAGTGAAGCCGAAAGGAATGTTTAGTTTCGGATTTCGGTAGGTCTTTTGTATTCCTACTCCCTTCTGGAGACTAACAGAGATCTCTAGCCGCACAAAACTGCGAGTGTTTGACGCGTGTTGCTATATGGTTATACTACATGGAAGGTAACTGATAAGCTTACCAAGAAACTGCAAATTTTCGTGAACCAATGCCTCTGCCGCCTTTAAGAGATACTCTAATCAAACGTCATCTCCAACGACGAACTTCGGAGTAAACAGATAAGCATTGACCATCAAAGGCGAAAATGGCGCTGGATCCGTTACGCTTTGTGGAAGTCATATCTCTGGATTTAAAAACCCCATTAAGAGGTCGGATTGGTCGTAGAAACATTTAAAAAAATTTTGTCTAATGGGGGGAGGCTAAAACTAATTGCCGGTTGAATTTTTTTCCAAATCATTATGTCTTCGAAATTACTTAACACAATAAGTTTATATTTTAGAAATAATCAAATGGCACATATATCAACCATATTCAACTTATAGAGAAGCCAATACTTTTAGAGGGATAGTCATGGGGGTACAAACAAAAACAATTCAAAATTTAATATTTTTTAAGTTATGTAATTGAAACTTGGAAGATATATTAAGCAAAACCAGCAAAATAAGAGAAAAATTAAACATTTGGACATAATAGTAGTTGGCGAAATGGGAGCATTTCAAAATTGTTGCTCATTCCAAAATTTCATACCGTTATATCGCAAAATTGAATGACGATATTAAATTGAAATTTTGTCAGATTGTCGATCTCTATAATTTATAGTTTTGGTAAAATTAGAAAGTTGCGGGGCGTAAAGCGAGGAAGGTAGTAAGCTAAAATGTCGAAAATTTTGAGTAATTATTTTAGGGCTCCGGTCAAAGTTACAAAGTTTAAATTTTACACGTGGATCACATCAAGGAAAAATAATATAATTCGAAGCAGAACTGTTATCCTCGAAGTGCGGCTGTAAACTGGTTTTGAGTAAACTAAAAACTCATTGAAATTTTAAGATACAAACTTCAAAATTTGTGAAAGTCATTAAAAAAAGTCCTTACAAGTTCGAGATATATGTTAACTGGTCGAATACCTTTAAAACTTTTAACCCCTCACATTCAAAAGTATTTTATCGACCATTTTCATGAAGGCTATTATCACCAAACCAGTAAAATATATCAAAGTATTTCAAGTTTGGAAATTCCCCTTGCCCTTGTACCCCTTAACATATAAAAGTATGATTTCAACCAATAAGTCAATAAATCAACTAATACCCAAGAAACTTAAAACCTTTTAAGAAAAACAAAGTAAAACTGTTTTCTATGTTTTACGATTCTCTTAACTCCTCTACCCCTCTCATACAATTTCGTCTTTCAAACTGTCATTGTGTACATACGATTTTGAAAGTGATTCAATCAGTCAATTAAAAAATTATTAACATCCACCCACCTAATTATTATTCGAGAATTATTTCTATTATAATTGCAATCAATTTTGAACAAAATATCAACTTCAACTCCTTCTACCTCCTCTCATACAAAATTCACCGAATTTCTAAATTTGAACTAAATTATTTTTTCTGGAAAACTTTGAAAGATATCGACATGAAATTTTAAGCAAAGTATCATAATGCAAATGTCATTAAATTAAAAAAAAAAATTTGTTTCGTATAATCCTTCTTCCACCTCCCATATTAATGCACAGTTTTAGCAAATGTATGATATCGATTCTCATTAAAATTATTAAAATCAAAAAATTAATATTTTTCCAGATTTCGGCCCTAAACAATTATAATAAATGCAAAAAAATTTATCAACTTCCCTTCACTCTTTCTCATGCAATTTTCTATATTATAAATTCAAGAAAATCATTTCTCCTTCGAATATATGAGATCTAGCGGCTTAAAATTAGAACAAAGCATGGCGTTGAGAATGGTGATAGGGATAGTATGAAAATATCCCAAATCCTTCCACTTTCTCGGCCATCTCAAATACAAATGCCCCAAATTTCGGACAAACAATTTTCAATTTCTTTGGAAATTATGAAAGCTACAAACTTTAAATTCAGCACGAAACATTTTGCATACCACGTTCAGTGTCATACAAAAACATAACAGGGCTACGACTGGGCGTAAAGCCCAACCGTGCGATACTCTAGATGAGAGAGGATTTTTTTTTATTTTCAGAAATTTTGTCGGGGAAGTGGTAGAGGGGGTGAAGACATTGAACTAACTTTTTCACATCACTCTAAGGTTGCTATCAAAATGTTTTATTCAAAATTTAGGATTCAATAATTTAATAGGTACTGAGAAAATTAGTGTATTGGATTAAGTAAAATTGTGCAGTTTGTATGGGAGGTGGTAGAAGGAGTGTGAATTTATTAATGACGTTTTTAGAAATAACTTTAAATATCATTTAATTGACATGTTTTACATTGCAGATCAGTAGCATTCATACTTTTTCCGAAAATCGTCTTTTTGTAAAGTTGTTGAATTGTGTCAAATTGTATGGAAGGTGGTAAAAAGATTGAAGCTAATCGCCTATTTTTTTTTTGGTCTTACTAATAGTTTTAAATAATTATTTAGTGCATAATTTCAGCTCGATAAATTTCATACATACAGAGTAAATTTATTTAGAGTATTTCATAAAAAAGTGCAGTTTGTATGGGAGGTGGTGGAAGGAGGGAGAGGACTCAACTGATTTTTATACAGCAGATTGAAATTATTATAAAAGTAATATATCCCAAATTTCAGATCAATAGCTTTCATGCTTTTTGAAAAAATCCGTTTATTGTCGAATTGCGAAATTGTGTCATTTTGTATAGGAGAGGGTAGAAGGGGTGAAACTAAATGTCAAATTTTTTTGGTCTTACTAATAATTCCAAATAAATATTTAGTGCAAAATTTCAGCTCGCTTAATTTTTTACGCACTGAGTAAATTGGCTTAGAGTATGTCATGAAAAAGTACAGTTTGTATGGGAGGTGGTAGAAGGAGGAAGAGGACAGTCATAATTTTTATATTATTGATATCATCATAAAAGTAATATGTAATCCGTTTATTGCCAAATTGTATCATTTTGTATGGGACGGGGTAGAAGGGATGGAGCGATTTGGCCCGTTCACGAACTTGTCCTTACTTTTTTGTCAAAAACGACGTGTACAAAATTTGAACTTTCTAGATCAACTCGTTCTCAAGCTAGACATTACACGGACGGACAGACAGACGGACGGACGGCATTATATATGAACTTCTGTATCATTCATTTTTTTCTCCGAGCCTTATTTCTTAGCGTTACAAACTTTGTGGCAAACTTATAATACTCTCAGATTTCATCTAGAGTATAAAAATAAAAAACCTGTCATCTCTGATTTTACTCCCTACCATACAAAAGTCACTATTCACTTTTCGAAAGATTTTGAGATGGAATATTTTCCGGAACATTGAGCTGTTTCCCATTTCATCTAAAGCAGCGCTTTTCAAACTTTATCATCTCGCGGAACCCTGTTTTTATTGTAAAATTTTATATGGAATCCCTTGTCAAAAACTTTATTTACAATTTAAATTTGCATTTACTCAGATAAAAGATATATAATTTTATTCCATAATTATATTTATAATTTTATTCCATAATTATATTCCATAATATTCCAACATAAGGAACCAAATCCAATTTCTTAAAAAAATTAATGGCTTACGTGTGCTTGTGGGATAAAGGGGTAATGGCAATCTATCTAATTGTAGATTTTAAGTTGCTCTCTTTTCTATATTGGCTGTGTATCTATATACATCACTGCACGCAGTAAAACGATTTTCGATTCAACTTAAATTTTCGCAAGTTGAAGATTAATATTTCAAAAATGTCTCTTGTAATCCATTATATATTATTTAAGACATCCAGCTAGAATGTGGTATGATCAGTTGCCAAAACATCGTTAAAATTTTACAAAATATTCTGCATTATTTCTGGTGATGTATTTCTCCCAAAGCTAAAGTTTTGATTTTATTGAGTTGACTTTGCTACCTACCTTGTAATATTTGACTTTTGCAGTGAGAGATTAACTTCGTTTAGGTACGAAAATATATCTGCAAGATAAGCCAACTTATGTCAATAAGTTTTACAGTCAATTCATGTTCACGTTCCGATAAGAAAATTAGAATTTCACCTGGTAATTTTCAGAATCTGGTCAGAACCTTATCCTTGGATAATCAACTCACCATTTTTTATTTAAGTTTTCCAGATGTTCGAACAATAGGACGAATATCCTGGCATTTAGTAGATTAGGTTTGAGGAAATTTACAATCTTAACGGTTCCGTTGATAACTTTTTACAATGCTTTTGGTAAACTTTTAACAGCAAGCGCATGACGATGAAGACTGGAATGGCTGTTTTTATGCCAAGAACTCTTTGCTTTTTGCGTGTTATAACGCCCTTTATAATACCATAGCCTTGGCTTCATCAGTGCATATATGACGACATTAATATCAAGAAATTGAATGATTTTCAATATAAGCAATAAGTAAATTTAATATTTCTTGAGCTGTTTTTCGAGTTTGAAGAGCTTTACAAAAAAGCAGATCTTTTGCAAAATTATATTCGTATATGTTATCGAAATAAACTTAGGGGTTGACCCTTTAATGCGCGATGCACAGTTAGTTCGACATCTTCTCTTACTTCTACAATGGCACTACGGCCCAAATCGGGCCTTGGCCTCCTGACTTTCAGGTTCCTTAACATTTATTATTTATTGTGGAAGGGTTTTTAGACCTTCGCACTACCCTCTATCTTCGAATTTTTCATTTTCGAAGATTGAGGTGACCAAAGTACACCCAAGCAGGTAGTGTGCTGGAATTATGCGTTGACCGGGATTTCAACTCACGACCTTCGTATTGTAGACCAACACGCTCTACTAGACTACTCTATAGGTTAGTTCCACATGGGTATGGGAAAAAAGTGAAAATAGGGAAACACAGGAGAGAAGAGTTTGAAGTGGCGGTGAACGTTGTTTTTAAACTGCTAGAGGTTGTATTCAGTAGGAAAGAGATTGCCTGGTCATAAATTCTACAACACTATCGTCCGAGGAACGAAGGACTGCCTAAAATTCACTGTTCTCCACGGCAAGAGTTTCCCAGTGTTACTGTGTGCGCGTGCATCTTGGCGAGTATTTCAGGGGGCATTGAATATAGGTCGTATTAGGGCTTTTAGTTCCTTGCGGCATTTACCATGGGAGTATTTATAGTAGCAGAGTACTCAATTAAGGTCGATATAGGTTCGTCTCCAATTAATCGGAATGCATGTTTCTGAATACGGTCAAGTATAGCCGGATGTGATTTTGGGGCCCAGCCCAAAACATGCGAGTTACAGTCAAGACATGGTCGCATGTAAGTCTTACAGATGCTAGTTTGAAGGCATTTAAAGTATTACTTTACTTAAGTACGGAGGACTCTGGTTCGACTGTGGAAGCTTGGAGTTTCTTGCGAATTTGTATCTGATGAAAACTAAAAAATCAGCCAATCCGGCAAAGTCTGTTGATTCATTTATTTGCAAAGTGAATCCATGTTTAGCATTTTTCAAACGATTCAATAGTTCCGCTTCGCAGTAATCTGGCATATCTTTAATTCGTTTCGAAATCGTGGTATCAGATAATGGGACGGGATCAATCTTGCTTGCATATTTTCCATGTGATTAAATCTTTTATACAAGGTTTAATCAATTTTTCAGCAATCATATAAACTTCGCCTTGTTTTGCGATCATCACGCTAACGAGATAAGATGTTTAAGTGCTTTTTTAGCACCTTCATAGAAATGGTCAAATTAAATATTTTTCGATGACATTAATTCACGGAACCTCATCGATATTTCGCGGTACCCCAGTGTTTCTCGGAACACTGACCTAGAGTATCACAGGATTGGGACTTACGCCCAATCATAATTCTGTTTTGTTTTTCAAAATGTTTTTGAATTTTATATAGAAGATGGTCCAATTAGCTAAAGAATTTCAATAAAATCTTAATTCTCGTTTTCTTTTGATATTAAATTTGCGTGTTGTAATATGAATTAAAGGAAAGATTTTCGTATTTCACACATAGGCATACCCGCCCCGATTTTTTAAACTCTAGAAGAATTATAAGCAATTACTTAACTAAAGGATCAACTCCTTCCGAAATAATGTTTTATATCTTAAACTTATTCAACATAAATCAAATTTTTATCAGAGAAATTAATTTCTCGGCGTTTTTTCGGGTAATTTCATCACTCAAACCGAATTTCATTAATTTCTCTTTCGTTGTGTTTTTTTCCTCTTTCATTCAATTTGAATAACTATCATCACAACCATATCAAAGACCTTAATTGGTCATTTGTTCGTTTTCTTAACATGAACAAATCAAATTTTAGCATATCATAATTAATTGCCTTAATGGTATAATTTATCGGTTAATTGATTTTTTTTTATCAAACAATAAAAGCAGCGTTTAAAATTTTCTCGTTGATGAATTGCTTATAAAATTAAATTTATTTGGTGACAAAGTGTGTGGAGATAAATCGTATAGATTTGATTTTGTGTGTTTCGAATTAAGTAGTAAAAGGTTTTCTTGAAAAATTTATTTAAATTATTCTTGTTGTAAAATAAATTTTATTTTTATCAAAAATCATTATTAATTGACTCGAATTAGTGAAAGCTAATTGAAAAAGTAACCAATTTAATATGCATAAATAACAAAAAATAAATTAAATGCCATGCTTATAATTGGAGCAGGAACCGCACTGATTTAATTTATAGCCTTAGTGAAGTTTTTTTTTTAAATTAAAATGAATAAGTACTGAAATTAGGTGTCATATTGTCATACCCGTAGGGAGTACGATGAATTAAAGTACTAAATTATAGTGTTATTAATTTTCGACAGGTGAATGGAAAATCCAAAATCGATATTAAATTAATAATGTCATCCGACTTCTTTATTTTATGAGAAAATTTTTTGGGATTATCATATTGAAAGGATGCACTACAAGATGCGTTTCTCGAAGTACAAAAAAATATGATAACATGCTTTACCACTTAAACAACATTTTTTACGTGGTCGCATTCGGTTGATTAAAAAACAACTTATTGCGGATTATGTTGTGAGCGAGATTTTATTTTGTATACATTTTGTTGAATTTCACACAATTTAAATCAATTTTTAATTTTAAGTGGTTGAATTTTTTGGTATATCTTCAACATATGCATACGGTTGATATTATTATAATCTAAAAAGGATTTTGTGCCATAAATTTATGCAATCATTTCGATTTTAGGACGGTGCAATGGAAAATCTAATTTTCGAGGCTATTTTGATGCGTGTTAGCCCCTCGCAATCCAGTTATTCGAAAATTATTTGTAGGATTTTTTTTGTTTAATTTCAAGTCCTATTCAGTAGTGTCATTGCACCATTTGGCAGTTTAAAATGATTTAATCTTCAAAAAACGATTATTTCGGACTCCTGGATCCATATGAAGTCTTCTTCTACTGTGATTCTTAGAAGTTTTACATTCTAGAAGTTTAAATGTAATATTTTAGCGAGTAATGTGAATTAAAGTGGTGATTATCATCGATTTTAAGTTTTACTCAGTGCAAAAGAATAATTAATCAATTCGCAATTCTAAACTCAAGAAATAAATAGATTCAATTGTAATGTTTCAAACTAAACCACACAAATTTCTGTTTCAGAAAGATTTAAAGTTGAAAGGGTTACAAATTATTATAAGAATCCACTTGTTTTACTGAAAGTGCACATTTAATCCTTAGAAGAGTAGAAAATTGGCCCAGAAGAAGAAACGGACACGTCTCTTAACAGTTTTTGTATCTCTTCGATCCTTGGTTCAGGAAACTTTTCAACTTTGTTCTTATCACACACTAGGCACGAGTATAAGAGATATTATCTTTGCTGTACCTAATCAACCAAAAAAATTTTAGTTTTTTTGCAAATTTTTACCTCAAATCCTGAAATCGTCCACAAAAATTTGTAGCGAATGCTATACAGTAAATGCTTTACAGCAGGAAAGGCGAAAAAAATCCTTCATGTTTTTGTAGACCGATTCAAAAGACACTGAATGTAGGATCCATGGTATTTTTTTAATTTCATTGAACTGAAATAATTTGATAATTCTTTGGATTTGACCATGATCTCTCATTTTCCGACCGTACAAATCGTATCGATTTCGACCCACTTGAAATTAGACGAATTAGAAAAAGTGCAAAATTAATTATTCATATTATTGATAGATGTTCGACATGATTATGTTTTGGCTACTCGATAAGCTACTTCCTCGACGCGGTAAAAGGCCTTCGATAAACATTTTTAACGAGTATACGTATAACTTTCGATATCAGAAAACTGCTTTTACATGTACTCGAATAATTGAAAGTGAGTGCAAAATGCCGTAGCATTGAAAGATCGCCTCTAATCCGATTTCAATATCACAAAATGCTGATCTCGGGCTTGCTTTACAAGTTTTAGCTATGGAGCCGAATGCAAATATAAATAAAGCTTGGGCGATCAAGACGACGACTACGACGACTAAGTAATAATGGTTATAAGCGGGGCCAGGACGCTAGAAGTGATCATTAAAAAAGAAATAATATATTATAAAAAAAGAAACGAGAAGCAAAACGACCTCATCGTCGTATAGAAATGCCCTCAGGCATAGGTGTGGTCTGTGTGTATGTTTCAAAAACGGGGGTGCACGGAGGTGAAGCGCTCGCGAATCTTAAGACTTAGACTACTTTCATATTAAGACCACATCTGCACCAGGCTATCTTTTGCTATGTTCGGTGCGGGGGCCTAGAGACTTGGAACTGTACGTAAAGTGTTTTTTTTTTTGGTTTCTTGACGTCGCCGTCTTACCTTACAACACTATAATTTTTTTTTCGGCTTTTTAATTTTGTTCCGTTTCAGTTTAGCCGATCGTGCCAAAGGTATGGTTGGTATGTCAGCTAAAGTGCTTTTTTTTTGCATATGAAGCGGGTTCAGCACGAGATCACTCTTGCTAAGAAATATATGGACTACATAGGTACGATCATTTATTAGAAGTGCATGCTATTCCGTTTAGGATCTTGTTTTGAAACATGCCAGTTGGGTGCGTTTTTTTTTCTCGTCTTCTTTGAAGCACACAGATATAGTGTTAGTGACACACTGTTGCATAACGAATCGAGTGAAGAACCAGTTCCAGGAATTCCAGTCATTAAAGGAATGGATATTAGTGCATTGAAAACCATATTGAGTTATAGATTTACGTAATAATTTTAGGTTAAAGAAATCCAAGTATCTTAATCGCAATTCAGGATACGCCAGTCTTTGTAGTATTTCACTATAAGAGTGCGAGCAGAACTAATTCTTAGTAACTCTTATATAACTTAGGGTGTCGGTTTAGAGTGATATAAATTTAAAAAAATTATATAAACAATTTTATAAAAGTTTCATGCACTTATTGAATAGTACTCTTATAAATCTTGTATAAAAATAATCCAAACCTCTTTCAATCTTCATGAATGTGCCGAATCAATAAAATGTCAAAAAAGTATAAAAACGTTGCATACTTTCTTTGGAAGCAGCATATTCGAACTTCACTCAATATGATCTAAAACCAATTTCTAAATTTGAACAGATTTGATACGTTTTTTCGATGTTACAAAGTTTTTCATGAAAATTATGAAATCTTAGAAAAAGGCCCATTTTCAAAATATTTTTTCTCACTGAGCAATAGAGAAAAAGGTCGCCGGGAATAAGACACCACAGAAATTAAAGCTTCAAACTTATACGAGCACTGTATGACTCTAATGGGAGATTTAAAAAATTATTGTATTTTTACCGCTCACCTACTTCTATTCAGCTTACAACTTATTTCAAGTTAAGAAGAAGAATTGGTATTGCTAATGATAATTTGTGAGGTGAGGACAGTAGAACACATCATCAGCCAGTCCTGCTTACCATAGAAATGCCAAATGGACACTCGCTGGATCATAGGCTTATCAACCGTGATCATACTATCTAACTGATATGAGAAACGGAAACAACGCCTCGTATATGGACAGATTCTACATAAATAACTTTTTACGATCGAAAACGAAAAAGCTAGGGTGTAGCCTAGTGGGTAGCGTGTTGGTCTTGTAATGCGAAGGTCGTGAAATCAAATCCCGATCGACGCAATATATAATTTAAGCACATTGCTTGCTTGAATATACCTTAGTCACATCAATCTACGAAAATGAAAAATTCGTAGAAAGAGAGTTGTGCGAAGGGCTAACAACCCTTCCACAAAAAATGTTAAGGAACCTGAATGTCAGGAGGTCAAGGTCCGATGTGGGCTGTAGTGCTATTGTAGAAGAAGTAGAATCGAAAACGGACTATGATTGGCTTATGGAACGTTCGAACATTACATGACGGGGGAAAGGCTGGTGTCACTCAGCCCGTGCCCCACCAATCAGTGATCGACCGTGAAATAGAGCACTACAACTATATAAATCTTGGGCTTGAGCGAGATCAAGTAGATAGAATCTGGAGACACACCATTCCGTACTTCGCTTCTGAGTGTGAAGCCAAAAATGGCCTATCGTTCATCTTTACACCGAGAGCGAGAGATATTCTCATCAGCTGGGAAGCAATCTCGGATAGCATTATCGCCGTCAGACTGAGGTGGTCAGAAACGTCGTAATTCTGCAGTGCTAAGCACCAACTAATGCCGCAAAACGTGGTGACAAGGAGGAGTTTTATGGCAAACTGAGTGCCAACTTCGAGCGTGTTTCAAAAGGTGATATTTTTATCATCACAGAACATATGAACGCCCTGGTTGCCTCCGAAAATACTGATCTAGAAGACATCATGGGGAAACATAGTGACCCATAGGTGGACTCGTCACGACTTTGGATTAAGAGACCTGAAATCTGATTATTTGTGTCATAGGTAGGACACTTTTTCCACACAAGAGTCACCATAAAAAATCTTGGTTTTCCTCTGATGGTGTTACTTAAAACAACATCGACCATTTCGCCATAAGTCGACGATGAAGAAAATATCTCCTCGATTTGCAAGCGCAGCCTTGGCTGCCTGCGTCCGATGGTCACAAATTCTTCAAAGGAAGCGCAAGCTTAATGTGTTCCCGCAAATGACGCTTATTCGCCACAAAACTTGACATTTTCACACGATCAAAATTATGTAATGCTGATATGGAATCACTAATACTTCAAGGTTGTCCGAACTTACGATATAACGTTATCTTCTATAATGGCGCTACAGCCCAAACTGGAATTTGGCCTCCTGACATTCAGGTTCCTTAACATTTTTCATTACTTATTGTGGAAGGGTTGTTAGTCTTTCGCAAAACCCTCTTTCTACGAATTTTTCATTTTCGTAGATTGAAGTGTCCAAGGGTATATCCAAGCAGGCAATGTGCTGAAATTATATATTGCGTCGACTGGGATTTGAACTCACGACCTTTGCATTACAAGACCAACACACTACCCACTAGGCTATACCCTAGCTTCGATAGAACGTTATACATCTGACAATTTCAGCCACCTTTTGTCAAACGGCGGAAACTTATTTGTACTTCTAATAGCTCCTTGAGTTTTATGAGGGTTGACACTTCTGCATTGCTGAAGATGGCATGCAATCCTCTATTGAATCGTATTCTTCGGCATAAGCTATAAGTTGTGTAGATTTGAAGCACAGTAAAACCTTGGAGTTAGTGGAAAGTTTCCGAACAACATATTCAAGTGACAAATTGAAAAGCATTGGTGCCAGGCTGTCGCCTTGTTTGAGGCCGTTATAAGGTCTAAAGCTGGAGTTGAGTTCAATTACTACTCTGACTTGTAACCAAGACTCATCCATTGTCATTCTTGTAACCCAAACCAGTTTCGGTGGGACTTCAAACTCCAATATGATTTTATACAGTACGCTCCTGACGACACTGTTGTATGCCTGTTTGAAGTCAACAAATATCTGGTTGACATCAATGTTATATTCCCAGCACTTTTCCAGCACCTGTTTAACTGAGAATATCTGGTGTGTGGTCGATCATCGGTCTAAATTCGCCTTGGTATTCATCAATTACATACATTGTCAGCATAGGACTTAGTTCTGTTTTCCAGAATTTTCGTCAAGATCTTAGAAGACGTACACAACAAAGATGTTCCTCGGTAGTTCTTGCAGCAGAGTTTTTCACCTTATTTGTAAATTGCACATATGAATATCAGCTGAAATTTGATCAGTGTCCGGCATTTTGTTGTTTGGGTGGTTTCTCAGGGCCGTTTTTAGTTTGCCAAGTGTGAGAGAGCTCAACGAGGATCCTTCATGGGCTGATTGAAAATCGCTTCTGAAATTTCCGACGTGGAAGACGCAATCAGACAGAGATAATTATATACGAAGCATACAGGAGACCGATTCTCGAGATGGGATATAGCTCCATTGACGATAATAATACTTCATTTTGAGATACAAAATTTTTCTCAATAAATTTGCTATTTGCAAAAAGAACGCAACATTACCTGGCGGGACTATATATTTTATTGCCATCTTTCTATCGCTTCTCAAATTACCTTTGCATCCGTATAGCTAGCTAGGCCTGATCTTACGATGCTTTCATAAACTAGAAGATCCCGTCGTCTTTTCGCCATTCTTAGATTTCACGCTGATGAACTGGCAAAATCTCAACGTTGCACCTTTATTAGTTCGTTGTCACTTTGATTGTACTTTATGGTGTTTGTGTCACGTAAGCTATTCAAAAAATATCTTTACTATCCGGCAATAATGCAAGATATTCGAGTGCATGGCACTAACTCAGAGGCAACATCATCTATCACTAAAGACCAACTAAGAAGTCCAACGAGGATTTTGTAAACCGAGCGCGATCTCCATCGCAAAGTTGCAATAATTCCTCGACAAGAAAAGTTTTTAATGAACTTGATGTACAATAAGCGGTGCAGTCAGCAGCGCGACAATAACACTAGCACTAGATAATATGCGCGCAAGTTGCATAACTGTAGGATTTTCAACTTAAATTAACGGATTCTATGCAACAGGTAATGTTACGAAGGTGTGACAATGACGGGTAAGGAATTGCCATCGGCGGCGTCGTCGTACAACGACCGAGCGAAGATACGATGAAGAAAATTTAAATTGTGCACATCATAATTTTATGGATCATACATTTTTCGTATCTTACGTACCTATTCATGTAAAGTTTTATAAGGTCGATAATTTATTTTCATGCAGCATAAAAATGTCAAGTTCGATTGTTGCCTTGCATAACGTATGTGTCGTCTATGAACGGGGTCTATCTTTCCGGCTACACCTCTAATCCTAAGACGTATTTCGAGAAGAATGCACAGAAAAAAAATAAATAAATAAGTTTTGCAAGCTAATTAAACTTCACCTCGTCTTGAAGGTTAAAGATTGAAATCTTCGAAATTTATAAAGTCTCTACGTACACTCCCCGTGTATCTTTTACTAATAGCTGCAATGCATCTAAATTAATTGGGTGTTCGTACAGCTAACTGTTCAAATATCTAACGCAATAATTCATCCTTACGTAAATAAAGCTTTGGAATAAACTGCTAAATATCAAGGATTTAAAAGATTTATGTAAGCACAGTTCACACGCATCTTAAGTTCCAATTTGACCAGTTAAAATAGTTATTTATCTAAATTAAAAATATCCAAAGGGTTAGTTTTGCAGACGGAATCCATTAAACTCGGGAACTTTGGTTTTCGAGCAATTATTATTACCATTATTTTTTTTTGAACACCAGCAACCTTGACTGCTTAATCAGCAAATTTAAATAAGATATGATAAATATTAACACCACATGTTATGCAGACGAATTAATCAAACGAAAATAATTTTTAACTAGTTATTATTAATTACTGGTAGTACCTCATGGGGACCTCTTTTTATTACTAGACCAAATTTTTTATAATAAAAACCTGTTAATTTTTTTTTTGTAGGACTCATACAAGTTTTAACCGTACATATGCAGGTTCTTTGCATCTAACATAAATAGATGGAAAATAGACATGAAACCTAGCTTATCCATAATAACGAGATACAGAAAAAAAGTCAAACGACCTTCAGCATCATTTCAAAAACAAAAAATAAATCTATGACAATGCCAATGGCGGATAATTTTGAAACAAAATTGAACCAATCGAAAAGTTAATTTTGATGATATTAGTTACAATTTGACGAGGCTTATTAACTGTGCCCCCAATCAAGATTCGTGCAAATATTTAAAGGTGTTTTTTTTTTCTAAACATCTTTAGATACATGATTGTAAGGAATTTTTTAAAGTAGGTGAACTTTATCGCATGTTTTTTCTGCACTGACACTTAAAAAGTATTATGTGAGCTTATTGAATTAGGTGGCACAAAATTATATGAGATTTACGGGAAAGGTAGTGTCTCTTATTTTGGATTTGATATTTTACGATCAGAATGACAAGTCTAATTTAATGGAAAATGTTTGAATTGTAGTGGAAAAAGGGAAATGGTGCACCAAATATAATAGATAACACCTGGCCATACACCTTCGAGTGCAGATTTTTAGTATGTATCTCCTTATGTCGTCATATTTTGGAGATACTTGCATGTGGGTGTATTATAAAAAGAAAGTTGGAGCCATCGGGATAAGAAATTTTGCTAAATTTATTGAAATATTGTGCTGCTCTGATATTTTTTCAAGTCGAGCCACAAACACCTAATGGAATATTGTATGTTATATGTGGAATTGAATAAGAGATGATACAAAAGACCTGTGCATGGTATGGCAGCGAGACGTGGTCATTGACGAAAACTTTCGAAAAAGCAGTTAACGCATTTGAAAGAAAGGTCCTCCGAAGAATTTTGGGACCTGTGAAGGAAGGAACGGAATGGCGAATAAGATACAACCATGAGTTGTATCAACTTTATGACGAGCGAGAAGCTTCAAAGTTCATCGAGCTACGTAAACTGCAAAGGGCTGGCCATGTAGAGCGAATGGAAGATAGAAGAATCCCCAAACGTGCTCTGAAAGACAAAGCGAGTGGTAACCGGCCAGTAGGCAAGCCACGCAAGCAATGGGAAGACTCGGTTGATGAAGATAGCAAAGCCATCTTAAAAAACATAACAGGGCTACGATTGCGCATAAAGCGCAATCTTACGATACTCTAGATGAAATAGAATTTTTTGTGATCCCAAGAAATTTTGTATGGGAAGTGTTAGAAGGGATGATAGCATTGAACTAATTTTTTCCCCATCATGCTAAATTATATACAAAAATGTTTTATACATAATGCTTACTCCAAAAATTGAATGCGAACTGAGAAAATTAGTGAGCTAGATTTATTGAAAATGTGCAGTTTGTATGGGAGGTGGTAGAAAGAGTGGGGGAGTTCTAGTGATTTTTTCAGAAATAACTAGGAATATTATAAAATTGACATCCCTCAAATTTCAACTAGTATCATTCATACTTTTCAAGAAAATCGATTTTTTGTAAAGTTGTGAAACTGTGTCATATTGTATGGGAGGGGGTAGAAGCAGTGAAGCTAATCAAATATTTTTTTATGGTCTTAGTTATAATACTAATTAAGTATTTATTACAAAATATGAGCTCAATAAATGTTATATGTTCTGAGAAAATTGTCTTAGAGCATTTCATGAAAAAGTGTAGTTTGTATGGGAGGGGGTGGAAGGAGAGGGAGGACGCAAATAATTTTTCTACTGTAGATTAAGATTATTATAGAAGTAATATTTCTCAAAATTCAGATTAATAGCTTTTATACTTTTCGAGTAAATCCATTTAATATCAAATTGCGAAATTGTGTCATTTTATATGGGAGGGGGTAGAAGGGGTGAAGCTAATCGTGTAATTTTTTTTGGCCTTACTAACAATTTTAAATAAATATTTGGTGCACAATTTCAGCCCGCTAAATTTTATACGCACTGAGTAAATTGGCTTAGAGTAATTCATGACAAGTACAGTTTGTATGGGAGGTGGTAGAAGGAGGGGGAGGACACACATAATTTTTACGGTAGGTTGATATTATTATAAAAGTAACATATTCAAAATTTCAGACCAATAGCTTTTATACTTTTTGAGCAAATCAGTTTATTGTCAAATTGCGCAATTGTGTCATTTTGTATGGGAGGGTAGAAGGGGTGGAGCGATTTGGCCCGTTCACGAACTTGAGCTTACTTTTTTGTCAAAAACGACGTGTACAAAGTTTGAGCTTTCTAGCTTAACGCGTTCTCAAGCTAGAGCGCGCACAGACGGACGGACGGACCGTCAGACAGACGGACGGACAGACGGACGGATGGACGGACGGACATCCGGTTTTGAGATTTTTGAGTGATAATATTAACTTCTGTATCATTCATTTTTTTCTCCGAGCCTTATTTCTTGGCGTTATAAGCTTTAGAGCAAACTTATAATACTCTCAGATTTCATCTAGAGTATAATTAGCAGCTGGAGGACGCGGTCTTTGGATCGAGACGATTGAAGGTGACGGCTTCAGGAGGCCAAGGCCCGATCTGGGCTGTCGCGCCATTGGTGATGATGATGACAAAAGATCTGAGGCTTAGGTTAGGATATCAATATACAATATTTCAAAAAAAAAAAAAGATTGAGAATAACTGTGATATCTCGATACCATAGCACATAAATGTGTTATGTGAAAAATTTGGGAAATTCGGGTTAGGTGATAAAATTAATGCTTTTTATGTGTACTACCGAATGCACAGTTGCGGTAACTGATAAACTTATGAATCTGCGCTTTGCGGTAGTAGTAACGATTATACTCGCTATATAAGAACTTTGAGGTAAATCAAAGGTTTCACCTATTTCAAAATCAATACATAGGCAGTTAGCACATTTGTGACTTGTTGTCCCTGATAGCCAAAACTCAGAAAAAATTCATGCCTATTTATGTACGAACCAATACTATAGTACCGAAAGTTCGATGCATGTCGATGTAAACAAAAGCAAGAAATCATTAATTAGCATAGATATCTAATTTACTTAGACTCGATCAAAAAGGTACGGAACTAAAGTCCACTTCATATTTTCCCATAGGATCTTCTCCTTACGGAATAAACAGTTCCAATCAATCATTCAATCAAATTCTTGTGAAGACCCCCTATTGGGGCATAGAACAGAAACAGGCTTCCGTGGCGTAGTGGGCAGCGTGCTTGCTTCACAGTCAATAGATCGTGGATCCGATTCCGGACAGTGGGATTTGTATAAGCACGAGTTTTCAGTTGCTACTGGCGATGAAAAATTATTCGAAATAAAATGGGCAAACGGTGTAAAAATTGGAACAGTTCCACTCCAAGAATGTCTATATACTCAGTAGATGGTTTCTGTTCGCTTTCTATTATTCAGTCCCCAATGACATTTGTAAATATTTCACTCCCCTTCCGCTAGCTTCCCATTCCTTCCCTGCATGACTGTGTTTGTGCATTGCACATAAAGGCCAAAATTGCCTATAACACAGGTCATTCTGTAAAAAAAAGCTCTCTTCCACAAGGCGTGATCATGAGCATCGGCCTTTAGCTGTTGCTGTGACTTGTTTATTCCTCTGGCTTGCTGCTTAACTGGTCGCTTGCATGTTTTACATGGTCGAATAACCCGTCGTCTTTCTTGAGGGTTATATCCAGAGCTTGTTTGGCAATTTTTCGTTCACAAAGTGTGACCGATCCACTACCACTTCCGCCTTTGAATCTCAATCCCTATTCTAATCTGGCCAATTGTACTTCAAAGTTCGTCGTTGGAGATCACTTCTGGCCAGAATTTCCCTAAAATGCGTCGGAGGCATTGGTCCACAAAAGTTTGCAGTTTCTTGGTAAGTCATCTGATCGTAGGATCTCGGTAGGAAATTGAAATGTGATTCTGATGTACAAAACCTAGAGGCATCTAAATATCTTTTGCGACTCATCACTACAATTTATATACTAATTAAGACATGATAGCCAAATATCAATTACCGCTCATCGCTGATCGGCAATAGGATCTTCATGATGGACGGTAATGAAACATTCATTCATCTTTATAAATTATCGCTCAGGGTTACAAACATGTTTCTATCACTTTCTCCCTCACTGATTTTGCTATTCAATCATAACACAGTACCTACAATGCACCGATGAGTGCGATAGATAGATGACGTTAGAAAGAAAAGAAAACACTCTCATATATTCCAGATAGGAGATATATGGGTGAATTTTCTTCAGGCTAATAATCTGTTTTCACCAAAAGGTTTCGGAACTGTTCATCGACTTTTTAGAGGTATTTCATCGATGTTTGCTGTCAGGGGGTATCGGTCTATTGAGCCGATGGCTCGAACATTCTTTTTAACACATAAGTGTCTGCACAATATGACGAAGTCCTTAACGCATCGTTTATGGCCAATTGTCTGCTGCCATATATAATTTTCTAGATCGATTTTTAAACTACAAATTCATGATAGGCGACAAAAATTTTTCTATTTCTGCATTCAGTGATATCTACAATACTAATATCCGAGCGAACCATCTTTTTTTCATTCCAAACGTCTTTTGTATACATAAACTTTCATTGATAGTTTGTGGCTCGACTCAAGTATCAGGATATCAAAATATCTGACACATATTTGTATGAGAATTCTTCGAGTAAGTTAAAGTACCTGCGTTGACTCTTTGAGACGAGATCTTAAAGAAAAACTTCGATGCAAGTTACTCGTGTGATTTATTAGAACGTCAATGGCCAACGCACAAATTAAAAAGAAAGATATGATTGGAGTGATTTCACTATAGAAAAAAAATCAATAAAAATTGGTGGATACTTAGGAATGTTCGTTCAAATTTCAAAATTTTGGCGAGCTTTTGACAACATATATCACATGGTTCCGAATTCTTTGATTGAAAATACATAATTACATTGAATTAGGTTCCATTATAAATAAAAAGTTATTCATCGCGGAAGCCATACGTCAAAACTGAAATACTCGATAAGTAACACAAAATTGCTTTTAGCTCTTTTACGAATTTATCATACAAAATTATTCGATGGGATTAAAAAACTATTCATTTGCATTTTATAATACCTTTACTTTTTGTTTCGATTGGCGAAGGTGGTTCCCAAAAATAATAGAAGTCTGTCTAATGATGTGCCCAATCTTTTGAGACAACTTCTACCCTTTTCTATTGAAGCTTACTTCTGTTATTGCCAAAACATTCAGACAGATACTGTATCGATTCGTGGATAAAATCTGCGCGCGTAAATATTATAAGAAACGAGATTTCAGATAGCAAATATTTAAAAATTGCTAAATATAGTTTTCGTTAAAATTTCGTCATCTAGCAGAAAGTTCGAGCTAATCAAAATTTGAAGTGCTTACAGGATCTTTCATCAATTTTATTTTTGATGGCAAAATTTAAATCGTATTCTTAAAAAGAATTTGTTGCTTATCAATAATTTGTTGATTAGAAATACTTTCAGGTATCATTGTTTCTATGTTGGCTCCATTTTATAAGCGATAGGACATTATGTTATTTATATCGCTCACCGGAGTTGATAGAATTTTATTTCTTCGCTCAAAATCTTTAAGCTGGATGTCCGACTTTCCGTCCGTCTCTGGCCATCTTTCCTTCTTTAGTTTGAGAAAGCGTTGAGCTAAAAAGTTGAAATTTTGTATAACGCGTTTTTAATGGTTTCGCCTGTTCACGAACTACACCTTAGTTCGCGAGCTCCCATCCTATCTTTTTCACACCCTCACATACAAAATTACCCATTTTCAAAAATTTACAAATTTTCTTGGAAACTATAAGAGCAAACAATTCGAAATTTAGAATATAATATTTTTTTTCGAATCCCACCACTCCTTCTACCACCTCCCACACAAACTGAACTTTTTCATGAAATATTATAAGTCGAATTCCGCAGTACGTACAATAAACTCGATGAGAGTTTAAGCTTTGTACAAAATACTTAATAACCATTATAAATTAAGATCGGGAAAAAAGAAATGAACCATTATGCATGCAATATCACACAATTTCACAACTTCACAGAAATCGATTTTGTTCAAAATTATAAATGTTACTGGTCTGAAATTTAAGAAATGTTAAATGCATAATGTTCATAGTTGTTTCTAAAAAAAAAATCCAGAAAAAAGCCCCAACTCCTTCTACCACTTCCCATACAACCTGCACAATTTCAATAAATACGATACCTTAATTTTCTCAGTTTTCCGTTTAATATTTGAAGCTTAAATTTTGCATTAATCATTTTACTTTATTATTCCGCTGTACGCCGTACATATAGACTCATATTTCCGAGAAAGTTAAAGGTAGGATGTTCGGTTTTGGTGGATTGTTTATTGTGTAAGTGAGCTCCATTATCTAAATTTTGGGGAGCATCAGGTGAAAGGGGGAGGCGGAGGAGGGAAGAGTCAAAAATTACATTTGCTAATATCTCCACAACGAATGCGGATAGGAAGCGAAAAAACATCACAGGTTTGGGACAAACTTTAGTAATAATTTAATTTTTTTATCAATTGGAGTCAAAAAAAAGGGGGGGGGGGGTAAGAACAAATGGCCAGCCAAATTTTTTTCGAATAATTATATCTTCGAAATTGCTTACCATAAAATTTTTTTAAAAATTAATATCTCAACTATCTCTTAAGCTATGTAATTGAAACTTGAAACACACATGTATTAAACTATACTAGCGAAATACGAAAAAAAAAAAAAAGTTTGGTCATAGCAGTAGTCGGGGGAAATGGAGAGCATTTCAAAAATGGTGCGCTTCCTAAAATTTCAAACCATTATATCTCAAAACGTAGTAAAGATATCAAATCGAAAATTTGTCGATTAGAACTACATCTTTAATTTTGATAAAAATTTTAAGATGAGGGATGTAACGGGAGGGAGGTGGTAAGCAAAAATGTCGAAAATTTTCTGTGATTTTTTCAGGGCTATGGTTAAAGATATAACGTTAAATTTTACATGTGAATACATCTGTTTGATGTACATAGAAAAAAAATAATAATTTGTTCCACAATAGTTATGCACCGAATTCCCTGGTCTAAAGTTCACAAGGTGTTTCATGTACAATGAAAAAAAAACACAAAAGCTGAAAGTTTTTGAATAAAGTTTTAAGGTAACTTGGAAACTTGAAAATTTGCGAAATGCATTCAAAAAAATCGTTAAATGTACGAAGTATTAACTGATCTAATAACAATAATTTTTTCGACTATTTTTAAGAAACGAATTATCACCTAACTATTTATAATTCAATTAAAAATTTTGCACAAAACTTTTAAAAATATTTGAAATGAAATTGCTTCATAAGTTGTGAGATCGCGCCAAATACGCATGAGTCCCTAGAACCTAATACATATAATATGAATACCACTGATGTAAGCAAAGATATCACGACCAAGTTTATTTAGAGGTTAGTTATCGTATTGTATTGTCAGTTATTTTCGAAACTCTAGATAATCTAAGATTTCTTTCAATTGTATACCATATTTCGGACAGAGGGAGTATTTTTCAGTAAGCATGTATAAACATTTTATAGAATCTACAAATGCACACATATGTATATCAAGATTACACTTTACTCATATACTTTTACTCCAACCTACAATACCGGATTCAACAGTCTCATTATGCCTTCGTAGAACACGTATTTCCAATAGGATCTCTAACTTAGCAATTTAAAATAGGAACAGTTTTTTTTTTGTCGTTTTCAATAATTACAAATTACGACTGCTTCAGCAAACATCTTTGCGCGTCAGGTGTTATACTCAACTAATAAGATATCAATTACTAGAAACGGTCTAGTCTCTAAGAACAAGCCATTGTTTGTGAGTGATTGACGTGATTACGATTTATTGAAACAGTCATGAGCATAAATTTCACGGGACTAGACGACAACAAGCGGAACGTATTGGCGTTTTAACTGGTGGGCATTGCATAAATTACAACGCTCTCGAACCAGCCGGAAGTTTGAAAAATTCTATCATAAAACTCCTGAATTAATCCACAGAGGTGTGGTTTTCGTCGTAATATGTTTTAAATTAGATCATAATTTCATCGGAATTATCCAGAGATGGATTGCCGGAACAGAGTGCAATTTTTCACGCAATTTTAAAAATAATCCTTTCACTTATCTAATATATTAGAGACCTTTCCCCAGTAAGTTATGTACAAGGCTACGCAATCATCAATTTTCGTCGATTTGAAGAATCATGCAAATTTGATTATTAATCGTATAGGGACGGTCGTAGTAGCCGATTATACGGTTGGGTCACCGCAACTAGTAAACTGTCCGTAACAGCAATCAAGCTAATCTTGAACATAAAGATCGGCGGGTGGTATAAACAGTAGACTTGAGCAATACCGAATAGCTTCTCGGCACAAGCTACAACAATGTTTTGTTACGGCTGCCGTGTATTTTGCATCATTTTAACATATTTTCCTTGTTCAGAGCTCATCTGCAAACAAGTAAGTCATTTTTCATAGTCCAATCATGGCCGGCATAATGGGATATATAAAACGATTTTGAATAATATCTTGGCACGATTCAACTAAGAAAATTCCTTATACTAATAGTTGTAAGGCTTAGGCCTGTTTTCATGGTTTTAAATTGAATGTGAACATGAAATCTATTTGTTTGTTCTGCCGACACTGCATAATTTTGTGGTCTTTTTTTTTTTGATAAATTAAATCCTTTACTCGGAAGAGATGTTGAATAATTTATGTACATTTTTGATAATTGAATTGGTTTTTATACTATACTGATTTAAGGGGAACTATTGTGAAATAGTTCGACATAGAATTTTGATGGATTTCCACTATTTGAGGTTACAGGAATTAAAAAACATAGTGATCGATATTTCGAGTTACCCGAACTACTGTTTTGAATGTAGATCAGGTATGACTTCTGATTGGCTAGGGTCCTGGTGCAAGGAAATTCGATAAATTCTGGCCTAGAAGTAAATAGCATTAATAAACGATTTAATAATTTAACTAACATTAAAGTTTTTTAAACAAATAAATTTGGAAGGATTTGATTCGAAAAAAAACCGTACAGTTAAGCGCAGGGAACGCACGGACGGAATGATGGACGGTCATCTGGTTTTGAGATTTTTGCGCAACAACAAATTTTTCTGTACCCTTGGTCACTCTTTGTGAGTATTATTACTTGGCGTTACATACTTTAGAGCAAATTTATAATACTCTCAGATTCCATATATAGAGTATAATTATATCAAGATTCAAGATTCACTTACAAATTTCATACAATTGGATGGCTTACTTATTATTAGCTGAAACTTCAGTGTCCTATTGGTATATACTTATTATTCTTATTATTATTATTAATGTGCGTATTTGTACAGTACGCTAGAATTATTTTCTCCTTAAGTTGTCATAGCTTATTTCTAAATATACATAGGCAATAATGAATGCAAACTCTTTTTTCTTTTTATTTAATTCAAGTACAGGAGTGCGAATAGATAAAAGAACTAAAACTAGGCGACGATACAGAAGCCAAACTGTTCATCTGGAATAACGTCTTTCTCTACACAAAATTCATCTAGCCTTTCAGCTAATACCTTTTCGTACAGCCATCCAAGGTTTGATAACATTGAATTTGGTCTGAAGTTTGAAATTTCATTGAAGTTTCTAGATTTGGAGTATAATTACATCAAGTTATTGTTAATGTAATGTGGAAAATTCCGATTTGTGGTAATTTTTGCAAAAATTCGGCCTTATTATAATAAAAGTCAAATGAACTGGATAGCTAGAGTGTAGCTTAGTAGATGGCGTGTTGGTCTACAATGTGAAGGTTGGGAATTCAAATCCCGGTCGACGTATAATTTCAGCACACTGCCTGCTTCGGTATATCTTGGCAACCTCAATCTTCGAAAATAGAAAACTCATAAATAGAGGGTTGTGGAAATGGCTAACAACCCTTTCACAAAAACAAATAAAATGTTAAGGAGCCTGAAAGTCAGGAGGCCAAAGCTCGATTTGGGCTGTGGTGCCATCGAAAAAGAATGAAATGGATGTTACGCATTATAAAAGATTTATTTAAATTTACTTAATGGATTGGTAATGTCTTCACATCGTACCAAAAACAAACTTCAGCAACAAAGCTTTTGAAAGGGACACAAAAATAGAGGAGCACAGAAAATTTTCGAATCTCATAAGAAAGATTGTCTATAGTATAAATGAGAAGATATGAGTATTAAACTGAATTATTCCGGAGATTTAACGCTGATCATGTACTCATGGGTCAAATTTGCCCAAAGGCCTATTTGATGGTATTTAGACATCGTGATTTTTTTGGGCCAATGTTTTTTGAGAATTATTTTTTAGTCATATTTAATCAGAAATGATAAGAAAATTATTTCAAATTAAGCTACAATAGCAGCTAAAAGAAAAGTTATGTTTATGGGCCAGAATTGCCCAATATATTTTTTCCCAGGCAGAAATTATGAGAAACACTAGTTTTATAATAGATACATGTAAGCATTTCATATTTATTTAGAGAACAGAGTCCTTGATGACCAATGGATACCAGTAGATAATGTGACAGTGCATGCCAATCTCTAGTTGTTTTTATTGGCGAATTCTGATCCACAAAGAAGCAACAGAGAGCTTATGGAACGATAGAAAAGGTAGATCAATTTTCAAGCCGATCATGAGCCTCTGAAGGGATTTCAAAATATAAGTTGTGGGTTTGGCGACGGAAATGATTGGATTGGCACTGGCACCCATTGATATGTATGGAATCAATTGACATTGAACTTGAAAAAAATGTATGATTCAGGTGAAAATATTAGAGTGGATGAGCAGCTTGTTGGATTTAGAAGATGTCAATTTACACAGTATATACCTTAAGCCAGCCAAATATGGTATAAAAACATGACAGGACTACTCTACTACTCTAGATGAAAGAAATTTTTTGATCTTAAGAAGTTTTGTGAACTAATTTTTTCACATCACTCTAGAGTTGCAATTAAAATATTTTTTAACAAAATTTGGGATTCAAAAATTTAGTAGATACTGAAAAAATTAGTGTATTGTATTTTGGTGAAATTGTGCAGTTTGTATGGGAGGTGGTAGAAGCAGGAGCGAGTTCTTAAAGACCTCCCCAGAAATAACTATAAACATCATGCTTTTGATATGTTTTAAACTGTAGATCAGTAGCATTCATTTTCAGGAAAATCCACTTTTTGTTAAGTTGTAAAATTGTGTCACATTGTATGGGAGGGGGTAGAAGGGTAAAGCTAATAGTCTAATTTTTTTTAACCTTACTAATAATTCTAAATAAATATTAATTGCATAATTTCAGCTCGATAAATTTTATACGCACTGTTTAAATTGGTTTAAAGTTTTTTATGAAAAGTGCAGTTTGTATGGGAGGTGGTGTCAGGAAGGGGAGAACTCAAATAACTGTTATGCAGTAGATTGAAATTATCATTGAAGTATTACGCTCCAAATTTCAGATCAACACCATTTATACTTTTCGAGTAAATCCGTTTATTGTTAAATTGCCAATTTATTTATTTTTTTTTTTATTTAATGCTTTTTTTTATAAATACAATATCATACAATTTTATTTTATTTTAATTTAATAAGCACTATTCCCCCTTGTAAGGTTGTAGCCTTGAGTTAGGAGCGAGGGGTCAATTCATATTATATTTATAGAAAATACTTAAAAACTAAATAATCGTTGCTATTTACAAATTTTGTGCTGCAAAAATAAAAATATCAATGTAAATAAACAATATCAATGTAAATGAACAATAATCATTGGTTTAAATATAAAACATCAATAGAGTATAATAGTTATTTTCAATACTTATTAATCAAAGGTTACCTAATTGTGATTTTATAATTTATAAAATGTTTAATACATAGTATAATAATTTTTATAAATGCTTAGCATAACGAAAATTCTTGTTATTATAATATAAATACCTCGAAAGATTTGGGTCATTTTGTATGGAAGGGGGTAGAAGGGGTGAAGCGATTTGGCGCTTTTAAGAACTCGACCTTACTTTTTCGTCAAAAACGGCATGTACAAAATTTTAGCCCTCTACCTCAACGCGTTCTCAAGCTAGAGAGGACACGGACAGACGGACAGACACACAGACGGACTGATGGACAGACAAACGAATGGACGGACGGAAGGACATCCGGTTTTGAAATTTTTGAGTGCTTATATGAACTTCTGTATAATTCATTTTTTCTCCGAGCCTTATTTCTTGGCGTTACAAACTTTGTGTCAAACTTATAATACTCTCAGATTTCATCTAGAGTATAATTAAGCTACAATAGCAGCTAAAAAAATAGTTACGTCCATAGTGATTATGAGCCAGAATTGCCCAATATATTTTTTCCCAAGGCAGAAAACATTTCATATTTATTTAGAGAACAGAGTCCTTAGTGGCCAATGGATACCTGTAGATAATGTGGTAATGCAAGCCTATTTCTGGTGTTTATTGGCAGTCGGATTTCGATCTCACGAGAAAAGAAAGGAGAGTTTATGGGACCATAGAAAAGTAGATCAATTTTCATAGTGATCATGAGCCTTTGAAGATAATTCAAAACATAGGTTGTCGATTTAAGAACGGAAATAATCGAATTGGCACTGGCATCCATTGACATGTATGGAATCAATTGACACTGACCTTGAAAGAGAAACGTATAATACAGGTAAATGTATTACAAGGGATGAGCAGCTTGCTGGATTTCGTCCAAGATGTCCATTTACACAATATATACCTTCTAAGCCAGCCAAATATGTTATAAAAGTATGGACACTCTGCGATAGCGCTAGTAGCTATTCTTCATCGCACCACGTTTATACAGGGAAAGAGGCGAATAGCACCTCCGAAAAAAATCAAGGCTTGTAAGTTGTCTTAGATCTGACAGCCTGATTGGAGCTCGTAATGTTACTTGCAACAATTTTTTTTCGTCGTATGATTTAGGGGTAGAATTGTTGAAACGAGAACTTACTGTGGTTGGCACCGTGCGTAAGAATAAGTCGTTCTTATCCCTCTAAATTTTGTATTTGAAGGGGAAACCAAATTATTATTTGGAATTTCTGTTCGGCAATATTAATGAAATGATGTTGGTCGCCTATGTTACAAAAACAAATCGGAGTGTGTAGCATTTAAATACTTTGCAACTGAAGATGAATCGAAGAAGCCCCATAATAACTTACTACAATTCTACAAAAGCAGGTGAAGTCACACTAGACCAGGTAATTTTTAGTTACACGATTACATGTAAATGAAAAACGAATAGATGGCCAATTGCATGATTCGGAAATATGTTAGGTATTGCTGCATATAATGATTTTTAATTTGGGCTAGCGTGAATCCTCATTAGAATAAATAAAAGCATTTTAGGCGTTTTAACAGTGTAATGATTTGATCAATCCTGAAGTTTTACATAGATCCACAACATCACACTGTTGCAGGGCGAAAGAAGCTCTACAGTAAGTTGAACGAAGAGTCTCACGACAAGACTGAGCCTACAATTCAAAAAGATCAAGATGCTATATCTAATAGCATTAAACATTCCACGAAATGTTCAGTTTGCAGTGGTGTCATCTGTAAGCAACATTCGGTTGAACCAATCAAATGTAATAATGGCGTGAAAGAATAATAAAAATGAATTGAATTAATGAAATTATAGTATTATATTATTTGGTGTTCGGGAGGCTATGGAAGGAGTAGGAGAATTTTAACAAAAGTTAAACCACTGAATAATAACCGTATCACATACATAATTCTGGAGGTTAAGAGATTTTTTTTACCAAAACCTTCCTTCGATGAACTATAGAGATATTTGGCCTGATGACGAACTTTGAAGTACAGCGGAATACATTAAAATAGGCATAGAAATTGAAAGGCGAAAGTGGCACTGGATCGCTAATTTTTCAAGGACACCAGAGCAAAACATCTCCAGATAAACTCTGAATTAAGATCCTCAACGAGCGAGGAGATGAGCAGGAGGTCAGAGGAATGAACAAGTCATGGCGGCAACTAAAGTCTCTGGATCACTCCTTCTGGAAGAAAACTATTGCTGTCCCTGCAGGGGCTCTAAACAGAAAATCGACTGATTAATTGACACATCTATTTAAAGTAAAGATATTTTTAATTTGGACAATATGATAAGTTTGTATGAAATGTATAACAGTAGTTATTAGTAGTTTTCAAAAATATTTTTCTAACTTGTCTAGCTTATAAGAAAATTATTGAAATTACCTTTCTGAAATTATGTGTTTGTATTAGATGTAATAGAAGGAGTAAACGGATCGTTATTTTTTTAGTTTAGAATTTATATTTACAAATTTTCGGTTTTCATTATTTTTACGATTCTGAGTCATAGCGTTTTGTAGTATTTTATTGCAAACGCAATATAGATTTCATTGCGAGTATACAAATTGACGCATGCATGACTTTAAAATTTTAAAAAGTAAATCAGAGTTTTGCCTTTACCGATAAGCGGTAACTATCGGCTGATATATTAACACATTGTATGAGATGATTACTCACATCCGTTTTTTCCGAAAATTATACAATTTAATTATTAAAAAATTTCATTTCACCAAGATAAGACGTTTTCAACTTTTTTTTTTTTTTAATAATCGCTTATGACCAAGTCGGTATGATTTATTTCCGTTTGGATTTTGAAAAGAATGATAGGAAAAATTTATCAATTTCACAGTAAGAGTATGATTTAGTATTTCTAAAGCAGAAATTTCAAACTACAGAGTCAAGACCTTGCAAATTATAGTGTTTTTTTTTTTTTTAAATTAATCTTTAAGCACAGACTTTGCTTTGAAAAGTTTTAAGCAGAACTTTTTTCTTAGTAATCTCAGACTGGTTGAAACAAAGTTCGTTTGGAGGTAAAGTAAAGGCTGGTGCTTGTAAATAAGATATTAGTTGGGGAAAGATTGCTTGCTGGCTAGATAATGCTTTTTACAAGTAGATGGAAATATGTTGCTAGGCAGGAATTTCAAACCATAGAATCAACCCCTTGAAAGTTATAGTGTTTTTTTTTTTTTTTAAATTAATCTTAAAGCACAGACTTTGCTTTAAAAAGTTTCAAGCAGAATTTTTTCCTTAGTAATCTCAGACTGGTTGAAACAAAGTTCGTTTAGAGATAAAGGCTGGTGTTTGTAAATAAGATATTAATTGGGGAAAGATTGGTTGCTGCCTAGATAATGCTTTTTTTACACGTGAAAGGAATTTTTTTTTTTTTTGTAAGGAACCGAACACGACTTAGGGGGTCACCTTATAATGCAATGCACAGCTGTGTCGGTATAGGAATTGGAGAAAAAACTCAAGTTAGATTAGTTTAATTTAGGTGGAGAAAGACGAAAGTTACGGTGTACATTACCTTTGAAGCACTGGATGTTGAACTCGTTGGGAAACACTTTGGATGGTAATGTGTTCCAAAGTCTTGATGTTTGGGAAATGAATGACCGCCTATATTTCACTGTACGAGAAGGGAAGGGCTTAACGGTGTACTCGTGTGAGCGTTCAGCTTGACGAGTATCTCGGGGAAAATTATAGAGTGGAAATATGTTGCTAAGGAATTATAGTTTAACTCTAGTATAGTCTCATTATCATCAATTGTACAGCCCAACTCGGGCATTGACCTCCTATAGGTTTCATCTCAAATTTTCTTGGACGAATGACCGCTTCTTCCAAGTTGAGAATTTCAGAAGCGATTTTATGTATTAGTCGATTGAGTCCTCCCAGCGTTTTTTTCCCACTGGTCTCTTTCCTTCCGTCTTTTCTATTTGTACACGCTTAGGCATTCTTCTGTCTCTCATTCGCTGTACGTAACCAGCAATGGAATACATTTCCTGATTGTATCGAATTCTCATTCGCTTTATTCTCTCACCGGTCTGAGGATTCGTCGTAATACCTTCCTCTCGAAGGCATTAACCATTTTTTCTGATGCCTGTACTAACGTCCACGTTCCGCTACCATAGCAGAGTATAGGTCTTATTGTGGTTTTGTATCTTCTTGGTTAACTCGGTTCAGTAACTGCGTCCTCCAGTTTAAGCAGCGTCTTAGCAGCGATTTGCTGTCTGCGTCAATCGAATCCTTCCAGCGATTCCGTGGTTTTCTGACAGGTATGTGTCATTGACTTTCCCTTTTAGTGTGCTTTTTGGAATTCTTCCTTCATCCATCCGCTCAATCATAATCGATTATAACTTCTTAAATTTTATCAGGGCTGACAATTCTGGATCACCGAAAATGGCATACGATTATCTATTGTATCGTATTCTCTAGATTGAGTCTTCTCTCACAGGTCCGAGGATTCTTCTGAGGATCTTTCTTTAAAAGGCGTTAAGTTCAATTGTCACCCAGATAATATTAAATGAGCTAGGGCGTAGCCTATTGGGGTCTTGTAATGCAAAGGTCGTGAGTTAAAATCCCGGTCGGCGCAATATATAATTCCAGCGCAATGACTGCCTGGATATAACTTGGTCATCTACGAAAATGAAAAATTCGTAGAAAGAGAGTTGTGCGCTAACAACCCTAACACGAAAAAATTTGCAGCGGTGTGAAATTTTAATGACAAATTATAGTGACAGAAATTTTTGAAATTGATGAGTTTTTCGAAAAATTTCTATCAATAAATTTTGCAACAAGATTGTGACAAAATTACAATTTTTTATTTGAACTTGTATATATATGTTTATTGAGGATATTTTTAACATGTTTCTTATAATTAAAGATTAGACTAAATATTGTCTCTACAGCTTTGTTTTTTACTGAGTAGCAAATGTGCAGGTTAATTACTAACATTTTTAATAAGTTCAACAAGTTTGGCACATACTGCAAAACCCAATGTTTAAATTATTAACTCTACTTATTTAACTAAAATTAAAATTAACTTGAAACTAAAGACTATTCTAACTGAAGATTGCTTCGATTGTGGTAATGTTGCAATTCTTACATATATTTTTATACTCTAGATAGAATCTGATAATATTATGTTTGCTGTAAAGTTTGTAACGTCAAGAAATAATGCTCGCACAGAGTGGCCAAGAGTATAGAAATATTTGTTGTCGCTTAAAAATTTAAAAACTAGATGTCATCCGTCCGTCCGTTTGTTTCCTAGCTCGTGAACGGGCCAAATCGTTCCACCTGTTCTAAAAAATGACTTATTTTCAATCATTTGCAAAAATCAAATTTTCTTGTAAACTATAAAGGCAAGTAATTTCAAATTTGGAAAATATTATTTTTATTATAAATGTAATGTATAATATAAAAATGATTCCTCCCACCACCTCCCATACAAACTGGACTTTTCATGAAACACTTTAAGCCGATTTTCTCAGTACGTATAACATTTTTCGAGCTAAAATTGTGTACTAAACACTTAGTTAGTATTATTGTTAAGATTACAACGAATCAATTGATTAGCCTCACTACTTCTATCCCCTCCCATACAATATGACACAATTTCACAACTTCACAAAAAATCGATTTTCTATGAACGAATGAAATTTAAGATGTGTCAATTTTATAATATTTATAGTTATTTCTGAAAAAATCACTGAAATCCTCTTACTCCTTCTACCACCTCCCATATAAACTGCAGAATTTCACTAAATGTAATATTCTAATTTTCTCAGTACCTATTTAATTTTTGGAGCTTCCATTTTGTGTAAAACTTTTTTTTACTACTCCATCATGGTAGGAAAAAAATTGGTTCAGTACTATCACCCCTTCTACCACGTCCCATAAAAAAATTTTTAGAATCACAATAATTTCTATTTCATCTAAAGTAGCGTAAGATTTTGCTGTACGTGCGATCGTAGCCCTGTTATGTTAAAATTTGAATTCTAATTCATTGGTAAGATCGTTAAACTGTTGCGTTTTCGCTAAATCGTGCAAAAGATGAGTTTGAAAAGTACCACGATTTATTTAAGATAGTTTTAAGGAATTTATTTTGGATAATTTGCATTTTCCTGCAATGAATAGCTGCACAGATTTTCCAAATAGGAGCTCCGTATGTTTAGACTTGCTGTATAACTGAAGAACTCGATATTAGGAGTCTGGCGGATGCGTTCCAGGGTTGAAACCGTTGCTTTTGAGTTTTTTGATGCTTATACATATTCGCTTAGATATTTAACATAATGCACTTTGGATTCGATTATGTGCGCTAAAAAATTAATACAATTATGCCATTCCATTAAAACCAGCCAAAAATTCATTTTTATTTTTCAATTTCCTGCACCCACACATCTACAAACAATAGTTTGCTCTAGTTTACTCTTCTGTCAGTTGACACTTGGCGGCGAAACATCCCAATTGGGATTTGAGTAATCCATTCCCTTTTCAATGCAAGAAATTATTCATTTCGACTTAAGAAATGTGCATTGCATTCTAAAGTAATGTGAAGGCATTGCATAAAGTAGCAGTTTATTTAGAGAGTTTGATATGAACTGCAAGGCAATGTGAGGAGGTCGGATAATGTAAGTGATCATTGTGAAAACATGTCGCACACAAAGCAAAAGATTAATAATATAAAACTCAAATGTTTTCATTTTATAAGTCGTTCGTTTAGAAAGTACGTTAAGCGAAAAAAAAAATTGTATGTTCAACAGAATTTAAAATACTGAGTATTAAGAATAGGACCCAATTTCACCACATTTTGCATTGTTAATTCAAAATTAACCGCTCCTTCAATAATAGAATCAATTCCTTCATAACGATTACGTTTTCTATTCTATTGTAACCACTCCATCATTGATTACTTTACAACCATTATATTGTCGGTTCTTTTCCAACCATTACATTATTCACTCTTTTCCACAGATTCCAATGTCGACTCTTTGTAATGCAGAAAAAGAAAGCATCAAAAAGGGTTGCTTGCATATGGCATCGCAATGTTAAAGTAATCTATATTTTACGGCTTCAAAGAATGAAGCTAGGATGTAGGCTAGTGGGTAGCGTGTTGGTCTTGCAATGCGAAGTTCGTGAGTTCAAATTCCGGTCGACGCAATATATATTTTAAGCACATTGCCTTGGTCACCTCAATTTACGAAAATGAAAAATTCGTAGATGGAGGGTTATGTGAAGAGCTAACAACCCTTTCCACAATAAGTAATGAAAAATGTTAAGGAACCTGAATGTCAGGAGGCCAAGGTCCAATTTGGGCTGTAGCGCCATTGTAGAAGTAGAAAGAATAAATTGCACCATCGGCGCGGTGATGATTGTACTTCCTACTGGGATATGTTGCTGTAGCGCTATTGGTTCATCATCATCATCTACGTACGTTAATGCTGATTGTACTACGGCTTTGTGTAAGAACCAGATCGACCATTTGGCTATAAGTCGCCGATGGAGAAGATGTCTCCTCGATGTGCGAGCGAAACGTGGAGCTGACGTGGGGAGCGATCACCACTTGATGGTTGCCTGCTTGAGATTGTGTACAGCAGCTATCCGACGACCACAAATTCTTCGAATGAAGTGCAAGCTTAATGTGGATAAACTCAGAGATCCCAACAAAAAACTCGAATACACCACCATTCTACGCGAAAAGTCATCCACATTGGGTGAACATGAAATGCGCACACTGGACGCCAATTGGGAGGCAACCAGAAACACTTTTCTAACTAGTGCTGAAGAATCTGTTGGATATGCGCAAAGCGGTGAGAAACCCTGGATGTCGCAAGACACATGGGACAAGGTTGGCAATCGGAAAAAAGCCAAATTGGCAATCATCTCTCAACCCGATGTCAACCAACGAACGCCCGACTTGAGGCAGAACTACCGCGATGCTCATATACAGCTTAAAAAGGCTGTTAGACGCGACAAGAGAAAGGCCATTGAAGATCTGGCAAACAAGGCAGAATCTGCGGCTTACCTTGGGGATATGGGTTCACTATTTAAAATCATGAAACAGTTGACGAACAGGAATTTCACCGCCAACCACCTGGTGAGAGATGTCAACGGAACTCTCCTTAATATAAGTGAACACCAGTTGCGACGATGGAAGGAATACTTCTCTGATATTTTAAACATCTTGTCAGATGAAGATATCCCGGAAACAGAACAACTTCCAAACATCCAACCGCAACAATCCTCTATTAGGGAAAAGAAGATAAAGAAGAGATAGTTTCCGCCATTCGGTCAATGGCGGGAAGGAAAGCTCCAGGTATAGACGGACTACCAACCGAACTCCTCAAAGCGGACCCGGAAATAGCAGCCGATATACTCCTCCCACTCTTCACTAAGGTGTGGAATGATGGAAGATATCCGACTGAATGGAAGGAGGGAGTCATTGTGAAAATTCCGAAGAAGGGCGACCTTCGGGATTGTGGCAATTGGCGTGGTATATGTCTACTTACTGCCGTATCAAAAATTATGGCTAAGGTAATTCTCAATAGGATTAGTGATGTCGTCGAGAGCACTCTCGAAGTTTATCAGGCTGGATTCCGTAAAGGGTCGTCTTGTACCGACCACACAAATACCCTACGGATAATATTAGAGCAGTCAGCCGAAATGGGTTCGCCACTACATCTCATGTTTGTGGACTTCGAGAAGGCTTTCGACAGCGTGAAGCGAGATTACATATGGAATGCTTTGCGTAGGAGAGGTATTCCAGAGAAGGTCATAGCTATGATTAAATAACCCTACGAAGATGCAAGGTGTCGCGTCTTGCATAGAGGAGAGCTGTCCGAGAGCTTTCCTGTGCGAACGGGTGTCAGACAAGGCTGCATATTATCACCAGCCCTGTTTCTGGTGGTAATAAATGACATCTTGAAAGCTGCACTGGAAGGTGGGGAAGGTAAAGGTCTTCAATGGAGACTATTTAACATCTTAAGTCACTTTGATTATGCTGATGACGTGTGTTTGCTTGCACATACCCGTTCGGACTTAGAGTCAAATGTTCGCTCGTTGCATTCTAAATGCAAAGAGGCGGGACTGAAAATAAATGTGCGTAAAACCAAGTACATGCACATGGGTTCGAACGCAAACACACCGATTGTTCTTGATGGACAGGATGTGAAAGAGGTGCAAGATTTTTGCTATCTCGGAAGCATTGTCAGCATGGACGGCGGAGCCGAAAAGGATGTTGAGGCACGGCTAAATAAAGCTCGTCAGGCCTTCGGTATCCTTTCCCCTTTCTGGAGGTTAAGAGAGATCTCCCTTCGCACGAAGCTGCGAGTTTTTGACGCATGCGTCAAATCCGTGTTGTTATATGGTTGTACTACGTGGAAAGTGACCGTTCGACTTACCAAGAAACTACAGACTTTCGCAAACCAATGCCTCCGGCGCATTTTAGGAATATTCTGGCCAGAAGTAATCTCCAACGACGAACTTTGGAGTACAACTCGCCAGACTAAAATAGGTATTGAGATTCAACGGCGAAAGTGGCAGAGGATCGGTCGTACTTTGAGGAAATCAGAGCGAAACATCGCAAAACAGGCTCTGGATTATAACCCTCAAGGAAGACGTCGGGTTGGTCGACCATGTAACACATGGAAGCGAGCAGTTGAGCAGGAGGCCAGAGGAATAAACAAGTCCTGGCAACAGTTTAAAGCCGATGCGCAGGATCGCGCCTTGTGGAAGAGAGTTGTTTCTGTCCTATGCCCCTATAGGGGGTCTTAACAGGAATTTGATTGATTGATTTGTGTAATAGCAACTTATTTTCTTGGGACATTTTAAACTTTTCTTGATCATTTGACACAATGTTCACTTATACAGTAAGATCTCTGTTGTTAAGAAACGGACTTATTAAGTGGCATAGGTTAGGAGGGAAAGAAAGTTTCACTAGTTTGTAAACCAAGCCGTAGTGTCATAACAAGGAACTTATTAATCTAACTAATTAGCTTTAATTGCATCTGAAACTGACTAGACATGTATCAATAGAAACTCTCATTAATCTCGACATCTAGAATAAATTAGTCAATAAATATAAATTCTATTTTACTATATAACTTAAGATTATGTACCATAGTTTATGAATACCTTATTAATTTCAAAAAAAAAATTATTTATTTTTGTATAATTATATTATAATTATTTGTATAATATAGTAATATTTGATAGTTACTGTAGATTGCAATTATATTAAATGTATTTTTAAGTAATAATTTCGTAATAAAAACTCATGTAAATTCTGCTAAACTGAAGTAAACATTTCAACTACATACACATATGTTTTAATGGTATACTGACTCGTAGAATTTATACTGTGTTTAGAAATTCCATAACTCTGGATATTAAAGACTACACTACTGAACATGGTGATAGAATACACTTAAGTTGTTTAGGTACGCTAAGCGCCGAGATGTTATTTTCATTTTTTATTAAATCGAAATTAATGCACTCCAGGTGAACGTTATGAAGACGTGAACATATAATTCAAACCCACACGCTAATATACGCTTCCATGTACGAACGTTTTATGGAATCAATGAAATACGAATCAGAGACATTTAGCACTGGTACGAATGGTTTGGGTGCACGAGTGTGATGTGATCCTCTTTTATTCAAATTACTTTTGTACATTGGAGATAAAATAGTAATTTCCTGCTCATCAGATCGAATTTGCAGTTTTATGGTTATGATTGAAGTATTTATATGTTAGGAAAAATAAAAAAAAATGGGGTAATTGCAAATCGTTTGACTGAGGTATATTTACCTGCTGTGCACAGTCTTTTTGCAAAAAAGGAGCAAATGAGAAAATTTTTAATTGAGTTTTCTCAAGTAGTGCATTTCAGAAACAGGAAAACATTAGCCAATTTATTTCAGTTTTATGGGTTGTATCTGGAAATTGTATTAATTGACTAAAACTTTCCAGTAATTACATCTAAATGAGAAAAAATATTTCATCTTCAGATATATTTTAAATAATTTAAATCAACAGGCTTGAAATTATTTTTAAAAATCCGTCCATTCCAATTAAAACGTATTTGAAGTGGATTAATACAAGAAGCGATAAAACTGAAGAAAAACCACATTGTTCGATTATTTCGAAACAGAGATTCCATTTTTTTTTTAATTTTTCCCAAAATCAAAACCGGAGACAGGATATGATGGTTGGAATTTTACATATGTTTTAATGGAATCGAGTGTAAAACCACATACAGCGTATCATAACAGAGAAATGATGTAGATTTAAGTGAAAAGTATAAGAAAAAGTCAATATGAGGTGTAAATCTGCCAAGTATAAATTTTAAAGTGAAACGATATTCTTTTTGCGATATATCAGTAACGAAATATCGATATAATAAAGAAAGGTATTAATCCCGAACCTGTTTACTGTGTGCTCATCAATGCCTGATATACTTCTTTATATAGTTAACACATTCTTCTTCTTTTTAATGAAAAATTAATTACAAGTAGCGCGAAATTTATTTTATGTTTTTTTTTTTTTCTCGGTAAACATTGGAGTAGGGTAGAGGTGGCACATTTCGACACTTTTTTACGAATTGGTTTTAAAAGAAAGTGCTACCACGTTTACCTTTTGTTTTGAATTTAAATGTAATTCAGGCGGTCAATAGGTTTTATAATACTAATAAAATGAATTGAACATACCGTCAAACAATAGACAGGAGAAAAACTTTTCATAGATTATTGGATAAATTGAGGAGCTAAAAGCAAAACTCACATTTAAAAACATCATATTTTTTTTCAATTATCTGTTATTATCAATTGTTTCTTATTACCCCTACGAAATCCCTTGATTAGGGAAAAAATAAAGATTTAGATATAATGCATAGTTTTAGAGATTTTTGCAATTTTTAAAAAATTTTCAGAGATGGAGAATGTGACTTTTGCTTTTGGGCCCCTGAACTAATATATATATATATCTTCTTCAATGGCGCTACAGCCCAAATCGGGCCTTGGCCTCCTGACCTTCAGGTTCCTTAACATTTTCATTATTTATTGCGGAAGAGTTGTTAGCTCTTCGCACAACCCTCTATCTACGAATTTTTCATTTTCGTAGATTGAGGTAACCAAGGTATATTCAAGCAGATAGTGTGCTGAAATTATGCGCCGATCGGGATTTGAACTCTCGACCTTCGCATTGTAAACCAAACACGCTACCCACTAGACTACACCCCGGCTTCCTGAATTAATATACTACTTATTTAAAAATATCGGCCAAAAAGTCGGGCATAAATTTATTATTCTAGTGACAAGTTGAGGATGTGTGGGAAGTCAATATGCAGGTTACGGTGGATTAGGGAAGACTAGTGAATGGTGATTTTACGGAAAGGCTGTTGTCAATTATTTAATACTTAACTGCAATTACGACCATTAGTTCCAGTACATTGATTTAATATTTCACAATTTATGCAAGTTTGGGTTTGTGTAGGAGGGGTTTTGGTATAATGAGTGGGTGGTAGAATATTAGTTCATAGATGAAGTAAATTCTATAAAATTCAGAGTATTTTATATTATTGTAACCATATATTTATAAGGGAGGGGGTAGAGGAGTTGAAGGAATAGCAAAATCTGTGACGCGGCATTATTTCGGTTGTCTTGATAGGTGTTCGTACAAAATTTCAAGTTCGTAGCTTTTAATTTGTTGTTTACTAGTTGATTTAATCAAATTGTTCGAATTCGTATTTCTTTTTGATGGGGGGTTAGGTTAGGTTAGTTAAGGTATGTGGAGGGACACCAATGAACGTAGTTCACCAGTGGGCCCATTGTATGCCTCCGCACTTGTACCAAACTAGGGTGTAGCCTTGTAGGTTGCGCGCTGGTCTTGTAATGCGAAGGTCGTGAGTTCAAATCCCGGTCGAAGCAATATATAATTCCAGCACATTGCCTGTTTGGATATACTTTGGTCACCTCAAAATGCACGTATGCACTTCCAAAATTTTATCTTATCTGTCTTTTACCGAAACCCTAAAGAAATTATTAAAAGCTTTCTTCGATTTAGCCCACCACCTCCTCCTCCTTACATTTCCTATGTTGAACATTTCATAAAAATTATATTTCATATAGCTCCACAATTTGACAAAATTTCAACTTAATACTTGTATTGGGTTTTGCCATACACCGGTTTTCAGTTTTAAAAAGTTCGCCATTCTTGTAATGCTTCCCATTCCTCCCACTACTATCAAGTCCAATTTTTATATTTTTCTCATATTCCGTTGATTTAGCTTAGTACATGCTCTAAAGTTAAATTACATAACTTAAGAGAAGAATTTTTGAAATGTTTTTCTTTCCTCCTTCATTTATACTTTCCTTCACAATAACTGGCCTTCCGTTAATTATAGTGGACGTGAATGGCACGTAATTGATTTTAAAACAAATTTTTTTTATGGCAAGCTGTTCTGAAGATACAATGATTTGAGAAAAACATTCGACCGACAATTTTTTCTTAGCCCTCTACCCTTTTCTGGACCATAATGGAAAAAAAATTGGAATAAGTTTTATTCGTCCCACAGCTCCTTCTATACTTGTGTTGATTTGCAGCTTTCTAGCTCTAACCATGGTTGAGATATTCAAACTAGTATTTTTCGTTTCTAGCGCTCCCCCTGCCTCCCCCTTAATCTCAATACCCCCGAATTTTAGTGCCCGATTGAGATCAGCTCTCATCTACAACCCACTGAAAAATAAACCTTCCATCATAAAGGGCTTGGGAGTTAAAGTGCGTTGAGCGTAAAAGTACGACGGAAGGAGTACAGACAGATGAATTTTTATACTCTAAACGAAATCTGGAGCCTGGGTGTAGACTAGTAGGTAGCGTGTTGGTCTACAATGCAAAGGTCGTGAGTTCAAATCCCGGTAGATTAAAAAAAAATGTTAAGGAACCTAAAGGTTAGGAGGACCAGGCCCGAAGAGAAATGAAATCTGAGAGTATATATATTGTGTTTGCCTTACCGTTTGTAATGCTAAGAAAGAATTCTCGAACAGAGTCACCAACAGGAACAATTCTATTTCCACAATGGGACTACAACCCATATCGTGCCTTAGCCGCCTAAACTTCAGGTTCCTTAACATTTTCATTATTTATTGCAGAAGGGTTATTAGTCTTTCGCACAACCCTCTATCAAAGAATTTTCATTTTCGTATATTGAGGTAACTGAGGTATACCCAAGCAGGTAGTGTGCTGGAATTATACGTCGACCGGGATTTGAACTCACGATCTTCGCATTGCAGACCGACACGCTACCTACTAGGCTACATCCCAGGCATATTTGTTGTTGCTCAAAAACTTTGATTTCGAGTGACCATCTGTCTGTCTGTCCGACTGTCTGTTTGTCCATCTATCTACAACATAACTCTCGAACGCTTTGGGCTATCATGCTGAATCTTGTTTTATGTCAATTCTTGCAAAAAAGAAACTTCGTGAACGGGCTGTATCGCCATATTCCTTCTACCGCCTCTCGAAATTATAAGAAATTCATTGTCCTCGAAACTGTCACACTACGTCATCATTCGCCTTGAACTCTGTTTCCCCTTCGTGCTGGTACCGGTATTGAATTCGCCTGGATGCGAGAGATTGCGGCGAGCTTTTTCTTCACATGACTATTTTCTTGTACTGAGTGAGACATCTTTATGTCTTCACTTATCTCTCCTATTATATAGTTAATATACAGTGGCTCACAGCATATTTAGTGCAGATACGAATTTGAAATTTGTTACGCTTTTATTGAAAACCTATGTAAAATATTGACAAGTGCCATATTTTAAACAAATATTTATTGTTTAAGTTAGGAACTTCAAAAATAACACGATAGTTGTTTGTAATACTTAATTAACAAAAATTTTGAATATACTGCTTAATTCTATATCACAGCTCATTTCATGCACTTAAACTTAATTTACAGAAAAAAGTTAAATTTATACAAAATTCAGTATTTGATATGGTAGCCCTTTGCATTTATTACATTTTTAAGTCTCTTTGGCATAGAATCCACAAGTTTTTGGGTAGTTTCTGGGGTAATTTTCGTCCACTCCTCCAAAATAGTTTTTTTCTATTGTTCCTTGTTGGAAATACTATGTTTCCGAATATTATTTTCCAAAATTCTATTACATTCACATCAGGACTCTGTGCCGGCGGGGACATAAAATGCTGGCAGTTCCAAATCAACCAAGATTGCACAATACCAGACTTATGCTTAAGGTTGTTGTCTTGGTAGAAACGGAATATGTTTGGAATTTCAAGATTCGCAGCACTCTGGAGCAAATTTTTTTTTCAAAAGGTTGAGGTACATGGTTTTGTCCATGTTACCTTCAATGAATGCCAAATTACCAATCCCGGCTGGCCGACATACAGGCCCAAGCCATTACGCATCCGTCGCCATGCTTCACTGTAGCTTTTAAATTTTCGTTTTATAGCTCAATATTAGGTTTTGTTAGGTATGCCATGCCATCAGAGTCAAAGATTTTAAATTTAGACTCGTCTGAGAATATGACGCTGTTCCAGAAGTCCGAATTTTTGTTGGCGTGCTCTCTAGCAAAGGCAAGGCGACTCAGCTAGTTTTTTCTGCTTATGAATGGATTTTTTCTAGCTACTCGACCATTGAAGTTGTGATCTCGGAGCACGCGGCGGACATTTTCTGCACAGCATGACTTACCTAGTCCCTGCTGTATCTCCGCGACTAGTTTTGGAGCCGTTAACTTTGGGTTCGCATTGATTTTACGTACAATAAATCGTTCGTCAGACATGTTGAAAATTTTGTTTGGCACGCTTCTGCTCTTATCTTGAATACGATTTTCATGAACGAAGCAGTCAATGATACTCTGCGCTGTCTACATCTACAATGGCGCTACAGCCCAAATCGGACCTTGGCCTCCTGACATGCAGGTTCCTTAACATTTTTCATTACTTATTGTGGAAAGGTTATTAGCCCTTCGCACAACCCTCTTTCTACGAATTTTTCATTTTCGTAGAATGAAGTGACCAAGGTATATCCAAGCAGATAATGTGTTGGGATTATACATTGCACCGACCGGGATTTGAACTCACGACCTTCGCATTACAAGACCAGCATACTACCCACTAGGCTACACCCTAGCTAACTCTGCACTGTGGTGAAACTCAAATTAATAAATTGAGCAATTTCTCGCTGGGATAGCCCGTTCTTGAAATGACTTATTACTAATTCTCGCTGCTTAATTGTAGTGCGGCTACCCATTTTTTCAAAAAGCACTTCTTGGCCTTTACACGTAAAATATCACACTAAATATTGACTATAGCTAGTTGCCAATTCTTCAAAAAAAGTAAAGAAAAAGAAAGTCCCGTTATACAGCGCGACACGATCGGATAAAAGTGGAGACTAGTATCTGCATGAAATAAACTGTGGCCTGCGTTTCTGCTGCACTATCGGTCTTTTCAGCCTTAAGAGTGTCAGAATTTATTTTTGTAAACTTTTTTTATTTATTGTAATCAATAAGCATGTTTTTCTAAATCTACATTCAAAATTTGATGATTTTCTAATTAGTTTTTAAGATACAGTGTTCTATAATTTAAAAATATCACTGCACGAAATAAGCTGTGAGCCACAGTACGCTCTCTTTCTTTCTTAATCCCATTACAGATCTCCAGATCGTTTTCTTCACTTGCTACAACTTTTATCATCGACTGCATCTCAATATCGTATGAATTTCTTTCAGTCAGACGACGCTATTGAATAGTTCAACCTTGGACATTTAAATGCGCTAAATCGATCGACCACACCTCGTCTGAACATCAATTATTTCTCGACATCTCGGACGGTACATGGACAACAGTAAAAACGCCTGAACAAATGCCATAGCGACTACGACGTTCACAAAAAGAAAAAAATTAATAATAATAATAAAGGCAAGAAAGTAAAAAAGTAACAAAGTCGAGTTAGACACGTCTTTTGATGGCCACGGTTAATTTTCACTACATCACAACTTACCGACTAATCGCGTACGTAAGAAATACCTGAGATGTGGTGTGGCCACTAGTGGTCATATTCCTTGGCGCGCATATCTCTCTAACCGGCCGTTACGTTATTTGTTTCGTCAACGCAGCCAGACAGCTAGACCTGCACTTCTAGACGAGATCATTAGATCGGTGAGATCGCTAGCCTTTATTTAGACGCGCTCTAATGAAAGTAAAAGTGAGCTTAGCAGTATCCAAGTCTTATTCGTTATTGCCTTCTGACCTGCACTATAGAGTCGTACATCTTGACCACAACTGTCAAGATAGTGGCAAATCCAGTTGGACACACATTAGAGTTTTCCGCCTTCGTAATTGCACCACTACTATCGGCGAATTCCTAGCAAATCGGATCGCAAAATCAAGACGCAGCTTGACAATCGAAAATGATCGATCGGCATTCCCAAATCGATAGATGATGTCCTTGGATGATTGGTCAAAACATTTCGTAGATCTGGTGGCGATCGAGCAAAAACGCTCGTTTCCTTTTCAAGACCATTAGATCGCACTTTGTGTAATTGATCGTGCATTATGAGACAACAAAATTAATGCATGGCTCCATGAGACGTTTTTGACACTCAAGGAAATAGCGTTCCTGCTTGCCGCGATCGCGAACAATGATCGCGTAAATTTATGCAGCTTGCCGGAATGAAAAATTTGTCTTGCATTTTTATCGAGTGTCTAGCCGTGATTTGAAATGAATGATTTCGAACGTTAACGAATGAACAATTGCCGCCTTTTTGTATCTAAGGCATTCACGGAAAGCGTTCGCCATTAGCTTTCTATTCTTCCTTGGACAATATTCGTTTCGACATTCAATCGACTTTAGGATAGTTTGGTTTTTTTATTCACGCGAGTACGTTATGCATTTTTATTTATTTATGGTTTTTTTTTTTTCGTTTAATTCAATCGTGGCTAAGAATTAAGGTCATTGGGGTGGACCTTGAGGTGGCGGTGTGGTTTAAGTGCTTCCGAGATTATAATCAACTGGTCTTGAAATCGCAACATTCCATAAACCATTGCGATCAAGAACAGATAAAGTCCATTTATCAAAATACTTGATTTGCGTAATTAAAATAACAGAATTTGTGAGGAATTGCGTGTTCAGAAAATTAAGAAGAATGGATTAAGATAAGTGCTGCAATAATAACAGGTGTGAATTTAAACATATAGTTTGAACAAAGAAATAATTTTTTGTTGTTTTTTGTTAGTTAGAGTGTTGTTAGGGGCTCGAAAACAATTTTTTGTTTAATTATGCAATGTGTTAACTAGGCTGCTGTTACAAAATGCTGCTTAACTGATATCGATCATTATGTTTACGCACACTATGCCTATGCCTATTCACTCGGCAGAAAAAGTTTGCGTACATACCCAACACATCCGACATATCTATATATAAAAAACATCGTTTCTAACATTTTATTCCGAAATATTTTTTTTCCTATTTTTCATTACTTCATTATGAACATAAAACAAAACAAAAATGAGAATTATTGTACTCTAAAACAACGGTCAAATTCGGAAACGAAAAATAGTCTGAAATTCCAGGAATAAAAAGTCTGTGTTCAATGCGTATAAAGGGAAGTCAAAGTCTCTGAGTTGCAGTTAAATCATTAATAACAATAAAGTTTGTATAGGAAAGTTGATAAACGTGTTTTTATCTAAAGTTTGCGTTAAAAATAATTGCTAAAAAACGTTAAGTTAGAGATGTCTAATAAAGGAAAGGAAATTGAATTTGGGGAAAGGAAAGTTATCGTGGATTTCTGGAAAAAAGGTACGTCATATCCTGAAATACATAGGTGCAATAGTCAGCAGAAGTCTTCATCTGTCGAACGAATCATAAACAACTTCAAAACCACAGGAGTTTTGGTTTCAAAACCCAGTTCTGGCCGTCCTCCAAAGTTGAGCCCTCAGAAAACTCGGAGTTTTCTCTGAACGATAAAGGCTAATCCTGAATTAACTGCAGCTGATATGGCAAAGTACCGCAAGTCTATTGCTGATGAAATTCTTAGGAAATATGGGTATGGGTTTGAAGAAAAGTGCAGAACATTTAGTCTTAAGCGACAACTTTTACTTGCAACAAGAAACGATCCTAAGCACACTGCGGAGGTAGTAAGACTCTGGTTGCTGTATAATGCCCAAGATCAGCTTCGTACACCGCCCCAATCTCCTGACCTTAATCCAATAGAGCATTTGTGGCATCACTTGGAACAAAGGATTCGAGCGCACACAGTAACGTCGAAGGTAATGCTCAAGGAAGTCCTGATCCAGGAGTGGAATTAAATAACCCCAGAGTTCACTAAGAAGCTGGTAGATTCCATGCAAAAACGGTTGTGGGAAGTAATAAAGAGACGAGGATATCCCACAAGCTATTAACGAGGAAAAAAATTGTTTTATTTTGAAAAGAAATATTTGTACGGAGACATTTTATTGTTACAATTTAGGATTTGTTTTCGTTTTTTAATTTCAATATTTTTATGGAGTACAATAATCATAATTTTTGTTTTGTTTTATGTTTGTAATAAAACCATGAAAAAAAAGAAATAAATTACTTAAAACGATGTATTTATACTCTAGAAATCTGAAATCTGAGTATTATAAGTTTGCCACAAAGTTTGTGACGCTAAGAAATAAAGCTCGGAAAAAAAAATGAATGTCCGTCCGTGTCCTCTCTAGCTTGAGAACGCGTTGATCTAGAAAGCTCAAATTTTGTACACGTCGTTTTTGACAAAAAAGTATGGACAAGTTCGTATGAAAAATGCCTGATTTGGGATGTGGTGCTATTGTAGAAGAAGTTTCTTCGTTGCATAATGCACTTTGGCTAAAATCTATTTTTAATTCTTCTAAAACAAACCACGATAGGCAATAAGACTTGTAGGCGCAAGTGGCTGTTGATTGGTCATGCCTTGAAAAGTTTACAATAATATTCCGTAAAAGAAATTTTGCATTCTGTAATCGAATCGAGGCAAAATATACCAGAAATATAGTTTTAACATGGCAACACGTAGAGTCTGACAAGAGTATTGCAGTTTGAATCGATGAGACCAACCTGTTTATGAAGATTTCCTCAATATCATGATAGTTTTTTAGCAGAAAGTCTTTTAATTGAGACGTCTTGCTGGAAATCATGAAGGCCATATTACACGTTATAATTTTCCTCAATATATGTCCGCACGGACATACTATTAAGCTGACGGTGAGCCCTAGTAGTCATAAAATTGAATTTAATTCTCGTATAAACATCATTTTTATGAAGTAGCTTTGAAAATACTCGTAGTCTTACTATCGCTACCCGTTGAATTAAAGTCAACACAGGTGTAATAAAATCATAGCTGGTGAAATTAGATATTTTATCGATATTAGCATTATCACATCTACACATAATAATAAATATAATAATATCTTTTATTGTTATTGTCACTGTTATATGCTATGGCACAAAGATTGATGCGTTTATAGTTAGCGATCGTACGAGTTGAAAATTAAATTTATGGAAAAGTTTCGCTACAGTAAGTAAGCAATAATTTTTTTTTAATTTAGCAAGTGATTTCCTATTTCCGCCAATTGGTAATTATTCACAATCAATAAAAATATCAAGTTTATCCATCTCTTAGATTATAGTTATAATCTAAATAAAAGATGGTAAAAAATACTTTCAGAGCAATCACTCCCCATTATAGGTACCTCAGCCTGTACTCCGTTTATTTTTCTGTACCTTAGGTTAAGTCATAACTCAATCTTATCACCAATTAGTTACGCCTTATTATACCTGTAAGAGACTAGAAAAGAGCTACTCAATGAGCAATATGACAAAGGTTTTTCTTCTGGGGTTTCGTTTCAACATTTGTTTTTTCCCCATTTTTTTCTTCGACTTTTCGCTCATTCCAAATGAAACCAATTTTAATGAAAAACCCTCCGAGGTATTTTGAACAGAAATTGAGTTGAAACGAATCATCGATAAAACACTGCATATTGTTGAAGTTCGGACGATCGTCGGTCTATTGCTACGGCCATAAAGAATCCTGAGGATGTTAGCATTACAAAATCACTGACATCCGTACAACTAGGTCTTCATGGATCAATGAGGCACGCGTGATGTCCCTTGGGTATAAATAAATTTTCTCGAAAAGATTTGAAAATTTTCTCGAAGAAAATTTACAAAACTTAACCGAAACGAAATACGAACTTGTATATGGGTAAGGGTAACTATACTCTACGAGTGTACCATTTACCGAGCGGATGCTATCTAAATTGGAACAATTGATGCAAAGTGCTAGAGAGACGTTCGTCCGAGTCTATTGGATGCCTATGCATTTACAAACTAGAGTGCTTCAAGATATCATCAAAATGCACTTTAGGTGTACCTATTGCATGGGCAAAAATAAGTCAGAGAGAAAAAAAGAAGACAAAAGTGCAATGCTGTGGAATTTCTATGAATGTGTGGTTTACCGATAATGGTAGACGCTCGTTTGATTCGATGAGACCGTGTATAGAATGCATGTCGTGAAATATTAAAGTTTCTGTGGCAAAAACTGTACGGAGCAATGAAATATAATATAGTTCAGATTTCCGCCTGCAGTTTCAGAAGCATAATGGGACTTGTGGCTCTACCATACTACACTTAAGTAACTCAACGTGACTGATTATTGAATATATTTACGAAGATTTTTGTTAAAACTGGATAAGCGTTTGATTTGCACACAATTACGTTTATAAAAATACGTATTAGTGTTTAATTCATGATTCATTATTACTACAAATTTTTGTTGAACATTTGTTGACAAAGTGGAAGCATAAATAATTCATGCATAGGCATTTGTAAAAAATTAGACTGAAAGAAAAAGTAGAATAATTTAAATATATCAAAAAAATTCCTGGGCTATCGAAGGCCCGATTGGTAAAAATTGTTAAGAGCATTTATAGTAAAAACACAGGACACATAAAACATTAAATTTTAAATGAAACAATATAACCACTTTCCGGGTTACGGACGCTGGTTAAGTCTTAAAAAATTAATTTAGAATTTAGTTCATTTTATATACAATAAGACTAAAACAAACATAGTTTTTTGTTTAAATGCCGGAAATCCCTCTTCTGAAACCATTTGGCTTGTGCTTGCGAACGTCGGAATTTAAATGTGTAAAATAAACATAACAGGGCTACGATTGCGCGTAAAGCGCAATCTTACGATACTCTAGATGAAATAGAATTTTTTGTGATCCCAAGAAATTTTGTATGGGAAGTGTTACAAGGGATGATAGCATTGAACTAATTTTTTCCCCATCATGCTAAAGTAGCTACAAAAATGTTTTATACAAAATGCTTACTCCAAAAATTGAATGGGAACTGAGAAAATTAGTGTGTTAGATTTAGTGAAAATGTGCAGTTTGTATGGGAGGTGGTAGAAAGAGTGGGGGAATTCTAGTGATTTTTTCAGAAATAACTAGGAATATTATAAAATTGATATCCCTTAAATTTCAGACTAGTGCCATTCATACTTTTCAAGAAAATCGAATTTTTGTGAAGTTGTGAAACTGTTTCATATTGTATGGGAGGGGAAAGAAGCAGTGAAGCTAATCAAAAATTTTTTTCTTATCTTAATGATAATACTAATTAAGTATTTATTACAAAATATGAGTTCTATAAATATTATATGTTCTGAGAAAATCGTCTTAGAACATTTCATGAAAAAGTGTAGTTTGTATGGGAGGGGGTGGAAAGAGAGGGAGGACGCAAATAATTTTTCTACTGTCGATTGAAATTATTATAAAAGTAATATATCCCAAAATTCAGATTAATAGCGTTTATACTTTTCGAGTAAATCCATTTAATATCAAATTGCGAAATTGTGTCATTTTGTATGGGAGGGGGTAGAAGGGGTGAAGCTAATCGTCTAATTTTTGTTGGGCTTACTAACAATTTTAAATAAATATTTGGTGCACAATTTCAGCCCGGTAAATTTTATACGCACTGCGTAAATTGGCTTACAGTAATTCATGACATGTACAGTTTGTATGGGAGGTGGTAGAAGGAGGGAGAGGACACGCATAATTTTTTTACAGTAGATTGATATTATCATACATACTCAAAATTTCAGGCTAATAGCCTTTATACTTTTCGAGTAAAACCGTTTATTGTCAAATTGCGCAATTATGTCATTTTATATGGGAGGGGGTAGAAGGGGTGGAGCGATTTGGCCCGTTCACGAACTTGACCTTACTTTTTTGCCAAAAACGACGTGTACAAAAATTGAGCTTTCTAGCTCAACGCGTTCTCAAGCTAGAGAGCGAACGGACGGACGGACGGACGGACGGACGGACGGACGGACGGACATCCGGTTTTGAAATTTTTGAGTGATAAGATTATCTTCTGTATCATTCATTTTTTTCTCCGAGCCTTATTTTTTGGCGTTACAAACTTTAGAGCAAACTTATAATACTCTCAGATTTCATCTAGAGTATAAAAAGCAGTGCACATTATAATTAACAAAGATGAAACTTTATATACTTTAAAATAGTTTGAATAAATTTTTTTATGCCATTTCAAATTAAAGGACAGATTTTCGAGATCCGATCACTACCGTTAAGGAACCAGAAAATTGTAAAATCCGAAATAGTTCCTTTACTTTATTCTTTGGCCTTATAATAACATTTCAATGCGTCAACTAATGCCTGCAAATCAATTCCTACGCGTGTTAGAATTAATCATGTCCACATACTTCGAAGGGACATCTTCCCTTGTACTCAATTCTAGAGATCTTTCTAGTCATTAGTTAAAATGGTCAACAACAATTTCATTTGTTTTTCAATACCACTTCTAATTGATGGCGATCTTCTTCTTCTACTTCTACAATGGCGCTACAGCCCAAATCAGACCTTGCCTTCCTGACATGCAGGTTCCCTAACATTTTGTTTTCAATACTTATTGTGGAAAGGTTGTTAGCCCTTCGCATAACCCTCTTTATACGAATTTTTCATTTTCGTAGATTGAGGTGACCAAGGTATATCCAAGCAGGCAATGTGGTGGAATTATATATTGCGCCAAACGGGATTTAAACTCACGACCTTCGCATTACAAGATCAACACGCTACTACTAGGCTACACCCTAGCTTGATGGCGATCTTACCGTGAATGATCCTATTGAAAAACCTCACAAGAAATTCTAGTCTTCCGCCTTTAAACCAATCGCCTTCTGCTCCGAATCCTTTTGGCTTCTTAATGCTTACAATGAATTTTCGCATGAGGCATATAATCCTTTAAGAGCTTAATATTAACAAATCTGTTGCTCCCCTAATATCTTCAAAAAGCGCTTCTCACCTTTAGCCAACCTTTTTAACCAATTCCCAAGAAACGAAGCAGAACGAGCTCCACTGGAAGCTACAAAATCGCAAAATCGTTCAATATTTTGAAGATAAACAGCTAATCCATGGTCGACGGGCTTCATTCCGAAAAGTTGTTGTAAGAATAATAAATTTTGATAGAGTTTTGCATGAATTTTTCTCCGTTAAGCTTAAGACCATAGATCTTACTAGTGCCCATTTGAAAAGGATTGTAAGTTTCGTCTCTGAAAGCAAAATCTGAGTAGTATCAGATGGCGATACTTGTTCCTCCTTATCAATTGAACCCAGCGTCCTTCAAGTGTCTGTCTTATCTCCAACTCTTTTCTTAGTTCTCATAAATTATCTTTTGCCGTCTATTCTCAATCCAATCCATAGTTTTGTGGAGGATAGTACTTTAGACAAAACCTATGAATTTCGCTCTTCTGCGGAATTAAACAAGTATACCAATGCTTCTAATCCCAGTTATTCATTTCGCTGAACTCGAATCTCAACTTAATCCTGAAATAATAACAATGAGATTTCAATGCTTCCAATACACAGGCCTTTTGTGTATCCAGCAAACATGATGTTCCAATGAATCTCACAATTTAACCTTTGGTGGCACACAACTTTGCTATTCGGGTATTTTCACACTTCTAGGCGCCAAAGTTATGCATCACCTGCATTGGGACCAGTATATCTTTGATGTTGCCCACGACGCCTCTAAACTTCTAAGAGTTCTCCGCAAGTGCAAAAATTATTTCACGCCGAACGACTTTGCAACCATAACGCATACATTAGACAGAGTATAGAGTACAACTCGCATATTTGGGCTGTAACACCTAAAACCCAAGCGTTGTTTCATCGAAATCATCACGTTATCAATTCTTTCGAGCATCGCAGAAAAAGTCGGAGTACTCAGCACTTACTGCCACTATTTCCATGGAAAATGCAGTGCGGAGTTAATCGCACTCATTTCCTTACATTATACTTTTCCCTAGAATGGTTAACGTAATTCTCGATTGGATTAGTGATGCTGTAGAGAGAACTCTCGAAATTTATCAAGCAGAATTCCGTAAAGAGTCGTCTTGTACCGACCATGCAAATTCCCTACGGATAAGCAGTCCGCCGAAATAGGTTCAGCACTACATTTCACGTTTGTACACATCGAGAAGGCTTTCGAAAGCGTTAAGGGAGTTTGGAATGATTCACTTAGGAGAGATATTCCAGATGTGTTTAAAGAATCTTATGAAAATGCAAGGTGTCGTGTTTTACATAGAGGAGAGCCGTTCGAGAGCTTTCCTGTGCACACAGTAGTCAGACAAGGATGCATGATCTCACCATCCCAATTCCAGTATCCTAAACTTTTTAGCATTTTTTTTTAAATGAATTTTTGACATTTTCAAGTTTTTAGCTTAAAATTTCACTCAAAAAATTTGAGTTTTTATGTTTTTTCAATACACGTGAAATAATTAGTGCAGGTTAGGGCTCCCCATTGGTGGATAATAGTTCTGGTTCAAATTAATATTTTTTCTTTATGTATATCCAATAGATATATGTACGTGCAAAATTTTAACTTTGTATTTTTACCAGATCCCTAAAAAACTTTAATGAAAAATTTCGACATTTTGGCCCAACACCTCGTACCTTTTATACAACCCTTCTTAAGACTTTCAAGAAAATTATTGATCATATAGCTCTACAATTTGACAAAATTCCAACTTCAAACTGTCTTGAATTTTAAGATATAACGGTTTGAAATATTGAAAAGTGCACCAGTTTTGAAATGCTCCCCTATTCCCCCAACTACTATTTTGTCCAAATTTTATATTTTTCTTGTATTTTGCTAGTACAGCATAATAAATGTTTCAAGTTTCAATTACATAGTTTAAGAGATAGTTGAGATATTAATTTTTATTTATTTTTATTTGCGCCCCTCTTATCCTTACAATTATTCGCCTCTCTGTTAGTAGATTATAGTAGAACAGTATTTCATCTGATTGGTCTTAAAATAAGAACTTTTTGGATGAAGTAGCTCCGTAGATATAATCATTTGAAAGAAAAAGTCGGCCGACAATTTGTTTTTGGTCCCTCTTTTTCGGACGCCAATGGATAAAAAAATTAAATCATTTTTCGAGTCTGTCCCATAACCGTCCCTACACCTATGCAGATTTTCAGCTTCCTATCTGCGGTCGTAGTGACGATATTAGCTAGTGTATTTTGACTCTTTGCCATCCCCCGCCTCCTCCTTCCACCTGACATTCCACAAAATTTAGGTAATGGAGCCCACTTACCTAATCAATAATCCACCCAAAAATGAGCATTCTATTTTTAACGGTCTCGGAGATATGAGTCCATATGTATGGCGTATGGCGGGATGGATTATTTTTTTTGCATTTTTAGGCTAATTTAGTCATGAAACGCGAGAAATGAAAATTTTAGGGTAGCAAATTTTTTTATACTCTAGATGAAATCTGAGAATATATTGTGTTTGTCTTACCGTTTGTAACGCTAAGAAATAATGATCGCAGAGAGTCGCCAAGGGTACAGAAATATTTGTTGTCGCTCAAGAACCTCGATTCCGAGTGACCGTTTGTCCGTCTGTTCTTGTGTTCGTTTGTCATTCTGTCCGTCTGTCATTCTGTTCGTCTATCTACAATATAACTCTCGAAAGCTTCGACCTATCGTGCTGAAATTTGTCATGTTTCAATTTGAGCACAAAAGTAACTTTAAGTTCGTGAATGGGGTACATCTCCGAAACTATTTCAGCTATTGACTTGAAAATTAGGTCACAGCATAATGATTTAAATATCATCAATGCTAAAAAATATTAATCTGATCCCTTTACTCCTTCTACCCCTTCCCATACAAATGCACAATTTTTAAAAAAAATCTTTTATTCGGTATGCATTTCAACTAGCAAAGCTAAAAGAACCAATTTTTGTCATGATTAATTTTATTACAATTGCAACCAATTTCCGAAAAACTATCAACTTCACCTCACTTTTTCTAACCCCACCCATACAAATTTCACGAAATTTTAGAATTTCAATTAAATTATTTTTCTTCAAAACCGTCAGAGCCATCATCTTTAAATTTTGAGAAAATTATACTATTACAAATATGATTGATGTCGAAAACATTAGCTTTGATTCGAATACTCCTTCTAACCCCTCCCATACAAATGTACAATTTTGGTAAATGAACTTCGCTTCACTCCTTCTATCACCTCCCATACAAATTTTTGTACTGGAAATTCAAGAAAAGCATTTTTCCTTCGAACATATGAGAGCCATCGACTTTAAAATTTTAACAAAGCAATGTGATTAGGATGTTGACAACCAGATTCAAAATCATCCTAAGCCTTTCACTTTCTCTGCCACCTCCCATACAAATGCCATAAATTTAGTCAAAAATTGTACAATTTCCTCAAAAATTCTGAATGTTAAAAACGTTAAATTCAGCATGAAACATTTTGTATACTACGTTCGGTGTTATATACAAAAATTACAAACATCCCCACGACGCTCTTACCATCTCCCATATGGGTCATTCTTTTACAAACCATACACCTAATTGGACGACATATTTTCTATTGCTTCCAAAATTTTTCTATAGGTAGTATACATCGAATAAGCCGACACGTTTGCGGGGATTTTTTTTTAAATTGCTTATTTTAAAAAATATGGATGTTTAAACATTTTGAGAATCGTTGGTTTTGCTCTTCTTAAAAAGCTATGTGTCCCACAGATTTCGTTCTTATCTCATTTTAAAGGTAATTTTGTAACCTTTTTACTACATTGTTCCAAAAAAATTGTATTTTTAAATAATTATAGTTATTAGCAATTAAAGCACTTAAAGTCGATTTTCATACTTGCGCCCAGCCGATAAAAAATCGAAAAAAATACCATCGTATTCCTTGATTGATTCTCTAAAAAATACATTTAAGAATAATGGAGAAATAACGGGATCAACAGAAAAAAAATTATTTGCACCACCGGGCGCGTATGAATAATAAAAGAAAAAATTTAGGGCAAAATGAATGCATTGTTATTTGTGATTTTTCTGAGAGCTACGCTTTTGTGATCCGAAATGCTATTCAAGGCGTACATTGGAACAATGATCAGGCAACAGTGCATCCGTTTGCGATTTAGAACAAAAGCGATAAACACGTAATATAAATGAAAAGCTTAGTAATGATTTCCGAATGTTTGCATCATGACACCGTAGCCGTTCACGTATTCCAATGGCATTTCCTCAATTTGATCAAAACTAACTTACATAATATCAATAAAATCATACATTTTTCTGACAGAGCGAGTGCACAATTAGTCCAGTCGGATTAGATCAAAAAAGGTCTGTTTGGCGAAATGCTGCGATTTCGATGTTTCTTTAACCTCATTGTTTTTTTGCGTAGATTACGATAAAAATATTGCGGCCACTGGGGAGTGGGGGAAAGACTCGAGAAATAGCAAAATTCGCAACCTTTCGTCTGTTTTATAGGTTTTTTGAGCTTTATTACGTTATACTAAACACTTTCGAAAAACTAAAAAAAAAATTCGATTGCAGACACTTAGACCTTTCATTTAAATGGTACATTGTTAAATTCGGTTTATTTAAACCTGATATATAGACTGTTATTCAAGACGTTTTTGACAATTTTCAAAGAATCTGTATTTTTGGAAGGAAATGAGTATCTCATAGACTGTAAAAAAGATATTCTACCAAAACTTACGGCATTGTCTCTTAATAAATACACTTTAAATAACTGAATCAAAATTCAGCCAAAATTTAGCCGATTTCATAGAAATTTCACCTCATGAATTTATTAGAAAATGACTTTTCGAGTAAATTTTTTCTTAACTCTTTTTTTAAAGCAGAAGGACTAAACGAAATTTCCAACTAACCTTTATAGTTTTATTGTATTGTGGACATTTTGATAAGGAATTTGCGGGGCTTGAAGTTCAATTTGACTTACCCGGAGCCGAGATATCGAACTTTTCATTGCAGATTTTAAGATTTTTTTAATAATAACGTTATTTTTACTCGTAATAAGTGCAGTTACAGCCTATTTTTTGATGAATAAATTCATATTCCTTTCAATTATTTATCCTTAAAATAAATAAAATCAGGATTTTTGGCCAACGCAGAGGAATAAAAAAGTCGACGCGTCACTAACACACTAAATTGTTTCGTCGTGCTGCGCGCCCGGTGGTGCAAATTATTTTTTTCTGTTGATCCCGTTATTTCTCCATTTTTTTTTAAACGGATTTTTTAGAGAATCAATCAAGGAATACGATGGTATTTTTTTCAATTTTTTATCGACTGAGCGCAAGTATGAAAATCAACTTTAAGCGTTTTAATTGCTAATAACTACAATTGTTTAACAAGACATTTTTTTGGAACAATGTAGTAAAAAGGTTACAAAATTACCTTTAAAATGAGATAAGAACGAAATCTGTGGGACAAATAGAACCGAAAATAATAGCTTTTTAAGAAGAGCAAAACCAACGATTCTCAAAATGTTGAAACATCCATATTTTTTAAAATAAACAATTTAAAAAAAAATCCCCGCATACGTGTCCATTTATTTCATATATATAACACATAAAAAAAATAAAGCGATTCTAGAAACAGACGTGAATTTTTTCGGCAAATCCGTACGGTTTGTAAAAGAATGATCCATATAAAAGTCACTATTCACTATACGAAAGAATTTGAGATAGCATATTTTCCGGTGCAATCAACTTTTTCCTATTTCATCTAGAGTATCATATGATTGGGCTTTACGCCTTGTTATGTTTTTTTTTTGTCAATTTTTATAAAAAATGGAAAAAAAAATTAATCCGTTTGAAACCCAAGGTATATTCTTCACAAAGAGTCAGGCGACACGTTATTTTCGAACTCGAGCTATTAATATTTTAGGCGAATCATTCTTTTGGTTTTGGTTTTTTCCCTTATATGTTAAACCAAAAAATAAGGAATAATTTGAAACCCATTTCTCTCTAGGAATAAAATAAACTAATTTATTAAATTTAAGCTAAAATACTGTTGTCTTAACTTTGAATTGTAAGAAGAACTGTGTTTAACCAATATTGTCTACCATACTATTTAATAAAATTAATCTAATCTAATCTTACAATTTGTTTTTCATATTACAATTATTTTAAGAATACTCAATATCTCTTTGCTATATATGATGTCCGCTATTGGCATTGGTGATTCAGTAAATCGGGTGGGTTTTTTGACTTAACATTCTCGTTGTTCTGGGTAGGTAACATAGGGAATATTAGGGGGTGGAGGCAACAGTAGTGGCGTCATTGATTGAGGTATATGAGACGTCGAGATTTTCGACGATTGCGCTTTCAAGGGTTCGATAAGGAAGACTTTTCACTATGTTTGAGACGTCGACGGTAATGGCAGTTCCTCTAAGTTAACTTCTCGAAGTCTCATCATTTATCGGTACCAAATATGCTAAATTCTCTTAGAAATTTAGAAATTTTGGAGTTTTCCATGATAGATATTCGAAACGTTTGGGCGATTCAACGTTTCTTACAGTTATACCAATATTTAAGCATTAGAATTTTATGCGAACTGAGATAATTGGTTCATCGAGTATCATGAAATTATTGAATTTGTAGATGGAATGTCGCAAAAGAAGGTGATTTTTTTTCAATTAACCATCATAAAAATAATTCAAGGCAAATGGATTTATATTGTATTGAATGCAAGCAAAAATAAATTTTCCATAATTATAACGAAATATTCCACATATTTGGAAAAAAAATATGCTACAACTATTTTAAACTTACATTTACTTAAAGTCCCTTAATAATTACCATACAAAACTGCTCATTAGACCACATAGTAGAGAAACAGCACAAAAAAGCGAAGAGAGCAGAAAAAACTCACTACATCTTCAAAAGTTCAAGAAAACGACATAAAAACTAGCGAAAGGCAAATGTAGCGATTTAATGTCGGGAATAGCACGCGACTAGCACGAGTCTGTGACCATCACGAAGAAGAAGTCTGCCTGACACGATACCGGTATATACACCTTAGCCTAGTACCGCGCATAGAATCTCTTCGGTGCCTTGTGGCTGCATAGTTAACTGCAATCTGCAACTTCAATTTCTTCACATTATTTTGGTTTTTCTTATCGATTTTACTTGTAGCAATTTAATGGGGTCTTATTCGATGTCATTACGCTAATGTTAAATAAGCAATGCATATCTCTAAGCATTTTAGTACCGAGCTCGAAACGAGAGCAATACTTGCATGAACGATGCAAACGATTGAAAAAGAGAATTTCACGTTTCGAACAAAACTCTGGAAGTATCGGTTTTTTTTTCTTCTTAAAAAATAAGATCGTTGCATCGTTTTTTTTTTTCATCAAATTTTAAGACAAAAGCTGAAAGTTTACCTGAAACATGATGTTACAATCAGAAGAAAAAAAAATATACATGTCCTAACTACACATGGTACGCGGGCAGAAAAAACACCAACGTTATTTTCCAATCGAAATAAATCAGCACCTCTGCAATTTCCAAAGTCCAGCATGGAATGCATTTCTTATGATACTCGTATTATGCAAAAGTAAGAAAAAAAAAGTGATATATTTCCATAAGGCAACCGATAAGATCGAATTCGTTGTAAATGGAAGTGCCTTGCAGTCGTATAGTCCGCGCAGTGTCACTGTAGGACTCGACAAGGAAACTGAAGGCGTCAATATCGCCTAGATACGTGGTTGGTACGTTCTTATACACAAAAGCCTATAAATCTGCTGCGAATCTTTGCGCGTTCACGTATCTTTCTCTGTTATTGTTTCTAGATAATGCTCGAATTCCAAGCAAGTTCATCTCGTGTTGTATTCTCACTTATTTTAGGTAAGATATCAGTTACAACGCGTGAACATCGTCTCCTTATACCTATAAACGGTGTGGTCAAGATCGCATATATGGAGTAAATAATCTGTTAAATCTACACACTTTACGCTATGAAGGTACTCGTAATTTTCAATTAGATTTCATGCTTTGGTAACTCTCACAGTCACTTTTTGAAAGGGTTTAGGTTTCGAAAAATATCACTTAGACTGTAAATAAATGTTGAATAAATTAGAAAATGATTATTCAAAGAAATTTACGATAAAAAATTTAGTTAAGGATAAAAATCTTAAGGCGGAAAACCCATAAATTTACGAAACCAATGAATGAAATACGAAAGACTTAAGACAGTAACTTGGTTTTTCTTAATCCATTTTTCTGAGCTATGCTTCTCCAAATCGTGATCTAGTTTTTTCGGCTTTGATTTAAGAATAATTTATAGTATAGTTTATTACATCTAACTAAGAGTCGTACAACGATTGCGGATAATTAAAAAAATTGACATTTATATGAGAGGTGGTAGAAGGAGTGAGTGAATTTTGATAATTTTTTCCAGTAAAAAAAAAGCAAAATTTTAAAACCCTTTGATAGATTCGAAAAAAAAATCGGTTTAGCGCAGAGTAGTGAAATTGTGATATTTTGTATGGGAGGTGGTGACATAATTTGTGGTAAAAAATGGTCGCGAAATAAGTTTTACTTTTCAACTTTTTTGAGTATTTGATTTTTTTTAGTAACTGTTAGATTAAACTTATTACACACGCATATTCAAATCAAATTTTCTTAGCAGTGTAAGATCTTAAGAGCTGCATCACTTTCGATTTCACTTATTCGTCTCTTTCAAAGTTTTCTCTTAACTTTTTCATAGGTTTGTTACTCTCTAGAACAAAATTAAAAGCTCGCGTTTGTTTATACATGCGATGTAAGCGCAATGAGTTGGATAAAAACTATCGCTATTTACTTGAAGATTGAGCCCGGTGAGCAGAAGCAGACCGAATAGCTAAGACAGAAAAAAAGTCTCAGTGTGTATCGTGTACTTCATCATCCCACTACAGCATGCTGCGCAGCTTCAAGTCGCCAGCATTGGCAGGCGGTCGAGCGGTGATAGTGAACGTATCGTCTCCTACCACACCCATAAGTGGATTGCGCTTGCGCATTTTCAATTGAACTAAAATTGCGACAAGGTTTTGCGATTTATCGTTTTTTTTTTCGTCGTTGTTGTTTCGCGTTCAGCCTCTTTTTTATCCGATTCTTTTGCAAGCTTCTTGTTGCTTCGAGCCCAGCAGCAACAGCACTATCACTGAAATGGTCGCTACTTCTTGCATTTTAGCTGGTTCGCGTTAGACGGGTTCCTGCTTCTAAGTGATCTCGATTTTATCGTAATAAATAATTTTCTATTACAACAGGGCGCAGAAAAACCTTAGTAAAATATGCACACTACAGTAAAGACGAACAAGAAGAAAAAAAAAACCCAAAAAGAATTGAACACAATAAGACGGGATAAAAGAAAAGAAGTCGCCATAAGACGTTATACGAAAGCGGCAAAATATAGCGTCGGGTGGTGTGGTGTAATTTGCGATTAAGTAAGAACGGGTCCAGGCTCCGGCTTGGTCCGTCTGTTCATCCACTTTGCGAAGGCCTAGATTGGAATTGGAGGCAGCGCAGCAGCAGCAGGAAAAAAACCGACCAGGTTGGCGTTACTTTTGGTCTTTCAAGTTTCAATGTTCGGTGACGGCAATCTAGCCTGTAGCTGAGCTATCAGGCAATGTTGACGAGGACTGGTTCAGTAGGTCTCAAACTCAGCTGTTTCGGGTTCTTGTACTTCTTGCATCGAGCGAATTTTTCTTTCTTCTTTTTCGTATATGTTCTTTCAGAAAACGTATCACTAAAACAAGATCGTACGACGATGTCTTTTATGGGCAGATGGAGTTTTATGACTCAATAGCTTGTTTCCTGTTTGGTAAGGCGGCTTTCTGATTACTTATTTATTTATTTTTTTTTAGGTTGGAAAAGTATTCGAACTTTTGCTTTCTGCTGAAAGATTTTGCGAGTAATACGAGTAATATACTTCGGTTAAATGTATGATGCAATTAAAATGGATCGTTACAAATAGATTAGTGTATAATGAAAAGATCCTGTTCGTTCCGAGAACAAATGACAAAAAACCCGCAAATGAAACAATAATTTGATTGGAAATGTGCTCAGGGTAGACAGAATTTTAATCTATAGAACTATTTGTCAATCGCCAGCCATTACCCATTTGCTTCTTCTTCAGTGACACTACAGCCCAAATCTGGCTTTGGCGTCCTGACTTTCATTTTCCCTAAAATTTTATTTGTTATTGAGAAAGGGTTCTTAGCCACTTGCACAATCCTCTACCTACCAGAACTAGACGATTTCAGAGGCGTTCAACATTCGAGCCTATTACGGTTCACAAACCGAACCAAGTGGTTAAAACCATCTTATAATAAATAGGGCGAGTACAATGGGCCCAACTAGATACCCCAGTGCATTGCGGTTCTATGGAACCACCCTCCTACAACCTAAACATATCCCCTACTTACGAATTTTCCTTTTCGCAGATTGGGGAGGCCAGGATATACTTGCGCAAGTAGTGTGTTGAAACTATGCCTTGACCGGATTTAAAAGTACGACCAAAGGTAGACCAACATTCTCCCCACTCGGCTACACCCATACTCAGTTGTTTACTTTAATTCAAATATCGCTTTGGCTTAAGCTTTTATTGTCTACTCGAGTCATCCTGATGTTTTGAAAGTCATTAGATTGACTTTTCTGCTCGTCTGTTTTTTTTTTTTTTATTGGGAGGTATGAAGATAGAGTGCGGATTGTCAAACTTCGAAAACCACCCCTTCTCCGCCCAATTTTACCCTGGTACCATCTGATGATATTAATTCATTAGGTAAACAATTTCACCAATGGACTCATTCTCTAATGACCAATAATTTCAATGAATAGTACGAGAAGCCATTGAAATTTCCAAACATCCACAGAACTTCAACCGAGACACTGTATACAAGCTATAAGCAGGCTACAGATTTTGTTCTTCCCAAATTTTAAGTCAAACAGCCAGACTTAAGATTTGGGAAGAACAAAATCCGTAGCCAGAAATACGTAACTAATTTACTTGATACTGATTAACTAACCTTAAGTAACAATTTAACCCTTAATTACTCTTCCCGCACTCAATTAACCCCATTCTGTATAAAATAAAAGTCTTCTGTAATTGCCGATCAGTTTGATAAAGGTCTCAGCAGAGACCGCAACCTCACGAATAATAAAGGGTAACAATGTAGAATCCGGAAATTTAGGAGTTTTTTTTTACGGAATGACCTGTGTTATAGGCAATTTCGGCCTGTATGTGCAATGCACAAATACAGTCATGGAGGGAAGGAATGTGATTGGGAGGGTAGGGGAAGGGGAGTGAGAACGACCGCTGGTATATTTTTCAGTTGTACTGGCTGCTAATCTTGGAGTTGAAGCCAACCACGGTTCTATTGCATTCTTAGTATCGGAGAGTAATAGTAAATATCGAGAGAAGCTCGAGGAGGATAGAAGATGTCTGAATTCCTGGTTTAAAATTCAGGTTGTCACAGAGGTGGGTATTAAGCAGGTGGTTGCAAAGCTTGAAGAGGAAGCAAGCATCGACGATGGTCCACCTTAAATGCAGGGGCTGCAAATGAAGTACTTCAAGTCTGCCATTGTAGTCGATATGAGGCTTTCTTAATCAGTAGAAAAGTGTTCGAATGAATCTACGCTGAAGAGATTCGATGGCCCCAATATGGCAAGAATGGTATGGATTCTAGACGATGGAACAGTATTCTAGAATCCTAGGGACGAGAGTGGAAAATAGGAGAACAGCTGTTTCTGGACGGTTAAACTAAACTGTCGTACGGAGGACGAAACCAGCAAGTCTGCATGCCTTATTAGTAATCTCGGAGAAATGATTGACGAATTTGAGTTTGCTATCAAAGACAACTCCTAAATTCTTTATTATGGTTACTGCCGTTAGGATGGATCCATTAATAGAGTCAGATAGAACAGAGGAGGTAAGCTACGAGTACTCCATTATTATATAATTTTAAATGAATTAATTATGAACTTCATACTAAATATTGAATTAGATACTTTTGATCAAAAGTGTACTTAAACTTTATAAGACCTTTATATTCCACTTTTATAACAATTTATGTCATTTCAAATCTTTTACATTTTTACAATAAAACTCACTTGTTATCTGAACCTCCGGGTTTTCACTCGTCTCATACTATTCGATAGTTTCTCTGCACTTGCAACAACTTGGAAAAGTTAAGAAACTTACGTGTCAAATGAAAACTTGCAAGAAAAAAAAATAAGAACTGCAACAACCTAACATTCATAGACACCTACTCGTAATCTAGATGTTTAGTGATGCTGACAATCGCGTATAGCCCGACTATCCTACAACTGTCGCTTCCATTGGTAGTACAAGCTTCAGAATAATTAATGTTCCACAAGACGAGGCCTAATACTGGTTAAAGCGTATTGCAGTGCATCCTCATACCTGAGATTTATAGTGGCAAAATATTCACTTATTACCTTTATAATTAATACTGCATTTAGAGACACCCATATTTTGAATGATCGCTTGTATGTTTTTTTAAATTGCGAAGTATTAAATTCCTTTAAAAGAAACGACCTAGATGGTCTACAATATAAAGACAGTGAGCTTGTATTCCATTGAACCGGACCTCGACCATCTGACCTTTAGGCTCCTTAACATTTCCATTACGAATTGTGGACGGGTTATTAGCTCTTCGCACAACCCTGCATCTACGAATTTCTCATTTTCATGGATTGAGGTTACCAAGCTATTCCCAAGCAGGTATTGCGCTGAAATTATACTTTGACTTATGAAAATAAAATTTTGTAGATAATCTTCTTTTCTTCAACTGCCCCTAAAAAATGTTGAAAATCGCGTTGATGTAGTGGCATCACACTTCAAATCAAAACTCGTTATTTACAAATCCCAGATAAATTAGTGAGGACTTCCTTAATTTCGCTTTAAGAAATTGCCACAGTCCAATCGATTAACTACATATATCCTTAAGATAGTGCAGCTTGTCGTCTAATTTCAAATGTATCGACTTTAATTATAAGTTTTCATCAACTGATTATTCAAAGTATAAAACATTCCAGTTTTGCAACAAAACACTGTACCAGAAGATGACCAATGCATCAGCACGTACGCTTGTTATACCTCCCACACAGTCTCAGACACTCGTTATAATTTTCTTTAAAACTCAATAGGAAGTAGCCATAAGTTGCGCTACCGCGCGCATTAATATCGGACGTTGTATATATAATTAAAACTTTCTACGAGAGTGCTCTAATTTTAGTAAAATCCTCCTGCATGGAAGTGATGTTTAAGACCACCACCGTACGCTTACGAGTGCACCTCGACATATCAAACCGTACAAACGATTTTCTTCGTGCATCTTAGACCTTTCCTTTACGGGGAGATTTCGATGGTACATACGTATAGTATAGTGAAGTGCAGCTCGCAGCATAAACATAGGAAAACAACCGTTTCTTAATGGAATGCCATCAGAGACCCCTATATGTAATATATTCTCGGCTAGTGTTAATTTCAAACGATTGATTGTTGTGCCGACCTATAGAAAACTAAGCCAGTGTATAGATAGATACCTGTGGACTTTGAAACTTCTGAATCGCTTCCGTTTTCTTCAAGTGACCAGGCCGCAATTTTCTTGAAGAAGGGGTCTAAAAGTCGTATAATAGCTACGTATCGACCCGGTTTTGTTTCTTAATCAAATCAAAGTGCTTTCGGAGTGCAAGTATTGCTTACTTTCCTAAGGAATGCACAATATAATGCTGATTGTTTGAGAAATGAATGAACATCTCGAACTATCTTTGGTCCGATTAATCTCTTTTATGTAGGTTTGTTCTTGTAGTGTAATTGTTTTTACTGAGGTAGTAATTTAGTTATGGTTCAATTTTTTTAGTTTGGCTTGGTTGCATTAATAGCAGTTCGTAGTTATTGTGTAGATTAGTTAGTTTAACGTATCTTTTTATGATCTCCATAAAATCTGAGAGTATTAACACGTTTAATGCGGCGTCGATACATCTATCGAACTAAAAATTTTACTCCGGTAGCGAGTTTGACCTGTGTCGAGGTGTGAAGATTAAACCAATTTTTTTTTTTTTGCATTACTGGATGACGTTTTGAATAGTTTCAGAATTTCTTCCAATGCTAAGAATAAGGCTAATAATAAGGCTCGGAGCAAAACAGATTGAGCAAAAGTTCTTATCTTTGTCGCATAGAAAGCGCAATACCGTATCTTCGTGCATCCGTCTGTCCTTTCGTTCTCTCACATGATAACGCGTCGAGCAAAAAACTTTCAATTTGTATACGCGGTTTTTTTTATCAAAAAAAATAAAGTCAAGGTAGGAATGGGCTAAATACGCCCAACCATTCATCCCCATTCCATACAAAATGACACATTTTCGCAACCTCACATTAAACCGATTCTTCCAAACAATACCAGTGTTAATATATGTCGATGATAATATTAGTATACGTTCGTCCGTTCGTTCGGGAACATAGACCAGCTTTACGCCCATCCTGGATTACGGCCAGGTCCAGCTATGTTCCTGTAATATGGAAAACACTTGGATATTGATTAATTGATATTGGGGAAAATTAATGAGGATGAGAATAGACCCAGCCATCTCCGTTCCAGTTGTCCGTGTGTAGGGAAGACAGTACAACATAAAATAAATTGACATTAAGTATTATATATAAATAAATAATTAAATATAAATATTATAAAATAAAATTTATTAAAAATAATACATTAGAAAAGTGTAAAATCCATAAATCTTTCCTTAAATTTGATTTAGTGACTACTTAAAAAAACTTAACGATAACTTACCAATATACTAAATATAAACGATGAAATTCCTCGATATCACCATGTGACTATCGTTTCATCTATTCCATATATGACGCAAGCTGAAAAAATAGACCTCATCCCGCCAGAGGTAAAAATTGAGACCTTGGCATTGGATTATTCTCTGCTTCTGCAATGGTACTATAGCCCAAACCGGGCCTTGGCCTCCTGACCTTCAGGTTCCTTAATAATTTTCAATATATATTGTAGAAAGGTTATTAGCCCTACGCACAATCCTCTATCCACGAGTTTTCTATTTTCGTAAATTGATGTAACCAGGGTATACCCAAGCAGGCAGTGTGCTAGAATTAAACGTCGATCGGGATTTCAACTCTCGTCCTTCGCGTTGTAGACCAACACGCTACCCACTATGCTACACCCTAAACATGATTAGATAAAGGGCATAAATTTCGAAGAAAACAATCTCGCATTTTGAATTACACAGAAAGTAGTTTTGAGATAATCGGGGCCAAAGTTCGACTATAATTATATTATAGTTTTAGGCATTACGACTGCTTAGCCCAGTGCCAATGTGCACTCTATGACCTTATTTGCGAATTTTACGGTCTCCCTTATCTCCGCAGCATGTCCCATACACAAAGGGTAGGTAAAGCACCCTTAAAGAACTTTTATGGCACCTCACGCTCGAAAGGTGCCCGGTGTAGAAAGCGCAACGGTGGCTCGATCAATCATTAATGTTTGTTTTTTCTCGTTCAAAGTGGATCCCATTGGATGCTGCGCACGGATGCCAGCATTTTTTCCAGTCTTTGAAACGTTGTCCGTGAGCTGATTTTGGTGTAGCGTTCGGCTTCCTCTACGAATTCCGTTTTCTTATATCAATAGAAAGGTTTATACGAAGCGGTGTTTTGAGCCAAGGACCTGAGGATAGGAAGTTCGTGCCGAGTCGTATCTAGTGGGTGCGGCGCTTGGGGGATGATATTGGCTGTTCAACAAATTTCCATTCGCTTTTTTCAAAAAAAAATTAGCATTCATATAAACTGTGAATTCTGGGTACTTTTTGAGCATAACAATTTGGGAAGAGAAAGAAGCCACGTTGCGTGCGGTGTTACCAACCTTTGGAGCAGCAAGTTGCAGCAGTCTGTTTTTTTACGGAATAATTTGTGCCATAGGCAATTTCGGCCTTTATGTGCAATGGACAAACACAGCTATGGAGGGAAGGAATGGGATTACGAAGGTAGGAGAAGGGAGTTTAACGAGTTGTGAAGCTGGAATATTTTTCAATTCTACTTTTTCTGTTCTACTTCTACTGACAAATTATTGCAGATGATATGGGAGACTGAATGATAGACAGTGAACAGAACCCATCTACCAAAAATACCGACTTTCTACAAATTGAACTGTTTTAGTTTTACATTGTTTACCTACTTTTATTTCGAATAATTTTTCATTGTTAGTAGCAACTGACAAATTTGTACTTACAAAAATTTTAAAGTCTAGAGTGGGAGTCGAACTGACAACCTATTGACTGTGAAGTAAGTACGATGCCCACTATGCTACGAAAGGCCTGTTCGATGCGGTTCATTTGGATTGCAGGTTCCAGATGCTTTTTGAGCATGAGGTGTACCAATTTACTTATTAACTTGATTGAATTCGGTGGTGCAGTTGAGGTTAAATTCCTTTTGTTTGATTGGAGGATTAAGCGATTGTAAAAATTGTTCATAAGTGACAATTTCCCATGGTGTTTCAATGGTCAAAGAGCGAGTGGAGGGAGGGTAGATGCTCGCGAAATCGAGGACAGATTGTTAATTGATTGAGGCTTAGCAGTTGATGCAGCGTGGCAAACAACCGGGCCATGAGGTGAACAAAATTACATTTTGTTCCATGTTTTATGGCTTCATTAGTAAGAGCAAACATTCCCATTAATGATGGACTACAACTTCGTTCAAGTGGCTGCCTTGGCTGGCTTCGCAGTAGCGCATACTGGCACTCCAATTTTCCAAGACCATGTCGATGGTTTCGGGCTCTAGCTCACGGATTGCTTGGATGATATTGGCCTTAAGTGCTTGAATCGTTTCTGGATTGTTGGCATAACATCGGTCTTTCACGGTTTCCCAAAAACAAAAGTCTAAAGGGGTCAAATCGCAGCTCTAAAGCAGCCAATTGACATCGCCAAACGCCAAAAAACGCCAAAAAACGCACTGTTTGGGCTACACCTCACTCACTTTGGAAATAAGTTTTGCAATATTTTCCAACGTTGTTCAAGTATAATGCGACTCATTTCGTTCCGCGTAGATAGAGGGTTGTGCGAAGAGCTAACAACCCTTCCGCAATAAATACTGAAAATGTTAAGGAACCTGAAGTTCAGAAGGCCAAGGCCCGATATGGGCTGTAGCGCCATTGAAGAAGACGAAATGTGAAAATTATCACAATCATCATTAATGTTTTCCAAGACCCAATCAGAGAGCTTACAGCTCATGATTACGATAAAAATTTTGCTTTGCAACCGGTCCTCCAGGTCAGTGGTGGGGCGAAGCGCCGACAGTACTTCACCGGAAAAAGAACACTGTCCAGAAACCTGAAGAACAATCTCGGAAATGATGGACTTAACGGCAACGACCCCGCAAACGAAAAATGGACTACTCTTTTGGATCTTGGAATGTTCGATCCTTATTAAGGACAGAAGCTTTGAAAGAGTTCCTCGAAGAAGTGGCAAAACACAACATCAACATAACTGCCATCCAAGAAACGAAATGGCTCGGCAACGAAATCATGGACATGAGATCACACACAATCTATTCAAGTGGAAAATTGTCGGGAAGCAGAGAGTTTGAAGCCGCTTTTGTCGTTGACAAAAAATTTAGTCAGCAGGTCACGAGTTTCAAACCAGAAAGTAAAAGATTGTGTGCAATCCGAATAAAGACAAAATTTTTCAACACTTGGTTGATCAACGTCCACGCACCAACTGAAGACAAGGACGATTTAACTAAAGACGAATTTTATGCCACTCTAGAAACAACCTATGATTCACTGCCCTCGAATGACCTAAAAATTGTCTTAGGGGATTTTAATGCAAAAGTCGGAAAGGAGGAGGCTCATAGAGGAACAACAGGAGGACACAGTCTCCACGACATAACCAACGACAATGGCTAACGTCTTATTGATTTTGCATGCAGCAAAAATATCATAAAAAGCTCTACGTGCTTCCCACGTCGCGATATTCACAAACGAACGTGGGCATCACCAGATGGGCACACCTTCAACCAAATAGACCACGTTCCAATTGAAAAAAGAGCTGCTTCCAGCATACTTGATGTACGAACTCTCTGCGGTGCGAATTGTGACTCTGATCACTATCTAGTCAGAGCTAAGTATTGAACTCCGCCATAGACGGTCCCAAGCCCGAGTTGAGAAAGGAGGAGGGTACATGGAGTTAACCTGAATGGCCAGTAACACCAGTGCGTCTCAGGAAGTAGGCAAAAAGTATGACATAGTTGGACTTGCAGCATAGCTGTGAGAACTCCAGCATGTCATATTTAGCTCAAAACTCCCACCCTTTTTCTACTAGGGTGTAATAAATAAGTAGGACCGGTCCTCCAGGTCGGGGGTTGGGCGAGGCGCCGACAACGCATCACCGGAAAAAGAACACTGTCCAGAAACATGAAGAACAGCCTCGGAAAGGATGGACTCAACGGCAACGACCCCGCAAACGAAAAATGGACTACTCTATTGGATCTTGGAATGTTCGATCCTTATTTAGGACAGGAGCTCTGAAAGAGTTTCTCGAAGAAGTGGCAAAACACAACATCAACATAACTGCCATCCAAGAAACGAAATGGCTCGGTAGCGAAATCATGGACAGGAGATCACACACAATCTATCCAAGTGGAAAATTGTCGGGAAGCAGAGAGTTTGGAGTCGCTTTTGTCATTGACAAAAAATTTAAACAGCAGGTCACGAGCTTCAAACCAATAAGTGAAAGATTGTGTGCAATCCGAATAAAGACTAAATTTTTCAACACCTGGTTGATCAACGTTCACGCACCAACAGAAGACAAGGACGATGTAACTAAAGACGAATTTTATGCCACCCTAGAGACAACATATGACTCACTGCCCTCGAATGACCTGAAAATTGTCTTAGGGGATTTTAATGCAAAAGTCGGAAAGGAGGAGGCTCATAGAGGAACAACAGGAGGGCACAGTCTCCATGACATAACCAACGACAATGGCCAACGTCTTATTGATTTCGCAAGCAGCAAAAATATCATAGTAAGCTCTACGTGCTTCCCACATCGCGATATTCACAAACGAACGTGGGCATCACCAGATGGTCACACCTTCAACCAAATAGACCACGTTCTTATTGAGAAAAGGGCTGCTTCCAGTATACTTGATGTACGAACTCTCCGCGGTGCGAATTGTGACTCTGATCACTATCTAGTCAGAGCTAAGTATCGATGCAAAATAGCTTGTCGTGGGTATTCGAAAACGAGTAGAGCTCGCAAATTCAATGTCGACAAGCTTAACGACGAAACGGTGGCGCAGGCTTACATGCTAGCATGTAATAAACACCTGACACCAATATATGAAAATATCCAAAGTATGCCAGTGGATAATGCGTGGATGAAAATACGAGACGGCATCAAATCCTCCGCGGAAGAGGTATTGGGATATCAAGCACGGCGAAAAAGTAATGATTGGTTCGACCAAGAATGTCGCGACGCAATAGATAGAAAGAACGAAGCTTACAAAATTTTTACTGAACGACCAACACGAGCCAAAAAAGAAAGATATGACGAGCTTAGGCGATATGCGAAAAAGACCTGCAGACGAAAACAAAGGAAGTACCATAATGACAAGATACAAAAAATGGACGACGACATGAGAAAAAATAATACGCGGGACGCATACGCCATAGTAAAAGACTTGAAAAAGGGATATAAACCAAAAACCAGTCTCTGCAAAGACGCAGAGGGCAATATCATCAGCGACACAGAAGAAATCAAAAGGAGATGGGCTTCATACTTCGAACATCTTTTGAATCCCATCCCAGTAGCACCGATAACGACAGACAACATTTCAATTCAAGCCTCAACTGACGAAGATGAACCATCATCGACACCACCCACGCTTCCTGAAATCAAAGCAGCCCTATGTGACCAAAAACGAAACAAAGCGCCGGGAATTGACGAAATACCAGTTGAACTTCTGAAAAACGGTGGAAACTGTGTCGCTGAAATACTGCACAGCATGATATGCAAAATTTGGACAGAGGAAATCATACCCGACGACTGGCGAAAAAGCATTATAAGTCCAATTTACAAGAAAGGAGACAAACTCTGCTGTGAGAACTACAGAGGTATATCATTGCTGTGTACGTCCTATAAAATACTGACAAAAATAATTGAACGTCGTCTTAAGCCCTATACTAATCAAATAATTGGCGAATACCAAGGCGGATTCAGAACCGGACGATCTACAACAGACCAGATATTCTCGGTGAAACAGGTGCTTGAGAAATGCTGGGAATATAACACAGACGTGCACCAAATATTCGTAGATTTTAAACAAGCATACGACAGTATCGACAGGAGCGTACTGTACCAAATCATGCTTGACTTTGGAATTCCCCCAAAACTAGTTCGACTAACAAGACTCATAATGACGAACACTGAATCCCAAGTGAGAATACAAACCGATTCCACAACCAGCTTTCCAACGGAATGTGGTTTAAAGCAGGGAGATGGTCTAGCTCCTATGCTTTTCAACTTGGCACTAGAGTATGTCGTCCGAAAAATCCCAGTCGACACCAACGGGACACTACTATTCAAGTCCACCCAACTAGTAGCATACGCTGACGACATTAACATTCTAGCAAGATCCTTCCCTAGTGCTAAGGAGGTATTTGTCAATCTTGACTCCGCCGCAAAAGAAGTCGGGTTGCGCATTAATGAAAGCAAAACAAAAGTAATGACGCAAACAAGAAGGAGAACGCCAATCAGACAAAACATAACAATTGCGGAATATAATTTGGAGAGTGTGGACAACTTCATATATCTTGGGGCTAATCTAGCAAAAGACGGTAATGAAACAGACGAAATCAAACGACGGATAATACTAGCAAATAAGACGTATTATTCGGTACTTCCAATAATGAAATCCAAGAAAGTGCACAGGAACAATAAGCTGCGGATTTATAAAACTATTATACGACCTGTGCTCTGTTATGGCAGCGAGACGTGGACATTAACGCGAACTTCCGAAAAAGCAGTTAACGCATTCGAAAGAAAGGTCCTCCGAAGAATTTTGGGACCTGTGAAGGAAGGAACGGAATGGCGAATAAGATACAACCATGAGTTGTATCAACTCTACGACGAGCCAGAAGCTTCAACGTTCATCAAGCTACGTAAACTGCAGTGGGCTGGCCATGTAGAGCGAATGGAAGACAGAAGAATCCCCAAACGTGCTCTGGAAGGCAAAGCGAGTGGTAACCGGCCAGTAAGCAAATCACGCAAGCGATGGGAAGACTTGGTTGATGAAGACAGCAAAGTTCTTTTAAAAATTAGCAGCTGGAGGACGCGGTCTTTGGATCGAGACGATTGGAGGCAACGACTTCTGGAGGCCAGGTCCCGATTTGGGCTGTCGCGTCATTTATGATGATGATGTTTTCAAGAAACTTTGGGAAAGAAATATATTATGAATTATGAATTAAACATGGTATTTAACCAAATTCCATCGAAGGTCATTATGGCAACACCACTTACTAAACTTTATCAAATCGTCCTGAAGAAGATTATTAAAGTTCGAACTAAGATACTTAAGGTTTTTAATGTCAGCAGAACAAATAAGTACTTCCGAATATTTAAAAACAGAGGTAACATCGTTAATAGCCAGGATAAACAGAAGTGGTCCCAAATGACTTCCTTGAGGAGCCCCAGAATGCGCAATAAATGGCTTAGAAGTACATATAACTTAATCCAATTTATAAACCATGTAGGAAAACCCAACAAGCTTAACTTCAACAAAATTATAGAATACCTATTCGTAACAAAACCATGTTGTTTACTCGAAATCAAGGATTTACAGTGAAACAACATGCATTCATATACTATAGACTCAAAAAGTTTAGGAATAGCCAACAGTTGAGCAATTGACCGTGGTAGCATTAAACAATTAATTCAATATCGCCACGCCTTCTACCACCTTCTATACAAATCTTACAAATTTTTTAAAATTGTAAAAATTCCTTTCTTATCAAGATCGCATCATTAAGATTAACGTGAAATTGTAGATGTGTCATGATTTCTTTAAAGGTAGTATTTTTTTTTTATTATTTGTTCTTCATTTACATTGATTTTTACATAATTTTGCATTACTGCCCCTTTTAGGGTTAGACCCTGCGATAGGGGTGAGGTTAATACTAATTATCTAATTAAATTTAATTATTAATATAACTTATAAGCTGTATTATTTTTATCGTTATAATTTCATTGTGATTTTAATTATACTTCTTATACATATCTAAATTGTTACATTACAATCTTAAATATTTAAATCTGTGCTGCATACTTTTATTATTGCTCTTTAAATTTTAAAAAGAAACCACACAATGCGTACACCATACATAGAAGTACATTCCACTTCTCCCTTTATAGTACAGATCTTTGATTTTTGTTTTGAACTGATTAAGGTTATTTCTATTCCGCACTATAATCGGTAATTTATTGTATAAAATTATACCTGTGCAAGAGTAGTGATTCAATCCATGATTAGTTCTTCGTGACGGAGCAATTAAATCAGATTGCGTTCCACTACGGGTTAAATTATTATTAATTAACAATTGTCCACTAGAACATTCTTTGAATATTTGAATACTTGAAATGATTTTAAAAATTTGTTCAATACTCAAAACATCCATAAGATCAAATAGAGCCAAACTAGAGAATTTTCGCGGCTTTTTTAGAATAATTTTCAGTAATGTCTTCTGAGTTATCGCTGGAGGGGCCAGAATTGAAGGTATAGCACTACCCCAAGCTATTATACCATATTGTAGTATTGAGTGGATCATTGCAAAATAAAAAGATCTTGCCACATTTTTAGTTAAAAATTTAGTCCCAACACCATATCCTTCTAATATATTCTTTTTCGACAGCGCTAGAGCATGTATTGACCATTGGCATAAAATAAATGGACGATTATTGCCACCACAACTTAAGGGACATGTCTTTCATAATATGACTTGATTCGTATCTTTAAAGAATCAACAAATAATTACTTCATTAAAAGATTATTTCAAAATGATCACATTGAATACCCTAAAACCGTTTATTATTATATATAGGCTTCAAATGAGTTAAATTCAAGCATTCTTATAATTCACAAATGAAATGCGAAATAAAATAGAAAAATGTAAAATTGTTCGCTATTACGCGGATTAAAGATCTCTTAAATTGAGTTCTTTGTGTATTTATTGCATAATTTTTTTTATGTATAACAGCTTTGCACTTAGGGAGTCTGACCTACTTGATTATGACATTGTGCGAAAATTTTATAATGCCAACGGTTTGCAGAAAAATGATGAAAGTTTAGCTTTGTGTGAAGGTCGATTTTAATGAGTTTATAATTGCAAAGAGTTCTACCAAAATAATAAATGGCTCCTAGATGTGTGTACTTCCGCTAGATCCATCATACCTATTGCATAACTTTCGGATTGCTTAAATATGTTTTTAGTTTTTTAATATTAAAAACATATTTTACAGCATTTTCAATGGACTTGGGCTATAAAAGTCTCGAATAACTTTAATTACTTGCTTGGAAAAAAAATGTTTTGAAGGTTCTGACTAAAGGCTGTGATTTAAATTTTATTTTATTTTGTGGTTTGTTGCAGTTGACCGCTAAAACAAGACGACAATTTCTGAAGGAAAAAGAAAAGGTAAAAGCTATACAGATCAAACGAGTATCTTCAACCGCAAAGGACAGTTCGTGTGAATGATAAAACTTTTTTCTGTGTTCATATTAGAAGGTAGTAGCTTAGTGGAAATTCACAGGTTTTTATGCCTTCTAGGTATATGGTTGAAAGAAAAACAGGTGAAGGAGAAGAGAAAAAACTTCAATGAACTGAAGCATCCGTACGTCGTCGAGTCACAACATAAGCCGTTAATTAACAAGTGTCCTACCACCACAATCACCTGGAGCGCTCGCTACTTGGTCGCAGACTTCTTGCGCAGTGTTGTCCATTGCTGGGCTCCACGGTGTGATACCTTGATGCCATTTACGAACTGTTTTGTAATCTGATTCAATTAATAATTGCCGAAGTTAAGGAGACGAAGAAGAAAAATGCACTGTACGCCAAAGGCATCGGTTACAAGAGTTAGCATAAACAACGAAGGAAGAATTGCCAAGAGATATAGGTACGAAAAACACACCAACAACGAAAGAAAAACAGAAGAGGTGAAGTAAGAGGTTGCCCGCTGAAGACATAAAATAAGACATACTTATAAAGTTAGGCATCCAAACGACTACGGAAGACGTGACGACTTGCCTGCTCCAGATCCAGATTTTCTCTTTAAAGGAAGCGAAATCAAGTCATCGTGCGGTCGTCATGATGTCCGTCGTAAGAAAAGTGTGGAGCCGCTGCTCATTCTTCGCGACTTATTTGGAATTGCTGTTGGCCTACCGCCCAAACGATTGCCCGCCAGCAGCGCTATTCAATTTTGCGGCATATATGAAAGTTTATGTAACCTTTGCGATTTTAATTACATATTTCTGTTATAGTTTTGAATAAAAGAGATACTACTGCGCTAAGTGAAGAATTACCATATGTAGAACAAAATCGCCATATGTGGTTGGTTGGCAGATTCAAATTGCAATATAGCATCAAAAACCATGAGTTACAGTGGAAAAAGCATTTTTTTAAATAAATGAATGAAGTTCAGCCAAATAATTTAGAAAGTATTTTGTGCAAATGGCGGCTAGAAGGACCAATTCAAGCCAGTAAAAGGGAATCATCAATCTGTGAAGGGCCTCGAGCTGAATCGAACCTGAACCCAAATTAATGTTTTGAGCCCGAACCCAATCGTGAACCCACATTTTGATTTTAGATTCGCTACTTCATTTTTAAATCATTAAAAAATTTATAAATAACAAATTTGATGTTCAGTCATATTTATATGCAAAATCCAATTATTCAAGCGTATACGAGTCCATTTATAATGCAACAGAGAGAATCTGCGATCTTATACGTCCTTCCGATGAGCTGCTTATTTTGGGAGATTTTAATCTACTCTTATATTGCGTGGTGTCGCTCCGAAGATGACGTTTACCTGATGCCATCTTTCACTGGAAAGGCTTCTTGGCAAGACCAATATTTCGTGGACAGCATGTTGTCGACAAGTCTATTTCAGTTCCATCATATAGCTAACATTTTGGAAGGTACTTAGACCGAATCTTTTCTTCGAGTCTATGCAGCGCGGCTATTAACCACTGTATCGCTCCACTACTGTCAGAATCTGCACTTCGTCCTGCGCAATTTTTCATTTGGATTCAAGTGCAAAAACCAACGTTGCTAATGAGGTATCATATCAATTTAATTTTAATAAAGCTGATTTTACTGTTTTGAACCAGGACATATAATCATGCTATTGGTCGCACGTTCTTCATGAACAAGATGCCGAGATAGCCCCTTCCAATCTTTAAACTACGCTTTTTACTTGCTTTACAAAGTATACCGATTACCTACGATAAGCAGGTAAATCGATTTCCATTTCGATGACGATTTGGCTTATTTGAAAAATTTAAAAATTGAAGTATGGAAGTCGTACTGTCCCTCAAGAACCGATGCGGACTAGGTTTCTTACTTTGAGCTACGTGATTTGTTCGTTAGTCAGTCTATTGCGGAGTATAATAATTACGTCAGCAAAATCAATCAAGGATAAGCCTAAGCAGTTCTGGAATTTTGTGAATTCGAAAAGTTGCACCGATAGTTTTCCCGCTTCTGTGTCCTTTGACAGTGTAGTAAAGTAAAGTAAGTAAATTTATTTCAGTTAATCCATGAGCTAAGCTCGTAAGGATAGTAATTATATACATTTTTTTTTTTACAATATTATCAAAATAGTTTATCAAATAAAGAAATAATAGTTTTAATACAATGAGACAAAAGTGGAGAAAAAGGGTATGAAAGTAAAGCAAATAAGATAAAATTCAATGATAGTTATGAGCGGAATAAGAGAACATAAAACTCAATAACGTTACCAAATATGAAATTTTAGATACATTATTTAACGAAGTGAACGATTTTAAACATGAAAATATTATTGTAATAACATAAATTTCTTTAGTTTTGATTTAAACTGGTTTGCAGAATTTTGAAGATAATCCGGTAGCTCGTTGTAGATCGAGATTGCCTTGTTTAACACTGAATTGTACCCGTATTTCGAGGTACGGATGGAAGATGGATAAATTTTGTCAGCTTGGCGCGTATTGTATAGATGTATGCCAGAGTAGTAGGTGAATACTATGTCGCTGTTGGTTTTAAGATGCTTAATGTCATGAATTTGAGCAGAATCCTCTAAGCGATATAGTTTTTCCACAGTTAAGAACTGGTGTAATTCGTGAATCGTATTTGTGCGCTCCCTCATGTTGATATTGTATAGGTTTTTTATTGCTCGGTTTTGAATTCTTTGGATACATACAGCTTGGAATCGAAGGTGGAGCCCCAGATTGCTATGCCATAGTTTAATTGGCTCGAAAATAGAGACAAAAATATGCCTTTTTTTAAATTTTCGAGAACATCAGCTCGTACTTTTCTAAATATACTGGCAATGGGGACCAATTTTCTTCTCACAGCATCTAGTTGTGAGTCAGTGATGACCCCTTTGCTATAAGCAACTTTTTTGCCAACCATTTCACTACTGCTGTCACTATGAGATCTTTTATCGTACATATTGGAGATGAAAGATCTTTATATTGAGGAACAGACCGTTTTGAAGTTTATTTCAAGCATCACAGATAGTTTTTCTAGAGGGCCAGTTGGGATCCCTGCTGCCGTATTAAAGAGCTGTTACACTTCTCTGGTTCTGCCTTTATGTCAAATATTTAACGCTTCTCTTAGATCGGGGATATTTCTTAGTTTGTGGAAACACTCCAATTTCAGACCAATGCTTAAGAATGGTGAAAGAGTTGATGTGTGTGATATCGACCTATTGCTAATCTTTCTTGCATTCCTAAGTTGTTCGAAGTCCTAACTTCTCGGTTTCAAAACCAATCGGCAAAGAAGCCACATTCTTCCAGGCTGAACTAATTGCAGTGTATCTGACTCGAAGACTCAGAAACGACAGAGCACATGCTTTGTTACTGTAAAGCAGAAGCTAGGAAAAGACACAATCTTCTCGGAAAAGGTTTCCTTTCTACCGAGAAACTAGTCAACATGGCTTACTTAAAGATACTTAGATTAGCCAAAGCTATTGAGTTATGGTAGAGTAAAGGTGACAATAAACACACAATAGGCCTAGAAGGTGCTCTCACGTGTTCTCCAAATTAAAAAAAAGTTATTCGATACTGTTGTTTGAGATATAATGAATTTTCATTGTAATTCAATCATTAGTCCAGTCCGACCACAACAAACCTAATAGAACTTTCCAATTTCAATATTCCAATAATTGAAGGCGGTAAACAGGTTCACTGTATATATATACCGACTTTAGCCAAGCTTTTGATAAAGTGGACCATGCTATTCTTGCTTACAAGCACTTCGATTTTCTTGTATTTTCATAGATTAGATCAGATATTATCTATCTAATCGTACCCAAAAAGTGATTTTTCGAGGAGTTCATTTCTCTGCTATACCCAACACATCTGGTGTGCCACAGGGAAGCTATCTTGGACCACTGCTATTTATTAACCACGGGAGTTCAGTTATTTCCCATTCGAAAATTTTGCTGTATGCTGACGACGCAAAATTGTTTCGCGATTTTTCCAATCAGAATGATTGCGCACTGCTTCGAAGTGATTTGCAACGCTTTTTTAACTGGTCTACATTAAACTGTATGCTTATGAATATTAGTAAATATTGTGAATGTCTTCAATAGCACTTCCGCCCGAATCGGGCCTTAGCCTCCCGACCTTCAGGTTACTTAACATTTTATTTGTTATTGTGGAAGTGTTGATAAGCTTCCGCACAATCCTCTATCTACGAATTTACATTTTCACAGATTAAGATAACCCAGATATACCCACGCAAAGTCACGATCTTCGCATTGTAGATCAACACGCTACTCACTAGGCTACACCCAGGTTAGAAAATGTGCAACGTTTTATTCTTTAGAAACAAATCGCCCATACATTTCGATTACATCCTAGACGGTAGCACACTACAACAGACAGACAAGGTACTAGATCTCGGTGTATATTTTATTACCGCATTTACATTTGACGATCATTTCGACTAAATAATTAGCAAGGCCATCTTCGTTTGGGGTTTCGTTAAAAGATGGTGCAAGGACTTCTATGATCCTTATACAACTAAGACTTTATACTTTTATACGCTCTCTTTTTGAGTACGGTTGTCAGGTGTGGGCTCCGTATTACGAGCAACATAAGAGTAGGATCGAGTCTGTTCAGTGAAGGTTCTTAAAGTTTACCCTAAGGGAACGTTGTTTGTCTGATACATTGTGTCTTCCTCCTTACAAACAGGCCTTGAGCTCATTTTTCTAGAGTCGCTTGAGAATAGACGGACTATCCGTAAGGTTACGTTTGCATTTAAATTAATTTTAGGAGAAACTGATTCCCCATATTTACTCGAAGCCATAACTTTTAGTATTCTCCATATTCCACATTTCTCATCATCGCACCAACTATAGACAGAATGAACCAATCGTATCTCTTTCGCGTATTTTCAACAATAATTACTGCCGAATTGACTATAATTTATCTAGCATGCAGTTAAAGTCAATTTTATGCGATAAATAATTTGATAATTGATAATTGTTTTGAATTTCAAATTTATTTCTCGTGTGATGTATTTTTTACGTACTTTTTTAATAATATTTTGTAAGTAACCATTGTTTTGATGAATTTTAAATAAAGAAATAATTATTGTTGACGAAAAAGAAAATTCTGACCGAATCAACAGAAAATCAGGTGATAATTTCTGGAATCCGTAAGTAGTCATCTTTTGAAATATAGGTAATAAATTCGTTTGAAAGTGACAATTTTTTCATTTATTTTGTACATATTCTAGCTTCCAGCCCCCTTCATCCTCCCCCGAATACCTATAAATAATAAAAATATACAGCAAAAATAATAACAATATATAGAAACATTTCGAATAATAAGTAAATAAGGTAAAAACCCCCGTGATCATCTGAAACTGCTACTAAATTTTCAGGGAAGAAGTCGAGATGTGAGTGAAGGAAATGCACTTTAACAGACATGTTACACCCCATGGCCTTGTACGCTGACATTAATTCCTCGACATGAGGGACATAATCATCACTTTTGTTGTTACCCAAAAAGTTTTTACACACGTTTTGGAATGCAAGTCGAAATCATTTTTCTTTTCGATTCATGCATTGAATAAACGTGAAATCTCGGAAAAGCCGTCTAATCTGGTGGCCCACGAAAATTCATTCCTTAATTTTAGCTTCACTAAGCCGAAAAGAAATCTAGTTTTCAAAAATGCGTCACCTGTCTTGTCCATTGGAAACTGTTAGATATATACGAGTTTGATGTGCAAAGGCAGCAAATAAATATTTCCCTTCGAGACCAGAGGATCAGTAGCGACAATTTTCTGACCGGGAGTAAAACTTTCAAGTCAGCGCAAAGTTTCGCCCCAGAATATCCACGTTGTCTGCGTACGCCACCAACTGTGCGGATTTTACGAGTAGCGTACCTCTAGTGTCCACTGAGGTTACTGAAATTGCCTTCCTGACGACATACTCGAGCACCAAGTTAAAGAGCGTGGGGGCGAGACCATCTCCTTGTTTGAGACCTGACTCGATTGGAAAGCTGTGAGTCAACTCGTTTTTGATTTTTACTTGGCACTCATTGTTTTCCATCGTGGCTTTTATTAACCGAACTAGTTTCGGTCAATCGTTATTCTGTACAGAGCATTAAAATCGACACTATCGTATGCTTGGCAAAAATCGACGAACAGTTGGTGCACATTAATATCATATTCCCAGCATTTTGCTAGCACCTGTTTTACTGAGAATAGCTGGTCCGTTGTCGATCGTCCAGATATTGATATTCTCCGATGATGTTGTTAGTGTATTCACTGAGTCTTCGTTCGATAATTTTAGTCAAAATTTAGTAATGAAATTCCTCTGTAATTTTCGCAACTCAAACGGTCACCCTTTTTGTATACCGGACATATAATGCTTTTCAGCCAGTCGTCGGGTAATTTTTCAGTTGTCCAAATTTTAGTAATTAATCTAAATATTCGACTGGTAAGCTCTGTTCCACCTTCTTTCAAGAGCTCTGCAGGGATTCCGTCAATTCCGGGCGCCTTGTTCGATCATAAATTGTGTAAGACTGTCTCTACTTCATCATAAATTTGTGCAATAGGCAGATGATCTCCATCTGGATCTTCCGGAATTATAAAAGGTTCAGTCTGTGATGTCGTTCTATTTAACAGTGTTCGGAAGTACTGAACCCATCGTGCATTGATTTCGGTAGCGTTGCTTGTGATGTTGCCTTCTTCATCCTTACAGAGGGTAGTTTACGGTTTATAACCTTGTCTCATTTGTTTCACGGTATTAAATGCTGATCGCACATAATTTTTCTTCAGGTTTTCGTCCAGTGATAAAATTTTGTCATTACTTATTTTGCGTTGTTTTCGTCTGCAGATCTTCTTGGCGTTTCGCCTGAGCCGTTGATAGTTGTCCTCTCTAGCTTGTGTTCGTCTTTCGAGAAACAGTCGATAGGCTTCGTTTTTGTTGGTGATGGCTTTTTGGTATTCCTCATCGAACCAGTCATTTCGTTTTCTCCGCTCTAAATGTCCTAAAGTGTATTCTGCTGCGCGATGAATACTATCCTTAATATTCAGCCACATTTGGTCAATACTTTCCTCAGGCTCAGCCTGAGGTAATGCCTCAATATGTGCTTTGATTGTGGTCATATATTCCACTTTCGTTGTGTCGTCCTTCAGTTTTTGCGCTGGTAAAAATCGTGTGAGATCTGCTATCGTTAATTTCGTTTCCGAACGATTTCGTTTCTTGCAGAGCGAGGATGCTGATGTTGTTACGAGACATCTAGAAGTTCTCGCAGTGCACCCGTTCGTTGTAGTGAACGCACATTCCAAGATCCAAAGGAATAGTCCATTTTCCGTTGCCGTTGTCGTTGCCGTTTGATCCGTCCAATCCGAGGCTGTAATCCGGGTTCCTGGACACGAGAGTTTTTTTCCGGTGACGCGTTGTCAGCGTTTTGCCCAACTCGCATTCTGGATGGCAGTTCCGATTAGAGGCGCGGAACACTCGCCTTCACCCTTCTCCGTCTGCTGTTTTGAACAAAACACCCGGTGGCCACCGTGGGGAGGTGGAGATAGGATTCACTAGTAGAGCTGTTGATGTTATTTACATTGGGCTTTTCACAGAATTTATGTTACGTCATGTACCAGATTATGATTACACTCTGTGACCCTTACTACCATTCGACGACCATGCAAAGTAATCTGTTCACTTCAAAATCTATCACAAATTAAAAAAGAACTATCATTAAATCTAAATATGTCGCCACATAATACGGGAAATCCCCCGTTTTGGTCTGTGCGGAAACTTTTTCTGGTTAAAAGTGCTGCCATTTACTCATTTATGTATTCCAGAAAGTTCTTTAAATTAGTGATCATTATGAAATATGCTGGGAATTATGCAAAAAGGTCGATTTTATGTGATTATAAAAGAAAACAGTCCAATTAAATGGATATCTCAAATTTTTTAAATATAACATATTTATTTCCTTGCATGTACGGATACTTTTTCTAGCAAGTGCATGTAGAATGGGGTAAATTAGGTGTGGAAACGCTAATTAGGTAAATTAAGTAAGAACAAAGCTGAAATAAGTGGATATCGAATATGGAATCTGAAATATGTACCAAATAAATTAAAACCAAATAAATTAAAAAAATCGATCATTTTTAATGATTTTTTTTCAATTTGAGGGTGCAAATCTCCTCCAAATCTACCTACTTTTTTGAAATGTTCATGTTTTTGGTCTTTTCACCTCTCTAGCCCCTCAAAAGGGCTAAAATAATCCTTATCATACCTCTATTGAAAATGGATAAGAATAGGTGGAGGGGGCCACCCCCGAAAACTGTGGGTGATGGCGAAAAACGGAGGTCATATTCGGATTCAGGAGGTAATTTTACATAAGAATCACCTGGAATGGTGTCAGTGCTTACTTTGAAAGTGCGATGTAAATATGGACATTATAAAATTTTTTTATACAATTTTATTAGTCTGAAATTGGTTATTTGAAAAAAAAAAAATAGTTTAGAAGTAACTTTCATTTGACAAAAAAAAAATGGATGAAGATTCATTTGCCCTCTATTGAAAAAGTCTGAAACTAACACTGGAACTAAGCAACAGTGATCCAATAGTTATCACATATAGCTTTGCATCCGTTTTCATACCTTACTATTCCAGTTCATCATTCTTTTGACAGGAACAACATCAATTTGTGGCATTTAATGATGGAATCAATTCAAATGAGCTACCGAACAACGATTTGTCATAATTTGCATTGTCGTATTGAACATTACGCGAAACATGTATAAATTAACCTGTAGAATTTTCCGACTGGGTAATGTGACATATCCGCTTCATTTTCGTTAAGTAGAGTAGCTAGCTACTAACAAAATTTGCATTCTTGCTCCAATACACAATTCTCGGATCAGACCGGGGACACATCTAATACTCTCGTACAGTATGCCAAGACAAGGTGGTAAAAGTGAATCGAATTGTAACCTGTAAGTTATATCGTATACGCCACCCGATCGTTGCAGCATCGCGGCATGAGTAATTTGTGCTGGCCAAGGCGATGGTGGCGGCGGCGGCGGTTGCAAATGCTCGCCCAACCAGCTCCTATAACTAATTCGAAATGCAATTCGTCTTTTTTAACAGTTTATTTGGACGACCGCGCCCAAACCGCTTCGTAATTGAAACCAAAGGCATCCAGGTGGTGAGAGGACTGCACACAATCGACAATGTCTCGTAAGATCTCGTACAATTTATTTGCCATACGTCCACTAATCCGGGCCAAGAAGCCAAGACGCTCGATCGGCCAGCAACAAGATCGCATTAACTACTTTGCATTGCATTTGCCTATCCTGCTTCTCGGTGCTCTTACTGCACGAACTGCACACGCTTGGCCTTAGTTTTGCGATTTCGCTGACGTCGACGGCCCAGGGAGTATGCCGACGGACTAGCGCCTGATGACCACAAAGCCTAGCGGTCAACTCTCTAGCTCGCCTGACCAAAAGGCTAACTAAATAAATTTGCCGAACTTCTGGATCAGCTATAAAGCGTTCCATTAATTTGCGCTTTTGATGTATTCGGTGATTTACAGCTGCGTCCACAATGGTGGTATACCCCAGGATACCGCGAGTACAGAGCTCTCGAAATTAATTGAAAAATGCCAATTACCCGGCATGAGTTATTATTTGAGCGTGTGTCAGGCGGTCCGGCTGTGTCCGGCCGCGATGTCGGTGAATTTGCTTACACATATATGCAGGTGCTTCAAAGAATTACTTCACCTCTCAGTTCAGAGTGCTTTCGAATCTGGGCCTGTATAATGGTGAAGCGTTAGATCTGCCTAATAACTAATACTTGAACATTGGTGCGCCAACGAAAGATTTCGCGAACGGCGGAGACGCGACGAAAGAAAACAAGGAGGGGAGGTGAAACTAATGACATAGTCAAAGATTTATTCGTCGATTAACGGATTTTATTGACCGTTCAAATTGTCGATACTTTTGATAAATGCGCTGATTTGCTCTTTACAAAGTGTTTACGATTTTTAATCAGTTCTGGGTCATAAATAATTTAGCGTGGCGCAGCCGGTCCCAGGGTTATAGTTTCATTTTCTTTTCGGACTGTTTACATCTACAGGACCAATTATCTAGATCACTTACTAATGAGACATCTAATTAAAAATTTTCTAGAAATAACACGTCTTGCAGATTTTATTAGATCATTTGAGTTTTCATAACGAATTTGGTTTGGCATTGATTTATGGTTCGGTCTTCCTAATGAAATGAAAGTGTGCTTCAAATAAATTTCAATACCACGATTATTCGCTGCGATTTTGTACAAAACTAAAAGAATTGTTCGAGACATATGAATGGATGACGCATTGTTGGAATGTTGTAAGTGAGTTAGGTTATATTAGAGAGGACTTATGATTGGTATTAAGCCAACTTACTTCAGAGGAATCTCTGTAGAATAACAGTGTGTACTCTCGCTAATATACATACTAATGACCGAAAGCTTTTATAGTTGTTTCCTCAATTTAATCTAATTGTATTCCAATAAGGATTTATTACAAGAAGTCCATTTTAAAAAAAAAACTAAAATTTGAGTGTTATTGTAATTAGCCTGATGACAATTCCATCGTTCACTCAATAATTCTAACATGCACTTTTTCCAAGTGTCCATCAGTCCGAATCTATTAGCTCTCCGTATGCGTAGTCCAATTCATAGTGAAGCTCCTTGACGATGAAAAGATTACTATCAAAGTGCAATTCAACCCTAATTATAAATCAACTGCCAACAAGTCGGACGAAACTTTATTATTCTTGGGACAAGTTGCAGATACGGGGAAAGTCAATATGCAGGTTAGAGTGGTTAGGGAAGACTAAGTGAAAGGGGTTCTCGGGCAGGGTAGTTGTCAATTTAACACTTTGCGGAAACGTTCAAAAGCTCCAGTACATGTAATCAATATTTCATTCGTTTATGCAAGTTGAGGTGGAGGGGTGAAAGTAAGGGTGGGTTGATGTCATAGAGCTATGGAGACGACAGATTCATACTTTAGCACTGGCCTCTTTGAAGCCGCACAATACATGCACATTTCCGTGTTCATACGCACCAGATGTTTTCTGTTTCAGGGTTGCATCTGCTGCATAAGATCAACATTTTCCATTTAGCTTTAATGGATTAATATGTAAAATTTCAACAAATTTCTCACTCCACAATATTGTTTTACAATTAAAACTGTATTTAAGAAATTAAAAAGTTGTGTTTCTTTCGAAAATTGACATGAAACAAAAATTCTAAGCACACGCAAGTCTCCGAAATGTGAATTCGCTGAAACTAAAAGTAATTCCTGCCTTTGGGCAGCCCTGCATTGAGCTGTCATTCGGTCAGCTGATTTCTGTTTTCCGTGTAAAGAAATTGCCGCCGGTTTTTGTTTTGAAATTAATATTTCTTTCTAAATACGCGATTTCTCGGCATAAAAGTTAAAATAAGTGTTCAGTTTTTAAAAAAAAATAGTCATGAAGTGTTTGGTGCCAACATGTGCTGAAAAGTGGACTGCAGTAAAGGAAAACCAGTCGTTTTACAGGTGAGTTACGTCCATTTATACTCTTTTTTCAAGTTTTATCGCGAATAATTGAAAAGGACACGAATAAAGTAGAACTGGGGAATCGTTTTTAGATAGTTTGTGATATAACGATTTCATTTTAAAATCCTATATTCGTGTCGCTATTCGTGACTAGCTGCTAAACGATCTAAAAATGAAAACATTAAGCTTAAAAATTTTTTCCCTCAGAAAGGAAAAGTTAAATTTGTTACTGAAAACTTGAAATATATTACATTTTAACGACTTCCGCACAATTTTGAACCCATTGCACGGTATAAATTTAACATGTGAAGTGAATTGCTACAAATTTTAATTCAGAAACATCTAGAAAAACTTCTCCGATCGGACTTTCGAAACGATCAATCATTGAATACTTTTCTCGATTTCTTTGAAGGACACGGTTTTTCCGCAAAGTTTTTAAAATCTATTGTTAAGAAATTATGTCATCTTAATATTATTTGAAAAAAATCCTTTGACTTTCGAAATTTTAAGTGATAAAATACAAGTTAAAGTTGCAAAGGTCCATTTTTTGGTCAAAATGTCCAGTGGCGCCGGCATAATAGGTTCACGATAATTTCCAATGCGTGTGAGTTTCATGCTGAAAATTTAATTGCCTTTCTTGTCATTTATTTCAGTTTTCCTAAGCACGTAAAATCGCAAAGGAAATGGATTCAACAGTTGAGACAGCACGTAAATTTTAAAATTTGTCCAGCAAAGGATAGATTGTGTGGACAACATTTCGAAGAAAGCTGTTTTCGAATTTGTGAGGGAAAAAAAGTTTTGTCACTTGAGGCAATACCGACGATTTTTAATGACCTGGTAAGAGTGAATGATTTCATATTTTTATGTATTTCCATTTTCCAATTTAAAATAACTATATAACATTGTCGACATCTCTTATTGTAGAATTCGCCTACTTTATCATCGCACACAAAAGAAAATGCATGTCCTGACCGAAAAGGAGTAGTGGTAGGCACTTCTGTAAGTATAAGAGCTTTCTATGAATTTGCTTGCATTTTTATTTTTCTCTAAATCCAGTGAAAGTATTATAGCTTATTTATTTTCTACAGAATGAACCATCATGCAGCAATACTTCTCAATACCTGGAGTTGGAGCATATTTCATCAGAGCTTATGGAGGGAAGTGAATGTGCAAAAGAAGCAGTTGACTTCATTGTAAGTATAAGAGCCTTTTATAAATTTCGGTCCGTATTAATTTATGCTGAGAAATCTAATACTCGTTTAATTATTTTTGCAGCAGCAACCAGCATGCAGCACTTCTGTTTTTGAATATCCGGAAGGTAGCCCAATACGACCAAGTGTAAATTTGGTATGTTTATAATTAGCAAAATTTAAAACCAAAATTTATGGTATTGGCATATCATACACATTTTATTCATGCATTTGTGTTTTCTAATAATTGATATGTTATACTCATCTTTCAGGAGCAGGCTACACCTCTATATAAAATATTGAAAACATCTTCATCGAGTGAACAAGCTGCATCGCCGGATAAAAGAAAACTGAAGAGGCGATATAAGACATTAAAAGGTATCGTGAAGATTGACCGCAAAAATAAGAAAAACCTACAGCAAAAAGTACGTAGATTAAGAAAAAAGGTAGTCAGTTTAAGTGGTATTTTGAAAGAATTGTCGAATAAAAATTTAATTTCGGGAGACGATATTGAAACAATTGGGCGGGATCACTTAGGTGCGCAGCTATTAACACGAATGAAGTTGAAAGCCGATGGTAGTCGTATACGAAAATATCCTGCAAATGTGCGCAAGTTTGCATTGACTTTAAATTTCTTATCTCCAAAAGGATATGAATATGTACGGTCAACTTTCAATACTTGCTTACCGCATCAGCGAACTATATCGAGGTGGTACCAAGCAGTTGACGGATCTCCTGGCTTCACTTCAGAATCTTTTAATGCTTTACGTATATTAGTCAATAATAGCACTCAAAAAATAGTCTGTGCACTATCGATTGATGAAATTTATATCCGCCGACACACTGAGTTCGACGGTGGAAAGCATTATGGATATGTTAGCTTTGGAGACAATGAGGAAGACCCTCAAATTATTGCCACTCAAGCGTTAGTTTTTATGTTGGTAGCAGTGAACGGGACGTGGAAGTTACCAATTGGATATTTTCTAATTAATTCTCTGAGAGGAGATCAAAAGAAAAACTTAGTTGAAACTTGTCTAGATCAATTAATTGATATTGGAGTTGAAATTATTAGCTTAACATTCGATGGCGCCCATTCTAATATGAGCGTGGCCACTTCATTAGGATGTGTGATCCAAGATACACTGAATTCGAAATGTATATTTACTTACAAAAATATAGATATTTTTATTTTTATAGATCCTTCGCATATAATAAAGCTAATAAGAAATGCTATTGGAGAAACCGGACCATTTTTTGATGAAGAGGGAAATATTATAGATTGGCAATTTATTGAAAAATTACTTCATTTGCAAGAATCGGAAGGTCTTCATTTAGCAAACAAATTAAAGAAAGCTCATATCAATTTCAATAAACAGAAAATGAAAGTTCGTCTTGCCACGCAAACTTTAAGCGCCTCAGTAGCTGATGCTATAGAGTATGGCAATAATATATTAAACTTGCCTGAATTTCGAGGCTCAGAGGGAACTATCAAATTTATAAGGTGCATTGATCAAGCATTTGACATTTTGAATTCGCGAAATATATTTTCTAAGGGCTATAAAAAGGCAATATGCGAACAAAATATTTCAAATATAAATATATTCGTCAATTCAACAATCGAATATATAAAAAAATTGAAGTGCTCAGACGGAACGTTATTAACGTGCAGTAGGAGAAAAACGGGATTCATTGGCTTGATTTCAAGCTTAAGAAATTCTGTTGAGATGTTCAACAAATATGTAAAAATTTAAGGTATACTCCGCTATATTCCAACATATAAATTAAGCCAAGACCATCTTGAGCTTTTTTTTTCCACAATTTGGTCTAGACTAGGATATAATAATAATCCAACAGCCAGGCAATTTCAAGCAGCCTATAAGCGAATCGTTGTACATGTGCAATTAAGTGATAGAGGCTTTGGCAACTGTATATCCCTGGAAGACGTAAATATCTTAAATGTATCGTCTGTTCAAATGTTAAGAGACCCCCGTGTTAGTAACGACAATGAAAATGATAATTTTGAAGAGGTTGATTGTGATAATTTGGACTCAATGCAGGTTCCAGGCCAGTTTTCACAATATATAAAAGAAGTTGTTACTTACGTAGCAGGTTTTGTAACAAAATCTTTAAAAAATAAGCTGAGATGTGAAGAGTGTGTTGGTGCTTTGACCGGTAATACGAGTGAATTCATGTACTCCTTAATTACTCAAAAATCTCGCGGTGGCTTACAATATCCGTCTCCTAATGTGGTAAAAATTTGTAATGTAGTCGAAAAATATATTCGACAACATCGCAATTTACAAACAAAACTGAAATATGCTGCTATTGTAACTAAAGTGAAAAATGAAGCTCATGCTTCGAATGTCTTCAGTTCGATAGCTCAGCATAACATTGACACTGGTCCAATAGATGGGCATGTTTCAATTTTAATTAAATGTATTATTGAGAAGTATTTAACGATAAGATTAAGATATATTGCGAAAACTGATAGTGAGCATTTAATTTACTATAGAAATTTATACACCAAACTCATTATTTTTAGAGGCCAATATTTAAATTAAAATACAATACTATCTATAAAATACCATACTATCTATCGATATTGCTGAAAATAAAAATTATGTTCATGTGTAATGCACAACAAATAAATATTTAATATTATGTAATATATATATTATTTCTGAAATGCTTTAAGAATAAATTTATAAAACAAACTCCCCACATTTTTTTTTCATGCAACCAAATTCTAGTGCTTTATATTCATGCTTTTATCAATAAAATTGTACACTGAAGATCGCATCAATAAAATATTATTCATAAAAATTTCTATTCGTTTATTGTGTTTCTTTTTCAATTAACAATTGATCGTTTAATTTTGTAATAACACTTTCGTATAATAAGATCGAAAATAAAAACCCAAATGTACCTCCGCCACTGTAAAATCGAACTAACACATGTATGCAACTGTCGTCGCCTGGCTTCAATTATATTTTTAGTTGTCATCTCCAGTTATATATATATCTCTATGGTTGATGTTAACAATTTTTTAATTGATTGCTTGAATCACGTCCAATATTCTCTGTATAGAATGTCAGTTTCATAGACGAAGTTGCATAGAATTTTCATAAAATTCGGTGTATTTTACATTCACGAAACCAAACATTTGTATGGGAGGGGGTAGAGGAGGGGTGGGAATCGTAAAATTTATGACGCAATTTTATTTCCTTTCTCTTGTACGGTACTCGAACAAAATTTCAAGTTCGTAGCTTTTAATTTGTTGGTTATTAGTGGATTTAACGAAATTGGTTGAAATCTTACTTTTGTATGGGAGTTGGTAGAAGTGCAAGCGTGATTTCAAAACTTCTTAGTAATTTAATTTCAACTATTTTTGAAAGTTATTGTGCAAATTTTCAAATTAATAGCTTTTATTAGTTAGGTGATAATTCTACTTCTAATTCCTGTTAAGACCCCCTATAGGGGCATAGGATAGAAACAACTCTCTTCCACAAGGCGCGATCCTGCGCATCGGCAAATGGACACTCACTGGATCATGGGCTTATCACCCGTGATCTTAAGACCTAAATGATACGAGAAACAGGTGATAATTGATTTCTTAAAAATGGTCGAAAAAATAATTTTGTATGGGAGGGGGTAGAAGTTTTAAAGATATTCGACCAATTAATATTTTAAACTTATAGAAATTGTTTTTTAATTGCATTTTACAAATTTGCAAGTTTCTACCTTAAAACTTCATTCAAATTTTCAGTTTATGTGTTTTTTCGTTGTACCACTCAGAGAAAAATAAACTGCCAACAAGTCGGGCGAAACTTTATTATTCTTGGGACAAGTTGCGGATGCGTGGAAAGTCAATATGCAGGTTAGAGTGGTTAGGGAAGACTAAGTGAAAGTGGGTTCTTGGGTAGGACAGTTGTCAACACTTTGCGGAAACGTTCAAAAGCTTCAGTATATATAGCCAATATTTCGTTCGTTTATTTATGCAAGTTTGAGTTTTGTGAGGGGAGGGATGAGGGTTGATAGTAACGGTCGGTGGATGTTAATAGTTTTTTAATTGACGTCCAATATTCTCTGTATAGAATGTCAGTTTCATAGACGAAGTTGCATAGAATAAGATTCTGTGTATTTTACATTCACGAAACCAACATTTGTATGGGAGGGGGTAGAGGAGGTAGGGGAATCGTAAAGATTGTGACGCAATTTTATTTCCTTTCTGTTGTAGTCTTCTCGTACAAAATTTCAAGTTCGCAGCTTTTAACTTGTTGGTTATTAGTTGGTTCAATGAAATAGGTAGAAATGATACTTTTGTATGGGAGGGGGTAGAAGGGCAAGCATGATTGCAAAACTTTTAACAAAATTCCATTTCAATTATTTTTATAAGCTTTCCGGCAAAAATTGAAATGGATAGCTTTTAAGAGTTAGCTGATAACCGATTTCTTAAAAAAGCTCGAAAAAATAATTTTGTATGGGAGGGGGTAGAAGAGGTAGGGGAATTGCAAAATTTGTGATGCAATTTTCTTTTCTTTCTCTAGTAAGGTGCTCGTACAAAATTTCAAGTTCGTAGCTTTTAATTTGTTGTTTATTAGTTGATTTAATGAAATTGGTCGAAATCATACTTTTGTATGGGAGGGGGTAGAAGGGCAAGTGCTATTTTGAAACTTTTAAAATAATTTTATTTTAAATATTTTTATAAGTTCTTATGCAAAATTTCAAATTGATAGCTTTTAATAGTTAGGTGATAATTAATTTCTTAAAAATGGTCGAAAAAATAATTTTGTATGGGAGGGGGTAGAAGTTTCAAAGGTATTCGACCAGTTAATATCTTATACGTTTGGGGATTTTTTTTAAATGTATTTCCCAAATTTTCAAGTTTCTACCTTAAAATTACATCCAAAAATTTTCAGTTTTCGTGTTTTTTTCGCTGCACATGAAACACCTTGTGCCCCTTAGACCGTGGTGGTCGGTTCGTAACAATTGTGGATCAAATTATTATTTTTTTTCTGTGTATATAAAATAGATGTATCCACATGCAAAATTTAAAGTTTCTATATTTGACCAGAGTCCTAAAAAAATCACTCAAAATTTTCGACATTTTTGCTTACCACCTCCCTCCCTTTACACCCCCTAACTTAAAATTTTTATCAAAATTATAAATTATATAGTTCTATAATCTGACGAATTTTTGATTCGATATCTGTACTCAATTTTGAGATATAACGATTTCTAATTTTGAAAAGTGCACCATTTTTGAAATGCTCCCCACTTCCCCCCACTACTATTATGACCAAATTTTATATTTTTTTTATATTTTGCTAGTATAGCTTAGTATACGTTTTAAATTTCAATTACATAGCTTAAGAGATAGTTGAGATATTAATTCTTAAGTGTTTTTCTTTGCACCCCCCCTGACCCTCCCCCTTACAATAATTAGCCTATTTCTAAGCTTATTCTGATGGATCTATACGCCATCTTAATTGTTCCAAAATATGAATTTTTTATGGTAAGTAGTTTCGAAGATATAACCATTTCAAAAAAAGATTCGGCCGACAATTTGTTTTTAGCCCCCCCTTTTCGGACGCCAATGGATAAAAAAATTAAATTATTTTTGGAGTATGTCCCACAACCTTCTCTATATGTATGCTGATTTTCATCTTTCTATCTGCATTCGTGGTGAAGATATTAGCAAGTGTATTTTTCGACTTTTTCCATCCCCCCGCCTCCCCCTTCCACCCCACACTCCCCAAAATTTGAATAATGGAGCTCACTTACCAAATTAACAATCCACCCAAAAACCAACATTCTACCTTTAACGGTCTTGGAGGTACGAGTCCATATGTACGGCGTACGGCGGGACGGATTTTTTTTTTTTGCTTTTTTAGGCTAATTTAGTCATGAAACGCGAAAAAACAAAATTTCAGGGTAGCAAATTTTTTTTTTTTTCTGTGTCGATCACAATACTTTATTATTAAAAAATAATAAAGTAAAATGATTGTATTAAAGAAAAACTACAGTAAAATCAATGAAAATTTACATTCCATGCGAGCATATGCGAATTTTTATTCGTTGTAAGAAAATATTTTCTTTAAAATAATAAAAACTTTTTTAATTCAAATAAAGTATATTTTCATTGAAGCAAGAAAATATTTTATTGTTTAAAAAAAAAAGAAATGGATTGTTATTGGGGCAGGAAGGGGTATGGGAGGAGTGAGAAGTGAGTGAGAGTTGTACTGGCTGCTACTGCCAAATAATTGGAGATGTTAAGAGGGGGAAGACTGAATGATAGAAAGAGAACAGAGAATGTTTCACTTTTATTTACATCGTTTGCCTTTTTTTTATTTCGAATTATTTTTCACTACCAGTAATAACTGAAAAATTCGTGCTTAAAATCTGCTGCCCGGAGTGGGAATCGAACCTATGACCCATTTGACTTTGAATCGAGCACGCTGCCCACTACGCTACGGAGTACTTTTTAAAGAGGCATGTCTAAAGTGGCATGTTTCTTGTTTCACACACAAACAGGGCGAACTTGCATGATATTTAATGAAATTCTTGTTGTTAAAATAATGTAGTCTACATTGTATTTACAAAACGGATTTTCATTGCATTTAAGACTTTTTTCATCAATTTAATGAAATTATTATTCAATAAAAGAAAAATTTGTTTCCTTCTATGAAAAATGCAGAATTGTCAAATCGAAGACGGTTTTTCATTAATTCTAAGTAATTAATTTTTCTAAGTGCATGAAACACCTTGTGTACGTTAGACCCACACTTCGGTCCATAACAATTTTGGAACAAATTATTATTTTTTTCTATGTGTATCAAGTAGATGTGTTGACGTACAAAATTTAAGCTTTGTATCTTTTGCCAGAGTCCAAAAAAAATTACTCAAAATTTTCAACATTTTTGCTTTCCACCTCCCTCCCCTTAGTCCCCCCAACTTAAATTTCTTAACAAAATTAAACACTATATAGCTATACAATCTGACAATTTTTTGATTTGATATCTGTGCTCAATATTGAGATATAATGATTTGTGATTTTGGAAAGTGCGCCATTTTTTAAATGCTCTCCGATTTCCCCACCACTTCTATGTCCACATGTTATATATTTTTTTATATTTCACTAGTAAAGCTTAGTATACGTTTCAAGTTTCAATTACACAGCTTTAGAGACAGTCGAGATATTCATTTTTAAGTGTTTTTCATTGCACCCCTCCTGACTCTTCCCCTTAAAATAATTAGCCTCTTTCTAAGCTGATTCCAGTGAATTTACATACCATCTTTATGGTTCCAAAATATGAATTTTTTGTGGTTAGTAACTTCAAAGATATAATCATTTGAAAAAAAAAAAAAAAAATTGGCCGATAATTTGGTTTTAGCCCCTCCTTTTCGGACGCCAATGGATAAAAAAAATTAAATTATTTTTAAAGTTTGTGCCACAATCCTTTTCATACCTCTGCTTTTTTTCAGCTTCTTACCTAAATTCGTGGTGGAGAAATCAGCAAGTGAAGTGTTTGACTCTTTCCTTCCCCCGCCTCCCCTTTCCACCTGACACTCCCCCAAAATTTAGACAATGGAGCTCATTTACCCAATCAACAATCCACCCAAAAACGAACATTCTACCTTTAACGGTTTCGAAGATATGAGTCCATATGTACGGCGTACGGCGGAACGAATTTATTTTTCGCATTTTTAGGCTAATTTATTCATGAAACGCGAAAAAAAAAATTTCAGGGTAGCTTTATACTCTAGATGAAATCCGAGAGTATATTGTGTTTGCATTACCGTTTGTAACGCTAAGAAATAATCCTCGCATAGAGCCGCCAAGGGTACAGAAATATTTGTTGTCTCTCAAGAACCTCGATTCCGAGTTGCTGTCTGTCCGTCTTTCCGTCTGTCTACAACATAACTCTCGATAGCTTTGACCTATCGTACTGAAATTTTTTGTATGTTATTTTTAGTAAAAAAGTAACTTTGAGTTCGTGAGCGGGCCACCACCCCCCACTCCTTCTACCGCCTTTCATACAAATTTCATGAAATTTCGAAATTCAAAGAAATTGATTTTTCTCCGAAATCATTTCAGCTATTCACTTGAAAATTAGGTCAAAGTATAATGATATAAATGTCATTAACCACAAGAAATATTTATCTGATCTCCTTACTCCTTCTACCACCTCCCATACAAATGCACAATTTTCAAAAATGCATTCAGTCGGTTTGCATTGCAACTAGCAAAGCGAAATCAACCAATTTTTGTCATAATTAATTATATTATAATTACAACTAATTTTGGAAAAACTTTCAATTTTACCTTACTCCTTCCACCCCCTCCCAGAAAAATTTTACGAAATTTCGAAATTTCAATTAAATTAGTTTTCTTCAAAACCGTCAAAGCTATGAACTTTAAAATTTGACAAAAGTATACAATTTTAAATATAATTGATCACAAAAAATTTTGATTCGGATATTCCTTCTACCCCCTCCCATACAAATGCAGAATTTTGGTAAATGCATTTAACCGATTTTCATAGAAACTAGAGGAAGTAGAAACTTGAAATTTTGCCAAAAATTTGCCCCTTAATAATTGTAATAAATGGTAAGAAAAATATCGCCTTCATCCCACTCCTTCTACCACCTCTCATACAAATTTTTATATTGGAAGTTCAAGAAACGTTTTTCTCCTTCGAACATATGAGAGATATGGACATTAAAATTGTAACAGACTAATGTGATTAGGATGTTGATAAGCAGATTCAAAATTATCCAAAATCTCTAACATTCTCTGCCACCTCCCATACAAATACCCTAAATTCAGACAAAAATTGTTCAATTTCCTCGAAAATTATGAAAGCAAGAAACTTTGAATTCAGCATGAAATATTTTACATACTACGTTCAGTGTTACATAGAAAAATTACAAACCTTCCCGTCCTCTTACCACCTCCGAAACAAAAAGTAAGTAATTATTTCATCTAGGGTATCATATGATTGGGCTTTACGCCCAATAATAATTCTGTTATGTTTTTTTCTGTGTCGGTCACAATACTTTATTATTAGAATAATAAAGTAATTGGAACAGATGAATAAAAGGATTGGGATCACGTGAAGCAAAGCAATCAATGTAACTACAACCGTGATTTTGAAGCACTTTATTTTCCGTTGGGCTTATCCTTTTTTCCTTTCATGGTTTCTTGTATCAATTATTTATAACAAAAAAAAGCATAAAGAACAAATGGACAAAACGCGTTACAAAATGTTGAGCAGATAGTAACCGGTAGATCCTAAACAGACTTTTAACATAAAACTATGTCGAACGACGCGTGTCTTTATGGAGAATAGGGGTCATAGTTATGTTTTTTTTGTGAGTCAATAAAGATGCTAAGACATTATGTGTACGTATAACAATCACATAACCGAAATTTAAACATTATACTGTAACAACAAAGTAAGAAATGTCCATTCTTTATGTCGATCGCTGTGCTCTCTATGTATATTAAAAAAAAATGATTTTGGAGTACAAAAGAAATTGCATTTTCTGTAAAAAAATTGCTTGGAAATGGCGGGATTTCCAAGCTTTTTTTTACAGAATGACTTGTGTTTTAGGCAATTTCGGCTAAAAAGCACAAAAATAGTCATGGAAGGAAGGGATATGATTGGGAAGGGGAGTGAGAACGACCGTAATGAATGGTGAAGCTGTTATATTTTGGAGCTGTACTGCAAATGATAAATATTTATAGCGATTGTTTACTTATCGAATGTATACCTAGTCCTGCCATAAGTTCTGTCACATAATTTCTCACATTGGCTACAACTTTATTTTATGAGTGACATTTCAATATCGGCCAGTTTTATAAACGTCATAATGTTGTTGACAGTTGATGGTCATTTAAAATGTGTTCGTTAACGTGTGAAGATGGAATGGGGTGTAATAGAAAACCGAACTGCAGTGATTGCACTACATAAGTGTGGAAAATCCGCGAGTGAAATTTTCAAGTTGTTGTGCCCGTTAAAAATAACGCAAAGATTTGTGTATCGTGCGATCCAGAGATATAACGCGATCCAGACTATTGAAGATCGACCTCGTTCTGGACGTCCGCGTGATGTACGTTCTTCTGCTGCCATCAAAGCGGTCGAGAGTCGAATTCGTCGAAATCCGCTTCGTAAACAACGAATCATGGCTCGAGAGATGAACATCTCCACCCGAAGTATGTCTCGCATCATAAAATCTGACCTCGGGATGAGTGCCTTTCGACGATCAACGGGACATTTGCTGACTGAGCAGTTGAAGCAAATTAGGAGCACCAGATCGAAAGAGCTTCTTCGGCGGTACGGCAACAACAAACATCGAGAAATTTTATTTACCGATGAAAAAATTTTTACGGTGGAGGAACATTTCAACCGCCAAAATGATAAGGTGTATGCCCACAGCTCCGCAGAAGCCCGAGAAGTTGCCACTAGGGTACAGCGAGGACATCATCCAGCATCAGTCATGGTATGGTGGGGTGTCAGCTACGAAGGGGTCACCGAGCTTCATTTTTGCGAAAAAGGCGTAAAAACTGCAGCGAAAAATTATCAAACGGACATCCTGGAGGGATGTGTGAAGCCGCTGAACTCTACGCTAGTCAACAATCGACATTGGGTTTTCCAGCAAGATTTTGCGCCAGCCCACAAAGCTCGAACCACACAAGCGTGGTTGGAAACCAATATTCCACAGTTTATAAGGGCGACGGAATGGCCTTCTGGGAGCCCAGATTTGAATCCCCTGGACTACAAACTGTGGGCGGAGTTAGAGTCCATGGTGTGCACGAGACGACACCCAAATATCGAGAGCCTTAAGCGATCTTTGACAGAAGCAGTAGCTAATTTTCCGCTGGAAACAGTGCGTACTGCTATCGATGACTGGCCCAACAGATTAAAGAGCTGTGTTAAGGCTAAAGGCGGCCACTTTGAATAATTTGTTGCTTATTTTACTTCCATTAGTATGCCAAAATAAAATATATTTTCCTTTGTCAAAAACTCTTTTTCATTTATACAAAAATTGCCCATATACGTGTGACAGAACTTATGGCACGACTAGGTAGATATGAAATGTAGATAGGTATGTGATACCACTGAATGGTGTTTGTGCTTTATGTCTCGGTCTCGCTTCGGGTTGAATTTCTTGTACAGAAGCAGTTATCAATTTTCTTTCATCTTGTCTTTCATCATATTGCTGTATTTCAGTAGAAATCCGGAACCAGAACAAGTAACGATCTGGAACCCAGATATGGCACACCTTGATGAAAATACTTTTCCAATGGTATTTAATTTGTTTATTTTGGATCATTGGTTTAAAGTGTTGGGCGTTTAAAAAAATGACGCCAATTCCTTTAAATATATAGATTGTTATCTTACCCTATATCAGTTCATCCTTTGCAGTGGTGACTTTGGAAAAATTTCTTTGAAGTTCAATTGAATTACAAATTAATATCATCTAAGTCAGTATTGAGTATTTATTTATTACAGAACTAAGCCTAAACTTTGTATTAATACATTTATTGGGTATTCAAAAATATTTTCAAATATTTCAATTCGTCGGATTCGATTCAGAGTCTCTCAAAATGGTTGCCGTGGCAGTGTAAAAAGTAAGTTTTCATTATTCTAATAATAAAGTATTGTGATTGACACAGAAAAAATAATATAAAAATTTGCTACCCAGAAAATTTGATTTTTTTGCGTTCCATTACGATTACTTCTTTTTTCTCTTTGGGCTTTTATGGTGAATTATTATATAAGAAATAAATAAGTGCAATGTATTGTTATAAATCTGGCCACCACGCAATATTGATCTTCTCCAATATGCCAGAACAAACCACGCAATATGAACTTTCTCTACTTAAAAGAAAGTTCTCGAATAATCTTCTAATATTGTTATAGATCTGGCAATGATCTCTCTCAAATCTGCCAGAACTATATAGAATATTCTTCCAACATGTAGAGGGCCACAACCAATGACACCCGACGCCATCTAGTAACTTCTAGAATAGTCCAGACCCAGCAGAAAAACATACACCAGAGAAGGTTCGAGAATTGTATAAATAGCCGGAGTTTTGTGACAAGTTAGTTAGTTACTCAGCGACAGTTTTATGGAAAACATCTATCGGTGTAAGTAAGCGAAAGCGATAGATAGATCGGCGGTGTTACCGTGTTGTGCGAATTAAGTTTTTTTAGAGCGAATTAAGTGAAGTGATCGGGAAATTGTGTAAAAGTGCAATAAATAAATTATCCTTATATTTTAAAACGAATTGTATTTTTCTTGAAATCCGGCGAACCCCTAGCTCGCAACAGTATTATAGGAAATGATAAAAGCTTTCAACACTTACATTTTATAGCTCTTGCTTCATAAAAATTTATGCTTCATCTAACATTCCATAGATGGTTTGCTCAACAGTATTCTATTCCAATTAAATCTTATTGAAGTAAATCGATTTTCTAATCTTAAAACGATAAAGATGAAAGTGTAAATCTCTATTTTACAAATTCTTCGTGCAAAGAATAAGAAAAATATAATAAACTGTATGAAATGAAGTTAAATTTAAAGTTATGTTAAGTCGTCATTTACTTCCCAGGATACGTTCTGGTGAGCTTCTTGAGGAATATACCAATTTCAGAGAATATGGCAAAAATAACAATGATTCTTTTGAGGCAATTCCATATTAAATTTTCCAAGAATTCCGATTATAAAATTCATTTACAAATAAATTCGAATAAATAAAAATCATTCATGAGAAAAAAGCAATACAACAACTAACTTTCAGTACAGGGAGAAATTGCAAATAATATTTTAGTAATTTTTTACATTTTATAATTTTGATGTTAAACTTTTTTAATATTACGAAAACAGAGTTACGTGTTCTAAAATCAGCTGCGGCATATTTTAAAAGGCGCGAGTGAGATGTCGACATACGTATCGATCGATCTTCAGATTGGGTTTTTCACTCATAATTTAAATTTACTCCAGTAGGAACATTGCATATTCATTGTCAGCGATCACAGCTCTTCCATTTTTGGGTCCAATTTTGGCTAATTACTATGAGAAAAAGGAATTGCTAAGTAATAAATGAATAAAAAGTGAAATTAATTGCTTACATCGCTTGGTTCATTCGCATGCTTCTTCCAATGTTCCAGAGTCCGTTTGCTCAACAGTATTCCATTCCATGTAGGTGCCATTTAGACCAATAAAATGCCTAACAATATCGTTGGGCAACATGCTTGCTAACTCGTTCTGCAATTCGTTGAAGGATGGGCGAGATGTTGGTTCCAGTTCCCAACAGTGCAGCATTAGATTGTAAATAGAATCGTTTGCATATTCGGGCTTATCCATACGGAATCCGTCTTTAATACGCAGGAACCATCCTTCGTTAAGTTCCATTCCCGGATATGGGGACATTGCCAGGGAAAACAATTCCCACATGACTATTCCGAACGACCATACATCAGAAAATGTTCCGAAAACATTTTCGCCTATTGATTCGGGAGCGAGCCATCTTACGGGCAGAAGTGAACTGCCTTCTTTCTTGTAAACGCTGTTTCGATAAAGCGATCGAGATAAACCAAAGTCAGACAGCTTTACGATATTCTGTTCGCAAAGGAGAACGTTCCGTGCGGCCAAGTCACCATGCAGGACTCTACGTGAGGCTAAATATTCCATTCCGCGTGCTATTTGGAATGCCCACGCTATTAGATTAGTTGTACTAACTTTGGACTCACTCTCCGGCTCAGGGTTAAAGTAATTTAAGATCAAATTCAACGCTGTCATGTTTTCGTACTGAGCACCCTGCGATTCTAGGCTTTGAGTGATTTCGGGATTAAGCTGCTTCGTTTCCGGATCAAATTGATTGACGAAGTTACTTCTATTTTTCTGCAGATGGTCCTGCAAATTGCCGAACGGACAATACTCCAGAATAATCATGAGGTCGCGTTTGGCAATATTTTTGGTCACAGCTCCCAGGAGGTTGACTATGTTCAAGTGTCGCCCGAGATTAGCCATAATTTTGAGTTCGGAAACCAAAGCCTTCATGACGTCATTATCTGCCATTTTGTGGACAACCTTCACTGCAACAACAGTTTCTTCTTCCTCAGGATGGATTTGATGAGCGACGGCTTGTAGGACTACTCCAAATGCTCCTGCACCCAATTGCCGACCCAATTTCAATTTATTTTTGGGAAACTCGAACTTTTTGTTGTATGCGAGAAATTCGGCTTGTTCGTCCAACGGCAAATCTGGATTGATGCGAACTATAGCACCTAGTTCGAAATTGTCCAATCCGGCAGCTTTCAAGTCCTTTCGATGGTTTCGTTCGCGAATAACAAGGAAAATTATGCACGCCACTACAATGGCAATTAAAGCGATTATTCCCAAAGTCAAATCTAGTCGGAAGCCCGTTACTATGTTTACAATTTCTGCAGCCTCTCCAACTTTATTTCTAACGACACATTCATAAGTCCCGAAATCGTCTGCTGTAATTTTGCGAATGCTAATGCTGTCGCTACCGTTTTTCCCAGCAAGTTCCGCGCCGTTTTTAAACCAAGTTATGTTCGGGGTTGGCTTTCCTGAAAAATTGCAACGCAGTTCCAGTGATTCGCCGACACTACGGACCATTTTCCGAACACTCAAATTTGTATCCTGGATATTGGGCTTCTGATATTCTTCCACGCGAATTTCGACAGATTTGTTGAAGACTCCCGTCCCATTTTCTACGCGGCATTCATACGTTCCCGACTCTTTTACTGTTATGTTATGGAAATGTAATTCTGTCCTGAGGGAATATGTGAAGTTGAGTTCAGTTATCTTGATTACATTCCCGCTGAAATTTCGTTCGTCATTTTGATACCATTGAAGTGATTCATAAAGACTCGATTTCGCAGCACATGTCAGAGTTACATTATCACCCGGCCATATTGGCTCCTGGAAACTCGTTTTGTTTATGACGTAATCCTCACTTTGATCATCGATCCACACTCTAGTTATGGCGGAGCGAACTCCAAGTTCGTCACTTGCTACACATTGGACATTACAGGGTCCAGATGGCTTAAAGATCATCGTTGAGCTTCGTGTTCTACTTGCAACTACCACGTTTTGAATACTTAAATTATGAAGATCAAATCTTTCATTGGAACAATTCCATGGATGCTTAGGGTTACATAACATATAAAAGAATTCGACGGTGATACCTATAGTAGATGAAAAATTGTAGCACACAATTGTTGCATTCTGGTCATGCATTATGCGTGTTTGAGCTCGCTCCATTCGTGCGGCTGGCTCCATCTCGATTGAAACCCAAATCATTTGAGCTTTAGAGTTTGAATTTATGGATTCATCATAAACTTGACAGAAATACAAATCACTGTCGTCGTTGGTCATAAATTTTATAATCAACTGAATGATTCCAATCTGTAGCTCAGCAGAGTCAGGGTGGCTCATTTTCGTCACGTTCGTTATAGTAACTAGTCTACTTGTTAGTAGTCCATTCAATTTTTCCGACATCCATTTCATTTCGTAGTGAATATTTTTAGGCACTACCACAGAGCAGCTTAGAGTCAAACCATCACCTTGCTTAATATAGTTATTAGACTGCGAAACTATTTGTATTTCAGGTTTTATTACAAATCTTTCGTATGGTACGATTTTCAGATGAAATTTATGACTAAAATCTTGATTTTCGATCCGTGTCCGACAAATTAGAGCCGTTCCATTTAGAAATGGATAAAACATGTGAATTGTATATCCGATCGTATCGTTGTATGTGTAAGGGACGCCAAGAGAGGAATTATTTTCCCGAAGTAATTCGATACGTAGCGGTATGTAACTCGGTTTACAAGGAATAATCGCTTCCGAGTACTGCCATACTGTCAAGTTGTAGTCAGCGCTAGGTGCTAGGGGTTGTTCAGTGTCTTTCACAAAAATATGCAGTTTATCACCAAGTTCGATAGCCATCTGCTCTTCATGTTTAAAAGTTGGATAATTAGAAATTGTGCAGAGATAAGTTGAAACATTGTGGACACTTGCAGCTTGGATATACAAAATACTGTGATATTTTTCATTTTCTAAATATTTCACTGTTTTATCAAGATCAACGATTTCGTCATTTATTGCACTCATTTTCATCCACTTTATTTTATCGACTGATTCGCAATCCAATTTATATTCCATAGATACGTTTAGAGTAACAACGTTTTCCGTTAATGGTACACCATTCAATTTTATCTTGTGGATCATTTTTCCATAGCAAGGAATAAGTACAATGAATAGGAAACGTATTTGATGCGAAAGTTTTTTCATTTCGATTTAATATTTCCCAAGTTTTTCTGTAAAAGAAAAAAAGTAATAATAAGAATAATATAGTGTAACAGAGACGAATTGTCAAATTTAAATTGTAACTAATTGTAGTCGCCTAAAACACTCATCTCGTCATAGAACGTACTATAAAAACATAACAGAATTATAATTCGGTGTAAAACCCAATCATATGGTACTCTAGATGAGACGGAAACGACTTTAATATACCGAAAAACATGTCATCTCAAATTCTTTCCAAAAGTGTATTGTGACTTCTGGACGGGAGGTGGTGGAAGCGAATGGGGGAAGGTTTTTGATTTTTGTGTATGACACCGAACGTAGCGTCTAAAATATTTTGTGCTGAACTTAAAATTTGTAGTTTTTATTATTTTCAAAGAAACGGGACATATTTTTCCTGCAATTGAAATTTGTATAGGAGTTGGCAGAGGGAATGGAGGGTTTTATATGGTTTTGGAACCGCTTATCAAGATCATTATCAACAAAAAATTTTTTTTTTCATTTTCTTAGCTTCGCTAGTTGCAATGCAAACCGAACAAATGCATTTTTGAAAATTGTGCATTTGTATGGGATGGAGAATAAGGAGTAAAGGGATCAAATCAATATTTTTTGACGTTATTGATATTAACATAGTTATATTATGACATAATTTTTAAGTCAATAACTGAAATGGTTTCGGAAAAAAATCAAGATAATAAATCTTTTATTATTATAATAAATGTAATAAAAATTAATATCAAAAATAAATATTACAACTAGTTATAAATGAAACTTAAAAAATAATAGAGAAAGTACAAAATTATTTGATAAAGAAGTAGAAAAAAGGAACAGAAAAGAAAATACAATATTTAAGAAGCCGAAAGTATGTTTTGAAGAAACTACAAGTTACAACAAATGAAAGGAGAATAAATTAAATCTCTAAGGAATATACAAATCGCCTGAATGTACCCGAATCATCAACACGCTGAATATGATGCGAAAGATTGTTCTAGATTCTTATGGTCTGGACGAAAAAGGAATACTCACCAACCATCTTAAAGAAACGCAGAGTACGAAATTTACGGTGTCCAATAGTTTTCAGAGGTATTAAATAATCGCATAAACAAAGCAGTTTACCGGTCTGTAACAGATTATGCAAAAAATAGTGATCTACGCTTCAAGAAAGAGGATAAAGTGCACCCTAAAATGCTCGTATGATATTGTGATACATGGTCAAAACGGATTAGTCCCAAGGAAAAACGGATACAGTCGTTGAAAGCCACGTTTAGTCTCTGTTGACAATTAGATTCATATCTAGCAAATACTAGTCTACCGTAAGTGAAGAAAGGTATAATTAGTGACTTAACGAGCATTAGCGTAATATGCAATGGTAGGACACTAGCAAATACCCATAGTCTTCGCACACTATCGTAAACCTTTTTTAGGACAAAAGCGACACGCTTGCTTCCACTTATAGGCGAGTCAAGAATTACTCCTAGATCCTTTACATAGTTTTGGAAAAAGAACTTAAGTAGATTCCTTTAGGGGCATATTCCTACAGGACAGAAACAACTCTCTTCCACAAGGTGCGATCCTGAGCATCGGTCTTAAGCTGTTGCCAGGACTTGTTTTTCCTCTGGCCTCCTGCTTAACTGCTCGGTTCCATGTGTTACATGGTCGGCCAACTCGACGTCTTCTTTGAGGATTAAAATCCAGAGCCTGTTTAGCCATATATTGCTCTGGTTTCCTCAAAATATGACCGATCCATTGCCACTTCCACCTTCGAATCTTAATACGTATTTTAGTCTGAATCGATTCCAACATATTATTATTAAACTGAACGATACTAAATATGTAACGGTTTTACATCAATTTCCAAATTTTTGTTAATAATAATGTCTTTTGTAACTATGCATAGGTCCAATCCCGTTTTTAACATCTTTAATAAAACTATCAGCGATCAAAACACATAAAACACTTCGATTAAACCTAAGTTGCGGCACTTATAGAGAAACAAAAAAAAAATGTACACATAATAAATATATGATCTTCTTCAATGGGACTACAGCCCAAATCGGACCTTGGCCTCCTGATTTTCAAGTTCATTAACATTTTCATTAATTATTGTGGAAGGATTGTTAGCTCTTCACACAACCCTCTAAATGCAAACTTTTTATTTTCGTAGATTGAGGTAACCAAGGTATATCCAAACAGGCAGTGTTCTGGAATTATGCGGTGACTGGAATACGAACTCACGACCTTCGCATTTTATACTAACATGCTACCCACTAGGCTACACCCTAAGCTAAGTACATGATATTGAATTACAAAAATTGTTACTAAAGGAAAGAAAAGTTTGAGCAAGGTCTTAGCTGAGATTGAAACACGTTACGAATATTGAAAAATCAGGAAATATTTTCTTTAACACTACTTACTATTAACTCTTTTCAAAATAGTTTGGAAATTTAAAATCACAGAAGAGTCACGTAAAAATTTTCTTTAACGTTGAATGGATTGTTCAAACTACAAAACTGAACTAAGTAAAGCAAAATATATTTCCAAGTTTATAAGATTGCTGGAAGTATGTTTATCTACATTTATTTATCTTATCTTTACTTTCTTCCAAATATCGCTCCGACCAGAAACAAATGTAAATTTTTTTTTTGTCATAAGTAGTGTGTTGAATTTTTTAATCTGTTAACTATTATCGGTAGTATATAATGAATAATTGCTCTTAACTAATGTAAAACGGAAACATGCGCTGTTATGGACTTCTCGAAGAATTGCAATAATAAGCAATTTCTGAGAATGTCGTTAGTAATATATTATATGGACTTATAATCTGCTTAGTTTAATGGCTCCTTGAGCACAATGCTTTCTATTTGTTGGTATCAGAACCACAAATTATCAAGAATGAAACCATGATACTCGCATTTGTATGGGACAGGCTCGTGATCAAATCAACCCCAAATCAATAGTTATTAAATTTTTGAAGATTAAATTTTGATTAAAGCATTTTCATAGATAGACTGCGGCATGAAATGAAAAAATTAGCTCAATTCTGTCACCCCTTCTACCATTCCCCATACCAAATTTCTGCAAAACACAAAAATTTCTTTTTCTTCTATAGTATTCCCATGGCTTTACGCCCAATGCAACCATTGGGCTGTTATGTTTTATATTTGTTTTTCCCCCATCAACATTAACATTAAATAAAATGTATGTATAAGGCTGCCGTCAAAAATGCATCCTCAAATTTACCATATACACCAATACCTAGCTATATGGCCGCTCTTTATACGACTTTTTGCTATAAATGCCTTCTTCAATTACGGCCCTTTTTCGATTTACGAGAAAAAAAAATCATAAAAATCAAACCAATGAAGGAGCCATCTATTTTCGGAAATTTAAAGAAAGTTTTCTTTAATTTATGTAAGATGTAACATCACACATTGGTTGGAAAAATTTAAAAATTGACATAATTTGTACAACTTAAAAGTGTAAAGTGAAGCAGCTAGTGTCCATGATGATGCGTTTAAAGTACATCCCCATATTTCGAAAAGAATTGTCGAAAGAGGTGGATACCAACTTGAACAAACTTTCAATGTAGACGAGATAGAAATCTATTGGAAATGAATGCCAGAAAAAACTTGCATTTCAAAAAATGGAAAGTCTGCATCGGGTTACAATGGGTCTAGGACAATTAACTTTGCACCTTTGTGATAATGCTGTGGGGGATTTAATTAGAATCCACTTTTAATATTTCAATCCGAAAATAGAAAGGCTTTTAAAGAGCTTAACAAGAAACAATTGCACGTCACCTGAAAATCCAACAAAATAGCTTTCTCAACGAACACTGGTTCAAATAAACTGCCAACAAGTCGGGCGCAATTTTGCTATTTTTGAGACAAGTTGAGGATGCATGGAAAGTCAATATGCAGTTTAGAGCGGCTATGGAAGACTAAGTGGAACCCTCTTTCACAAGTGGAACCCCCTTTCACAAATGGGCTGGGCTGCTGTCAATTTAACACTTAATTTATTTATTTATTTATTTCAAATTCATCAAAACAATGATTACTTACAAAATATTGTTAAAAAAAAAAAAGTACGTAAGAAATACATTATACGAGTATTCAATTTAAAACAATTAACAATCACAAATTATTTATCGCACAAAGCTGACTTTAACTGCATGCTAGATAAATTATAATCAATACAGTAGTAATTATTGTTGAAAATACGCGAAAGAGATGCGATTGGTTCGTTTTGTCCGTAGTTGGTGCGATGGTGAGAAATGCGGAGTGGCACATAGTTTCTCAAGGATCGACGCGGAATACTGAATGTTATGGCTTCGATCAAATATGGGGAATCAATTTCTCCTAAGATTAATTTAAATACAAAAGTCGCCCTAAGGATAATCCGTCTATTCTCAAGCGACTCTAGAGAAAGGAGTTTTAGGCGCTGTTCGTAAGGAGGAAGACGCAACGTATCAGACCAAGGAAGATCTCTTAGAGCGAACCTTAAGAATCTTCGCTGAGAATACGATCAAAAAGTCCATTACATGTAATCAATATTTCATTCGTTTATGCAAGTTTGGGGTTTTACGGAAGGAGGGGTGATATTAAGGGTGGGTGGATATCAATAATTTTGTAATTGATTGATGTGCTACGTGGAAAGTGACCGTTCGACTTACCGAGAAACTACTGACTTTCGTAAACCAATGCTTCCGATGGATTTTAGGAATATTCCGGCCAGAAGTGATCTCCAACGACGAACTTTGGAGTACAACTGGTTAGACTAAAATAGGTATTGAGATTCAATGGTGGAAGTGGCAGTGAATCGGTCATACTTTGAGGAAACCAGAGCGAAACATCGCCAAACAGGCTCTGGATTATAATCTTCAAGGAAGACTTCGGGTTGGTCGACCATGTAACACATGGAACCGAGCAGTTGAGCAGGAGGCCAGAGGAAAAACAAGTCCTGGCAACAGCTTAAGGCCGATGCTCAAGATCGCGCGTTGTGGAAGAGAGTTGTTTCTGTCCTATGCCCCTATAGGGGGTGTTAACAGCAATTTGATTATGTACTAGCGATCCCCGCGACTTTGTCCGCATAAGAATCGCAATAATAAGCAATTTTTGAGAATGCAGCTAGTAATACATTATGTGTGATATATAATCTGCTTAGCTTAATGGCACTTTGAACAAAATGTTTTGAATTTTATTGTAATCAGAACCATAAATTATTAAGCATGAAACAATGATACTCGTATTTGTATGGGACAGGCTCGGAGTCAAATGAATCCGGAGATTTGAAATCATAAATGTATTGAAAAGCATTAAGGGCATGTGAATAGCTTTTGTTAATTAAAAAAAAACCCAAATAAAATAACAATAAGATTAAAAACATAATAGGACTACGATTGTGGGTAAAGCTCAATCATACGATGTTATAGATGAAATCGAAATTTTTGTGATCTTAAGAAATTTTGTATGGGGAGTGTTAGAAGGGGTGACAGCATTGGACTAATTTGTTTCACAACATGCTAGAGTAGCTATAAAATGTTTTTTGCCAAATTTAAGTTTCAAAAATGGAATAAATATTGAAAAAATTAGTGCAATGGTTTCAGTGAAATTGTGCCGTTTGTATGGGAGGAGGTAGAAGGAGTGGGGGCTTTTCAGTGATTTTGCGAAAAACAACTATAAATATGATAAAATTGATACATTAAAAATTTCAGATTTGTAACTTTCATATTTTTTCAATAAAATCGAATATTGGAAAAGATGGGGCTTCCGTGGCGTAGTGAGCAGCGTGCTTGCCTAACAGTCAATAGGTCGTGGGTTCTATTTCCACTCCAGACAGTGGAATTTTTTTAAGCACAAATTTTCTTTTGCTACTGGCGATGAAAAATTATTCGAAATAAAATGGGCAAACGGTGTAAAAGTGAAACTGATCCACTTCGAGAAGGTCTTCATTCTCAGTAGATGGTTTCGGTTCACTTTCTATTATTCAGTCCTCCATAAGATTTGCAAATATTTGTCAGTCGCAGCCAGTACGACAACAGAATTATGATTGGGCGTAAAGCCCAATAAAATGATACTCTAGATGAAATGGGAATGACTTTAATATACCGGAAAATATGACATCTCAAATTTTTTCGAATAGTGAATGGAGATTTTTGCATGCTGAATTTAAAGGTTTTAGTTTTCATTATGTTTAAAGAAATTGGACACAGTTTTCCTGAAATTGGGTCATTTGTATGGGAGGTGGCACAGGGCGTTTTGCATATCATCAAGGATCACCACGCTGTGATTCAATTTCAAAGTCGATATCTCTCACATGTTCGAAGAAGAAATGCTTTTCTTGAACTTATAATAGAGACATTTATATGGGTGGGGGTAGAAAGAGTGAAGCGGAGCTGATATTTTTTTCTGGCGTATATTTCAATTATTATAAAAACAAATTATGGAAAAATTTGAAGTTTGTGTTTTTTCTAGTTTTAATGGAAATCGATAAAATACATTTAACAAAAATCATCCATTTGTTTGGGAGGGGGTAGAAGGAGTATGTGGATCAAAATAAATTTTTTCGCTCTATTGCTATTTCTAATTTGTATACTATATGCAAAATATTGATAGCTTTAATAGTTTCGAAGAAAAATAATTTAATTTAAATTTCAAAATTCATGAAATTTGTATGGGAGGGGTAGAAGAAGTGAAGTGAAGTTGATAATTCTTTTTGAAACTAATTACAATTACAGTGAAATTAATTCTGACAAAATTTCGTCTATTCGTATTTACTAGTTTCAATGAAAATCGAAAATATGTATTTTTCAAAATTGTCCATTTGTATGGGAGGGGTAGAAGGAGTGAGGTGATCGGATCAATATAATGTGATATTAATGACATCTATATCGTGGTTTGGTGAATGTTTTCACAGTGCATTTGGAATTAAAAGAAAAAATTTCCGGATTCAACACTGTTACGCTTTATTATTCGTGACGTTTCGGTCTCTGCTGAGACCTTTATCAAACTGATCGACATTTACAAAAGACAATTATTATATAGACAAGGGGGTTAATTGAGTGTGGGAAGGATAATTAAGGTTAATTAATTGACTGCAGAGGCCAATCCTCCGGTCATGACAAAGTACAAAAGACCGCCACTCAAAGCAGATAAAAAATCCCCTAGTAAGTCTCCAGTGGATGAGCAACTTTCATCAGCAAAGCTGAGCAGTTAACGCTCAAAGAAAATAAAAAGATGCTAAGCGGGGCTACCAGGAGACGGTATTCGTACCACCGTACTGAAGACAAAACAGCAAACGAAGCGTACGACCTTGCCAGCCAATGGAAAAACGTTATCGCCAGCACAGAATAAGGCAATGAAATGGAGCAGAACCTCATCAACAACACCGCTATCTGCAGGAAGTGATAACAAAAGACCTAAGACCTTAAGTAAAAACATCATGCATAGACCTGAAGGAGAGGATTAGTCCTCCACGTTGGCTATTAGCTAAAGAGGTGCGGTTAAAGGGATCAGAGTTGGTATTACACATAATGAACATCCTCACAAGATCCGTGAAGCCGGATGAGTTAACGAAAATCAGGGCAGTTTGAGAGGAGAATATTCCGTAGATAGAAATAATCAAGAGATCGGAAACGGCCACGATAATATGGATACACACCATGCTAAAGAGCCGAATGACAACCACGGATCTAGGTGATAGCACATTGACTGCACAGACCTACAGGGGCTGTCCGCAAGGAGGAGTACTATTTCCACTTCCTTGGTCAATTGTAGTATATGAGCTCCTGGATCGTCTAACAGAACAAGGATACGAGGCTATAGGATATGCCGATGACCTCGTCATTATCATTAGAGACATATATGATTTAATAATATCAGAAAGCATACAATCAGCCGTAAAGGTGATAGTGAAATGATGTCAGTCTTAGAACTTAAACATCAACTCAAGTAGGACTGAGATAGTACCATTTACAAATAGAAGGAAAATCAACATTATACCTCCTTCAATAACTGGAACACCAATATCCTTTTCAGATGAGGTAAAATATCTCGGCGTTAGCGAACTCATTTGGATAGCAAACTCATTTGGATAGCAAACTCATTTGGAACAAACATATGAATGGATTAATGCCAAAGCACTAAAGGCATTTTGGGCCTGTAAATGGCAGAAAATGGAGGTTACATCCCCAGGTGATCTGGTGCTACAGGACAATCATCTTCCCAATAGTCACATATGGATCAACGATATGTTGGATTAAAATTTTACTACAAAAAGCTCAGTTTACTCTACGAAAAATCCAAAGGCTAGCTTTTCTTAGTATTACAGGAGTAATGAAAACATGTCTTACGATGGCAACGGAAATGTTATAAACATCCCTTCGATACATCTTCAAATAAAAAAGGAAGCTATCAAAGGGGTGTTACCCATACAGAGGGAAAACAATTACAAATTAGGGGATTTTCAATCAAATTCCTGTTAAGACCTCCTATAGGGGCATAGGACAGAAACAACTCTCTTCCACAAGGCACGATCCTGAGCATCGGCTTTAAGCTGTTGCCAGGACTTGTTTATTCCTCTGGCTTCCTGCTCAACTGTTCGCTTCCATGTGTTACGTGGTCGACCAACCCGACGTCTTCCTTGATGGTTACAATCCAGAGCCTGTTTTGCGATGGTTCGCTCTGGTTTTCTCAAAGTATGACCGTGACGTTTCGGTCTCTGCTGAGACCTTTATCAAACTGTCTCAGCAGAGACCGAAACGTCACGAATAATAAAGCGTAACAGTTTAGAATCCGGAAATCTTTTCTTTTAATTCAAAATGCACTGTGAAAACATTCACCAAACCTATATAAAATAAATAAATAAATAAATATAAATAAGTTTTAGCCGATTGGTATCTTTGCCTTTTAAAATTTTTCGACTAGCTCAAAAAAAAGTTTGAATGTTTATAATTGGTGCAATCGCTTAATAATTATTCCTAAAACCAATACATGTCAACAATATAATGTAGCCTATCTTCTGACACCACTCCTGCTCTTTTCAGTTGAGGTTTAATGAAGTTAGGAGCATAATACACAGACAGATATCAATTCGAAATTTACTTGTTTGCACTCCTGGGACCATAAATTGTGGAAAATGTTCAAAAAACGGTTGTCGAAATTTATTCCATATAATCGGGTGCTAGAGTGTAGCCGCGAGTTCAAATCCCGGTCGGCGCAATATATAATTACAGCACATTGCCTCCATAGACATACCTTGGCCACCTCAATCTACGAAAAATGAAAAATTTTTAGATAGAGAGTTGTGCGAAAGACTAACAACCCTTCCACAATAAGTAATGAAAATTTTTAAGGAACCTGAATGTCAGGAGGATTGGGGCTGTAGTGCCATTGTAGAAGAAGAGAATCGGGAACTTAGAAACATCAAAAATAACATCGACCTTAAAAAATTTCAAACTGACCCAGAAACCGAAAAACATGTCTGAAGACGGATGAAAACCAACTAAGATTTTCCTATAGATCTTCAAATAACGAATGATGATGATACAAACTTAACGGTAGACCTATTGCCTATTGTAGTTCAATTACAACGATTATAAGTAAATGGCCTTCCATTTTGGAAAAAAAGCCAAACAATTCAATTCAAAAATATTTACAAGCAGCACAATAAAAAACAATCACTGTAAAAAATTGCAAGCAATTTGATATTAACAATGCAATAATAATTTCCATATTACTTCGTACAAAGCTAATTTTATTGCCGTCTTACCTTATACTTTATCCATCACGATTAGAGACAATGCGAGCATAAAAACTTCAATCAAAGCTACTTAGTTGCTACCGTACGTCATTTAACTTTTACAAATTTCAGAAGATCAATAAAAAATTTGTATACCATTCAAAACGGACATAACAATGATCGTTTTAGTTCATTCAAGACATCGCTAATTAGTTTAATCCTATCGATTAGGGTCGGACTATACGTAAGAAGTGTGAATTGGAAAGACGAAGGAATCGACTTGAAATTAGGCCTATTCGCCCATCTTAAGACCGAAGCTTGAAATCGTACAAAATTGCCGTCTTACAGGAATTTCATGAGTCCATTACGCGAAGGTAATTAATATCTTGAAACTAGCCCGGTGGTCAGATTTAGTCATCTCGCGATAGTAAGGCGCCCATGGTCATTTTGAATGCCACCCGTAATAATCGAAGATATTTCCTAGTTCCACTCAAAGTATTAAATTTTAGCGGTAATTCGATTTTTTTCTTATGCCCATCGTGATCCAATCATTGAGGGATTGAATTCATTGAGCAGGCCCGAAAATAATCTTTCCTAGGTCATTTCGCGATATTACTGCCTCCGAAAGTAATGCCTGTAAATTGACACGACAGCAACATTTCGACATTTTTAATATCGCGAGAGTGGCTTTAGGTATGGACGGTGTGTTCGGTTGGCGATATAAAGTGAGTAAGTAATGCATGGTCCATATGGCCACTACCTATCCATTCATTGATAGTTGCATAAGTAACGAATCATATGTACACAATATCTGATTTTGTTTTTATGTTAGCAAGGAAGAGCCAAGAGGTAAGAACTACTGAAAACAATGCCAGCGGCAAAAACGTGCCATCACGACATTTTGATGTTATTAATGGATGGACAGTATGTTTTTTTGAGATGGCAGTGACGTAGCAGGTAAGAAAATTCGGATGCTCTTGAGGTAAGTAGTGCGAAGTATGCTTTGGAAATTTTATACTGAAGTTTTTTCTCAATGACATACATTTGTAGGCATGTGAATTTTTCTGAGTTCTATTAAGGAAAATTAATTCAAAACCAAATTTGAGTCCCCCGTTCGTCAAAATGCTTAACTTAATTCTACCAAGCTGGCCGTAAACGTTACAGTAAAGTTTGCGAGCATCTTCTTACCACATCATATTCCGGAGATATTCTCAGGTGTGCGGTTAAAGGTAGCTCGAGCTATCTACCCAAAATATTCTGCGGTTCTGCTATTTTTACATTTGATCCACAAAACAAAAATTAATTTTTAAATGGAAGTTAAATGTCGGTTCGATTATATAAGCTAGGGTGTAGGCATAGTGGGTGGCGTGGTGGTCTACAATTCGAGGATCCTGAGTTCAAATCCCAGTCGATGCATAATGCCAGCTATCGGCCTGCTTGGGTATGCTTTGGTCAACAAAATCTACGAAAATGAAAAATTTAGAGGGTTCCGCGAAGGTCTAACAATCCTTCCACAATAAATAATGAAAAATGTTTAGTGCCATTGTAGAAAAAGAGGAAGTCCAATTATGTTAGTTTTCCCTGTGTAGTCCCATTTCTAGCAAAGCTCCGTGATGGCGGAAGTACTTCTTCCCAGAGTACTACCAAACAAGTACCACTCCTTGCAATTTCAAAAACTGAAAATTTAATAAAATTTGCAAATGTAGTTAGGACATTAAGTTTAAATTTTTAAAAGCTCATTAGCATTTTTTGATCCGTTCGAAAATACGGCGAATTGTAATTCAATGTAACCAATAATATTTCGAGAGCCGAGCGTCGTAAAAAAATTTTATACTTGCTCTTTAATTTTTTCATGCAAAACTTGGCGATGGCAACAAAAAAATCTTAAAAATATTTTCTCCTTAATTGTAAAAATTGAAAATTGAATAAGAAAACATAACAGGAATACGATTGGGCGTAAAGCCCAATCGTGCGATACTCTAGATGAAAGCGAAATTTTTTTAGTTTACAAAATTTTGTAGGGGAAGTGGTAAAAGGGGTGATGAGATAAAACTAATTTTTTACATCACGCTAAGGTTGCTATCAAAGCGTTTTATACAAAATGTAGGATTCTAAAATTTAATAGGTACTGAGAAAATAAGTGTTCTGTATTTAGTGAAATTGTGCAGTTTGTATAAGATAATGACTTTTTCAGAAATAACTATGTACATCATACTTTTGACATGTTTGAAATTGCAAATCATACTTTTCAGAAAAATCTACTTTTTGTGTAGTTTATTTATTTAAGAATTCATCAATAAAAGATTACTTACAATTTATAATACAAAGCTTACAGCAAAACATAAAAATACATCATATTTTTAACAAATCTAACTTAATCTGAGTAATATTAAGATTAAAGTCAATGTTGCTATAATTATCGTTAAAAGCCCGTGAAATGGAAGTTATCGGATCATGCTGACCGTAATTAGTTCGATGGAATTGAATGTCAAAAAGTACGTAGTCTCTCAAGGTTCGATAAGGTATTTTGAAGGAGAGAGCTCCTAGCAAAAGCTGAGAGTCGATTTGACCTGAAATTAATTTAACTGCAAATGCGGCACTAAGAATAACTCGCCTATCTTCGAGCGATATCAACGAAAGGAGTTGAAGTCGTTCTTGGTAAGGAGGGAGACATATTGGATCTGACCAGGGAAGACCCTTGAGAGCAAATCTTAAAAATCTTCGCTGTACAGACTCGATTCTTTTCTTATGAATATCGTAATAAGGACTCCAAACGGGACAAGCATATTCAAGAATTGAGCGTACAAAGGCACAGTAAAGTGCCTTTGTAATGTAAGGGTCATTAAAGTCCTTAAACCATCGTTTTACAAAGCCCCAAATGGAATTAGCCTTGATAACAATAAAGTCAACATGGTCATCGAAGGTACATTTGTCATTAAATAGTACACCTAAATCGCGTACTTTGTTTAATTTCTGTAAAGCAATTCCCTCTAATACATAGTTAAATTCAAAAGGAATTTTTTTCTGGAGAAAGATGTCATATTGCACTTTTTGACATTTAAAGGCATACAGTTTAAGGTACACCAGTCAAAAAATAGTTTTATGTCATTTTGCAAAAGTAGATAATCGTTCGTACAGGTGACAGTACGAAATATTTTTGCATCGTCAGCATACAAAAGAATATTTGAGTTGGATATAATCGAACTCACGTCATTAATAAATAAAATAAACAGAAGTGGACTACCCTGAGGTACACCAGAAGTATTTGGAATAATCGATGAGACAGCATCTCGAAATTGTACTTGCTGGGTGCGACTAGAAACATAGGATTTGATCGACGTAGTAAAAATAGTCGGAAATCCAAGAGAGCAAAGTTTGAAAATTAGTAAGTTGTGATTAATTTTATCAAATGCCTTGCTAAAATCTGTATATATACAATCAACTTGTTTGCCGCTTCAATCGCTGGTGTCATAAAATTTGAAAATTCCAGCAGGTTTGTTGTTGCGGATCTACCTTTAGTGAACCCGTGTTGGGTTGGGCTAATTATTGATTTGCAATGAAAGTGCATTACATCACATACAATTGCCTCGAATAATTTTGGAACACTAGACAGCCTAGCTATAGGTCGGTAATTACTTACGTCGTTCCTTTTACCTTTCTTGAACAGGGGAGTTATTGTCGAGTATTTCCACAAACTTGGGAAAACCCCACAACGAAGAGATGCGTTAAATAAGGAACTAAGTGGAGATAAAAGTGCAGAGGAGCACCTTTTGAGCACAACAGACGGTATTCCATCTGGGCCGCTAATAAAATTCTCTGAGATGTACATGATAAACTTCGATATAGTGGGCTCATTTATAACGAGATCCTTCATCTCAAGTGTAGTAGAGGGAAATTTTGTGATGTATTGAAAATTATTAAAATTAATATCACAGTCTGGGGCATCAAATGCAGCACGAAAATGATCGCCAAAAAAGTCACTAATTATTTTAGGATCGTCGCTAACTTCCCCATGATAAGACAGAGTCGCTGGAAAGCCATCTGTACGCCTCTTAGAATTGACGAAATTCCAGAACTGCTTAGGCTTATCTTTAATTGTCATTTTCATATCAATCAGATAACACTGATAAGCCAATTTTCACCTGGTAATAAATAAATCGTTTACCTCAGAGTAGCGCTTATAATCAGAATCAATCCGAGAGAGACAGTACTTCTTCCATGATTTAGCTTTTAAATTTTTTAGATTTATTAAATCATCGTCAAACCATGGAAATTTTTTATATGAACCATTACTCGTAACCGGCACGCATCGAGAGAAGCAACGAAAAAGAATATTGTAGAAATTATTAACAGCAGTTTCAATGTCTGTTTCGTTAAGTACGCACGACCAATCACAATTTGAAATAGCATCATTTAAGGCTACAAAGTCAGCTTTATAAAAATTAGAACGATGAAAAGTATCAGTTTCAAAATTCTTAACGTTATCGGCATTATTTAAAGAATAAATAGCATGGAACGCCGGATGGCGTGATGATTCTGGAAGCAAAGGTGAGTTGCATCTGATGATCGTAAAGTATCTCACATCGGAGCAGAACACTAGGTCGAGAAATGTCCCGAATGAGTTAGGTATTGGATTTGACTGATGAAGACCCGTTGAAAACATACTATCCAAAAAATTTGCATCTTGCCGTGGACAGGAAGATAGAGCTGGCAGAAGGCAATCATCACCGTCGGAAGGAGACCAAGTGACAAGAGGCATGTTGAAATACAAGTAGCTCATCCCGGGATTGTAAAAGAGTACTGACATAATCAATTGCATTGCATGCAGCCTCATAGACAGCATAAGGTTATAACGGTGGTATGTATAAAGTAACAACATATAGTTTTTTGTCCTTAAATGAGAGGACGACGCATAACATCTAAACATCAGCAACTTCAGCGATGACAACAACTTCAGTCGGAAATTGGCTTCGAACCGCGCAGAGCACTTCACCACCAACATTGGCATCCATAAGTTCAAGATGACGATCACGGCGAAAAATTTGATAATCGGAGTCAAGCAGTTCAGCATCTTGGAAACTGCCACAGAGCCATGTTTCGGTGAGACAAATTACGTCAAAGCAGGAACCAGCAGCAGCGATGTAAAGTTGACGGGTTTTGGTTCGTATACCACTTACGTTGGCGTAGTGTAATGAGATGGAGCTATCCCGTTTTTTGACTTAGTGTCCAATCGACGTAGTGTTGAATTGTGTTGACTCTTAGGAATGAATTCCCTTACAATTGCTGAAGACGGCCAACAGTTGGAAGTAGAAACTGTAACGAAACAGGAACTCGGCAAGATAACTCTAAAAGAAGACACCAGACAGTTGTTGAATTGTGTCAGATTGTATGGGAGGGATAGAAGGAGTGAACCTAATCATATAATTTTGTTTGATCTTACTAATAATTCTAAATAAATATTTAGTGCACAATTTCAGCTCGATAAAATTTATACGTACTGAATAAATTGGTTTATAGTATTTCATGAAAGAGTGCAGTTTGTATGGTAGGTGGTGCAAGGAGGAGGAGGACACAAATAATTTCTATACAGTAGAATAAAATAATTAAAAAAGTATTACGCACCAAATTTCAGATCAATAGCATATATACTATACTCCGAGCCTTATTTCTTAGCGTTAGAAACTTTGTGCCAAGCTCTCAGATTTCATTTAGAGTATAAAAGCACATGCGGGGAGTGCTGAAATATAGCTTAGAAGCTCTGCTTTTAGAATCATTACAACTTCTAGTCAATATTTATTTCGACCGGGTTTTGTTGAATGCTCAAAAACAGGTCTGCCTGGCGATGCGATTGATCTTTAACGATCACTTCCACTCTTGTCCAGTGAGTTTTACTTTAGTTATAGTCGAGACACACCGACCAATTTTAATTAATTTAGCTTATAACCTTAACGGTCTTATAAATTTTCGAAAAAGTTTGATTTTAAAATTAGATTGAAGTTTATTTTAAGTTTAACTTGACAATTTATCTAATAATTTATAGTAAACAGCACAAATAAATTTTTGACTTAACCATTTTATTTCGGGAATCGATACTTTGCTGTAAAATGAAAAACAAAAAATTTACCAAAATTTTGAATCAATTCATAGAAATACTATTTGACATTTTGAATTTTCGATTTCATAATTTACAATATAAAATACGCAAAACACAACTTTCTTTTCAACTCAGCTAACAAATATCAACTCGAAAGAATCAAAAATTCTCTTGTTAAATATCATGAAATCGAAAAAGTTGAAATTTTCAACATGCTTTGGGTTTTAAATTTTGCAAACATGTTCGAGTTGGACTGTAAGCGATAATTTCAAAAATTTATAAATTTTCAGATAATTTCAGGAGAAATAGGGATGAAGGGGAATCTTTATTGAGGAATTACTGTATCTTCGGAACGACTCGGAAAAAAATAATATGTAGCTTATTGGTCCGTTCTGGGCCCAAAAAAAAAAAATTTTTTTCAGCATTCGACGCCTGATAGATGAAATAAAGGGCAAAACCCTTGTTTTGTTGATAGCTAAGTTAAAGCAAAAGTAGTCTCTAGATTTTGTTAAATTTTTGTGTTATTAGGATAAATGGGGGGGGGGGAAAGACACTATTCCTGAAACCACTGAATCTGCGCAACGACGACTCCCAAGACGTTACAAAATTTTAAATGGCTCCTTCAGGTTTGAGAAGAAAAGAAAAAAGAAAGAAAAACCGCAGCAAATTACGTTATTAATTTTCCTTATTAAAAATTTTAAAAAAATCACCTTAACCTACGTGCTCTGGGCCCATTCGTAATTCTCGTGAATTGTTCGTTTATTTGTTAGCTATTATTTGTCCACTATTTTCATCGTTTCTCTGCATTTATTGTTTATTTTCTTAATCATTATTTATTCCACCGTCTTTATTGTTTTAATTTATTTCTCTATCTTTACCTTAACACCTTCACTATTTTAATGTTTTCACGATATTTTTTATACTCTAGATGAAATCTGAAAGTAATATAAGTTTGTCTTAAGGTTTATGATGACTAGAAATACCTCACACAGAGTAGACAAGGGTACAGAAATGTTTGTTGTTTCGAAACCGGATGTACGCCTATACGCCTGTTCGCTCTCTAGCTTGAAAACACGTTGAGCTACGAAGCTTAAATTTTGTACATGTTATTTTTGGTGAAAAGCTAGGGTAAAGTTTGTGAACGGGCCAAATCACTCTACTCCTTCTACCCCGACCCATTCAAAATTGCTTAATTTCGGAAATTTAAAAAATATTGATCTGAAATTTGGAATATTTTATTTCTATAATGACTTCAATCTAATAAAAATTATTTCAATCCCACCACTCATTCCACCCTTACAAACTGCGCTTTCTCATAAAATACTATAAACCAGTACGTATAAAATAATGGAGCTGAAATGGTACAGGAAATATGTATTTAGAATTACCAGAAAAACCGAAAAATTAGACGATTAGATGCACTCTTTTCACCCCCTCCCATACAATGTGATACAATTTCACAATTCTACAACTAAATGCAATAAATGCAAATACAAACTACATAATTTTCATAAATTCAATTCACTAATTTTATCAGTAACTTTTTATTTCTTGAAGGTTCGATTTTAAAAGCTATATTTTGATATCAGCTCTAGCATGATGCGAAAAAATTAGTTAAATGCCATCAATCCTTCTACCGCTCCCCATACAAAATTTCCTGAAATCAAATAAATTGCTCATTTATCTCAAATGAAAGATTTTGATTGGTTCGCTCAAGGTTATACCTTCCAAAATTTAAACAGCTGATTACTAAGGCATATTTTACACGTAGATTGTTCGCATGTATGCGTGAAAATTGCAATCGTATTGGTGAGTTCATTTCAAGAAGTATTCTCCACAGCTAGGATGTAGCCTAGTGGGTAGCGTGTTGGTCTACAATGCGAAGGTCGTGAGTTCAAATCCCTGTCGACGCATAATTCAAGCACACTACTTGCTTGGGTATACCTTAGTTACCTCAATCTACGAGAATTACAATTTGTAGATAGAGAGTTGGAAGGGCTGATCAACCTTCCACAATAAGCAATCAAAAATGTTAAGGAACCTGAAGATCAGGAGACCTAGGTCCGATTTGGGCTGTAGTGCCATTGTAGAATAGAATAGAATTGTAGAATAGTCTTCACTTTGTAAACTGTTTACGTATAATTAATCTGCGCCCAGTAGATTTTGCTGTAAGGTAGAGTAAGAGTTTCGATATTGATTTGGAATGTGGGTATGGCGTTATGCATAAGTACAGATTTCTTCCTATGGTGTAACGAAAAAAGCAACTCAACGTTACTTTCGGTGTAGGTGCTTTTTTCGTATGTGAAACAGTTCAGTTACTTTTCCGGAGATCATTTCTTTACTTAAGTAACGAATATAAATCTGCGTCGATACTCTTAACTTCAGGTTTCGGTCGTTATAAACGATCATTCTTGTGTCGCATTTATGCCAGAATTCATCTTTTAATTCATATTAGCAATTCAATCATTCATGTGTAGTTCTTCGTTCTGCTTGTGAACCGTAGTATTTAGTAGAGTTTCGATTAAGACCAAAGGACAGCTACAATTTACATCCTATTTCTTTTCTTATCACGCTAAATGTTGAAAAAATTCATGAAAATTGATATAGTAATTTCGATAAACTTTTATTTTTTTATTTTGACGCCAACTCCTAGGGCTGAATCTTTGAGTTCTGTATATATTTGTCTTTATTTTGACCAAATTGTATGAGCATTTAATGTATAATAGCTATTAGAAATAAAAGCTAGGATGTAGCCTAGTAGGTAGCGTGTTGGTCTTGTAATGCGAAGGTCGTCAGTTCAAATCCCGGTCGGCGCAATACATAGTTCCAGTACATTGCCTGCTTGGATATACCTTGGTCACCTCAATCTACGAAAATGAAAAAATTCGTAGAAAGAGGGTTGTGCGAAGGGCTAAAAACCCTTCCACAATAAGTAATGAAAAATGTTAAGGAACCTGAATATCAGGAGGCCAAGGTCCGATTTGGGCTCTAGCGCCATTGTAGAAGAAGTAGATTAGAAATAAACGGGGGCTTACTCAAAATTTCTTAGCAGAATCTTGGCTAAATTACCAATCATTTGTGACGAAATAAATTGGGTTTCACTGCGTTTCGTCCTTGTCCTGCAAAAGACAAAACAGCTTATTCATACAAGCAAGCCCTGGCTAAGGGGCTGAGGTAGTTAGATTTGAACATGAGAATCTAGAGTTGCATAGTGGGCGCGTTGATCACTCGGAAGGCTGAGTGAAACTATAAGCCGCCACAGTACACGATAAAAAATGCAACTAATTCGAAGAGGGAGAACCGAAAGGAAGGGAAATTTTGCGGTTGGGAAATTGGTTGCTAGTGGTGTCTTACTATAGAGAGGGTCTTAACTATTACTTAGTGAACCAGAATTGCTTTTATATCAAATGTCCAAGTAATTTTGTAACTTTCTGATTTTCCTACAACATGAACTTTGCATTCGTAACTTCATGTTAAGGGGTGAATTTAGTACTGATGTCCTAAAAAAAACTCCCAAATTCTATTATATCTCCACCACTGGACTTTAAGCGATTCGTTCAAAATCTCATTAATCTAAAACATTTTTGTTTGAATTCGATTCGCTGCCGTAGTCCGATAGATCGATCGATCGATCACTTCTTATTCGGGGGAGTGGCGCAGTAGCAACACAACTGCCTCATTGACTACTAGCACGATCCAAGCGAACACGAGCGGCCGAATATTCGTCCGCATCTTTTCCAAAATTCGACATTCACCTCGATACCAATGTCAGACAAATTGATCGGATTCGGGCGAAATTTGTCGCCAACGGTAGCCTTACGCTCGCTACTACTATAAGCGTTCAGATCCGCGTCTATCTTTTCGTACCATAAAGCCCAGCCATGATATGGAAGTAGTTCATCCAGCAAGAAACCCAGTTTTGAAAAAGTTCGAAGCGTTTTTAAAAGCGGAATAATCGCAGGCCGATTATTTCTGCAGGGAGGCTCATTTCTTTGGCTATTTGAGCGTTTTTGTTGCGCACGGCAGCCGAACGAACGCCGCCGCGCGAAAGCACTTTACACGTCGTCTTATTTAAAATAGGCATCTCAGGCACAATTACAATTTGAAAGTTCCGTTTTGTTTTGAACGTCTTGTAACCGATTTTGGGCGATTATCGAGACCTTGCCTCGAATTATTATGATTTTTGTTTTTTATAAGAAGGCATCTCGCGGACCTTCGGGGTGTCTTCAAATCTTGTCTTGTACGAGCGGCCGAATAAAAATAATAGCGATGTCGTGAATGAAGAATTTGCTGATGATGAATTATTGTAGCGTTTTACAAAAAGCATTTAATTGTGCTACGAAGCACGACTAATTGAAAGTAGTTAGTGTAGAGTTTTCGTAACCCCGCAGGGAGGATCGAATATGAAGGGCAATCGTGAGCGTATAAAGATTGAGATCGAAAATATATGTAGAAGCGTAGATTCATTTTTATTTAGTTAATCCGCACTTCAGATTCAACCTAGTGACTTATAATGTTTGGCTGTGACGAAAAAGAGTATGTTTTCGATTTGACATCTGCGTTGCGTTTCGTTGAAAAGCAGCTTTCTTACGCAACTGTTCGAATCCTGTAAGTTTTTTGTTATCTATTTGTTCAATTTATTCACAAAATTTCCACGTATGAAGTAGGTAGGGAATGACCGAAAATGCAAATCGATTGCGATGTGAAATCGTAGTAAATTTATATAAAAAGGCTTTAGGCTACATATTAGTCCAAATCGTTGAGGACGCTGAAAAATTAAAAAAAAAGAAGAATTGAATTACGCGTCCAATTCATGTGTAGTCTAAAAACCATCGAAATTCATAACGCTGTGTGGTAATTTTAACTGACTGTGAGACTCTAGGTCAAGTATGGGTGAATCAGCATAAAGTAACAATATTGTTAGGCTCCGTAATTCAGGACGTGATAGATGCTGGTAGTAATATGACAAGAATTTTCGACAATGAAACAAAACTGTTATGGTGGTCACAGTTGACGCGATTTTATAGGGAGTACAAATTGAAAACCGCCGTCTTTTTCAAAATTTGAACCTTTACTGTGTAAAAATAGTGAAATATTTATTACTCAGAACAATACCCATCGCTAGCCACTTTAGCAACTTTTTCCTATCTTTCTGGCAGCATACGAATTCTGCATCGAAAAGCTGCTCTCCTTTTGAACCGATCAACGAATCGACCCGATTTGTGGCTTCTTCGTAAGAATGTAAGTGCTTCTCAGCCAGGCCATACGTCATCGAGTCAGAAGAGGAAATGTCTGAAGAATACAGTGGGTGGGATAGGATGTCCCATTTCATTGTTTCTACGTAGGTTTTCACAAAGTAAGCAACATGTGGTCGAGCGTTGTCGTGCAGTGAACCCGCTAATTATCGCCCCCTAGCCATTACCTCAATGCTTTCAAAAGTAATGGAAACTGCTATCAGTCGCAAGGCTAGTCAACTTTCTTGAAAATAAAAATCTCATACATGACCACCAATATGGATTTCCCTCTACTGGCGATCTCCTTGTCTATCTTACCGAGCGTTTAGTCTTCATACACAACCTTCTACTATCTACTTTAATTTCCATTGATTGTTTCGCAGATGACAGCACTTTAGAAAACACCTTCCAATTTGACTCTTCTGCAAAGGCATGTCCAACATCAGTGTCCTCATGCAGTAATGAGTCGATACAGTCATTGAACTCTGACCTCAGTTTAATCCTGGAATGGGGCAGGAAAAACAGAGTAGAGTTTTCAGTCCCGCCTCTTTTAAGAATGCAACGAGGGAACATTTAACTCTAAGTCCAAATAGTTATGTGCAATCAAATACACGTCAAAATCTTTTGAATCCCACCCTATTAGCACCGATCGGAACAGACAGCATTTCAATTGAAACCTCAACTGACGAAGATGAACCATCATCGACACTACCCACGCTTGCTGAAATCAAAGCAGCCCTATGTGACCAAAAACTAAAGAAAGCGCCAGGGATTGACGAAATACTACTTGAACTTCTGAAAAACGGTGGAAATTGTGTCGCTGAAATACTACACAACATGATATGCAAAATTTGGACAAAGGAAATCATACCCGACGATTGGCGAAAAAGCGTTATATGTCCAATTTACAAGAAAGGAGACAAACTCTGCTGTGAGAATTACAGAGGAATATCATTGTTGTGTACGTCCTATTAAATACTGACAAAAATAATTGAACGTCGTCTTATTCCCTAAACTAATCAAATAATTGGCGAATACCAAGGTGGATTCAGAACCGGACGATCTACAACAGACCAGATATTTTCGGTGAAACAGGTGCTTGAGAAATGCTGGGAATTTGACACAGACGTGCGCCAAGTGTTCGTAGATTTTAAACAAGCATACGACAGTATCGACAGGAGCGTACTGTACCAAATCATGCTTGACTTTGGAATTCCTCCAAAACTAGTCCGACTAACAAGACTCACAATGACGAACACTGAATCCCAAATGAGAATACAAACCGATTCCAAAACCAGCTTTTGAACGGAATGTGGCTTAAAGCAGGGAGATGGTCTAGCCCCCATGCTTTTCAACTTGGCACTAGAGTATGTCCGAAAAATCCCAGTCGACACCAAAGGGACACTTCTATTCAAGTCCACCCAACTAGTAGCATACGTTGACGATATTAACATCCTAGCAAGATCCTTCCCTAGTGCTAAGGAGGTATTTGTCAATATTGACTCCGCCGCAAAAGAAGTCGGGTTGCGCATTAATGAAAGCAAAACAAAAGTAAGACGCAAACAAGAAGGAGAACGCCAATCAGACAAAACATAACAATTGCGGAATATAATTTGGAGAGTGTGGACAACTTCATGTATCTTGGGGCTAATCTAGCAAAGGACGGTAATGAAACAGACGAAATCAAACGACGGATAATACTAGCAAATAAGACATATTATTCGGTACTTCCAATAATGAAATCCAAGAAAGTGCACAGGAACAATAAGCTGCGGCTACATAAAACTATTATGCGACCTGTGCTCTGTTATGACAGCGAAACGTGGACATTAACGCGAACTTCCGAAAAAGCAGTTAACGCATTTGAAAGAAAGGTTCTCCGAAGAATTTTTGGACCTGTGACGGAAGGAACGGAATGGAGAGTAAGATACAACCATGAGTTGTATCAACTCTACTACGAGCCAGAAGCTTCAACGTTCATCAAGCTACGTAAACTGCAGTGGGCTGGCCATGTAGAGCGAATGGAAGACAGAAAAATCCCCAAACGTGCTCTGAAAGGCAAAGCGAGTGGTAACCGGCCAGTAGGCAAGCCACGTAAGCGATGGGAAGACTCGGTTGATGAAGATAGCAAAGCCATCTTAAAAATTAGCAGCTCGAGGATCGAGACGGTTGGAGGCCAAAGCTCGATTTGGGCTATCGCGCCATTGATAAATGGATGAAACACACGTCATCAGCATAATGAAGGTAAATTAAGATGTTAAAAAGCCTCCATTAAAGACCTTTACCTCCCCAACCTTACAGTGCAGCTTTCGAGATGTCATTTATTACCACTAGAGACAGGGCTGATGATAATATGCTTGTCTGACATCCGTTCGCACAGGAACGCTTTCGGACAGCTGCATCTTCGTAAGATTCTTTAATCATATCTATGACCTTATCTGGAATACCGCTCATTTGCAAAGCATTCCATTTGTAATCTCGCTTAACGCTGTCGAAAGCCTTCTTGAAGTTTACAAGCATGAGATGTAGGCGCGGACCCATTCCGACGGACTGCTCAATATTGGATAATTGTGTGGTCTGCACAAAACGATCCTTTACGGAATCCAGCCTGATAAACTTCGAGAGTTCTCTCCAGGACATCACTAATCCTACTGAGAATTATCTTAGCTAGTGGGTAGCGTATTGGCCGTGATTTCGAAGGTCGCCCTTCTTCGAAATTTTAACATTCAGTCGGATATCTTTCTTCATTCTACCTTAGTAAAGAGTGGGAGGAAGCAATGGTTCACGAAAGTTTGCAGTTTCTTGATAAACGTAATGATCACTTTTCATGTGGTAGAACATTTTCAGAATGCGGATTAGATGGATACGTCAAACACGCACAGCTACGTGCAAAGGAAGATCTCTCTTAATGTTCAGAAAGAGAAAGGATTCCGAAGGCCCATGAGCACAACATCATTTTCGGCTCCGCAGCCCACGCTGATAATGCTTCTGAGGTGACAAAAATCTTGTACCTTTTCCACGTATTGTCCGTTAAGAAAAATTGGTGCACTTGTGTTCGAACCCATCTTATCCTATAGCTAATTAAAAAAAGAAAATTCCGATTTAATACGTTTTTGGCACTGTTAAAATAGTTTTTGGGTGAAACTAAAAAATAAGTGCAGCGAAGGATGTGTATTTAAGACGTATGAGAAAGTTATAAGATTTACTAAAACAATATTGGTGCCGATAGTAACAGTTCAGTCTCAATTCCATATTTTGAATTAAACACAAAATCTGATCTGTCCGGATTGATTCGAAATCACTGTAAAGTTCTTTTCAAAGTTACCAAAACATCTTTTCACTTACAAAATCATCGTCATCATCATCATCATCCTCATCGTGATAATTTCGGGCCAAGTAGCATAGAAGAGTTTGTTCGCCTAATGACGATTGTATAAAGTTGCTTGCAACGAGCATACGAGCATCATCAGGGTTCCATACAAAATTTAGCACCTGTAATGATACCTCGATAATCTGGATGATGAATAACTTGCCAGTCACACATCACGTACACTTGATAGTGATACTTCTTAGATGCAAGTACAGTTAGTGAAGCTCCATGTCATCATTTAAGTTTTCTTGAGGAGTCCAAGTGTAGCTTCAGATTTTCAATTCAATAAGTTCGATAGCACCACAATAAATTCAATTAGTCGTGTATTCATCGGCACTAATATTCGAGTGCGGTGTGCTGGTATTATCGTCTCTGGGTCCGAGTATTTTTTTTTTTTTTGAAAAACTCCCACATCCGTAATGATGTCGCAAGAGGGGTATGGAATACTCTGTACACAGCACCTTGATTTCATTTCAAGTCCCGAAGAGATTAAGCAGTGAAGCCTATCTGGCAGGTACCACGCACTACAACTTAATGCGATTATCTGGATCTTATTTTGGGGCACATATGTGACTTCTTATTGGATTATTTGTTTAGCAGATCACCTCTAGCTTCTTCCTCAGCGTTTCTCTCTTCACCCATACGGTTCTCGGGGTTCAAGTCTCTGGGTACCTCCAAATTTTCTGTTTATTTCGCTTTTTTCTCCTTAATAACTTCTAATTCAAATGAGGCATCGTTGGACCGCATAGACGGATATGTTGAAATAAAAAAATAGAAAAATCGGAGGAGATCATATGACAAGTTGATGGATTATTGGATATCAGATGAATGTCAACGGAATAGGCAAGACAATATACGGACGGGTTTTTCGATATATTTCATAGACATTAGAAGATGTAGTCCTCCACTTGAATGTCAAACCCGTTTCTTTCCAAGTGGCTGATCCCTTGGACAAGATGACTTTGTTATTGCTGATTCCGTTTGGGTGTTTGCGCGCGCTATCTTTTCAATTGAATTCTTCGATCACATTTGCCATCCACATTCAAATTTTCTGAAGATGTCAGCCTTGAGGCTACGATTAAAATATAGGAAAAAAAAAGAATAAATAAATAAGCATCTAGATTTTTTCCATTTCTTGTTACTCGGTTACAAAGTCGAGAAAAATTACTTTATGCGTAGCTCATACCTACATTACCGTGCTGAATGTTTGCCGTCGAGAAAGATGATGTGATAAGCTTTTGAGAGGATTATTGTGTTCGGTATTCTTTTACGTTTATTTTTTCGAAACCATATTTCGGATTGATTAGAAGCTTGATTTGGGCAAGAGGTTTCATTTTTTATACGAACTGATGATTTATATTTTAAAAGATGCCTTTTGTGATGCCGCGTGTTACCTTTTGCTGATGCGGAGGTGTAAAGGGCTCCCAAATTAGGAGCGCAAGAAGAATCGACTAAAGTTTTAGGCGTTGGACCGGAAATCGCAAAAGACATATTTAGTCATGGGATTTTTTTCTGATCGCTAAATTTTCAAAATTTAATTTTTAAGAGTCCACAACTTCGTTCTATTTTCATAAAGAAATTCAACTCAATATTTAGTCCGCCATTATTAGGAAATGTCTGTGTGTCTCGACAATATCTCAAATTAACCGTAACAGAAAAGAGGTGAACTGGTTGTAAGAGATTGGGCACATCGTAGGGCAAATGGGGATTGTTAATGGAAACGATTGTCAACTGGAGGTGAGAATTGGAAGCATTTACAAGAAAAAATTTGTCGTAAAATTTTGTTTGAAATATTGTAGAATAGCTTCAAACAATTTTTTTTTTGTACTTAAACTGGTTTTTTTTTTGCAAAGTTATCGAAATAAATTAATTTTTGTTATATTTGAAGCACGGATCGCCGTATTTTCAATCCAAACAAAAGCATTCTAACCAAAAGTTGTGAAACTTCGAAAATTAAAAAATTTTGCAATTTATCTACTTTTGCCGTTAGTACATACTATCTTCTTCATGATTTCTCAAATTTTTCTTTGCAAAACTTTAACATCGTTAGGACAAGAGAAGAAATTCAACGTCATGGAAGATATCACCTATGTCATTAGCAAATTCAAGAAAAAGGACAGCTCCTAGATAGGAGCCTTGAGCAGCTCCAGAAGTAGCTGTAAGGCTATTGGAACAAAAGAATGAAATTTTCACAATTAGTTGTCTATTGTTGAGATGATCAAAAATTCAATTAGATGAGATAACATCTTCTATATAATAATAAGAAACTGTACATATATTTAGAGTCATGTGTCACATTAAATAGATTACTAAGTTTTGCCGAGATAATTTCGTCGGTATTGGTTGGTTCAGTGGAAAAACTGGCTGCAACGCGAGCAACCCCAGGTTCGATTCCTGGCCGATATTCTTTTTACGATTTGAATAAAGTGAAATTATCATAATTTCAAATATTTTTTATTCCATTGCTGAGTTCAAAATAAAATTGATTATTTTAGTTCGAAACTAATCACTTCATGTCTTAAACTGAATCCATTTGATTCTAATGAAAGTAGATGCAAAAATTGTGGCTAAATTTTACGAGACAAGCTCATCAGCGTCGATGGTTGTGTGATGTAATGCTCGCCTACCACGCGAGTTCGATTTTATTATTATTTTTAGTTCATTGGAAATTTGAATTTTCCCACAATGACAATGTATTTTAACATGGACAATCTATGTAGCTATGACATGGGTCCAAACATAAGAAGATTAGAATTTGTGTATAAGCAAGAAGATCGGAAGCTATTTAAAAATAAATCCACTGCCCTTATAAAAAAACAAAGACTTATTTCATTACATTACACAGATTTTAAGTTCTAGACTGAGTTTGGCAAATGAGGAGTGTTTAAAGGGACAGGAAATTATTAAAGATTAATTATATAAACAAATATTTCTAAGAGGAGACATTATTTTTACTTATTTATTTTGTAACTTATTCAGTAATAACAATAAGGTGGACCTTATAAAATGTCCTTCCTTTTCGAAAAAAATATGCGTACGAAGCGCGGGTGCATGTGCCTGTTTCAAAACAGTGTATATTTCAAAATTTCTAACTTAAATACATGTTAGATGTTAAGATGAAAATTCGTCTGATTATACAGCTATATGGTTGCTAATTTTTCTTGAAATTTTGAAATTTAGTGAAAGCAGAGCAGTGATATTATAGTGGCAAAGTTTTAGAAATAATGGAGAGATTCCATCAGGTACACAACAAAACTATATGGAAGGATCTTCAATATATTTGTTTCTCCAAAATCCCAATCGTTGAAAGGAACAAACCTTAGGATATGAGCAAAATTTATATTATACATGATCTTTAATAGTGGAGGCGATTTGAAAACTTTTCGCGAGCGGAAGGTTATGGTGGTCCGAACAAGTGATATTAGCACTAAAAAAGATTCTCCCGTCAGCCTGACCAGATACCAGGTCAGGTGTCCAGAGTTACTGAACGTGAATGAACAGAGATGGTCAGCAATTCCCCCAAACTAGCAAAGGAAGTGAGCGGAAGTATGTAATCAAATGAGATGCCACCGAATCTTCCAGTTATAACTCCGGAATGTGGCAGGCATGGGACTTTGAAAATAGTTCTTTGATCCTTTAACTTAAATTGATGCCAAATAATAGTAAAAGTAAGAAAGTCAATAACTATGAGATAGTGACTGGCATTTATAAAAAAAACAACAGAATTGAAAAAAAGAATAGCTATCACTTAATTTATGTGTGACATAATTTCGTAAATGCCATAAGTACGGATCCACTTTAACAATCTCCTAAAATTAACACAAACAGCTAATTTTTACCTGTGACCAAAAAAAATCCAAGTGTTTTCTTTAAGCAAAAGTGAAGATGAGCAATTAGACCACCGGATTTATTCCTTTCCCAATCTAAATCATGTAGAAGGTCTAGTCGCGGCAAAAAAATCGATACCTAAGTTGTTTGAGTAATTATAGCTGAGAAAAAGGGCTGGTTTTGAAGTGAAAACATTTCAAAAGTATTACACCTAATAACGTACAACAATTTCTTCGCATTTCTCATCTGCCAGAGCCAACAACTTTTCAATTTTGTAATTTAGTCATGCATGTCACTTTTGAGATGATTTCTATGAAGATCAGTGATCTAAATTGAACTCGTACATCGTCTGTATATCTTGAATTTCGTAAATCTTTTACAAAGCGCGGTATGGCGCTGTCCTGCTATCAACTTTTCTTATTACAATAATATAAGATGAAGACGGTACGGTTCCCGAAGATTGGTATTATTCATTTTAACATTGCAGAGTACAATCAAGGCGGCCTGAGCACTCAAGAGAGTTGAGACATAAAGAGTGGCCTATTCAAGATTGAATTCGATTTGATCACATGGAGGAAAGTAAAAACAGAAAATTATTCTGTAATACTTGTTTTACTTTAACGACAATTTGATGGTAAGAAATTATGTTGATAAAATTGCATTATACGTTAAGGCCACTGTCATCTTTAATTTTAAAGCTCAAATATTATCGATTTAGAAAAAAAAAATTTTTGGGCATAAAGCGATACTTTAGATGACAGAGTTTAATGCACAAGAAAATATGATATCCGATTTTCTTTAAAATACTGAATAGTAAAAATTGTATGCTTGTAGGCTAGAATCTAGTCTAGCGGGTGGCGTTTTGGTCTAGAATGTTTAAATCGTGGGTATATCTGGGCTACCTCAATCATCGAAAAATTAAAACTCGTAGATAAGAGCTAACAACCCTCTCACAATACCCAAGAAGATGTTAAGGAATCTTAAGGTTATGAGGCCAAAGTTTGATTTGGGCTGTTGTGCCATTGATGAAAAGGTAAACAATTCAATGGAAAGTGTTAGAAGGGGTAGAGAAATTTGGTTGATTTTTAAATTATTTTTCATTATTATTATTGCTACTACTACTACAATGGCGCTACAGCCCAAATCGGACCTTGGCTTCCTGATATTCAGGTTCCTTAACATTTTTCATTACTTATTGTGGAAGGGTTGTTAGTCCTTCGCACAACCCTCTTTCTACGAATTTCTCATTTTCGTAGATTGAGGTGACCAAGGTATATCCAAGCAGGCAATGTGCTGGAATTATATATTGCGTCGACCGTGATTTGAACTCACGACCTTCGCATTACAAGACCACTAGACACTACCCACTAGGCTATACCCTAGCTATATTATTGCTGTGATCTGTTCCAATTTGCAAATAGAGAGCTTTCCTATATTCGAATAGAAAAGTCTTCATTAAACTTTCCAAAATGTTCAAAATTCGTATTGGGGGTAAAGAAAGAATATGGGATATGGCTCATTTTCGAACTTATTTCTTTTGTGTTAAAAATTACATCGACAAATTTTCAGATTGAGAGCTTAAAGCATTACTTAATAAGCAGACAAAGAGACACTCTGATTCAAGGTTTTCGACCAAAAGCAATTCTGTGAATTTTGTGATAATAAACGAGCCTTATTTCTAACCATTACAAATACTGGAGCCAACGCATTGTATATTGTATACTCTCAGATTATATCTAAGTTATAACAAGTACCTACATATGTGTTTAGTTTAACGTTAATGCTCGGGCCGAGGCCTTCCTCCATTACGGATTTACTTCACGACTTTCTTTGGCAACACGGATTGTTTTTTATGTTCTAGATGAAATCTAAGAGTATATCGTGTTTGCCTTACCGTTTGTAACGCTAAGAAATAATGCTCGCACAAAGCCGCCAAGGGTACACAAATATTTGTTGTCGTTCAAAAACCTCGATTCCGAGTGACCGTCTGTCTGTGCGACTGCCTGTATGTCTACAACATAACTCTCGAAAGTTTTGACTTATCGTGCTGAAATTTTTCCATATACCATATTTAGCAAAAATTTAATTTTAAGTTCGAGAACGTGCCACATACCCCGACTCCTTCTACCCTCACAAACAAATTTCATGAAATTTCGAAATTTAAAAAAATTGATCTTCTCCGAAACCATTTCAACTATTGAGTTGGTTATATTATAATGACGTGAATATCATTAACGTCAAAAAATATTGATCTGATCCCCTTACTCCTTCTTCTCCCTCCCATACAAAAGCACAATTTTCAAAAATGCGTTTATTCAGTTTACATTGCAACTAGCAAAGCTAAGAGAACAATTTTTTGCCATAATTAATTTCATTCCAATTCCAACCAATTTTTTTAAAAACTATCAACTTCACCTCACACTTTCTACTCCCTCCCATACAAAGTTCACGAAATTTCGAAATTTTAACTAAATTATTTTTCTCCAAAGCCGTCAAAGCGATTAAATATAAATTTTGAGAAAAGTATGCTATTACAAATATCATTGATGTCGAAAAATTTGTTTTTGATTCGAATACTCCTTCTATCCCCCTTCCATACAAATGCACAATTTAGGTAAATGCAATTAATCGATTTTCATTGAAACTAGAAAAGATACAATCTTAAAAGTGTTGCCACAATTTATCTCTTAATAATTGCAATAAATTCTAAAATCTGAACTTCGCTTTACACCTTTTACCACCGTCCATACAAATTTTTGTATTGAATATTCAAAAAAGTATTTTTCCTTCGAACATATGAGGATACATATAAGGATATTGTTAAAGAGATTCAAAATCATCCAAAACCTCCCACTTTTTCTCCCACCTCCCATACAAATGCCATAAATTCACACAAAGATTGTTCAATTTTTCAAAAATTATGGAAGATACTAACTTTAAATTCAGCATGAAATGTTTTATATTCTTTGTTCGGTGTTATATACAGAAATTACAAGCCTCCTCCTCTGCTTTTACCACCTCCCATACAAAATTCACTATTCACTATTCGAAAAATTTGAGATGACTCTTTCTTATTTCATCTGGAGTATCATATGATTGGGATTTACGGTCAATCAGAATTCTGCTGTTTGTTTTTTTACGGCAATTATTAATGCTCTTGGGTCGATAGCAGTTTAGACCTATTTTTAAGCACACATTGCAGGATGCGAGACCTATCTAGCATCTCTGCCTGTCTGCGGATCAAGGCGCCCGGTTGTAAACGGAACTCCACGCAAGGAACAAGCACGTGATCTCTATATTAAGACCACCACTACGTGTACTCCGAAGGGACCTCATCGAATGATGTGCCAACTCACTCAGTTCTTGACTGCAATACTCCATGTACGTCGCCAAATGTTCCATTATACAACAATTTTAGCTTCAGGTTTCGATTCCTTCGATTCACTACTTTGACATCTGCATCACGTGATACAGTGTTTTTCAATTTCCTCGATCACTACTTTCTTCAGCATGTCTACCAATATTACCACGTACGACTAGTTCCACCAGTTCTACATTCGGTCCTCTCTTTTATTTAATCTAAGTATGACCACAAGTTGTTCGGTCCATACCACCATTCTTGTACATCGGATTTTGTTACCTCGGCTCCCTATTCTACCCAGTCAGTTATCGCAGTGTATTTTATTCTCCTTTCCTCTGATTTTGATCCTGGAGTCAATAATTTACACTGTCGGTATACGCAGCATATTTCAATCTCCCGATCACTACTTTCGTCCGTACATCTGCCATGTTCTACCGATTCTATTGAAAGCATCAGATTTTACTTCCTTCGCTGATCTTGACCAGGTTGTTACTCAATTCCGCATTTACATGTACCACGACTTCAACACATAGCCCTCAATTTCACTCCATTTTTGATTCCTTCAGGTCTCAGCTTTGTCAACCTACCCTAGGCTGGGGGAGTCTGCCTAGGCGAGCCAGCCCCGGGGGGAACCAGCCTGAGTAGGAGCATTTTTATTTTTTTTTTTGAGGAGGAGGAGTTGAAGAACAGTCTCTAATTTTACTTCCTTTAGTTCGTGTCAGATTCCACTCCCTATAGCTCACTACTTTCATCATCGATTTGCTGTTTCCCATTATTTCATCCGTTTCACACCATTCCAAACGTTTTTCACCATTTCTTCTCTTAGCACCTCTCATCTCAGTTCTGATCTTTGTCCATAAATGAATCCTGCTGTGTGAGACTATATGCTGTGGCGTATACCTAATTGTATACCACTGATGCGACATCCTTCATCAGCACATGCCCTGTAGTACTTGGTTTATCGCCTTTTTTCCGGCCTTCGTGGGTCGCCGCAAGCACTCCCCCTTCAGTCTAAGTCCCTACATAACTTTGATACTGATCAATCTGCTCGAGTCCGTGGAGACGCAACTCTCTCAACTTTACTGGAATTTCCGAAACTTTCCAGACCAGTAACTATGCAGGGATCTAAAGAATAAAAATTAACCTCGTTTAACTAAAACTCCATGAAGCTGACCATATTTAAAGATGATGATGACGACGGTTTCGGATGACAGTCGCGCGATTCAAACGGCTTTACAGAATTAAAAGGGGACTAAGGAGATTAATGTCGCGCATAATTAGATATTAGATTTTCTATAGTGGGACGATCTTTGAGGATCGCTGAACGCGAAAGGCAATGAGCCGTCTATTATTAAAGGTCATAGAGCAGAGTGGCTAATATAACTTTGCGTTAGTCATCTTGTCAATAATCTTCAATTAAAATGCATAACGAGGCGTTATTAATTTTCACTTGTGTGTTAAGCTATAAGGAACGATAGGGAACGTGGAAATCCGAAATAAACTGCTTAAGATTATTAATATGCGAGTTAAATGAGAAAGATGTAAATTGATAGAAACATAAGTTTTGATGAAATAAAATCATGTCCTCTCTTATTTCCATTATTTGAGCTATGAAACAAAAAATTTGTCTGTCTGTCTGTCTGTTTCGATAATTACTCGAGTAAATCTCTATCAAAAACAGCGGAAGTAGTTGCAGAAGATCGACCACATTGCCGAACAGACCGGTATTGTTGTGGGAATAGTCGTCAGCTGCAATAGAAAGTTATTAGAATTTAAACAAAACTAAAAAGAATTAAGTTTCTTTTATTTTAATCTAATCCAGAAATTTTCTGTATGAAAATTGTAGAAAGAAATGTTTTACTCAATGCGTTTTTGATTTTGGTTCGTGTCTATCACGATAACTAAGTTTGGTGATTGATAAGATTCTGAAATCAAAATGGATCTATGCATATGGGGAACTAATACATCTGGACTGTTAGATAACTCATTTTCATGAAACTGAAAAATTTCAGTAATTTAAGGTCAAAGCACGTTTCTTTCCAGAACAGAAAATTTCAAGCTTTTAATCATCTTTGATGAAAGAATTAGTCTCATTTTGAAAGTAGTTTGATAAGATGGAGTCATGGATGCGAAATAGATGAAATATTAAGGATTTGCATCGATGAGCCTATCATCATCTATTCAGACTTAAGGCAGAAACTTTTTTTGTTGTTAAAAATTCATTCATCACCCATCACCAAAACTATATTTTACGGAACCTGAATGTAAGTGTTTGCTAAATGTCTGGCTCTAAGACTTTAGTTAATAAAAATGATCGACGATTTTGTCCTAATTTCAAGCAAAACTTTCGATTGCACCGTATAACGAATGCAAATCCGTATACTTTTCTTGAAATTTCACTAAAAATTTATGGGACATTTATTTGGATCGAATACAAAACTTCTAAAATTTTTTTTTCTGCTCCAGTTTTGCATAGATACAGATTTTGATTTATTGCATGAAATCATCAATAAATCAATGCTCGATTCCAAACTTTCTAGCTTGATATTGTGTCAGACTTCATAATAAGCCAACATTACTTCTGAAAAATTCTTTCATTTCATTGTTAAGTATAAGAAAAAAGAAAAGGAAACCGCCAATACAAAACTTCGGATGGAAGACCTACACATTACCAATGTTAATGTCATTAAAATTTCGCAATCTTCTTCCCCAGTGTCCAGTCGCGTGTCAGTTCGATCGTAGGACCATTAAAATTTTTATTTTCCGATCATTTTCGAATTTCTGTTCCGACCTGGCATAGAGTCATTGATTCATTCGTGGCGATCGTTTTCATCAATTTCACTACGGCGCAGTGTGTAATCGAACGCAAAATTTTATTGTAATTATTTCGAAGTAATGAAACTCTTCCATTATATCTCGTTTCATTCGTTTCAATTGAAAATCGATCTCAATCAAATTTTCAAAATTGAAATTAATTCCATTATGTGAAATCCGAAAAAAAATGATCACCACCGAATGAACGGGCGGCTTTTATGAAGGTGTGGCACGGCAATACGGCAGCATAGAGCATTATATAACTTGCTTAGGCCTTTTAAAATTCCTAGTGATAATGGATCACAGTCGTACCTTGGCAATATTGCTGAACTTTTGACCCAGTCGTCTTGAACTTTTCGATATTATTATGAAAAGTTTGAAGAAAAAAAAAATCAACTATTAAATTTTTGTTAGTTTATTACATGCAAGAACTGAATGGGGAATATGCGCAATCGAAATATAGATCAATATCGAGAGTGTTATGAAAATTGAAATTGTAGTGTAACGTTCAAAATAGAATTCGGTGCGACCGTTTCTTTTTAATAGCTCAGATAAATGTATTGATACGTATAAATTGGCATTCGATTTTAATTGTAAATCTTGACGAATATTTTCCTAGCTATAATTTTTTTTTTTTGTGATGCAGCCAATGTATCTATCAATTATCCTCATTTAGAAAGTAGATTATGATCTGGACAGTAGTGCTCGCACATTAAGTTATAAACCTTGATCCATCGGCCGTGATCTAACTATTTTAAATCACGCATTCGACTAATAACGTTCGAGGACATTCATTGATATTGATCTATGAATTTATCAGATTGTTTGAAAATAACAGAATTCGATGATGTCTTAAATTATCAAATAGCTTAGATCAAGAAAACCTATAGATTTCTTTAGTCATTATAACACGGAAATCCAATTGATAGAAATATCTGGATTTTTGTTTGTAATATGAAGGTATCATATTATTTCGTAACACTCGTACAAAGTTAGAGTTTGAAATTGCTAATATTAAAAAGTATCAAATGTTTTGAGATTAAATTCCGATCGTCGAAGGATACAGATGGCTGAATGAAGTATTCAACCAGAATTAAAGCTCCAATGACATATCAGAGGTACCTCCCATTAAAAATCAAATATATAGAAATAAATGGAATTATTTAATTTATTGTAATCTGTTATATTTTGTGGATTTTAATCAAAATAAATAAGTTCTGGTGCGCAGGATTTCGGATACGTGTGGTCCATTGTACTTGAATATCTACTCATAGCATGTGCTCAAATAGTATGTCTTTTAATGTGCAGTGATTCTAACACCCCATCAGCACATAGATATTTAGGGAGTTCTGAGAACGCTCCACTGACTAACGCAAAAGCTGGATTCAAGGTTTTTACTGTACCCCACAAAATGGAGACTATAAGTTGGCTATAATTTCCCCTTCGTTACATATTGAGGCTTCCGTGGCATAGTGGGCAGCGTGCTTGCTTTTTAGTCAATATGTCGTGGGTTCGATTCCCACTCCTGACGGGATTTTTTAAGCACGAATTTTTCAGTTGCTACTGGCGACGAAAAATTATTTGAAATAAAATGGGCAAACGGTGTAAAAGTGAAACAGTTCTACTTTAAGAAGGCCTAGATATTCAGTAGATGGATTCTGTTCGGTTTCTATCATTCAGTCCTCCATAACATCTGCAAATATTTGTCAGTAGCAGCCAGTACAGCTGAAAAATATATCAGCTTCTCCACTCGTTACGGTCGTTCTCACTCCTCTTCCCCTACCTTCCTAATCCCATTCCTTCACTCCATAACTGTGTTTGTGCATTGCACATAAAGGCCAAAATTGCCTATAACACAGGTCATTCCCTAAAAAACAAATTTTGTATTGTTTGTCAAATTCTAAGCAAACTAAACTTTAACGACAAACAAACAGAAAAATAACCACACTGGTTATTTATTATTTTTCATACTTCAGATGAAATCTGAAGTTATTATAGTTTGCTTTAACGATTTTTGAAATTAGGGTCATAAAAAAAACTGAATTGGACCGAAGTTCATATCACTCAGAAAACACGTCCGTAAGTGCGTTTGCTACTTAGCTTGAAAAAGCCTTGAAACTTAAGTAAACATTCATTGTGTCGAAAAAGTTAGGTGAAGTTTGTGACTGATCGAAATTCATTTATCCCATCCAATACGAAATGCTGCATATTCGTAATTTTACAAGAAATTTTGGGGACTTGAATAAGTTCTCACTGTTTCTCGACAGGTTTTGTTACCTTAGCATCGGGCAGTACTACAACCGTGAAGCTGCGTATATCGTGAAACTTCAGCATTAGATCTTTTTTCCTAATGCTGCCGAACAAGAACGAAATAATTCCGAATATTGATTGGAATGTTCAACAGGGAAAAGAGACGACCGGTGATGAACGGCAGTGATCGTGTGGACTCGGGTAATGACGAAGTGCTTGATGGAGAGCAACAAAAACAACACAGGCAACGAAGAGAAGCGGTCGACTGCGATCGGGTAAACGGCGATGGTTCAATGCTTTATGGAAACCACTTGTAATGCCAAGGTCGTGAGTTCAAATCACGGTCACCGCAATACAAAAGTCCAGCACATTGCCTGCTTGGTTATACCTTGGTCACCCCAATCTAAGAAAATGAAAAATTTCGTAGGTAGAAAGAGGGTTGTGCGAAGGGCTAACAACCCTTCCACAATAAGTAATGAAAAATGTTAAGGAACCTAAATATCAGGAGGCCAAGGTCCGATTTGGGCTGTAGCGCCATTATAGAACTAGAAGAAGATATAAACCCGAGCGAATGTTGGCTCGAGGTTCTTTCAATAACTATAAGTACAAATGTAAAGATGGGTTGTTCTTCAAAAATATTCAATAGTAATAAGTTCTAAGTTAAGAGTGAAGTAAATTAAAAAGTTTTGATACTAATAAAATGGATGTTTCAATTAGAAGAGCTAGTGATTAAAATCGAAAGTAGATTCGATTTGTTTTAATTTTATCGTAACGTGAAAACGTAACTGGCCCACTATGGCTATCGGGTGCCTGCAATGTACGTAATAACGAATAAAGCCAACTGTGGCGGACTAGGGTTGAAACAACAGACGAGGCCGACGGTGAACGAAATAGCGAACGAGATGCGACCGAATGGAAAGTAGTATAAACAAACGAGCATTTTGCCGAATATTGAGTCTGGTTGGACCCGTCGACGAGTGAGTCGTTTGGAGAGTCGAAAGCGAAAGATTTAGAAGCTTATTGAACACTGGCCTGAACCTGATCTTGGAATGGGCATTGTGAATAGAGTAGAGTTCAACACCTCGAAAATACAGGCTTTCCGTTTTTCCCTTAAAAGCGATATTCCAGTGACGATCGCTAATGTATCGGTGGTGTGCAACTAGACTATTCCGAAAACATCACTCTCCTTGAAATTAAGAGAAATAACCAGCTAATTGGAACCAGCAAATACTCGACGTAGAACTTGCTGCTTCCAAGCGCCAAGGAGTCCTCCGAAGATGTTAAAAAATATTTTTCTCCTGTTGACCAATAAATATCAATTTATAAGGCCTACATTAGACCATGCCTCGAGAATAATTTGCATATTTGGGTTGGGGCGTCCAGAACGCAACTGGTGATGATGGTTCACGTCCAGAGACAGGCCTTGCGACTAATTAAGGATGAAGACAACACGGCTTCTAAAGGCTCTCAAGAACATTGCAAAAATGTAGCATTTGCTATCGCTTCTTTCTAACCCTATTCCACCCCTTTCCATATTTCCCAAAAATACTCGCCTAGCTTCACACCTACCCGAGCTCACTATTAAACTTCCAAGTTCTCGTACAGTGAAATATATGTAGTCATCTATACTCCAAAGTTCAAAACTTTGGCATATATTGTCAGAGACAATATTCCCATTGTCACGCAACCTTTCACGTTAAAATCTCAACGTTCACCGACATTTCCCCTCCTTTTAATTCCATGTAATCTTCAATTCCTTTATTCTTCTGCGTATACCGACATGACTACGTAAATTGCACTAAAGTGTGACCTCCTAAGTTTTGTTCGGAGTCACAGAAAAGCAAATTAGAGCAAAACAATTAAAAATGAAATTCCATGAATTCGCGTGAAAACATTTTAGGAACAACTGATCTCATATCCATTAAGAAAACCATTTTTCGTTCTTCATTGAGTATACTTGTATCTCCCGCGACCACAGTAGTCATAAGAATTTTTCTTGTAACAATTTTTAGGGCAACATTACCTACTAAATTTTCTAACTCATTATTTTGAATCATTTCAAACTTGCTACCCCAAAAAAATTGGAGATTTCGTATTAAATATTTTTTTGTTTTCAAGTCTCCAAAATGGCATTATAAAATATAATAAACACTTTCCAAGCTATTATAGAAGAATCTGCAAAAAACTATCATCACATCATTAATTGCAATCATATTTCCGATTTAATTTCTTGCTAAATTACGTTGAAATACCTTTTCTACCCAAAAAAAAACAAAAGTTTCTGAAACAAAATATTTTTTATCGACGTCTTAAAGATTAGATGAACACCTAGCTTTTGCCCGAAGCATGCAATTACGATATAGTTCAAAAAACAAGGTCACTCGAAAGTATTGCATAGTATTCTGGCGGCGGCAAACCGATAAAAACAAATTATTTTATATACATACCTTTATAGGTTTATAGCGTTAAACGCAGCTGCTTCCAAGGCTTCTTCAATGGTAAGATAAATGCGCAGATGAATCCAAGATACCTACCACAAGAAACAGGCCCTGGAGTCAAAGTAATGAGATTTGTTAATTGACTTTCATAATTACGCCTTTCCTATCAATACGATCATTTTCATTCATCCAGTTCGAGTCGATATTATTTAAGTTTTTTTTTTCTTTAATCTTCGTCTTCAACGATCCAGACCATCAAATCTTAGACAAGCACGAAAGAGAAAAAAAAAAATATTTTTTTGAATTAAAAAGTATATGAACCCATGCCGAAGGAAACGATCTTGTACTGATCTACCCGAAATTTCGGTTGCCACAGGGCAACTTGAGACTTTCGACAGTGCGTTAGATTTATGAAATATATATATATATTTTTTTTTGTCAAGATTGCGACAAGATTTTCAGAAGATATGAATTCAAATCGGATCCTCATTGCTATAACGTATTGAATGATCGCGGTCATAGTGATCTTCTGAAAAATAAAAAATTGTCTTACGATTTTTTCTGACGCTTACGAAGATTACGCCAACTTCAAATCTCGGAATGAAACAATGAAACGCTTTAGTGCTGCCGCAAGGTACTGATCCGAAACAAAAACGATGTTCGAAAAAAAACAACGCCTATACCTACGTAATTGGCATACAAGGTGATACTGGAAGGACATATACCAATTGATCGATTGTTAGTCATTTGTGACGACAATATCGGGTGTTGGTTAAGATCAGTTTTCGATTAAAAGTATTTTTTGTCGAGAAATTATTAGATATTTTTTCATTGTGGATTTCTATTGAAGCCGATCAGTACTAGTCCTGGTGGAAAACAATTGATGGAATTAAGATAATTACTGTTGATATTAAAATTACAAGATCGTCATAATTTACAATTTGTACTTCACTTTATAATACCTATTCGATTGCACTATAATTTATAATAGTAAGTTAGTCGTAACACACCCAACATAATCCTTGAAAACTGCAATCATTCTTTAACATTTAATATAAAATTTATTAAGGTAGCGCGATCGAGAAGCTTTAGGAAAATAGCAATTGAAATAGAGATCGATTAAATATATGGTTTAGATATGAACGTCATACGTGTATATAATTGCACCAATTAAAAACCAGCTGGCATTATCCTATAATCGAATGCAGAAAACATAGCTTAACTTCTCTTATAAGTGATCTTCACATATCAAATGGTCTTAAAGCTATTTGATTAAGCTATGAAACGACCTTAGTATAAATTTAAATTTATTTGAAAGTGTTAGTTTCTCTTAAATTTCTGTTATTTATTTTAGCCTATCAGTTTTATTGATTTTATTCTTAAAGCTAACATGACAAATTACTATCGAATTATATGTGCATGTGTGTTAAATTATTCGAGTATATTTACTATTTAAAAATCTACAGTGGCGCTTGGATTTTTTTTCTTAGTCCATTCACATAATAATTCAAGATTATGTTCGTCAATAATAAGTCGGCTGGTTTTTTTCTCCAATCGAAATGTACTTATAAAAAGAGGCTTTAAATTTTTTTTACATTGTACTTCCATTACTTGAAAACCTTGACATTAACTCTTATTTTATGAGATTGAAATAATCGCCTAACATTGTCTAATTTGTAATGATAGTTAGTCGGTAATGTTATTTATCTACTTCGAAGCCAACAATATATTGTACTTAACCGCTGGCTATGTCATAATTTTTCCTTTTGATTGCAGAAGAGTCCGTGCCTAAATGCAAAAAACAACACCAAATCCAGCCAAGGCGGAAAATAAGTTTTATGAAAAACCAACAAACCAGCTGCAACATTACAGCAGCAGCATCATAACCCCAAGCTCTCAAATATATCTCCGCCCAAGCTCTTTATAATGCGATAATTTGGCCGAACAATGCAATCAAGCTGTATCTGAAAAAAAAAGAAGAAGAAACTGTTTTTTGTATGAATTCATACCCACCACAACCAAGGCCACAATAACCAGCCCATTCTGCACAATTTCGGTCGACAATTTTACATTATGATATTGGCCTGTATCTTTTCCGTTCGTATAGCGTACGTACTCTCGCATAAAGTATCTACCTAAGTTGCAGAGTTGCTCAACTAAATTAGATTTAGTTTGCCGGGGTTCAGTGATTACAGAGTTAGTTGGCTGCCTCCACTTCCATTGTGTTCGACAATCGTTATGGCAAAGTGGTAATAACTAACTTCAATAATCGGCACAATAACAATAATAAACACTTTGGAAATATTTTAATGCCCTCATCGTGGCGGAAAAAGGCGAATGTTCCTATTAGCTCGGAGATGCAGCCTTACATCATAATGCATTCTGGCGTTTTTCTCTAAATTAGACGTTATAAATTATCGTTATTATGTTTAAGCAAGAAAGAGATGAAATTCTATCGTTAAGCTAAATGTGTACGAAGTAAATTAATTTTAATTGATTTTTTGAAATTCGGAAAATTGGATTTTTTTTTGTGACTTATGATGACTTATTTTTTCGTCAAGGTCAGGACGGGAATACTGAAAAAAAATCATTTCATCTATTTCAACATATCGATAAAGGAAAGAGTCAACAGGATCGTATTAGATCTATCGCATAGAGTACGTCGCATAAAAATATTCCTTACATGAATATGATGTACATTGACGGACGGACACCTGCCAGACTCATATTTGCCAAACTCAACATTTCACAGACTTAAATAGCTTCTCAAACTACATTAACAAGAGTTGCATAAGCCCGATTGCTATTTCCCAGACATACGTTGGCCAGACATCCATTAGCCAGACTTTCCTAAGCCAGATTTACATTTGCTAGATTTACAAGAGCCTGACAAAGTATTTGAAAGTCCCAGGCAATTACAAAAAAAAGACACAAGTTTTAAATTTTTTGCTGGAAGATCCTGGCCTGTGAACGAAAGATGTTGGGAGTTCCCGTGAACGTCAGTGGAACTAAATCAGTTCTGTGATTTTTTATAAAATGTAGTTGGAATATTTATTTTAAAATTAAAACATAATTTTTGTAAGTACTCTTCAAGGAAATTCAATTTTGGGAAAATGAAAAAAATTTGAAATTGGTTTTAAATTAGTTTGGTGAATGATTTTACAATGCATTTCCGGATTTCACACGGTGATGCTTTCGGTCTCTGCTGTCACTTTTATCAAAGTGATAGTTTGATAATGGTCTTAGCAGAGACCGAAACGTCATATTTAATGGAAAATAATAGTGAGAAACTCGGAAATATTTCCTTTTAATTATTATAAATTGATTTTAAATTAATAAACAGTGAATAATGAATTCTTCGATAGCTTTTCATTAAATTTAATTTTTTTAATGCCGGGTTATCAATTTTACACGGTGGCGACTAACAGACGAGGAGTCAAATTACACATGCATGGGTTCTTTTACGAAAAATTTGACAACAAGTCAAGCGAAACTTTATTATTCTTGGGACAAGTTGAGGATACGTGGGAAGTCAATATGTAGGTTAGGGTGGATAGTGAAGACTAAGTAAATGAGGGTTCTAAGGCAGGGCTTTTGTCAATTGATGCAGTATAACTTCGTTTGTCTTGAAAGGTGTTCATAGAAAATTTCAAGTTCGTAGTTTCTAAGTCATTGGTTATTAGTTGTTTGATTGAAATTAGTCGAAATCGCATTTTTGTTTAGGAAGTGGTGGAAGGCAAGAGGAATCTCAAAACTTTTGATTCAACTTTGTTTTTGATATATTTAAAAGCGTATCTTCATTATTTGAAGTTGATACCTTTAATTCATTTCTTAAAAATGTTCGAAAAATTATTTTTGTTTTTTGAAATGCTTCCCATTTTCCTCCACTACTACGATAGCCAAATTATATATTTTTTTCTCGCATTTTCTCGCATACATATTCCAAGTTTCAATTAGCTTAATAGATAAATTAGCTTAATAGATTGTCAATATTCTAATTTTTAAGTATGTTTACTTGCACCCGCCTAAAATTATTGGCCTCATTTTTATTTCGTTATAGTGGATGCTAAAATAAGAATATTTTGTGTTATGTATTACCGATGGATGCTAAAATTAATTTTTTTTTCTTTTTTTTCTCTTGAATGTCGAGTTTTGGCTTCCTATCTGCGTTCTTCGTGGAGATATTAGCAAAAGTAATTTTTAACTCATTTCGTCCACCTGGCTTACCATACCACCTGACGCTCTATACAATTTGGGTTATGGAACTCACTTACAAAAATCAACACTCCACCCAAAAATTAACTTCCTGTCTTCAACGATTTCGGAAATATGAGTCCATGTGTACAGCGGACGGCAGTCGAATGGACGGATTTGTTAGCAAGAAGTTTCACAAGAAACTCACCTCTACCAACTTCTGGCCAGTCTTCCCCACCCTGTTTGCAACTAGTCTTACAGAAATTAAAATAAACAAGTCTGATGGTCCTGATGGTATCCCCCCTCCTCCATCGCCCTTAAAAAAATGTTCTCTGTTCAAGCCTCTTCGCAATCTTTCGATTTATCTTACACTTCTGGGTAGCGAACGTTTAGCCAATCCCCAAGGAAGGAAGCAAAGCGAACCCCGGCAACAAGCGCCCGACAGCCTCGAAAGAAATGGAAACTGGTGCCAATCGTTCAATTGTCGAATATTTACAGGACAATCATCTTATCGACGATCGCCAATACGGATTCCGATTGGGAAGGGCTACGGGAAACTTCTTAGTCTACCTGATCGAGCGTTCGAATTCCTGTATCTATATGTATGGCGAAGGTCAAATCCTTGAAATAGACATCGGAAACGCTTTAACAGAGCTTAGTATGATTCTCATTTAGTGACAGCTATCGGCTTAAATGATTCCCTTGTCCAGTAGATTACGAGTTTCCTTTCTGACCGCACTATACGAGTTGTACTAGATTTCATCTTCTTCCTATCCAACCGATTCCGGCAACCCCCAATGTTCAGTTTTATCTCCTACTCTGTTTCTTGTATTCATCAACGAGCTTTTATCGTCAAGTCTCAATCCAATTCCCAGTTTTGCAGATGACAGTACTCTTGATATGGTCTACGAACTTAACTCTCTTACGGTTTCTGTAGCTTCAAATTGCAGCGAGTGTTTTGGTTCGCTGACCTCACATAACATAGTCCTGTAATCTACCCATACCATAAGTGCGAAATTCCGGCGTCATCTTCCAATGTATCCTTTGGTAGAGTACACATTTTTGTTCTTCGGAAGATTTTACTCTACTACCTTTGCATGAAAATTAATAAACACCTTAATTGGAACCAACACATCTTTGAAAGTGCTCTTGATGCCTCCAAACACTTAAGTATTCTACATGAATTTAACAAATATTTTACACCCTACGATATTGCTACCAAAAGCATAAATTCTTTTTTTTTACAGAATGACCTGTGTTATAGGTAATTTCGGCCTTCATGTGCAATGTACAAACACAGTCATAGAGAGAAGGAATGGGATTAGGAAGTTAGAGGAAGAGGAGTGAGAACGACCGTAACGAGCGGAGAATCTGGAATATTTTTCAGTTGTACTGGCGAATTGACAAATATTTGCAGAAGTTATGGGGGAATGAATGATAGAAAGCGAACAAAAACCATCTACTGAGTATCTAGGAGTCTGGAGTGGGAATCGAAACCACGACCTATTGACTGAGAAGCAAGCACGCTGCCCACTACGCCATGGAAGCCTCTAATTTGACCTCGTTTAGAGTACAATTCCCATATTTGGGCTTCTTCTTCTTCAATGGCGCTACAGCCCAAATCGGGCCTTGGCCTCCTGACCTTCAGGTTCCCTAACATTTTCATTATTTATTGCGGAAGAGTTGTTAGCTCTTCGCACAACCCCTATCTACGAATTTTTCATTTTCGTAGATTGAGGTAACCAAGGTATATTCAAGCAGGTAGTGTGCTGGAATTATGCGTCGACTGGGATTTGAACTCACGACCTTTGCATTATAAACCAAACACGCTACCTACTAGACTACACCCTAGCTCCATATTTGGGCTGGGAGACTCAAAAGCCATCTTGGGTGGCTCAAACGTATTCGAAAAGAGTCACGAGGCTTGCATCGCAATCTCGCGAAATAATGTCCCCGGGCTACAGGCAATTTCGGCCTTTATGTATAATACACAAACACAGTCAGAGGAATGGGATTAGGAAGGTAGGGGAAGGGAGTGAGAACGACCGTAACGAGTGGAGAAGCTGGTATATTTTTCAGTTGTTCTGGTTTCTACTATTTGCAGATGTTATGGGGGACTGAATGACAGAAAGTGAACAGTATATATATCATCTAAAAGAGGAACTGCTTCACTGTTATACCATTTGCTCATATTATTTCGAATATTTTTTCATTGCCAGTAGCAACTGAAATAAACTGTCAACAAATCGGGTGCAACTTTATTATTTTTGGGATAAGTTGAAGATGCATGGAAAGTCAATATGCAAGTTAGAGTGGTAAAGGAAGAGTAAGTGGAATCCCCTTTCACAAGTGGAACCCCTATTCACATACCCTTTAACATGTCAATTTAACACTTAATTGCGAATACGGTTAATAGCTCCAGCACATGTAATCAATATTTCATTCGTTTATGCAAGTTTGGGTTTTTATGAGGGAGGATATTAAGGGTGGGTGGTTGTCAATAATTTTTCAATTGATTGCTTCAATTACGTCTAACATTCTCGGCATAGAATGTAAGTTTCATATACGAAGTTGCTTAGAATTTTCATAAAATTTCATTCACGAAACCAATCCTGGGGTGGTAGAGGAGGTAAGGGAAATGTAAGACTTGTGATGCAGTTTTATTTCATTTCTCTTGTAAGGTGCACAAAATTTCAAGTTCGTGGCTTTTAATTTGTTGGTTAGCAGTTATTTTATTGAAATTGGTCGAAATCATACTTTTGTATGGGAGGGGGTAGAACGGCAAGTGTGATCTCAAAAATTTTGAGGCAGTCCCGTTTCAACTATTTTCAAAAGATTTTGTGCAAAATTACAAATTGATAGCTTTTACTAATTAGGTTTTGCACCCCAATGGATAAACAAATTAAATTATTTGTAAAAGTTGTCCCACAAACTTCTCTATACGTGTGTTGATTTTTAGCTTCCTAGCTGTAACCATGGTTGAGATATTTGAATTCGTATTTTTCGTTTTAAGCGCTCACATCACAGTGTTTTCACTAAATAGTATAAACCACAATGCTTCAAGAGTAAGGTCCACTGACACCTTCGTCTTTCGCCACCCAAACTTCTTGAATGTCCATTTTAATTCTCCCCTATTCCTATTCTGACTCAACTGTGCATTGCCTTTAAGAGTGCTCCCTAAATTGATATCGGTGCCCTACGGAAACTTGATTCGAATATATTAAAGCGCGCTAGGGGTCGCTGGATTTTAAGTAAAAAAAATCTAGTTCGCTTTTAAATTAAAAACATGCGATACTCTAGATGAGAATATTATTTTAAGAAATTTTGTAGGGGAAGTGGTAGAGGGGGTGACAACATTGAACTAATTTTTTCACATCACGCTAAGGGTGCTATCAAAATGTTTTCCACAAAATTTAGGATTTAATGGGTACTGAGAAAATGAGTGTAACGGATGTAGTGAAATTGTACAGTTTGTATGGGAGGTGGTAAAAAGAGTGTGGAGTTATTAATGACTTTTTTAGAAATAACTGTAAACACCATTTAATTGACATATTTTAAATTTCAGATCAATAGCATTCATACTTTTCAGGAAAATCGACTTTTTGGGAAGTTGTTGAATTGTGTCAGATTGTATGGGAGGGGGTAGAGCGAGTGAAGCTAATCGCCTAATTTTTTTGTCTTACTAATAATTCTAAATAAATATTTTTTGCATAATTTCAGCTCGATAAATTTCATACGTACTGAGTAAATTGGTTTATAGTATATCATGAAAAAATGCAGTTTGTATGGAAGGGGATGAAAGAAAGGGGAGGGCTCAAATAATTTTTATACAGTAAATTAGTATTATTATAAAAGTAATATATACCAAATATCAGATCAATAGCTTTCATACTTTTTGAAAAAATCAGTTTATTGTCGAATTGCAAAATTGTGTCATTTTGTATGGGAGGGGGTAGAAGGGGTAAAGCTAATCGTCTAATTTTTTTGGTTTTACTAATAATTCTAACTAAATATTTAGAGCGCAATTGCAAACCGATAAATTGTAGACGCACTGAGTAAATTGGCTTAGAGCATTTCATGAAAAAGTGCAGTTTGTATGGGAGGTGATGGAAGAAAGGGGAGAACACAAATAATTTTTAAGCAGTAGAATTAAATCATCATAAAACTATAATGTACCAAATTTTAAATCGTTAGTATTTATACTTTTTGAGAAAAGCCGTTTATTGGCAGATTGCGTAATTGTGCCATTTTGTATAGGAGGGGGTAGAAGGGGTGGAGGGATTTGACCCATTCACGAACGTGTTCTTACTTTTTTTGTTAAAAACGACGTGTACAAAATTTTAACTTTTTAGCTCAACGCGTTCTCAATCTAAAGAGCGCATGGACGAACAGACGGACGGACATCCAGTTTTGAGATTTTCGAGTGATAATATTAACTTCTGTATCATTCATTTTTTTCTCCAAGCCTCATTTCTTGGCGTTACAAGGTTTGTGGCAAACTTATAATACTCTCAGATTTCATCTAGAGGATAATAACACGAACTTTATTTACCTAACGTAAATTACTTTAACACGTTTTGTTCACTATATCCCCTTAATCTTAGCGCTGTTGATCACACGACTTAATCGCTTTCTCAACTTCGACTCTTTTATATACTTCCGAATTTCGAAATTTCACTTTCCAATCTCCGTCTGACTGTTCGTCAAAAATAATCACCCTTTTTATATCGTTCTTATCGGTCGCAGTTTCAATGAATTATTTCCCTTTCGGCAGTTGTCGATGAGATATACATTGTGATCATAAGTACAGGCAATTTGTAATTAAAATTAGTATATATATATATATATTTCAAATTTTTTTTTCAGTAAGCAGTTAGGACTGTCCTTAATTATTATCCCAAAAATTAGTGCGTGTTTGTTTGCAACAGCTGGTTGAATGGGTACACCACAGTAGTTTTCGACGATTTCTGCTTTATGTCCTCGATCGACTGAAAACGGGTTCCACGGAGTGGTAATTTCAGTTTCGCGGAAAGAAAAAAGTCACACTGGGCCAAATCTGGTGAATACGGTGGTTGATTGAAGCAATTTGTTGCTTTTTTGGCCTCAAATTCGGTCATAATTGAGTCTCAATGCGATGGCGCATTTTGATCGTGAAAAATCCATGAATTCTCCTTCCATAACTCCGGCAGTTTTTTTACTCGATGAGCAACTGGGGCTAACATGTTACAATATTTTATAAGCTGACTTACTTTTTTTTTAAGGAACCGAACACAACTTCTGGGGTCACCCTATAATGCTATGCACAGCTGTGTCGTTATAAAAATTGGAGAAAAAAAAAAAGTTAGATCAGTTTAATTTAGGTGGAGAAAGACGAAAGTGATGGTGTACATTGCCTTTGAAGCACTCGATGTTGAACTCGTCGGGAAACACTTTGGATGGTAATGTGTTCCAAAGTCTTGCTGTTAGGGAAATGAATTACTGCCTATATTTCACTGTATGAGAAGGCAAGGGTTTAACGGTGTACTCGTGTGAGCGTTCAGCTTGAAGAGTATCTCGGGGAAAATTATAGAGTGTGCTTAGTTCCGCACTGCATTTACCATGGAAGTAGCGATAGTAAATGCTGAGTACTCCGACATTTCTGTGATGCTCGAGAGAATCGATAGAAGACGTGATGGTTTCGTCTCCAATCAGTCGGAACGCATGTTTTTGAATACGGTCGAGCAACGCGAGGTGTGATTTGGGTGCTCCTACCCAAACATGCGAATTGTACTCTAAACATGGTCTAATGTATGCCTTATAGATGGTTGCGAGGTCGTTCGGCATGAAATACTTTTTGCACTTTCGGAGAACACTTAGACGTTTAGAAACGTCGAGGGCAACATCAAAGATGTGCTGAGCCCAATTCAGGTGAACATTAATTTTAACGCCAAGAAGTGTGAAGTTATCCGAGGTACAAAGTTGTGTGGCACCAAAGGTTACATTTTGTGATAATAAAGGAACATCAGGTTTGAGGGAGAGATGACAGGCCTGTGTTTTAGAGGCGTTGAGCTTTACTCTATTGTTCCTGCCCCATTCCAGGACTATGCTGAGGTCCGAGTTCAGCGATCGGAACAACTCCATGCGATTGGAAGCAATAGAATACTTGTGTGATTCCGCAGCAGAGTTAAATTCATGGGTGCTATCTAAAGTACTGTCATCCGCAAAACTATGGATTGGATTGAGAATGGACGACAGAAGCTCGTTGATGAAAACTAAGAAAAGAGTTGGAGATAAAACAGAGCCTTGAGGGACGCCGGAATCTATTGGCAAAGAGGAAGAGTAGCACCATCTAGTACTACTCGTATAGTGCGTTCAGAAAGTAAACTCTCAATCCATTGAACAAGGGACTTACTTGTGCGTTTTGCGTATAATTGCCCCAATTATAAAGTTTCCGGGAACCTAAAGATTACCGCGACATCACTCAATTGGTGCGCAATGTTGATTTTTCAAATATTTTAATTTATATTTTAGGCATATTCGCTTAGGTAGAGGTTAAGTTGGGAGTTAGGCGCAATGCACAGTGTACAACAGTTTCTATTTCTGTAATGAGACGGACGTAGCTAATAAGACTCCCTTCAATTTCCGTGACAATATTCAAAGTCATAGGCACTGGAGGAGCTAATGTTACTGCGTTGCAGTTTCTAGCGAGCCTCAAGATTACAACAATGATTTCCCTTGTTCAAAATCTATCTATGAAATTTTATTACTGTTAGTGCAATGGATTTGACGCTATTTTTCTTAGAATAATCGTTATTTTCGATTTCTTATTCAAACTTATCTACAGGTATCCACTTCTTCTGATATTTGGGTTACACGGGAGGAGATTTTATTACATGATGATAAAATCTTGAGAACCAGAAAGGACGGCTTAAAAGATATTTTCCACTGGTGAAATATCGATTGACGTACACGAACACGTTATGTTTGAACTAACAGATTTTCGATGTGATGACGGTTGACATTATTTCGGACGCACTTTAAGCAATGTACATAGCTCTATGTATCTATATTGCTGCATGCAATCACTGCATTGATTCGATCTTAAACTTTAATTAGCATATCTCTAACTAGCATCCAAGTAATATTTTTATCACTTCTAGACTTGATCGTTATAATTTTTTTTCTCCACCGATCTACACATAAAGTGCCAATTGCTGTCAATTTAATGGAACGGCATTGCCCCAATCGATCGCGCCATTCGAATAACCTCTGCGCGCGATCATTGAACATAGTTAAGCTCCTAATTCAACTGCAACATTTTGATTATAGACTTTTTGATGGTCTCTGTGTGTGTGTGTTACTTTTATTTGGCGGATTTCGTTCGAAATTTTCATTTTTCTTGCGGTTGCCTTGCGATCGATCGTCGATATTTTCAGCGGAAAAAACGAGGTGGAAAAGCGCATAGCTGGGTTGTATCGTATATTGTAGGTAAGCTCTCGTAATAGACGATCGCGCGACGGGGCCAACATGAGTGGAAAATGCTCGACACTGGCAAACCTCGTAATGTGCAGCACGCGCGAAATTCGTGACAGGGCGTACGTCCAACAATAAATCTTCGCCGAGATATTTAAATGTGGTGCAGTATGTCCTAGGCGTTTGCCGTAACTGCAGGTAAGGCGACGGACTTGGAAAATTGTGTACATCGACGGACGGGATTGCACTATCGCAGTAACTAACTAACTTGCATAAATAAAAGATATATTTCGTATTTTGGTATAAAGTGTCTTCGATATATTGCCAAGGTGTTAATTGGAAAAGATTGTAAATGTTTAGCCATTACGGGGCGTCTGAAGTTGTATTGATGAAACCAAACACAGTTTCGTAATATGACGGAAGATAGCAGGGCTACCTCCTGGTATAAAATTTCTCAGAATTTTATATCAATGTTGCTATTATTATCGATTTCTTCTCGGATATGAATACGAAGAAGACAAACTCAACGCAGCGACTACTACCTTATATGCAATAACTCTTCTACATGTCAGCTAAGGTTAACCTTAAGATATTTCCCTCCAAGACTTCTGTTGACTTCTGATCGATATGAAAATTTCTTAACAATCCTATCGCCGTCCATCTTCTGTTCTTGAGACTCACGAAACACGACTTCAAGGTACTTAAAGATGATGATGGTAGAGCTGAATGAGGCATGATATCGATTGCAAAATCGCTTGGGTGGCACGAGCGGATCGGATCTCGGCTCACTTACCGACTGACTCAATAAATTTTTGACCGATCTTGTCGATTTTTTTTTTCCTTCTTTTTCTTCTAAGTTCCAACATGATCTCACCTCTGTATCGCATGCCGCCTTCAAATTTTCTTAGACATTCAAGATCGAATTCGGGATGGTCAGTTTCATATTGTTAGGGCTTTAACTTAAATTTACTTTACCGACAAATTGATTTGGGTGAAGGTCGAATCTGAATAGTTTAATTTTTATATTTAAACGAAGAATAAAAAAAATTGAATTTTTATTACCCAAGAAATCTTTATGGAGCGAAACCTGACTTTGACAGGTTGCAATTATGTAAGATTTCTAGTTTTACTTTGGCATTTTTTTTTTGGGCAGTTATCGACTTGGAAAAAAATTATATTTCCTATTCATGTAGCTTTTTGTAAATCGATGGCCAGATTACATTACAAGTTCGATCATTTTTCTCTTTTTTAAATGACGATAAATGGAATAAATGATTTCCGATTTTGATTTGCTTAGGATTTTTTTTTGCGATCAATTAGCTAAATGTTAAGTTAGAAAATCGTCGGTAACATACAAATAAATCAAATAATATTCAAATCTATTGAATACTATGGATGACAGCAGTTTAGTCGCTTCTTCTTTGTAGAAAAAAAATTCGTAACCAAAGGTGTCATATTTATAACGTCTAACTTTTTGAAGTGTGACATGAATGCTAGCGAAAGTTGTCCTTTCGGATTTGGCAAATCTGTTTCATATAGTTTCGATTGCATAAATACAATGTAAAGAGAGAGGTTAATAAATGATATGTATGTGCAAGGATTTAAATGAATTTCCTTGGGTCAATTTTACTAGGAAATTAATAAGATAAGCGTATTCATTTTGTTTGTCCAATTGGCATTAAGAATAAGTAGATAAATAGTGATCTTTCGCGACGAGATGAAATCTTTTAATTCTAGTCCTTTAACAAAAAAATGCAAGAAAGTAGGTTTTGCTGTTTGTGTGTCTCGATGATAACTCGAGTACATCTCAACAGAAAAGATTCGCAGTGGTAACTGAAGATCGGACATACTGCCGGACCAATCGGTATTGTTTTCTGGAATGATCGTAAACCGAAATCGCAATTTATTAGAATTTAACTAAGAAAAATACCATATTTTTTTATCAAAAAATTGTTTACGATAAAGTTTTAGCTTAAATAATTTTGTTTTGACGAATGGCTAAGGAAATAAATGAATTTTTTATTTTAATTTTATTAATATTCTATTTTGCATAGCTCTCAAGCAAAACAGATAAAATTTTCAGTTATTCAAAAGCAGAAGAGAAATGAGAAATGATTTTAATATACCGGAAAATATGTCATCTCAAATTCTTTCGAATAGTGAATAGAGACATGGGAGGTGGCGAAAGCAGGTTTGTATTTATCGTATCTGACACCGAACATGGCATGCAAAATGTTGTTTGCTGAATTTAAAGTTTTTAGTTTACATTATTTTTAAAGAAATTGGACATAGTTTTCCTGAAATTGGGGTATTTGTATGGGAGGTGGTAGAGGAAGTGAAACGTCTAAGATGATTTTAAAACTGCTTATCGTCATCCTTACCATCATGCTTTGATTCAGTTTCAAAGTCGATAGCTCTCATATACTTGAAGGAGAAATGCTTTTCTTGAATTTATAATGCAGATATTTGTATGGGAGGTGGTAAAAGGAGTGAAGCGGAGCTTATAATTTTTTCTAACACTTATTTAAATTATTAAGAAACAAATTCTGACAAAATTTGAAGTTTGTACTTTTTCTAGTTTGAATGGAAATCGATAAAATACATTTAACAAAAATTATGCATTTGGATGAAAGGGGGTAGAAGGAGTGTACGGATCAAAATAAATTTTTTTCGCATTATTAATATTTATATTTGTAAACTTTGTACAAAATATCACGTTGATAGCTTAAACAGTTTCGAAGAAAAATAATTTAATTTAATTTTCAAAATTTCGTGAAATTTGTATGGGAGGGGGTAGAAGGAGTGAGGTGAAGTTAATAATTATTTTTAAAATAAATTTCAATTATAGTAGAATTAATTTTGACAAAATTTCGTGTTTTTAGCTTTACTAGTTTCAATGAAAATCGAAAATATGTATTTTTCAAAATTGTTCATTTGTATGGGAGGGGGTAGAAAGAGTGAGGGGATCGGGTCAATATTCCGAGATATTAATAAAATCTATATCATAATACTTTGACCTAAATTTCAAGTCGATAGCTTAAAAAGCTTCAAAGAAAAATCAATTTCTTATTATTTCGAAATTTCATGAAATTTGTGTGGGGGGGGGGGGGGGTAGGAGGAGTGGGGGATGTAGCCCATTCACGAACTTAAAGCTACCTTTTTGCTAAAAATGACACATAAAATTTTTTTTGCACTATACCTCAAAGCTGTGGACAGGCGCACAGACGGACAGACGGACAGACAGACGGACAGACGGTCACTCGGAATCGAGGTTTTTAAGCGACAACAAATATTTCTGTACCCTTGGCGGCTCTGTGCGAGCGTTATTTCTTAGCGTTACAAACGGTAAGGCAAACACAATATACCCTCAGATTTCATCTAGAGTATAAAAATAGTGAAGACAAGAATTCAAACATAAAAGACTACAGGTTCAACTCTATTTTTAAAGATGAGAAAAGAAGTAGTTAAAGATCCAGATTGAAGTTGATCGTAGTTCCATTGCTTACTCAGTTAATAACAGCAAACTTGGTTGTCGTACGGTGGGAAAAATCAATGTGCATTATTTGTAATTTTAAAATAATTAAATAAATAATAGCGATACTGTCTTAAGGACTGAACTGTCGAGAGATTAAATGAGATCAAAGTGGGTAATCTTAACGAGAACTTTTCAATATTGAAAAAAATATCATTGCTGAAACACAAACCAGGCAAAGAAAACATCTCTGACTGGAGGTTCGATCAGTCAATTTAAACAGTGTGAATAGCTAAAGACAAAGAAACTTTGCGGGACACCATTGTTAGGCAGAAACTTAGCCGATGTGAGTTTTGCTCGTGCGTACATTCTTTTGATATACACAAAGAAAAAATATTAATGTCAATCAAAACCAGAACCAAACCATTAAAAGCCATCAACTTGAAATTTTTTACAAACACTTTTAAGCATATTTCAAGTAAAAATGCGTCACAAGTTTGGGAATCCAGTATTAAATATTGGCAACAGCCTTGCGTAGTACCCCCATTCACGTAATCATTCCAATCCACCCTTACCTAATAATAAAGTTGCGCCCCACTTGTTAGCAGATTTTTTCGTGGTACGATTAATTTTTTTGAGATTGATAAATATGAAAGTCTATTCCAATAGATTCTATGCTTTTGGTTAACCCACTTTCTAAGTGGAAGGTTAGAGTATCCTTTTGGTTTTCCGCAGAATGACTCTGTTTCAATAAAATTTGTTTCTGCTCCGTTTTTGTCAAGGTGATCTGCCTCTTCATCTCCCTCAATCCCCATAATACAAATTGTCGAATGGACGAATCGTTGTAGATAAGTGATCGTGAATTATTATATTTTGGTAAGGAGTACCAGGGAATATCATAGCCTACGTGATATCTGCAAAAACCGAATAACACTCACTGAAATTTAAAACCAAAACCTCTCCCAACGAATCCTACCGTCCGTCTCCAAGAAGGTCGCTCATTCACCCAGGCACCACTCGCGACCCGATCGCCTTCTAGGCAATATATTACGTGAAAGAGCATACACAGAAGTACCCAGCGCGTTAACTGGGTCTACTATCAAATGTAGGGCTGGTCCTCCAGGTTGGGTGTTGGGCAAAGTCTTAACAACTGATCTTATAAAAATCAGACTTGTTTCGAAATCTAAACAGGATACCTAGGATCAATTTGGGCTGTAGCACAATCGTAAATAAATAAGCAAGGATTGAAAACATATCAAGAAATTTTTTAAATCTGGTCGAAAATAACGAAATAATTTAGAATTAAAATCGAAGTGAAAAGTAAATTGAAAATTTTTATGATTGATTAATTTTTTAACTGGATATTGGAAAATGCAAAAAAAAAGTTATAGCATTTTACCAGCAGCTTTCGAAGTATTTGATTTTGTCGAATGTCGTCTGGAAATACGCGTAGGTTAAAATAATCTCCAGTTACAAATACTTGAAAAATGTATTTAAAATGAGTTGAAAAAACATAACAGGGCTACGATTGCGCGTAAAGCGCAATCTTACGATACTCTAGATGAAATAGAATTTTTTGTGATCCCAAGAAATTTCGCATGGGAAGTATTAGAAGGGATGACAGCATTGAACTAATTTTTCCCCATCATGCTAAAGTAGCTATAAAAATGTTTTGTACAAAATGCTTACTCCAAAAATTGAATGGGAACTGAAAAAATTAGTGAGTTAGATTTAGTGAAAATGTGCAGTTTGTATGGGAGGTGGTAGAAAGAGTGGGGCGATTAGAGTGATTTTTTTCAGAAATAACTAGGAATATTGTAAAATTGACATCCCTGAAATTTCAGACTAGTGCCATTTATACTTTTCAAGAAAATCGATTTTTTGTGAAGTTGTGAAACTGTGTCATATTGTATGGGAGGGGGTAGAAGCAGTGAAGGTAATCAAATATTTTTTTCTGACCTTAGTGCTAATACTAATTAAGTATTTATTACAAAATATGAGCTCAATAAATGTTATATGTTCTGAGAAAATCGTCTTAGAGCATTTCATGAAAAAGTGTAGTTTGTATGGGAGGGGGTGGAAGGAGAGGGAGGAAGCAAATAATTTTTCTACTGTAGATTAAAATTACTATGAAAATAACATATCCGAAAATTCAGATTAATAGCTTTTATACTTTTCGAGTAAATCCGTTTATTGTCAAATTACGAAATTGTGTCATTTTGTATGGGAGGGGGTAGAAGGGGTGAAGCTAATAGTCTAAATTTTTTTGGGCTTACTAACAATTTCAAATAAATATTTGGTGCACAATTTCAGCTCTCTAAATTGTATACGCAATGAGTAAATTGGCTTAGAGTAATTCATGACAAGTACAGTTTGTATGGGAGGTGGTAGAAGGAGGGAGAGGATACGCATAATTTTCGTACGGTAGATTGATATTATCATAAAAGTAACATATTCCAAATTTCAGGCCAATAGCTTTTATACTTTTCGTGCAAATCCGTTTATTGTCAAATTGCGCAATTGTGTCATTTTGTATGGGAGGGGGTAGAAGGGGTGGAGCGATTTGGCCCGTTCACGAACTTGACCTTACTTTTTTGTCAAAAACGACGTGTACAAAATTTGAACTATCTAGCTCAACGCGTTCTCAAGCTAGAGCGCGCACAGACGGACGGACGGACGGACGGACGGACATCCGGTTTTGAGATTTTTTAGTGATAATATTAATTTCTGTATTCATCATTTTTTTCTCCGAGCCTTATTTCTTGGCGTTACAAACTTTAGAGCAAACTTATAATACTCTCAGATTTCATCTAGAGTATAAAGATAAATGAATTTGTATGATCGGACTAGACTTAGCAGTGTTAATACCATATGCCTCGAAATATACGCAAAGTAGTCATTTTCATTGAAAGTAGGAACTCTCACTGTACGAAAATTAACCTGACTTTCAAGAGGCGTGACTTCCATCTTATAATAAATAGGTGAGTACAATGGGCCCAATTCGATAGTCCCAGTGCATAGTGGTTCTATGGAACCACCCTCTTACAACCTAAACCTCAACTTAAACCTTACTTTCAGTATATTTGCATCAGAAGTATTGCAAAATCGGTTAATGTGTCCAAACTTTTAATTCTTTAAATTTTTCTGGAATTCGAGTTGGAAAAAACCAGAACCTAAAAAAGTCCTATGTGCTGCCCTCTTCTTGAGGTCCAACATTAAAAATTTAGGGCAAAATATTGCCGTAATCTATTCTTGAATGAATTTCCAAATGGAGTACTTAATAGCTATTTTCTACATACTTATAAATAATGATGAACTAATTTTTATTTGTTTATTATTAAAATCGACAATACTGACAAATTGTATCTTTATACCAATTGTGGCGCTACATGAAACTCTTGAAGGTTTTCCAGAAATGAGTTAGATATTAAAACTATTATGTAAACAAAAATGTAAGTCAATTGTTTCCTTAACAATAAACAAACCCAACCAACTCATCTTATATTGTTTATGGTTTTAACTAAAACTCTTAAAATGACTTTTATTTCTCATTAGCATTTTTATTGCGACCATAAAAATAAGTTCATTGCCGAAATAAAACTGAAACAATTCTTTGCAAAAAAAAATGGAACAATGCATTCAAGGTCGACCAAAAACAAATAAAAAAAAAGGTTTTCATTTTTGTTAAATAATTTCGTACATTTTAGTGGGTAGGTAATAATTTTTGTTCCCAAACTTTATACAGATTCTATATCAATAAAATGTGTATACGAAAGCGTTTTATCGAATATAATAAAATTATTGTTAAACTATAAAAAATGATAGAGCCAAATAAGTCAAAATGAGTATTCTCCATTGTTTTTTTACATGTGCATTATTTATTCTTTGCAGTCGAGTAGACGAATAAACAAGTCTTGGCAACAGTTAAAGGCCGATGCTCAGGATCGCGCCTTTTTGAAGAGAGTTGTTACTGCATTATGCCCCTATAGGGGGTCTTGAATTTGATTGACTGATTCGAGTAAATAGCTACTAAAAATAAAGTAAAATAAAAAGTACCGAAAACCTTCTCAATTTTGATGCTCTATGGAAGATTGACTTAGCTACGTACACGCGTTACATAATTTTCGTGCTATAAGCGCATGCGTTGTGGAAGAAAAGCGCATGTATTAAGTTGTACGACACACATGCAACAAACACTTTAAGTGTGCACGTGTCGCTTCAGTCACATAATCTGGTCGTTTGTGCGGGAGTTTCTGCAGCGTACGTAATTTTAAGGAACGTACCGAAAAGAAAGGATAAACGAAACAGGAAGAAATTAAATTTTATGAGAATTGGCAACTAATGGAGATGAATTTTTTTAGAATGACTCGTATAGATTCCGACACTTGCCATAATTAATTTGGAAATTTTAATATATTGATTATTCTCCAAAGTTATTTAAGCTATCGACTTGAAAATTAGGTGAAACTTGATTTATATGAATATCATTAATGTCCAAACTATCATACCCCCCCCCCCCCATACAAACGCAAAATTTTAAAAATGCAATTCTTCGATTATCATTGAAACAAGCAAAGATCAAAAGACGAATTATTACCAGAATTATTTTTATTAAAGTTGCAATAAGTTTAAGAAAAATCATCAACTTTAAACTACTCCTTCTATCCCACATATACGAATTTCAAGAATTTCGAAATTTTAATTTATTATTATTTGTTTTAGACCATTGGATCGGAGTTCCTAAAATGTTGATAGCCAGAAGAGGAAAAAATCGATTGGCTCGTCTTTTGGTGAATAATGTTGCTTGGGTTTTTGCTACATTGGCTTTCATTTTTCATTTGTAGAAATATTCGTCGATTAGATCTAGTTGAGCTTGCATTGCATTAATTATTTGATCCGGGCATTTTGAGCGGGTTTAAATGGCCGTGTCGTCGGCGAAGATCGCTAATTCGCATTCGGTAGTTTTAGGTATATCAGCGGTATATAAATTATACAAAGTAGGACCCAGACATGATCCTTGGGATTGTTTGTGGGCTAGAAAGGAAATTTTTAGCTCTAACTTAAAATTCTCTACCTAATAGAAAGGACTGTATTAATCGACAAATGAGCGAGGAGAAGGAGAACTTCACAAGTTTAAATATGCGTTCGTTCTGCCAGACTCTCTCAAAGGCTTTTTCGACATCTTATAAAATAAAACCTGTTGATTGTCCTTTTTAACTCTGTAACGTTGGCTTAATGTTGAGTGTTGCGGATGCAATCCAAGTTGAAAATTTGGGATTAGCTTACATTTCTCTATATTTTCTTGGATGCGTTATAGAATGATTTTTTCGAATATTTGGCCTAGTAAGGGCAAGAGACTGATAGCACGATAATTTTTAGGGTTATTGCTGCTTTTCGGGGCATTGAAAGTGGGGTAACGATAGCTTTTATTCAGAATTAAGGGAAGTAGCCCAGCTTAAGACAGTTGTTATATATGAAATTTATATATACAATAACTGGCTTTGGTATGTATTTTAACATTAGCGTAGTAATGTTATCAATTCCGGGTACCTTTCACCTCCTCAGAGTCTTAATTATTTTTTTTTATATCACGGGACTTGCAGAGGTCTGCTGGTGTGATATTGATGGGAATGGATACTGAGAAAATTAGTGTATTGGTTTTAGCAAAACTGTGTAGAGCGAGGTCAGGTGGACAGGATCAGGAGAAGAACGAACCCCTAGTGGAAACACTATTCTGTACATTGGCCCTGAAAGTAAAGCCAAAAATAGCGTGGCGTTCGTCCTTACACCGAGAGCGAGAAACAGTCTCATTAGCTGGGAACCAACCTCGGATAGGAATATCGTCGTCAGGCTCAGCACCAGTGTCAGAAAGGTTACAATTCTGCAATGCTACGTACCAACTAATACCGCAACATCTGGTGACAAAGAGAAGTTTTATTGTCAACTGAGTGCCATCTTCAAACGTGTTCCAAGAGGTGATATTATTATCATCTCAAAAGATGTGAACGCCCAGGTTGGATCAGACAACACTGGACTAGAACACGTCATGGGGAGGCATGGTGACCCTTGGGTCGACGCGTCGCGACCTTGGATTAAGAGACCCGAAAACGGCGAATTATTTGTGGAGTTTTGTAGTACTCGGCAAATGGTCATCGGAAGGTCGCTTTTTCCACACAAGAGTCATCATAAAACATCTTGGGTTTCCCCTGACAGCTTAAAAAGGCTGTTAGATGCGACAAGATAAAGGCAATTGAAAATCTGGCAAACAAGGCAGAGTCTGCGGGTTACCTTGGGGATATGGGTTGACTATTCAAAATCATGAAACAGTTGACGAACAGGAATTTCACCGCCAGCCACTTGGTGAGAGATGTCAACGGAACTCTCCTTAATATGATTGAACACCAGTTGCAGCGATGGAAGGAATACTTCTCTGATATTTAGAACATCTTGTCAGAGGAAGATATCCCAGAAACAGAACAGCTACCAGACATCCAGCCGCAAGACACAGACACGGAGATAGTTTCCGTCATTCGGTCAATGACGGGAAGGAAAGCTCCAGATATAGACGGACCACCGAACTCCTCAAAGCGGACCCGGACATAACAGCCGATATACTCCTCCCACTCTTCACAAAGGTGTGGAATGAAGGAAGATATCCGACTGAATAGAAGGAAGGCGTCATTGTGAAAATTCCGAAGAAGGGCGACCTTCGGGATTGTGGCAATTGGCGTGGTATATGTCTACTTACTGCCGCATCACAAATTATGGCTAAGGATTAGTGATATCGTCGAGAGCACTCTCGAAGTTTATCAGGCTGGATTCCGTAAAGGGTCGTCTTGTACCGACCACAAAAATACCCTACGGATAATATTAGAGCAGTCAGCTGAAATGGGTTCGCCACTACATCTCATGTTTGTGAACTTCGAGAAGGCTTTCGACAGCGTTAAGCGAGATTACATATGGAATGCTTTACGTAGAAGAGGTATTCCAGATAAGGTTATAGCTATAATTAAAGAATCCTACGAAGATGCAGGGTGTCGCGTCTTGCATATAGAAGAGCTGTCCGAGAGCTTCCCTGTGCGAACGGGTCTCAGACAAGGCTACATATTATCACCAGCCCGGTTTCTGGTGCTAATAAATGACATCTTGAAAGCTGCACTGGAAGGTGGGAGTGTGTTTGCTTGCACGTAACCGTTCAGACTTAGAGTCGAATGTTTGCTCGTTGCATTCTAAATACTGAAAATAAATGTCCGTAAAACCTAGTAGATGCACATGGGTTCGAACGCAAGTACACCGATTGTTCTTAACCGACAGGATGTGGAAGATGTGCAAAATTTTTGCTATCTCGGAAGCATTGTCAGCATGGACGGCGGAGCCGAAAAGGATGTTGAGGGTCGGCTAAATGAAGCTCGTCAGGCCTTCGGCATCCTTTCCTTTTCTGGAGGTATCTCCCGTCGCACGAAGCTGCGAGGTTTTGACGCATGCGTCAAGTCCGTGTTGTTATATGGTTGTACTACGTGGAAAGTGACCGTTCGGCTTACCAAGAAACTACAGACTTTCGTAAACCAATGCCTCTGACGCATTTTAGGAATATTCTGGCCAGAAGTGATCTCCAACGATGAACTTTGGAGTACAACTCGACAGACTAAAATAGGTATTGAGATTCAAAGGCGGAAGTGGCAGTGGATCGGTCATACTTTGAGGAAACCAGAGCGAAACATCGCCAAACAAGCTCTGGATTATAATCCTCAAGGAAGACGTCGGGTTAGTCGACCATGTAACACATGGAAGCGAGCAGTTGAGCAGGAGGCCAGAGGAATAAACAAGTCCTGGCAACAGCTTAAAGCCGATGCTCAGGATCGCGCCTTGTGGAAGATGGTTGTTTCTGTCCTATGCCCCTATATGGGGTCTTAACAGGAATTTGATTGATTGATTGATTTACCTGAGGATGTCATTCAAAAGAATTAAAATTATATGCTCTGCATTTGCAGTGGGTGCAATAGGTGCACCAACCTCTTGACTAGCCTGAGAATCTTTTTTCGACATTTCTACATAAAAATTCGTGTAATTTAGTGATTCAATAAAAACATTTGCAATGTTTCACCTGTGTTCCTAAAAACGTTTTTCTGCAGTATTTTGTAGCTCTGCATTGCAGATTCTACTTACTTACGATGGCGCTACAGCCCAAAACGGAGATTGGCCTCCTAAATGCTTTGCCTTCATTCATCTCGGTTCAGTGACCGCGTCCTCCAGTTTGAAAATCTTAGCAGTGATTTACTGTCTGCGTCAATCGAATCCTCCCAGCACTTCCGTGGTTTTTCCGGCGGGTCTTTGTCCATTGACTTTCCCTTTTAGTGTGCTTTTGGGAATTCTTCCGTCATCCATCCGCTCCATATTATGTAGCTTAAGTTTTGTTTCTCTGTGTACGTTCTTGTTGCAGATTTTACACAAAGCCACAAATTTGTTCTTTGATTTAATTAACTGAAATTCAAGTTTTTCAAAATTCTGATTTTCAGGGCGTCCGGGAATATTGTTATACTCTAGATAAAATCTGACAGTATATTGTGTTTGCCTTACCGTTTGTAACGCTAAGAAATAATGCTCGCACAGAGCCGCCAAGGGTACAGAAATATTTTTTGTCGCTCAAAAACTTCGATTCCGAGTTGCTGTCTGTCCGTCTGTCCGTCTGTCTACAGCATAACTCTCGAACGCTTTGAACTATTGTACTAAAATTTGTTGTGTGTCATTTTTAGCAAAAAAGAAACTTTGAGTTCGTGAATGGGCCACATCCCACCACTCCTTCTACCCCCTCCCATATATAATATATAAATTTCACGAAATTCCGAAATTTTCAGAAATTGATTTTTCTTCGAAAATATTTAAGCTATCAATTTGAAATTTGGGTCAAAGTATTATGATATAGATGTCATTAATATGACGGAATATTGATCCGATCCCGTAACTCCTTCTACACCCTCCCATACAAATGGATAATTTTGAAAAATGCAGTTTTTCGATTTTCATTGAAACTAGCAAAGTTATAAAAACGAATTTTTGCCAAAATTAATTCTATTATAATTACAATCAGAATTGAAAATTATCAGCTTCACCTCACTCCTTCTACCCCCTCCCATACAAATTTAACGAAATTTTGAAATTCAAACTAAATTATTTTTCTTCGAATCTGTTAAAGCTATCAACTTGATATTTTGCATAAAGTATGAAAATAGAAATACCAATAACGAGAAAAAAATGTGTTTTGATCCGTACACTCCTTCTACCCCCTGCCATACAAATGTATAATTTTTGCTAAGTGCATTATATCGATATTTATTGAAACTAGAAAAAGTATAAACTTAAAATTTTGCCAGAATTTGTTTTTTAATAATTTCAATAAATGCTAAAAAAAATTGTCAGCTCCTCTTCACTCCTTCTACCCCCTCCCATACAAATATCTGTATTATAAATTCAAGAAAAGCATTTCTCCTTCGAATATATTAGAACTATCGAATTTGAAATTGAATCAAAGCGTGGTGATAAGGATGATGATAAGCAGTTTCAAAATCATCTTAAACGCTCCACTTCCTCTGCCACCTCCCATACAAATGCCTCAATTTCAGGAAAACTATGTCCAATTGAAAATAATGAAAGCTACAAACCTTAAATTCAGCACGAAATATTTTGCATAGCACATTAGGTGTCATATCCAAAAATTACAAACCTTCCTCCTCTCCTACCACCTCCCATACAAAAGTCACTATTAATTATTTAAAAGAACTGGAGGTGACATATTTTCCGGTACATTGAGCTGTTTCTCATTTCATCTAGAGTATCATATGATTGGTCTTTACGCCCAATCATAATTCTTTTATGTTTTTTCTATTGTTTTCCAAATTACGACAAAATTGTGATTTTGAGGATCGATCACGATCACACACTGACAACAATTTACTTTCTGACAGATTTCTCAAAGTCTACAATGTTGACGGCGTAGTCTACACTAAATTTGTTTGGCTACGCTATTGTATACTCGAAAGTGTAGACAATGAAAGTCGATGCGTGGAGGAACAACGCTGACTACCACATTTGAAATCTATAGGGTCGATATTAATTATTATTATTAGAGATCAGCGGGTCCAGTTTTCGTCATTCGAATCGCATTCATACTAAATAACAATTTATTGACAAAAGAAATTATTGAATTCCAGGCATACATGCGGCATTGTGCAAATGCACTTTAGCATTACGGCCTGACACCGCTGCACATAGAGAAAAACTCAATATATGACACATCTGCTAAGTGTTGCTCGTGCAATTCTCTGTTCATTCTTCAGCTGCAGCGAAACATTAACCGCAATCAGACGATGTCGGTATAAATTTGCTGGCGTCTAATAACTCGAACATTTTGCAACATCCACGCCACATCTCCATTGCCGCGATGGTCGATATCTGCGCGCTCCAGCTCCGTATATCCTAGCCTGGCATATACGTGGATAGCGGACGCTAGATGCACTCCATCCTATCTAATGGAGCCGCGGCGGTTGATGGCCGGGCTAAGGCATCGCGGTACGGTACCGCAGGCATGAAGCTGCAACAGCAGCAGCCGCCGCCACGGAGAGAACTGCTAGCAACAAAGAAATTCCTCCCAAAGACCCGATTTCGTAATCAGGCGAGTTGATAGCCTAAGAGCAGCATTACCGTGCACACGTAGTACACAACCTTGAGTACCGCTAGTCTTGTGGCGGCGACCACACCCGCGCACTCCATTACCTGAAACACTCAATAATCGACATCGTAGTGTGTTAGTGGATTATCGCGACAAAGAAATCTAGAGCCTCGCGGAGTCTTGGCTTAGCGCGGCCCGTTCTCCAATATAAACTGGAACTTTTCTTAGAGGCGATCGCGCGATGCTGGATGCCTTAGCTTGGGTGGTTACCTGGCGAGCACCTTCATACATCGCTATTTTTTCTTATCTGTTCATTTTTTTTTGCTTGTTACTCATACCGACCAACCATACCTACCTATATGAAATTTTGTTGTTGTTTTTCACTCAATCGATCGCACGGATTGAAAACTCAAATCTACAAGACACTGGCGATTTCTGTGCGCCAACTTTGCGCAGAGCACCACAAATTGCTACGGCGGAATTTTATAAGAAAAAGTGCTCCCATAAATCGAAAGTAAAATTGACAGGTTGCATAATACGCGCTCTGTGGTGGTGTGATGCGGTTCTTTTTTTATCCTCGAACGGAGCGAGAAAAAAAAACGGTGTTCTGGCACGACGCGTTCTAGAACAACTCCGGGCTAGCTGGGGCAGACTAGTTTTGGTCGCGGCGTGGTTTCTTGACACACATAAGACGAACACTAACGTTTCGATGGAAGGACCGAACTCAAATCACCAACCTAATTTTAATTCATTTTTTTCACCACTTTTTTTTTCTTATACTCTTGATGTTGATTACCGAAATATGTGCACGATTTCTTCGCTTACCGTTACATCAAGATAAACAGGTACAACTCTAATAGATTATTTCAGTAGTTGTTGTTTTGAAGGATATAAATGGCCATTAGCAGTCATAAATTGCTGATCATGTTTCGGACTGAAAGTGAGGAAGAAAGATTGCGTTGACCGTTGACAGAAGAAATTTGTCTAAATTTCTTCGGGTTTTTCAACCGCCTTTATTAGTGGTTATTTACAACGATAATTGATTTCGTCTTGACCTAAATGGGGCATATGAATCATCTTTAAGATCTTCAACTTTTATTACAGTCGAACTGAAGAATGTTACACAAATGATTTCATTTTAGATTGATGGAGATTTTAACCTTCCTCGGAGAATGATCTGTTTGACATTCTACTCGCAGTTAGGAAAATCGTACCGTTGTTAAGGCTGAATGAAAGTCTCTTTATGCCTCACAATATGAAGAGGAGACAGACTTGAAGAGTTGCTGGTCATTGGAGCAGTCACTTTGATACAATTGGATCAAAAATGATAAGTTTTATTAACGTCAAAAGCAGGGTGACCAACCATACTCATTTTATCGCTCTACTCTTACTTATTCTTTCTTATTTAGTTCCAGTGCTCTTTTATAATCTTTTTTATGAAAAATTGTCATTGCACTAAAAATAAGAAATCTCATTAAAGTGGCAATTATAGTCACAGATACTATGAACTCAACACGATACATTGAAATACTGGAGACAACTATGCTTCCATTTGCAGAAGAGGAAATGCCAATTCGCTGGATCTTTCAACAGGATAACGATCCAAAACATCAAAAGCGGCTAAGGTCTGCTTTGAGCGCAATAGGATAAATGTTATGAAATGGCCAGCGCAATCGCTAGATCTTAACCTTATTGAACATCTTTGGGGTGATATTAAGAACACGCTTGGCTACATTAGACTCCGTAATAAAGGGGAATTATGGCAGTCAGTGAGAGCAACTTGGAAGTCTATACTTGTTGAAAGGTGCCAATGATTAGTTGACTCCATGCACAGAAGATGCCAGGCTGTTCTAAAAAAATAACGGATATGGAACTAAGTATTAGGTATTTATGCATTTCCGAATGTTCTAAAGCAAAATTAAATATTAATTTGTATCTTTTTCAGAATTTTAAGACATACACCTATTTTTTTGCACAGCCCACCGAACTAAAATAATATTTAGAAGTAACTTGTTGTTTATTATTAAAATATCGCGCGGAACAATGCTTACAAATTTGGCAATAGGCCAAATTCCTGCATGTTTTGAAGAAGGCTTGAGCAAGTGTGCTGGAATTGCCAAAAAGCTCAATCGGTATGACGCTGCCATTCGAAATGTGCTAAAAGATCCGGAAAATTATGCAAACTTAGAACAGGAGGACCAAAAGGCAAGCTGTCAGACCGAAATAAGCATTGGATAATTCAAAATGCAAGCAACTCCATGGAGATCGCTGCCAAAATCGCTAAGGATTGTGGACGCATCTAGTCAAAATGGACAGACCACAGGGTGTTAAGGCATTTTAAGCGAATTTGTTGCCAAAAGATGCAATCGACACCGCGTCCTTTAGCTCGTCGTATGCCAGCAAAGCTAGAATTCTCCCGAACAAATATGCAAACCTCTGTAAGGTAAAATGCTGAACACTAACTTTTTATGTACATTTTAACTGTTATTTCTTCCTCAAGACCATTTTTTCTGACAAGAAAAACTGGAACTTGGATGGCTCAGATTGTTTCAATGAGTGCTTGCGTGATGTAAAAAAGATCCCCAAATTATTTCAAAACGCAATTTCGGTGGAAGCAGTTTAATTGGTTGGAGAGCTTTTTGTGCAGATGGAATATTGGAACTGGCATTTCCCAGTTCTCTATTGAAGTCGTTGGAATACATAGAGTTGAAATTTGTTTATTTGCACTTACTGTCATTCAGTACATGTGCAGCTACAACTCTATTATAGGTTTATCGCTAGTTTCGAACTGTAGGGAGCGCAAAATGTCATCGCGGAACGAAATTTCTAGTGATGTCAGAAATTTGGTCATCCAGTATAAAAAAGATAAAAAATCGTACTCGGAAATTGCGAAATTACTGAAAGTAAAACGAAGTTCTGTTTATACCATTATCAAAATTTTTGAAAATAGTGGTTCCATTGAAAATAAGCCGAAAAAGCTTTCGCGCAGAGACATTAGCTCAATTTTAAAATAAGTGAACAAACATTCAAAAATTATTGCTCCAGATTTGACGAAACAAGTGGCTGCGGTAAGGAAAAATGTCCATGCAAGAACAATCTCGAGAGCATTAAATTCTAATGGGTTTCAAAGTAGAACTCCACGTAAAAAACCATTAATATCCGCCAAAAACCGACTTCTACGCCTAAAGTTCGCCAAGGCCCATATCAACAAAGACAATGATTTTTGGAATCGAGTCCTTTTTACCGATGAGTCGAAATACAACATGTTCGAGTGTGATAGTCGCAGTAAAATATGGATAAAAAAGAATACGGCCTTAGAGACCAAAAATTTGATTCCTACTGTCAAGCACGGTGGAGGTAATGTTATGGTTTGGGGATTCATAGCTACATCTGGGGTCGGCAGATGGGCTTTAGTTGAAACTACTATGGACCGCTATGTTTATAAGAACCTGTTGGAACAACATTTAAAGCCATCAGTTGAGAAGTTGTGCCTTGCAGGGAGTTGGATTTTCCAACAGGACAATGATCCGAAGCATACAGCACTTTTCGTCAAGAACTAGTTATTGTACTACGCTCCCAGGCAGCTAAATACGCCTCCCCAAAGCCTGGATTTAAACCCAATAGAACATATATGGGAGCTTCTGGAGCGGAAAATTCGGAAATGTTGCACAAAAAATAAAAATTTGTTGAAGGAAGCGTTCATTACAGAATGGGAAAAAATTACATCCGCAGAAACTGGTAATTTAATCGCCTCTATGCCCCGAAGACTACAAGCAGTAATTGATGCTTAAGAGGGTCCAACCAAGTATTAAGCCAGCAAATAATTTTAAAAATTCCGATATGTTGGAAATTTTTTGTGTATAAGTCAGACTGCCGTAGACTTTTGTCCATTCAATGTTTTATGTTTTTATGAATTTCTCTTTAAATTTGCTATTAAAAGTTTTTGTTTTTGTTTTTTTTATAAATATATTTACGTTACTGAAAAAATGTGCATCAATGGGTTTTTGATTAAAGCTTCCAATTAACCAGAACCATAAGGTGCTGCCGTAGACTTTTATCCGGCACTGTATATTAAAAAATACCATTCATCATGATATAGACCTTTGGGTTTTCGGCATAGAATGTGTGCTAGTTAAGGTATGGAAATACTTTTCAATTTATGCAGTGCGCATTGAATTGCTAAAGGATTTTCGTAACTCAGCTTGAGTCGATTATCACCATCTCATTAGCCATTCAAAAATTCTATGGTTGCATCATCCTTTAAAGCATATTTCCAGTAATTTTACAACACTTTTTCGAAAATCCTTTAAATGAAGACTTTTTATTTTAGTTGTACTCTTGAGTCTTCTTCATTGGCGCTACAGCCCGAATCGGGCCTTGGCTTCCTGACCTTTAGGTTCCTTAACACTTTCATTAATTATTGCGGAAGGGCTGTTAGCCCTTCGCATAACCTTCTATCTGCAATTTTTTGATTTCCGTAGATTGAGGTAAACAAGGTTTACCCAAGCAAATAGTGTGGTGGAATTATGCGTAGACTGAAATTTGAACTAACGACCTTCGCAATGCAGACCAACATGCTACCCACTAGGCTACACCCTAGCTTTCTCAAATTTCATCTAGAGTATAAATAAACTGTCATCAAGTAGGGCGAAACTTTATTATTTTTGGGACAAAATGCGCATGCGTAGAAAGTCAATATGCAGGTTCGAGTGGTTAGGGAAGACTAAGTGAAAGGAGCTTCTTGGGCAGGGCAGTTCTCAATTTAACACTTTCCGGAAACGTTCAAAAGCTCCATATTTCATTGGTTTATTTATGCAGGTTTGAGTTTTCATGAAGGGAGGGGGGAGGGTGATAGTAAGAGTGGGTGGATGTTAATAAATGTTCTCAATTGATTGCTTGAACCAAATCCAATATTCTTTGTATAGAATGTCAGTTTCATAGACGAAATTGCATAGAATTTTCATTGGATTCGGTGTATTTTAAATTCACGATGCAGTTTTATTTCTTTTCTTTTGTGAGGTGCTTGTACAAAATTTCAAGTTTGTAGCTTTTAATTTGTTAGTTATTAGTTGATTTAATGAAATTGGTCGAAATCATACTTTTGTATGGGAGGGGGTAAAAGGGCAGGTGCTATCTCAAAACTTTTAACATAATTTTATTTTAACTATTTTTGTAAGTTCTTGTGCAAAATTTCAAATTGATAGCATTTAATGGTTAAGTGATAATTGATTTCTTAGAAATGGTCGAAAAAAAAAATTTTGTATGGGAGGGAGTAGAAGTTTTAAAGATATTCGACCAGTTAATATTTTAAACTCTTGGAGATTTTTTTAAAATGCATTTCGCAAATTTTCAAGATCCTACCTAAAAATTTCATTCAAAAATTTTCAGCTTATGTGTTTTTTTCATTGCACATGAAACACTTTGTGCACGTTAGACCTCCACTTCGGTGCATAACAATTTTGGAACAAATTATTATTTTTTTTTTATGTACATTAAATAGATGTGTCGACGTGCAAAATTTAAACTTTGTATCTTTTACCAGAGCCATAAAAAAATCACTCGAAATTTTCAACATTTTCGCTTTCCACCTCCCTCCCCTTACACCCCCCAACTTAAATTTTTTACCAAAATTCAAAACTATATAGCTACACAATCTGACAAATTTTCGATTTGATATGTGTACTCAATTTTGAGATTTGGTGATTTGTAGTTTTGGAAAGTGCGCATTTTTGAAATGCTCCCCATTTCCCCCCACTACTATTATGTCCATATATTATATTTTTTTCATATGTCACTAGTAAAGCTTAGTATTCATTTTAAGTTTCAATTACATAGCTTAAGAGACAGTCGAGATATTAATTCTTAAGTGTTTTTCTTTGCACCCCCCCTGACCCTCCCCCTTACAAGAATCAGCTTCTATCTAAACTGATTCTAGTAGATCTTAATGCCATCTTAATGGTCTCAATATATCAATTTTTTATGGGTAGTAATTTCGAAGATATAATCATTTGAAAAAAAAATTCAGCCGCCAATTGGTTATTACCCCCCCCCCCCCTTTTCGCACCCCAATGGATAAAAAAATTAAATTATTTTTAAAAGTTGTCCCAGAAACTGCTCTATATGTGTGTTGATTTTTAGCTTCCTAGCTGTAACCATGGTTGAGATATTTGAATTCGTATTTTTCGGTTTAAGCGCTCCCCCTGCCTCCCCCTGAATTCGTACACCCCACAAAATGGGTATCCGCCTGAGATCCGCAACTACCAACAATCCCTCCAAAAATGAACTTCTTATCTTGAAGGGTTTGGGAGTTCATGTGCGCTGAGCGTACACGTCGGCGTACGGCGGACGGCGTACAGACAGACGGATTTTTTTTTTTGTATTTTTCGGCTATTTTAGTCATGAAACGCGAAAAAAAAAATTTCAGGGTAGCAAACTTTTTTTTTCCCAAGTCGATCACAATACTTTATTATTAAAATAATAAAGTAAAATTTAATAGGTACTGAAAAAACTAGTGTTCTACACTTAATAAAATTGTCCAATTTGTATGTGAGGTGGTAAAAGGAGTAAAAATCAGCTTTCATAAATTTGGGCTTTAACGAAAGCAAAAAAAAAGTAATGTCGCAAATAAGAAGGAGAACGCCTATCAGACAAAACACAACAATTGCGGAATATAATTTAGAGAGTTTGGATAACTTCATATATTTTGGGGCTAACCTAGCAAAGGGCGGTAATGGAGGAGACGAAATCAAACGACAGATTATATTAGCAAATAAGACGTACTATTCGGTACTTCCAATCATGAAATCCAAGAAAGTGCACAGGAACAGTAAGCTGCAGGTATATAAAGCTATTATACGATCCATGCTCTTTTATGGCGGCGAGACGTGGACATTAACGCGAACTTCCGAAAAAGCAATTAACGCATTTGAAAGACTGGAGCTCCGAAGAATTTTGGGAGCTGTGAAGGAAGGAACGGAATATCGAGTAAGGTACACCCATGAGTTTATCAACTCTACGACAAACCAGAAGCTTCAACGTTCATTAAGCTACGTAAACTGTGGTGGGCTGGCCATGTAGAGGAAATGGAAGGCAGAAGTATCCCCAAACGCACTCTTAAAGGCAAAGCGAATGGTAACCGGCCAGTAAGCAAACCACGTAAGCAATGGGAAAACTCGGTTGATGAAGACAGCAAAGCCATATTAAAAAACATAACTACGACTGGGCGTAAAGCCCAATCGTGCGGTACTCTAGATGAAAGAAATTTTTTTTTATTTTAAGAAATTTCATTTTTTCACATCACGCTAAGGCAACCTTATCAAAATGTTTTATAGAAAATTTAGGATTCAAAAGTTTAATAGGTACTGAGGAAATTAGTGTATTGGATTTAGTGAAATTGTGCAGTTTGTATCGGAGGTGGTAGAGGGAGTGTGAATTTATTAATTGCGTTTATAGAAATAACTGTAAACATCATTTAATTGACATATTTCAAATTGCAGATCAGTAGCATTCATACTTTCCAGGAAAATAGACTTTTTGCAAAGTTGTTGAATTGTGTCAAATTGTATGGAAGGGGGTAGAAGGACTGAAGCTAATCGCCTAATTTTTTTGGTCTTACTAATAATTCTAAATAATTGTTTAGTGCATAATTTCAGCTCGATAAATTTCATACGTACTGAGTAAATTTATTTAGAGTATTTCATAAAAAAGTGCAGTTTGTATGGGAGGTGGTGGAAGGAAGGAGAAGACTCAATTAATTTTTATAGAGGAGATAGAAATTATTATAAAAGTAATATATTACAAATTTTAGATCAATAGCTTTCACACTTTTTGAAAAAATCTGTTTATTGTCGAATTGCGAAACTCTGTCATTTTGTATGGGAGTAGGTAGAAGGGGTGAACCTAAATGTCTATTTTTTGGTCTTACTAATAATTCCATATAAATATTTAGTGCACAATTTCAGCTCGCTAAATTTTATACGCATTGAGTAAATTAGTTTAGAGTATTTCATGGAAAAGTACAGTTTGTATGGGAGGTGGTGGAAGAAGGAAGAGGACACGCATAATTTTTATATGGTAGATTAATATCATTATTAAAGTAATATGTTTCAAATTTGAGACCAATAGCTTTTATACTTTTCGAGCAAATCCGTTTATTGTCAAATTGTGCAATTGTGTCATTTTGTATGGGAGGGGTAGAGGGACGGAGCGATTTGGCCCGTTCACGAACTTGTCCTTACTTTTTTGTTAGAAACAACGTGTACAAAATTTGAACTTTCTAGATCAACGTCTTCTCAAGCTAGAGAGGACACAGACGAAAAGACAGACGACGAACATCTGGTTTTGAGATTTTTGAGTGATTATATTATCTTCTGTATCATTTATTTTTTTCTGCGACCCTTATTTCTTAGCGTTAAAACTTTGTCGCAAACTTATAATACTCTCAGATTTCATCTAGAGTATAATTAGCAGCTGGAGGACGTGGTCTTTGGATCGAGATGATTGGAGGCGGCGACTTCAGGAGGCCAGGATTTTAAGAAGTAGGTTTCTTCTTCATGAGAACTCATATAGAACTAACTATGGATTGCATGAAGTGAGTTACTAGAAGCACATCGTTTTACAATTCTTTAAGTGACAACATTATCTCTAGCATTGATAGCAATCGTTTTATGAATGTTTTGTTTAGACAATTTATAATTGTATCTTAGATTTTAATTTAAATATTTGCTTACAGTCTATGGAATTGTAATTCAATAGATGAAATAAGTAATTAAATAAATTTCTTTGCAGAGAAACTTTTACAAATTGCCTTAAAGGGGAAGTACTAATCTCGAATTTCGTAGCAAGTTCGTTATAAAGAAGTTGTATTGGTCAATTGTATTATTACTAATTTAAAATAATAAATTAAAATCATACAATACTTACATTCATTGTTTCGTTACCTGTTTGTTACTAATCTGAAATTTTCGCTTTCGAGCTGACACCCGAACCTGGTGTCTAAATCCAATGTTTACACCAAACACAAACCCCTTATCAATGTCAGCTTAAGACTGTCTTAATATTTCCCATACGAGTAAAATTTCAACATCAGGGAAAAGATTTCGAAAGGGAGCTGATGAAAAAAAAGTTAAAACAAACAAAGAAAAACGGCTCAAATTCAGTATTAAAATTAATGGAAAAAGTAAACAAAGTTATAAAAGTTTTTTATTTTATTGCATTTCGAATGAAAATTTATTCAATTAACTCAATTCAATAAAACCAATTACATAACAAATTACCAACACCCTCAAAACTTTCGATGAATTCGCGCAATCGTCGGACGATTCCGGGCAAATGGATTCGTTTTACTTTCTTGTTGTCGAGCGATCATCGGACAACCGAATCATTTGTCCGATTCATTGACCACACAATGCCGTACAAAATGCGATTCGGGAAGAAGTGAAACGAAACGTATTTGCGCCATGATATAGCGAATCCGCTGACAAGAACAAAAAACCTAACTAAAAACTAAACTGGAGCTTGCAAATTACCCAGTGGCGGGCATAAAAACAAAAATGATAGCGACTGCGGCTGTGGAAGAAATTTTTACGTAAAATCAATTTCATTGCGGATTTGTGTTCTTCTGATCGTTTTACTTTCACGCCATATACCGCGCGGAAAGTGACAAAAAAACACGGACAGCCTATGCAAAGTGGACATAATCCGACACACTTGCTCGTTCGTGGGGAAAATTTTTCCGGCATTGATTGCGAGATGAAGAAAAGTGCTGGAAGTGGAGGTATGTACTGACTTAGTTGCACGCTCCGTAAGATTATCGGATTTAATTCATTTTTTTTTGTGGAATGTTTTGTTTTGTATTAGGAAATATTTATAGGATTTTGGCATTTAATTATTCGAGAAATAAACGCAAATTTATTAGTGTTCAAGTTTTGGATCTTGAAAACCTTGAAGTTATTGTCACATGCATGTTTTTTTTTTCTCTCGCTTTCCCATCAAGTATGTGATTCCACGTTGTATCCCACAATTGTTTCTTCGTTTTGACATAGACAATCAAAAATTTTATACAACAAAAAATATGCAACCGGGACTCTATCTCTCTAATACTTCTACTTCTACAATGGCACTGCAGCTCAAATCAGAACTTGACTTCCTGACCTTTAGGTTCCTTAATATTTTTTTTTACTTATTGTGTAAGGGCTGTTAGCCCTTCGCATAACCCTCTATATTTTTATTTTCGTAGATTAAGATGACCATGTGTCGATCGAGATTTGAACTCACGACCTTCGCACTGCTGACCAACATGCTACCCATTAGGCTACACATTAGCAATCTCTCTAATAGACTCCCATAATCTTAACTGACTATTAAGCAAATAAAATAGTCAGTCCATTTCTCATACTGAAACGAATGTAATACCAGGCACGCAGAACTATGGTCAGGGGGGTTGTTCAGATTCAGAATGAAAGCTGTGAAATTACAACGATGTTTATTTCGTCAAGCCGCAGAATTGTCGCGGACTTTTATCCTTGCAACTGAACTAAGCCCGCCTGTTATTTCAGGTCGGATTTTGTATGCAAAGCGGTTGACTTTCGGCCGTATTTGTGCTCTGATTTTTCTTCGGGGAGGGCGGAACTGTTTTTTTCCCTACTGCTCCCTTCTGCTCGGTTGAGATTATGAGCGCCTGTGGTCGGAGCTTGTTTTGTGAGATTTGCACTTGTTGGCTCTCTGGGTTTTGAGTAATGTGTTCTTGCTATTGGATTCTGCATTATCGATTGCATTATGGGAAGAAGAACAGAGCACCAGACAGAGTACAACAAAGAGTAAGAGCACTTTGTATAGTGCCTGGGTTAACATGTTTGTCACGTGCTACCTCTGAAAAATCCGGTTTTTACCTCTGAAAATAAAGAGAGCAACGTGTCCCGCCGAGTCCGCGACACTTCTTATCTCTCATTCTAATACATGGCGTTCTTACAGCTTTTGCTCACGTCGCATTTAACTAGGTCGGCGGGTGCGCGGGTCATGATCGGCGGTTCTTACAATTTCGCTTGCTCTTGTCTAATAAAAAAAATCTTTGCGAGAATAAAATGGAAATATCAGATGAAATGTTCACTGTAAGCTTGAGAGAGAGGAAGCACACGTATCGACAATGAAACACTAGTGTGTTTTCGGCAAATTTTCGGAGCCGGGTCGCGTTTTTAGCTGAATGTTCCTACTATGTATATACTATGGCACCAGAGGAGTTGCGGGCCGCGCTGCTCAGGATCGCGTGCTTTGAAGAAGGTAGAAACAGGAAGGTGTGGTCGTAAATGTAGTATATTTTCTCACACTTGTTTCTAAATTTATGCATACACTATGTATAGTGTTCAACCAAAATTTTTGAGTTCGTTCGTGACGGTTCCATAACTCCAAGACCTAAAGCCGACTTAATGCGTTAATCGCGTAATCGTAAGCGAGAAAACGCAGTTTCTTCGCGATACATCACTCAGTTAAAGTACTACAGAAATTACGATTACGTACATACGTAAGTGTGAATCGCTCAACCAAAAGTATTTACATGTGTATACAGAGACATATCCATGTTCTTTGTGTACTACCGTTCAGTGGAGGTCATTTACACCTTCTTTTCTTACTCCTTATTCCTTGCCACGACATGATAGTTCTGCGCAGGGATTGAAAATTGGGCGATTTCTTGCCAATTGAATCGTTGATTGCAGAAACTACTTGAGGCCCTATTATCAAAGTGTTGAAAAATTGAAAAAAAAACTGATAATTTTCATGGAGTTTCTACACTAATTCCAGTACTTGCACGCTGGACTCAGAAGTAACAGCCAGTCTCATGTCATTTCTACACACATTATATAAGTACCATTTTAGAATATGAAAACATTAAAAAAAAAACATTTTGAAAAAATGTGACTCACGTGGTTTCTGCAATCAGCGATTCAATTGTACTATCTATTCAAATTTAGCGACAAAATTAAAAGTTGGCGATTTTCGTAAAATTGGCGCAATTTGGACTACCTCAGTTCATTAGAATAAAACAGGAAATTTTTTCTTATCCAGTATTTCATTCAAAAATGTATGATCAATGTTTGTTTTATACTACAATTCAACACACAATTTGTGCCATACAATAAGATAGTAGTATTTTAAATTATTTTTAATGAGTCAACATTTGTTATCGGAAAAAATATATCTATAGCTATAAGGTATTTGCACTGATTTCTTAGGCTCAGTTAATCCTATTCAATGCTATGAATAATTTTTTAGAATATCCAATATTTTTCTAAAGATACAAAACCCTATTGCATAAATTTAGGACTGCAAGCATTTTTCAAAATCGTTGCTATGAATGAAATGTCTCCGCTAAAATTACGAGTATTTTTGATAAGTATAATAACAATATCCATAAACTATATTAAATACTTCTATATGTTTTACTATGTGAATTAAATTCTTTAAATCTTTCCTTTCACACCATAAGCAGAAGATCGGGAACAAGATCCAGATAGCAGGAAGCAGCCGATTTCGGAACAAAGGCAGCATATGGAGAACGTAACTATAATTGTTTTTTTTTTCTTTTTGAAAAAAGTTAAATTCAGTACATAAAAATATGAAAATAAATAGTGTGAAGGACAAATTTCATCGATCTTAAGTAGATTTTCGGTAACATGTGCCAGACGGCAACAAAGGTAAAGAAATACGAGAAAAATATAACATTTAGACAAAATAGTAGTGGGGGGAAATGGGGAGTATTGAACTTTCCAAAATTTCAAACCTTTATATCTCAAAACTAAATGCAGATATCAAATTAAAATTTTGTCAAATTGTAGAACTACATAGTTTTTAATTTTGGTAAAAATTTTACGTCGGGAGGTATAAGGGGAGGGAGGTGGTAAGCAAAAATGTCAAAAATTTTGAGTGATTTGCTTAGGGCTCTGGTAAAAGATACAACGTTTAAATGTTGCAATTGATACATCTAGTTATTAAATAGGTTAAGAGAGAGTTGAGATATTAATTTTCAAGTGTTTTTCTTTGCACTCCTCTTGACCCTCTCCCTTCCAATAAATAGCCTTTTTCTAAACTGATTTTGATGGATTTATATGCTGTCTTAATGGTCAAAAAAATAATTTTTTTATGGTATTTAATTTCGAAGATACAATCATTTAAAAAAAAGTTTGGTCGACAATTTGTTTCTAGTCCCCCTTTTCGGGCGCCAATGGATAAAAAAATTAAATTATTTTTTAAAGATTATGTGTCAAATCGGGTCTTGGCCTCCTGAAGTCGTCGCATCCAATCGTCTCGATCCAAAGACCGCAGCCTCCAGCTGCTAATTTTTAAGATGCCTTTGCTATCTTCATCAACCGAGTCTTCCCATTGCTTGCGTGGCTTGCCTACTGGCCGGTCACCACTTGCTTTGCCTTTCAGAGCACGTTTGGGGATTCTTCTGTCTTCCATTCTATCTACATGGCCAGCACACTGCAGTTTACGTAGCTTGAAGCTTCTGGCTCGTCGTAGAGTTGATACAACTCATGGTTGTATCTTATTCGCCATTCCGTTCCTTGATTGTAATAGCTCTTCCGTCCTTATTTCCGAAAAAAGTACGCACCAATCAGTCACTCGTTGTGAGTGCATTGGCTTCTCCTGAATCACTCGCGGGTTTTTGGATCTCAAGTGCAGCAATGTGAAAATAAACTTTGTCAGAAAACACGATTTTTTTTTTGCGCAGATCACTATCATCATTCATGTTTTCCAAAACCCAATCAGAAAACGGACGGCAATGCTGGTGGTCCGTCGGCAATTCTTGAGTCAAATAGGTTTTATACACATGCAGAGCCAAATTTTTCGTCAATATTCGCTACAGTGTGGACGTGGAGAGGTTGAGCTCTTGAGCACGGTGACGAATTAAGAAGCTTGAGTCGTTTTCAACACTTTTCTTCACTGCGGTGAAATTTTCGGGCCTTATCCCCAATTATAATCCTGATATGTTTTTCAATGTTTTTTAAAGCAATAAATTATTTGTTTATAAATGTCCAATTTCGATTTGTTCAAACACTTCAGTACTAAAATTTTTATTTTTTTTTATTTTTCGAATTAAAAAAATAGTTTTTCAATGTTATCTTGCATTTTTCAGTATGTCCTTCCAGATTTCCTGACCTACTATACAACATATTTAAAATGTGTAGAAAAGGGGTGTAGATTTCCCCTTTCTTGCAAGAAGGGGATCTGTTCCTCCAGATTTTTGATCGAATGTAATATCCATATATTGTTTATTTTTATTTAACAGCTCTGTTCGTAGGGATTTGGGTCTCTCCTGAAATGTGCTCAGAACAGAACTGAACGCAAAATTGCAAAATTGTTTACATCACCGAGGGAAGAACTGCATTTCTGAATGGAAAATGAAATAATTATATCTAATGCGTATAAACTACGGAGAGATTTTTACTGCGTACAAAATCATGTAAAGGAGATTTTTCAAACTGCATGCGGTGTCTGCGGTGCTCAGCTGGAATTTGATCAGTGTTCGGCGCTTTGTGGTTTGGGTGGTTCGTTAGGGCTGTTTTTACTTCTTCGAGTGTGGGAGGACTCAAAGCGGATCCTTCAGCAGCGGTTATATCAGCTATACCTGCTATTGTGTCTGCTGCTGCTGTTCGAGCAGGTGATGGGCTCGGATTAAGAAGGTGTTCAAAGTATTGCACCCATCATAGGTTTACATCTTCCGGAACTGACAAACTGAGGGTAAAATTGCAAAAATGTTTGCATAACTGAGGGAAGAACTGCATTTCTGAATGGAAAATGAACAAACGATATCTACTGCGTATAAGATTTTACTGCGTGCAAAATCATGTAAAGGATTTTTTTTCAATGAATGCGGTGTGTGCGCAGCGACCTAGTGCTCGTTTACCTTCATGGATTGCATAGATACGATACTTACGTATTTCGCGAACAAAAGAAAATTCCATGAAGGAAATACTTTCGTACTGGTACTCGTAAATTGCGCCGATAAGATCTAATTAACCCAAAAAAAAAGGAAAATTAAACGTCCGACGTATGTGTGTCCAGGCAAATTGACAACAAGAGTGTGCGCGCACGAATAGCGCGACAGAACTCCTTTTTTCTATGGCGCTGCACGCAAAATGCATTACGTGTCCCCCTGAAGTAAAATTACCTGCACAGCAGTTGACAGAAGTCCATTAATTAGCAATGTCATCGCAATTGGTTATCGTTGTAGGAAACCGCGCTCAAAGAAACATCGCAAACGGTCGCGCAGTTTGCCATATTCGTGATAAAGGTGAGTGCAATTGTGGCGGCCCGAATGCATCACTTGGTCCGTTCCGTAATAGCGAGTGGCACACGGCCTTATAGCGGATCGGTGCATATCGAACTGCACACAGGGAGGCATAAAGTCCATCGTAGAGTTGTGCAGCGCGAGTGCATTTGTTGGACCAGTGCGCCATACCGCGCCACTATTCGTACCCGTAAACCCCAATGTGCATGCCTGCCACCGTTTTTTTTTTTGCGGCTGCATTTGTAGTTGGCGTTTGCATGCCCTCGGGCCAAGGTGTGGCCTCATTGGAACTACTTTCATATTTCTAATGCATCCGATACGGTCCAGTCGCCCGACTCCTATATATAGCGAAATTGATAGAGCGGTCTTGTTAGATGTGTTACATTTGCAGTTCCTTGTCCGATGCAGTACCCGCTGATTGCAGCTGAGCGATGCCGTGCAGCGCCGCGGTCGCTGCCGTAATTCGCGATGCATTTTGCACAATTGAAAAGCTCGCTGGCTGCTTTTTTGCTTCCTTCACATTTATCAGCTTATTAAAAATTTAATTTTATTTGGTCATGATCGTCCGGTTCAGTTGCAAATTTCGAAACTGGCGCGCCACAAAAAAAGATACCGATTAGCTTAAATGACCACGCCAACTCAAACAAAACTACCAAAAATGAATCTAAATCCTACTCGAATATTTCATTAAAATTAATTGACCAAATCTATCTGGCTAGTTGCATCTTAAGCCGAGTAATTAAATTTTTTCCAGGTCGAACTAAGATTTTAATGAAGGTAATCTGTTAAAACCGATGAACTGGGTTTTGGCGGTGGCAAAAAAAAACACTCTGGACCAATGAATACAAAGGATTGCGAATTCTGGTGAGGTTCGCGTCGATTCGAAAGACCCCGAAACCTAACCTGGTCTAGTACAGTCCAGTATGGCTATTAAAATCCACCTATCTTTTTGCAGTTGCGCCAAGCTAATCATAATCGTGTGCAAGGTTTCCGTTATTGACAGCTTACACATGGGCTCGATCTGCTCGTAATTTACACATGAATATCAAGTTCCTGATAATTGAGTCGTTTTTTGATACATCTGACATGAGTGAACTTTGTATAAAAAAAAGCCAATTTGGTTTTTAATGCGTGGCAATAAAGGCCGCGCACGTATGATCTTCGGCTGCGCTTCGAGCGCATTTTGTTACCTTGTCCGGAGTACATGCCTATCACGGCGCGTGATTGACTCGTAATTAAAAATGTTGTGGCTTTAAGTAAACGGAAAAGTGCCGAAAAAATGCTAAAGTTGCTCTTAATTTCTTTTCCGCTGAGCTTGAGCGATGGTTATCTTTCTTCATTAAGATCGTTATCGACGATTGATCGAGACCTATCGCTGCATTAAGATGTCTGCTTTATAAACAATACGTCGTGCATTGGATGGCCCTTTTGTTGCTTTTTCGCGCTCGCTTTCTGTCTCTTCGAGATTTTTTTTTCCCGATCGAATTTCTCGAGGCGTGAATTAAATTAGGTTATTTGTTAAGGTCATTAATGGTAACGATGATGATGATGATTTGGGGGAAAAGGTTTTCAATCAAATTCAATTCGTGCGACTAATTGGAGACGTTTTACGAAAATATGCGATAAAGTGGTTGAAAATTATTCACGATCGTACAGTAGTTATTATTAACTTTATATATTAAGTGAGCTTCCAGAGCACTGAGACGAATGGTTTCCACATTTCAAATAATCTTTTCTAAAAGATAAGAGGGGTTGTTCTTAAAAAAACAGCTTCACGGAAAACAAACAAATAGCCCCGAGATGATCCACCATCGCTACCCCCCCAACAAACTTTCCAAAAAAGTTAATTACACCAAAGCGGTTTTTCCACCAACTTCGTTCTCAAAGCTGAAAAAATTAAATCAATAAAACTGCGCTGAAAGCTTTTCCACCTTTTTACCTGCAACCGCTTTACCAAAAAAGAAAGCTAAAGCCCAAAGTCACAGGACTCTCACAATCTTCATATCTAGGGTGGTCAGCAACTTTTCAAAGGCATTTTTCGCTACCATCACACTAAGAAAAAAGTTACATAGGCTTTTCTCAAATTTCAAATGAACTTTCCCCGCTCTCAAAAAATTGCTTTTTGAGCCTTAATCTCCACGTTATAAATCTCTTGCTGTATCTATATAAATATAATTGTAGTGTCTGTCTGTTATTTGTTTATAAATGGCTATACATAAGTTTTTTGCTTTATTTTAGCAATAACTAAGCAAAAACAAATTTTTAAGAATTTTCTATCTGTCTGTCTGTCCGTCTTTCATCACGCAAAAACGGCTAAGCCAATTGTAATGAAACTTTCACAGTTTGTTAGATGTGCACCGAGATGTAATCAGGGTGTGGTCTTATTTCAATACCCCCACGCCTTCCACCCCCTCCCATACAAAATGACTCATTTTCAAAAATGTATACTAATCAAATTTTCTTCAAAACCATTGGAGCAAATCATTTGAAATTTAGAATAAACTATTTTTATCAGAAATGTGATCTATGGTATACAAATTATTTGAATCCCCCTACTCCTTCCACCACCTCCTATACAAACTGCACTTTTTTATGAAAGGCTATTCATCAATTTTCTCAGTACGTGTAACTTTCATCGAGCGTAAATGTTGAACTTTATCCCTAATTTGCATTATTATTAATATCGGGAAAAAATTAACCGATTAGCTTCATTCCTTCTACCACCTCCCATACAATGTGACACAATTTCACGACTTTACTTAAATTCGATTTTCTTGAAAACTGTAAATTTTACTGATCTGAAATTTAAAATATGTAAATTGTAAATTAATTATAGTTGCTTCTCAAAAAGTCACTTAAAACCCACTACTCCTTCCATCACCTCCCATACAAACTGCACTTTTTCATGAAATATTCTAAACTAATTTTCTCAGTACATATAACTTTCATTGAGCTCAAATTTCGTACTCTATCCTAAATTAGCATTACTAATATCGGGAAAAAATTAACCGAGTAGCTTCACTCCTTCTACCCCCTCCCATACAATGTGACACAATTCCGCGTTCTTACAAAAATTAGATTTTCTTCAAAAGCGTGAATGATACAAACCTGAAATTTAAAATATATCAATTGCATGATGATTATAGTTGTTTCTCGAAATATCACCAAAAACTCCCCTTTCCTTCTACCACCTCCCATACAAATTGCACAATTTCATTAAATTCAATGCACTAAGTTTCTCAATACCTACTCAATTCTTGAAGCTTAAATTTGGTATAAAACATTTTTATAGCTACTCTAGCATGATGTGAAACAAATTAGTTCAGTGCAGCCGCTTCCAACAAAATTTCTTAAGATCACAAAAATTTCGATTTCATCTATAGTATCGTATGATTGGGTTTTACGCACAATCGTAGTCCTGTTATGGTTTTAAGCTTAACGTTATTTTATTTGGCTTTTTTTTAATTAACTCAAGCTACAACTATTCACATGTCCTTAACGCTCTTCCACACTTATATGATCTCAAATCACGGGATTGATTTGACCACGAGCCTGTCACATACAAATGCGAGTATCGTGGTTTCATTTTTAATAATTCATGGCTCTGATTCCAATAAAATATAAACCATTGTGTTTACAGAGTCATTAAACTAAACAGATTATATATCTCACATAATGTACATATTACTAACTACATTCTCAAAAATTGCTTATTATGCGATTCTTCCGCGGACAAAGTCGCGGGCGATCGCTAGTACAGAATATAACACAATACATTCGTGTCATACAAGTCCTGAAAGTTGCACTCACACTTTGCACTTCTTGGTTGCTTCGAACTGATCGCGTCAGCGAGTGAAAATAAACTGCCAACAAGTCGGGCAAAACTTTATTATTCTTGGGACAAGTTGCGGATGAGTGGAAATGCAGGTTAGAGTGGTTAGGGAAGGCTAAGTGAAAGGGAGTTCTTGGGCAGGGTAGTTGTCAATTAAACAATATTTCATTCGTTTCTACAGGTTTGGGTTTTTATGAGGGGAGTAGGAGGGGTAATAGTAAGGGTAGGTGGATGTTGATAGCTTTTTAATTAATTGCTTGAATCACGCCCAATATTCTCTGTATAGAATGTGTTTCATAGACGAAGTTGCATAAAATTTTCATAAAATTCGGTGTATTTTATATTCACGAAACCGAACATTTGTATGGGAGGGGATAGAGTAGGTAGGGGAATCGTAAAATTTGATATGTACTTTTATTTCGCTTCTCTTGTAAGGTGCTTGTACAAAATTTTAAGTTCGTAGCTTTCAGTTTGTTGGTTATTAGTTGATTTAATGAAATTGGTCGAAATCATAGTTTTGTATGGGAGGGGGTAGAAGGGCAAGCGCGATTTCAAAACTTTTAATGTAATTTAATTTAAAATATTTTTGAAAGTTTTTATGCAAAATTTCAAATTGATAGCTTTAAATAGTAAGGTGATAATTGGTTTCTTAATAATGGTCGAAATCATACTTTTGTATGGGAGGGGGTAGAAGGACAAGCGCGATATTAAAACTTTTGACGCAATTTTATTTAAACTATTTTTAAAAGTTTTTGTACAAAATTTGAAATTGATAGCTTTTAATAGTAAGGTGATAATTGATTTCTTGAAAATGGTGGAAAAAATAATTTTGTATGGGAGGGGGTACAAGTTTTAAAGGTTTTCGATCAGTTAATATTTCGTATATGTGAGGATTTTTCTTTAAAGCATTTCGCAAATTTTCAAGTTTCTACCTTAAAATTTTACTCAAAAATTTTCAGTTTGTGTGTTTTTTTCAATGCACATGAAACACCTTGTGCACGTTAGACAGGGGGGGTCGGCTTATAACAATTATGGATCAAGTTATTATTATTTTTCTATGCATATTTAGATGTATCCACATGCAAAATTTAAACTTTGTATCTTTCACCAGAGCCCTAAAAAAATCACTCAAAATTTTTGACATTTTTGCTTATCACTTCCCTCCCCTTACACCTAACAACTTAATTTACCAAAACTAACGACTATGCAGTTCTACAATCTGACAAATTTTTGATTTGATATCTGTACTCTTTTTTGAGATATAAGGATTTGTAATTTTGAAAAGTGCGTCATTTTTGAAATGCTCCCCATTTTATATTTTTTTTGTATTTTTCTGGTATATCTTAATATATGTTTTAAGTTTCAATTACATAGTTTAAGAGAAAGTTGAGGTATTCATTTTTAGTTTTTTTTCTTTGAACCCCCCTGGTCCTCTCTCTTACAATAATTAGCCATTCTCTAAGCTGATTCCAGTGGAACTATATGCCACCTCTCAAAATGTAAATTTTTTGCGATAAGTAATTTCGAAGATATAATCACTTGAAAAAACAATTCGGCCGACAATTTGTTTTCATCCTCCCCCCTCCCCTTTTTGGACGCCAATGGATAAGAAAATAATTTATTTTTAGAGTTTGTCCCACAACCCTCTCTATATCTCTACTGATTATCAACTTCCTATCTGAATTCGTGGTGGAGATATTAGTTTTCGAGTTTTTCCCTCCCCCCGCCTTCCCCTTCCACCTAACCCCTTCCAAAATTTAGAAAATAGAGCTCACTTATCTAATCAACAATCCACCCAAAAACGATCATTCTACCTTTAACGGTCTCGGAAATATGAGTCCATATGTACGGCGTACCGCTGACGGCCTACGGCGTACGGCGGGACGGATTTTTTTTTTGTATTTTTAGGATAATTTAGTCATGAAACGCGAAAAAAAATTTCAGGGTAGCAAATTTTTTTTTTCTTGTGTCGATCACAATATTTTTTTATTAGAATAATAAAGTAAAACACTAAAATTTTGATTTACTGTTGTTGTAGGACTATTAGACCTTCAGCAAGGAGAAGGGTTGGATATGGTGGGTTGGTAAGGCACTGAAAACTTTTCGATTTTAATATGTTTTCTTTGGGGACGAAGCATTGTTAATTATACTCCAAAAAAGATCTGTGAATATTCTAATTTTGCTCTAAAGTTTGTAACACTAAGAAATAAGGCAGAAAAAATAAATGATACAGAAGTTGATTTTATCGCTCGAAAATATCAAAACTGTATGTCCGTCTGTCCTTCCGTCCGTCTGTCTGTCCGTATGTGCGCTCTCTAATTTGAGAACGCGTCGAGGTAGAAAGTTCAAATTTTTTACACGTCGGAAAATGAAAAATTCGTAGAAAGAGTGTTGTGCGAAGGGCTAACAACCCTTCCACAACAAGTAATGAAAAATGTTAAGGAACCTGAATACATAGTTTAAAAGAAATATCAGGAGACCAAGGTCCGATCTAGGGTGTAGCCCAGTGGGTAGCGTATTGGTCTTGTAATGCGAAGGTCGTGAGTTCAAATCCCGGTCGGCGCAATATACAATTCCAACACATTGCCTGCTTGGATATACCTTGGTCACCTCATTCTACGAAAATGAAAAATTCGTAGAAAGAGGGTTGTGCGAAGAGCTAACAACCTTTCCACAATAAGTAATGAAAATGTTAAGGAACCTGCATGTCAGGAGGCCCAAGGTCCGATTTGGGCTGTGGCGCCATTGTAGAAGTAGAAGAAGGTCCGATTTGGGCTTTAGCGTAGAAGAAGATATCATTCATGTCAAAAAATTTGGTTTTGATTCGAATACTCCTTCTACCCCCTCCCATACAAATTCAAAATTTTAGTAAATGCATTTAATCGATTTTCATTTAAACTAAAAAAAGTACGGATCTCAAATTTTGCCAGAATTTGTCCCATAATAATTGCAATGAATGCTAAAAAAAGATGACTTTCGCTTCACTCCTTCTACCACCTCCCATACAAATTTTTGTTTCGGAAATTCAAGAAAAGTATTTCTCCTTCGAACACATGAGTGATACCGACTTTAAAATTGTAATAATGCAATGTGATTAGGATTTTGATGAGCAAATTCAAAATCATCCAAAACCTTCCATTTCTCTACCACCTCCAATACAAATGCCATAAATTCAGATAAAAATTGTTCAATTTCCTCAAAAATTATGAAAGCTACAAACTCGAAATTCAGCATGAAACATTTTGCATATTACTTTCGGTGTTATATGCAAAAACTACAAACCTCCCCTCTCTCCTTTTACCACGTCTATTACAAAAGTTACTAAAGAATTTGAGATGACATATTTTCCTGTACAATAAGCTCTTCCTATTTCATTAATCATAATTCTGTTATGTTTTTAATAAGAAAACGATGTTCTTTTGATGGGTTTCTTTTTATTAATGACTGGCTGTTGCTGAAGTTCTCAGCTCCAACAAAACTTACTGCAATCAATTTACATTCGACTAGAGTTTCATCCAAATAGATACTACAGTTACGTTCAAATAGATACTAGATAAACTGTTTACGGACAATCACTAGAAACTATTCACACGCACATTATTATCCCTATTGTTATTTAGGGGTCTCCCCGAAAATTATTTTCACCAGCAAGAACCAAATACATTCGATTTAAGAATTTTTAGCTATTTTGCAATTTTTAAATTTCATCGTATCCAGATAATGTCACTTCCAGATTTTGTCGATTCTCCATTTGATAATTTCAGAATTTTGTTATTTCTTGATTTTTTTCTGGATCTTATCACTTCTGGATTTTGCCCTGATCCCGGTTTGCAGATTCAAAGTTCTTTATGGTTATAAAAGTTTTTAATTTTTAAACAGAACCTCAGATAATCGCTAAGTGCTGGATTTGGCTGTTGAATAGCGCGAAATAAACGTCCCCTTTTGTGTCGTCAGGTACAAGATCGTTGATTTTCCTGAAAATTCCTACTATTGATGCTAATTTTTCCTTATTTAAGTGAACATACCAGCTTAGCAACGAGTTCAGGTATATTATTGAATATTAGAAACATCCGACTTCTTCGATGATGTTATTTCCGTAGGTTATGTGTAAATAGTGTGTAGTTGATTTTTTGAAGAGCATTTACTTGGTTTTCGTGGCATTTAGGGATAATTTCTGCTTATCGGTCCAACTATTGCTTTTATGCAAATCATCTTTAATTTGGTTTTCACTTAAGAACTGATACCGCCAAAGCGAAATTGTAGTGCGATTTTGCAGGAGACGAAAAAACGTATAGCGGACAGAGTTGTATATTTATCATTTTATTAAGTATCGTACATATATTTGAACTTGGGATTAATAACAAATTTATTTCTCCTATTTTGACAACAATATCAAGGAATAAGGATGTTTTGGACCTTGTATTAGATTATAAATAGTATGGATAGGATTGTTAGAGAATTATCCATTTTTTTCTTAAGCGTTTATAATTATCCAAATGATAACCAATACGAATATTACCAACGAATTATTTGTGTATGTTCTAGCGTAAACACGACTACAAAACTGCCTACTTATCATTAAAAAGCGATTAATTCTGTTTTTGAAACTCGCATTTTCCAATTTACATTTTCTATATCCACCTATCTTCAAAGCTAGAACCAATGGCATTAGAGCAAAGTAAAGTCTTACGTTCCAGCTAGCCCACTTTTACGTACATATATGCCACACAATCGTCATGCCATGAAGTTTCTTGATTTTTTCTTTCTATTTCTTCTTCTACGAAACGCCTGAACTTTACGCGCAGTGCGATATGCGATGCTAGATACTACTTTATAACAACATTAGTCTATCTTTAAGATACGACCAGGCGGCATAGCAAGCAGGGGCCGAACATGTTAGTTTTGCGGATATGTGGGAAATTAACATAATTATGTGCATATCTGCGGGAATAGAGACACATCTATATGTGAGTGTACATAATCGTATTTGCCGAGAGATGTACCTACAGAAAATAACAATTACTTATATACGTGTTGTAATTGGCCGTAGATATTGCACGGCCGGTGTGGAACCGTGTGTAGTCAAAGAGCGTACACCAACCATCAGGTGTATATGCGATGCGCGGCAGCGCGCATATATCACATGTGCCGGGGCCTCCGTTTTGCGCTCGAACGCTATGATGAGTTGTTGACGATAATTGCTAGGTAGCCTCCGCCTGACTCCTACTTAACCAATCATCATCTTTATGCTGATTAGATGTACGTGATTTGTGAAATTTCACGTTGTAGAGTCTCATATCGGCTTTTATGCTCTTTTTCTACATTTCATGTACATATTCCGTCATGGAATACCGGGCTAGTAGCAGTCCGCGATGTCATGTAGACGAGCGGTTACCTATGTCGCATGAAAAGCGAAAAGAATTCCGCAATTTCATTACCAATTCGTACGTTAAGTCGTCCGTAGAGTCGTGGGGTGTTGGGGAATTTTATAGTTGAATGATTTTGAGGTATTACAAACGCTAAGTTGTTTTATAGGTGGTGATAATCATGTTTGGAAATTTTTTCATTACCATAGATATTCGAGATAACACGCAAGAATAATGAACATTTTTAATTGTGATTTCTCGCTTTAGAAAAAGAATTGGTACTACTTTTAGCATTTATTGTTAACTTTTGCGAAGAAATTACTACTTACAATGCAATATCTATTCATTGAAGACCACAACTAATATATTGCCATAAAGATAAAGATTTTTTAAAAAAATTTTGTGATTTTTTTTCGGTAAAATTATCTTCACAAAACTAAAGATATTTTTTTTTATTATTATTATAATGCATTTTAATTTGCACATTTATTCAAGCTTGGCGAATTACAAGTGGTAGGGGTGGGGAGTTTCTTACTTACGGGCTTGTATTCTACTACTTCGAACCCAAATTAGTTAGATAAGAAGTATCAAAAAAGTTTGTCAAATTTGCAGAGCACCACAATTCCTTTCATTTACTTCAACCCCTTAAAAAGTTTCTAATTCAATTTATTTTTTTAATTTCATTTACACTATAAAATTTTTTTAAAGAGTTTTCTCTAAAATTTTAGAGGACCAATGAGATTATCTATTTTGTAAATACAGTGTTAGATCAAAATTAAAACTCTATCTATGGTCTAGCAGTCAACGAATACATATTTCTTTAAATTTTCATTAAATAACAATTGCAATTTCATAGCAATTACAATAATTACCAAACTGATTGAGCGCGCACATTAAAACCTAATTCGATCGGTTTTCGAACGAAATGCATATCTTACGATTAACCCCTTAACCTTTACACGGTTACTCTTTGCTACAGAAATGTCTTAATTTGAGCACGATTTCACATAGGTACCACCTGAGCATTTATTACAGAATACATCATAATATGTACGTCCGATCGCGGTAACTCCACCCACAATAACGAAACACAATACATACGAATAGCTATCTAAAGTCAAGATCGAGATTTCACCTCTGCAAAACTTCTCTTGAAGCAATCTTCTAGTATAGCTGATTTTATATTTCTATCGATATAGTCGCGTGTATAAGGCATATCGCATACATATCGTGAAAAAGATTCATGTGCACGATCGTCTCGAAAGATTCGAGAATGGCCATCTGAAGCGATCAATAAATCATAAGACATTTCCAAACTGTCAGACACTCACAGTAAGAAAGCCCAACACTTGCGCGCCCCGTAACTTAAGACGCGATCATACACGGCCGAACGAACTGATCAATTGCCTTAGACCCGGTGATTTATTTTCAATTTTAGCCAAAAGATTTTGCATATCATTCGTGTAAGCGGCGCGCATACGAGCGCCCAAGTAGACACTTGTGACGAATTCGCGATACGAAAGCAAAACATCTACGAATCGCTAAAATTATGCAACGCATAAGCTCTGTAATAATCCATGCAGCAGATAATTTCGATTCGATGATCGCTGCAGATCGATTCGATGAAAAATCGCATCATTCGGTTTTCAAATGCAGAACCGTTTTTACCTGCAACAACGGCAAATTAAGACTACGATGATGTCAATTGCTGGGCTGATGGACACATGCAAAAGTGAAATTGGCATCCAACATTTCGATCGACGATGGTGGAACGGGCGAAAATACGCGACTCATTCGATTTGAGTCCCGATCGCTAAACGCTAATCGCAAGATTGGCATTTGCTCTAATTAGTTAGACTTATCCGCATTTCGATGTGTGTACTTAATCTGAGGGGCAACGCTTTATCGCGACGGTTATAAGCGCCGTCTTGCGAAAGATGATGAGAATTTAATTAGAATCTTTCATATGCCATTAACTATTTCTTTTCTTGACAATTTAATAAAAGCTACTTGGGAGCACGGTAATTGATTTGATCCAATTATTTAGACTGGGCAACATGGTAATTGAGATGTTCGAGTTGATTAAGTTTTGTAAAATCTTGAATCGAAATCGCAACATCGTTCTGTTGGATGTTGTTTGTGGGAAACAAATAAACTGATATACTGACTATTGCCGAGAAAACCGTGACCAATTGAATTTCGCTGTAATATTAAGAGAGATACTTTTTGAAGATAACCTAAATGTATCGATCACAATATCTAAAACTGCGATTCAGATTGAATTCATGTTTGATAAGATTACTACTTACTGATTCCGGAAAAAAAAATATTCGGAATTGAAATGAGCCAATTTCAAAAATTTTCATGGTTTCTTTGAAATAGTGTGATCGTACAAGTTTTAAGTTTTAAAGAACTTTCCTTCGGAATATTATTTCGATTATTACTTTGATTTTAAAAGGTACTAGTATATGCTTTGTACGGGCACATTTGCTCCGGGGGTATTTTTTACGAGAAAAGACATTTTGTCAAAGTAGTCTATTGCATATTTATTCAAGCCAATCAATCAACATGGTTTAAGCTAGAGTGTAGCCTAGTGGGTAGCGTGTTGGTTTTATAATGCGAAGGTCGTAAGTTCAAATCCCGGTCGACGCAATATATAATTCCAGCACGTTGCCTGCTTGGATATACATTGGTTTCCTCAATGTACGAAAATGAAGAATTCGTAAAAAGAGGGTTGTGCGAAGGAGGCCAAGGTCCAATTTGGGCTGTAGTGCCATTGTAGAAGAAGAATCAACATGGTTTTAAGTGCTGCAAATTAACCCGCTTAGTAGTAGGAGTACTGGCGTAAATATCCTCAATTAAATTGAAAATAAAATATAAAATTTTCGGTATATTGTTCTAACAATAAAGGTTGAAGCAAATTATTGCACAAAATCACCTTTTCATACTCAAGGATGGTTAAAAGATTTTTCTGTTTTTTCGGTCTTAATAATAATTGTAAATAAATGTTTAGTATAAAATTTCAGCTTGATATATTTTATTCGTACTGAGTAAATTGGTTTATAGTATTTCATGAAAAAATGTTGTTTATGTGGCAGGTGGAAGAAGGTTTGGGGGCTGGAATAATTTTTATTTTATAGATTAAAATCGTTATGAAAATTATATATTCCAATTTAAGATCAATAGCTTCTATAATTTTCGAGAAAATGCGTATTATGTTAAATTCCGAAATTGTGTTATTTTGCATGGAAGAGGGTAGAAGGGATGGGCCATTTGGCCCATTCACTAACTCGTTCTTACCTTTTTGTCAAAAACAAAAAAAAACTTGTACGAAATTTGAACTTTCTAGCTAAACGTGTTCTTGAGCTAAGGAGAACACGGACAGGCGGACGGACGGACGGACATCCGGTTTTAAGATTTTTGACCGAGAATAAATATTTCTGTACCGTGTACGATACTGCATTATTTCTAAGCGTTACAAACTTTATGATGATGATGATGCAATGGTGCTACAGCCCATATCGAGCCTTGGCCTCCAGGATGCACCTCCTCCAGTTGTCTCCGTCCAACGACTGCGTCCTCCAGTTAGAAAAATCGAGAAGCAATCTGCAAACAAACTTTGTAGCAAACTTGTAATAGAGAGATTTCATCTAGAGTATAAACATGGAATCATTATCATTTATGAAGAGAATGAAGAAAAAAATTCCCAAATGGCTGCCCTGTAACACCCTAAATTGCATAACAAATTAATCGCAGCTATGATCTCTAACGAACTGCTAACTTAATGCGTCTAAGAAGGTTTTAATGAAAAGTATCTAATTTAGCAATAAGATATGCATTAAGGAATCTGTTAAGCACCTTTAAGAAATATGTAGGGATAATTTAAAATTGAAAACCATTTCCATCGGAATCTACCCAGAATTTGGTAAATACAGTCAATTGGGAGCTGTGAATCGATCTTGAATGAAGCCATGTTGAGCTTAGCAAAGGTATTGCTTTACTGAAAAATATCGCTTCGAATAATTTTGGCATCAACAAGAGCAAAGAAATCGTTCTATGATTTTCAAGAAGGCGCTTAAGACATCGCTCTTATTTGCAATAAAAGATATTTTACGAAAATTTGTTTGAGAACCTAACAGGAATCGCATCCAAATCTGCATTTTTTTAGTGTTGCTAGAACATCATCTTCAGACAATTGTCAAAGTGCAAAACATCAGTCTGATCCGAATTGTTCTGATGCGATTTGTTAGAAGGCTATTAATTTGAATATATTTTATTCAGTGAAAGATACCGACAATTGAGAAAACGGTTGATAAATTCGAATTCTTTCCTTAAACGCAGGATAATGATATGTTCGTTCATTTTTACTATATTTTGAGCTTCTGGCAAATACAGTTTTTTATAAAAGACTAGCTATCGCCCGCGACTTCGTCCGCGTAAGAATCGCAAAATAAGCAATTTTTGAGAATGTAGCTAGCAATACATCATCCAGGATATATAAACTGATTAGTTTAATGGCCCTTTGAAGACAATGGTTTTTATTTTGTTGGAATCAGATACATAAATTATTAAGAATGAAACCACGATACTCGCATTTGTATGGGACAGGCTCGTGATCAAATCAATTCCACTCGTGATCAAATCAATTCGTATCGAAGAGCATTAAGGACATGTGAATAGTTCTAGCTTGTGTTAATTAAAAAAAAAAGCTCAATTAAATTAAAATTAAGCTTAAATCCATAACAGGACTACGACTCTGCGTAAAGCCCAATCATACGATACCACAAATGAAATTTTGGTGATGCTAAGAATTTTGCATGGGGAGTGATAGAAGGAGTGACAGTTCTGAACTAATTTGTTTCACATCATGCTAGAGTAGCTATAAAAATGCTTTTTATCAAATTTTAGCTTCAAAAATTGAATAGGTACTGAGAAACTTAGTGCATTGGATTTAATGAAATTGTGCAATTTGTATAGGAGGTGGTAGAAAGAGGAGGAGTATTTTTTGCTGATTTTTCGAGAAACAAAACTGATATATTTTAAATTTTAGTTCAGTAACATTCACACTTTTCAAGAAAATAGAATTTTTAAAAAGTTGTGAAACTGTGTCACATTGTATGGAAGGGGGTAGCAGGAGTGAAGCTAATCGGTTAATTTTTTCCCGATAGTAATAATAATGCTGATTCGATACAAAATTTTAGCTCGATGAAAGCCATACGTATTGAGAAAATTGGTTTAGAGTAATTAATGAAAAAGTGCAGTTTGTATGGGAGGTGGTGGAAGGAGTGAGGGGTTTTTAGTGATTTTTCTAAAAACAACTACAATCATTATGAAATTGATATATTTTAAATTTTAGATCTGTGACTTTCACACTTTCCAACAAAATTGAATTTTTGCAAAATCGTGGAATTGTGTCATATTGTATGGGAGGGGGTAGAAGGAGTAGAACTAATCGAATAATTTTTTCCCGGTATTAATTATAATGCTAATTGAGGATTTGGTACAAAATTTTAGCTCGCTGGAATTTATACGTAGTGAAAAAATCTGTTTTTAGTATTTAATAAAAAAGTGTAGTTTGTATGGGAGGTGGGCGAAGGAGTAGGGGAATTTAAATAATTTGTATACTTAAAGATTGCATTTGTAATAGTAATAATATTTTTCAAATTTCAAACTAATAGCTTTTATAGGTTTGGTGAATGTTTTCACATTGCATTTCGAAATGAAAGAATAGATTTCCGGATTCTTCACTGTTACGCTTTATTATTCGTGACGTTTTGGTTTCTGCTGAGACCTTTATCAAACTGATCAACAATTACAAAATATAATTATTATATAGAAGGAAAGGTAATTAAGGTTATATTAGTTAATTAAGGTTAAGCTTTTATAGTTTCCAAGAAAATTCGATTATTACATTTTATTAAAAATGAGTCACTTTATATGGGAGGGAGTAGAAGGCGTGAGGGAAGGGAAATAAAACTAAAACCAGATTACATCCCGAAGCATATCTAATAAGCTGTGAAAGTTTCATTACAATCGGTTCAGCCGTTTTTGCGTGAAAGCCGGACAGACATACAGAGAAGAACTTTAAAAACGTGTGTTTCTGCTTAGTTATTGCTAAAATAAAGCGAAAACTTACTTATAGCCATTTCTAAACAAATAACAGAAAGACACTACAATTGTATTTATATATTTAGATTGCACAGGGTGTTGTTTAAAAGGCGGAGAACTTAAAATAAAATACAGAAAAATATTTTTAATATCCATAAAATTAGCTTTATTTGGAAGACAATTTTATGGCATTATTGTTTAAATATGATTTTTGGAATATAATTGCCGCGGCTGGCGCGAACATGGTGTAATCTGGAAGTCCAATTTTTTGATTTATCGACACTACAGCAGAAATCAGGCCTAGGCATCCTGACCTTCATGATCCTTAACATTTTTGATTTGCCTATGGAGTTGGAAATTCTTCGGACCCAGATAGCTGATCGATCAGTATTAAATTTATGCACCAACTTGAACTGAAATGAAAAGAAGCCCTGTGGGACTATAGGCATTTAGACCTACAGAGCAGAAACTGTGAATAAACGAAACAGTTGACCTAAAGAAATTGAAATTAACAGAAGAATTAGAGATGAACCGAAGGAATTGAGATGACTTTATATATCCCCTAAAAAAAAAAAATCGTATGGCATTAAATCGCACGATCAAGGTGGCCAGTTAACAGATCCATTTCGTGAAATTAATCGGTCATCAAATATTTCTTTTCTTTCGGTAAATTAATTGTATCGCGTGCTGTGTAGCATGTGGCGCCGTCCTGTTGAAACCACATATCAGCGACATTGATGCCTTCCAATTGAGGCACGAAAAAGTTAGTAATCATGGCTCTGTACTGCTCACTGTTGACTGTAACGTTCTGACCATCATAATTCTTGAAGACATTTTTTTTTTTTTACAGAATGACCTGTGCTATAGGCAATTTCGGCCTTTATGTGCAATGCACAAACACAGTCATGGAGGGAAGGAATGGGATTGGGAAAGTTGGGGAAGGGGAGTGAGAACGACCGTAGCGAGTGGAGAAGCTGGTATATTGCGCAGTTACTGACAAATATTTGCAGATGTTATGGAGGACTGAATGATAGAAAGCGAACAGAAACCATCTACTGAGTATCTAGGCCTTCTTGAAGTGGAACTGTTTCACTTTTACACCGTTTCTCCATTTTATTGCGAATAATTTTTTATCACCAGTAGCAACTGAAAAATTTGCACTTAAAAAAAATCCCGTCTGGAGTGGGAATCGAACCCACGACCTATTGACTGAGAAGCAAGCACGCTGCCCACTACGCCACGGAAGCCTCAACATATGGACCAATGATTCCACCGGCCCATAAAGCGCACCAAATGGTGACTTTTTCTGGATGTAATGGTATTTCGAAAATGGCTTACAGATTATCAACGCTCTGAATGTGGCGATTCAGCGTATTGACATAGCCATTTAGCCAAAAATGTGCTTCATCATTGAACAAAATTTTCAAATGAAATTGTGGATCAATAGCGATGCTACCTTCGGCCTATTTGCAAACATTGCTCCTGCTTGAGTCTATTCACGATGAATTGCTGAACCAAACTAACCCCAAAACAACAATAAACTGTCAAATGCTGCCACAAAAAACAGTGTTGCCAATTTATAGTTCTCCGCTTCTAAAAAAAACATTCCGTAATAATAACTGAAAATACTGAAAAAATCGATCAAAACAGGAAGAAACAACTACAGTTTTGCTTTCTTTTTTAATTTTTAAGCACAGCATTATTACTTGGAGGGTTCACGGTACGAGTGAATTCACCAACCGGCTAGCCCTGCCCAGGACTCTAAACAAGCAAGTCTTGTTGTGAAGTCTGTCTGTGTGTCCCGCCGATAACACGAGCAAATCTTAACAGAAAATAGTGGGAATGGTGATAAGAGATCAACCATGTCGCAAGGACATTCGGGATTATTTTTGGGATGAATTGCCAACCGAAATTTATGAACCTCTAACCAAGAACTAATAAATATTTAAAATATTTTTTTACCCAATCGATTAATACGTTTTTCTGTTTTGACGCATTACTGTCGAAATAAATGATTTTCTGATTATATTGAACCCCAATTCGCCGTATTTTCAATCGAATCAAAAAGGATCCTTAGTAAAAATTATAGATCTTCTAAAAAATCTTTTTTCTTTCAAAGATTTTTCCATGTTTGTGTATTTTCTTCACTTTTTGCAATTTGAGCAACCGTTATGGTATTTCTCTGGTTGGGAGTACTTTCATCGTCTGAAAGCCTTGATGAAAATAGGACTGCGCATATGAGGTATTGAAGTTTCCGGACTGACGTATAAATAATACGTCTGAACTGTTTTAATTTAATCACAAATCGTAAACAATTTAGGTTAATTTATTACCAAGTAGGTAGCCAAATGTGTCAAATTTATTTCAATAATGAAACAAAAATCATTGCTACCTACCGTCTTCCATTACGAACTTAATTCACATCCGGCACACGTCTCAAGTAATAGGCTTGTCCAATGATTAAGCAAATTCGTATATATGTACCTATACGAATAGGACAAAAAAAATAGATACTTGAACATTCACTTGTCAAATTCATCATTAAGTAAAATAGGAAGTTTGGCCCAATATGATGGCCCGATTGTAATGACGGTCGCGCTGCAAGAGCAACGTTTTACTCGTAATCTAGTTTTTCATGTTCCGGAAAAAAAATTGCACACTAAATGTCCAGAAAAAGCAGCAATAATTTAATTGCTAAATTATTGCTAGAAAAAAATTCACACAAGAAATTCGCTACGGCGATCACATGTTGGTAATGCATAAAAACTTTACATCGCCCATAAAGAAAACATAAGAAACGGATTTCAAATACTTAAATGGGTGCTCTTCAAAAACTTTTACTAATTTAAATACGCGGTGATTAATTTGGAGCAGAACATCCGAACGAGCAGTTCTTTGGCTTTCATGGCCACTTAGAAATTTTCGGTGCTTGGTCTGATCGGTTTGTGACAGCCATGAAATTCATATTTAATATTAAAGGAGAATACAGTTCTGTCTGGAGCAACTTTTTCAGACAAACAACGATCTTGCTTGGAAACGAATTAAAAAAAAAAAATCCCCGAACATGATCGCACAGCATCTTTCAAATTTAACATATTTAAAATTGCACGGAAAACCTCTTGCACTAGCTAATATGACATTTTTTGCATTAAACTTTATGCCAACTAGCGCTTCGGTATCTCGAACAGCATTTCCTACTAAGTGATCGTTAAATCACTCGTCCAGACGTTGTCCAAATAACTTAGAATCGCGATCAATCACCGCTTATACTTGAATAACCCGCAATGACCGCATTGCCAGTAGATTTTTTTTCAAAGCTTTTTTTGCCCGATTGCAAATTCTAGTTTTATTCGAAAACTTGTTGCACATTTTTTTTCTTCTTCTTTTCGGTTTTATTGCAATTAACGGCTTATTAAATATCGTAGCTATTAATCTGCGAAAAATTGACCAAGAATAAGATAAAGGAGGAAAAAAAAATGTCTTCATATTTTGACCATCTGGGAATTGTGGTTTAGTGGGTAGACGGTCAAATTGAAACTTCGTTTCCTTTTCTTGTGCGCTACGATAAAGCATAATGATTGTTATTATTGCATCATAGGTCGATTACAGTGCCATATATGGAGAACAATATTAGCGATGTGATTTAATATAGAAATCAATTATAATGACAAAAAATTAATTTGGAAGAATTATTTGCAGTATGGCCTTCGTTGAATGGTAGAGGAAAAATAAACTGACTGAAACTCCTCGTTTTTCTAGTGAGAATTAATAACACTTGGTTAATTTAATATTTGAGTCCGTCATATTCACACAATTATGTTCATATATCTACTGTTCAGGATTTTAATTTTTCTAATTAAGTTGTATCAAGTGTTTTTTTAAAACGCTTTTGTTTCCCCATATTGTCAAAGAATGGAACATCCGGTTCCAGAATTTAAATTATGAGATTTTGTTGTATTATTTGTCTGTGTGTATCAACGATAATTATAGTTAACATGCACACAAAAGGGTGTGAGTGGTTGGAAAAGATTAGCCACATCACTGGACTGATTGGTATGATCACCAGCCGTTTGTGAAAATTCTTAAGTTTTGTTTTTACTTGACCGACAAATTTTGTATGGTAAAATTGTAGAACAGCGAAAAACATTTTTTACTGCTTGATTGGTTTTTTTTTCGTTTTGACATATGGCTGTCGAGATAAATGACTTCTTGCTTAGAATGAAAACCAATTTGGAGTATTTTCACTTGCAGCATAACTCAATATGAGTGATAGTTGTAGAGCTTCTAAGAATAAAAACTTTTTTCTAATTTTACATATTTTCTTCATGTTGTCTTCAATTTCGAGGAGTTGGTACTTTGTTTAATAGTAGTCTGGTTTGGAGTACTTCCGTCATCGTTGAGCCTTGATATTAAGGAAATTGCACTTATGAGCAACCAATGTATCCAGACTACACAAAACGTAGTTTCAGACCGGTGATAAGACGGGTGCGCCAAAACACTTCCGTATTGCAAAGAAAATACAGAAGCGACAATGTTCCTGATAAAGTCGTAAAAAATATAATATATAATTACACAATATAAAGCGTCAAGGTTCTTCATACTATCATACTAAACTAAACCAAAGATCACATAAGTGGTACAGAAAAGACGAGAATAACAAGGCCGGATCACAGTGCTTATAGGAATTTACAATAATCAAATTTTCTTGTAAACTATAAGAGCTATCAATTTAAAATTCGGAATATATTATTATACTCTAGATGAAATCTCAGGGTATTATAAGTTTGCCACAAAGTGTGTAACGCTAAGAAATAAGGCTCGGAGAAAAAATTGAATGATACAGAAGTTCATATAATCACGCAAAAATCTCAAAACCGGATGTCCGTCCGTCCGTCTGTCTGTCCGTCCGTGTCCTCTCTAGCTTGAGAACGAGTTGATTTAGAAAGTTCAAATTTTGTACACGTCGTTTTTGACAAAAAATTAAGGACAAGTTCGTGAACGGGCGAAATCGCTCCACCCCTTCTACCACCTCCCATACACAATGACACAATTGCGCAATTTGACAATAAACGGATTTACTCAAAAAGTATAAGAGCTATTGATCTCAAATTTAGAACATATTACTTTATATGATGATATCAATCTACCATATAAAAATTATGAGTGTCCTCTTCCTCCTTCTACCACCTCCCATACAAACTGTACTTTTTCATGAAATACTCTAAACCAATTTACTCAGTGCGTATAAAATTTAGTGAACTGAAATTGTGCACTAAATATTTATTTGGAATTATTAGTAAGACTAAAAAAAATTAGAACATTAGTTTCACTCCTTCTACCCCCTCCCATGCAAAATGACACAATTTCGCAAGTCGACACTAAACGGCTTTTCTCGAAAAATATAAATGCTACTAGTCTGAAATTTGGAATATAAAAATTTTATGATAATTTCACTCTACTGTATAAGAATTATTTGTGTCCTCCCTCTCGTTCCACCCTCTCCCATACAATCTGCACTTTTTCATGAAATACTCTAAACCAATTTACTCAGTGCGTATACAATTTATCGATTGGGAATTGTGCACTAAATATTTATTTAGAATTATTAGTAAGATCAGAAAAAAATGAGACGATTAACTGTACCTCTTCTACTCCCTCCCATACAAAACGACACAATTTCGCAATTCCACTATAAACGGATTTTTTCCAAAAGCATAGAGGCTATTAATCTGAAATTTGGAATATATTACTTTGATAATAATTCCAATCTGCAGTATAAAAATTACTTAAGTCTTCTCCTTCCTTCTACCACCTCCCATACAAACTGCACTTTTCATGAAATACTCGAAACTAATGTACTCAGTACGTATAAAATTGATGGAGCTGAAATTATGCATTAAACGTTTATTTAGAATTGTTCGTAAGACCAAAAAAATTAGGCAGTTAGCTTCACTCCTTCTACCCCCTCCCATACAATTTGACACAATTCAACCACTTTACAAAAAATCGATTTGCCTGAAAAGTATGAATGCTACTGATCTGCTATGCCAAATAAATGATGTTTACAGTTATTTCTAAGAAAGTTATTAATAACTCCACTCTCCTTCTACCACCTCCCATACAAACTGCACAATTTCACTAAATGCAATACACTAAGTTTTTCAGTACCTATTAAATTTTTGAATCCTAAATTTTGTATAAAATATTTTGATAGCAACAGCTACTCTAGTTTGATGTGAGAAAAATTAGTTTAATGCTGCCACCCCCTCCATTCCACATTATTTAAGATCACAAAAATTTATATTTTTAGAGTATCACATGATTGGATTTCACGCCCAATCAGAATTCTGTTATGTGTTATCTTCGAATTATTTTCAAATTTCTTCGGGTAATCATTACCGTCTGACACAAAATCGTATTTATAATTTACATAAGCATTTAAATAAGAAACATGACAACTTCTCCATAGTCTCTGAGACATTAAGGGGTATTAAATTAATCCATTGTTATGTTAAGTATCCTATGTAACTAGCGACCGATCTAGTGATAAACACATACTAATTGAACTTTGGTCATTGCATATAACTAAGAGTTTTGTTTGAAGTAATGCCCATCTAACGTGATAGCTAATGCGGCACAAATAACTTTTAAAGTAAGTGAGGGCCAGCAACAAGGAACAGTCACTGCACCAACTCTGTTCTCCATCTTTCTCAACAGTCTTTTCAGTTTGTATGAATTCAACAAGACAAAAAATAAGTCTGTCATAGCATTCGCGGATGACTTGATCGTTTACACTGCACACAGGAATTGTACGGTAGTACAACAGGAGCTGCAAAAGATGTACGGTGAAATCAAGCGCTACACCAGCACCTGGAGATTGAAAATAAATCCGCAGAAGTGTGAAACGATTCTGTTCAGAACCACTCTCCGATATGCAAATCGCAATTTGAGACTTAACTGGAAAAGGATGAGGAGGGTATCAATGAACAGATACCGTAAAAAACTTGCGTCAGATATCTAGATGTACATCTTGACCAGCTCCTGAAGTACAGACATCACTCATCTATCCAGCTAGAAAAAAGTCGGAAATGCTTTATGTCGCTCCGTAAATTGTTTTACGCAAAACACATTCTTCCGAGAGTGAAAATCATATGTTACATGACTCTTATTAGGCCTACACTCACGTATGGTTGTCCCATTTGGTTTAACATGAGTGCTTCCATGATGGAAAGATATAGAATACTTGAGAGGAAATGCCTGCGTGCGTGTACGGGGATGTATCGTAAGGCGGAGACCGAATATCTGCATTACATTTCAAACCGCGTGCTGTATAATACTGCAAAGGTAATGAGAATTGATACCACCATAATCCAACTGATTCGAAACCATATTTATAGATACTCTCAATAAGGTGAAAATCCTTGGATCTCACAACCCTTTTTTCCGAATCCTCTATATTTCGAAAATACACTCAGGACAGGGTATATCCCTCCTGAAGCATTCACATACCTCGACAGCTTAGGCTACATAACAGACGCACAGAATGTGCCTGTTTTGTATCACGCTTATTGAAGGACTACAGACAAGCGAATTCTCTTCAACCCTCACCTAAGTACTTTGGATGCATTGCCTATTTGGAGATATTCTACAGCCAATCATTATGACTGGTATGTAAATCAGTTGCATAAATTCTGGTGGCTCAACGATGATGATCGTTAAGATATGTGAATAGGATTTGTCTAGATTTTCCTGTTTTTTTGAATAATTCAAATTTTATGATAAAAATTTAGATTATAAGATAGCTTTACAAATATTGCAAATAATAAAGAATAATTGTATATATTGTAATTTAAGTTAGGCTATAAGTAGATTAGATTAATTTAGGCTTAATTTTTATAATTTTGTTCTAGTTAGTTAATTGAGATTTTGATTGTATTATAGTATAAGTAGCATTAGGTAAATCAATTAGATTAAGGTAGTATAAGAATTGTAAATACAAATATAAAGAATAAATAACAAAACGGATTCGATAATATTGATGTAAATTTAAATGTAAATATAAAATGTAAATATGTTAACTAGATATAAGCTAACACAAAAACCGATAAAACCATAAATTTCAGTATAATCAACATTGGGTTTTTAAATGCCAAAACTTTCCCAATAAAATAAAAAACCGGTGAAATTTTAAAATATTATTTAAAAAAAAAACCAAGAAAATACGAAGAAACCAAATAATAAATAACCAAAATAATTTTAACTTAGAGAGCCCTCAGAGGCCATTAGGTTTTTTGTAAATATAATAAAATAATCTTAGTTTTATTAGATAACTGTTAAAATAAGATGTTTTTGGCAAAAAATAAAGCGCTTTCAAACTTAAACTTAAACTAATGCGGCACAAAATTAATTTGTAGTAATCACGGTGAATATTATAAAACTAATAATCAATTTTTTCCTTTATCATAAATATATTGTTGTAAAAGTTTAAGCATTGATTACGAAAAAAATTGATATTTCGTCCACTCTATTGCTCTCATCAAATGTTTAAACATATCAGGTTTCCACCTTAAGTCTTTCGATTTCTTAGGAAATTTTTCTGCGTATTCATGTACAATTTGATAAATACGCCCTAATAAATAAGGAATAAAACTAATAATTATTTTTTTTCCTTTATCTTAAATATATTGTTCTAAAAGTTTAAGCATTGATCACGAATAAAATTGATATTTCTTCTACTCTATTTCCCCCTTCTAATGTTTAAACATATCAGGTTTCTGCCTTAAGTCTTTCGATTTTTTACGAAATTTTTCTGCGTATTCATGTACAATTTGATAAATACGCCCTAATAAATAAGGAAATGACAAAATAACGAAAAGTGCCACTGATAAAATCCAGCTACGCATTTCAACAATTTTTTTTTCCCACATAATCTATTGACAAATTTCAGCAATTATCGTAGCTGGACACACGATCATAACTCACAGCATCCAAGATTAAGATAACGAATGTGTTTGGAAGTGCTTCTTACAGGTGTCGTTTTAGAGTGAAGTGCTCGTGACATTATTTTGAGAAGATGACCTTGTCGCTATCTTAAAACAATCCACGAAAAATTTTAAATTAATAAATAAACTTGGGAATCAACTGATTAGCAACAAAATGTGATGGGAATTTACGAATTGCTACTTGTATCTATTTTTGGTATGATGACGTCTCCGGTTAAGCATGTGTAAATATTGGTATGTTGGAAAATATTATTAAAAAAAAAATTAACTAACTCTTTTATAATTATATATATATATATATTATTATTATCGATAGAGAAGTAATGCCTACACAACCGGAGCACCTGAATGAAGTGCACCACTCTTGCAAAATACCAGAAAGTTGGGAAAGTGAAAACTAGATCAGCTTCGACTTCTTCAGCTTCTTTCGTCGACAAGAGATACGAGCTATCATAAGTGTGTACACTTGGCGACCTACACGCCAAGACCTCTTGGCTATAAATAATTGTAATAGCGTTTCGTGTTACCTGCATAACTGTGTGTAATGCTCTTCAATGCACCCCAGAACGCAATACGAAAACAAGAAGAAATTGTTTTTCGTATTTTTATTTTATGTTTATTTTTTTATTTTTTTCCTTTTCATTTCAATTTTCGCACTGTAATTTGAATTTCACTCTGCATCTGAATTCTTGTTTTTTTTAGTATTTCTTTTTTGTTTCATTGCATTCACCAGTAAAAATAATCGTTCATCTTTTCCTGTCTGTTTAAAAGCGTAAAAATTTAGGGTAATTTGTAAGATAAAAGAAGCCTCAAAATTACACCTGAAATTCACGCATTGAATCTTTCTTTGCCATGTTGTAATTGAAGCCGAAAGTGCATTAAGAACAAAAAAAAATTGTGTTGAATGTTTAACAGTTACATGGGTCATACAAAATATATTAAGATGAATGATGAAAAAAAAAAAAAAAAAATTGGGAGTAGTGTAATAAGATGGTACGGTAAAAGAAGACGTTCATGTCCGTCACGTTTCCAGAATAATTCAATTAATCAAGATGAAATCGATCCAAATCGTGAAAAAGTACGCTCAGGTGCAATGATTTTAATGTAATTATGCCAGTTTTATTGGTACTTCATGATATCATTGATGGGAAATTTTACTTTTTGTGAGAAGTTTAATTTTCTGTAGTAATTCAATTATGAAATTTTATTTATTCAAAACACGGAAAAACATAACAGAATTATGATTGGCAGTAAGGTCTCTTTAAAATACCGAAAAATTACAATTGTATGGGAGGTAGAAAAAGGACTATACTAAAGTTTATAATTTTGAAATGTGTAATTATAGTGGCAATTTTTAACGAAATTAATAAATGAACTTGTCTGCATTTGTAGCTTTTATAGTGGTAGAACGAGTGAAGTACTACTATTTAATATTGTTATTAGTATGATCTCCATCAAGTCGATAGACTTAACGAGAAAATCTTTTCTCTAAATTTCAAAAATATCAGAAATTTATAAGAATTGGGTGAGACGATGTTCTAAATTCGGTCAAAATGTTGTATTTATCTTGTCCAGTTTTTTTTTTGCGCTAAAACTGGGCGGAATGAAATACCATTTCTCAAAGTTAAAACTTATATCAATATACTTTAGTGAAATTTGTAATTTGATAGTTTCGAGAATAATATTTTTAAAAATTCGTGCAATTTGTATTGAATAAAGCAGAAAGAAGTCATTGCCATGGCACTTCTATGAACTTAAAGATAACTTTTTGCCAAAAGTTATGTATAAAAAAAATTCCAGCTCGATTTCTGAAAGCATTTGGGAACAATTTAGTAGACAGACTGACGGGGAAATGGACAGACAGACTCAAATTCGAGCTTTTTGAGTGACAACAAACATTTCAGTATCCTTAGCGACTCCCAACTAGCTAAGTGTAAAGCAAACTCATTGTCATCTACTTCTACAATGGCGTTACAGCCCAAATTGGGCCTTGGCCTCCTGACCTTCAGGTTCCTTAACATTTTTTTCATTATTTATTGTGGAATGGTTGTTAGACCTTCGCAACTCAATATATGTACTATTAAATTTTGTCTAACGTATGCACGGATTAAATTGTATACCCAGCTACAGTTTATGGAGGCAGGCACATATTATTGACGATCTAGTTAATTTTAAAATAATTGTTTTCAGTTGCGGATAGGTTGTAGGGCATTACGCCACTGTAACGTACCCGCAGCTACATGCCTGGGACCAAAATAAGAAATAAAACAACACTTTGTCAATAATTATAATGAAGTCCCTAAACAGACACAAGTGAATGGAATTGCATGGAATGCATGTACTCTTGAACCAACTACGTATCTAATTTTCCTTAGTCATACTTTAATAATTATCGTGTTAGTCTACAATGCGGGAGTTCAACTAAAAAATCGTAGATAGTGGGTTGTGCAAAGGCCTAACAACCCTTTTACAGTATCAAATAAATCCTAAGGAGCCAGAGCTCTATTTAAGTTCAATGATCATGTAGCTAATTTCCACAGCAGTAGCAACAACGGGCACAGCCGAAAATCTTAGAGCATCATTTTAAAACAAAATATTACTTTATATCAATAATCGGTGAATTTATGCAGACTTAATAGAGATCGGCACTATGTGTTCATTGGTACGAAAGATTTACTTTGTAATAACATTTTACAGTTCACTTAACTTGGACTGAGAATTTAAAGTTTTAGTAAAGTCGCAACTACTATTAGACGTAACTTAAAATAAGTTGATCCTTAAAGTTATATTCTGAAGTTTCAAAACGTTTTAACGTTTTATTATATAACAAAATGGTTAAAAAAAATACAATTTTAGTCGCGGAAGCTTAGGGTTTTCTTCACTTGTAATTCTAATTCATATAGATACAAGATTTTGAGAAAAAATTTAAAAACTAATGTAAAATTACTATTCGAAAAGTAGTAAAAGAACACAAAATCTGAAACTTGCTCCCTTTCTGAAAAGTTTTAAAGTTTTCATATAATTGCGTACTGGTTGGTTATGCAAAAATTCGAACTTATCTAAAAAAAAAAAAATAATGCAAATGCAATGCTCGAAATGAACGAAAAGAACAGTCCACCAACATGCTTCAGCTCCTACGCTAAATATTAAGTAAGGCGATTACCATCTGAATTTACCAACTAAAATAAACACTTATTGTTATTTTATTAACAAAGATTATCTCGATCAGATTCTAGATTCTACATCAACAACTTTTTATTGAACTAAAAAAAAAAAAACAAATCTAAAATCTTCTTCAACTCGTCGCAAGATCATACCTTGTCCCATAATTCAATTAACTTTTATTTGTTATTTATATTTACGCAAAACACTTCCTGATGTAACAGCACGAGCAACTTACCTTCAGCCGTTGCACTAAATTTCCTAGTTTTCTGCCATACGAGAAACATAAAATGCAGCTTATCCACCTCCGCATATCACCGCACAGCGTCCATCATGCCAACTGGACGATGGACGCAGCAACATTTACACATGTGTGATATTGCGTTTACATGCAATCACATATCGTACATTTATGTACATGTGACGACATTATACCTCCTAGACTAGATCTAAGTTCGAAATGATTCCAAGGTTTTGTCACAGCTCAGATATATTCATTTCGCTAATTAGACATTTTTTTCCACCCAATCCGGTACGTATAGTATGCCGTCACAGTCTTGCCCGGTAACTGTCCCAATGAAGTAATTTCCGTCAGCTTTAACTTTTACTAATTATAATGTTCATTTGTAATTATAATTAAATTAATACGATGATTTGATTTCACTAGAATTTCACTATGCACAAGAGACTCGAATGACACAAGATCTGCACGAGCCGCTGGATGTACTTTGCGGTTTTATTTTCCAACCGGATGATCTATATTTATCTTAGAAAAAAGTTTATTGTATTGATCTTAAGTATAAAAAAGAAAAACAAGAGGAAAAAGCAAGAAATTGAAGATAATTGGAATTTCTTGTGACTTATATGACCGCATCGATGCAGTTGTGGCTGTCGATTAGAACTCTCATTTAGTATCTTGTGACATTTATTGGCTAATTTACTTAGGTTTTGATTTATTCTATAAAAAATCTTTTCTGTTCGAGCTAAACAATAAAGATTTTATTATGCACCTTTACTGCCAGGGTGAAAATATTATAGTTGTGTATATACAGGAGTGCGCTCGCTTTTCTAATTTCTCGCAATAAACATTTAAACTTTATTCTTCCTTTTTATACATAGATAATGCAATAACGTTTTAGCTGATTGCTTTGCCTCTGTTTCTGTTACGAAAACCCCGAATGATGTTAATAGAAACTATTTTCTGATATATGACACAAAAAATAGATAGATAATCTTTACGGGATCATTTGCTCAGAAACGAAAGACTTAAGCCAGAAACTTTACGCCAAATACGAAAAATTTCAAAATTTTTCAATAATAAAACATGTACCTTTCTTCATGATGCATTGTAAAAAATTAAAAGTATGATTTACGATAACACATAATGCATAAGCCACAAGTTACCGATTTGTATTTTCACGTACCGTCATGAAAGCAGAGAGACATCAGTCTTTAGAAAAACGAGTGGCTCATATTAATACCATTGCATTTTGGAAAAGGATAGTGCGGTACCAGAGCAGATCCCCTTAGATTAAGTTGATTGTGATCATGGGATAGTTCTATGAATTCTATTATTTTTTTAGAGGATCGAGTTGATGGTAGCGGCTAACACTATTTTAAGGACACTCACGATGGAGAAGGAGTATTAAATTTGATACGCTTGATGATCACGATGTCTCAGAAAGGTTTCATATCTTACAACCAATAGCTCATATTAGAAATATGCATGTAGCTTTGGAGGATGTTCAAACTGCAATGAATAAATTAAATGCCAATACTAAAGCGGGATGCGATTTGATTCCGACAGTATTTTAAAAAAATCCCTAGTCCACTTTATCACCACCTTTAAGCATCATTTCTGATAAATCGCTACTCAGTGATATTTTTAGATGAATGAAAGGTATGTCATATAACTTCCGTGTTTAAATTCAGCCGGAACCATCTCGCTAAGAACTGCTGCCCGATATCTAAGCACGCTGTAATTCCGAAACTGGTCAAAAGTTTAGTAAAAGATCAACTTTACTACCAGCTTATGGAATCTAAAGCAAATGAGCAACATCGATTCGTTAATGATCGATCAACTGCATTAAATACTATAATACATAAAATATATTACCAAATACTGCAAGGATGCTATTAAAAATGTATTTTAGGTGGATCTATTCTTCACAGGCTTTCAAAAGGCTTTCGATAGAGCTCATCATAAGCTTTAAGTTCGGAAATTGCAGGCTCTCGGGATCTTCTCAAATCTGCTTTTGTGGATATGATCTTAACTAATAGAAAACAGTTTGTGAAAATAGGGAATGGCCAATGTTCGACTTAAAATGTGGTTTTGGGTGTACCTCAAGGAAGTTATTCGGGACCACTACTGTTTCTGCTTTTTCTGAAAGACGTACATTTGATCTTTAAAATGATGATACAACATTATTCTGTAAAATTGCCATTACAGAAGACTTTTATATTTTCGATTTGGTGTAAAGAAAATTGACTTACTTTTAGTCTCCTTAAATGCAAGATTTTCTCAGCCTATAGTCGTGCTAATTCAATATCCTTTGAGTATAAAATGAATAACACAACCTTCTTAGTAACAGATGAAATTAAAAATCCCGGAATTATTTTTGGTACTGAATTATCTTTTAACTCTCATTTGGACTAAATTACTTCCAAAGCTAAGTCAATACTAAAAAGAACTCCACAGATTTCCATTATCTCTTCACTTTGTTAACGTCGCTTTCGTCTCTTGTAACACCGATCCTGGAATACTGCTTTGCTGTCTAGAAGCCATCGTATAATATTGTATTATACTTACTAGTCAGATAAATTTTACAAGGTTTGCATTATGTAAAGTTAACTAGGTTTCTGTGCTACCCAGTTATAGCGTTAGATCTATACTAATTGGGTTGCAGGCCTTCTACTTGTGTAGAGAAATACTAATGTTTGTAAAGAATATTCTTATCTATCGTGTTAACATCCCGAACTTCTTTATTTTTTAAATTGCGCACCCGTGGAAGATTGTTAAGACATAGATATCTCCTATTTGAGGAAGCCAATATAAAACTAATTATGGCCTGAATGAACCAATTTCGAGGTGCGTGTCGATGTTTAATTGCATGTGTAGCAAAATTGGCTTTACACTGAGTAGAGATACTTATAAGAAAGAATTGCTAATTTTATTACAACGCACATCTTTTGTTAATTTAATTATTTCTTAAGTCCTATATTTTGAGTTTTTCTCTGTAGTCTTTAGATTAGAACTTAGTGTATGATAAATAAATAAATAGCTAGTGGTTCACTAAAAATTGTCTTACGGCCATCCGGAACAAGAAAAATGATTTTAAAATATTTAAGATCAACTCAACTTTTGCCAACAGATCTCTTTACAACTTATAAAGAAATACCTACAAATATATTTTTAAAAGTGCTAAGTTTCAACACGATCAAAAACTTCGACGGAAGATTCTCGAAACACTAAAGGCTCGAGATCATTTTGATCATTTGTTAAAGCGGTCAACAATTTCATGTAAAATCATCTACACCACCACTTCTAGATTGGACTCGAATTGAAATCCATCATGTTGAGAAAGCCAAATCTTCTTGCAGACAAGTTCTGCCCGAAACTCGAGGCTGGCTGCGACAAATCAGTCTCCCCCTCATGTAACACCATCTGGATTTCATCTACCTGCGATTCATTTTTGCACGCGATTTATCTCCAGAACTCCGTGTGAGTTCAATATTCAGAAATCTGCAGGATCCCGACGATTTTTTCCCAATAGTCCTTAAAAATTATTTTTCTGCTTTTGCTAAGCCACTGCGAGATTTATTCCATTTCTCTTACTCTTCTGAGCACTTTCCGTGCACGTGGTAAGTGGCGAAAGCTTAGCTGATTCCCGAGAAAGGAAACAAAGCGTTAACTGCCAAATACCGCCCCATCGCTATTACTTCCGTTCTGTCGAAAGTGATGGAGATGGCTGTCAATTGACGATAGTAAACTTATCAATGATCGCCAATACAGATTCCGCTCCGGACGTTATACGGGTGACCACTTGATATATCTAACTGATCGTTTGAACTCTTCCCTCTATAAATTTGGCGAAGGTAAATATCTGGCACATAATATTTCTAAAGCGTTTGACAGAGTTTGGCACAAATGTCTCCTAGTGAAGTTCAAGGCTTTAATGATAACCTCGTAAAATGAATTGAGAGTTTTTTATATGAACGCACCATAAAAGTCGTAATGGATAGCGTGGTATCTTTCCCCTTTCCCATATATTCCGGTGTCCTCCAAGGCTCCCTTTTATCACCCACAGACTTTCTTATTTTTATTAGTGACCTTTTGTCGTCAATGTTTAATCTGAGACATAACATCTATGAATTCGACACGATTACTAACGATCATCGTGTTCAGGTACCACCTAAATGTGCCGAACTATTTGGATTATTGAACTATGACCTGGACCTAATCTTGGAATGGGCCAGGGTAAATAAAGTAAAGTTCAACACCCAAAAAACACAGGCAAGTAATTTTTCCTTAAACGTGATGTTCCAGCGCCGGTCTCTAATTTAGCCCTCGGCGGTATGCAATTACACTCTCTCGAATACTTCTCACGCCTTGGCTTTAAAATAAATAACCATCTTAATTGAAACCAGCACATAGTCCAAGTAGCACTTGACGCTTCCAAACGCCTAGGAGTCCTCCGAAGATTTAACAAATATTTTACTCCCAGTGACTTAGCAAATATCTATAAGGGTTACTTTAGACCATGCCTCGAGTACAATTTGCATGTCCAGAGCGTTCCGACTATTTGGAGATAATGCCAGGACGGTTTCTATAGACTCCTTAGAACATCGCAGAAGAATTTACTACCGCTACTTCTATGGTAAATGCAGTGAGAAACTTTCTAAACTTATTCCATTTCCTTGAAATACTCGCCTAGCTAAAAGAGCACACAAGTTTACTGTTAAGGTTTCAACTTTCCGTACAGTGCAATATAGGCAATCATTCATACCACAAACTTTCAAACTTTAGAATGCATTGCGAGAGACTATATTCAACATCCACCGGCCTGGCTTTTCCCTCCTTAACCTTTAAATTCCTGTTAAGACCCCCTATAGGGGCATAGGACAGAAACAACTTTCTTCCACAAGGCGCGATTGTGAGCACCTTAATTTAACCTCTCTTTACCGACATATCTGTGTAAATTGCATTAAAAGGTAACCCTCTAAGTTGTGTTCGGCTATGTAAAAAAAAATTGTTTCTGCGGAAGTTTTGCGGTGGAAGCAGTCTTTGAGCTTCTTTCAAATTTTGAGGTTGCATACTCTGATGGGATTTACCTTCATATATGGATAGAGTTATATATTTTGGTGATATTAAAGGACTTACAGACTTCAAAATCTGAAATAATCATCGACTGCCACGTGACCAAAAATTAGAAAAAACTACTGCGCGGTCCAAGCATTTGTATTAAAACATATTAATTCTGTAGGACATGATAAAGGAGACGTTCCAGGAGAAAGAGAGAGTAGCTCAGCAATAGCAGATAGATACAACAGCTGAAGGACAAGTGTAGGAACTCCATCAGAGTCGGGAGAAAAAACATCCTTAAGATGAGTAATGTGGTTAACTACATGAGGTATCAGGAATTTAAGTTTCGAATGGGATTGGTTCCATTTGGTACATCTGACCATTTTATGATTTGTGCAAATTTTTCCATCACAGCAGCAAATCCACCGACTACAAAGACACCACGTAAAATGGTGTTGCACTATAAGAAAGCCAATTGGCAGGCTCTTAATTCATTTTACCACGCCTTTGATTAGAGGCTATGCTTTGAGTCCGGAAATTGTGACGTCACGAAGCACTTTATTGCTATTTGTCTGGTTCTTTCCGAATTTAGAAGGAAATACTTCGGTAAAGTAGTACTGCCGCATAATAATTTAATGCATTAAATAGAGTGGGTGATATAGAGTGAAACAATCTTTTTGTTTATATTAAAAACGCATTTGCTTAGACAATATCTAATTTCTCAATTTAACTTTTAAAAGAACAAATTATGAATTATTCTTTGTTTTCTGCTGTACTTTCTGTTTTTTAGAGTTCATCCCGTACTTTGATATTCCACTTATAGACAGAAACAATATTGTTTTTAAGACCGAGTCGGGTCCTTTATTCGAATTCCAGAATATTCATAAAAACACATTTAAAGGCGAAAGTTTATTTGCTAAAAGATCGGACCTACGTATAGAAGACCAATTACTTTTTATAAACGCTTATTACATATCTTTAACCGCATCGTCTCTAAAGAACAACATAAACAATTTGGCAGCTTCCGGTATTAAAAATCTTTTAGTTGAAAACGGTCAGCCAGTTATCATGCAGAGTGGAAATATAAACATAATTAAAAATAACAATTCTACAATATCTACAATATCAGAAATTAAAGAAAAGATTGGTTTCGAAAACCACAACTCCTGCTAAATTTTACCAAATTTACTATTACGAGAAACTGTATTTGAAAGAATAATTCCAATCGATTTATTTGATGGAGGTATTTTTTTTCTTCATGAAACACTCTAAAGAACTTTTTGCTTACGATGCTCTTATTAGATGTTACGAATTTCATAATTACGATTCAGGTAAGGTACTAGATTACTATAAAAGTAAGTCACTAATAAGAAATCTTCTCCCGGTTCAAAGAATGCTCTTGTAGCTTGCTTTTTAAAATAATAAAGTAGTTTATTAGATAAAAATGAAATTATTTTCGATTAAAAATTATAAAAGAAAAAAGTTGTATTAAATGAATATGTAAAGAATTAAATTAAACTAAGTCTTTTTAGTCTTTTAAGTAACATATTACATGTAAACAACTGAAAATTGTAAACTCTTAAAGTAAAAATATTTTAAAAACGAAATCAGCAAAAAACTCCTCACTCCTAATACAAGATATTCTACCTTATAAGGAGGAGTAGTGTATAAGATTGTTTATATTTAAGAACTGTTATATTGTATTGTATTGCATTAACTAATAAAAAAAAAAAGTTTCGTTAAAATAAATTAAATTGAATTGAGTTAAAATTAAATCAAAATAAAATTCAAATTAAATTAAATTAAACTGCCGACAGATGACGATGTGTTCCTTTTTTGGTTTAAGAATAGATATAAGCATACATTTTGAAATAAAAGAATCTACTACTACTACTCCTACTCAAAAATCTGCTTGGCTGAATGTCCTTCAAAAATGTTTCCTCTCTAGCTAAACCTCTTCGTAACCTCATTTTTCATACTCTTCAGGGTACTTTTATCAGATCTGAAAGGTCGCGAATATTCAGTCAATGCGAAAGAAAGGGAGCAAAGCGAACTCCGCTAATTATCGCCCCCATAGGCATTACCTCAGTACTTTCAAACGTAATGGTAACTTTCTTCTAGACAAAAATCTCATCCATGATCGCCAATATGGAGTTCGCTCAAGTCGTCCTACAGGCGATCTTCTGGTCTATTTTACCGAGCGTAAGAATTCTCTCATTCACAAATTTGGAAAAGGTCAAATTTTTGCTGTTGTCAGTCATTGCTAAAGCACTTGACAGAGTTTAGCAGAAACGGCTCTTAGCCAAGTAAAAGGCCTTTGGTTTTAACATATGTAGCTTTTCTTAAATGGATTGAAAGGTTCTTCTCCGAGCGCTCTATTAGAGTCGTACTAGATGGAGTAACTTCTGCACCATTTTCTATTGATGCCAGCATCTCTCAGAGCTTAGCTTAATGTCTTACCCTCTTTTTAGTCTTCATAAGCGACCTTCTGTCGTCTACTCTCAATCCTACTTATTGTTTTGCAGATGACAACATTCTAGACAACATCTTCCAACTCCCCTGCAGAGAAACGTCTTACAGTGGTGGCCTCATGCCGTGAAGAACAGTGAAATTGAGACAAACCTTCCCTCAGACGACAGTGATATGGAATTCATTACTAGGCAATCTCTTTCCAACGGGATAAAACCTCCAGCAATTTAAAAGTTCACCGCAACTGCAAACTCTTCTCTCCTGTGTTTCCCTGTATCCATGTTGACTTAACTATGCATCGCGCATTAAAGGGGACCCTAAATTATTTTCGATGTCCGTAAAAAAATAAGTTTAGACTTTTTTTTCTTATGAGTAAATAATATATTTAAGAAATTATAATTTTAAAATAATTTAAAAATAAAAAACAATGAAATCAACAAAACTCCATTTAAATCATTAAGAAACTAAATAATTTTTTTTAACAATTTAGATGATGATAGCACATCCCGAACCATCTGTACTTTCCCAGAAGTTTCGAAAGCCATATTGCCATGATCCATTCGGTACGATATGACAGACCTAACTGACTTAACGGACAACTAAAGTCAACAAGTAAACCGCAGAATTTACAACGTGTGATCAACGCTATATACGTACTTAAGAGGTACGAAAAGTAAGTACAAAAGATATATCGGAGGTAAAGTTTACTCTGCAAGAAGGCATCACATACATATACGCCGTATAACTACCTACTACCTACAACAAAAGTGATCGCGAGCCAAAGAAGACTTGAAGAAAAAATGAAGTACGCGATCGGCGAAACCATGAGTACGATCCTCGACAGATCAAGACGACGAAGAAACATAACACAAACAAAATAGACAGCAACAAGAAAACAATCCGCGAGTGGGAGAGAAACGAGAGCAAAAATTCTTCAATTGAAAATAACTCTCGCTACCTACAACTACCTAACATTAAAATTATACCAAAAAGTCTTCACATGTGTTTCTTATTCTTCTTCTTCTTCTGTTTCGCCTTCTTCGTAATCTTAAAGGTAAGTACTCGTACGTCTCGCATATACCGATGAAATAAAGCTGCTCGCGATCCCCCGATCAAAAGGTGATCATTAAAGTTGATTGGGATCACTGCATGGATGAGAGTGTAAGCTGGAGCACCACCCAAAAAGGTTCTTATCTTCGGTTCTCTTTCAATGATGATTTTTTTCTTGTTAACCAGGAGTAGCAGTACAAGCTCTTTCCATTATTCGGAATTTTCTACGACTCTTAAAGCTTTTTACAGGTAAAAATAATTGCGCGCGAAAATTTTTTTTTATCCATGTGCTTAGGGTACAGACTTTTACGAAAGAGAATTTTTCGTGTGATTGCAATAAGTTTGTACTCTTAAAGTGTAATTTATTTAAAGCTCACCTTAAAGGTAAGTTTATTCAGAGCAAAAATTTTATACATACAATATGTGCTAGGCAGCTTCTTCTTCTTCACTTGCTTCATCTTTTATTATAAAACTGGGAGAGTAGCGTTGTTGATGCTTCGAAGATCGGTGTTTTTCTTTGCATGTACGGGTATTTCGTATGTAATTTTTCGTTTCGTTTTGTTGGCTATAGGGTACAATATTCGTAGTTTTGCTTCAATGTGTACCATCATCTTATATACTTACGTACGTAAGAAAGCATTCCTTCTTGGTCGAGTTTTCAACTCCGATCGCATTATAACAAACTGCCCGCAACTCAAGTATGCTAAAAAGTTAATACAGTTTTCAGTTGGTATCTAGTACTTGGTACTTGTAATAACGACCCGATATGTCTCTAAAATATTGACTCGTCTCGTTTTGGTCGTTTGTTGTCGTTCGTTCGTCGCTGTTTTTAGTAGAATTTCTTAGTTTTGATTAAGGAAGTTTTTTTTTGATTTTTTTTTTGAAAATATAATTTTTGAATTTTTTCAAAAATAATTTTTGAGTAAACTTAATTTTTTTTTTCTAATTAAATAAAATCGGTTATAATAAGTTGACAATAATAATAAAGTTGACCTTAATTAATAATATTTTTGTAAATAGATTTTAATTTTTTTTCCTTAAGTTCTAATTTAATAAAATTGTGTACAATTAATAAAAAAAAATGTGTGGATAGCAAAAAAGAAATAAAATTGAGGGTTTATTTAGAATGAAAAGTGCAAGTGTCCATCGAATTGATCGTAATGCAAAAGGATATATCGTGCATTGAAAACAAAAAAAATAAATTTTGTGATCAACAAAAACAGCTGATACGGAATCTCTTGAAATATAGTGTAAAGTGATAAATTTTAACCACATCTAAGATTTTTCTCACATGCATTTTCTAGTGCATCGGTCGTCTCTACCTCAGACATGGTTAATTTAGTGATCGTAATTTTACCATAACTGTTTATAAGTTCTATTAAAACGTACTTCATGCTAATTTTGCTCAATCGATAATGAAGCAAACAACCACTAATAATATTTTTCATAGCTAATTTGTGAATCGACACGATCAAATACTGTGCGTAATTATAAAACAAAAAGTATATAATTTTAAATAATTTTACTGATCGCAAGAAAAATTAGTGCAAATATAAAAGGCGCAAAGTGCATACTAAATATGCGATAATCTTCCGATTGATTATAATTTTAAATTATTGTGACAGTGAATGTGAATGAGTGATCGTGCCTACCAATTATGGATAACAAAAAAATAATCGCATCATCAAATTTAATAATTATATAAAATAAATTAATATCGCAATATAATTAGAGGCAATCACCATAAATTCTATCGATTTACGACGTTGCGGTCAAACATTTTATTAATAAGGAATAATATTGCTCAAATACACGATCACTGATCACCGATCACTCGATCAATCAACTTGAGTATGTTTCCAGCTGTTTGGTTTACTATTTAGGTATGTAGAATATCATAATAATATCAATTTTTTTTATGATTAAAAATCATTTAGCATTTACGTATGGATACATAAAATTTCACAATACGTAAAAAAAATGCTATAAAGTGAAATAGATAAAGATTTTGTAATATTTTTGAGCTGCGAAGAAAAAGTGATAATAATAACGGAAATATGAAATGAAAACGAATTAACTCAATTTTTCAGTGAAGTTTATATTCAGTCTATCATTTCGATAGGATTAACCTAGTTCTTATCGAATTTGAAAATCAGACGTGAAGATGAATACGTTTGTACGATTTTTTAATAAAACGCATTTTATGTGCACCAGTTTAATTTCGATATTGCACTACAATCGCTTATAGAAAGCGAAAATAAATTTTTTTTTAATAACATGGGAAAAAATCATTCATGAGAAAAATTAATTTATTTCTAAAAAAGATTTTTTTTTTTCAAATAAATTAATTCGATTGTTGAAATGTTATTAAGTATTTGAAAGAAATTTGTGCGAATATTGAATAATTAAAAAAAATGTAAATTTGTCTCGACTATCCAGTTATATTGAGTAGTTCACAATTTTAAAAATTTGTAATCACTACGTTTAATAATAGAATTTTTTTCCGTGATATTATGCAAAATGTATTTTCGCAAAGATGCTTTAAAGATAACATCGCGTTTACAACTGCAACCTTGGTGTTAGAGATTTAATGAATTTTTTTAAGAATTGTAAGCAATTGTTTTTTAATTTCAATGCGGAAAATCAATCTTGGGAAGAAGAAATTTGTTTGGAAACTCGGAAACTCGGAAAATGCACTTTAGTCGATTAAATTTAGTGTTGGGTTAGTTTTAGTTAGTTTTGTTTAGTTTAGACAAGTTAATTTCAACTTTGTTTTTAAATTAAGGAGTCGTTTCACGCGAGGCTTTCATATGCAAGTAAAATTGACAAGTTCTTTACGCCAATCATAATTTTTTTCTAACACATTGCCATTCTCGCTTCAATTTTAAATTGTTCCGCACGTAGAGGGGGCAGAAGAATTTTTAATAGCAAAAACATATTGCGAAGCTAATTAATTTCATGGCTATATGGGTTATACAAACGAGAAGATTCATGTATTGTATAAGAAAATTCAAACTTTCATGAACCAATGTCTTCGACGAATTTTAGGGATATTTTGGCCAGATGTAATTTAGAGTTCGAACTTTGGGGTCCGACTAGATAGACTAAAATAGGCACTGAAGTTCAAAGGCGGAAATGGAAGTGGATCGGTCACATATTGAGGAAACCTGAGCAAAATATTGTAAGCTCTGCAATATAATCCTTACGGAAAATGTCGGCTTGGTCAACCATGTACCATTTGAAAGCGTGCATTTGAGCAGGAGGCCAGAGCAATAAATAAGTCATGACGACAACTAAAGGCTGATGTTCAAGATGTTCCTGTCCAATGCCCCAACAAGAGGCTCAATAGATTCATAATGAGCAATTAATGTTTTGGATAATTTATCAGGAAGACATTCGAAGAGGAGACGAGTGGAAAAGATAATCTTTAGAAATGAAACTATTTCACTTTTGTTTTGGAATCCACGACTCTACATTCCAATTTCGCAACCTAATTTGGAAATAATATGGAATTTCAGGAGAAAAATAATATGGAATTTCAGGCAATTTCAGGAGCCTCAACGGAGGCGTGAAATATCATTAAAAAAATTTAACAAGTGTGACTACACAAATTGAAATGTGTACACAATGGTTTTCTATTTTCAATATCATAAATTCGCATGCCACCATAATTTCCCACATGGATGACTTGGTACACCGCAGTCGGCATCTTATTTATTTCTGTTATAGACTAGCACGTTACCCCCGAAATTAATCAAATATTTTCTAGGAACGCTTACGTAGGATGTTTTTCAACAATCTGGAAATTGGGAATTATTTTATTTATTGTAATTATAGAAATAAAAGGTACTACAACCGGGATCCTAATTTACTAGATTTTTAATTTTGAAAAATTCTGTTTCAATAAATTATTTTTTTCAAAGGGCCAAATTAAGTAAATGATGGATAAAGCTCTGTTAGCTTGCAAAAAAATTCTTAAAAAGTCAATTAACAAATAATATATGTAAGTTTCTTGCACACATCATTAAAATTTTAATGTTTACTATTTTATAATCATGATGACTGCAATTAAACCCGGATTACACTCTATTTCATTTATTAAATGGTACAAATTAACAACAATTTGATTTAGAATTTACGAAACCAAACATTTTTTGAACTAAAAATATAAACCGACGGCTTTTGCAATATTATATTGATTTTCACTCACTGCCAATCTAAAACTGATTGGTTTGGTTTTTCTTTTTAATAAATTCATCTCCATAATGCGTTTGTTTTTAAATTATTGTTATGATCTTCATAGTTTTTAGATGGTTTTTTGAAAGAAAATTTTTTCGGATTCTACACTGTTACTCTTTATTATTCGTAACGTTTCGCTTTCTGCTGAGACCTTTATCAAACTCTATCATTTTGATAAATGTGTCAGCAGAGACCAAAATGAATAAAGCGTAAGAGTGTGTCCGGAAATCTTTTCTTTCAATTCAAAATGCGCTGTGAAACACCACCAACCCAAGAATTTTCGTATTGAATATGACTGTAATCTAGTTAGATTAAAATTTCTCGAATAAAAAAAATTACATAAAGGAAGCAGAAAATTAAAGTTATCAAAGCTTTACTATTGCAAATTTTATATTATCTTAAACTTGTCGAAGTCAAAATATCAAATATCAGTTACAATATAATTTCAGTTAAAAACGATTTAAATGGAAGTTTTTCTCTAAGATAATAAATTGTTAATAAGAAACGAGAAAGTGTTTTTTTAGAGGTGGAGAGTTTTAAAATTGAAATAAAACGCAGAAAAATGTTTTTAATATCCATGATGTTTGAAAGATAATTTTGGAAGTCCAATTTTCACACACTCCACGCAATAAATCTGGCTATATTTCGGCAATAACGCTCCGAATGTTGGCTTCCGAGTGCTAAATAATTTCTAGCTTATCGGCATAGATAAAGGACTTTTTACATCCCTAGAGAAAAAAATCGAATGGTGTCAAATCGCACGAACGAAGTGGCCAGTTAACAGCTCCATTTCGTGAAATTAATTGATCATCAAATGTTTCCTTCAGTAAATTAATTGTATCTCGCACTGTGTGCCATGTGGTGTCGTCCTTTTGAAACCACATGTCTGCGACCTTAATGCCTTCCAATTGAGGCACGAAAAAGTTAGTAATCCTGTCTTTGTACTGCTCACCGTTAACTGTAACGTTCTGACCATCATCATTTTTGAAGGCAAATGGACCAATGATTCTATCGGCCCATAAAGCGCACCAAACGGTGACTTTTCCTGGATGTAATGGTGTTTCGACAATGACTTCTGGATTAATCATCGCTCCAATGAGGTAATTCTGCTTATTGACATAGCTATTTAGCCAAAAGTATGCTTCATTATGAACAAAATTTTTGAATGAAATTGTGGATCAATAGCAATGCTTCCTTCGGCCCATTAATCAAAAGTATGGCGCGAACGATGATCCTGTGGCTTCAATTCCTTTACAATTTGAATCTTGTAAGCCAAAGGCGAAGACAGACCGTCAAATGGTGGGTTTATACGGATAAATATTTATTTATAAAAAGATTCTTTATTTTATTAATTCATTCTATAATGGTAGGGGTGTAGCCTAGTGGTTAGCATGTTGGTCTTGTAATGCGAAGGTCATGAGTTCAAATCCCGGTCGACGCAATATATAATTCCACCACATTACTTGCTTGGATATACATTGGTCACCTCAATCTACGAAAATAAAAAATTCGTAGATAGAGGGTTGTACGAAGGGCTAACAACCCTTCCACAATAAATAATTAAAAAATGTTAAGGAACCTGAATGACAGGAGGCCAAGGCCCGAATTAGGCTGTAGCGCCATTGTAGAAGTAGAAGATAATGGTAGGCTAGAAAGGTGAGGGATGAGCGCCATCAATCCATTAACGATACTTTGCTCTACCCGAACCGTGTCGCCTGATCATTCTCGAGATTCTCAACCACTTTGCAATATTTAGAACACTTTTTGTTTTCATGGAAAGCTGGGGTTTGCAGCGATCGAAATATAATATGAATAAATATAAAAAAATATCCGTTTTTTATATTTTTTAGTAATGGAAGAGTTGCCGTCATTTTACTATGGTATAGCCTAGTGAGTAGCGTGTTGTTCAATAATGCGAAGGTCAGTTCAATTCCCAGTAGACGTATAATTTCAGCACACTATTTGGTTTATATCTATATATATTCTCAATCTGGAAAAAAGAAAATTCGTAGATTGAGGGTTGTGTGAAGGGCCAAAAACCCTTTCAGAAAAACAAATAAAATGTTAATGAACCTGAAGGTCAGGAGGCCAAAGCCTGATTTGGGCTGTAGTGCCATTTTGTATATTATACTGCAAATTTTTAAAAATTTCATATGTATCATGCAAATTGAATTAATATGTATTACGAAATTGAGTCCTTTGCATGGGATGACATAAATGGAGTGGCAGTTTGATAAACCGAAACGTCACGAATATTGAAGCGTTACAGTGTAGAATCCGGAAATCTTTTCTTTCAATTCGAAATGCACTGTAAAAACGTTCACCAAACCAAAACTATTCTGGTAGGTAAGCCGGATAAATCATTCTTTATCATTTTATTTTAACCATACCAAAATACCGGGAGTGCTAATAGGGTCACAAGACCCTGGCTCAAAATTTAAAGTGGCCCGTACTCGGGACAACAACAACTTTACATTGATTCATATGTTTCATCCAAGATCAAATGATTGAAGTATGTTTTATAATTTACATTTCTCAAGAATAATGAATGTTACCTTATTTTTTAAAAGTATTTATTTTAATTGAAGCCAAGAATGAAATAAAATTTCTATATGCAAAATCTAAACAATTTTGACAACTATAATTTTTCATGAAAAAATTAATTTCGCTTGGACAGCTTTCTAGGCTTTAAGAAGGAAAAACAGAAATACCAAAATTTCAATAGAAATATAAAAAATTTGCACAAAATCTTCCTTGATATTCATGTTGTTTGTGACGAAGCCGAATTACTTAATCTCATATACTTTGCCACATGATATATCAAGGATATTTTACAGCTTCAGATAATACGCCAGGATAAGATCCTCTTAAGAAAGTTTCGAAACAAAAATCGTTCGAGAAAAACGTAATCGGATGAAAAAAGCATAGCTTCGAATTCGTAACATCGGGATGAACATTAAGGTTAGCATCTTTTCATAAAATCTCTAATCTTATTAAAAATTGTCGGACATCTTAAAAGTTACTCAAAGGAGAAATTGGTAGATAGATATTTTGTTTCGTCGTCTGTTTGTCTAAACTTTACTTAATCAAATTAAAAAAAAGAAAAGGCGAAGGAAACAAAAAAAGAATAAAAATAATTATAAAAGGAGAAATTGATTGCATGAGCTTTAAGCTCATACTCTTCAAATGAACGCACACGAAATATCTGTACAAAAATATATCAGGATTACGATCATATGGTACTCTAGATGAAATATAAATTTTTGTGATCTCAGGAAATTTTTTATGTGGAGCGGTGGAAGGGGTGATAGCATTGAACTCCTTTTTTTCAAAGCATACTAAAGTAGCTATGAAAATGTTTTACACTAAATTTAGGACTCAAAAATTGAATATGTTATTGTATTAAATTTAGTGATATTGTGCAGTTTGTATGGGAAGTGGTGCTAGAAGTGGGAGGTTTTTAGTGATTTTTTGTTTCAGAAATAAATGCAAATATTATGTTATTGACATCGCTCATATTTAAGATCAGTAACCTTCATACTTTTGATGAAAATCGTTGTTTTGTAAATTTGTGAAATTGTGTCACCTTGTATGAGAGGGGGTAGAAGGAATGAAGCGAATCAGTTATTTTTTTGTTGATCTTAATAATTATGCTAATTAATTATTGTGCAAAATTTTAACTCGATAAATGTTATACGTGCTGAAAAAATTGGTTTCTACTGTTTCATGAAGAAGTGCAGTTTGTATTGGACAAGGTGGAAGGAGTGTGGGGATACGAATAATTTTTCATTTTCTAATAAAAATAATATATTCTAAATTTTAGATTATTAGCTATTATATAGGTAGTTTCCAAAAAAAGCTAGCTAGGGTGTAGCCTAGTGGGCAGCGTGTTGGTCTTGTAATGCAAAGGTCGTGAGTTCAAAGCCCGGTCGGCGCAATAAATAATATAATTACACCACATTGCCTGCTTGGATATACCATGGTCACCTCAATCTACGAAAGTGAAAAATTCGTAGAAAAGAGGATTGTGCGAAGGGCTAACAACCCTTTGACGATAAGTAATGAAAAATTTTAAGGAACCTGAATGTAAGAATGCCAAGGTCCGATTTGGGTTGTAGCGCCATTGTAGTAGTAGTAGTTTCCAAAAAAAGTTATTATTGTAAATGATAGAAAATGAGTCTTTTTGTACGGTAAGCGGTTTGAAGGGGTGGAGCGATTTGGCCCGTTCACGAACTTGACCATTTCTCGCCAAAAACGACGTGGGCAGAATTTGAATGTTCTCAACGCGTTGTCAAGCTAGAGAAGTGCATAGATGGATGGACGGATATCCGGTTTTGAGCAACAAGATATATTTCTGTAGCCATGGTAACACTGTGCGAGCAGTATTTCTTGGCGTTACAAACTTGTAACACTCCCAGATTCTAGCTAGAGTATAAATAGGGTAGCTTTATTTGAAAAGTTTCATAAATGTGCCTGGTCGCTTCAATTTCTTATCCCACATCAGGTTACTAAAAACCTTAGCAGAGACCGAAACGTCACGATTAATAAATGAGAACAGAGTGTTATCCGAAAAGCTTTCTTTTAATAAAAAGTGTAATGATTTTTTTTTAACAAAATATACAATAATACGGCTACTTCACAAATCTTTTCACTATCTATTAATTCTTGGGTTAGTCTCCATTAGCTTTTCAAACTACTTATCTTCTTAATAAAAATTTAAGCAATATATAATTGAGTTTTTATCCAGAAGAATGTCTTGCAAGGTTTTTTTGCTTGAAATTTTCTTTGACGAACTTTTCTATTCTCATTCCAGACCTCGATTTCAGAGATGATTTATGGAATTGAAGTCTGAGTATTGAGGTAGACCATAGCTCTTGAAGTTTTGAGCTTTCAACCATCAAACATCGAAATTTAATTGCTAAAAATTCAACCCCCATATTGTACTTAAAATTACGCTTCCTCTCTCAAAAAACCTTTTCGTAATCTGTACCATATGAATACTCTTTAGGGTGCTTTCTTCAGATCTGGAAGATCGCGAATGTTCTGGAATTTCTGCATCCACAAATTTGGCAAAGGTTAAGTACTTGCTCTTGACATTGCTAAAGCGTTTGTTAGAGTTTGGCACGAATGCCTCTTAGCCAAGCTAAATGACTTTGGTTTTAACGCATCGATTCTTAAATGAATTGAGAGTTTTCCCTCCAAGCGGTCTACATGAATCGTACTGGATGGAGTAACTTCTGCACACTTTAACATTGGTCTCGCCGTCCCACAGGGCCCGTTTTGTATCCCCCTCGTTTTGGATTTCATAAACCATCTTCTGTTGTCTACTCTCCATTCTATTAATTGTTTCGCAGGTGAAGGTACTCTAGATAACTTCTACCAATTTGGTACTCGGGCGGAGGCACGTCCGACATCGGTGGCCCCATGCCGTATAGAGTCAATTGAGAAATTGAATTATGACCTCAGTTCCATTCTGGAATAGGGCAGAACAAATAGAGTAGAGATTAATATCTTAAATGGCGTACAGAATTAATCTTCAGCAGACTTTACCTTTTTTGGATTAAAATTTAACAATCGCCTTGATTGGAGCCAACAAATCTACGAAGTCGCACTTGATGTTTCTAAGTATCTAGCTGTTCTGCGGAAGTGTAAGAAATCCTTTTCTGCCTTCGAGCTAGCTAGTACCATCTATAAGGCTAATTTCCGGCCACGTCATGAATATAACTCGCATGTTTGGACTGGTACCCCAAAATTACATCAAGCTTTGCTCGTATTCAAAAACGTGCATTGCGATTAATTGGAGATGAGGCTATATTGGCCACAATAGACTCCCTTGAGCATCGTCGAATAATTGGAACACTCTGTATTTATTTTAGATAAGTATTTCCATGGTAACTGCTGCAAGGAACAAAAAGCCCTATTACCCCCCTTGACATATTCGCCAAGCTGCACGCTCACATGAGTACACTGCGAAGCCCTTATCGTGGAAAGCAGTGAAATTTGGGCAGTTTTCCATACCTCGAGCGACAACGATGTAGACCTAGCACATCCCCTATCCAACGGAAAGCACCCTTCAGCAATTCAAGAACAACGTCAACTGCCACACCAAACTCTTCCCTCATGTGTTTCTCTACTAATTTCTCTATATCCACTTGTCTCCCTTACTCACAACGACTGAACAGTGCAACGCGCAATAAAGGGTAACTCCTAAGCTATGCTTTACAAAAGGAAAGGCCAAAACCCGATTTGGACTGTAGTGCCATTGAAGAAGAAGTCCAATTGGTAGCGTGTTTCTAATATAGATATAATTGCAGCGCATTGCTTGCATGGGCATATATGAGCTACCTCAGTTAATGAAAATAAAAATTCGTAAATAATAAACTATGATTTTGAGGAGCCTGAAGGACAGGAACCCGGCTCTATTTGAGGAAGAAAAATTATACACGATTATATTTTAGATTTTTTTTAATATTTCTTAAAACATAAGAAAAATTGCTACACGGAATATTTTTAGGATAATAGCTTTCAAATTTATTACAAAAAGTCTCGACCAAAAAAATATGGTGCGGAGATTTTTTACTGAATATCGCGTGCGTATAACGAGCTCATCTGCAAACTCATTAAACGTACATTTGTCGATAGTATTGTGAAAAAACACTGATTTCCAATCATTTAAAACTACTCGAGATATCGTGTATATAAACAGACACGATTGAATTGTTAAGAAATATTGATGATCAATTTATCGGGATACGAAAATAGGGGAAGGGGAGTAAGAGCGACCGAAGTGAGGAGTGAAGCTGGTTTTTCTATCAGTTTAACTGGCTGCTATTGAGAAATATTTATAACTTTATGCTATGGTAAATTAAATGCTAAAAAGTAAGCCGATGCCATCTACCGAGAATGCTATGCCTTCTGAAAGAAGAACTGTTCGACTTTTGCATCATTTGCGCATTTTAGTAATAGTTACAGACAGAAACAAGCATACTTCATAATTATTATAATCATCACATCTCGCCTGACTATTTAGTCCTTTTTTAAATTCTATTTCCTATGACAAAAACTAAAGGCCCAGCATCAGTTCTGTCCAAAAAGGAATGCACTGTAATTGTGAGATAAACATTAATTTGTAGTTTTCTTTATTGAAAGAAAAATCCTTTGCTAGGTATCTGTGAAATGTTTGCGCCAGTTACGAGCATGACTCGTATTAACAAATTGAATTCACAACAAAACTACATTTAGTAAAAAAAACCTATTCGATTCAAAAACTTGTTACTACAAAAATTTCTACTGAAAAAATTCTCCAAAACAACAATATTTACATAAGTAATTAAAACTGATTTGTATCTTCTTATGCTCGTAGAAAATTTTATAAACAATATTTATAAATCATTGAAAATATTTTATTTAAATTGATATTTATCGCACTTTAGTTTTTACCTGTAAAAGGTCAGCCTGCCGTAAAAACAGGGTCAGTAGAATGTTAGATCTTACCCAAAAATCTTAAAAGCATCGATCATCATCTAAATACAGATTTCGGTGAGAAATGGTCTCATCATTGATCATCAGGCTCTGACTATGTCTGCTATTTTGCAGCTTATTTAATTTAATTTTTCATTTAAAAAAAAAAGCACTAAAATTTATTGAGGTTAATCCAGTAACAGGGTTGTAGTTACAAAAATTGAAAGTTATAACAGGTGAACTTTGTACATAAATTAGGTAGGTAATCTTTAAGATTTATTTCGAAGTAGTTTTGATGAATTATTTTGCAAATCTGAAGAAGGAACATTTAATAGGAGGCTATAACTAAAAAATGTACAGTATTGTATTATGCTAAATTCTTTAGATACTAAAATTTAATTACTGTTAGAACGAAATTCTTCGGAGTTAATCTGAATTATATTTTGTAATTTAATTTCGTATCGTACGATCGTAATTTCAACCCAAAAAAAATTAAATACGAGCAATATACCCACCTACTTAAATAATTAAATTCCTAGTTTGCTTTACATTACTTATCCGTAAGTGAAAATTGATTTGCTAAAAATTGCTTAAATTAAAAATAATCGTTACAACATTTGAATATGATGAAGAAAGTTGCGATGATGCTCGAATATGTATTATTGACGAAATTACGGAACGAAAAATTAAGCGAATCGCAATTAAAATAATACCATATAGGATATAGCAATCGTATACTTAATTCTTTAAATCAATATACTTAACAATAATCACGATTAACATTTCAACCATAATAATAATATTAATTGTTAATACTTTGATATTTCAATCATATCAATCAAATTAATGTATAGTTATCTAACAAGTTCGATTATTTAAGAATCCTTGCCCGGGGCAGTTCAAAATATATACACCTTTCGCTTACAATACTTTCACCTTCCGTCTACAGACAGTTTTTTTTTTTAATTTTCAATTAAACATACTCGGAAACTTGTATGTTCTCTTTTTTTATTTTATTTATTAATTCATAAAACTAAATTAGATCAAGTGCACTGTAAATAACGTAAGAAAATAGTAAAATAATAAGTTACAACGCATTTCGTGTGTGCACACATTCACAAATTCGTAGATGCTATACTAAGTTAGGTAATTTAAAGCAAAAGAAAAAAAAATCTAAACGAAAAATGCGTAGGATGAACATAAATTAAATTATCTAAACAAAATGTTAAATAAATAAGGTTCATCGAAAGGAGATAAAAAAAAATATCGAAATCATTGCAAGAGATTAGAAACTTCAAGGAAGTTGTTCAAGTACTCGAAAATGTAACCACTTTGAAGTGAAATATTTGCGGGGGTTTATCAAGTATTTGGGGATGTTATGGAATATTGTGCTTTATGAATCTTTTATGAATTTCAAGTATTATTCGAATTATTTCTTAATATTTCGTCTACATAATTTTTAGATAAATATTGAAACGATTTATACAGATGTTAAACAGTGTAATATTTGCAGCTGGCTTTTTTTATTTATTGCAAGAAATTGATTTTAACTTCCTAGATTACTCCTTAATGCGGTATGCGTCATTCTCTTAAGTATTGGGAATGCAAATATATGGAGAATAGAATTTTTTTTTTGATAGTCAACAGCGCAAACAGATGCGAAAATATGTCATTATTAAAAATCACACATCTTTAATCTAAAAAAAGAAAAAAAATCGATGTAATATCCCACCACAAGCTCGAAAGACTCAAAAACAAAAGACTTAAGGCAGTAACTTTACTATTTTCAAGTTACTGCCTTGAGTCTTTTAAATCTTCCAGTTACTGCCTTAAGTCTTTTGTACGAGCACAATAAGTGAATAAGTAGTGCTGCCATCATAAATAATGTTGTAACTATTTACCGATATTTTGTGATAATTCCGGAAATGTCCGATATACAAATTACCCATTCATTGCAAAATATTTCGATTTGCAATTGTTAAAAAAAAGGAAACAACAAATAATGGAATCTATGTGGACCGTTACAAATATTCGTAAACTGTCCGCAGTCTTCTTCCTGATGTCGGCGATATGAAGAGTGCAATTTTCGATTGCAATTTTCAAGTGAATTTCAAAAATGCACACTTTTCACTACCAGATCACATTGCAACGTGACAAATAAGAAATAAAACCAACCATTCAGCCATTCATAGTTCGCGGAAAAGGGGATGAGAAGAAAATTTTTTGTTTTTTTTTATAAATAAAATAAATATATGTATCTAAAAGTTAAGTATAGCAAAAGATTTGCACAGAGTGCATCTTAGTCCCGGGACGATAAGAGAATGTGGTGCAAGGGAAAGATGGAATTATTGCAGCCACAGCATAAAAGTGAAGTGAAAGTGCTCCACATGTTATCTTCGTAATGGCCGGTATGTTGGCGATAGGTAATCAAAAGTTATTGCGTTGAAAAGAAGAAGAGAAATTGTTTTCAAAAACATTGCAGATTGATATATACACGAGCATATCTATGCATATATGTGAAGAATAAATGGAGTACTTAAATGTGAATTGCTTCGCGGCGCGACATTGCCGATATAATGGCCGAGCTAAGATCAATATAATTGCAGGCGAGCAAAAATTTTACCTTAACGTTTCGAGATGCATACAGTTTTCGGAATCTAGACTAAAATTAATTGACGAGGAAGTTCATTAGAAAGTGAATAAAATATTCACAAAGTTTTCGAGCGTACACATGAACAAGCACCGAAGTAAATTTCGCGATCCAAGTTTTTAAACTTATAAATCTTTTGTTTGCCATCGTGACAGGTTTATAATTTCAATTTATCAATTCTAAATACGAAAATTGTCATCGGAAATGTTAAAATTTCGATAGATCAAAGGAGATTTTTGTTTTGTTTCCTTTGCGAGATGATTTTTTTTTAAGATAAAGAAATCTGTGTAGGATAGTTGGAAAAAAGATTCATGGAAAAACGGCAAGTACCAATGTATCTTCGACATACAATTAATCTTATTTTTATCAGATGTGATTTTATGCAATGTAGGCGATGACTGAAAATTATGAAAATCATTTTTTGATTGTCTTTTAAGATTTGTATTTTGAATTACGACATAGTCGTTATCTGTGGGTGGTATATAATTGCGATATTGGACGTTACGCCTGACTGGAAATTGAACTACATATTTCAATAATAAGATATGAAGCCTTCGAGCAAAATTTGATCGTTAATTTGCTGAGTTATTGATGAGATCATGTCTTCAGGTGCTCTAGAAGTGAATTTTTTGAATAGTTTTGATTTGGAGGGAGATTAGATTGAAATTGAAAGGGCTTGTGTTTAAATAAATAGTATCCAACTTTTAGAGATAGACAGGCTTCTTTAGCTCAAAATATTTAAATACGAAACATAAAAATAAATGATATTTGTTGAATTTTTAGCCGGAAATTTAATATTTTGATAGTTGAATGCTAAAAATGTAAAATTTAAAATTAATTAAAAATTATCTGCTTATCTGGCACAGATGAATAATCGACGAAATTTAGCTATGTTCATTTGTGATCGCGAAGAAAAGTATGAGGTTTTTAGCAGAATGTGAGAGTGGCGGCTCGGCAAATACGGCATAAAATGGTATCGATATGTTTTATTATTATTATTATAACTCCTCAGAACACTTCCTTATTCTAAACATAACAAAATTCTTTTAATTAGACTAAAAGGTTGCATTTTGAGTAAGCAAGTCGTGGCAACCAGGAAGTCGCAAAATATCAAGCACTAGATCTAAAAAAAATGTAGAATATGATTGGCGTAATGGACCTTAAAATGTTTCACAGTCTCTTTCTAAGATAATCGGCTATTTCTAATTCACCATATTTTAAAAGAAACGCAAATTATTCGCACGATTCGACTATTTGAGGGCACTTCTATCCAAAAAAATAAGTTTCGCTATGAGGTCTGTCTGCCTGTTTGTCGCTGCAAAATTTCTACAGAAGGCGGTTATCCCGAACAATCGGGTACAACGCCGTTCAGACATATAATGCTGTTAATATCGGAAACGAAAGTTCTGAGCATTTAGTTTAAAAATTAATTTTACCTAATCCAAAAATTATATGATAATCTCAATGGAACTATAACTCGAAGTGATTTGGTTTGTTAATCAAAAGCTATTTTAATGGCACTGAACGACTACGCTTATTCATATAAATGCACAAATAAGTAAGTATAAGGGAAGGCGCCATTACAATTTTTGTGGAGAGACAAAAGTGAATGCTAACTATATTTATATAATAAAATGATAAAATGAAAACTTTCAGGGCGATAGCTTCATTTTATTCAAGGTCAAATATTTATGCTAATTTTCAATTAGTTTAATTGAAAAGAAAATTTCGCGTTGCAGAAGGTATAAAAGTATACGTTTCGTAATTAAATGAAATTGGTCTATGTTTGTAGACCGCACTCAGAACATCATTTTTAGCTGATGCGCCCAACGACGAGGTAGCAAATCTAATCTAATTAAAGAATGCCTATTGTTAGACGAAAGTTAGGGTGTAGCCTAGTGAGTAGCGTATTGATCTACAATGCGAAGGTCGGGCGTTTAAATCACGATCGACGTATAATTTCAGCACACTACTTGCGTGGGTATATCTTGACCACCTTAATCTGCGAAAATGAAAATGCGTAGATAGAGGATTGTGCGAAGGGCCAACAACATTGCCACAGTAACAAATAAAAGCTAAGAAACGTTAAGAAGAGAAGGCCAAGGCCCGATTGAGGTCATTGTGCCATTAAAGAATATTTTTAGGCGCAGGAATACTGAAAATATTCATCAAATAAGACAAAATGAAAAAGAACAACAATCTCCAAAGCGTTCAATTCAATTCGGCTGCTCCTCAAAACACTCATCGTTTCCATATAGTTTATGTCGGCCGCTGTCAGTCGACCAATGCCGCTTCTATAAATCGTTTCCTTTTCGTCCGAATCATCCCCTTGTCGTACGAATCTTTTCCTTCTCGGCCGCTCGTTGTTCGTTGCTTCTAAAATACAAATCCTATCTTTCTCGTTCCAATCATTCTCTAGCCGCACGATCGCCGTCGGCCGCATCTCTACATCGCTCGTGTAATTGTTGTTTGTTAGACGAATATTCAAGGTCTTCAGACCTTGAACATTCGACCATAGCGCGTATATTTTGTTGATGGTATCTGGTCTTCTGTTTAGAACAGTGTTGTTCTTGGAGACCATGAACATTCGCTGAGTTCCATAGTGTTCGCACGCGTGCACTTATTTGCTTTCAAGAACATTGGAAGATTGCGAACATGCGATGAGCAACTAGAGCTGATATATAACAATATGTTTGAAATATTTTTTTGATTTTTATGCGCAGCACTAAAATGTAGAATATTCCCTGCATAAGTGAACCTATTGACCGGTCGCCTGTGGTAGTGATAGAGCAAGTAAGTGAACGGAATAATTTTTGAATTTTTGATTCCTCCTGATATGAGAACAACCAAATTTTAGGTTTGTTGCTTTCATTATTTTCAAAATTGTACTAGAGCAATGGCTGCCACACGCTTATTGACTGACACCGCTTAGCTTGTCGGTAACCAGGGTGGATCTCCCATCTGCTTCATCACATAAAATGTCGTGCAGCATCTTATTAAAAGGTATCTGAAAATTTGTTCATTAAGGACCAAAGAAAATCAGGGCTAAGGGCCTAGAAAAAAGAATCAAACTAAATCGGAAGTTCTCTGAAGGTGAAAATCCATTTAGGGTGGGAGCTGGCCGATCGCTCGTAAAGGATACTGGATTTCATAGCTCTTCGCTTTAGTTTTGATGCGACCTTCGGGGAGATTCCGCTGAGCCAACTTCCAGACAAAAGGAAGTTCAGTCCATTGCCATCTTTCTCGCATTCTATTTGGTGAAGGCAGTCCCAGTATCTGGAGATATGAAAGAATTGGGTGCTTTTCACCACTCATTACTCCGGTTTGATCTTGATTATCGTGGGGCACGGAACAAAACAAATTTTGAGCCGAAACAGTGTGCTTTGTGCGACAACTTCTTTCCACACACGATAAGATCCTGAACGAAAAGTAGAAGAAAAATTTCCGCCGCTAATCGTGCCACCGAAATCATCGTATGTGGATGGCGAATGGGAAACCGTTTTTGTACTCTGCGCGAAATTAAAAAAAAATTGTGGGCGGTTAGGAGCGATCATTACAAAGAAATTTACGAATCAAGATAAATCCTGACATTTCAATGAGAGGTGGAGAGGAGTCGGAAGATTTCATCAATTTTAAAACTGTTATTATTATTGTTTTATTTAGGGAACACGTGAGAGCACCGCTAATTTTTTAGCCTATTATCTGTTTATTGTCCCTTTCTTCTTCATCAATGGCGCTACAGCCCAAATCGGGCCTTGACGTCCTGAGCTTCAGGTTCCTTAACATTTGTTCATTATTCATTGTGGAAGGGCTCTTAGACCTTCGCACAACCCTCTATCTACGAATTTATCATTTTCGTAGATTTAGGTGACCAAGGTGCAAGCAGCAAGCAGTGTGCTGGAATTATGTGTCGACCGGGATTTGAACTCACGACCTTCGCATTGTAGACCAACACGCTACCCATTAGCCTACACGCTAGCTTTATTATCCCTTTAACCTAGCATAACTCGACAGCTTTGGCTAATCTAAGCACCTTTTAGGGAGCCATGTTGGCTAGTTCATTAGCTGTAAGGAAACCTTTTCCCAGAAGATTGAATCTTTTCTTTGTGACTGTGTGTGATAGGACGTGCTCTGTCGTTTCTAATCTCCATAGCACTAATTTTCAATTTTATGCCACATACATATCTTCCGGACTCCAAGGAACAATCCTCGCTTTCTTCAAATGATTTATATTTCGTACAGGAGATGGTGGAAGGAGTAAGTTGACTTTTATAATTTTTTGACACTTTGCTATTTTTTTTATAAAAAATAACAAAATCAGTCATCCTCTCCCAGTGCTTCCATGGTTTTCCACTGGTCTTTGAAAATTGAGTTTACGGTTAGTATGTGTTTGGTAATTCTTCCGTCGTCCATCCGCTCCATTCTAGCTTCTTGAATTTTAGGACAATTCTGCATTGTCAAAGAAGGCATTCAATTCTTTTTTTCAGATCGAGTCTTGTCTCACAGGAGGATCAAGCATTCTTCTGAGGACCTTTTTATCAAAGGCGTTAAAAAATTTGTTGGATGCACGTTCCGCTGCCATAGCATAGCACAATTTAAAGTGACTGTTTAAGTTTCGTTTCTTGCGCACGTTTTTGTTTTTAATTGTTAGTAGTACCAAATAATGCGACTTTTTTGCCATCATTATTCTTCTTTTTATCTCGATAGCTACTGATTATAAATTTCTCTCAGATTGTTTGAAAATAGTGCAAACTGGGGTTGAATATGATGAAAAAGTCGCTTATTGACAGCCACGATTCAAAACTACGAAACATATTTTGTAAATAAATATTGTTTTTAATTGTTCTACAACTTTTTCAAGCAAACTTTTCGGATTAAATAAAAAAAATTGTTTTCATTGATTTTTATTTTTGGTTAAACGGTAATAACTTCTACTTTCGATTGCCGCTCATTCCTAAAAACAATTCTTTTCTTCCAGGCAATGGGATCAATCTTTTGCGATCACTCGCATTCTCTTTTGTTGGGGCTTACTCGGGCTATCTTCAAGACATACAGACATGCAAAATTATCAACAAACAAATAACATTAAAGTAAAAATGACAAAATTAAAGCAAAAAATGTATTTGTATATTATTCAAAGGGGTTTGTAATTGAATAAATTCACAACTCAAAATAAATCAAATTAAGCACCACCGACTTAATATGTCTAAGCTGAGGTATAGCCTAGCGGATAGCGTGTTGGTTTACAATGCGAAGGTCGCGAGTTCAAATCCCGGTCGGCGCATAATTTCAGCATTTTGGGTATATCCTGGGTACCTCAATCTACGTAAATGGAAAATTCGTATAGAGAGGGTTGTGCGAAGGTCTAACAACCCTTCCACATTAAATAATGAAAAAATGTTAAGGAACCTGTAGGTCAGGAGGCCAAGGCCCGATTTGAGCTGTAGCGCCATTGTAGAAGTAGTAGACTTTTTCTGTCGTATCCGCATGAAAAAAATCAAAAGTACTGATTCAAAAATAAAGAACATACAACACAACAACAGTACCATCAATCAAGCGATTCGCAATGTCACGTTTCGCTTCCATCTAGCGAAAACTTTGAAACCAAAAGTGTGACAAACTTGCGCAAAAAATCGCTCGTTCCTAACCGCAAGCCTACCACGCCCTCGTCGCGAATCCAAGTCGTACTTTGCGCAGACTTGTGGATGCGGTCGAGTACGACATCAAATTCTGCATAGCAAATGCAACGATTGCACAATCTTTGGACCATCCAGATTGAGCTCTGCAATTTTTTTTTTTCGCTTTTTTTTTTGCAATTCAATTTTTATTTTTATACGGTCTTTGTGCATGAACCATACCATAAATTGACAAATGCTCGGGTACAAAAGTCCGTAGACGAATTATTTCGTCATTTAAATTGTCGTCGTGCTTTTATTTTGCATCGCTCGATCTCCTCCTCGCTGATGCCGCCCGATCGTGTCATGTCAACTTCATCACCGAAGAAAACTAATAATAAAAAAAAAATTGCAATAATAAACGAATTGCATTGAAAATAACATAACAAAATAATAATAAAAAAAAAAAATTATGACATGTTGGAATATGGATAGGTATCTCTCTCCTATGGAATTTTATTTGCAAATCATTAAAGAAGATATGCGCCATCTGCACTAGTGATCAACATCGCAAGAGCAAAGTTACAAAAAAAATAATAAAAATCCTTAAGCAACCTACAATGCAGAATAAGTGCATCAGATTGTAAGATGTCGCTCGGGCGAAGGCGAAACGTATTGTCTTAAGAGGGCGAAAGACCATAAATCACTGAGAAATAGATATATAAAAGATCTCCATTAAAATTTACGAACATAAGGGCTTTGCAGAATGATGAAGTTCTTGTGTATGCACCGATCTTACCTCCATAGAGTTTTGAATCCGCTCTGTAAAAATGCGAGATTGATGACAGTTTATCGAACGAGATGTGCAATCTTTAAGGCCAAGTATGGATTCTATGCAAAATGAAAACAAAAAATTTACATGTCATGTGGAGGCGGAATTCTCCTCTTTCCGACAAATAATGCGATCAAACAAATTTGCTATTTGCAAATAACGGAGAGATAAACAATCGCGTTCATGTTTATTTAGGAAAAACAAAAAGATTTTATGAGTTATTTTAAACGAGGACTAAAGTTTAGAATAAATATTAAATTCATATGTTTGTAAAACTGCAGGTACATTACTACAATATCACTTAACGAAATCGAGCACTCACTTAGTGACAGCAAATTGAAATCAATTTGATTTCAATTTGCAGTCATTTAGCTCTTATTGGCATAAAGTAATTGATTTTTTAACAGCAATTTAAAGGCACTAGCTGCAAAGGCATATCTACATCATCTGAAGCTGCTGAAATAAAAAAAATCGTAGATAGTGCATACACTATCAGCTCATCCAAAAAATGGATTGGCTACAATTATTTTTTTCATTATACTCTAGAAGAAATCTGAGGTACATTGTGTTTGCGCAAACGTTTGGAACGCAAAAAAATAAAGCTGTCTGTCTACTAAATAATTCTCAAACGATAGCTCAAATCGAGCTGAAATTGCCTCCATTTTATTTTAAGCAAAAAAGAACTTGAAGATCGTGAGCGAAGAAAATCGCCTAATTCCTTCAACCACCTTCCAAACAAATTTCACGAAATTTAGAAAAGTATATTTTTCTTCGAAACCGTCGTGGCTTGAAAATATGACCCTAATGTGAGTACCAAAAGCTTCTGCACATTTCCAAATAAATGGAAATTTTTGCAAAATATATTAATTAACTGCTTAAAAACTAGCCAGGAATGAAAGATGCATTTTTTCCGGGAATGTGATAATTATAACATAATTGCAACAATCGATCAAAATATTGTCAACTAAACCACTCTCCTTCTAATCACTATCAGACAAATTTCTCTCAATTCATAGAAAGCCCTTTCCGTATGAAATTATTAAAGCTATCGAATTGTGAATTACAGCAAGTCAACATAACTTCAGCTTTTTCAAAAAAACTAACAATAAATGCATTACATTACAGGAAAGGGGGGTAACATTAAACAAGTTATTATTTTTCCTTTTCAATATATGCCTTAAGCCTAATACATTTGTCGCATCTCTCACAAAGTTTATCAATTCCTTCTAAAAAAATGTTTTATCAAGGTCATCAATATGGGCTGAAATTCCCAACTTCACCTCTTCATAGTTGGTAAATGTTCTTCCTCGAAGGTTTTTCTTCAGTTTTTGGAAGAAATAGTAATCGGAAGTGGCCAGATCTGTACTATAAGGGGGGTGGTTCAATATTCCGTAGCCACATTTCTTTCCGAATATAATACGGGTCAAAATTTCATCCCTGTTCTCGCTACAGACGTGAACACTCGACGTGCTGCTTTTACTGAGCCGTTGAGAGCATTCTCGGTACCCGTCTTGCGCTGACTTTAGACATGCCGAGATAACCGTGGAGGGTATTGAGAATGATTGTATCTGATACTCCAACCATTTTTGCGAATTGTACCTTAAACAATCATCTTCTAGAATAAGATTCTCCAATTTTTCGACGATTTTTGAGGAAGTGCCCTCAATCGGCCTTGCATGAATAAATCATCGCTTTTCGAACGCATGAGTCCCCGTAAATAAATAATATTTCTGCTAGAATGATTTGTGGCGTTTTTCCTTGCTTGGTAAGAAAGTTTATGACAGCACGAAACTCAGTTTTGTCCACAGTTAGCGTTTTCTTTCCAATTGACTTGTTGATTTGACGATAACGAAAATGTTAGTGATTATATTTGACAGAAACTTTGTATTTATATCTGAATTGAGTGTTAGAATACCTCCAAGAAAAAATATTTCCCCATTCCTTGTCCATCCCCTTTATTCCACAAAATTGTTGGCCTCCGCTCGTACTTAACTTTTATTAAAATATGAAGGCAAAGATCGAAATATTTAAAACATGAAATATCAATTAAACATTAATAAACTGTATTCAACGCGAAACAAACAGATTTACCTAGGGTGTAGCGTAGTGGGTAGCGTGTTGGTCTTGTAATGCGAAGGTTGTGAATTCAAATCCCGGTCGGAGCAATATATAATTCCAGCACATTGCCTGCTTGGATATACCTTGGTCACCTCAATCTACGAAAATGAAAAATTCGTAGAAAGAGGGCTGTGCAAAGGGCTAAAAACCCTTCCACAATAAGTAATGAAAAATGTTGAGGAACCTGAATGTCAGGAGGACAAGATCCGATTTGGGCTGTAGCACCATTATAGAAGAAACAAGTCTTAGGGTAGACCTGAAATGAATACGAATTTCGCGTATAGTCTGCGTTTTAATAACACTGGTCAACACAATTTTGTCTCTTCTACTGAATAAGCTGATTTCAATAGAAAATTTAGCGCAAATTTCAGAAACGATTTGTTTCTAGCATACGTCAAGATTTTCTCGGGAAGCAGGAAAAATGGCATCCAGGAATAAGTTAAACTTGGTGCTCTTCTGTGCTCGTTATCTGTGCCGCATTCCAGCACTTCGGCGCTCCGGGCGGCCGCCTTCTTCAGCCACCCCCTTAAGATAGCCCTACTAACTATATTCCAAGTACAAAATTGGTGACTAGGACAAGTTATGGGCTCCGCAGGTGAGCTGTGTACGATCTACAAGAACTCTCAAGGATTGGCAACGAGGTTTATGCAATTCTATGTTGTTTGCGGTTCCGATGGTTTGGAAGGAGCCAAAGAATCGCATCAAATATTTCTAATTCTCTCTATTAGACGTATCGGGTTGTTCAAAGAAGAAGAAGAAGCACATCTTATAGCCAGACCTTAAATCAGCCATACGGCCTGTCCATCACGAAAAATCTCTACAAAACCTCCAGAAAATTTTCAATTAGACGAAACTTCATCAGAAGAGGATAGCGAAAAATTGGATCTCGATTTCTTCACTTGTTAAATCAAAATTACCTTAATGATGTGGTACGTGATCTAAATTTGTCAAAGCTGCAAGAAGAAATGTTAGGCTCGTGCTTGTAATAGTGGAGTCCTCTCCACAATCATACCAAAATTACAAACTTCAGAAACCGGCATCATCCCTTAGTTCTTTATTTTGTAATCGAAGGCATGCTATGTTACTGCCAAGGCACTGAAGGTCTAGGCTTACAACATAATAGTGCAGAGCGGAGATTTTTCATCGACTCCTTTAAAACTCCTTTCAAAACTATTTTCATTCACAATGGAAATTCTCAATCATCTTATTGGTCATGCTGTAAATATTAAAGAGATTTTCAACTACATGAAGTTGCTATTGATAAAAATTGAGTATGAAAATACACTTGAAAATAATAGTTGCATACCCTACGGGATACAAGAAGTATTGTTGTTTTCTCTGTGAATGCGATAGTAGGAACAAGCAAAATAATGACGTCTGGAAGGATTGACCTGGTAAAGGGCATCTCACCATCTCAAAGATGGTGAGCGCAAAGATTGTTTACCATGTGCCTCTAGCCGAATCTGAAGATATCCTTCCTACACCTTTACACATTAAATTAAGCTTAATGAACAACTTTATCAAAGGCTTGTTTGAAGATAGAGAAGGGATAAGCTGCTACAAAAAAGCGTTTACCAGGATCAGCGAAGGAAAAACTAAAGAAGGAGCCTTCGTGGTCCACGAATAAGATAGATTTTTACTGATTTCTTTGAGCTAGCCGCTTGGTCAGTTTTTCAAGAACGTAGTCAAAAAGCTTTACGGAAACCATAAAAGTGGATACTTCCTATATCAGGTTGCCGACGCATTATTCCAGCACACTGCATGCTTGGGTATACCTTTGTTAACTCAATTAACGAAAAATGAAAATTCATAGACAGAGGGTTGTGCGAAGTTCTAACAAATCTTCCACAATAAATAATGGAAAATGTTAATTAACCTGAAGGTCAAGAGGCCAAGGCCCGATTTCAGCTGCAGTACCATTGCAGAAGTGTAGAAGTCCTAAATGCTGACGACCTACAAAGATACGAGAAGTAATATGTCTTTGAAACTCAACTTTTCTCACTCCCATCTGGGAAAATTTGGGTGATATCTGCGACAAGCATGGAGAACATTTTCGTTAGGATATTGCGGCTATGAAGAAGCGATACCAAGGACAAGGGAGCCCATCTATTCTAGCCAACTATTGCCTGGCTCTGCCAAGAGATTCTCAAGATATGTACAATCAAAAATCTGTGAAAAACAGATAAAATTAAGTTAATTTGTACATTTTTATCATCGAGTACTTGGCAAACAATGAAACAATTACGTTATGAAACTTCATAATCATAATAATAAGCAAAAACTGGGTATATATTTGAAATAACTTGAAGTAGCTGACTAAGTTTTGGCGAGATAATTTCGTCGGTATCGGTAGTTCAGTGGAGTAACTCGCCTGCAACGCGGTTAGCCCCGGGATCAAATACCGGCCGGAATTTTTCTTACGATTTGACTAAAAATTTCATAATTTTAAATAATTTTGATTCCGCGCTTGAGTTGAAAAACTTGCATTTTCAACGGATTGTATGCTTTTATTCTAAAATAATATAAACAGACTTCTAACAAAAAAATAAACATAGTCAATACTTTTCGAAAAATGCATTGAAACTGATGGGACAAAACGTTCGTCAAACAACCAACCAGCCTAATCACCGTTGATGTCATTGGACAAGCAATCAGTTTCAGTAATTTAATGAATATTCGAGATCGCTAATCATGGATTTAACTTTGAACATAACAATAATGACAGATTGAATGTGGGAAATAAAAGCGATAAATTGGGATAGAGTTTGATCACTATCAGAATTCCTTAATGCAAGAAATTGCCATAAATCGATTCCAAATTAAAAGATGGAAACCGAATTATCCTCTGGCTTTGTTTGGGCAGAAGAAGGAGTTTTGAAGTAGTTAATTTTGCACCTAGAAATTTCAAATGGCAACTTCGATAATTGCACAATAACTTAACATACTTTGACAGGATGGTGAATTGGTGATCTTGAATTTAATGATAGAAATTCGGAAAGGATTATTTTGGATGAAGCGTGTAAGTCGAGGTCTATCGATTATTTAGGTTGCGAATAAAATCCAATATCTCCACTATAATAGATAGCATTACCACATTTAAAATTTCTTGAGTCGCTGATTTCTTATTCGATATCGAAAATCCATATCCAATATGTCTGATATAGCTTAGCTGCATGGCTAACAGCTTTAAGTAACACGAATTTCAAATTAGATGTCCAAAATTTAAACGGCTGTATCTGGTCCACAAAAAGTTTTAATGTGGAGGACATAATTGCTAAAATTTTTCATATTTTCGAAATGTCGTTAAAAATCAAAATGGTAGAGCATTTAGTCAGGATGTAGCCTAATGGATAGCGTTTTGGTCAACACTGCAAGCTGCCTGCTTAGGTATACCTTGGTTACTACGCAACTACAAAAATTAAAAATTCGTAGATAGAGGGTTGTGCGAATGGCTAACAACTCTTCCATAACAAATAATAAAAAATGTTAAGGAACCTGAAGGTCAAGAGGCCAGGGCCTGAATTGGGCAGTAGTGCCATTAAAGAAGAAGAAGGATATTTAGAGCAGTTTCAGTGGGTAGCGTGTTGACCAACAATGCGAAGTTCGGTAATTAAATCGCGATCGACGTATAATTTCAGAACTCGAGGGTATAGGGTATAGCCTAGTAGGTAGTGTGTTGGTCTTGTAATGCGAAGGCCGTGAGTTCAAATCCCGGTCGGCGAAATATATAAAATCCGGCACATTGCCTGCTTGGATATACCTTGGTCACCTCAATCTAAGAAAATGAAAAAATTCGTAGAATGAGGGTTGTGCGAAGGGCTAACAACCCTTCCATAATAAGTAATGAAAAATGTTAAGGATCCTGAATATCAGGAGGCCCAGGCCCGATTTGGGCTGTAGCGCCATTGTAGAAGGATGTAGAAGCGTTCTGCAAAGGGCTAACAATCCTTTCACAAGAAATACAAATAAAATAGTTAAATCTTAAGGAACCTGAAAATCAGGAAGCAAAGTTCGATCTGGGCTGTAGAGTCATAGAAGAAAAAGATGAACATTTTGGGCAAATTACGAAATTTGAATTTTTATGTTTGTATGTACATCTTCCTTCTTTTCAGATGAAAAATTCGGGAATAGGTGAAGGTAGAGAAAGGGGAGTGAGAACGAGTGGAAAAGCTGGAATGTTTTCTCAGTTTTACTCGCTGCTACTGACAAATATTTGCAGATGTTATGGGTGACTGAAAGATATATATAGACCTTCTTGAAGTTGAACTGCTTTATTTTTACGCCGTTTGTCCATTTTATTTCGAATAAGTTTGCATTGCCAAAAGCAACTGAAAATTCGTGCTTAAGAAAATCCCACTGTCTGGAATGGGAATCGAACCCACGACCAATTGTCTGTGAAGCAAGCACGCTTTCCATATTTTGAAATTAACTATTGAGGTCGCGAAATATTCGACATCCGATAATTGACGGATTTCAAATATTTCAGATCATGCGAATTCAAAAAATTTGGTTTCGTTGTGACGTCTCTCTGTCTGTCTGTCCCAACACTAATTCAAGTAAACCTAAAAAAAGGAAGAGAGTGGTTGCAAGAGTCCTGGCACATTGCCTGAGAGACTTATATTATTTTTGGAAAAGATCACCAACCGAAAGCAGAAGTTATAAGAATTAAAAGAAAAAAATTACTTAAGAAATATTTTTGACCTTTTGTTTTTAAAATTATTGAAAAAAAAGAACTGAAACGCTTTTTTTTACATCTGTTTTTTCGTTTTCAAGATAAATGAATTTTTAGTTCCATTTAACCCTAATTCGCCGTATTCTTAATCGGACCTAAAAATATTTTGAGTAAAAGTTGCAGAGCATCAAAATATTAAATTTTTTATCTTCTCTGCATTTGCATATTTTCTTCATACTTCCTTAAATTTTTGAAATTGGAGGGAAGTGGTGCCTTGTTTGGTGTACTATAGTTGCAGGACTTCCGTCATCGAGCAATTTAATAGAAAATAGACTGAGTACGTGGGGGTCCGATATATACGGGCTGATGAACGTGTAGTTTGAACCCTTCATACGGAATGCTCACATCTATACAGACTAAAAGGATGGCGAGCTAATGTCTAAATAATATTTTATTTCAATTTTCTCAAGAAAAAAAAACATAAACTAAATCGATTCTGCTATATGTATATTGAAGCTAAAATAAATAAACACAACATTGTTGTACAACTAAAGAAAAGACTTTCGGAATTTACTCTGTTCTGCTTCATTAAACGAGACGTTTTGGTCCCTTCTATGTCCTTTATCAAATTGATTAATTTAATAAAGGTCGCAAAGAAGAGATCCAGAAATTAGTTTTGCATCCAAACTGAAACATTTACTATGATTCCGATATCTTACAAAACTGATGTCCAAACATCTAAAATATCGTACATTTGTTGTTTATTTTTTTGATAATGAAATTTTAGTCCTAATTAGACCAAAATTTTAAAAATTTAACGTCTAAATCGTCGCGCCAGATATTGAAAACCGCAGATCGGCATTGGGTAATAAATACATTTTATATATCAAGAAAAGTGAATCGAACTGACGATGTCCTTTATTATATCAAAAATGAAATTCTTAGGTTAGTATCTAACATAATCGTGGTATTTGGAGACCACGTAGCACATGGAAATGAGTAGCTGAAAAGGAGACCAAAGGAATAAAAAAGTCCCGATAACATATAAAGGCCGATAAGATGTGCAGAATCGAGCCTCTTGAAACAATAATAATAATAATAATAACTCTTACTATGCCTGTGACAATAATGGACGATGGTTGACCTAGTATAATGGAGAATGCAAGTATATTGTAAAAAACGATGAAATCGAAATTTTTGCAGGATTTTTCCATAACTTTTCTAAGTTTTCTTAATTATAAATTTGATATACCTGTTGCAATTTTTCGAAAATGAATGCTCTAAAATTTTGCCGTCATGAAGTACTGCCTAGACCAGTAAAGCACGGATAAATGCTTCACGCTTAGACGTTAGATAACGCAAGAACAATAATGAATTTTATATCCACCTAGTACCATTTTTTTCTAAACCATATTTAAATCAAATGAGACGATTCAAAAAAAGTGATCCTCTATATAAATGTTTTGATTTGTGTTCAATCATAAATTTAAATTAAAATTAAATTCATCAAAAAACGCGGAACTTCTTCATTAAAAATATATCATTCCGAAATCAATCATTATAAACTATGTTAATCATAAATATTTGCAAAAAAAAAAATCACTATAGCGTTAATTTCGCAGTAATTAATATTATTTCACGGAAATCTCTCTAAACAACATTCGCCTTTCATTAATTAAGTTACTAATATAAATCTTAAGCAAATATTTTATAAATCGTCTTCTGAGTTTTTCTCATTATAAAATTAACATTTCTACACGGTCACGTATTTAAGAATGAAAAAAAAGAAATAACAGGCCCACTTTTTAGATCTTATCGAGTTGATATTGACTAGGCCGATTACATCTCATTCTATATAGTTGGATGTATCACGCATTCACCAATAAAACGTCAATCAAATCGTTTTTTTTCCAAAAACAGTATGCTTCCGTAGAAATAAGCCACTAAATTATCATCATTAATCAACTTAATAAAAAAAAGTTTCCCGCTTGTTATTTAGACAGATATAGGGCACGTTCCATCGGAAACATCTTAATTATTTCTTGTGAAGATCTGAGGGAATAATTAAGAAGATATTAAAAATTGCATTTAAAAAACCATTAATTTCGAAGGCATTATTGTTAACCATTCATAGGTATTCGCGCCAAACATGAACAATTTGCTGAAAAATTAACATAAACGAAATACCATACACTTGAATTACTTACTAGCTACAATTTGTGCCACCTCATCGCCTTCTCGAGCACATACCTGGTCTCTGGTGGTCATAGGTGTATCTTTTATAAATTCATCTTTTTCTTTCGTTGTTCATTTCCTTATGGCAATTACACGTATATTCACAGTTGTAGCATCATCAGCATCATCATTATCATCATCATCATATATATCGCAAGTATTAAGCACGTGCCATACACTTGACGATCTCTTCGCTATTTACTTGTTGCCATTGAATGTAAGACCCCTATAAAGCGTCATCTGTCCGTCTCCATTCCGAAATGAGGTTCATCGGGCGGTCGCTATCCGTAAGATACTTGTATGTACCTACATATGTGTGTGTTTACGGCTTCCCAGTGATTACGAGCAATTTAATAAATCATATCTCCGGTCTCGTATAAATTCTAGGTGCCATTAAAATCCGAAGAATTATTTCGTATTAGAGTGGCGTAAGGTGTTCTCAATTGGTCATTTGCATTGAAACGCGCACACTTGGGAATCGGAGTGGTTGCGATTATGTGGCCGCCGCTGATACATGCGTGGCAAAGAAGGAGAAGAGGAAAAATCAAGACCGACCAAATAATGATCGGTGATAAAATTGGAGTTTGGTTTCGATTGCGTTGCAATTTTATGGGTATTTTGTTTATTTAGTTTGCGGGGTATTGGTATGTTGCAATGTAAGTATCGATAGTTATTGCATTTAGTAATGAATAAGAGCAGAATTTCAGTACTGTTTATTGCTAAATGAAGTCTCACTGTGTGTTTCAAAAGCAATCCTTATTCCCTACTTGAACCACATTTTTGTTCAGGCGCACTAATGCAACTATTGTTGGCCCCACTTCTAGATTTTTCCTCACGCAACCCGATTGCTCAAACATAAAGCGTCCAAAATTGGGATTAATTGCAAAACCAATTCTTTGATATGTTGTAGGGACTAATACCACTAGTAAAAACCCAATTTTGCATAACTACGAGTACCTGTTTAGGAAGAGTTATGTATATAGCAAAAAAAATTCGAAATTTTCACATTTTTTTCAGTTTTTGGTCGATATCTCTTTTCTTATAGATCTGAGAGCAAAAATGACCATTACCAATTTTATAAAGGAGAAAATTTACAAAATATTTATGATTTTTTCTTTTCGTGATATAATTTTTCAAATACAGAGCTTCGGAAATGTGAGTGTTTTAGTAGAAGCAGATGCAAGGCAATACCATGTGTTAACCCTATTCGGTCGCCGTATGTTTTCAGTTAATATTAACTCAAATCAAATAAACGCGCGCACAAATTCCGATCATGTATATTTCCTCACTATGCCGCTGATCGAACGTTCCATTTCTCCAACCAACAACAGTTTTCCTGTACAAAACACCTGCAAGTTCTTCACCAAGAAAGCACAACATCGTCAATGATATATAGAAGCGGTCAACAGGGAAATGCTTCGGGCGACAAGAAAATGATTCGGACGACTAAAACGATATAGCGAAAGATAAAAGGTGTAAAAGCGATAGATAAAGTTTGTGTGTAATTCAATCCCATACTTTTTATGAAATACTTTAAACCAATTTGCTCAGCACGTCTAAAATTTATTGAGCTGAATTTGTGCTCTAAATATTTGTGTGACCGAAAAAATAAGACGATTAGATTAACTTCTTCTACACTCTCTACACCCCCCTCCCCCTCATGCAATACGACAGAATTTCACAAGTTTACAAAAAGTTGATTTTCCTGGAAAGTATGAATGTTAGTGTTCTGCAATTTAAAACATATCAAATGCATCATGATTTTGGTTATTTCTGAAAAAAATACTAAAAAAAAACCGTCACTCCGTCCATCACCTCCCATACAATCTGCACAATTTCGCTTAATCCAATACCCTAATTTTCTCAGTATCTATTAAATTTTTTATGCTTAAATTTTGTTCAAAACATTCTGATAGAGACTCTCAACTCAATGCCGTTGCCCCTTCTACCACTTCCCATACAAAATTTCGTAAAATCAAACAAATTTCTCTTTCATCTAGAGTATCGCATAATTGGGCCTTACGCCCAATCGTAGTCCTATTATGTTTACTTATGGTATTAGTCATCATATCTAAGCATCATAGGTACTCGACGATTTGCAATGTATTATGATAACTTGACTGGACTAAATAACGAAATGCTAAATTTTTTCAATACCAGGATGAACCAATAAATTGTTTTATAAAATTAAAATTAAATTTTGCAATGACCAAGATTGTTTATTCCCTTCAATTACCGTACTTATGCTGTATTGTATAATTACCTTCCGATTGGATTATTTTTGTATGGCTCTCCCTACAGCTATTTCCAACTACTGCCAAAAAAAAGGAAGAAAAAATCAAATAAATTAGTGATAGATCTTTTCAGTCATCCTATCACCAACACATATCTTTCCCTAACCACAATTGAAGAAGAAGTTGGCTTCAAATGTTGCGACCAGCAAATCCTTGGCCAGAATTCAACATTCCGCATTCCTGGTACCAAAAAACTAGCTTCTGATACACAAACATGTCCAAAGATAGTCTAGGAGTCGGCGCAAAACATCAAAAGAGGCGTGTACTGCTCCTGAAGCTCCAGAAACGCTGACTGCTCCAAAGACAACGAGCTTCAGTTTATTATGCAAGGGATGCTTGCAAACACCCATAGTATTCGCAACAAATGAAGTCTGCAGTTGTGTTGTATATCCAGTAGATTACTAATATAAACGCTAAGAATCAGTGGACTTAATACTGACCTTGGAGGGAAACCACTCATAAGAGGTAAAGACGAGGAGAGAACATGTACAATTCTAACATCCTGATTTCTTTTAGTTTGGTACTCGTAGCTACCAAGCAGTTTGACTCGTAGAGAAATTGAAAACTGGCGATAGTTTGTTTCTAACTTGACTGTGTCCTTGATTCTACTTCTAGAATGACTCTACAGCCCAAATCGGACCTTGGCCACCTGACATTCAGGTTTCTTAACATTTTTTTTTTTCATTACTTATTGTGGAAGGGTTGTTAGCCCTTCGCACAACCCTCTTTCTACGAATTTTTATTTTCGTAGATTGAGGTGACCAAGGTATATCCAAGCAGGCAATGTGCTGGAATTATATATTGCGCCGACCGGGATTTAAACTCACGACCTCTGCATTACAATACCAACGCTACCCACTAGGCTACTCCCTAGCTCCTTGATTGTAAATAATAAATAAGCAATCTCGAACTAGTTCTCCATTTTTTCACATTTATGGTTAATTTCAGCTATCAAAAGCAATGGCTGAGTGAGAAAGAAAACCGTTTTTCACTGCTCCGAGCAAGCGCTATTTTTTACACCAGAAACGGTGCAGAGCGATTTGCACTTGCTTCATGCTATGGTGCACTTTAAAAGTACCAATGGAAAACGCTATAATAGAACAAGGTAGGTTAGCATTTTATTGTCAGCATCAAAGATTACTTTAATCAGCACAAATTCGCAATTGTGACGAAGCCGAAACGCTGATTGAAAAGAACGTATTTCTGCATTTGCATCCCTCCAAGCGAGTGGTAAAAAGCTCGTAGTTAATCAAGAGTTCATAATAAAATGATAATAATAATAATTTATTCGATAATATACAACAATCTTTTGTTAGAATTGTGAGCACAAATTGAAAACAGCATTTGTTTTTTTTTCAAAATTTGAGTCTTCATTGTGCAAAAATGGTTAAATATTTATTATTCAAAGAAATGTCAATCGCTAGCCAAAACTCTTTTCTCATCTTTATGGCAGCATACGGATTCCGCGTCGAAAAAACTGATCTTCTTTTGAGCCGATCCACGAATGGACCCAATTTTTGACTTCTTCGTAAGAATGGAAATGATGCTCAGCCAGGCCATGCATCATCGATCGGAATAGGTGGCAGTCAGAAGAAGCGATATCTGGAAAATGCAGTGGGTGTGGTAGGATGACTAATTTTAGTGTTTCCAGAAAGGTTTTCACAGCCTAAGCAACATGTAGCCGCGCGTCGTCGTGCAGCAAAAGCACTTTGTCGTGTTTTTCTTGACGCTGTGGCCGTTTTTCTTTCAGTGCTTGACTCTCGTAATGGTTTCACTCGGTCTCAATGGCACATGATATGCCACAAATTTTTTTTCCCTTCCACCACCATGCCGGTAGTCAACATCCAAATCACCGATATTGAAGCATACGTACCACTCACGACACGTTTTTTCACTAAAAGCATCCTCACTTTCAAAAATCATTCAATGCGCCTCTGCAGCAGATTTTATTGAATTGTAGGCAAAAAGTAAAACGGCGGGCTTCAATTTGTACTCCCGATATATATTTTATTGTTGAAGCTGATTTGGGAAGAAATTTTATATAAGAGAAAAAACAATAATTATGATAATAAAATAAAATAAACTGCCAACAAGTCGGGCGAAACTTTATTATTCTTGGGACAAGTTGCGGATGAGTGGAAAGTCAATATGCAGGTTAGAGTGGTTAGGGAAGACTAAGTGAAAGGGAGTTCTTGGGGAGGACTGTTAACAATATTTCATTCGTGTCTGTAAGTTTGGGTTTTTATGAGGGGAGGAGTAGGGGTAATAGTAAGGGTGGGTGGATGTTAATAGCTTTTTAATTAATTACTTGAATCATGTCCAATATTCTCTGTATAGAATGTGTTTCATAGACGAAGTTGCATAGAATTTTCATAAAATTCGGTGTATTTTACATTCATGAAACCGAACATTTGTATGGGAGGGGGTAGAGAATATAGGGGAATCGTAAAATTTGATACGCAGTTTTATTTCGCGTCTCTTGTAAGGTGATTGTATAGAATTTCAAGTTAGTAGCTTTTAGTTTGTTGGTTATTAGTTGATTTAATAAAATTGGTCGAAATCATAGTTTTGTATGGGAGGGGGTAGAAGCGCAAGCGCGATTTCAAAACTTTTAAAACAACTTCATTTGAATTACTCTTATAAGTTTTCATGCCAAATTTGAAATTGATAGCTTTTAAGAGTTAGCTGATAACTGAATTCTTAAAAATGCTCGAAAAAATAATTTTGTATGGGAGGGGGTAGAGGAGGTAAGGGAATCGTCAAACTTGTGATGCAGTTTTCTTTCATTTTTGTTGATTCATGTTGTTAGATGCTCGTACGAAATTTCAAGTTCATGGCTTTTAATTTGTTGGTTATTAGTTGATTTAATGAAATTAGTCGAAATCATACTTTTGTATGGGAGGGGGTAGAAGGGCAAGCGCAATTTTAAAATTTTGAACGCAATTTCATTTTAATTATTTTTGTAAGTTGTTTTGCAAAATTTGAATTTGATAGCTTTTAATGGTTAGGTGATAATTGATTTCTTGAAAATGGTCGAAAAAATAATTTTGTATGGGAGGGGGTAGAAGTTTTAAAGATTTTCGACCAGTTATTATTTCGTATATTTAGGGATTTTTTTTAAATGCATTTCGCAAATTTTCAAGTTTCTACCTTAATTTTAAGGTAGAAACTTGAAAATTTTCAGTTTATGTGTTTTTTTCAATTCACATGAAACACCTTGTGCACGTTAGACCGGGGGATTCGGTTTATAATAAATATGGATCAAGTTAATATTATTTTTCTATGTACATTAAATATAGGTATTCACATGCAAAATTTTAACTTTTTATCTTTCACTAGAGCCCTAAAAAAATCACTCAAAATTTTCGACATTTTGGCTTATCACCTCCCTCGCCTTACAGCTCCCAGCTTAAAATTTTTACCAAAATTAATTATTATGTAGTTCTACAATCTGACAAATTTTTGATTTAATATCTGTACTAGTTTTTGAGATATAAGGATTTGTAATTTTGAAAAGGGCGCCATTTTTGAAATGTTCCCCATTTCCCCCCACTACTATTTTTTCGATATGTTATATTTTTTTTGTATTTGCCTAATATAGCTTAATATACGTTTTAAGTTTCAATTACATAGCTTAAAAGATAGTTGAGATATTAATTTTTAAGTGTTTTTCTTTGCAACCCCCCCTGACCCTCCCCCATACAATAATTAGCTGCTTTCTGAGCTGGTTCCGATGGAACTATATGCCACCTTGACGGTCTCTAAATATGATTTTTTTACGATAAGTAATTTCGAAGATATAATCATTTGAAAAAAAAATTCGGCCGATAATTGGTTCTTAGCCCCCCCTTTTCGCACCCCAATGGATAAAAAAATTAAATTATTTTTAAAAGTTGTCCCACAAACCCCTCTTCATGTATGTTGAGTTTTAGCTTCCTAGCTGTTACCATGGTTGAGATATTTGAATTCGTATTTTTCGGTTTAAGCGCTCCCCCCGCCTCCCCATGAACCCATACACCCCCCAAAATGGGTATCCGCCTGAGATCCGCAACTATCTACAATCCCTCCAAAAATAAACTTTCTATCTTGAAGGGTTTGGGAGTTAGTGTGCGCTGAGCGTACACGTCGGCGTACGGCGTACGGCGGACGGCGGACGGCGGACGGCGGACGGCGTACAGACAGACGGATTTTTTTTTTTTGCATTTTTAGGCTAATTTAGTCATGAAACGCGAAAAAAAAAAATTTCAGGGTAGCAAACTTTTTTTTTTTTTTGTGTCGATCACAATACTTTATTATTATAATAATAAAGTAATTATAATTACAAGTATACATATCTCGAAAGATTTTCAATTATTTCATGGCAGAAGGTTGGTACTGGACTTAGATAAATAAGAACATACGAGTTTTCTAAAGCCACCCAGGTATTTCGTGTAGAAGCGTATTCCATATTTTTACTATTTGTGCAAAAAATTGCGCTCTCCAATCATAGTTTTGGGACGAAGTAATAATATTATGGGATCCAAGTCGTATTCAGGAAACTATTCCGTCAAATAGGTATCTAGGCGTATTAGTAATTAAGATTTTGTGGAAGAAAATTAGACTTACTATTATAATTTTAAATAGTCTGATATAGGGCACCCTAGTATTGCGTTTTTATAAGGTGTGATGTGTTGAGAACGCCGTAAGCCGAAAAAATATCTCCCAAAATCATTGAAAGCGATGGTAAACATTTGTCGCATATTGTATCCTGATTGGTGAAGGTGACGGGATCAACACAGACTTTATTAGTTAAGGTCGGATCGCTTATGTCAAATCTTTGAAACTGACCCAAAGCTGACGTAGTGTTTTACAAATTTTGCATTTGTGTGGTCGCAGCAGAACAATGTTGAATTGAGTATGATCTCTAAATTTCGCACGTTTTGTTCATAACAAATTTAAACTTTATTAAAAGTAATGGGATACAGATTGTAACAGTCAACAATTTTCTTAAACATAATCATTGCACTGTATTTTTTTTTGGTTTGAGTTTTAGGTATTCAACCAAAAAGATATTTGATCCAAGTTTCTGTTTATACGATCAACACAATTATCAAATACCTTAGGAGGCTTATGAAGATATATCTGCATTACCATTAGGCAGATAATCTGTAAACTTCGAAAATAATAGTGGACTTAGAACTGATCTTTAGGGCACGCCGCACCATTATGTGTATTATTGATGAATATGTTCCATTTGTGTTGACTTGTTGCGACCGATTTTCAATCGACGAAGGATGCAAATCGCTACTAGAATTTTTTAACATGAAGGACGCGGTCATTGGACCGAAGAAATTGGAGAGGAAGCATACAAGAATCCAATACCTGATTTGGGCTGTAGCGCCATTGTTGATGGTGATGATGTTGTGAGCGATTTGATAAAAAGGAGTTTATTAGGGATATAACGGATGAGGAGAAATTATAATTGGCCATGAGCTTTCAAAATAACTTCGAATAGTTTATACTTTAGAAAAAGTTCAAAAGAACTAGAACAGCCATATGGTCTTCATGAATAGCATGTCTTATGTCTGTTGTGTCTTTCAGAACAGCCATAAGTATTCGAAAAAAAGCAGGATTCATTTTATCAGCTCATGCGGAGAGACATTTAATACTCTTATAAACAGAGAAAAGTTCATCGGACGATCTACTACACACAGAGGTGTTGGAAGAGGAGTTAGATGCATTATACACGGTGTAACCCCTATACAATCCAGAAAAACCACTCGTTCACCAAAGTAAAGCTGGAGAGACTAAAATGAGGAGGGTATTTGTCTGGATGTATCTACCTCATTGTAAACTTAGGTAACAATAGTAGTTAAATTGCGAAACTTCCTCCAATTCCTATTAACAATTAATAAAATAATCTCTAAAGTAGACTATAATTCATAAACTGCCATTTTAATAAATCTTTTTTGGTAAAATTTAATTTTTTGTTCAGCCTTTATAAAATATTACCAAAACATTGAAGAAAATATCAATTCTGTTCATTTGTTTGACAGGTCAAGGTTATTATCCACCAATATTTATTTCTTACGTAGTTACATACTGACCATGACCTTACAGACGATCAGTACAATTTTGAGCGCCGCCGTCTGGTTGTGATCTCCGATCAATCATCTAAATCAGCTATATTTATAGAATTTCGGTGGTTTGTATGTGATGTGTGTTTGTTTTTTTACAAAATAAAAAATTAGTTTTGGCAATAAATCTACCACAAAATAACGACGTATTTATAAAAGTTTGTAGTTTTGACCGCGACGGTATTTAGTCTTAGGTCTTTTTATGGATACCGTCAAGTTTGATCTTTTGGCGAAATGCGGCAAGAGGTTCGCAAGGTATTGTTTTTGTAATTAATAAGAAGATATTCGGGATATTATTTTCTGTATGGGTTAGATATATGTTACTACCTGTTTGATTGCATCTATTTCACCTCTGACTAACTGGGAGGACATTGGGTCAAATTATTCGTTAATTTTAGGCATTGCATGAATTTTTTTTTAGCTTTCTTTACATATTTTTGTTTTTGTGTCTGAGCCTACTTTTTTATTTTGCCGATGTTTTGGCAAACGTTACTATTGCTATTTCACTATTTTCAAAAAATTCACCATGAATCAAAGATTTTAGTAAACTTTGCCAGTCGATCCTTCACTTAAGTCAGGTGCTATAAAAATGAAAACCCTACAAAGAAAGAAGCAGAAATGTGAAACAAATAAATGTAGAAAATTGTGCTTTAGATACGTTTTGTAAGTGAAGACAGCGAGTTTCGTGCAAGAGACCGCATCAAACGCATCGCTGTAATTCCTTTCGGACAAGATGCCAACTTTCACTTATGCGGTTTTATACGCTCCTATATTTGTTGTTGTTGCTGTTATTCCTCACCATTATATTGCGACGCTGCTGTTATTGCCTCTGATGCTGCTGCATGCTCTTACAGCATTATTTGCTAAAGGAGATGCAGCCAATTTTCGGAACTAATGAACCGAACATGCACTTCCAAGAAGACTTATTCAACGGAATTGAGTGCAATCTTTTTGCGCACACGGGGGACAATTATGACTTTGAAAAACTGGTCCGTACAATGCACCGTAAAAATGTGTAACTTTCTTTGGTTGCGGATCATTTTTCTTCGTTTTTTGCACTACTACTTGCGGTTATACGTTGATTCGGTATCAGAAGATGGGCACAAAATGAAAAATCCCAAGACAGAACTTAATCTAATCAGAGTGTATCGGATGTTATTATTTATCTGAGTAATTTATGAAAGTCGTCGATTTCGATCACTGATTTTTTTTTTTTGCGAAAGAATTTGTAATTTTAGAAAAATGTTAATTTTTTTGGTATTTATCGATTTTAATAGAGCAAACCGATTATTTTTAATTATTTTTATTCATTTTATTGACAAATTGTTTTTAATTAGGAGAATATTATCGATAGAAAAAATTGAATGAAAAAGAAAAAGTAAGAGTCGGATCGATGAAAACCGGAATCGATAGCAAAAATGCTGTTGGATTTCTTGGTTGTGCTTCTCATGGGATAGGAAAATAAACATTAAACATTTCAATTATCGCAGTTCTTCGCTCGTTCTAATGAGTTTATGCGAAATGTGAATTCCACTATTGGAATCGCATTTTCAAGTTGAGATTGTCTTATATCATTTTTTAGTACCATTTTATACTCTAGATGCAATCTGAGAGTATTTTAAGTTTGCTCTAAAATTTGTAAAGCTAAGATTATTTCTTGCTTGCACAGAGTCGACACGGATACAGAAATATTCGCAGTTAATCAAAAATCTGTTCCTCCGTCTGTCCTTCCATCTATTCATCCGTCTGTCTATCCGTTCATTCTAGTTTGAGAACACGTTGAGCAAGAAAGCTCAAATTTTTATTCGTGAATGTTGTTACAAGTTAATTCTCTTAGAACACATAAATAATAATGATGCAAAATTTTAAACTCAATATTTTTGTGATAAACTAGCGCCTGTACCCGTGATTTGCACGGTCACAATCAAGCAATATTTGATAATAAAGTACCTTTTATGAGCACCACTCGCGTAGTCCAGATTCATTCTTTTCTAGAAGATTCCAAACAGGATCAAATATAATTGCGGTATCATTGCCCAATTCGAGACCTTGTCTCCTTGCAGGTCTCTTGACAGTGTTTTTTCTCCAGCAAACTTACACCTTTCTTATACATTCGTAATATGTAAAATATTGAACCCACAGAGGAAAGGGGTAAGTTTGTTGTGTGTTTAGTTTTTGCGAAGGACTGCAAAATAATCCAAATGTACAACGAATTTTCTTGTCGAAACTGAACAGACAATAAACTTATCTTGAAAAGTTTGATAAAGGTCCCAGCAGAGACCGAAACGTCACGAATAATAAAGCGTAACAGTGTAGAATCCGGAAATCTTTTCTTTCAATTCGAAATGCACTTTGAAAACTTTCACCAAATAAACTTACCTCTTTTCTCCTCGTTTAAACTTCTTTGCTTTTCTTTTTATTTGCCTTCTTGCCATGAATCTCTCGTTAATTCTTTGTCGACTTACTAACACTTTATGTCGTTTATAATTGTGTTCTTCATGCCCATTCCCTTTTCACCTCTTTGAAAGGTCCGGGTTAAGGGGCTGGGGCGATTGCCACGGGCGACTTCGTGATGAAGACGCTAATGTGCTGCTATGCGACACAGGTAAAGAGAGCAAAAAATTTGAATCTTTTGAGTGTTGCAATGAAAATACTGGGGCGTTACACTTCCTTCTAATGTGATTAGAAATAAAAGATCGCTATTAATTACTAGATAAGATGATCATTGCAATATCGTACTGCAATAGAATACGGGGTACCAAAGTACCTCAAACTAAGCAAAATATCGCACAAGAAATTAAATAAGGATAACATTAAAGCCGAAACACTGCCATATTGCAATAGTACAACCGAGGCGCCAAAGCTCCTCATACAAACTAAACCAAAGATCGTATATATGACACAACAATAAGGACAAAAGTAAAGCTGTATCAATGTCTTTACTGCAAATCTATTCCGACTGCATTTTAGATTTCTAGCGATTTTCCCCAGGCTTTAAACGAATCGAAAACGACGCTGAATACGAGATCGCCAAAGTTTCTACTAGCTAGGATATAGCCTAGTAGGTAGTGTGTTGGTCTTGTAATGCGAAGGTCGTGAGTTCAAATCCCGGTCGGCGCAATATATAATTCCGGCACATTGCCTGCTTGGATATACCTTGGTCACCTCAATCTAAGAAAATTAAAAATTCGTAGAAAGAGTGTGTTGTGCGAAGGGCTAACAACCCTTCCACAATATGTAATGAAAAATGTTAAGGAACCTGAATATCAGGAGGTCAAGGTCCGATTTGGGCTGTAGCGCTATTGTAGTAGAAAGTTTCTACTAAAGTTCATACTCCCCACAGGGTGGTATTTATTGGTCTAGGAAGCTTCGGTGTTTCTAGTAAAGTTGTCTTTGGAGAGTTGCATCTCCACGGACCCGAGAGCACATCGATCAATGTCAAAGTCATGTTGGGACAACCTGGTACTATGGAAGTTGTGATGGAGTCCCCAATCATATTGTAATAGTTGGTTGGTATACAAGGAATACGAGCTTGATTCGTCGCAAGCTGGGCAGGGATTGTAAATGATTTTGAGGGTATTGGCTTGTGAAGCTGCGAAAGCTTTATACAGAGTATCGTGTTGGAAACAAAAGGAGAAGTAAATACGGATTTGCGGTGTTGCCTGCCACCAAAATGATCGAAATTTAAAAGGGCTCCACGGACGGTAGATGCACTTTGGTGGTCCTCGGAAGAAAGTAGTGTGTGAAATATTAGGTAGATCGAAATGGAAGAGAAAATTGTTGTTGTGGGAAGGCATCAGGATGGTGGGTTTGTCCAGATGAAAGTTGAGACCCATGGTGAGGAAAACGTTAGCAAATTACCTAAGACCCAAGGAGATCGAAATCGGAGAAGTGAATAGCTAGAGAAAGATGGCAGAATAGTGGGTTTGCCCAGAAGAAAGAAGTGATAGGAGGTGAGGAGAACGTTCGCAAAGTACCTATGACCTATGATCGAAATCGGAAAAAAACGCTACATGGAAAAATTATTGAAAGTTTATTTTTGAATTGTTAGAATTTGGCTTTGACGGATGGGTCAACTGATACGATGTGATGCGGATGTTTCAACATAGCCATGGTTGTGGTCCCTTCGGGGTACTCCACACCGCAGAGCATCTTCCGATATGCTGTACTATGCTATGTTCATTATACGGATTTCTTAGATTTACCTTGTGCTCGACGTGGAGTTGCGTATCAAGATGCTCAGATTTGAAAAGATTTAGATAGGTCATACACTTACCGTTGTAAATACTGAACCTGCAACCCAAGAACAAGACCCACTAGGGACTTGTACGTATTTCTCTTGTAGAATGATTTTCCATGCGCAAGAGTCTGGACTATTACCTGGGGGCGTTATTGATTGTCGTTCAACACAATCCATGTTGCCAAAGACAACCGTGACATAATTAGCGTCAGGCTAAGCACGATAAGCAAAACAAGATATGGTTCCATGATTTCAAATTGCATACTAATCTAGGCCAAAGATCGCATATGCTACAGGAAACTGGAGAACAGCAAAGCCAAATCACTACCTTATCGCAATGCTAATATGTACACGAATATTATGCTTTCATAGGCAATGCTACTAGTTTTCACATCGCATAAGGTGAAATGTGCTTACAACGAATTGCAAGCCACCCAAACATAACTTTACAACCTGGCGCTATTACCAGTAGATAACCCTCCATCGACTAGAATCGATTAACCAGCTTTTTTTAGTGGTGTAATTTTCAAAAAAAAAAATTTTTTTTTTCACTGAAAATTACAATTCTATCAATCATTTGTGGTCGCGTGGATCCTTTTGCAATTGTTTTGAAAAAAAAAATGAAGTGATTGTGATTGATGATTTCATTAATCTCAAGTGAATTTTAATTGACAATTTTCCTCTATTTTCGCTGTTTTTTATTAAATGGTCTTTGCTTTCGGGTGAAGTAATTACTTACTTACTATTAAAATGCAGAATTATATGCAGCCGGCAGCCAGTCAAACTGGCAATTTGAAGGATTTCGGAAAGTATCAAAACATTTTCGTTTCATATTTGGCTTCAATTTAACTAATAAAGCACTGTATCTTGCTGGCCGAAAAATATGCTACAGACTTAGATGGGACGAAACTCTTAAGTGCAACACAAAGCGGGTGTTCCAGGTTTTGCACACAAATTTTGAAAAACTTGACCATTTGGAAGTGCTTAACTGACTTATGATTATGATTTTATAGAAAATTATAAAAATGTGGAGACTGCATACAGGACTCTCCCATGCATTCTTATAACTTACACAGCGGTAGAAAAATCATCCAGTAAACTCAAATTAATTAATAACCTTTTAAGGTCATCCATGGGTCAACAGAGACTGAGCAGGTTAAAACTGCTTTCAATTGAACACGAGGTGTTGTGGCAGTCACTAAATATTGAAAAACCTATTACCGATTACACATCCTTAAATGCTGGAGAAGTAAATTTACTTTAAAATATTATTTAAAATGTTTTTTAAACAATAAACGCCATGAAAATCAGCGGAAACCATTACATCCTAGATGGAGAAGATGTAGGATATGTGAACAGCCAACAACATGTGAACAACCATTGATGAGAGAGATGAAAAGGAGAAAATGGAATTGGATTCGCAACCATAAGAAATTTTTAAGGAACAAGATGGCCTGGACGGTCAAAAAACACACTAAGATTGCCAATACTTCAAGAAGGACAATGAAAATTCACTTGGAAAATAGAAAAATGGCAGCAGTAAACACATTAAGTAAAAAATGCCAAGCGTAGCCCCATGCAGGAAATAAAATATAGTAAACTGATTTAATAACAGACAAGGTGAGAGCAGCATTTGGGAGATAATAGCCAATATGAAAAAAATTCTCAGATACCCAGTAAAACTCTGGTTGTTATCATCAAGGGTCTATGACTAACGTGCAAAATATTTTCGTCAAACTTTATCAGCAACACAGGCTTTTGGAACGAGAAACCATTAATGATAGAGATGAAGAGGAGAAAATGGAGTTGGATTGGCAACCATAAGGAAGCAGTATAGTAATACCACACGGTAGGCAGTAGAGTGGAATTCTTAAGGAACAAGACGACCTGGACGTTCAAACAACACCTTGAATTTGCCAATATTCCAAGAAAACTTGAAAACTTACTTGTAAAATAGAAAAATAGCAGCAGTGAACAAATTAAATAGAAAATGTCAAGTTCAGGCCCCATGCTTTCAGGAGGAGTCACAGGAAAAAAATGTAGTAAGCTGCCAAAAATCCTTCGGTGATACCAATTTAAAGAATACTTCAAATCTATCCAACTTGAATCATATACGGATGACATATATATACTTCCTGCACCTCAAGATACGAGTATGTCCAAACAATTAATCACAATAGAAGTTAAACTACGAATTAATGAGCACAAGTAAAGTTGTAATGCAGAAAAAAAAAACATAACAAGTAAACAGGTAAAATACTATCATGCGATACTCTGGATATAAGAGATTTTTTTTAGATTTTAAGGCATTTTTTATTGGGAATGGTAGAAGGGGTGATTGCATTGAACTAATTTTTTCACATCATGCTAGAGTTGCTCTCAAAATGTTTTATACAAAACTTAAGCTTCAAAAATTTGAAATCTATTAAAAACATAATTATGATTGGGCGTAAAGCCCAATCAAATGATACTCTAGATGAAATGGGACTGATTTTAATATAGCGGAAAATATGTCACCTCTCACCAAACTCTTTCGAATAGTGAATACAGACTTTTGCATGGGAGGTAGTAGAAGTAGAGCGGGAGGTTTGTATTTTTCGTATATGGCACTGAACATGGCACGCAAAATGTTTTTTGCGGAATTTCAAGTTTATAGTTTTCATTATTTTCAAAGAAATTGGACATAGTTTTCCTGAAATTGGGGCATTTGTATGGGGGGTGGCAGAGGAAGTGGAGCGTTTAAGTTGATTTTGAAACTGCTTATCATTATCATCAAATTAAATCAAAGCATAATGATAACATCTTGCATTGATTTAATTTCAAAGTCGATAGCTCTCATATATTCGAAGGAAAAATGCTTTTCTTGAATTTCTAATGAAGATATTCGTAATGGAGGGGGTAGAAGAAGTGAAGCGGAACTTGTAATTTTTTCTAACATTTATTACAATTATTAAAAAATAAATTCTAGCAAAATTTGAATTTTGTACTTTTTCTAGTTTTAATGGAAATCGATATAATGCATTTAACAAAAATTATACATTTGTATGGGAGGGGGTAGAAAGAGTGAGGGGATCAGATCAATATTCCGTCATTAAAATTTCACTCAAAAATTTTCAGTTTATGTGTTTTTTCAATGCACATGAAACACCTTGTGCACTTTAGACCGGGGGGTCGGCTTATAACATGGATCAAGTTATTATTATTTTTCTATGTATATCAAATAGATGTATCCACATGAAAAATTTAAACTTTGTATCTTTCACCAGAGCCCTAAAAAATCACTCAAAATTTCCGACATTTTTGCTTATCACCTCCCTCCCTTACACTACCCAACTTAAAATTTTTACCAAAATTAACAACTATGTAGTTCAACAATCCGACAAATTTTGGATTTGATATCTGAACTCTTTTTTGAGATATACAGATTTTTAGTTTTAAAAAGTGCGCTATTTTCGAAGTGCTCCCTATTTCCCCCCAGTATTATTATTTTATTATGTTATATATTTTTTGTTTTTGTTTAGTATAGCTTAATACATGTTTCAAGTTTGAAATACATAACTTATGAAATAGTTGAGATATTCATTTTTAAGTGTTTTTCTTTTCACCCCCCCCCCCCCTCCCTGACCCTTCCCTTACAACACTCTCAAAGCTGATTCCGGTGGAGCTACATGCCACCTTAATGGTCCCAAAATATGAATTTTTTACAATAAGTAATTTCGAAAATATAATCATTGAAAAACAAATTCGGCCGACAATTTGTTTTTAGCCCCCCCCCCTTTTCGGACGCCAAAGGATAAAAAAATAAAATCATTTTTAAGGTTTGTCCCACAACCCTCTCTATATCTTTACTGATTTTCAACGTCCTATATGCATTCGTGGTGGAGATATTAACAAGTGTGATTTTTGACTCTTTCCCTCCCCCCGCCTCCTCCTTCCACCTAACACCCCCAAATTTAGAAAATAGAGCTCACTTACCCAATCAACAATCCACCCAAAAACGAACATTCTACCTTTAACGGTCTCGGAGATATGAGTCCATATGTACGGCGTACGGCGGACGGCGTATGGCGAGACGGATTTTTTTTTTGCATTTTTAGGCTAATTTAGTCATGACCCGCAAAAAAACAAAATTTCAGGTTAGCAAAAAAAATTTTTTTTTTGCTGTGTGGATCACAATACTTTATTATTAGAATAATAAAGTAAAATTAGTTTAAGAATTGGATTGAGTGAAACTGTGCAGTTTGTATGAGAGGTGGAAGAAGAAGTGGGAAGTTCTTAATTACGTTTTCAGAAATGACATCAATCAATTGACATAATTTTCAAAAAAATCGACGTTTTGTAAGTCGTATAAGTCGGGATAGAGTGACTGCTGTTAAAATTTAAATAAATAAAAAAATTAATAATTCTAAATTAATGTTTAGTGCAAAATTTCAGCTTGATCAATTTTATGCGTACTTAGTAAATTGCTCTACAGTACGATATTTCATTATAAAGTGCCATTCGTATGGGAGGTGGTGGAAGGAGTAGGACAAATTAGAAATTTTCTATATCGTGTATTGAAAATACCGTAAACAAAATATGTTCCAAATTTCATCAATTGCTGTCATACTTTTTGAGAAAATCATTCCAAATTTGTGTCATTTTGTATGGGATGCATTGGAGGGGTGGAGTGATTTGGCCTATTCACGAACTTGACCTTACTTTTTTGTCCAAAACGACGAAATTCTACTTCAACGCGTTCTCAAGCTAGAGTGTTCACGGACGGATGGATATCCGGTTTTGAGATTTTCGGTTGATTGTATGAACTTCAGTATAATTAATTTTTTTCTCCGAACCTTATTTCTTAGCGTTACATACTTTACAGCAAACATAATACTCCGAGATTTCAGTTCGAAAATAAAACGGAAAAAATTTTCCAACATTCTAAAAAGCATATAATAAGCTTCGAAGCATCGAAAATTCGGGAACGAAAGAAAAAAAATTTAACTGTTAAAGTTTCAATTTTAAAGATAGCACCCATTCAAGAAGGACAACAGACCTTCCCAAAAGGCCACAACATTTCCTTGCATAACTCCATATTTATAAAGCACATTCCCATTATTCTCTTTATCGAAGGCTACAAAAAAAACTAGATCAATGTCAGGTAAAAGTAACATTGTTTAAAAATTCAACGAAAACAAACACAAACTAAATTATTCTAAAACTTACAAAATAACAAAACAAAAAAAAAATCAATAGGGATTCGCTAATCCCAACTTCAAGGTAGAAAAAAAAACCTCTACAAATATAACTACCCACCGCCCACTCTCAATTCAGTTACATATTCGAGGGGGATTTCTTCAAGAAAATTATTTCGTACTTAAAATAACACTCGTTATACTTAAAAAAAATTATCTTCGAATATTAGTCATTAACAGTTAACCATCTCTTATCCCAATTTGGTATAACTCAAGTGCTAGTACCTACCAACTTGATGAATATGAAGAATTAAATAAAAAAAAATCAACGCGGTCTATAAACAAAAACCACTTGTCTGATTAACTGGGATTGTTGCGCTCTTTCAAATACCCTGGACGATCTTCACTTGAGCGCAATTGGCGTAGGTGAACCAAATTAGATTTTATGTAAATTTTTCACCGATTTTTTTTTTCTCTTCTGTGCCTTCGACTTCTTCTTTTTCTTCAAAGATGAAGATGAATACATGGTCAACTTCTAGTGTACTTTAAGTTTATACTCTGGACAGATATTTGCCATACGAATAAATATATTTTTATATATTGTATATATGTATAACGAATGTTGTTTCAGTTAATCACCCATCATTGTTACGATTGACGTGCATTTTAAGTGGACAAAAATATTAGAAAAAAGGAGAAACGAACCAAAAGTATTGAAAGAGAGAGAAAAAACTAAAACTGTTTCAAAATTTATTTATTTTTTTTTTTTTTAATTATTTTGTTGTCGAAATCTTAAAACAAAAATTATTATTGAAAGAGAGAGACATATAGCAAAAAAAAAGTCAAAGTCATTGGAAAATTTGCATAAATCCAATCCAAACGGATGGAAGGAAGTTGGCAATTGTAAAATCAGTCCACTTTCATTTTAGCTGTGCCGAAATATGTATACGAGAAAGTTAAGTAATATATAGAGAAATGGTACGCGGATTTATGGAAAAGTATTGAATTTTACTAAGCGTGATTAATTATCTAAACGCAAATACGTCCTAAGTCCAATTCATTGTATGTTGGAAACTGCTTGGTGAAAATTTAGTCGATCATTTTATTTATGGGTTTACTCTTCATGAAATTCCTGGCAAGACCATTAGGGTGTATTTTCAACCACTCGCGATATTTTCACTGAATTGTTCAGCTTCCTCTTTTACTATCAATATTTTGAGGAGGAGGTGTGCTGGAATTATGCGTCGACCGGGATTTGAATTCACCTTCGCATTATAGGCCAACACACTACCTACTAGGCTACACCTTAGGTTAGATATATTCTATCAGCTTTACATAATTATTGAAATCTGATAAAAAAATCATTCGCCGAGCGATACCAACTTTCTCAATTTGGTCTTGATGAAATTCACAACTCCAAATTATTTTATTGAAAGGGTTTTTTCATGGGTTTAATATTGTAAAATTATGCTCAAAACAACAAATCACTACAAAGATTGAAAATAGCGATATTCATCTATAGTTCATTATAGAATTTACCGTTTTATTCCCGGAAAACACACAAACAAAATAAATAAGAGCCATTAATTTTCGTACTGATGTCCTTCATGATTAAATTAATTGTCTCAGTTTTGCACCTTCTCCGATGCGATAAGAAAATACATCAATTCATCAAAAATTTCACTACTCAATTAATCAAACCGACCACAATACACTGATTCTGTAATTTTACACATACAGCATTTATTAAAGCAATTCAAAGCCAAATGAGAAAATCCAGTGATAATCATCAGAACAAATTGGCAATTTCGTTGAATCATTTTTCTTATACGACGCACTTATTAATTAAAATGAAGTTAATTTATTTAAGCAGGGCAACCGTACAGAGATCGAAAGTACATTCGCGATCGTAATGCATATTAAGAGCATGAAAGGACAAGTGATTAAACAAGTTTATCTGTTTTCCATAGTAGGTATACTTTCTAGAAGTATGATATTTACCATTTATAGAAAAACGTTTTAAAATTAAAATATGAAAATTAAGGACGTTATATTCAATCAAAATAATACTCTAGTATGGTTTAATTTGCTGCATCTATAATATATTTTATAATTAGTAATATCATTGAATTAACTGAATTTCTCAAACAGTTAAAAAAACAATTTCTTTGCTTTGATAAAAAGTTTTACCTTGAGCGATGTTTTACTCCAGCGAATTTGTTTCAAAAATTTTAATTTTTTCAATGAAATGCACACTCTTGAAATTTTTGACATTGCAATAGTTCAACCTAATTTCATTTTCAATTGAATTGAAATTATTTTGGTTTTTTTTTTTGTCGAAAAAAAATTTTATAAGTAACGAATAGAATTAAGATTTTTTTGTGTAGAAAAACAGGTTTGTTTCTTAATGTAATCGATATATGTAATATTTTCAATGATATAAACGAAGATCTTTTGTAAGGGATTTATTCTACATATTACTTTTACATTAATACGATTGCCCGTAAAGTTAAAATATGCGATAATCCAGATTGTGCTATATATATGTATAAGAAAATATATTTTTTTTAAATACCAAACTTTATTTTGTCAATCATAAACTATTTCAACGAAATAATTCCGGATTTCACATTGCTTTGATTTATTTACTGTGGGGTTTTGGCATCTGCTTAAACTTTTATCAAACAGATTGATAAAAATTGATCAGAGACTGAAACGTCACGATTAATAAATCAGAAAAGTGTGAAATACGAAAATCTTTCATTTAATTCGAAATGCACTTTAAAAAAAACTTGCTGATAAAAAAAAATGTCATACCAGTATCATATACTTTAATGTTCAAGTTAATTTTTTGCCAAAATTTTGTGATTGACCACTTTAATCAAACTGTCACAAATTTAATTCATTATTGAAAATGTTGGGTTTAATGTTGACTAACTAAGCTTCGCCAACAATTTCGTCAGAAATTTTGTCAGCAATTTCGTGGATATTCACTTATTTACAATGGTGCTACAGCCCAAATGGGACTCTGGCCTGTTGTAAATTCCTTCTCCTTCCTTCTCGATTCAGTGACCGCGTCCACCAGTTTGAACATCTTAGCAGTATTTTTCTATCTGCATCAAAACAATCCCCTCAGCGTTTCCGTTGTTTTCCAACTAATCGTTGTCCATTGAGTTTATTGATTTGGGAATTCTTCCATCATTCATCCGATCCACATGACAATCCTATTTTAGTTTCTCAAATTTCGTAAGGGTTGATCCTTTTCGATTGTCGAAGATGGCATATAATTCCATTTTATAGTTTTTTCCAGATTAAGTCCTCCATCACTGGTTCGAGGATTCTTCTGAGGACCGTTCTTTTAAGGTAGGGAGATAAAGTTAGCTGTCCAAATAAAAGTTCAGAGGCACATAAGCTGTTATCGTGAAGCAACTGGAGCTTTCTATGAATCGCTGAAGGCTCCTGACTTCCGCATTTGCCAGTTTACCGAGGCTATCGAAAAAGTATGCGGATAAGTGGCCCTTCCTCTTGCAAGAGATAGTAAATGCGTAAAAGACGAAGAATCGTTTCTTTCTCTTCCTATTCCTCATCTTCGCAGCTCCTGCATAGGTTATTAAAAGGAAAGTCAAGCCCCTCAGCATATTTGCCTATCAAGTAGTGTCCGACACCAACGATGGAGCATTTGCCTTCCTAGCCTTATCAGTCTGCCAGTGTATTTTAGATCCAGCACAGGCCAAATCTGTCTGGTGGTATTACAAGTAATTGGAATTCATAGTATTCGCCTATCTGGCGATGACTTTGCTAAGCACATCTTATAAGTTGTAAGCTTCTCTTTTCGTATTAAATATGCAAGGTGTACCGTGCTGGACGGTTTCTTCAGCCATATAGTTCCCCGGACTGTCAGAATGCCCTGGAACACAGCATAAGTGAATTTTGAACTGTTCAGCCATCACTCTCAGAGACACGCGACAGTCAACAACGGTTTTGGATGTGGATATGACTAATTACAGAGATTTAATTGCGGACTGGCTATCAGTGAAGATGCTAATATCCTTAGTAGATACTACATTACACTTCAGTCCAAGGCTTCTCGTATCGCCAACACTCTTCTACTTGGGATGCACTACAATTATTCGGAAGACGGAAAGATATGCTTATGTTGGACATTGCAGACAAAACACCACCTCTCACTCCACTAGTTTTGGAGCCATCAGAATAAAAGGATATGGATTATTCCAGCCTCGTTTCATCAACCATCCACGTATCCCTTAATAATTTTTCCGACATCTGAGTTAATGTCCACGTTCCGCTGCTTCAGCATAGCACAGGTCCTAGAATCGTTTTATTTCAAATAGCTTAAGTTTTATTTTCCTATGCACATTTTAGTTTTTAATTATTGGTAGTACCAAACGATACTTCTTAATCGCCATCAGACCCTAGGTATACAAAGCTGTGAATGTTTTCCAGGTTATCGTCTGCTACTGTAATATCTTGTGTGATTGGCGTCTTTTTAATAGTTTGTATTATAACTATTGTTTGGTTTTCCTTAATACGTCCCTTGCTTCCACGTCAAAGTTAACAAATATTTCTTCAGCACTCTCCAGACATTTTGCAAGGATATAGATTTTATCGGCATATGATACTTGTTTAAGCACAGTGCTCCTTTGATGCATACGGGAAGTTTCCGAGAAATATATTCGAGTTCGCAATTGACAAGCATTGGCGCCAGGCGGTCACCTTGCTTAAGGCCATTGTTAGTTTTAGTATTTTTGCAAAAAATGAGCTAATTAGAATTAAATAAATAAATAATTATACTCTAGATGGAATCTGAGAGTATTATAAGTTCGCTCTAAGGTTTGCAACGCCAAGAAATAAGGCTCGGAGAAAAAAATGAATGATACAGAAGTTAATATTATCACTCAAAAATCTCAAAACCGGATGTCCGTCCGTCCGTCCGTCCGTCCGTCCGTCCGTCCGTCCGTCCGTCCGTCCGTCTGTCCGTCCGTCCGTCCGTCCGTCCGTCCGTCCGTCCGTGCGCTCTCTAGCTTGAGAACGCGTTGAGCTAGAAAGTTCAAATTTTGTACACGTCGTTTTTGACAAAAAAGTAAGGTCAAGTTCGTGAACGGGCCAAATCGCTCCACCCCTTCTACCCCCTCCCATACAAAATGACACAATTACGCAATTTGACAATAAACGGATTTGCTCAAAAAGTATAAAAGTTATTGGCCTGAAATTCAGAATGTAAGACTTTTATGATGATATCAATCTATCATATAAAAATTGTGCGTGTCCTCCCCCTCCTTCTACCACCTCCCATACAAACTGTACTTATCATGAATTACTCTAAGCCAATTTCCTCAGTGCTTATAAAATTCAGCGGGCTGAAATTGTGCACCAAATATTTATTTAAAATTGTTAGTAAGGTCAAAAAAAATGAGATGATTAGCTTCACCCCTTCTACCCCCTCCCATACAAAATGACACAATTTCGCAATTTCACAATAAATGGATTTACTCAAAAAGTATCAAAGCTATTGGTCTCAATTTTATTATATGCTACTTTTTTAATGATTTAAATCTACAGTAGAAAAATTATTTGCATCCTCCCTCTCCTTCCACCCGCTCCCATACAAACTGCACTTTTTCATGAAATGCTCTAAGACGATTTTCTCAGAACATATAACATTTGTTGAGCTCATATTTTGTAATTAATATTTAATTAATATTATTACTAAGATGAAAAAAAAAATATTTGATTTGCTTCACTGCTTTTACCCCCTCCCATACAATATGACACAGTTTCACAACTTCACAAAAAATCGATTTTCTTGAAAAGTATGAATGGCACTAGTCTGAAATTTAAGGGATGCCAACTTTATAATATTCCCAGTTATTTCTGAAAAAATCGATAAAATCCCCCCACTCTTTCTACCACCTCCCATACAAACTGCACATTTTCACTAAATCAAACTCACTAATTTTCTCAGTTCCCATTCAGTTTTTGGAGTAAGCATTTTGTATAAAACATTTTCATAGCTACTTTAGCATGATGTCGAAAAAATTAGTTCAATGCTATCATCCCTTTTAACACTTCCCATACAAAATTTCTTGGGATCACAAGAAATTCTATTTCATCTAGAGTATCGTAAGATTGCGCTTTACGCGCAATCGTAGCCCTGTTATGTTTTTATAATCAGAATAAAACTTAGAAAAATCGACTGCCAGGACTCAAAAGAGATCACGACGTTTTGGTTTCTGCTGAGACCTTTATCAGCAGAGACCGACACGTCACGAATAATAAAGCGTAATAGTGTCGAATCCGGAAATCTTTTCTTTCAATTCGAAATGCACTGTGAAAACATTCACCAAACCAATTTTAGTTTGCTATTGATAATATTTAGTTGAAGAGTATTTGTAGTTATTTTAGCCGCACTAAATCAAAATTTTAGAAATCAGTTTTGGATTTTCTAAGCATGCAGTTCCAGTATGGTTTATTTTGAGAAAAAAAAATGTTTTCAGGCTAAATATTCATAGATGATTGAAATGCTTAGTTAGATATGGGTGCACGGGTAGCGGCAAAGAGCGGAGATTACGAAAGTTGTGTGGTCGTCAATCTAAGCGTACCTAAATGCTGCAAAATTTCTTGCATACACTTTGGGTTTCTTATGTTATTCATAGTTTTTGGTAATACTGAGAATGAGTAATAATTGATGAAATTTTTTTTTTTTTCATCTTTATTTAAGGGAGAGCCTTTGCATTGTGTAATTGAATTCTGAAATAAAGAAATTTATTATTATATTGCAATTTTCCAAAATTAAGTAGTGTCGACTTTGAAATGTTGACATGCTTACGTTTTTTTATTATGCTTTAAGTTTATTCACTCGAAAACACAATTTCCCATACCAAAATGCTGTTGGGACTATTTGCGTTGAGAATTAATTTAGCTGATCGACCTGAACTCTGTATCTTGATATTTACACAAAGTAATCAGTTTCGTCAAAAATAGTGTTTTTCTTTGCATAAAAAAACCGTCTTGTCTACCAAGATGCTAGTAGAGCAATTGCGCCGGACGGGACGTTTAAGAGGCGATATGATCGAAGGACTGAAAAGTCAAACCTATCCATAAGCTTTATTATCGTACTGTTGCCAAAAAATTATATGACAAAATTATACCAAAAAAAATTCATTTCATCGATGCTATTTTTTTTTTTTGCAGAATTTTCTGAAATATTTGTGGACTGGTTTTAACATTCCTGTTTCATGTGTGTTTCCATTCCTTATCATAAGTTTTAATCAAATTTGTGTCGACAAAATGTTGACAAAAATGCTACTAATTTATCATCTTAATTGTCGTGGCACATATCGAAAACTACGCTACTCTTGAACACAGTTTGTCACTAGACTATGAGTATGTTATTCTGCGGTTAAACTAAACGAAAGTAAAGTACACATTTGGAAGTGTAAACAACAATGAATATATCATACCATATCTTAAAGATGAATAGCAAAATATCACTAAACAGGCTCTCGACTATATGAAAAAAAAAACAAATGTATCCAGGATTAATTATATGAAATATAATTTATATAAAATAAATTAAAAGCCGGAAAAAAGATAGAAGATTTGTTTTTTATTAAAAATTTAAAAAGAGACATGCACTCGTATCTTAACCCATACAGCCATACAGCTAAGAGTTCAAAGCCCAGCTCTACAATTTTCATCAATATTTAATTATCGTAGTTATTTCAGCAAAAATTTCAGCCCAGAATTGAATAAACCTGTAATTTCGATGCATGTAAACTAATGCATTATTATCGCTTTTTTTTTAATTAAATTTCCTTCTTCGCCAAACAAATCACTATAAATTCATATGAAACCATCTAAATCTGGAGGCTTTTAAACACATAAAACGCTTCAATTTCAAATCAATTACGTTTTTAACTCATCATACAGTCGATTGTGCAATTGAGATGAGGGACGGAAAAAAAAAGTATTTAAACTGAAATCTTATTCGATTTAAACGTCGTCGTAATCGAACAAATCCACCAGATGCTGTTTTTTTTTCATTTACCCACCGTAATCTTATCGTACGTATATTCGGTAACAATAGAAACAAACTTTAAGTGTATCTTGGCGAAGACGTAACAGCTGGCCAAAGAAATTGAATAATAATAAGTGCACTCGCAATATTCCTAATACCATACCGTATGTAGAGCTCTACGAAATGTATACAGGTATAGAAAACCCCTGCCATTTAGTACACTATTAAAGTTTATAAGAAAAGTCAATTTTCTAGAACTCGACCACCCACAGCACGTGCACTGTGGTTAGCTTCATATGTACATATGTATATATTTTCTTATTTTGAATAAAAGTCGCGGCCTACTGCGAGAAGGTCCAAAATATCGCCAAGATAAGCCTCTGTACAGCGCACTAACCTATTGCAATGCAAATTTTCGCGAGACGATAGAACCAACTTGGACCTTAATTGATTTTGAAAGCAAATGAATGAAGAGAGTTACGAACAAAAAAAAAATAAATAAATAAAAAGACGCAACGTTAGACGATATCTACAATGACACGAGAGTGCACAACCAAAGGCCAACTACCAGCCCATATATACGAGAATTTACCTGTAATTGCGCGGTATATATATCAGCTTAAATATATCTATATATAATTTTCTACTATGCATTCACATCTGATAATGCATTTGACTATGGAGGACTAGACCATGAACATAGTCGTACGAACATTCCAAAATGCAACTGTCGAAGTGCCTATTTTGCATAAGTTCAATGGAGAGAATCATGCCACGCCGTTTATTAATTATTGAGGTTTCTCGTTAGGCGATTGGACGTTGGATACTCAATCCGATTTCCATGTCGTACAATCAATAGACCGGTTATTATCTTATTTTTTCACCGTCGTCGTTTTTCACTTTTCCATATATGCTTGTAAGAAGTAAGTCGCAGTCACACACCTTTGCTAAAAGCTTAATTTAATGTAGTTTTTAAGCGAATAACGACGCCCCATAATCGTATAATTGTGAACAGCCTTCTTCGTGACTCGTCCAATCTGTTAAAGCAACTACTAATACGCGATATCTTAAAATGAATGCTACTTCGAAAACAAAAGACTTAAGCCAGTAACCTGTCTCTTAAACGAACAATCAACTATACATATGTTAGTTTTACTTCATTATTCTAATAATTATGTAGTTATGAGGTTGATGTCGACTAATTTTTGTCTAGAAGGAATAAGATTTCAAAGGTGTTTGAGGTTTGGCTTTAGTTTGCACCAAAAAGAACATTTTCTTAGGTAAAATAGCGATCAAAGTATTTAGAAGCTGAATTGGCTAAGTTAATCGTGTATTTTGATCAAAGAATAAATTTTGCTTCAATAGTTTCTGGGATAGAAAATTGCATTTATAAACTTTAAGTCCTAAATCCTGGGTGCTCACGCTTAATTGCAAATTTTCAAATGACCTTACATCCAGACAAAAAATCAGATAAATGAGCGATATAGTGAATGATGTAGATTCAAATTTAAAACTCAAGATCGCAATTGCCTACAGCAACAGTCCTACTTAGAAAAGAGGCGCTAGAAGACAAAATTACGAAAAAATCAAAACAAAAATGCTAACAAACATTAAAAAGCCCTCGCAACAACTGAAGACCGAAGCTCATGACCGCTTCATGAGATTTACTTCAGTTCTGCGCCCTTACAAAGCCTGAGTTGAGTATAATGGCAGCTTCAGCTTCGACTTTGCGCAAATATGTTAGATGCAAATTAAAAAAGCTTTAAATTCAAATTTTTTTATACGAATCAGACAGAACTCCAAATCATAAGAGAGCATTTTTGCAAAGTCGAAACCGGAGCTACTGCATCGGTTGCAGACCAGCTCGAAGTTATTATTTTAGTTAGTATTATCTAGAGTAGTGCTAGTTTTATGGTAAGCCTACCGGTCACTTTCCAAGTAGTACAACCATATAACAGCGCAAATTAGATGCATATATTAAACACTTGCGGTTTCATAGGAACTGAGATTTCTCTTAACTTCCAAAAAGAAAAAAGCTTACCAGTGACCTGACGGGCTTTATTTATACGAGCCTCAATATCCTTTTCGGCTATGCTCATTTTCGACCTGTAAAGCCCATGTGTATCTTCTTTGTCTTCGCATTTTTTTTTCAGTCTTGCCTCTTTTCATTTAGAATGCAATGAGGGAACATTTGACGCTAATACCAGTGACACATAGCGCAGCTAAATTATTAATTAGACCTAAATTATCACTAAACGGCTATATATCGTTGGCTGATTTAGCTAAATGAACACTAAATTACCAAAATAATGATAATTTATCAGGTTAATGATCTCAGCTAAATCCTCTCATTTCTCACATAATTAGGGCTAATGAAGAAGAATGTTCTAGAGCTGACCATTTCACATATGTGTTTTCATGCAACAAAGAAGAAGATGAGTAATTTTTTGACAACATTGGCTTATATGAAACCTTTGAAGCGTGATTTAATGGCCCAGCTATGAAAGGGGGCTTGCAAACAGAACTAAGGATTCCTATTCTTCTTCTGGGGCCTTTTTTGGACAACTTTATTACCCAGTGGTTATTCAATTTAATTTTTGAAATTTGACACATGAGCGAGTGGCTCTTCATAATTCGCAAAGTGCTATGTGTCACCACTCTACTAACGATAAAGATGAGCTAATTTACTAATTAGCAAATTACGAATTAGGTCCACTATGTGTCGGTGGTACTATACCAGTGCTAGCAAACACACGATATCAGCATAATCAAACTTACTTAAGATATTATACAGTCCCCACTGAAGACCTCAATCTTCCCCACCTACAAGTGCAGCTGTCAAGATATCATTAATTCCCACCAGAAACAGGGCTGGTGATAATACACACCCTTGTCCGAAACCCGTTCGCACTGGAAAGCTCTCGGACAACTCTCCTCTATGTAAGAGGCGATTTCTTGTATCTTCGTAGAATTCTTCAATCCAAGATTTATGTTAAATCTTCAGTGCATTACAAAATTGTAAAATAAAGCGCAAAATGCATCTGTTCTTATTTTTACTCCAAGGCACTTACCTGCTTGAATTTAACCCTGTATGAGAAATATTTTTAATTACACAATGCTCTAATGCTTATATCGCTATAGAATAAAGCTCTTATGGAGTCACCAAGAGAACAGAAATGTTTATCGTCGCTCAAAAACCTTAAATTCGAGTGACCGTCAGCCCGTCAGTTGGTCTGTCTACTAAAAAACTATCAAATACATTAAGTTATTGAGATTAATTTTTTTCCGTGTCGTTCTTAGCAAAAAAGTAGCTTTGAGTTCATTAACGTTTCCTTCTACCCTCTTGTATACGAATTTCACAAAAAATTTGAATGACGCTATGGAATAGTGAAAAGTATACGGCATGCTTTATATGTCCTGGAATATCTTTCTGAGTTATACCGGAAACGTCCATAAAAGTCGCTAGATTTTTTTCACATGATACTATTTGTATATAAAATTTGAACCTGGTTGTAGCCTACTAATTAGTATCTTGATCTACAATGCAGAGGTCGTGAGTTCAAATCCCGGTCGACTTACAATTCCGGCCACCTCAATCTGCGAAAATGAAAAATTCGTAGAAAGAAGGTTTGGCGAAGGGCAATCAGCCCCTCCGTAATAACAAACAAATGCTAAGGAACCTTACGATCAGGAGACTAAAGCTCGCTTTGAGCTGTAGTTCCACTGAAAAGGATTTAAATTTTACAATTTTGACAATTTTTTCATTTTTATAGCATATGAGCAATTCATTGTCCGGTGGTTCCTCGAAAAGATTATAATTTTTAATTGGTTACGTTTTTTTTTTATTTTGTGGCTATTAATTCAATCTTTGATTTTATCCAGATATTTATTTATATTAAATTAACTTCGTCCGCATAGAGTTCAAGTTCTCCAGTTAGGCTGAAATTTGTGAAGATAATGTACAGAATTGCTTCTAAGATACTTCCTTGAAAGACGCCAGATTCAACAAGATTCAAGAAACTTTTTATGTTTCGACTCCGGTATATAAAAATAATAATATTAAATAGTCCCGAAAACAGTACTTATTAGTTCTTTTTATGCATATTCGAAATAATTATTGAAGTAAAATCCCATGGTGGTCCGTATCCAAAGTTTTCGATAAATCACTGAAGACTGTCGCTGTATTTAATTTGCTGGAACATTAAAATCGTAATTTTTATATTACGTCGAAAAGAGCTCGTTAAGTGTTCCATTGAGGCTTAGCGCCATATTTTTTTAGAAGTGGCCTCTTATTTATATATAAATATAAATTTTCAATATTTAGGACGATTTAAAAATCTGACTTGGAACTATCTCTTAAACTTCTCCTACAGCAAATAACGCTCTCATAAATATAGAAATCGAAGCAGCCAGATGTTTCTTGCACTCACTAAGTAATTTAGTCTTTATCAAATCGTGCTCAGAGCCATTACTTTGGATTCGGTCGTTCGCCCAAACTCTAAAAGTAATGAATCATCATATCTCTCGTTGGGAGGAGTCCGGGTATTTATTTGATACTAATTATTTTGAAAAGAAATACAATTTATGAATTTTGTTTGTGTTTCTTACAAATCATCTATGAAACATATCACGAAAAAAAGAGCTCTTGTTTTGAATTTTTACAGAAACTTTAAGTATTGTTTGTAATTTTACGAGATAAAAAAATTATGCGGATTTTGTATTTCTCTACTTGTTTAATCGCGTCGTTTATTTTGGTTCTTTATCACACGGATCTACCGAAAGTTCTTAGCAGAGACTGAAATGTTCCGGTTTGTAAATCAGAATAATGTGAAAGCCGAAAATGTTCACATAAATTCACTTTAAAACTCTTACAAAACCAACAAAAAATGTAACTATCTGATACAAACTAATTAACCCGAATTATCCTTCCTACACCTAATTAACCTTAATCTGCATGCAAATATTAGACTTCCGTAATTCTCGATCAGTTTGATAAACGTCTCAGCAGAGACCGAAACGTTTCATTTAATAAAGCGTAACAGATTGAATGCCGTCTTCAACTTCACACCGATAACAATAATATTCACCCTTACTATAAATTTGATTTTCAAGTGTTTTCTCACAGTCACCAAGTTTATCGAAAAGGCATTTTAGAACAAAACATCCGTTGGCATGATCACTTCAAACATTCAAAAAGCGTTTGATACAGTGTGGCAGAATGCCCTTCTTTCTAAGCTTATGAAAAATTGGTTTTTTGAATATTTAACATAGCTGATCGGTTCCTTTCTCTCGTAGCAATCCTTTCCAGTAAAACTAAAATCCACTAAATCGGAAAGTCGTGGCATTTCTGCAGGTCTAGCCCAAGGATCTTATCTAGATCTCATACTTTTAAACTTATACACTTCAATTATTTTAAAGACCCTACTTGTGAATTAGCTACGTTTGTATATGACTCTGCAAAATGTGAAAATTTCGTTCTTAAAACGAAAGATTTCCGGATTTGCACACATAATAAATCGAATTATTATGTGTGGCTTTTCAGTCTCTGCTGAACTCTTTAGCAAACAGTGTAAAATTCGGAAATCTTTCGTTTTAATTCAAAATGCACTGTGAAACATGCACCTCCAATCCAACTTCGTTTCGGAAAATGAAGTTGCATGAAGTTTGAGGAAATTTTAACTTTATCTAACAACACAGATTTGAAGATGATTTCAAATCGAATCAATTTTTTTTTTTTTCAAATATAATAACGCTTGCCATAAATAAATTATATATTGCGTTTTTATTTAAATTAATCCAGTTATTATGCAAAAATAAATTACGTTTGATACACAGCATGTTACAAGTGTTTTTTTTTATTTTTTCCTTTCATAAAAATACAAATAACATAATTTTAAATCTCCACATGCATGAAGATGTTACCGAAACTACCCATATATAAATAATTTCCTTTCACCTTAACTACGTGCTCTGTGTCAATAAATTCAGTCAATTAAGTTATTTAGCATAAAAATTCATTTAAATTTGATCTATCAATAGCTAAATCTGTTCAGCCGTTAATTTTTTTTTCCACCAGTTGTATATTAGCATTATTTGTATTGGAAAAAAAAAACTATAATTGCTAAGATCGAAAAAAAATTTTTTAATAAAAGTTATTTTTGTAATAAATAAAAATGAATGAACTAATTGGAATTTCAAGCGTATCAAATAGTTCGTCTTCGTATGTTTTTTTTCGAAATTGTTTATGTTTCTATCATATCTATAAAGTGTTTTGTTTATTTGAATTTGATTTTTTTTTTAAATTTATTTGGTGGCAAGAAAGATTGGTGTAGCATGTTGGAATTGCAAATTTAGTTCCATTCAAAAATGAATCATTTATTATATAACAATACTTCAGGCTGTTTCGATTTTTGTGCCGAATTATGTTAAGCAAATCGTTCTTTTAGCTTGACCATTGTTTCATAAAGATACTACTTCTTTTGAAGAAGTACCACAATTTCATAGACGAAATTTTTCTGTTACATTTTTTCCATTAACATGTATTTAGCAATATTGGTTAAGAGATATTTTTCAAAATATTACAATTGATAATGCCGTGGGATCTCATCTCTTTTCAAATGGGACAACAGGGAATCAAATATAGTCCAATGACAAAAGATTGTTCTAACCAAATGAAAATACGGCAAATTGAAGTCCAGTTTAACCAAAATTTAATTCATTTCGAAAGCTATTCATCAGTTCGAAAAAAATCATTAACTAATAAGACATTTTTTAGGAAAAAATATGTGTTTTTTTTTTAATTTTTTAGCACATTTTTTAACCAAATCCAAAGGGGCTTATGCCAGGAGGATCCAAAAACGAAACTTACTACTTTTTAGCTGCTAAATATTAAGAAAAATTAAATTTACTTATGTAGTCTTGACTTACATACGAATTTTCTTGGCAGTTCATCATTGCCAAATCTAAATTTAAAATAATTTCAACAAGAAAGGGATAAAATAGAAATGAAAAACTAATAATCAAGTTGCAGCTCTGAAAGTTTTGTTTCAATGTTTTTTTTTTTTATTTTGTAAAATTCTATGAAAAGAAGGACTTCAGTCTCGCTGTGTTTGTACTCCACATGCAATCTGAGAGTATTTTAAATTTGCTCTAAAGTTTATAATGCTAAAAATAAGGCTCGGCGAAAAAAGTGAATAACACAAAAGTTAATATTATGACTCAAAAATTTCCAAACCGAAAGTCCGTCTGTCCGTCAGTTCGTTCGGTCTCTCTGAGAGTGCGTTTAGCTAGCAGGTTAAAATTTTGAACACGTTTTTTAACAAAAAAGTAAGATTAACTTCGTTAACGGGCAAAATCGCTGCACCCCTTATACCCCCTCCAAAACAAATTGACTCATTTTCAATAATTTACAATAATAAAATTTTCTTGGAAATTATAAGTGCTCATAATTTTAAAATAAGAATATTTAATATCTATCATAAATGTTTGAATAAGAATTATTCGAATTCCCTCACACCTTCCGCCACCTCACATACAAACTGCACTTCTTCGTGAAATACTATAATTTTCTCAGTATGTGTAACATATATGGAGCCTAAATTTTGTACCGAGCAGTAAATTATCATTATCATTAAGACCAAAAAAGTGAAATGATTCGCTTCACTCCTTTTACCCCCTCTCATACAAAGTGATACAATTTCACGATTTTACTAAAAATCTGTTATTCAAAACTATGAATGTTTCGGATCTAAAATTTGAAAGATGTCAATAGCATAATGTTCGTAATAATTTCTAAAAAAAAATCACTACAAACCTCTCACACCTTTTACCACCTCCCATACAAACTGCAAGATTTCACTAAATCTAGTTCACTCATTTTTTCAATTCCTTTATTTTTTAAACTAAAACATTTTTACAGCTAGTCTGATGGCAAAATGATGTGGCAAAAATTAGTTCAATTAGTTCAATGCTGTCACCCCTTCTCCCCATACAAAATTTCTTAACATCACAAAAATTTATATTTCTTGATTGGACTTTACGAACAATCATAGTCCTATTATATTTGCTTAATAAATTAGTCAGTAGGGCTACGCATAGACCTAAGATTTGACTAGCCCTGCGGGAGTCTTAATGAATAACTCCTCCTCTTGTATCCAACTATGGTTACGCACAGAACTAGGTTTCGACTAGCTCCGGGGACTTTTCATCAATAATTCCCCTTTCCATATACAACTATGGTTGTGCACAGAACTCGGTTTCGACCAGCCCTGCGGGGCCTTTTACCATCAACTCCGCTTTTCGCATCTAATTACAGCAACACACAGAGCTAGGCTTGTGCGGAACTTTTAATAAATAGTTATTATTTTTCGCATCTTTCATGTTTAACAAATTTAAAATTTCTTACCACATACATATATCTTATTTCCACTTAATTTGGACAGAAAATGTTCAGTCTGACAGCGTCGAATGTAAAATTTCTTCCAAGAAAATGACAACGAATGCAACAGAAAACAAATTTTTGGATATTTTAAATCCAGAAATCAAAATTTTTTTAGTTTGCCTTTTTAGTAATAATTCATTTTAAATTATACAAATAATAAACTATCAAGTGCTTTCGGTGGAAAGTGCTTTTTTTGTGATAGCAGATCACAACAGTTGTATAATTTTTTTTTCCAAGTTTGTCTTAAAAAATTTTTCGATCAAGTCAAAAATGTTATTGAAATATTTTTGTTTTTAAGTTAATTGCTTATAACTTCCACTTTCGGTAATTATTTCCAATATTAATTCAGTCCAGCGTTTTGATCGATCTGTTTCGACCGCTCTCGCTCGTTCTCTTTTAAAATTTACTCGCGTTATTGTCGAGACACACAGACCTTTTATTATCAAAAAATCTTATGAGTAAAAGTTGAAGAGCTTTTAAATCATATTTGCATTTAGTGGAAGGAAGTGGTGCATTGTTTGGAAATGCTCTGATTAGGAGTTCTTCCACCGTCAAGGAACTTGGTACATCCAGACTGACGGAGTTTAAATATAGATTTGTGATAAAAAGGAAAGATTTCCGCATTTTACACTGTTCGATTTATTATGTGTAATGTTTCGGTCCTTGCTGAGAACTTTATCAAAACATCTCGGCAGAGACCGAAATGTCGCACATAGTACATCAAACAGAGTGCAATCCGGAAATCTTTCATTTTAATTCAAAGTGCAAGATATGTGATAATTTTGAATATAAGTCCTCATTATCGTGGTAAAGGACAAACCATTTTTAATTCTTTGGCAATTTACAAAAACCAGAAATATGAAATTCATTCTAATAGTAAAATACTAAGGCACAAATACTTCATACAAAATATAAACTGAAATTCCGAATTTTTAAAGTTTTGCTCTCTTTTTTGATGACGTTAGGGAATTTACATGAAATCGCACTTAACTCATAGTTTTCTTTTCTTTTGATTTCAGCGTTTCATTTTGGAATATCTATATGACGAATTCAACTAAATATTTCACATTGTTCAAGGTAAGATTGATTTCTAAGATAGCTTGAAACTATTAAGATGCGCATAAAAATTGTGCGAATAGCATTAGATTGACAAATTTCGGTTAAACACGATCATAAGATTAGGATGGTCAACTCGAATAACTAAAATGTTGTGTTCAAGTTTATTACTCTATTATTGCCATAAACTAACACAGCTCCATTTACATTTAATCTACACAGTCATAACCGTTTAAATCTAAAAACCAGTCAAAACAGCGCCAACAAACAAATAAATTGCAAAGTTACTTCTTCAAAAAATCATATTTTTTCCGCGCGCGATAAAAATGCGCGTATACCTATTTCCAAACACATTAAATCGGCATCCAATAATGATTATAATTATCTCTAATCTATATTTCGATTGCATTAATTGGATTCTGATGGAACGCCATAAAATCCACTGTTAAAGTAAGGTACCATCATCATCATCATGGGACGACGACGATGACGACGACAGAAAAACACAAACCAGAAAACAAAACTCGAAACTGCACAGCACGAGCACCCGAAGGAGGTACAAGAAGTTTATTACACGCCATGTAATTACCTCTTCATCTCTAACTAAAAATTAAATATCTTATAAATAGATAGATAGGTGGTTTGCCGATAGATCGATTGGGAATATTTTGAATTATTATGTGGCAATACTTTGACACTTTTTCTTCACTCCGCTGCAATAATATGGTTTATATCCAAGTATTCGATTATTGAAGTGTTTATAGATATTAAAATGTTATACCGATCGTAATATAAACGTCTCTAATTAAGATGGTTTAAAATACTTTGTAGAGATAATAGTACTATGAAGAAAGATTAAAAAAAAATACATCTATACTCATATATAAAGTATATAATAATTTCGTTTGATATCTCTACGGGTTGTTGTGATTTCGAACTGACATAATAATGAAGGATTCACGAAATAGCCTAGATTGGGATAGTGTAAGTCAGTTTTAGTTCATCGGTGATATTACATCATGGAATTTAGTTGTAGGTGATCGAAAAGTGTAAGTGGTTAGATTATACGTAACGTCTGCAATTAAGGAGAAATATTTTCTTAGTGTTGTTTTGCGTATAGATCGACTTCAATCAAATATCAGACAAATTTTGATTGATGACTTGGCTGTGGTCAAGGCTGGGTGTGGTTGAATAGAAGAAGATAAAAAAAATTACTTTTTTAGGTTAGTTGGAAAAAAAATCTAGGCCTACATTATGAGCTTAAAACTACCTTGAGATTAATTAAACTTTTTGGTTTTCGATATATTTTCAGTGTAAAGAATTGCCTATCTTAAGATCATTTCATACGATCGAATATCGGTTATTGCTTATATTTTATCTTATCGTATTAATATCGGAAGGACTGACCTCTTTTAATTAGTCCAAGAAAAAATTAACTACACTAATTGTAAGAAATGGGATTTCTTTTATAATAGTTTGTTCAATGCGTTTAAATATTTAGGACGTTTCTGTTCAAAATGAAATGTTTTCATCTGATTTTCTAAGAGTGTGACCGATCCACTTCCACTTTTGCCTTTAAAACTCAATGCCAATCTTAATCGTTCAGTTGTACTATAAAGTTCGTCGTTGGAAATTAAAACTGGCCAAAATATCTCTAAATTTCCTTGGAAGCATTTTTATACTCTAGATGAAATCTGAGAGTATATTGTGCTTGCCTTACCGTTTGTAACGTTAAGAAATAACGCTCGCACAGAGCCGTCAAGGGTACAGAAATATTTGTTGTCGCTCAAAAACCTCGATTCCGAGTGTCCGTCTATCTGTCTGTCTGTCTGTCTGTCCGTCTGTCTACAGCATAACTCTCGAAAGCTTTGAGCTAAAAATTTGTGTGTGTCATTTTTAGCAAAAAAGTAACTTTAAGTTCGTGAATGAGCTACATCCCCCCACTTCTTCTACCCCCTCCCATACAAATTTCATGAATTTTCGAAATATTAAGAAATTGATTTTTCCTTGAAACTATTTAAGCTATCAACTTGAAATTTAGGTCAAAGTATTGTGATATAGATGTCATTAATATCACGGAATATTGACCCGATCCCCTTACTCCTTCTACCCCCTCCCATACAAATGGACAATTTTAAAATATACATATTTTCGATTTTCATTGAAACTAGTAAAGCTGAAAAGACGAAATTTTATCAGAATTAATTGCAAAAATCTGTGAGATATGATGCGAAAAATGCATACGCAATACTGACCTCCAATACGTGGCAACATTTTCGCGCTCGACTCGATCAAATTCGACTTCTTTAGGAAGGGGAGATTTGTTGCGGTATTCACTTCCAGAGCTTTCAGTCGCAAGGCATCCCATTTCTTTGTTCTAAGTACAGAAGGGCCTATCAAAGGAAGATGTCGCAATAAGATTTTTTACAATTTCGGCCCCATATCACCCTAGTCAATATAAGTCCATGTGCTGGTAGAGCATTGTAATGTCCGTTAATTTCAGAATTCAAACGCTTTAGGCTGCTATGTAGTATTAGGGTGAATGTGTATTATATTGGATTTCAGATCTTTTTGATTTGTACTCAAATCTTGAATTATTAGATTTCCTTATAGCTTAACTGTCGAGTATACTCTATTGCATATAAATTTTTCTTAAACGTTATTGAATTTTTTTTTTGTACAATACAGTTAAATAGAAAAGATTGATTGAAAAATAAAAATATTAAAATAATACCTACTCTCAGATTCTTGGGTGATCTCTACATTACGAATGTTTTTAGCAGCTGACGTGAGATGTTTCGGTAATATTGTATATGAAACGTATTACTTAATTGCATGAAGTATAGCAAAAAAATATTTTTAAAAAGTAATTGTTGCCCCAACTATTACATCAAGCCATGGCACTGGACCTAGTCACAGTAATTTAAGGAAATATCAATTCAGGACGAAAGTTTTTATTTTTGGGACCTGTACTAACTTTTACTCAGAATATTTTTTAAACAATATTATCTCTCTATAAAAACACTCTAACTGAAACAATCTATATAAATATAATTGTAGTGTCTGTCTGTTATTTGTTTAGAAATGGCTATAAGTTAGTTTTTTGCTTTATTTTGGAAATAACTAAGCAGAAACACGCGTTTTTAAAATTCTTCTCTGTCTGTCCGTCTCTCTGTCTGTCTCTCTGTCCGACTTTCACGCAAAAACGGCTGAACCGATTATAAAGAAAATTTCACAGTTTATTAGGTATGCTCCGGAATGTAATCTGCTTTTGGTTTTATGTCACTCCCCTCACTACCCCCTCACAAAGTGACTCATTTTCAAAAATATATATTAATCAAGTTTTCTTGGAAACCATAAAAGTAATTGAATTGAAACTTAGAATATATTATTTCCATTACAAATGCGATCTTTTGGCAGGCAAGGTTTTAAATTTCCCCACTCCTTCCACCACCTCCCATACAAACTGCACTTTTTCATGAAATACTATACACCAATTTTCTCAGTACGTGTAACTTTCATCGAGGTAAAGTGTTGTGCTAAATCTTTAATTAGCATCATTATTATTATCGGGAAAAAATTAACCGATTAGCTTCACTCCATCTACCCCCTCCCATACAATGTGACACAATTCCACGACTTTATAAAAATTCGATTTTCTTGGAAAGTGTGAAAGTCACAGATCTAAAATTTAAAAAATATCAATTGAATAATTATTGTAGCAGTTTTTCAAAAAATCACTAAAAACACCTCACTCCTTCCACCACCTCCCATACAAACTGCACTTTTTCATGAAATACTCTAATTCAATTTTCTCAACACGTATAGCTTTCATCGCGTTAAAATTTTGTATGGAATCCTTAATTTGCATTATTATGAATATCGGGAAAAAATTTAACTGATTAGCTTCACTCCTTCTACCCCTCCCATACAATGTGAAACAATTTTACAACTTTTCAAAAATTCAATTTTCTTCAAAAGTGTGAACGTTACTGTTCTAATACAAGTATTTAAAATATATCAATTTAATTATGATTGTAGTTGTTTGTTGAAAAGTCACCAGAAACCCTCCACTCCTTCTACCACCTCCCATACAAATTGCACAATTTCATCAAATCCAATGCTTTAAGTTTCTCAGTATCTATTCAATTTTTGAAGCTTAAATTTGTTACAAAACATTTTTAAAGCTACTCTTGCATGATGTGAAATAAATTAGTTCAGTACTGTGACCCTTTCTACCACTCCCCATACAAAATTTCTTAACATCACAAAAATTTCGATTTCATCTATAGTATCGTATGATTGGGCTTTACGCACAATCATACTCCTGTTATGGTTTTAAGCTTAACGTTATTTTATTTAGTCTTTTTTTAATTAACACAAGCTACAACTATTCCTTAACGCTCTTCCATACTTATATGATCTCAAATCACGGGATTGATTTGATCACGAGCCTGTGTCATACAAATGCGAGAGTTCTTAATAATTTATGCTTCTGATTCCAACAAAATACAAACCATTGTGTTTAAAGAGTCATTAAACTAAACAGATTATATATCTCACATAATGTACATATTACTAACTACATTCTCAAAAATTGTTTATTTTGCGATTCTTCCGCGGACAAAGTCGCGGGCTATCGCTAGTGTCGTATAAAATTGGACGTTCTTACCTGAACGAAAGAAATGTTTTTAAATATATATATACATTTTTTTTTGTTTGTTCAAATACTCATAACTTTTGCCTCATATAGACAAACATTCTCAAAGTAAATACTGTTCAGTCTGGCAATGTGTTCAGTCTTTTGCGACAACTCCCATCCATTTTCGTTTCAAATTACTCAGAGTATCAGAGAGACACACAGAGAGACCTTACAAATAATACTAATTTTAAAATTTCTGGAGCCTCGATTAGTGGAAATCCATCAAAATCCAGAGATCGAAATTTTTCGCGATCACATCAAAGGGAACTGAATGTTAAATCATGATTTATCGAAATTTTAAGAAAATGGTTGATGGCTTTTCATTTAATTTCACTAACGGTTCTTTACAAGTATCATCTTTGATTGTACTGTGAAAATTCTAAATCACTATGCTTTTAAGGCATCAAAAATTGCGTGGGGTTATCGCCACACAAATATCATCAATTTTCTTTTCAGACACCCAACAAAAAGTGAAGAATAGTATAATAACCAGTTAATCTACGTAAAGCGGATGTCTTGAGGATATACAAAAAAAAAAAGTAAAATTATATGCACAAGAAGAAGTATACGAACGATTGGAGCCGGCTGTCTGTCTATCGCGCGATATAGTTAAACTGGAATAATACCTGATTTTGATATCTCGCTTGCCGATGTGGATCACTGGCAGCAAGTGAAATTAATCGGTTTTTCTTAAAGTGAAATGAACATTCAGGCATAAGTGCAGTACCTCTACATCCACATCTTCAGCTATAAGAAATATATCTATAGGTAATTGTTGTGTCTTGTTGTTTGGAACGTTTTTTTTTTCCTCCACTTCGATTAAGCTGGCGTTTTCTCGGTCAATCTAACCTACGACGCGGAAAAGAATATTGCGATAGCTATCGTATAAGCGTTTGTTAATCCTTAGTATACGCTTTAACGAAATTGATTTGTGGATTGTAAGATTCTAAGCGTAGTCTTCTTCGTTAGTCGAAAGACGGAAAGACATGGCAAATGTACAAGAAGCCGAACTAGTTTGATCTGGTCGATATGATCGTAAGCGTTTTCTAGTGTATACCTCGCATCCAAGTACAAGTTGATGGTATTTTTTTTTTTTGTACCTTTTATTTAAATTTCTTCTTAACGATTATCATTTTGCCAGGTGATCTGCCTCGTCTTTTTATTTTGATTTTTTTTTTTGTGCATATACTCCACTTATAAAGTCTCGGCGCATAGCTTGAAAGTCACAAGAAAATTTTAATTTATGTTTCTATCTTTATGATTGCGAGCTCTTCGAAAGGCCATTTCTCGCGGTGGTGATCTTTTATTTGAACACGTACTGTGATCTGAGCTGATATTACTGACCAGGGAAAATTGTCTACCTATATAACTCAAAACGGTATAACGGAAGCTAGTCGTATAGTTTTATACTAAGATTTTAAACTGAGGTTATTCGATTACAAGGCGATCGATCGATCGATCTTAGGTCGATTGTGTAGTGCGATCGTTTAAAAAAAATATTTTTTTCTTCTTTTCTTCTGTTTTTTCCAGTGCGATCCACGATCTGCTAGTAACTTCATTGATACCTGTATATAATATTTATGAAGGAATCGGATAGTTGAGCTGTCTTAAATTTTTCGTTATGGTTGGCCTTTGATTTCTGGGATATCTATGAAACTGAAGCTGTACTGGGAGTAGGGAATGTGCTTTTTTTCTGTTTGTTAGATTTTCACTTTAATTTTTGTATCTATTAGAAGTAGGTACCAACGTACTGAATCAATCGTTAGACTATTCTAAATTTTACTAGTTACTTTTTTTTTTGGGAGCAGTATTAGTTGATTTTGACATGCCGTGACGCCTATAGGTTTTGGCATTTTTAACCTACATATTGTTATGGGCGCTGGTATTATTGTTGTTGTTTTTTTTTTTAAATGTTGGACCCAGATAAAGATAATGACCTGCCGGAACTGAAAAATGAAAGTGTAATTTGATTTTAGTACAAAACCATGTAAAAAAATTATGGTTAATTAATAAAGGTCAGTAATAATAGATTTGGCAATGGGTAATAGTGAAAAAAAAATGTTTTGATTAATAAGATTATTAAAAAGTTTGGCAATATTTGACCCGCTGTTTTTCAATTACCAATATTTGAATTATTTTTTTTTTTTAATTTGTGATGCCTATTAAGACTAGTTTACAATTTTTGGAAACTAACAAATATTATGTAATATTTTCCCTATACCAGATGACAATTTTGGACGGGACTTAAAAAAATATTGTTTGGAAATGTGTATTGGTAGCTAAAGCTATATCAAAAATTTCCTTCTATACAAATTTTTTATTAACTGAAATCAATTGTAGAGATGTATTGACCAAATTTATCGACATCGAATTTAGTACAGAATATTGTGGTAGTAAGGTTTGGTTTTAGTGACAACTAGCTAAACTTCTTTGTAATCTCTATCATCTTTCATACTCTTCAAATCTGGAAGGTCGCGAATGTTCAGCCAATTCCTAAGAAAGGCGCTAATTATTGCCCCATAGCCATTACCTCACTGCTTTCAAAAGTAATAGAAACTGCTGTCAATCACAAGATAGTCAACTTTCTTGTAGATAAAAATCTCACAATATCGCCAATATGAATTTCACTCAGGCTCTTTTGCAGGTATCTTACCAAGCGTTGGAATTCCTGCATTCACGAACTCGGAGAAGGTCATGTAATTGCTTTTGATATTGCTAAAGCATTTGACAGAGTTTGGCATAAATATCTCTTAGCCAAGCTAAAGGCCTTTGGTTTTTACACAGATTTTCTTAAAGAGTTTTAGAGTATCCTCTCCGAGCACTCTATTAGACTCGTACTAGACAAAACAACTTCTGCGCTCTTTTTCATTAATTCCGGCGTCCCTCAGGGCCTAGTTTTAGTCTTCATAAGTGAGCTTATGTCGTCTCAATTCTACTCATTGTTTTGCAGATGACTGCACTCTGGATAACATCTACCAATTTGATTTACCTGCGGAGGCACGTCCTATAGTGGTGGCCTCATGCTGTAATGAGTGAATACAGTCATTGACCTGTGACCTCAGACTAATCCTGGAATCGGACAAGAAAATCAGAGTAGAGTTTATGTGTAAATACTTTTCTGCCTTCGAACTAGATAAATATCGTCCTGAGTCTAACTTACTTTTTACTTTACTTACTTTTCTGCCTTCGAACTAGATAAATATCGTCTTGAGTCTAACTCGCATGTTTGGGCTGTGGCCCCAAAATCACATATAGCTTTATTCTACCTTATCTAGAAACATGCAGTTCGATTAATTGGAGATAAGGTTATATCGCTTCAATAGACTCTCTGGAGCATAGTCGTAATATCGGAGTACTCTGCATTTACTACAGTTATTCCCATATGTAGCAAGGAACTGAAAACCCTAACACCTCCTCCACTCAATGTGCCTCCAAAAATACTCGCCAAGATGCACAAGTACATTGCACAGCCATTGTGGAGTACAGTGAAATTTAGGCAGTCCCTCATCCCTCGGGCGACAATAATGTGGAACTCATTATCAGGTAATCTTTTTCCAACGGAATACAACCTCCAGCAGTTCAAGAGCAACTTTATTCGTTCAAACTCTTTCCTCTTGTGTTTCCCTACTAATTCCCGTATCACTACCTGTTTCGACTATTCAGCCCCCTCCCACTCAAAATTTGCAACTCAAACCAAAGCCAATTTTGAAGAATTGACATAACACTTTTGACAGACATCAGCCAAAATTTCTTGTTTCTAACTTGATTAGATTTAGAGAAAATGAATATATTGCATTTTCCGAAATTGTGCATTTATGTAAGAGGTGGTAGAGGAGGTGAGCGGATCACGACAACTATCTTCAATGATCATACCATTCACACTGGTATATTCTGCTCATATTTTGAAGTCGATAGTTGATAAAATTTTTGAAAAAAGGAAAAAAAAACACAATTCTTTACATATGGAAACAGTGAAATATTTGTATGAGAGGTGGTAGATCATGGACTTGAAGTTAATTTTCGGATAAAAATTACATGGAAAAAATTTCAGCTGAAAAGCTAAAATATTTGTGGGTTAAAATATAGGCGGCCGGGCAGCAGACAAGTGCAACAATCATTTTTGTATCCTGGGTGATCAGATAGACTGCACCGAATTCTGGCGATCTCGTCTTGGGTACCACAATTGCGCCAGCGCCAAATCATGTTGATACTAGCAATTTCACTTCAAATTCTGTTGCTAGCTCATGCTTTGTCAGCTGCTCCCTCGGGTCGCTGGGTGTATGTCTCAAGCTGCCATAAAGAGACCTCAGTTAAACTTATTCTCAACTACACTCGTAGTAAACTTGATTTACCGACAATTTCATTAATAATCTTAGTGCTTCTTCTTCTTCAGTGGCACTGTAACCCAAACCAGGCTATGAACTCCTGAATTTCAGGCTTCTTAACAGTTATTTGTAATTGTGGAAGGATTGTTAGCTCTTCGTATAACCTTATATCTGTGAATTTTTCATTTTCACAGATTTAAGTGGCCCAGATGTAATATCCAGGCAAGCAATGTGCTGAAACTATTCGTCGGCCAGGATTTGAACTCACGTGCTTAGCTGATAATGTGACTAAGCCCTTCTGGTCCTAAATTAAAAAAAAGAGAAAGAAGTATATATGTATATTACTCATTATGATAACATCACAGCTTTGGAACCTCAAGGTATATGTAATCATTTCCCATCATACTTACATAACTACGTTTTCGCTTGCACTGACAACAATTTAAACTATGATTTCTTTGTTGATGACTATAAACCTTTTATCGCTATTCCTCCTGCCGATGTTGATTGCAGAAGTCTGCTTCATTCAAACACCAATGGTGGTCCGAATGGTACTCCCAACTGGTTTCCCTTATCGCTTTGTGATGGACTATCTTTCCCACTAACGATGATTTTTATTAAATCCCTTAAGGAAAGCTACTATCTCAGAGCATGCAAATAATCTAACATGATCCCTACGGTGTGGTGAAAGTTTTCACAGTGCATTTCGAATTAAAAGAAGTTTGATAAAGGTCTCAGCAAAGACTGAAACGTCACGAAAAATAAAGCGTAACGGTGTAGAATCCGGAAAACTTCCCTTTCAGTGATAAATTTTTTTCAAAAATGAAGCAAGAATAACGTTAAAAATTATCTCCCACTCTCAACCACTGAACTGCTTAGGAAAAATATTTGAACGATTCGCTTATAACTCTATCGTCGAACATCTTTCTCAACTCATTTTTCCAAAGTAACGGTTAAAGTTACTTAAAGGCAAGTCCATGATTGGAAATCTCCACGAACTTACTGATATTGTAGCTAAATCCTTTGAAAGCCGTAGATCCGTGAACACCATATATACCGACTTTCCCAAAGCAGGCGCGAATCCTAAGTCTCCATCTCAAAACTAGTGAAATACGGTATCTGTGGTTCACTCCTCAATTGGATTTCGTCATATTTATCTGATCGAAGTATGAGAGCGACATTTCTCGGCAAAACATCCCCAATTTGTTCAGCAATTTCTGAAGTTCCTCAGGGTTCCGTTATCGGCCCACTCTTTTTTCTTCTTTTCATAAGTGACCTTTAATTATTTTAATCTTATGGCTTTCTTTTATATGCCGACGATCTCAAAATATTCGGAGTTATCGATTTTCTTTCTGACTATCTGGCACTGCAAAGTTTGTTCTATCTCTGCGTGGTGTCTTAACAATGACATTTCACATAACACTGAGAAATGTCTGTTCATGAAGTTTACAAGTCAACTTAACGTCCTTAATGCTACCTATAGAGTTAACTCAATTTGTTTTTCTGAGGTTAACACTTACAAGGAATTTGGAATTATATTTGACAATAAACTAAAGTTTACGCATCTCTATGCTGAAGTATCAGCTAAATCCTATCGCATCTCTTTTATATTGCCCACCGCTAAGTCCTTCTCGAGTATATTTGTTGCTGTCTTACTGTTTATTTCGTCCCATTTCAAAATACTGTTCATTCATTTGGGATCCCCATATTAAGTGTTATATTGAACTTATTGAGTATGCCCAGCGTAAATACACTCAATCCCTATTCTATAGCTCCGACATACCACCCCTTTATAAGAGACGTATTATAATCGACCAGTGTACGCTATACAAAATCGTTAACTGGGCTGTAACTTTGCCTTTACTTATTGAACTATTATACAGGGTTTTTATCGGCACAAGAATCATGATATTCTCTATTCCCTCGAGCACTACAAAGTATTTTTTTTCATTCGCCCACTCCTAGATTTCACAGGAATCGTGATGTCTTGCAGCTTGGCCCTTGAAGCCCTTGAACTGTTCCATTTTAACATTTTTACAATTAAACTCAAACTTAGCACGTCATAGATTTACGTGTCCTCTTGTAATTTATTGACTTCGTCAACTTATTTTACTTTTTGTAATTACTTCCTTTTCATCATTTACTAATAATGTAATTTTTAATTTCTACTTAATTTTCGCTCTACTTTTTATTAATGTCGGACTTACTTTATTGAAGCCATCTATGTTAAAGCTGTAATTTAAATAAATAAAAACAAACGTTAGCTAAAATTTAGCCTAGTAGGTAGTGTGTTAGTCTTAAAATGCAAAGGTCGTGAGTTCAAATCTCGTTCGACGTAATATAATTTCTGCACACTACTTGCTTGGATATACCTTAGTTACTTCAATCTACGAAAATGAAAAAATCGTAAGGAGAGGGTTGTGCGGAAGGGCTAACAACCCATCCACAATAAATAATGAAAATGATAAAGAACATGAAAGTCAGGAGGCTAAGGCCCAATTTGGGCTGTGGTACCATTGTAGATGTTGAATTAAAAATACAAACGTTAGAGAGAAGTATGAAAAACTGGCAGCGTAAAAGGCCGAACGCAAAATACTTTATATTTTTAGTTTCCGTCAAATTTTGGCAGAAAAATGTAATAGATCTGTAAAATGTAAGTCAGGTAAATATATATCCTGCAAACTTATTGGAGAAAACGTAAATCTGGCGAATACGCCAGACTTAAAACTTTCATTTTGATGTTTTTTTATTTTTATCTAAATTAAAATAACACATTTTCTTGATAAGCTGTAAGAATAGTAAGTTAAGACTTATTTGAAAAATTATTAATTTGGCGTAAATATTAATATGATTATAATTAATTATTTTTTATCGTTACAACTTTTCAAAGTTGGTCGATTCAATTAAAAACTGAAAAATATTAAATTTTATGTTTGCTTTAATTTTATTGAAAGGGGTGCCAGGCTTCACGGATACCAAGGAACAGTGATGCCTAAAGGAATTTGAAAACAAGTTGTACTCGAACTTTGAGATCGGGGTTTATCCTTAATAAGCATAAGTATCATCTTCCCAGAAAAAAGGGATTTCTTGTAATTCTACTGAAAAATTTATTTCCACATTTTCGTATTCTACTTATTTCGAATTTGATTCATTTGGGTTTAGTTTTCGGCCTATTATCTAGATTGATTTTGAATGGAAAGGGAGTATGCACGCTAGTTAGGTGGTACGCCTGAGCTCATCGGCAATCAGGTTGAATCATTGTCATCTCCTCCATTACACAAAAATTTTAAGCAGCTTGTTTATCGATAACAAAACTATCTTAAGGACCAAAAATAAGGTACGCTGAGCGCCCAGAGGAAAAAACAAAAAAACTCAGAAGTTCTCAGGAAGAGAAAATCTCTGTAGTGGGAAGTTTGATTATAGAAAAATGACTGGGAATTTGGCCTTAATCTTAAGCTTTCACGAGACTGAAAGAGGGTATCCGCTGAGCCGAGCAACTCTTACATGGGCTAATTGCCCTTTCTTCTTCCGGAATTTGCCATATTTTGCCGAGAGTTCTCTCAATCTTCTACCTGGAAATTCCAGAAAAGGCAAAGGGAGTGCTGGGTCAAAAATCTGGGGACTTAGTGACAATTGATATCAAATTTTTACTTAATTCCGCGCCAGTAATTCGTATTTATAATGCGAATTATTGGAGCTTTTTTCCTTTATTTTAACTTTGGAAATAAATTTGATTTTGCTTCACTTCCACTATAACACTTTGGCTTTCTAATTATTATGACCAAACTGATGTTGTAACTTAATTCCTACTCTAGGTATACAGTTGGGCGCAATGCAATAAAAATAATAATCCCAGAAATGAAACTCATGGAGCAAAAACGATCTAAATTGACGATTACTTCAGGAGTTGGCCACAAAATCTTTACATCTCAATATTTAAATATTTCAAAAATGCAAAACAAAAAAAAATAATAATAATAATCGCTGAAAATTAAACTCCTGGTGCACAAATTATGATCTCAAACGAAAAAAAGAATCCTTAACATTCTCATATTTTCAAAAACTAATATATGATACAAGGTTGCTTGCAATTCACAGTAGCGTGAATAAATTGCTATGCTACTTGGCTGTGATCTACTTCTCCGTCTACAATGGCACTACAGCCCAAATCGGCCTTTGACCTCCTGATCTTAAGATAGGTTCCTTAAAATTTTATTTGTCATTGTGAAAGGGTTGTTAGCCCTTCGCACAACCCTCTATCTACAAATTTTCATTTTCGTAGTTTGAGGTAACTAAGGTATACCGAAGCAGGCAGTGTGCTGGAATTACGCATCGACCGGGGTTTGAACTCACGACCGTCGCATTGTAGACCAACACGCTACTTACTAGGCTACACCCTAGTACTTGGCTATGATGATCTCGTATGAACTCCTGAATAGTATGCGAAGGCTGCATTCCACATCCAGTTTCCTTGCACATTAAAACTTATTTAAAAGTCTGGAGAGCTTCCTGCCGCGCTCTCCGTTTACCGCTCTGGTAGAACTCGAATTTTCTTTTCCTTCTTACTTTTTTTCTTCTCCGTTGCTGTTGCTCCTAGTTACGCCACTGGTCAAACGAACTAGGGCATGGAAAATCGATAAATTTTTATTATTTTTCCTGAAAGTCATTCCTGAATAATAATATATTTGGTTTATGCTAGGATTCGAGAAATTATTGATTCGGGAAACGAAAAGGGGCGAGGCGCATGTTAGGCGAAAGTTAATTTTGTTCAGTTGACTTTTACATCATTCAAAATAAAGTAGATTTCAGGGAACTTGACAAAAATTTGAGAATACGTGAAAAATTTTGCACTTTCCGCAAAACCTCCGATAATGGACTATAAAAATTCAAAATTTTTGGGAAAAAAAATTAAAAAGTAACGACCTTTGCAAAAATGGGCATGAAACGAAGCTGCCACTTTCTGATCCTCTCTATCCTCCACAGGAAAATATTTATCTTGAATATATTTAAGAAAATATTGGATAAATTGCACATATGCTTAACATTCATTTTTATAAAACAAAAATATAGCGCTCTTTTAGGCAGTAACCTAGACAATGGTCCGCTTAAGTCAACGATTAGTTTGGTGCTTTCACAGTGCATATCGAATTAAAGGAAAGATTTTCGGATTTTACAGTGTCCTGATTTATTATTCACGATATCGTAATTAAACTAATCAACTTACTATCAAGATCAGTTCGAAAAGGTATCAGCGGAAAAAAAAACGTCCAATATATCAATGCATTTAAATTGCCTTTTTTCGAACAAATGACTTCGAAATTTTCTAATATTACATTTTCGAAAGTTATGCATTAATAATCTTGACAACTATCATGCATATTTCATCACATAACAACATTGTTAAAATTAATGCCAATGAAAATTGCAAAAATTCAAAACAAGTCCAGTGCCAACAGATTATGTCAATTGACATTCAATAGTAATCGAAAAAAAATATATATACATTGCACCAAAAATTAAACCACTCTAACCTTTTGAGATATCTAAATTATTTGCATCTTACTTTCACCAAACTTACTATTAACTGCCACCAATATTGCACAATGCCAACAAACAGTGAACTTATTTCGATCATCAAACGATACTCGAATATTAAAAATCCGAATTGAGCATCCCTATTAAGATCGTATCCGTCTTGTTTACGATTATTTGAATAGCTTTTCCAACTAATTCAGCATAACTACAGCATTCCCTTAATCAAACGTTAACAGCCTGCGAATACAACTTGTCAAAAACATTATCCGATCAACATTTTATGCTTTACAGCTGAAAAGCACAAGCCTTATTGCATATCGCGAGCAAAGAAAAGATCGCTAACTGATAGTCATGTAATAATTTCATGCACTCGATAATCTCTTTTATGTTGATTTTTTTTTTCTTGCATGTTACTTATAGGTTGATCGCGATCAATAAAACATTTTGTTCGATGACTTGTCACAACATTTGCATTTTAAATTGAAGCTCCAAGCGCAGTATATTTAAATCAACATATCAGTTTACCATCATTTTTCAACCGAAATTTTTTTTATTAAGTGATCTCGGAGAAAACATAATAAATTTGAAATGATGATCAAGATGCACCGCGCGCACTGACGAACAAAAATTTAACTTAGTTTAATCTGGTAATCGCGACATAAAGATCAGACGATTCATGCGTTCATCTTTGATATTAATCCGAAACGATGGATCTTATGACATATAGGAATCTTCCCGGGGTAGGATAATGTGTGAATTACGAATTCTTGTATGGGTGGCCTCTGGTCGGGTTCGGTCCAGCTATGGACTTGAACCGGACGAATTCTCTCTTGTTCTTCATCTTCGATAACGTGATCGATAAATCTTTTATTCCGAGCGATTTGTCTCATATGTGACATCTATCCAATGGGAAACATACAGTAGAAAAATTATTATATACTCGTAGAATACGATGTTATGACATGTCACGATCGACTATAGGAATCATCCATTTCAGTGCAATAAAATCAAGGCAGCGATGGGAACGACTAATGACTCATTAAGGCATCTTTTCTTTTAACAAATGATTAATTTGAAATTCTAGAATTTTATAGGTGGATTTATATCATCACGAAATGACTGATCGTTTTTATTTCTATTTTTTTTTTAACCTTGCAACGTGCCGTCTTCTACAATACATGAAGGTTGTCTGAAATTATGTACGTCAGCTACAACCCAGATTAACACCTGAATATATAGCAATATATGCATTGAAAAAAAAAACCATCGATGTAAGTTATACTAAAGAAATTTTTCTGTTATGATGAGCACACTCTCACTTGCGTCATTTCTCGAAAAACTTGTGTATCTTACTGAATAAATGATCTAGAGTATTTTATTATCTAAGCAAAATAGAATGATATTTTTACTGGTTCTAATTAAAAAAAGTAATTATTTGAATAGGGAAAGAAAATAATGAAATTACGCATCATCATTGATAGTTGTTTTGGACAAAAGATATAAATAGGTTCTAGTGAACAAGTAACAAACCAAGTCAAAAATATTGGTAAATATTTGTCAAAAGTTTGTTTTTCTTTTTATTATTATAGTTTTTCGAAACAACCACCATTTGCCTTCCAGCGAAACTTTGCACGATGCAGCTACTCATCGACTGCGACACACAACTCATTCAAGGGGTTAATCATCTACTGCATGGACAAGGGCTCGCGTGAAGAACTCAATACTTCTGTGTTGAGTAGAGTAGACCATACTCCATGCCACATCTAACATGGAACACAACTTGTAATCCAACGAGTTGTTGTAAATTTTTTAAGTAGGGTGGTGTAAGGGGAGAGAAGTTGTAATCCAAAATATCGAACATTTTTAGTAATAGGTTATAAAAACACAAAAACTCAAAATTTTTGGATGAAATTTTATGCTAAAACTTCAAAGTTTGAGAAATTTATTCAATTACATAAAAATTTAAGATATTAACTGTTCGAATATCTTCAAAACTTCTATCCTTTCCATCCAAAAGTATTTTTCACCCATTTTTAATAAATCAATTATCATCACATTCTACACTAATTTAAACGGATTAGATTATAAAACTCTTTTTAAATATATCTCATACGCCATATCATACAGAAGGCTTATAATAAATGAATTAAAAACTTCTAATTGATTGATTATTGATTTTATTCTTATTCTTTTTTTTTTTTTTTCTTGTTTTCTTTTTCTCACTCACTTGATAAATCAAAATGGATTGTAAATCTGACAGACGGCTTTTAGTTAATGTTAAAAATAAGTTTTTCTCTGGTTTTGTAAAATTTATGTTAATCTAATTGAATTTAAAATTAAATATTATTATCTATCTATGGTATCTATTTATCATGACATTAAGAGCTATGAATTTAAAAATTTTAATGAAAACTTCCAAAAATATTTAAAACAAAGTTGCATCAAAAGTAATGAAATTTCTCTACTTATTCTACTCCCTTCCATAAAAAGGTTTAGGTTTCGGTTGTAAGGGGCGTGGTTGCACTGGGGCCATCTTGTTTGTGCCCATTGTGCTCCCCCTATTTATATGAGATGAATTTTACTCCTCCTATCCTAGCCACTTGGTTCGATTTGCGAACCGAAGCAGGATCGAATATTTGACGCCTCTGAGGTCATCTAGTTCTGAGAAGAATCTAGAGCCCTTCCGTACAAAAGCGTGATTTCGACCAATATCAATAAATGAAGTAAAAGCCAAAAAATTAAAAGGTATAAACTTGAAACTTTTTCTAAATCCTTTCAAGAGAAACAAAAGCTTCATCACAAGTTTTACTATCCCTTCAATTCCTCTTCGGCTGCAAAATTAATATTCTAAACAGAGAATTTTGTACGTGATTCAATCAATCAATTAAAAAATTAATTACAACCACCCACCCCTTCTATTGCTTCCATCTACCATACAAACAAAATCTTGCATAAATAAACGAATGAATTATTGATTCTATGTACTGAAGTTGTTGGTCTCAATATCAGTGTTATGTGAAATAATAGAGAACAGCCATGACCTAGACACTTCATTTACTAACTTTCCCCTATCCAGCCTAGGTTAGACTCGATGGAGGGGTTGGAGGAGTAGGATACCAATGTACGTAGGCCACCATTGGGGCCATTGTGCACCTCCGTGTTTTGTTGCGGACCTACATATCATTCGGCCAACCCGCTACACCGATGAAACTAATGAGCTTCATTGGTTTACGTGACCGGAGATCATTCAACTCGGTGAAGAAGTTCTCTCCGAGAATTTGTGTTGTGGTTTTACAGGACTTACTTTGCAACCATTTGACCTCCCCTGTTAAGGCAATGCCAACATTGTTCGATTCCTCAACATTGGCAGCGGCAGATCCGTTTCTGGCCAGCCTGTCCGCCATTTCGTTTCCAGTAACTCGATGCCCCTGCAAAAAAATTGCAAAGTGAAAATTTTCGCCAATTTCTCAAACTTATCTATACAATTCATTCAAATATCTTGAATTGCAGCTCCAAGCGAAAAGAGCTTTTAGTGAAGCTTGGCTGATCAATTAAAAACTAACTCGCTTACCAATTGCTCCTGCGTTCAAGGCAAGTTCCGTCTCATTCGCAATAGCCATTACCTCCGATTGGAAGACCGTGACAAATTCCGGTTAATGCCTGGAGATTTGCAGATCAAAGCTTTCAGAAAAGATGCCATAACCTACTTCCTCTTCTATTTTTGAAATATCGTAATCTCATCATTCTGCATGACGTGATTGTCAGTCCATTGCTGTATGTCAGGTAGAGTAACTTCATAGTGCTTCACAAAGTGCATCTTTGATAGTATTGCATCACTACTATAGCTTGAGAAACTGATTCCTTTTCACACGCTCAAGGATGGTGGCATGAGATTTTTTTAAATTGGTCCCAAGCCATGCGCCAAAATTTTTAAGCATCACCGCCGTATCCAGAATTACAACATTCAGCGGAGGAAGATCCAAAATGGCTTCCAGTCCTGCTGTGTGTTAAACACAATGCTCCCGTTATGCCTATGCTGGCGATTCTCTGACAGAGACCCAATCAGGATTGGATATATTTCAGTTCGGTACTTTCCCACTATACCAACGCACCATAAGTAACGATTGGTAGTAGAATACTGATATACATCCACCTTACAATATTTGGCCTCAGTCCTTATTTTTTGATAAAAGTTATTACATGTGAAAAAGGCATTATTTGCTTCCTTAATTCTTTCTTCAGTATTCAGCAGCCATTTGCGTTTACTGTCGAAAATTATTTCCAGATAAGTTACCCTATCTGAAAAGCTTAGAGGAACTCCCACAATGGATGGTAGGTTGAAAGGGTCTATACGTTGTCTTCTAGTGAAGAGTATTACTGGAGTCTTATCAAGGTTGATTCTCAATCCATACGAATTATACACTAACAAGTTTTAGCTAGGGTATAGCCTAGTAGGTAGTGTGTTGGTCTTGTAATGCGAATGTCGTGAGCTCAAATCCCGGTCGGCGCCGTATATAATTCCGGCACATTGCCTGCTTGGATATACCTTGGTCACCTCAATCTACGAAAATGAAAAATTCGTAGAAAGAGGGTTGTGCGAAGGGCTAACAACCATTCCTCAAAAAGTAATGAAAAATGTTGAGGAACCTGAATATCAGGAGGCCAAGGTCCGATTTGGGCTGTAGCGCCATTGTCGATGTAGAATTTTTAATGCGCTTTGTCTCAGTTCGCCTTAAATTGTATGGTATTTCCCCACTAATTTGGATGACTAAGTCATCCGCATAGGTGACAGTGCAATAACTAGCTGCGAGAGGATATCATTCACTGCCAAAGTCAAAATGAAGGTGACGAAACCCTACTAGTGGTGTCCCCTATCCACTTGTTTTGTCCTAGCGTAGTTTCCTATTTTTGCAGCAATTTTCCTGCCCACCAATAAGTTATGAATCCATTCAGTAAGCATTGAACTTAAACCATCTGCGATTAAAGCATCTGAATTATCACGGTTATAGTGAAAGGAATTCCGTCGCATTAAAGTTATGTCCGAATTTCAATACCGTGAAGCGGCTCCAATATTTCCGTCGACGAGGTGGTGTACCACCACTACTCGGCAGGAATCTCAAGTCTAGCTGCTTCATTCACTGAGTCAATAGTCGCGTAGAGCTGCTGCCAAGACTGCGTCTTTGCCGTCTGTACAGAGCGCTTCAATTCCCTCAAAGCGGCTTTATTGCCTTGGTAGTTAGTTTCGTGTTACTATTTCTTGCTTTAATTAAAAGTTTCCTAGCTTTACGGTGCAATACATGCAGCTTACCGTTCCACCAAGAGTTTGCTCCATTTTGCACTTTAGATCTTTTTATGGGGCTTATATCAGAACTTCTCTTAACCGCAGATGTTAAGAAGTAAACGTGCACCTCAATAGCATTAGTCCCTTTTGTAGCGTGAGTGATCCAACAAGTTTTCTAAGTGGAATTCCAAAATACTGCCAATTTTTGGCTCTAGAATTCCTATGTCAGACGATGCTAGGAGCTTCATGGTAAATTATGAAAGTTATCCATCTGTGGTCGGATAGTGATTCTTCGCGATAAACCTGTCAATATTTTACACCAAAATTCGATGACAGAGATACCACAGTAATGTCAATATCCGCTACCCTGGCTTTTGTAACACAAGTATACTTGTTACCGCTATTTGCTACTATGTACTATGTGTCCCAACTAGAAATTCAACAAGTGACTCATCGCCTTTAATTGTATCTGGGCTTCACCATAATGAAGTGCACTAAGCCCTTCAGTTTCTATGACTATTGCTGAACTTCGGTCTATACCGATTTCCATTTTGACATCATTCTCGGACTTTGTCATCTGACGGATTTTCCAACTTCTCGAATCGAGGTCGCTTTCATTCTTGATCCGCTCTAGGAATCACAAGGGCTCAATAGAACATCGTCTTTATAGACTACGGCCAACCTAGCGTTGACATAAGGCGACTTTATTCCACTCACCGATTTTGTGAGGAAGTCACTTGAACATTGATGTATACACGATATTCTGAAAATACCGTGTGCCCATTCGCTCCAATCAAACCTGATTTTCGGACAAAAATAATAACGTTTTCGGATTTATTCATAGCAATATTTACCTGTTATTTCTGCTAGCTACAATATTGTTTGTGATGAACTAAATATAAAGCATTACAAAACTGAATAACAGTTTGAGTACCAGAAATATGCTTAAAACTCCTCCCTCTATAAAATCCTGTATATACCGTTGGTTCCAAGAGATTTGTTTAAAATAAAAACGCACTGTAGCTATTTCAATATAAACTTTTTGAGAAGATTTTACTTTATTATTTTAATAATAAAGTATTGTGATCGACTTGGGAAAAAAAAAATTTGCTACCCTGAAATTTTGTTTTTTCGCGTTTCATGACTAAATTAGCCTAAAAATGCAAAAAAAAAAATCCGTCTGTCTGTACGCCGTCCGCCGTCCGGTGTCCGCCGTCCGCCGTACGCCGTCGATTATTCCGTCTGTAAATTTTACTGAAAATTTGTAAAAACAAAGATTTTCTTTGCTTATGAAATAAAATAAACTGCCAACAAGTCGGAAGAAACTTTATTATTTTTGCGACAAAATGGGCATGCGTGGAAAGTCAATATGCAGGTTAGAGTGGTTAGGGAAGACAAAGTGAAAGGGAAAGCTAGGGTGTAGCCTAGTGGGTAGCGTGTTGGTGTACAATGCAAAGGTCGTGAGGTCAAATCCCGGTCGACGCATAATTCCAGCACACTACCTGCTTGGGTATACCTCGGTTACCTCAATCTACGAAAATAAAAAACTCGTAGATAAAGGGTTGTGTGAAGGGCTAACAACCCTTCCGCAATAAATAATGAAAATGTTAACGAACCTGAAGGAGGCCAAGGTCCGATTTGTAGCGCCATTGAAGAAAAAGAAGTAAAAGGGGCTTCTTGGGCAGGGTAGTTCTCAATTTAAAACTTTGCGGAAACGTTCAAAAGCTCCATATTTCATTCGTTTATTTATGCAAGTTTGAGTTTTCATGAAGGGAGGGGCGAGGGGTGATAGTAAGGGTGGGTGGATGTTAATAGTTTTTTAGTTGATTGCTTGAACCAAGTCCAATATTCTCTGTATAGAATGTCAGTTTCATAGACGAAGTTGCATAGAATTTTCATTGGATTCGGTGTATTTTAAATTCACGAAACCAAACATTTGCGTGGGAGGGGATAGAGAAGGTAGGGGAATCGTAAAATTGTGACGCAATTTTATTTCCTTTCTTTTGTAAGGTGCTTGTACAAAATTTCAAGTTTGTAGCTTTCAATTTGTTGGTTATTAGTTAATTTAATGAAATTGGTCGAAATCATACTTTTGTGTGGGAGGAGGTAAAAGGGCAAGTGCTATTTCAAAACTTTTAACGTTATTTCCTTTCAACTATTTTTTTAAGTTTTCGTGCAAAATTTCAAATTAATAGCTTTTAATAGTTAGGTGATAATTGATTTCTTAAAAATGTTCGAAAAAATAATTTTGTATGGGAGGGGGTAGAAGTTTTGAAGATATTCGTTAATATAATATAAGTTAATATTGTTTTAGAAATTTTTTTGAAATGCATTTCGCAAATTTTCAACTTTCTACCTAAAAATTTCATTCAAAAATTTTCAGTTTATGTGTTTTTTTCATTGCACATGTAACACCTTGTGCACGTTAGACCTCCACTTCGGTGCATAACGATTTTGGAACAAATTGTTATTTTTTTTCTATGTACATCAAATAGATGTGTCGACGTGCAAAATTTAAACTTTTCATCTTTTATCACAGACCTAAAAAAATCACTCAAAAATGTTCAACATTTTTGCTTTCCAGGGAGGTGGTACAACCCCCAACTTAAATTTTTTACCAAAATTGAAGACTATATAGTTCTACAATCTGACAAATTTTTGATTTGATATCTGTACTCAATTTTGAGATATACAGTTTTGCAATTTTGGAAAGTGTGCGATTTTTGAAATGCTCCCCATTTCCCCCCACCACTATTATGTCCACATGTTATATTTTTTCATATTTTGCTACTAAAGCTTAGTATACGTTTCAAGTTTCAATTACGTAGCTCAAGAGATAGTCGAGATATTCATTTTTAAGTGTTTTTCCTTGCACTTTAGCTTCTATCTAAAGTTGTTCTAGTAGATCTATATGCCATCTTAATGGTCTCAAAATATCAATTTTTTATGGTAAGTAATTTCGAAGATATAGTCAATTGAAAAAAAAAATTCGGCCGTCAATTGGTTTATAGCCCCCGCTTTTTGTACCCCAATGGATAAAAAAATTAAATTATTTTTAAAAGTTGTCCCACAAACTCCTGTATATGTATGTTGATTTTTAGCTTCCTAGCTGTAGCCATGGTTGAAATATTTGAATTCGTATTTTTCGGTTTAAGCGTTCCCCCGCTTCCCCTGAACCCGTACACCACCAAAATGGCTGTCCTCCTGAGATCCGCAACTATCTACAATCTCCCCAAAAATGAACTTTCTATTTTGAAGGGTTTGCGAGTTAATGTGCGCTGAGCGTACACGTCGGCGTACGGCGGACGGTGTACAGACAGACGGATTTTTTTTTTGCATTTTTAGGTCATGAGAAAAAACGAAATTTCAGGGTAGCAAATTTTTTTATTTGCAAGTCAATTACAATACTTTATTATTAAAATAATAAAGTAAAACGTATGCATATAGAGTATGCTTCAATATTTTTATTATTACTAATTTGAAAATGTTCAGCTATGTAATAACCGCATTGTTTGCTTAACAATATAAAATTGTTTCCTCAGTCAATTAGTCCTTTAAGCAAATCGAATTTCACTGCTTTTGGGCATTTTAATTTAACATTGCAGTTACGTAAAGACTTAATTTTATTTGTTGTTTGAGATTAAAAGACTTATTCCATGAGCTACTACGAGTATTGTTGTTAAATTATAATCCATTAAATCTCTTCGTTTTTAAAGGCAAAAAATTATTCAATAACTTTCTGTTGCTAAAATAATTGTTAGCTATGTATTTCAATTGTAATGCAAATTAGCGTGCATTTTGGTTTCTTCAATTTTTCGTATATTTTATGACAAAAGAATTTTCATACGCACACTAAAGCGGAAGGATTCAACTAACCCAGACAACAAATCGCTGCTAAAATTTTTAAACTGAAGGACGTGGTCACTGATTTAAAAAAGATGGAGGCGTAGTATACAGAAGGTCAAAGTGAGCTGCAGCGCCATTGAAAGTATGTAAGTTTTGATGCTTATAACTCCAAATTAGATATGGATTCATGTTAGTACACTTATTAAATGTAAATAACGTGAATTTTTCAAATCTATAATTTGTATTAAAAAACTTAACTTGGATTAAAAAGTACTTTAATTTTCTTCGAAACATCAGTCTTAGAAATATCTCTTTGTATATACAGTTCATTCCCTTAAACTGAAAGGAACAACTATAATCCAAAAATTTCTCCCTGTTGGTAATTCATTTCATTTGTGCGAAGAGCTAACAACACTTCCACAATAAATAATAAAAAAAAATGTTAAGGAACCTGAATGTCATGAGGCCAATGTCCGATTTGGACTGTAGCGCCATTGTAGAAGTAGAATTCATTTTATACCTATATAAATATTTTAGCATTAACATCAATCAAAATTTAATTTGAAAATTTTAAATACTGCATTTTAAAAATTAATTAATTTTCTCTGCGCGAAATTAATGAGCATATCACAAGGTCATTCCAATACTGTATAACAAATTCAAAACTCATAATTTCTATTTATTGTTAAAAAAATATAAACCGAAATTTAACTATGTTTATGAGCTACCTAATGATATCTTGTTGCAGTTTTCCCACAATTAGTTATGGGTATTTTTTTTTTTTTGTAAATAAAGTCATGGTAAAAGCAAAAAAACATTAACAAGTACGAATATTAATAGTTCTTTTTTTTTAAACAAAAACTTAACTTCTTATGGAAATATTGAAGGTCCGAGCTTATTGTTATAATTTCGAGACATGAAATTATTGAAATCAAGCAAAACGTGATGCATTTGAGTTCATAACAATAGAATTCATGATCAAGGCATTGTAAGTTTACAATTCATTTAATTTGTAATGTAAATAAGCAGTCGTAAATTTTTTTTCTTCTTCGTCAGATTGTTTAGTGACCTTATAAATTATTTCTTTTGAAGATATTAAGAAATATTTAGGGAGTAATTTTTAGGCCTTTTTTTTCAATCAACAAAATTCTAATCATATCGCTAAATGTTATTCATCAATTTTCTCTATTACTATAAGAAAAAAAAAAGTCAGGTACATAATAATTAAACATTAATAAAAAAAACTGTGCCATTAAATTCCACAAGATTGCAAATTTTCAAGGATCTCTCCGACATAACAGAGGTATAATCAATCAAGACTGCATAACACTGCGTAACTAATGAGGAACTTTTGCACAATTTATGAGAAATAAATTAAATATCATTAAATGAAATGATTGAAAAGAGGAAAAAAAACGTTCTCGATAAATCATCGTTTCAATAGCAAACATTTATCTGATATACGAAAATGTTGAAAATGACATAGAAAAATCGCGTCCAATACGTTTTTTAGAAGGAAGTTATCATAGTTGAAAAAATACTTAATTGCTCTTTTTATGACTGTAAATTATATCGTGTATCCAAATAAACTATGCCATTATGGAAAAAAAATTTGCAATGTACCTATGCGATAGTAAAATTTTTAATTTCATAACATTTATACATGTAGATATCACGGACATCATACATCGTAATTTCATCAATTAAATTGTTTTTTTTTATTATTATTATTATTGAAAAATCTACCTAAAAGGTTACATTCCATATTTTTTCCGCCTCATTACTTATATGCATATTTGCAATATAAACTCCACTATTATGCCTCTAATCAAAAACTACATAGAAAATCATATATTTTAGTAATTTATAGCAAACAGTTGGCATACAGTTCGACTCGTGTCATCGTTGTAAATTGCGATAGTCTCACAATTCCAATCGCCCAATACTCCGGATAACTTACAGAAAGATAATCTACTTCCAAACGGATCGTAAGACCTCTTTGACTCTTAATATTCCTATTCCATACATAAGCAGATAATTTATCGGATTTTAATCGATTTTCATTTGACTAAGATATGTTACGAGCATATCTACGTATCTACATACGTACAGTTATTTTATTATTGGCCATCGATATATGGCCAAAGTATGTGCAACCAGAGAAGACTTTGAAATCTATGGGCAATTCCTCTGCCATATCTTTGACCTGTTGTCCATAAATCTCTCTATCATGTTCAGCAGAGCGAACGATAAACGATATAAAATTGAATTCCTTATAGGGGAGATAGGAGGAGGTTCGGAAATTTTTTTTTTTTTAATAATTTTTACTTATGTATAGTAAAATTTTAAAAATTGAAAATAATAACGTTTTTGGGTCCTCAAAAATATATTGCAAAATAACGAAAATGCAACAATGCGGGATAAATTAATCATAGGGTGAGGTTTGGGTTTACCTACATAATACTTAAAAGTATTCTTAAGATAGCTTACGATTCGCATCATTAAACATTGCTATTCATTCAAACTGCAAATTAAATAAAAATCTCGTTCATTCATTTTTATGGCATTAAATAAAAATTATCTTACTATTGTGATTTCCATGCAAAAATGGTGTTCGGGAACAGGCATTACAATATCATGATTTTATAATAAATGACGTTTCATCGAAAGAGTTTAAGTTTATAGAGGAGTCGTAATTTATTTGAAGAAATGTTACGACGAAATTACGCTATGTAAAACGGCTTATAAACTCAGTACAAAACCCTTTTCGTTCCTATATCGTAATTTTAGATTAACAAACGATATTTAGCTGGCTGGTATTGATCTAAAAAGACAATTATAGTTTTCAAAAACAAAAAAAAAATCGTTTAGAAAATTCCCATTAAAATGCTTAGCTTCTAATCTTTAAAAGATACAGCTGCCGTTCCGGATAGATCTGGAATAAATTTGCCAAACTTGGCAGTTTTGGTTCGCACCACAAGATGGTTCGGCAGTATTTTATTTTATTTTTTAAGATTTTCCAGAAAAAGTTGGCTTTGGCGAATGTCCTCCGGTCTCCCCTATTTCTGATCGTAGGCTTTTAACTGGTGTATGATATTTACGCAGATATGTTTGAAAATTGTCACGGAGATTTTTATTCTGATCTCATATAAGTACGTACCAACGTCTACGATTAGATTACAAGAAATTCCTGAACATGGGTCGAGTGTGTGTAGAGTGTAAATTGATAAGTCAATTCCACGATAGATTGGTAAGTGTTGATTTTAAGCGACCGATGAAATTTAATTACATTGCGCTAATAAATTTGAGTGACATCAATACTGATCTTCTTCTTTGAAATTTTTCTCTCCCGAAGCTTAAATTTGCACTTTTAGCGATTCATGTACATTTTTATTATTAATTATTGGAGAGCATGTGAGATCACAGCGATCTTCTCGGCCTAATACGAACATATTTCTCCTTTCACCTACCACAACTTAAAAGCGTTGGCTAATTTACGTATGTTTAAGAGAGCCATGTTGGCTAGTTCATCAATTGTAATAAAACATTAATATTTTGTCGTTTCCTTGCGATACTGCTTCACAGCGACATAAATTGTGCTGTGTCGTTTCTGAGTCATTAAGGCAGCGGCGGTAGATGACTGTTTCTACAAGACTCATATTTTTGAGGTGTTGGTTTTGTCGTGAAACCGATCTTGCTCTTCTACCCCCTCCCATACAAAAATATGATTTTGACCAATTTCATTAAATCAACTAACAATCAACAAATTAAAAGCTACGAACTTGGAATTTTGTACAAGCACCATACAAGAGAAATGAAATAAAACTGCATCACAAGTTTTGCGATTCCCTTACCTGCTATACCCCTTCCGATACAAATGTTCGGTTCCGTGAATGTAAAATACACCGAATTTTATGAAAATTCTATGCAACTTTGCCTATGCAACTGACATTCTATACAAAGAATATTGGACATATCCACTGTGGCCGATCAGAGAACTGATATCATTTTTGCTTAATTCAAGGATTTCCTCCACTTTCTTATTTTTTCTGAGAATTTTTTTTTTTTTTCAGAATGACCTGTGTGATAGGCAATTTCGGCCTTTATGTGCAATGCACAAACACAGTCATGGAGGGAAGGAATGGGATTGGAAAGGTTGGGGAAGGGGAGTGAGAACGACCGTAGCGAGTGGAGAAGCTGGTATATTGCTCAGTTATACTGGCTGCTTACTGACAAATATTTGCAGATGTTATGGGGGACTAAATGATAGAAAGCGAACAGAAACCATCTACTGAGTATCTAGGCCTTCTTGAAGTGGAACTGTTTCACTTTTACACCGTTTCACCATTTTATTTCGAATAATTTTTTATCACCAGTAGCAACTGAAAAATTTGCGCTTAAAAATGTAAGTCTATTCCAGTAGATTTTGTGCTCATGTTCAATCCACTTTCTCAGTATTTGGTTGGAATGCCCTTTTGATTTGCCGTAGAATGTCTATGGTCTAATAAAATTTGTTTCTTCACTATTTTTTGTGAGGCAATCTGCTTCTTCGTTTCCGAAAATCCCTGTGTCTTGGGAACCATATTAAGATAACTTTGTTCGATTTTCCCACAGCACTTAGGTTTTGAATTCCCAAACTAACCTCGATCCGTGTGTGTTGGATGCTTTGAGAACTGCCTCACTATCCGATTAGATATAAATAGTTTTGTTGCAATGTGATCTCCTAATATTTCCTTGGATGCATAGCTTCATTACTATTAGTTCGGCCTGGAAGATTGTAGCTTGTTACCGAGGGGCTCTGAAACCGAGAAGTTAGAATCTTTGACTTCAGGTCCAGTTCCCTCTGAGGTGCATAAGCCATCTGTACGTTGATTTCGCTTCCATTTCAAGTAGCATGGCTTATCAGTCCTTGCGTTCTTTGATTATAACTTTAAAACGGTGGCATGGCGTGATATTATATAGCTATAGGAAGAAATTCTTTAGCAAGGTCATGTAATCTATAATATAAATTGTAAAATTGTTGGATGCGTGTGTGTGTGTATACATTTGCTTCAATTATTTTTATCACTAGAAATTAATTTATACAAAAAAGAACCTCCGATGCACGGACGAGGAACATGAATATGTTTTTGCATAAATATTTTTTTTAAATCAGTTATTAGTAAATATAATGGTAAATTTAAAACAGACACATTTTTCACGTAGATTGTATTGCTGTGTTTATTCCGAAAAGTCCAGTTGAGCCTGTGAACTCATCCATTCAATTCAGCCATGTATATCGCAAGAAATATTGTCTGGCTTTGCCGAACAAAATCGGATCTGAAATACTCGGCACCCATAATTCGGTAGCAAATAAAACTCTCGGTGTCAACTTGTGGTCAGCAAGAGAAAAACAATCAATCGCGGCATGAAATTCGTCTCCTTCCCATACAAATCCGGACAGAAACAACCGGCGCCCATAATTCAGTAGTAAACAAAAATTTGGGTCAACTCGGTTACATGGCAAGAAAGAAACGCAAGCCGAAAAAATACCACCTTCCCCGGAGAAAAATCAGGGCACAAATGCGGCCAACAATTCGATCACTTCGCGTACAAAATCCGACCCAAACTACCAGGCGTCCATAGTTAAGTAGCAATCATACAAATCGGCGACAATTCTGCCGCTCGCGAAGAGAAACACTGTTGTAATTTCACAATTTTCATACCGAATCTGAGCAACCCGTCGAGCATAGTTCTGAGTGCCTGGTTTTCAGTTCGGTGTGGGAGAAATGTGGATTTTTTGGCTGGCTGGAAGAAAGAAAGAGACGACTGAAACCTCGGTTGCTTGCTGCTGAGTTGTAATCGCCGGGTTGCTCAGCCTCCATCCGGTATGAAAATTGTGAAATTTTTAGCCGGATTTTTTTCGAACGGACATTTTGTGTTTGTCGATATTTTATTGCTTGCCGCTCGGTCGAGATTATGGGCGCCTATTAGGTAGATAGCTTACAGTAACAAATTTTGGGACGTACAAAGTTTTTCGTTGGTGGTTCAGCCATTTGACATATCCATGTCGAAAATAAGGGAAAGCTAATGTCGCTAAAAAAAAAAAATCTGCAGAAATATTTATAGCACTCTGATCAAAGCTCTACTTTACGGCGGTATTCCACTCCCCTTTCAAAATTATCTTCTTTATAATTTTTTCGTCAATGATTGAATTTTGATAATTGGCATTACTTGCAATGATGAAAAGTGGTCAAGACGACATGTGAATTATATTATGGGAGAAGCCTGGAAAAGGAAGCACATTCCACTTGGCATGGCAGTAAATTTTTTCAGCGGGGCGCGAAGATTTTTCTATGGATCGGCCTTGAGTATCATATATGCATTTTTAAAATCGTATCTCAACGTTTTTTTCTCTCGAGAGTGAAATAGGTAGATTTCTGGGCTTTCGAGTTAGATAGGTTGGTTGTGTGCCGTGCTAAGCGAAAATAATGCCGAATTTTCATGATGAGCATGTACATATTTTTAAATGATTTCGAAAATTCTTTGTTAATTAAATTTAATACTTTTAAACACAATGTAAAGGTAAGGTAAAATATAAGGGAAGCAATGCTTCCCTTGCATCAATGGACGCCATGGCACTACTTTGAAGGGGGTTTCAAAGTTGAATTTGGTCGGCATAATGTCCGATAATGTTGGAGCTAAGACTCCTACTCTCAGGTTTTGCAATATTTTGAGATGACCTCTAAAATCTCCCGATTTACATTCATTTTCCATCTGAATACGTAGCACTCCTTTGATAGCTTCATTTTATGCATATTCTAGTAGTAGTTAGCACTTTTTTGAAGTAAATTTTGTTCCAAAGAAACAATTTAGTATTAGTCAAATTTATATGTATATTAAAACTAGAAAAGGTATAATGTGTGGTGATGCACACAAATTGAAAAGGTAATTTGGAATTATCAGTATTTGGCCGCAATATATGGTTGATATTTGTTGCAATCCCCTCAAAAAACGGTTGAATATATCGTGGAAAAATCTGGTTTTATCACAAAACGATATTTTCAAGAATTCTTTTCATTGGTAACTAATTGAATTTTTAGAATTCTTAGGCAGGAAAAAATAGTTTTTTCTTTTACTTGGAAAAGCCTTTTTTTGTGATGAACCTCCAAAAAGGTTTGCTTAATTAAAGTAAGCAATTCCTCTTACGCTTGGGTGTAGCCTAGTGGATAACGTGTTGGTCTGTAATGCAAAGTCGTGCGGTCAAATCCCGATCGACGTATAATTCCAGCATACTGCCTACTTGGATATACCATGGTCAGCTCAATCTACGAAAATGAAATATTGATGGATAGAGGTTTGTGCGAAGGGCTAACAAACCTTTCACAATAACAAACAAAATATTAAGGAACCTGAAGGTCAGGAGACCAGGGCCCGATGTGGGCTATAGTGAATTTCTCTCCCGAAATATTGTTAGTTAACGTATAGGTAATAGCAGGTATTAAACGAGCCCATTTTCTACAACATAAATTTTTATGTTAACGGAATTTCCTATTATAATAAACCAAAAGTTAGATTCAACAGAAAATGGGGAACACCCTCTAATTATGAGTTTACAATCCCTTTAATCGCGAGGAGCGTGCGCATTTTGCTTACGGCATGGCACATCCTACAGAGTCTCAACCCGAAAGACATTTACACATGCTGGCATACCACCAACCACCACGCAAATAACTCTTAAGCTCTCCTCAATGCTTAACATTAATCTGAAGATGAATCAATTAACTTGGAATTAGTTTTGACATTTTTATTGGCGAAACAAATTCCCTGCAATGTTTTCCGTTTGCGATTGAGGTGCGAAAGAAATTGAAATTGGTCGGATGGCTCGAGGCAATGACAACGTTTGCCCGCAATAACAATTTGCTATGCATGTGCAAAAGTATGAACCGCGTTCATCTCCATATTGAGCGTGGGAGATGCTAGACATAACGTCTGAGTAACAACGATTCCAATATCTTGGCTAGCATAGACTCTAGTACTCTTGTGCTAGCAGAAGAAGTCTTCTAGTAAAATTCCCTCCAGGCTAGATAGGATTTAGCCAAGAGAATACTACGAGTAACATATGCGCGACAGCCAATGTAACAGCTAATTGCTATCTTGTCTCTATGCCATCATCATTATCATTAGTCTATCCATATAGTCATGCATATAGAACAGGGGACAACACACAAATACAAAGAGAGACTATACAACCATGTCGCTTGTTCACTTTATCCAGAGGAACAATAAAATCAGAATTTAATGCAATACTTCAGGATTGATGCAATGAAAATGAAATTTAATGGCAGATTTACACGGCAATTAATACGTCGACGTACACGAGAGATTGCTCTTCTAAAAGAACGCTGTGAGCTCGCTTTACTATATATAAATGCATGTGCAATGCTGCACTTCTGCAAGACAATAGTCTTCGCGATTATGAAATTGGTATTCATTGTGCCATCAATCTGCTCACGCAAATTAGTTCATTAGCAAAGAGACAATATACATACTTATTAAGATGAGACGACTTTAGGTAAGGCGATCTTGTATTTGTTGTGCAAATATGCATCCATTTCGTGTTATTTTGACGAAGCAGAATGGTGGGCTGAAAAGTATTTTTTGCGCAGGATGTCCGGAATTTAAGTAGTTTTCAAAGCAACATTTTTACAATGGAATTCATTTTAAATAACAATTTTCAATTTGCTTGGTTGTAATAAATATAGATAAATTAATATCATTGCAGGCGAATTAATCAACAAAGTTATTTTGTACGAATCTGTTTGATTAGTTTGAAAATTGCATAATTTCATTCTAAATTTAAACGGAAAGATTCATTAATTGTGGCCTACGCAATAAAGTCTTGGGTGGAATGTAACTGGTTTTGATGGATTCCAATATTAAGATTCCTATATTGTGTAATAACGTAGAACTGTTGGGCTTGCAAAAGATTTCTAAATTAATTATTTATTTATTTTTCACTATGCCGGGATTCCATAAAATTAGGTTTCGTTTTGACTTCTGTCTGTGTGGTGCAACGATAACTCGAGTAAACCTCAATTTAAAAGGGAACGAAAGGCTGAAAAAGATCCGTGGCATCGTCGAATAGACCGGTATTGTTTTAGGATATGTTAGCTTACTGAAAGTGAAAGTTTTGAGAAATTATCCGAAATATATGTATATATATTTTTTTTTTCATTTTTTTAAGCTAATTGAAAAATTCTTTTTGACAAAATTATAAAACAGATAAAAACAATTTTTCCTTACTAGGTAAGCTCATGACTGCTAAAATAAAAGTATTTTAGGTTTTATTCGACCACAAATTCAGTGTACTCCCTAATCGCATCCTGAGTAAAAGTTACAAAGCGTTCAAAAATAAAAATTTTTCGGCCCACTTTTCCATGTTTGTATTTTATTACTATTTTTTATTTATAAAGTTTTTATATATATATATTTTTCTTGGATCTTGGGTGGTCCATTCAAATCCAAGGGCTATTTTATACAATAAGGATTACGAATTACAGTAGTGGAATGTTTCAATGATATCTATTTTCATTTGATGATCGATATATCAGATCATAGTTCAACAAATTATTCACTTGAATCAAAATATTTCAAGGTACTACTCCAGAGCTGTAGTCGTAACTCCAGCAGCGGTATACGCTGTTGCAAGGCTAAAGTGATTACCGGTAACCGAAGTTGCTAGATTTATAAAAACATCAAAAATATCAAACTACAATTTAATTATAATTTAATATGCAAAGATGTGCTACCAGTGTAAAACAAAATCGCGTGGTGATCAAAGGGTTGCAATAGCAATTCAAGTATTTTACTTCCTGAGTATGTGTAAAATATGTAAAATGCAATATATAGAATAGATATTCTTGTTTTAATAATATTTTCAAGGAAAATAACAAAAATTAATCGTTTTTCTTAAAAAAAAATAAGAAGAAGAAAAACTTAAAAAATATCAAAACATAAAAACATAAAAACGAAGTGAAAATAACTTTATAAATAGAAAAATAATATGTAAATTTAATATTTTCCATAGATTTTCCTTTGTACAGCTTTTTCCATTTTTATTGGATACTCTCAATTTCGGGTTATTTGAAGATCGGTGCTCTCTTGGCCACAATCAGACATATGTTTCTGCTTGAAAATGATCCACTGGTGGTCGGTTTAAATTTAAAAATATTAAATTTGAATAAATTGGGTATTAATAATGAACATCACAAAACAGTTATTATGTTGTTCAGCTGTGGAACATAGCAACGTTAATATCGTCCTTAAGTAAGGCTTTAATTATTCTGGAATAATTTCGCTATTGTCGGAAAAATTTCTCAACCTTTCAATTGCCTCGATTTCTTCCACGTTAAATCGTCTCTTCATTTTAGTTTCCCGAAAGCGCACATTTTCTGGCTTCATGTTTCTTAGATTTAATATACAAATATCTTTCAGAAGCTCTACGTTTTCAGAACAGAGTCTTGGAGTCATCCTATCAATCATACTGAAGTGCACAAGGGATCGTTGGATTTCGAGTAAAAATCAAACTACCAGGTTAATAAGTTCACTTTAATTTAACCGCAAAACTTTATTTAATTATCTTTCCACTTTTCACTTCAGACTTCTTCGCTCAAAGTTGATCGTTTGCCAAGCCTTCTAAACATCGACTAACTCGTCAACAACTCCAAACCAGACTGACGTGTTCGTGAAAACCGCCTTTTGTATTGCTCTTGTCGGTCGAATCATTCCCGTTATCGTACGACTTTTCCTTCTCGGCCGAGCGCTTCCATAAAGCATTATCTCGTCGGTCGAGTCTTTTCTCTGTCGCCCGTGTGGTTATTGTTGCTGAATATCCTGATTGAGTCGCATTTATTGACAGATTTTCTTCATAGTGTTTTTGTCATCGCTCTTCTCGGCCTAGCGCTGTTAATTCCTTTTATAAAGCATTGCCTCGTCGGTCGTGTTTTTTCCTATTGCCCGTGTGATTGTTGTTGCTTTCTTGGTCAAGTTTGCTGATTGGTTGAATGCTCAAGGTCCACGGACTGCGAACACTCGACGATCGTGCGTTCTATTATGCAGGTCCTCATTATTGAGCTCGTACGCGCGCATTTATTTGATTCAGTATTATGTGGTAGATATAAGCGAGTAGAGCTGACATATAAAAATACTTTACAAAAATTATTTAATTAATTCGTACGACTCTGAGATTACGCACCAAATGTATATTCTTAAATATCAAATTTTTGCTGGTCTTTTCACCAACTCGCAATGTTTTTTCGATACTCGTTTGACAAGCTACTTCTATGAAAAACACAGGATATGCGGCATATAGAAAAGTGTATACCATCGTATACAGCCTTTTTACCAGAGGGTATAAGCTTTTTCTAGGAAATGAGCAGAGGGTATATGGCGTATACCCTAGGACGACAGTCCTGCTTAGATCCAAGTTATCGTATTTAATAAGCATGATGCGGGTGTCTCATCTCATCTCTCTTTGCCATTATTTATATAAGATAATGAGCGTTTTGTGCGACCGGCAAACACTTATTCACAGAAAATTTTGTCAGGCGGCTACGAACCGTTTTGTCTACAAACCCTCTTGAATGAAATCCCTCTAATGTCGGTGTCACTATATAAATAATAATATATTATTAGATACATTTCATACCATCCACTAGTGACCGCGATTGAAACAAAAAAAAGATGTTTCTCCCAAGTGCTATTAGCGAAATATAATTATTTGTCATTACACCTGTTCACCTAATATTTAACAACCAAACACAAAAGTAATCATACTATAAAAGGCTTAACTCAATTTCACACACCCACACATCATCTGGTTTTAAACAAAACTAAGCTAAATGTATTTATTTCTTAAATCCAATCATGAAAAAAAAAACCATATTACAGGACAAAAATATTAACTGACCCTCTATACCTGAGAACGAGAATTTTGCATATAAAACAAAAAGATTCAAGCATCTTCGTAGGTACGTGGGAATATGAATTGCCTCCGCAGGTAAAACATTATAACAATAAAAGAACGCTTTATCTATTGTGTATACACAGAAAAAAAAAAACAATTTAAAACTAACATACCAGGCTTACTTCCATCCAGCAGCAGCAGCACAAAAGCACATTCGTATACGCAATTTTCGTAATATATCTCGAGCGTACCGTAATTACAGACAATTACTAGGTGCATAGTCTCAATTGATGGAACAGAAAGTAAGTTAAGTATATTTGACAATGATACAATAGAAATATAGTCTGAATGTTGTATGATTTTGTTTTTTTTTTTCAATTTTAATTTTACAAAATACTCTTTCAAGTATGTGGACCATCATGACATATCAAATTAATGCCAAACTATTTCGAAAAACAAAATGAATTTCATGTAATTTAATTTGATGAAAAAAAAACCATTTGTTTAAACAATAATTTTTTGTATCTTCAGTTTTCCCATCGAAACTAATAATTATAATTGAGTGTATATTGTGACATTATTTTGAGTGCGCTCATTTAATAGAAAATTGGCAAGAAATAATATGGCGGTACGTTGAGTTATAAGATTAGTTATTTTTCTTTTTACTGAAAATTGAGTTTTTTTTTCCTGTGAGATTTTGAATTAGTGTGTTTATACTCTAGATAAAATCTGAGAGTATTATAAATTTACTTTAAAGTTTATAACGCAAAGACATAAGGCTCCGACAAAGAAACTAAATGATACAGAAGTTAATATTATCACACAAAAGTCTCAAAACCGGATATTCGTCCGTCCGCTCGTTCTCTAGCTGGAGAACCCGTCGAGCTAGAAAGTTCACATTTTGTACACGTCATTGCTGAAAAAAAAGTAAGGCTAAGTTCGTTAACAGGCCAAATCGCTGAACCCCTTCTACCCCTCCTAATCAAAATGACTTATTTTCAAAAATTTACAATAATCATATTTTTTGGAAACTATTAGAGATAATAATTTGAAATTTAGAATATTTTATAGTTGTCATAAATGTGATCTATGGTTAAAAAAATGAACCGAATCTCTCATCCCTTCCAGCACCTCCCATACAAACTGCACTTTTTTATGAAATACCATAAGCAAATTTACTCAGTACGTATAAAATTGATCGAGCTGCAATTGTGCACTAAACATTTATTTATTAGATTATTAGTAAGACCAAAAAAATTAGACTATTAGTTTCACTACTTCTACACAATTGTGTCACTCTGACACAATTTTACAACTTTTCAAAAAGTCGATGTTCCTGAAAAGTTTGAATACTACTGATCTGCAATTTGATGTGAAAAAATTAGCTCAATTTCGTTATCCCTTCCTCCATTACCCCTACAAAATTTCATAAAATCAAATAATTTCTCTTTCATCTAGAGTATCACACAAATGGGCTTTACGCCCAATTGTATTCCTGTTATGTTTTTTTTTTGTATTCCTGCTATGTTTTTCTTTTCATATTGAAGTAAACTCTTTTCAAACAAAAATTCACCTTTTCCAATTTACAATAATAATAAAAACCTTTTCAAACATCATGTAACAATTTCTAATCGTTCTAAGCCTCTTCCAAATTAATGAAAACTTTTTCAAATCATTGTAATCATCTTGCAGTTTGCAAATGAATTTAAACCGTTTACAGTTTAAGAACAAATGTTAACCATATCCACTGTTGCGCTACAGCGGCTGAGCCCTACTGATCATCAAAAATCTATAACAACATTATTGGCGTATAAGATATGTTTGTTTCAATATTATCTAAAGCTTAGAAGGATTTGCAAATTGTTATTTTTGTATGGATAAATTTGAGTTTCATACACAAATGAGCTTATCTTATTTCAAATAAACTGCCAACAAGTCGGGCGAAACTTTATTATTCTTGGGACAAGTTGCGTATGTGTGGAAAGTCAATATGCAGGTTAGAGTGGTTAGGGAATACTAAGTGAAAGGGGTTCTTGGGCAGGGCAATTGTCAATTTAACTTTGCGGAAACGTTCAAAAGCTCCAGTACATATAATCAATATTTCGTTCGTTTATTTATGAAAGTTTGAGTTTTTATGAGTGGGTGGATGTTAATAGTTTTTTAATTGATTACTTGAATTACGTCCAATATTCTCTGTATAGAATGTCAGTTTCATAGACGAAGTTGCATAGAATTTTCATTGGATTCGATGTATTTTATATTCACGAAACCTAACATTTGTATGGGAAGGAGTAGAGGAGGTAGGGGAATCATAAAAATTGTGACGCAATTTTATTTCCTTTCTCTTGTAGTGTGCTCGTACAAAATTTCAAGTTCGTAGCTTTTAATTTGTTGGTTATTAGTTGATTCAATGAAATAGGTCGAAATGATACTTTTGTATGGGAGGGGGTAGAAGGGTAAGCGGGATTGCAAAACTTTTAAAGTAATATCATTTCAATTATTTTTATAATTTTTTGTGCAAAATTTGAAATTGGTAGCTTTTAAGAATTCGCTGATAACTGATTTCCTAAAAATGGTCGAAAATTTTCTTTTCTATCTCTTTTAAGGTGCTCGTACAAAATTTCAAGTTCGTAGCTTTTAATTTGTTGGTTAGCAGTTGTTTTATTGAAATTGGTCGAAATCATACTTTTGTATGGGAGGGGGTAGAACAGCAAGTGTGATCTCAAAAATTTTGACGCAGTTCTATTTCAACTATTTTTATATGATTTTGTGCAAAATTTCAAATTGATAGCTAATTAGGTGGTAATTCATTTCTTAAAAATGGTCGAAAAAATCATTTTGTATGGGAGGGAGTAGAAGCTTTCAAGGTATTCGACCAGTTAATATTTCATTCTCTTAAAGATTTTTTTTAAATGCATTTCGCAAGTTTTAAGTTTCTACCTTCAAATTTCATTCAAAAATTTTCAGTTTATGTGGTTTTTTCATTGCACATGAAACACCTTGTGCACGGTAGACCAAGGGGGTCGGTGCATAACAATTGTGGAATTGTTATTATTTTTTCAACAAACAGATGTATCCACATGGAAAATTTAAATTTTGTATCTTTCACCAGAGCCGTTAAAAAATCACTCAAAATTTTCGACATTTTTGGTTACCACCTCCCTCCCCTTACACCTCTCGACGTAAAATTTTTACCAAATTTAAACACTACTCAGTTCTACAATTTGACAAAATTTTAATTTGATATCTGTACTCAATTTTGAATTATAACGGTTTGAAATTTTGAAAAGTGTGTCATTTTTGAAATGCTCCCCATTTCCCCCCACTACTATTTTGTCCAAATAGTATATTTTTCTCGTATTTCTTTAGTATAGCTTAATATAGGTTCTAAGATTCAATTACATAGCTTAATAAATAGCTGAGATATTGATTTTTATGTGTTTTTCTTTGCACCCCCCTGACCCTCCCCCTTACAATAATTGGCTTTTACCTAAACTGATTCTAGTGAACCTATATGCCACCTTAATGATCTCAAAATATCAATTTTTTATGGTAAGTAATTTCGAAGATATAATCATTTGAAAAAAAAATTCCGCCGAGAATTGGTTCTTAGCCCCCCCTTTTCGCACCCCAATGGATAAAAAAATTTAATTATTTTTAAAAGTTGTCTCACAAACCCCTCTATATGAAGGTTGAGTTTTAGCTTCCTAGCTATAACCATGGTTGAGATATTTGAATTCGTATTTTTCGGTGTAAGCGCTTCCCCTGCCTCCCCCTGAACTCGTACACCCCCCAAAATGGGTATCCGCCTGAGATCCACAACTACCTATAATCCTTCCAAAAATAAACTTTCTATCTTGAAGGATTTTAATGTGCGCTGAGCGTACACGTCGGCGTACGGCGGACGGCGTACAGACAGACGGATTTTTTTTTGCATTTTTAGGCTAATTTAGTCATGAAACGCGAAAAAACTAAATTTCAGGGCAGCAAATTTTTTTTCCCAAGTCGATCACAATACTTTATTATTAAAATAATAAAGTAAAATCACTTTATTGTTCTAGAAAAAGATTACATGAACTTAGAGATGGTGTAAAATGATGGAAAACAGGAACATGATATGGAATACATTTTTTTTTTGTTAGTTGGCATAAATAGTTTGCTGAATATTTTCACAGTGCATTTCGAATTGAAAGAAAAGATTTCCAGATTCTACACTGTTACGCTTTATTATTCGTGACGTTTCGGTCTCTGCTGAGACCTTTATCAAACTGTTTTTTTCAATTGGCACAAAGATTTATTTAATTTTTATAAAAATTTAGTTTTCATTTCATTGGGAAACGGTTTTTTGAATCTATACTAATATATTTTTTTTTTGCTAGCGATAGGTACGGTTTAGAAAAATTGACTGCCAAAAAGTACTTAAGTCAAAAAAAACTATTCCGATTAAACTAAATAGAAACGGGAAAAATTTCTTGCATCTGGGGTCGGCATTAGATCCATGTCAGAATTGTTTCGAACAGAGTATTGTTACTGTCATTTAATTGGAATTTTTTGCATAAAAATACTTAATCCGAGTTTGCAAAAAGAAAAATTTTGCTTGCGAAAAATTTCCCACGTCTGGACTCATTGGAGCAAAAATAATAAGAAATCAATTTCGGAAGAGTTATTCTGTAAAGAAGAATATAGTCCGCCTTTATATTGTATTCCTATATAGTTCGGCGCTGATACTTCGTTAAGTTTGATAAATTTACAATTTTTCTTAAGGACCTCAATATTCAAGAAGGTTTTAGTCACAAATGGCGATTTTCAAAAATATTTGCTTTAACAGATAAAACTTAACTAGCGCTAGATAATGATTTTTTTTTTTTTTTCATTTTATTCTTCATTAAGTTATCATTTTTTAATTTAGAAAAAGTCTTTTTAAACGAACATATTGTTGAATTCGAAGAGCGTCCTAACCCCTATTATCGAACCCAAAAATGTGGAATAACTCAGTTTTACATATTTTTGTTTGGTATTTTTCTATGGAATTTAATTTTTGTATTTTTTTTTCTCTAATGCATAGTATAGTTCAGTTTGATGTGTCTTTATCTTAAGAAAAAAGTTAGAAAATAATGAAATATTCAATTTTTTTAGATTTTATTACCATTTGGACACATTGGATTTTAGCAGTAAATGTTACTTCCAGTCATCTCAGGGTGATTCAGCTAGTCGGATAATTCTTGTTAAGCCATTTCATCCCCATTTGAACTGTTTCGAGCTGAACGCAGCCCAATAGTTAGTAAGTTGGTCTACCTTGCAAAAAATGTGAGTTCAAAACCCGACCGATAAGGGTGTATGGCAGGATCTACTAAAATAATAAAATACGAAGATATAGGTTTGTGTGAAGGGTTGATAAACCTTCTAAAAATAGCGATGTCATGAAACCTAGGACTCAGTAGGCAAAGGCCTTAGTTGAGCTTTAGTGCCATTCACCATATTCACCGAAACTCCTTTTTCGAGGCACACACCACAATTTAAGTAAGATTCATCGAATCCCTTTATATTGCTAGGGTAGTCAAGATAACCGGATAGCAAACTTCAAATTACCTTCTTCATAGATCTTTCGCAATACCAGTATTTAGCTGAGCGCAACACGATAAAACCTTAATTAATATACATTTCCTATCACCTGGCAGGCAGATTTTGCACTTCTCATACGAAATAAGCAACCCATCTTGAACGTCATGACTGTAGGGAGCACTAAATCATTGAAATAAAATGCATCCCATTATCTCGCTGAAGATCAGTTGAACTTCGCATTATGCACATCGAAGATGAGAATTGTTCATCTTCTCAGTTAGTTTTCGATGCCTCTCTACTAAACATGAATTTTCGCATGCGTTTTCTTCTTCTTACAGCAAATACCATCTCTCCCAATCGACTGTCCAACATCAAGATCCGTTTCATACTTCCAAAACTCAAAAAAGAAGAAGTTACTTTACAGCACATCTCTATATCTCGCCATACTCCAAGTGAACAGCTAACAAGTTGTTTTAGCATTGCTCGAGATCTTAATCTTATTAGTGTACTAAAGCCATTGTTGGTGGAAAGTCTTCATAATAAAAACCACTCTTCCTACAGCGGCTGCTGCCGAAGCTGCGCACCTTCTCTCGGTCTTGGGATGTCGGGGTGATAAAAACCTTTTCAAGTTCATAAGATTTGCATAAAAACTCTTTATGGAAAAATCATATGAAAAAAAAGAACAAGAAATATGCTAGCAAAATATTATTTCGTTGATATATCATTTAAGATTACGTGTATTTACCTGGACGGTAAAACTGTAGAGGAAGTTATTTTGTGCAGATGTGCCGCACTGTTCGGGATAGAAAAGCTAAATATACCGACCATAAGTTTGTTGCGAAGATATTTGCCCTTAAGTTGCTTTTCTAGAGTACAGGAACTCACGACAAAACGACATTATTTATGATTTTTTAAACGCAACCTTTTATAATCTGTTATCGCGCAATTTGTCTTAACGATACCAATTTACGGCTATTTAGAATCTCCTATTAGTTCATGTTGTCTTTTGGAAGCGTGCACGAACTTTATACGTATGCCGGTTCGAAATGCAACGCGACAAACTAGAGCTACTTTTATCCATGCGATTCATCTTAAAGATTAGACAATTTATTTAGCACTGTTGCTTCTGATAAGTTTTTACCTAATATGTAAAAGGAGGAACTGAAGATTTTATTATCTTTGATATAAGTGAGGAGAACATATGGTACGAGTACCTACTTGGGTGTACCTCTTAAGATGTTAAAGAACTACTGGAAGTTTAAATATCATTTTGAATAGGGATGGTGAAGAGCATCTACATAATATGGTTATTCTTACCTATAGAATAAATAACAGATCCATTAAAATATCATTAATTTTTTATTGAAATTTAAGAAAGAGCTGCAGAATGCGAATTAACGAATGCTCGTGAAAATTTTCCCGGAAAATTGGACTTGTTTGCACATTTTGGGATTAGAATTTTTATCAATCAATCAATCAAATTCCTGTTAAGACTCCCTATAGGAGCATAGGACAGAAACGACTCTCTTTCACAAGGCGCGATCCTTAGCATCAGCCTTTAGCTGTTGCTTGATCTTGTTTATTACTCTGGTCTCCTGCTCAACTGCTCGCTTTCAGCATTATTATATTTTACAGAAATATCTTTCTTTTCTTTTTTTAAATTTCGTTGTATGGAAATGGTGAAGAAGTGGGGAGATGTGGCAGGCTCATGAACTTAAAGTTTCGATTTTGCTAAAAATGATTTTTAAAAAATTTAGCTCGATAGTTTAAAGCGTCCGAGACTTATGTTTTAAACAGATAAACAAACGTAGGTCACTCGGAATCGAGATTTTTGAGCGTCAAAAAATATTTCTGTTCATTTAAAGACTCTATGCGAGCACTATTTCTTAGTGTTTAAAATTATTAGAACAAAAACAATGTACTCTCAGATTTTATCCAGAAACTAATTATTTGATGGGGGGTTGTCCGAATATATTCTTCAATATTTAATTCAATCAAGTATTTCATTGTAAAATCACAAACTTTTTAAATCAGGTTTTAAATTACATCATATATTCTCAATTCTTCTTTCACGCAAGTAGTATGATATAATTATGCGTTGACCGACCGGGATTTGAACTCCTGACCTTTGCATTATAGAGCAACACGCTACTCACTAGGCTACATCCTAGATTTCAATTGTTGGTATTCTTTTCAATAGTTTGCCTCCAATAGAACTATCCTCCTCTCTAGCTTAACCTCTACGTAATTTCTATCATCTTTCATTCTCTTCATGGTGCTTTCCTCAGATCTGGAAGGTCGCGAATGTTCAGCTAATTCCTGAGAAAAAAGGCAAAGTGAACCCCGCTAATTACTGCCCAATAGCCATTACCTCAGTGCTTTAAAAAATAATACAAACTGCTGTCAATCGCAGACTAGTCAACTTTCTAGTGAACAAAAATTTCAGACAAGATCGCATGGGATCTTCTACAGGCCATCTCCATGTCTATCTTACCGAGCGTTAGGAGTTCTGTATCCACTGCTCTTGACATTGCTAAAGCAATCGACAGAGTTTCGCACAAATTTCTCTTAGTCAAGCTGAAGGTCTATGGTTTTAACACTGCTTTTCTTAAATGGATTAAAAGTTTTATCTCCGAGCACTCTATTAGAGTTGTGCTAGACAGAATAACTTCAGCAACATTTTCCTTTGATTCCGGCGTCCCTCAGGGCTCAGTTTTATCTCCTACCCTCGTTTTAGTCTTCATAAACGACCTTTTGTTGACTATTCTTAGTCTCATTCATTGTTTCGCAGATGATAACATCTACCAATTTGACTCCCCAGCGGAGGTACGTACAACATCGTTGGCCACATGCCGTAATGTTAGTCATTGAATTCTAACCTCAGTTTAATCCTGGAATTATGTAGGAAAAACAGAGAGCTTAATGCCTTCAATGCAGTCCTATCATCTTTCTCTTAAAGATGACGTTCCGACGTTGGCCACTAATACGTCCTTAAATGGCGTACAGTTTTCAGGTGTAAAATTTATTAATCACATTGATTTGAGCCAACACTTCTACGAAGTAGCTCGAAACGTGTAAGAAATACTTTTCTGCCTTTGGACTAGCTAGCATATATGCGACCACGTCTTAAGAATAAATCACATGTTTGGGCTGAGACCCCAAAATCATATCTGGTTTTACTTCACCCTATCCAGAAACATGCATTCCGATTAATTGGAGATGACTATATCGGCCTCAATTGACTCCCTCGATACACTGTGAAGCCCTTCCCGTGGATGACAGTGAAGTTTAGGCAGTCCTTCATCCCTCAGACGGCTGCGCTGTAGAATTTATTACCAGGCAATTTCTTTCCAGCAGTTTAATACCAACGTTCACCGCCACTTCAAATCCCCTGTTTGCCTGTTAATTTTCCTATATCCACTTGTTTCCCTTATCCATGTCGACTTGACTGTGCAACGTACATTAAAGGTCGACCCTCAAAGTTTCAAAAACCGTAAACGAAAACTACTGTTTGCCTTAAGTATTCAAGTTCAGTTTTTCTTGTCTGCTTAAAGTATGACCGACCCACTGCCTCTTTTGTCTTTCGATATCAATGCCTAACCTGACCAATTATAATTCTCCAAAGTATTTCGCAGAAGATAAAATGTGGCTTACCAAACTTTTGGGAACCCATCCACTACTCATCTTGGGAGTGTTTCAATCAAATTCCTGTTAAGAACTCCTATAGGGGCATAGGACAGAAAAAACTCTCTTCCACAAGGTGCGGTCCTAAGCATCGGCCTTAAGCTGTTGCCAGGACTTGTTTATTCCTCTGGCCTTCTGCTCAACTGCTCACTTCCATGTGTTACATGGTCGATCAACCCGACGTCTTCCTTGAGCATTATAATCCAGAGCCTGTTTTGCGATGTTTCGCTCTGGTTTCCTCAAAGTATGACCGATCCACTGCCACTTCCGTCTTTGAATCTCAATACCTATTTTAGTCTGGCCAGTTGTACTCCAAAGTTCGTTGTTGGAGATCACTTCTGGCCAGAATATTCATAAAATGTGTCGGAGGCATTCGTTCACGAAAATCTGTAGTTTCTTGGTAAGTCGAACGGTCACTTTCCACGAAGAACAACCATATAACAATACGGATTTGACGCATGCATCAAAAATTCGCAGTACCAACATACACCTCCAAAAATATAAAGAAAAAATGCAAGAATGGCAAAAGTAGATTCGAAAAAAAGTTTTATTTTTGGAAGCCTTAAAACTTTTATCCAGAATATTTTTTGGACTGATGAAAATTACAACGAGAGTTCAAAATGTAAAATGAAACACATCAAGAAAAAAAATCGTTTTAAATTATTCTACAAATTAATCATGCAAAACTTCTTGGATAAGGTAATAGATAAATTAAATTTTTTTCTTTTTCATTAAATACTTTTAGCGTTTGCTTCCGGTTGCAGATCATCACTACACGCCTGTCGGGCAATGTGGTCGATTTTCTACAACCACTGCAGTCTTCCTCCATTAAGGTATACTCTAATTGTCATCACGAAATACAGAAACCCACATTTTTGGATTCTTATGAAAACCTGCCAAAAACTCCAGGTCGAAATTTTTGCGATCACAAATGTTCCCCTTTATTTCTTAATATGGAGAGCTAAAATATACAAACATTGCAAATGTATACTAAAGTCAGAGGATAATCACATTGAATTTTTCAATTTGCCTGAAAACACGTCAGAATTTTAGCCAAGTATAATTATCTTTTAATCTCAAAACTTGATATTTTTTTAAATCTCAGTACCTTTCTCAATCCCTGAAATTCGCAGCAGGATTCCCATCTAAATTCAACTTACGAAATATCTCTAAAGACTCATACTGTGCATAATTGGTTCGTTTAAAAAAAAATCACATTCCCTGAATAAATTCATAGAAACGAAAAAAAAATCAGGTCAAGGTATTAACTTAGTGCAAACTGCAATAATTCTAATCAAACGCAGTATGTAACATATTCTCACGATATTTAAAATTGGAAATTATTGTCTAGCTGACTCGTCGTCAACAAGACACCATCAAAACTCATCAATCTCAGTTTGTTGGTAATGAAATGTTGCATAACTAAGAGGCATTTTTCAAGTGTGTCTACCGCAATTGTTATAATTTTTCAATAGGTGAGAAATAGAGCAGACCCCTAGTGTAGCCGTTGATGGTAGCAAAATGCAAATGACTTAATTTCAAGATGAAGCCGGTACTTAGCAAATCTCTCACTTCATTTAATATCGCATCTTACCTTAACATCAATAACGAGTCCGTACGTAAACGTACGAAGGTAGCAAACACTATGCGTTATGTTAAGGCCTCCATAAATGTTGTTTTTTTTTACTCAACTTTAGTGTTTTGGCATCTATCGTCAAGTAGTGTGTACTTATACGATGATATATTTTTTATTTTTCACCTACCACGATCAAATTCGCGTATTGTACCTTCAAGCCTATACTATTTTTCTTTCATGTTTCATAATAAGTGAATTAAGCGATTTTACCATAGGATCTGAAGTTGAAGAGTAATAAAATGTAAAGAAAAAAAAATGAATTTCATGAGAAAGATAATCAGTCTGGGAAAATTGGCAAACTTGCCGACAGTCATGATTGCATATACTTTACTTATTCTGATGTACTGAGTTCGGGAACGTACAAGCCTATTGTTTTATCACATCGTCCTCTAGTTACCACTAAGATTATTATTATTGTTATAGGCCGAGATTTTCGTAATTGTGTCTTCTAGGCCTTCTGATTTTCAAAAGAGAATCGAATGTTGCCACTTATTAACTTCTACGCAGGAAATTTCAACTAAACGAAATTACAACAATTACTTAGTTTTTTGTTAGGTAATGCAACAACTATCAAAGTAGTTTCGGAAAAAAAATTGGAATTTAGGCACTAATATATCGCTCTATTAAGTTCGCTACCGTTCACTTTATGTGCGTTAACCAAAATATTATCATGTTTGAATTGGAAACCAACAAAAGCACAGACCCATGACCTTGCTGCAACTCTTCTTGGCAGTGAACTATCAATTTTTTTAACATTATTGTACTTAGTTTAATAACTTCAATGAAAAATAAAAAAAAATGTATATTAGTGTTCATTAATACCATGCCTATTCAGTTAAATATACTTTGCGATTACGGAGAGCACTTTTTATAGTGATTAAGATGAATGATGATCTTTTTTTTTGCAGTCTATCTATAAATGGTAATGTAAGATACAGAGGTAAGGAAAAAACGCATCATATTTGAAGTAATTGCTGCGAATTGAGCGAGCAATTGGTTTAATAAACTACCATATTTCAGATTAATTAACTTACAACTTCCGACCTTGTTTACATTTGAATGGCAGTTACTATAATTTCATTTTCAAGTGCTATAAATTGATAATCATTATCATCATTTAAAATTATAGATCCAAAATAAAATTCTGGTATTCGGATAATAGATATGATAGATATCTTAAAAAAAATTTAGTATCTATCTCGAAACGGACCCAATTTCAAACTGATTACTCGAAGATACGTGCAGATGAACTGAAAACTGAACGAAGTCTAGGGTTGTGGTTCAAACAATCAATTTCCTGTTAAGACCCCTCATAAGGGCATTGGACAGAAACAGTTGTCTTCCACAATGCACGATCCAGAGCATCGGCATTTAGTTGTCGCCAGGAGATGTTTATTTCTCTTGCCTCCTGCTCGCTTTTATGAGCCACATGGTCGACCAACTCGACGTCCTTCCATAAGGATTATAATCCAGAGCTTATTTGGTAATTTTTCGCTCTGATTTTCTCAATGTGTGATCGATCTGCGATTTTCGTCTTTGAATCTCAATGCCTATTTTAGTCGGTCCAGTAAGTCCAAAGTTCGTCATTGATTAACGACGGTTGTGGATAAATTAGTATAATTCTTGAATTTTAACCTCGTCGAATATTATTGTTTTGAAGCAAGCTAGCTCCTAATTATACTCTAGATGAAATCTGAGAGTATTATAAGTTTGCTCTAAAGTTTGTAACGCCAAGAAATAAGGCTCGGAGAAAAAAATGATGAATACAGAAATTAATATTATCACTCAAAAATCTCAAAACCGGATGTCCGTCCGTCTGTCCGTCCGTCCGTCCGTCCGTCCGTCCGTCCGTCCGTCCGTCCGTCCGTCCGTCCGTTCGTCCGTCTGTGCGCGCTCTAGCTTGAGAACGCGTTGAGCTAGATAGTTCAAATTTTGTACACGTCGTTTTTGACAAAAAAGTAAGGTCAAGTTCGTGAACGGGCCAAATCGCTCCACCCCTTCTACCCCCTCCCATACAAAATGACACAATTGCGCAATTTGACAATAAACGGATTTGCACGAAAAGTATAAAAGCTATTGGCCTGAAATTTGGAATATGTTACTTTTATGATAATATCAATCTACCGTACGAAAATTATGCGTATCCTCCCCCTCCTTCTACCACCTCCCATACAAACTGTACTTGTCATGAATTACTCTAAGCCAATTTACTCATTGCGTATACAATTTAGAGAGCTGAAATTGTGCACCAAATATTTATTTGAAATTGTTAGTAAGCCCAAAAAAATTTAGACTATTAGCTTCACCCCTTCTACCCCCTCCCATACAAAATGACACAATTTCGTAATTTGACAATAAACGGATTTACTCGAAAAGTATAAAAGCTATTAGTCTGAATTTTCGGATATGTTATTTTCATAGCAATTTTAATCTACATTAGAAAAATTATTTGCTTCCTCCCTCTTCTTCCACCCCCTCCCATACAAACTACACTTTTTCATGAAATGCTCTAAGACGATTTTCTCAGAACATATAACATTTATTGAGCTCATATTTTGTAATAAATACTTAATTAATATTAGCACTAAGATCAGAAAAAAATATTTGATTAGCTTCACTGCTTCTACCCCCTCCCATACAATATGACACAGTTTCACAACTTCACAAAAAATCGATTTTCTTGAAAAGTATAAATGGCACTAGTCTGAAATTTCAGGGATGTCAATTTTACAATATTCCTAGTTATTTCTGAAAAAAATCTCTCTAATCGCCCCACTCTTTCTACCACCTCCCATACAAACTGCACATTTTCACTAAATCTAACTCACTAATTTTTTCAGTTCCCATTCAATTTTTGGAGTAAGCATTTTGTACAAAACATTTTTATAGCTACTTTAGCATGATGGGGAAAAATTAGTTCAATGCTGTCATCCCTTCTAATACTTCCCATGCGAAATTTCTTGGGATCACAAAAAATTCTATTTCATCTAGAGTATCGTAAGATTGCGCTTTACGCGCAATCGTAGCCCTGTTATGTTTTTTTTATAATTTGCAATCCAGCTGGGTTAGTTAGTCCAAAGGCAATAACTTCTTTGTGAGCTTCTGACCCTTCTAATAGCGCTATAAAATTATTTATAAAATCTAAACTTATGATTCTCTCGTATGATTTTTTTTTTTTTTTTTGATAAAAACATTCAAAAAAGAGAGCTGATGATAACTCTTTCTAGCCGGCAGAAAGAAAATGATAACATAAAACACTGCCGATGAAACGAGTCCTTTGGCGCTACAGTAAGCCACCATAAATTATTTGACTGATCGGAGATGCATTGTGAGTACCTTTTCAGCATTTTCTTTTAATTATTTAATAATTACAAATTACACAATTTCACACAATACAATACAGCATTTTTTTTTCTCAAATATTATGGAGATATGATAACCTTTCCTTTACACTTTTCACTTCAAACTTTCTTGCTAACAACTTATCGCAGCCAATATTTACTCTTTCGCTTTCTAAATATCGACTGATCCATTGGCCACTCAAACCGGACTGACTGTTCATCAAAAACCCTCTTGTCGGCCGAACCATTTTTTTGTCGTACGAATATTTTCCTTCTCGGCTAAGCGCTGTTCCTTCTCACCCTAGCTCTGTTAGTTGCTTTGTTTAAAACAAAGTTGCATCAAAAGTTTTGGAATCTCCCTTGCTCCCTCTCCCACACAAAATTATGATTTCGAAAAATTTCAAAAAATGAATTAATAACCAATAAATTTAAAGCTACGACCTTGAAAATTTGGATGAACATCTTCCAAGAGAACGAGACAAACTTCCCACTCAAATATACGGTTTCTTGAATGTGAACGTGAACCCCCTCCCCCCAAATTTGTGTAATTGCTCATATCTCCAAGGACCCTATTTTCAGAATAAACAGTAAGTGCAATGCTTACTCTCTCTCACATAGGGACTTATAGCCCGTCCTACAAGATAGAACATGTGTAAACGCTTCAAAATGAGTGAAAGTTTGAAAACTACTAAAAGCAGAAACAAGCACTCAGTCAAGGAACAATCATTTCTACGTCCAGATTTATTCAACTTTTATTCGACAAAAATAAAATATCTTTGATTTCCTTATATTTTCACTCTGAGTATTTTAGAATATCCAAGTGCATATAATCTTGTTTCTCATCCCTCCGCACTAACCACATTTCTTCCCTTCAAAAAAGTAAACAACAAACAGTACAAAACTCGGGGAAATAAACTCTTGATCTGGCGACTCTGAGCAATATTTAGACTTGGTTCAGATATCGGTTCCGGCACCAAAATACCAGTGTCTTGCTCTCCCTTATACATACAATCAAAATAAAATTTGAGATTTCCATTTCATTTTCGCAGGAAGTTGAAACATTTTCTAGCTCTATTGTTAGTGCGCCCTCGACTAATAAGAGAGCGTACGCACAATATGGCCAAACGGAAAATGTGAAAATGTGCCGACTACCCTCCGATCATGTTGAATACCCGAGCCAAAGCTCCAAGAAGCTAGAGTAGCGTCTTCAATGCGAAGGTCGTGAGTTCAAATCACGGTCGGCGCATAATTCCAGAACACTGCCTGCTTGGGTATACCTTTCCTTCTACAATGGCACTACAGCCCAAATCAGACCTTGGCCTCCAAACATTTTTTTATTACTTATAGTGAAAGGGTTATTAGCCCTTCGCACAACCCTCCATCTACAAATTTTTCATTTTCGTAGATTAAGGTGACTAAGGTATATTCAAGCAGGCAATGCGCTAAAATTATATATTACGCCGACCGGGACTTGACCTCACGACCTTCGCATTACAAGACCAACACGCTACCTACTAGGCTGCACCCTAGCTTTGGGTATACCTTGGTCACCTCAATCTACGAAAGTGGTAAATTTGAAGATAGTGTTTTGTGCCAAGGTCTAACAACCCTTCCACAATAAATAATGAAAAATGGATTTAGGCCGTAGTGCCATTGTAGAATTGCTCCAAGAACACCACGTACTAGAATTAGAGATGATCGGTCTCGCTATCGTATTGATCAGTTGTCTCCCTTTTGCTTCAAGTAGTTTTCTAAAAATTTCGAAGGTAATGGAGTCAAAATTCGGAGATATCACACGAAAACATATTTACACGTTCAATGCGGAGTCGACATATGTAACCCTTTCATCCGTCTTCTTCTTGTATACGACAATGTTTGACACATTTAAAGAAAAACTACTTTAGATACATTTAGTAAATTCTGTTTGCTAACATGGATTTAGCGATTCATCGAACTACGGAACAAGTCTTTCAATATATGATCTGCACTCTTTTGTAAACAACGTCATTTTGGTTCACTCGACAACATAACCGAATATATTTAACATCAACAAATGAATCCTTAAGTTATGATCGAGGCCGTAAAATAGCTCTAGTACTAAATTGACATCGAAAAATATAATTAAAACCTAATAGAGCAGGAACCATGGAACAAAAATAACAACGGGATGCGAATAGATATGGAGTGCATACAATAAAAGAACGCAATGTAACTAAGACGAATATTGCGTAAAATATTTTCAGAACAGTTTGTAACTTCAAGAAAAAATCAAATATTCCTGAACAGCTCCTCAAAGGCTCTGCAATGACATCAAGTTTCTGCCGATATCCCATATTTTTTCGTTCCACTACATAGGACCCGTTTGGCACCGGATTTTGAAATTTATATTTCGTCCTTCGTATTAGTTACACTGCGTTCTATCTATGTTATTTTTTGTTCCTGGGCTTTTGGACTAATTTTTGTATATTCAAACAAAAAGACGGAAGTGGCAGTGAATTGGTCACACTTTGAGAAAACCAGAGCAAAATATCGCAAGACAATCCAAAGAAAACGTCGGGCTGATCGACCATGTAGCACGCAGAAGCGAGCAGTTGAGCAGTAGGCGAGAGGAAGTGCTGGCGACAAATAAAGGTCGATCGCGCCTTGTGGAAGAGAACTGTTTCTGTCATATACTCAAATAAAACATCTTAAATGGAAATTAATTGATAGATTGAAAAATATGGGTAAAATATGGTATCACTATAATTTTCGCAATGATTGAGTGATACAACTTTGTTTAATGAATCATTTTCTTGAATTTACATTTGTTATATTAAAAAAAAAATCAAAATATAATTCAGATTAAAATTACAAAAAACTTCCAAGCTATTCACCTTTAATTTTTTTTATCAATTGCGCAATATATTTGGAGATGTAATCATTCCCGACAACCGAAATCGGATATGAATAGAAAAGTGAAAATCATCGAACATTAAAATACAAAAGTTTGGCATTCGATAACAGTTGATCAGGTGCATAAACTTAATTCAACGACAAAAATATATGTATCGATACTTTCATGCTAAGAATTCTTTTCTTCTTTTGAATTGTTGTGAATTATAAACATGTTGGCGAAAAATTTATTTCATTATTGGCATATAGTATGGTATTACAATGACACATTTTTTTTCTTTGCTTAGCTTAGAAAGTTTATATTTTTATGCATAGAGAAAAGCTGAAGTTCGGTGGAAGAATATGTTAATGGAATTTTTTGTAGCAGAAGAAATATCTAGGTACCTCAAAAATATTTTTAATTAATTTTGGTAGATATCAAAAACATATTTTAATTTAATCAATCTATTATTCAGCAAAAAAAAAACTATTGTAATCGACGAAAAAAATGATTCAGCCGTGAAATTTGACTTTTGTTAATTTTAAAAATCGATTTTTTCGGTCGCATTAAAATAAATTTATGTGTGTAAAGAAGACGGAATTGAAAAATAAAAAACATAACGTTAAGAAAGCGAAAATGATACAAAATACTATATATGTCGTAGAAGATTCTATTATAGGAAAAAATACTTTTTTAAGTGAAAGCTGATAATAAAGCTTTAAAGATCGCACTGCAGACTAGTACTAACTACGACCGGGGTAACATTGAGCACTACTCAAATTAGATATAAAATTGTAAGGAAGGTTTACCGGATTTCACACTGTTATGCTATATTTTTCGTTACGTTTTGGTCTTTGATGAGACGTTTATCACGAAACTACACGAATAATAAAGCGTAACAGTGTAGAATCCGGAAACCTTTGCTGCAGAAACCTTTATCAAACAGATAGATTGATAAAGGTCTCAGCAGAGACCAAAACACCACGAATAATAAAGCGTAACAGTATGGAGTCTAGAAATCTTTCCTTTCAATTCAAAATGCATTATGAAACATTCACAAAACCATAAGATATAAATTTATTTACCGAATCGTCAATAATATAATATTAAATCAAAATTTCGCAATATTTCTATATAGCGAAACTTTTTCCGAAAAATAAAATAGCAGAAAAAGGGTTTTGGGATCCCGCATAATGATTGAGCATTTCGGACGAAATCTATAAATTCTTGGCGGATTATTCGAAAATTAATATCTACAGCAGGGCCGGAGTATTCCCTGTGACTTTCTGAAATACTTAACCTCCATATTCTTGAAAATATGATACTAAATACTAAAGAGCATAGGAAGAATTAAAGCTAACACGGTGTAACCTCTCCTCTAACGACTGCAATACTCAGGTATTAGAAGTCAATATATTCGGCCTCCAAGCCCGACATACCATCCTTTTCACGCAGTTTTTGGAATTAGGCATTCGAATTCTGACAACTTAAAATTGAGAGATTAAAAAACTCAGAATCGATTTTCTTGAAAAGTATGAATGTTAGTGGTCTGAAATGTAAAAGATGTATACCTGATGATTTGACCATCTGTTTTTGTATAAACGCAAACATGTCAAAAAAAAAATATACTACAAATATATTATAATAAAAAACAATCCTTGTAGCATAACGGCCGCAGATTATAGAGGTCACCACCCACTAGCACATAAGTTATATATTTTATCTACTCCCTGTTACGAGACCCATACCGTAAAAATGCCTTCCTGAATATTAAATCTTGGCTATGTTACATGAAGAAGACTCTCTAGCTACCGGAACAAAAATCCTTATTGGTGAGCCAAATGAGTCAAACTGATTATTCTGAGCAATCTATGCAAATAAAAATTCATTAACTTGCAAAAGGTCATCCAATAAGGGGAACTGTTTGGCTGGAAAAATGTTATGCTCAGTCAGGCCATGCGCCATCGATCGGAATAGGTGGTAGTCAGAAAAGGCGATGTCTAGTGAATACGTCTCTGATCTGCCATTGTTAATCAGAATTTACTGCTGATGCCATATATTAGGAAATGGCAGCTTTCAATTTTTACTCCCTATATGAATATCTCAAAAAATTAAAAATAGTAGCAATTGAAAATTTTTTGCAAAAACTACTCAAACTACAAAACTACTCAATTTGGAAATAAATGATTGACACTGTACGAGATAATGCATGTTTCACAATGTGCTTATGGGAATGGGGTCTGGCTAGTAAAGAGTTTATAGAACTCCTCACTGCATTGGGTTGATGAAATAACTCTCTTTCATCTAGTCTTCATGTATAGACTTAGCTATCAAAGCACTTTGGGTTTGGCCCTGGTATATATACCTCCTTGTAACGACAGAAATCCATGAAGGATGGACGTTAAATTTATTCACATTATTTAAAGTACAAATCTCTATAGTTTAAAATAATTTTCGAATCATCAAAGAAACTACACAGGTCAATAAGTCAAAATCATAATTATTATGTGTAATTTATTCAAAATATTAATGAAAATCTATTCGTACGTGTTCTCAAAAATCGAATAAAAACACAAAACAATTTTACATTATCACCTGAACTACTCGTAATAAGTCGCTATACAGTTAACTGTGTATCGTGTACAAAGCACCTATATCTTATTCAAACGCCTCCGTAGAATTTTCAGTCCTTGTTTTCTTCACTATTCAATCGGTTTGTAAAACGAGCCCTATTAATGCACAAACTGTTAGTTAACAACAATAAACGTAGGTAATTCGTTTTATATATTCTTCTACCAGGCCATGTATATTTTATTATGCATGCAAATTTTCTCAATACTGAACTATGAACTGATTTGCAAATTTATATACACACACCATTTACGAAAGTCCTACGTAAAATCTTGTTGGGATTTTTTTTTTGGTACTAGATAGTTTATTTTCGACTGAGGAGGAGACAAGATGACTTCCTAGCGCGCTATATTGAAAGCAAGGGACTAGGAGACAAAAATATAAAGAAAATTTTTGCGTACATATACGTTTTGAAATAAATCAACAAGTTGTTGAAGCTTGGGCTTTACGTATGGCCTTTCTGAATCGCAAATTTATTGGTAAATAGGTTAGACTATATTCAACGAATGTGTATCGGTATATCTATATTTAATACGTGAAATTCATGCATAACTTCATAAATCTTATTCCGTTTCATCCATTTGAATTTCTAATTGAATGCATTTGGTTTGGTGCGCGATGATCTCTCTGGGGTCTTAAAGAAAATTGAATTTTTCCCGAATGCACCGATTGTGCAAGCTGTAAGAGGTTTTATTTTCATATAAGCGCACGCAAAAACAACAGAAGTTAGTGATGGAAATAATAATAATGATATTAAAATTTTTGCGGAATTTCGCAATCGGAATTGTCGAGAGAGCGCGCAACGTATACGTTTGTATAAATGCGTATTCTGTACATTATGGATTATAATGGAGTTGTTTGAAAAACACATAACTTGATTTTAATGCAAATTATTTGCGGTATTTGTGATAAAGCGGGCAGATACACTTCCTGGCAATAATATGCCGACAAATATGTTGTCTTTTTTCAGGTAACCCAATTTGGTCTGAGTTTTTTTTTTTAATTTCAAATTTTTCTTTGAGATCCTTATACATAGACCAAGTCTCCTGGAACATAAATTAACAATGGAAAGTGACAGTGATACAAAGTGTAGATAATGTTAGAACGCTGTCTAGCTAAGTCGAAGGACGAAAAATAAATTTCCAAATCCGGTGTCAAACGGAAACTGTGTAGAGGACCGAAAGAATTATTCGAGGATATCGACACAGATTTGGTGTCATTGGAAAGCCCTTGAGCAGCTCTGCACGAATATGTAATTTTTTCTCGAAGTTACAAACTGATTTGTAAGAATTTTAGACAGTATTTTATTAAATTCAAAATACAAATTTACCGTTTTTGTGCCAAAGGCAACAAACAATTAGAAAACAAATTATATTTTTGTAAAGTGCTCACCGCAACCTTTCCATAGCACCGGTTTTGGCAATTCATTTTTCATTCTTCGTCTTAGTTACACTGCCTTCTATCATTACATATATCCACTACTTATCCTTGTCGCTTTCCGTTGATGTTTTTGTTCTAGGGCTCTTGCTCTATTAGGTTTTAACTATTTCGCTGTTCATTTTTTGAACAATTCAGAAAATTAAAGTCTACGAACAATTTTTAATCTTTCTTTCCTCTATGAAAGCACTGAGTCACCCCTTCTACTACTCCCCACTTCCTAAGATAATAAAAATTTCGTTTCCATGTAGTATCGTATGATTGAGCTTTACGCACAATCGTAGTTCTGTTATGTTTTTGAGCTTAATGTTTTACTTTAGCTTTGTTTTTTAATTAACACAAGCTACAACTATTCAAATGTCCTTAACGCTCACGGAATTGATTTGATCACGAGCCAATCCCATACAAATGCATGACTTCATTCTTAATAATTTATGGTTCTCTTTCCAACAAAATACAAAGCATCGTGTTCAGATAGCCATTAAAATAATCAGATTATGTGACCCACGTAATGTATTAGGAACCACATTCTCAAAAATTGCTCATTATTGCGATTCTTACACGGTTAAAGTCAACGGACAAAGTCAACGGACAAAGACCGGTCGGAAAACCACGAGGATTCGATTGACGCAGACAGCAGACATCACTGCTAAGATTTTCAAACTGGAGGACGCGGTCACTGAACCGAGATGGATGGATTTTGTACGATTTTGAGTCTGTTTAACAACATCCTAATCACATTGCTTTGTTACAATTTTAATGTTGATAGCTCTCATATGTTCGAAGGAGAAAAACTTTTCTTGAACTTCCAATACAAAAATTTGTATGGGAGGTGGTAGAAGGAGTGAGGTGAAGGCAATATTTTTTTAGCATTTTTTACAATTATTAAGGGACAAATTCAGGCAAAATTTCAAGTTTCTACTTCTTCTAGTTTCTATGAAAATCGGTTAAATGTATTTACTAAAATTCTGCATTTGTATGGGAGGGGGTAGAAGGAATATCCGAATCAAAACCAAATTTTTTGAATTCAATCATATTTAAAATAGTATACTTTTGTCAAATTTTACAGTTGATAGCTTTGACGGTTTTGAAGAAAACTAATTTAATTGAAATTCCGAAATTTCGTAAAATTTGTATGGGAGGGGGTAGAAGGATTGAGGTAAAGTTTCCAAAATTAATTGTACTTATAATAAAATTAATTATGACAAAAATTGGTTGATTTTGCTTTGCTAGTTGCAATGCAAACCAAATAAATGCAATTTTGAAATTTGTCCATTTGTATGGGAGGTAGTAGAAGGAGTAAGGAGATCAGATCAATATTTCTTGAAATTCATGATATTTATATCATTATACTATGACCTAATTTTCAAGTCAATAGCTGAAATGGTTTCGGAGAAAAATCAATTTCTTTAAATTTCGAAATTTCATGAAATTTTTATGGGAGGGGGTAGAAGGAGTGGGGGGATGTAGCCCGTTCACGAACTTAAAGTTACTTTTTTGCTTAAAATGACACACAACAAATTTCAGCACGATAACTCAAAGCGTTCGAGAGTTATGTTGTAGACAGACGCACAGACGGACAGACAGCAACTCGAAATTGAGGTTTTTGAGTGACAACAAATATTTCTGTACCCTTGGCGGCTCTATGCGAGCATACGAGCATTATTTCTTAGCGTTACAAACGGTAAGGCAAACACAATATACTGTCAGATTTCATCTAGAGTATAAAAATTAGTACTGACATATGAACAAAGTTGAAAGATTTCGGGATTTTACACTGTTAAGCTTTATTACATGTGACGTTTCGGTTTCTGCTGAAAATTTTATCAAATGACTTACGAGAATTTTTTAATCAGTAGGATTGAATTTCCAAAAATTTTTAACAGATTTGAGAAGTCTAAATTAAATTGGTGTTAAATAATGTCGAGACATTTGGGTTCTCTTGAGCCATGGCCGATCTGTTAAAATTTTTGATTCGCCTCTTTACACTGAACCTTCTTCCTGCTCATGAAACGGAAGCGGGAAAGCTCAAAAATATTCTATTAAGTTGGATTCAAAAATGTTTCTTAAAACTTCGGAGAGGAATCTGAACCAAGTTTTTTTTTTCTTGTAGATTCTGTTCAAGAAAATTAGTTCGTCACTAAATCAACAGAAATTCCTGTGTGATATTTGTTTTGCGAATTTTGTGCTGCGGCTAATCCAGATATTACCGAATCAATAATACAGACGAAAACATTTATTCAGCAATGCTTAAATTTTAATTTTAAGCATAGTTTAAAATTCTACTTCGTTTCCAGAATTTTCACCTAAGATTCGGATTTCCTTATATTTTTCATTTCGTCATTTTATGTTGTGTTTCGAGTTTCTATCACTACATTGCACGCCATTGCAATCCACATTTGCCATTTTCATACCATTGCAACATTTTTGCCAATTATATGAATTGAACCCAACTTCAAATTTAATTAGAAGTTCCAAAACACTTGAAGCGCGACCCTCGTTTTTGTGTAAATCAAGGAATTGCAATAAATCGTTCGTTAATAGGAAATTTTAAATATTTTGAATAATTTATAATAATTTTACATATCGAATAATGAGATCTGTTTGTTCTTTATGTGAACAATCGTGCATCTACGATTATGTAAAAATACTTAGAATTTAGAATTTCTGGAATAAATGTAGTGCAGGAGAATCTAGCAAAGAGTCAGAGCTTAGAAAGAGGATTTGATACTTTCTGTATGGTTTTGATTTACAATATAGAGAGAAAAGCTCGTACTGCTATTAGTCCGAGAGCTTTCCTGTGTGAACGAGAGTCAGGCAAAGCTGCATATTTTCATGTTAATAACTGACATCTTGAAAGCTTCACGGTAAGGTGGGGAAGATAAAAGTGTTCAATGGGAACTGTTTAACATCTTAAGTCACCTTGATTATGATGATCACGTGTGTTTTGCTTGCACATAAATATTCGGACTTACAGTCAAATGTCCGCCCGTCGCAAGCTAAATGCAAAGAGGCAGAACTGAAAATAAATGCACGTAAAACCAAGTACATGGTCATGGATTGAAACACAAGCACACCGATTCTTTTTAACGGACAAGATATAGAAGAGATGCAAGATTTTTGTTACCTCGGAAGCATTTTCGGCTTGGACGGCGACGCTGAAAATGATATTGAGGCTCGTATGAACAAAGCTCGTGAAGCCTTTGGTCCCTTCGAACGAAGTTGCGAGTATGTTTCAAATCCGTGCTGTTGTATAGTTTGATAATATGGAAAATGACCGTTCGATTGCAGCCAATGCCTCCGACGAATTTTAGGGATATTTTGGTCAGAAATGATCTTCAACGACGAACTGAGTACAATTGGAGATTAAAATAGGCATCGAGATTCGAAGGTGGAAGTGGCAGTGGATCAGTCACAATTTAAAGAAAGCAAAGACGTCGGGTTGACCGACCATGTAGCAAGAAGGCGACCAGTTGAGCAGGAGGCTAGAGAAATAAAGAAATCCTGGCGACAACTAAAGGCCCATGATTAAGATCGCTCATTGTGGAACAGAACTTTTTCTGTCCCTTGCCCCTATAGAGATTTTCGGAGAGAATTTTTTTTTAGAATCCGAAAGCCTGGCTTTTACACTTAGTTGTAAGTTCCCGACCTTAGTAAGAAATTTAGTATAGTGATCGCACACTTTTATATACTTTTTAATCAACTGATGCACAAGTAATGTTAATTCCAATTTGCACGAACTCAACGCTCCTTTTTCGAAAGACCATTCACACAAGAATATATGAAAGCTTGAACGGCACGCGTGCCATCGTTCAAATGCCAAACCCAATATTATCTCCTACATATCTACTTAATGCCATCGAAATACTTTCGACAAATTAATAGATCGCATTTAGACCTTTCTTTCTTCCATGTTTCATAATTTTTTTTTTCTCCGCATTCTTGCAAGGGATGTCCATAACGAAATTAGTTTGATCCATTTGATTTCTTCTAAACAACAAACCACATGTAAACATATTTTCGACTCCTAAATTGCAAAATCATTGCCTTCACAAGTGATTTCGCCTTCAAGTTATCAACATCAATTAGCTCTGATGAAGATACCTAATCTGTACGACCCGCAAGAATGAGCATTATCTGCCATCGTACGGATGTACACATATGTACATTCGTGAATGGCATACATGCGCGGCCACTACCTATTGGTAATGGGCTTACAAACCATATCGTAATTCATAACGTTTTTCAATTTGGGTCTTCAATTGTCCACCGTAATTCCACAGTATGCTCATATGTGGATTTGGCTTACCCGATGCCTTAAAGTTCACAAGGTCTTTGCTACTGCGATCTCGTACTTATTGTATTGCGCTCTGATTTCGAAAATTATATCAAGTGCACACAGCAAGCGATCGTGAGCCACAAGTCTTGAAAGGTTCCGAGAAATTCGAGAGAGAAAAAAAAACAACACCGCCATGCATGTCACGTTCAACAAATTAAATCCCGAAATAAAGAATGAAACGAAGAAGAAAAAAAAAAAATAAACGAAATTAAGAAACTACTTCGGTTCGTAGCATCATCTTTGCTGAAAGAGTGTTTGGTCCAGTTCTTTCTAAGATGCCTTTTCTTCGACTTTGTTTTTTTTTTAGTTTGATTGTCAGTGGGCACAATACAATTTATCTTATTATTAAATTACTTACTGGTTTTGCTGCAGCACTACTCTCAAGACAATCTTAGAAATATCTTACATGTGGGAGGTCAAATTGAGGCAACATTATGTTCATTACTGGGCTGCCTGCGTAAAGATGATCGCCTCGACATAGAAAGTTTTCGAAGCTTATTGTGTTTGGCGGATTGTTTTTTTACTTTTCTTCAATTCGGTGAAAATAACATAATTGCTGGTCAAAATGTTTGCGTTTAACGCGAAACGTTAATAATTCTCGCAACAGGATGTCGCAGCGAGTAAAAACTATTGAAATGAAGAAATTTTTGGTAGGTACTCGTATAAGGAAATTTAGATGGTGCTAAATGAAAGACTTAGACGAGAAACCTGTTTTTATGGCGAGAGAAAAAAAAAAGAAATGTTAGAAATATTTGGTATTATTAAATTTTGGTGTTTTTTGAAATGTAAGTTTCATTTTAAAATTTTGATTTCATTCGTGAAAAAAGGTTTGTTGCTTAGAGAATCACGTACAGAGCCGCCAAGTGTACAGAAATATTTTTTTTGCTTAAAAGTCTTGAATTCGAGTGACCTTTTAACCGTCCGTCTGTCTACAAAATAACTCTAGAACGCTTTGAGCTATCAAGCTAGACATTTTTTCTATGTTATTATTAGTAATAAGGGAAAGTTAAGCTTTCTACTACTTCACATAGATAGATTGAATAGATTTGTATATCATGGGTAAGGTATTTCGAATCCTTGAAAGAATGACACCACTACTGGGTCTATTGCACGTCCCATCTATGCACAGCTTCTGCAAGATACTGGCTGTAGCCAGGAAGCTGTATCGTGTTAAGCAGAGAGCGAATTGTGTCATCTGGACTTAGTGGATGATTCTCGAAATGATGAAGATTGCCTCGCAAAGTACATGCTCCGCAGTTTTTCTTTCTTCTCGGCAAAATTTGCTCTTTTCATGTTTTTATTGAGATGGTGGTGTCCTAGTTTGATAAAGGTCTCAGCAGAGACCGAAACGTCACGAATAATAAAGCGTAACAGTGTAGAATCCGGAAATCTTTTCTTTCGATGGTGTCCTGTCAAGAGACATTATTCTCCCTTTTATTCTTGTGTAGACTGAAAGGCATGGGCGTCAGTCTCTGTAGTGCATTCTCCATAAATTGCTTGACATTCCATTATCCAGAGAGTTGGGACTATTCGAGGTCTATTTCCTGTTTTGACTAAAAGCGAGCTTCTGGAGCTACGAGGAAAGTGCTATCGGAGAGAATATAAATCCTCTTCTAAGTTGGGGTACATTTTCTCTGTGATAGCATACACTTCGGCATGGAATAAAAATCAACACAATCCTTGCCTGTATGAGATCTATCGTTGGGGTGCAGTCCATATATTCCTGCTCCTTCTCCGTCATTCGCTTATAATCCTTCTGTAAACCATACAAAGGTGTCATTTTCATTTTTTTCTTGTCAGTATGTGTATTCTGGAAGCAATTGCTCGTTCACCTGCTTAGAGTTGGGTGGTCAATTTTATCTGTACTCACTTTAACAAGGCCTGTGGAGCTCCATTCGTGGCCTATGGCTCGCCATTCCTTTTTGATGAGGAGGTGAAATGATGGCAGCCTTAGGGTTGTCTCTAGGGCTGCAGTAAGGTCTGTTCACATTGCTTCAGTTACACATACGGAAGATAGTCCTTAGTTTCACCCAACTTAGCTCTAGCTGTTATTTGAGTAGTTTCTTACCACCACACTATCGCAGAGGTGATAATGGTTTTGTGCTGTTCACCCATAGATTGGTGATTGGTTTTATACCTCAGGTTTTGCCTGTGTGTCTGCAATAGATTCATAGGGTCATAGGGTCAGTACCTCTTCCATAACTGCGTCCGATACATAGTCTTATCAAAAGTTACCCCCAAGCATTTAATTTCAGTTGAGAATGGTTGTGCCTGAAAGTTTGGTTGATTTTAACAGCACAATCAATCAGGAATGATATGAACATCTCGTATGACTTTGTACGGAAAAACATGGCCGAGGGTATGGGGAGAAGGATTTAGTCACCGGGGAAGATACCATACTTGTAGAGCTCTGATGAAAGGGAAAAAAAGAAGGCTCTTTTGGAAAAATCATTGCTAGAACGTTCTAAGAAGCAAGGCGTTCTGGCGTGATGGCGGAACTGGAAACCAAATTTACTTAGCTCATCATGCTGTGATTCCCATCATCTGTTGGCGGAATGGAGCCCATCATTTTGTTACATTGGCGCCCAACGTGGGGCCTTAGACAGTTCTAGCAGGCAACGCGTGCACCTACCGTCTTCCTTTCTTACGTCCCTTTCATAACGACTATTTAATGATGGTGTTTTCACGCAACCATTATCTATTGGCCCAATTGCGTCCTTCATTGCATGGTTTTAATATTTTAGTCTCTTGAAGTTGATGCTTCAACGTTCATCAAGCTACATAAACTGCAGTGGGCATGTAGAGCGAATGGAAGACAGAAGAATCCCCAAACATGCTCTTGAAGGCAAAGGCAAATGGCCACGCAAGCGATGGGAAGTTGATGAAGATAGCAAAGCCATCTAAAAAATTAGTAGCTTGAGACCACAGCCCACTATTGATGATGATGATGTTGATGCTACCTTTTTGCACCTTCGTAGGACCGCCCTGCGCAGACGAATGGGTTTATGCAGCATTGCACAAGAACCACTACTATCGTTTTGGTAATTGTGAGTTCTGGAACGCACAGAGCGATACAAACAATGATTTGTGCATTGGATTTTTTGGCAGATATACTAGAGTCTGTGAAGTGGCATATCTAATAGAATTATGTCCCATATGTGCCTCGATGACTTTTTCCGTGGTTTGGGAAAGAATGATATTAAGCATATGGGTCTATAGGACCTGGCCTGGGCGGTTGGATACATGGCGTTATGGGTATGAACCATCATGCACAACTGAATATGACAATTTTCAGAATCGAGCAGACCGTCTTGCTATAGTTTAGGGCTTGAACTTTCCAATAGCCCATTTATATGTGTTAGTCCTAAGATTTTTTGATACCGCTTTCCACGTCTTCTTGTTCGAAATTCGGGTTACAGCAGGTATGTAACTTTTGAAGTTCTGCTTATCTCTGTTAAACAAAATGGAGCCAGCATAGTGAGTCTAAGCATGAAGCTCTAGAGTTTGTCTTCCATCCTGTGTGAAAGCTCCAACTGCGTTTTTCAACGTATATACAAATTTCACGAATACTCGGAATTTCATTTTTTTTTTTTGTTTGCTGAATGCTTTCACAATGCATTTCAAATTGAAACAAAAGATTTTCGGATTCTACACTGTTATGCTTTATTATTCATGACGTTGCGGTATCTGCTGAGACCTTTATCAAACAGTTTGATAAAGGTCTGAGCCGGGACCAAAACGTCACGAATAATATTGCGTAACATTGTAGAATCCAGAAATCTTTTGTTTCAATTCATTTTTGTTTTTTTTTTTTTTTGTTATTCGAAATCATGAAACTATTAACTTTGAGGACCTGGAAGTGACCAATGTTTACTAGTTCCAAATTTCTGTCGTATAGAACGATATAAAAAGGGGTTGTATACGACAGAAATAAAATAAAACTCAACGTAAGAGTTCTTATTATGGCGGAACACGTGAGAGCACTGTGTTCTTCCCGGCCTGTCGTTCGTTTATTGTCCTTTACCCTACCACGACTTGATAGATCTGGCTTATTTATGTACGTTTAAGGTAGTCTTGTGGGGTAGCTCACCAGTTGTAAGCATACCTTTCCTAGAAGATTTTGTCTTGTCCTTGGTACTGCTTCGCCCTGACATAGAATATGGTTTGTTGTTTCTGAGTCGTTTAGAGGCGGAGATGTCAGATACAACTAGATCCAAATTTTTTTTATTTCCCCCACTTTGATTTTTGTTCAGTAACTAATGTGCTCTTGATTAATACATTTTCCGTAGTAGGGCTTTGATATAATAAAGTTTGTTTCTGCGCCGTTCTCAGCAATGCAGTCTGCCTCTTGGTTACCCTCAATCTCAATATGTCCTGGGACTCATATTAATATTACTTTGTTCCTTTTTCGATTAGGCTTTGAAGGAAGTTCCAAACTAGCCTTGATCCGTGTTTATTGGATGCTAGTGTTTTGAGGTCTGCCTGACCATCCAATAAGATATAAAAAGTTGTGTTACGATGAACTCATTTAATCGTGAGCCATCTGCATATTAGATGGTTAATTCCTCTTTCATTTCAGACAGCCTGGATTGCTAGTCCTTGCGCTCTCCAATTATAACTTTCAAGGTGGTTTCGGATTTGAATTTTGTCGGCATAGTGTCCGTTTTTAGGATTTTGTGGTAGCTAAGTCCAAGATTCCGCGAAATGTATTTGGTTTCCCTCTGTATACACAACTCCTTTTTGATGGCCTTCTTTTCTATTAAGAGGTGCATCGAAAGGATATTTAGTAACATTTCCACTAAGGCAGGTTTTCATTGCACCTATGATACTAAGAGTATTTAAATTTTTTTAGTGGAATTCCTTCACTTCGGTTTACTGTGGTAAGCTTAATTTTTTGGAGACTATAAACCTGAAAGTCTGTCCAGTAGATTCAATGCTCTTTTTCAAACCACTTTCTTAGCACGTGGTTGGAATATCCTTTTGGTTTTCCGCAGTATGGCTCTGGTCCAATAAAGTTGGATTCTGCATCGTTTTTAGCGAGACGATCTATATTTTCGTTTCCCTCAATCCCTGTATGTCCTGAGATCTACATTAAGGTTTCTTAAGCACCGCAAGATGAGCATAAGAATAGATTTAAGCCACGATGTACGTCTATCGCATACGCAACACTCTGAGTTATCAGCTTTTCTGATTATTATTTCTGCACCAATCTCGCTTTATCTGTAACTAAAAGCGTAAAGTGGTAAAGTGACATAAAACAAAGCTTATGAAATAAAAAAATTATTTGGTTTTAGGTTTCTAACTTGACATGTTGAGATATTACAGGGACTTTTCGATAAATTAAATTTACTGTGCTCGAGGCATTGCGAAAATACATACAATTATCACAAAAACGATTTTATTTTCACTCTAATTTAACTTTTTTGAAGTCGAAGCATCCATGTTTGATGAGAGCTCGATTGAAATAACTGCGCCAAATTTAATTTTTTTTTTACAGAATAGTTTGTGTCTTAGGCAATTTCGGCCTTTTTATGTGCAATGCACAAACACAGTCATAGAGGGAAAATAGGGGAAGGGGAGTGAGAATGACCGTAACGACTAGTGAAGCTAGTATATTTTTCAGTTCTGCAGATGTTATGGGGGCTGATGATAGAAAGCAAACAGAAACCATCTACAGAGCTTATAGACCTTCTGGAAGTGGAACTATTCCACTTTTACATCGTTTGCCCATTTTATTTCGGATAATTTGCATTGTAATAGCAACTGAAAAAATCTCAAAAATCCTACTGCCTGGAGTATGAATCGAAAACACGACATATTGACTGTGAAGCAAGCACCCTGTCCACTACGCCACGGAGGCCTCATAATTCTATGTCAAGTATTGCGAAAATACAATAATTGGCTAGTTAAGAGTTGTTATCCTTCTCGTTGGATTTTGTCAATCCCCGCCATACATCTTATACAGTGTGCTTTTCGCCTTATCGGTTAAAGATACTCCAATTAGTGAATACACATTATTAAAATTTAATTTTACACATATTTCTATCGACGTGCAAAGTGAGTCTTCAATCTTTACTCCAACAGTTTTCACTAGAATTATGGTTACGTAGCTAACTCGCCAGAAGAATGATAGATAATTCCGAAAAGCTATTAAGATGTCTAACTAAAAAAACACGTCCAATTAGTGTATATACCTCTGTATACACTTACATAACGCGAAGAAAATTCGAAAAGAAAACACATTTCGCCGCCGCCAACGAAGCAAGCTTACAAGTACTTTTCAAGTTCTCTATAATAAAAATAAAGGCATTCGGTGCATTTACACGAGACACAATAGCAGAATATGTCGCGGGCAAGCGAAGCTCTAACGAAAGTGATCTAGTGCAAGTATAAATTGCACTTACTTGGGGTACTATTTGCTCCACATATGAAAGTACTACTAGTAGGAGCTGGTGCGCGATAGCTTTACTATTCTATTAAGTATATATTCTAGCATACATGGTGTACTGCTGAAAATCGTGTTTGTGACACGTGCATTGCTAGTATCGTGTCTTTAAGAAGGTTTTTATTTCTTATTTCGGTTTTTAACAATAAGAAAATGCCATCAAACTAACAATGCAACGTGCTCTAATTTTTAAGCTAACTGCTTACAACACGTGAACACATTGTACACATATTTATTTGTCCGGTTTTGTACACTTACATGGTAATTGTTGTAATCATAGATGTTGAATTTTTTTTTTTACTTTTTTCCTTTAGATTGCTTGATGTTTTCATTCTCGATAAAAAAAAAATTTTTGTTTGTAAAGTTTAATGTGATGCGAGGGCTGACATACTCGTTACCTATATTTCCAGGAGTTTAGAATAATGCGATAATGTCGCAAGATCGTACATTTGTGTAGACACAATGTGTTACGATTGAGACATCTCTTTAAAGAATTTAAATACTGCTCAATTAAACTAGGCCAAAAAGGTGGTTAACAGAGTTTTCGGTTTTCTTACAGTTTTTACTTTAGATAAATTTTTAACTTAATTCTTTTTTCAATCTAAATTGTGTCTGAGAGTATATAATATACTTTACTTTTGTTATGGTGAAAAATGAGCCTCAAAGAGCCGCGATAGAGACAAAAAATGTTTGCTGCCTCTCAAAAACCTCGAATTTGATTGAAAATCTGTCAGTCTCCCAAATAACTTTTGAAAAGTATGAGCTATCAAGCTCAATTTTTTCTAATCTTATTTTTAGAAAAATGGAAGGATTAAGTTCGTGACTGTGACAGATAGCTTCACCTTTTCTACCTTGTTCCACACAAATTTCACGAAATTTCCAAATGTATTTTCCTTCAAAACTATAAAAGCCATCGACTTGAAAATTTGACCAAAGTATGTTAGACTACAGTTGAAATCGAAAATTTCCAAATTCTTTTACCCATACATTTTTTTTTTTTTCACATTTTAAAAATTTAAGCAGAGTCTTTTCACTTCAAACAAGCAGGAGCTAACGACTTGAAAATCGGTCTTGAACATGGTAGTACTAATTTCGATTAGTAGTTTCAAATGTAACCCCTAATTCTATCACCTCCCAGGCAAGTGTTCCATATTTTTTTTTATTTTTCTTTCGAACAACTGTGATAGGTTGTACAACAGCCATTATTACTATAGCAGTTAACTGTACGATGCATAAGATTGCTCATTTGGACTGTACTCGTAGCTAAATTCCTAAGACCAAGCAATATTTTTATACTCTAGATGGAATCTGAGAGTATTATAAGTTTGCTCTAAGGTTTGTAACGCCAAGAAATAAGGCTTGGAGAAAAAAATGAATGATACAGAAGTTCATAAAATAACTCAAAAATCTCAAAACCGGATGTCCGTCTGTCCGTCTGTCCGTCCGTCCGTCTGTCCGTCTGTCCGTCTGTTCGCTCTCTAGCTTGAGAACGCGTTGAGGTAGAAAGTTCAAATTTTGTATTTGTCGTTTTTTACAAAAAAGTAAGGTCAAGTTCGTGAACGGGCCAAATCGCTCCACCCCTTCTACCCCCTCCCATACAAAATGACACAATTGCGCAATTTGACAATTAACGGATTTGCTCGAAAAGTATAAAAGCTATTGGCCTGAAATTTGGAATATATTACTTTTCTGGTAATATCAATCTACCGTATAAAAATTATGCGTGTCCTCCCCCTCCTTCTACCACCTCCCATACAAACTGTACTTATCATGAATTACTATAAGCCAATTTACTCAGTGTGTATAAAATTTAGCGGGCTGAAATTGTGCACCATATATTTATTTAAAATTATTAGTAAGACCAAAAAAAATTAAACGATTACCTTCACCACTTCTACCCCCTCCCATACAAAATGACCCAATTTCGCAATTTGACAATAAATGGAATTAATCGAAAAGTATAAAAGCTATTAGTCTGAATTTTGGGATATATTACTTTAATAATTATATAAATCTACAGCAGAAAAAATTATCTGCGTCCTCCCTCTCCTTCCACCCCCTCCCATACAAACTGCACTTTTTCATGAAATGCTCTAAGACAATTTTCTCAGAACATATAACATTTATCGAGCTCATATTTTGTAATAAATACTTAATTATTATTATCACTAAGATCAGAAAAAATTTTTTGATTAGCTTCACCCCTTCTACCCCTTCCCATACAATATGACACAGTTACCCAAATTCACAAAAAATCTATTTTCTTGAAAAGTATGAATTTTACTCATCTAAAATTTAAGAGATGTCAATTTTATGATATTCTTAGTTATTTCTGAAAAAATCACTAAAATCCCCCCACTCTTTCTACCACCTCCCATATAAACTGCACATTTTCACTAAATTTAACACATTAATTTTCTCAGCTCCTATTCAATTTTTGGAGTAAGCATTTTGTATAAAACATTTTTATATGTAGCTACTTTAGCATGATGAGGAAAAAATTAGTTCAACGCTATCACCCCTTCTAATACTCCCCATACAAAATTTCTTGGGATCACAAAAAATTCTATTTCATCTAGAGTATCGTAAGATTGCGCTTTACGCGCAATCGTAGCCCTGTTATGTTTTTTACTACGTTTTACCAAATTTATATTATTCATTTGCAATTAGCGATTTTTTTTAATAATAAACCAACTTTAGGGTTTTTGGACTGTAATTGCCTTTCCCGGAAGACCACCAACATTATCAATTTTAATGCATACTCATCGATATTTCTGTACTTCTCCGGATTATCCTTTATCATTGATGATCGAGTTTGCGGAAAAAAAGTTTATTACAGTTCTGAAATTTTACCCAATTGCACTTAAAATCCAACATAAACAATTTAATCCCTTCAATCATAAATTCTTCCAAGTAGATTTATTTGCAATATTATTTCTATAAACAGTTTTTAAATCCAACCAATTGAGAGTTTCATTTTTTCTTCCTCGAATTATTTCGGATTACAGATGAAAACATAATCTTAAAGAATAAGTAACGTTGATCTTCTGATTTCTGCTATAAATCTGTTCTGCTAGACCTCCGGCGTCTAATCACTTTCTTAGTTATATTACAAACTATATAACAAATTTTTTTTTTCTTTCATTTATTTCGTGTTTCATTTAGCTAGTTTTTTTTTTCTCTTTATTGAAATAACACATCATTCAATACTAATTTCTCACGCTATCTAATCTAGACTAAATTTTATTTTAGTAAAAAAAAATGAATAGTTTAGCTTGAGGCTAGTAATCGAACTACTCACGCATATCAGCTTATAAAATAATTCTAAATCCTCTAATTCCGTTTCCAAAATGACATTGTCTTTGCGATTAGCTCCATGAAATATAGGTCGAAAATTATTTTGATTGACGCTTTAGCGAAATGAATTCAGTTCAATCAAGGAGGCAGTAGTAGTAGTAAAGTTGTAGTAGTTATCTGTCGGAAAAAAATAGATAATGTTTTGGCTAATCGTTTTTTACACTTCGATTGTGGTGGTTAATGGATAAATTGATATTTTTTTGAAGATGCTTTGAGAAAATGATGAAGAAAGTTTTCTTCGGAGAATTTTAAAATTATATAGATTTACTGTAAGGTATAATCATGTTAATGTGTTGTAGGTGTTTTTTGTCTTTCATGGAGTTAAAGCAGCACTTATTTTCAGACAAAACTAGTAGTTTAGGTGTAGAAAATGGTTTACTGCAGCTGTGAATCTTTATGGCACAAGATATCTGATACAAAAAATTACAACGGGAAATGGCAACTGAAATTTTTAACTAAGATAAACGTCGCAAATATAACTGAGACCCGTCTGTTTCCACTTTTGGAAACTATATTTGCGACGTGGAATGAAAAAAAAAATCATTTTAATATAATGGATGCAGGTATAAACAAGATAACATTGCAAAATTTTAGCGAACTAGTTTGTAACGAGGGCTTTCCGGTGACTCAGGAGAAATTAGAGGCCAGTTATAAAAATGATTTGTTCGCCAAGAACACTATTAAAAAATTTCCATCAGAAACGCAATCAAGAACAGTCTTAGATGTAGATATGACTGCCTCCGGGGATTTAATAGCGGCTATGCTATCACTGAAGATTTTAATGTTTTTAGTAGATACTACACTACTCTTCATCCTGGTCAAGACTACTTTCATAGCCATCACCGGAAAGACGGAAAAATATGCTTCCGTTTTGCAGCCATTAGAATAAAAGGATATGGACTATTCCTACTATATTTCATCTGCCTCCCACTCTTGTCGCGAGGGTATGACGAGGAAATTATTATCAAAACCAAAAGAAGTATAGTCTATGTTTTCGGATAAATTCTCGAAATCTTACACAAATAAAGAATGACTAGTTTGAATGCTGGTTAAATGACGAGTTTCTTTGAGGTGAGTGACTGCACTTGAAACCATTTGCTTACCAATAATGTCCAGAGGTAGTAGATGAAATGGTACTTCTAATACTTCAAAGGGGAATGTTCTCAGGACCCCACTTATGAATGAACATGCAGCTCTCTACTCCTTGACGAGGAGGTGCAGTATGTCTCTGCCTTTAGGGATATCCATCACACAATCACATCATACAGCAAGATAGGTCTAGTGACGGCAACGTAGAGCCAAGTCACTACTTTCGGCTGCATTTCCCATTTTCTACCTACGGCCTTTTTACAGGACGCACTGTAGCTTTGTTTGCATGTTCTGGAATATTACGTTTCCATCTCAGGCTTCTATTCAAAATAATACCCAGATATTTTGCTCTTTCTGCGAAAACGAGACTGGTACCATCCTGGGTAGGAGGGTTACCAACTGCAAATTCGTGTTTTGAGGGTTCCCTCCCGGTTCATTTAGAGATTATTGGCTTACCAAAGATAGCTGTAGCAACGTCGTCCGCATAAGCAATCACTTTACAGCCCACCACTTCCTTTTTTAGCAGTAGTCCATTGACCGTCACGTTCCAAAGGAATGGAGAGAGGAACCCACCTTCAGGCATACCTCTACTAACAACCCTTGTAGCGGATTCGATACCCAGATTCGCGTTGATGATTCTGGATTTGCAACTAATTACCACGCCAAGCGAAGTTTTTACCTTCAGAATTGAAAGTGCGTCCGTAATTACGTCTGGTCTTACGTTGTTCAAAGCCCTTTCGATATCAATAAAAGCTACAATTTAGAAATTTTTCGATTTGACGCACGAGTGTGCGTAAAATCGTTTCAACCGATTTCCCCTTCCAGTATGCGTATTAGGCTGCATTCCCTGATCGATGTTGATTCGTACATGGAAATCAATTAATCGTTCTAAAGATTTTAGAAGAAATGAAGATATCCTTATAGGTCTGAGATATTTCGGAGATGTTTTTGAGCTTCTTCCCTATTTGCAGATAAAAATGTCGACCAGTTGTAGGCACCCTTAAAATTAACGTCCAGAGACGGATGATGTCAGAGATTTTATGAAATTCGGCAGATATTAGGCCGTCCGGTCCTCGTGATTTATACAGACTGAAGCTTCGTGCTGCCCATAGGATTTTGTTTCGCGAAATGATGATTTCTGAATCGCCCATTATCGGTGCGGAGCGACTGTAAAGCTGCCCGAAAAGTGAGTATTTAATTGAAGATCAGTGGTTTTGTGACTTGACGTTTCCGATGTCTCGAAGGGCTCTCGAATGGCTACCTTATAGGATTCCCAGTCTTCAGACTTTTAAGTTCACTTGGCTCTATTGAAAATGCGCCCGCAGGCTCTCCTGAGATCCTGAATTTCGTCGCTACACCATAATAGCTTTTGATTATCTTTTGGCTTCCTAATGGCACAAGAGCTTGGAACTTCGGATGCAAGCAATTCCTTGATAATATCCCTGTACCAATTAGTCTTCCTGCTACTCTTAAAGACTGGTTTGTCGGGAGGATGATCATCAAAACCAAATTGGAGGTATTGATGATCCAAGAAGAAATGTTTATGGGACACCTTCCAGTCCCAACCGAAATGCGCTATATTTTCTTAGAGTTGGGTAATGTCTAAGACTTCCTGTCTATTCCTAGTAACAAAAACGAGCTCCCCCGCCCCCTCCCTGACTCTGTTGCAGAGCAGTAGGTTAGTGCTCAAGAAGTAGGCAAGTAGCACTTTTTTTTTTACAGAATTACCTGTGTTATAGGCAATTTCGGCCTTTATGTGCAATGCACAAACACAGTCATGGAGGGAAGGAATGGGATTGGGAAGGTTGGGGAAGGGGAGTGAGAACGACCGTAGCGAGTGGAGAAGCTGGTATATTGCTCAGTTGTACTGGCTGCTTACTGACAAATATTTGCAGATGTTATGGGGGACTGAATGATAGAAAGCGAACAGAAACCATCTACTGAGTATCTAGGCCTTCTTGAAGTGGAACTCTTTCACTTTTACACCGTTTCCCTATTTTATTGCGAATAATTTTTTATCACCAGTAGGAACTGAAAAATTTGCGCTTAAAAAAATCCCGTCTGGAGTGGGAATCAAACCCTCTTTCATTTATATCAGAGCTACCCCATACTGCATGATACGCATTTGCGTCATATTCACTAATGAGGTCTCCGTACTTAAACAATCAGACCTCTCAGATTATCCGGGAGGAGTGGGCTTAGGATAATCATGAGCTAAATAAGCCGAAATCATACAGTAGTTTTTTTCTCTCATTTCGAGGTTAGCTGCGACAATATCCTGATTACTGTAATGAGGGAGTATAAATTCGTTTAATATACAACATATGTGTCTACCTTTATTCCTTGCTTAGATGAATGTATACTTAGAGTTGTGAGCCGACAGGTAGATTCTCATTAACCCAAGGTTCTTGGACCAAACTACGAGTACATCTTCTCCGTGCTGATTTAGCCGAACAAGTAAAAAGGCTGAAACCAATTTGGATCGGTGAAGGTTTATTTGCAAATATTTCAGTATCTGGTTCATTTCTGCGTTCAACTTTCACCGCTGTAACGTCTTCTGCATAAACCCTTGGATCTACAGTGGATGAGTTTTACATGACCTTAGCGGATGGCCACCTCTGTACACCGGTGCAAGACCAGGATAGTCACGGATGATGCCTAGGAAGTTGGCTGAAAGTTTGCTTTAGAACTTCCTCCAGCGCTCAAGAATAATGTTTCCTTTTGCATCACTTTAGTAGATGATCGCCAATACCGGGCAAACTTTAAGGACATCGCTAAAGGGCCTTGACAAAACCCCGATACCGGTGATACTAATTTGGCCTCTATGCCTTCTCAGGGGACGCTTTGAGGCCGAGAGGGAGTCTGTGCATTCGGCGATCACTTTGGTAGCCCTTGCCACAGATTAGCTCTGCTTTTCGGCTCTCAGGTGTTCCGGAATGTTCTCATAGCAACTAAAACGTCTTTGGGTGGAACGACTCTCCCTAAAGAGCTGTTTTGAGGGTGGAATCTCTCAGTTCCTACCTGATGTAACCACCGGAAATTTGGCTGTATCCACTCTTTCAATTCCACTGTCACGCCGCTATTCAGTCCAGGTTTGGTTTCCTTTGATTTCACCGGCTGTGTAATATATGCATTAGGTTTGGCGAAAACCTATTTTTTCACGAGTGCCTAAACCACTAGATCCAAATTTAGGCTCCAAATATTTAGTTGATTGGGCGTTGGTTCCCACAGTCCTTGCAGCTACCATTATGAGACCAGGTTTAGTGGCTAAAGTCTTCCTTGATTCCAAGGGATTCTTGAAGGGAGCGTGATTGCTTCCCTCCGGCATTTTAAGAAAGCCAGTCTCTGGGGTTTGTGTTTTAGAATTAGTTAAGGATATAATGATACGACGATAAAACGGTCAATCTGCACAGAGAGCCGCAGTGTGCAGACAAGACTAAATTGTCCAACGGACGCCTGGAATCCGGATCTTGCGCTAGTGCCTGAGCTTTTTACTGGGACCATCGCCTGGTTGATTCTCGGCTTCTACTTCTTCTACTACAATGGCGCTACAGCCCAAATCGTACCTTGGCCTCCTGATATTCATGTTCCTTAACATTTTATATTACTTATTGTGGAAGGGTTGTTAACCCTTCATTTTTCGTAGATTCAGGTGACCAAGGTATATCCAAGCAGGCAATGTGCTGGAATTATATATTGCGTTGACCGGGATTTGAACTCAAGACCTTCGCATTACAAGACCAACACGCTACCTACTAGGCTACACCCTAGATTCTCGGCTTAGTTACCTTAATCCAGCCTAGGGAAATTTTATGCGTGGAGATGAAAAGAGCGAAGGAGCGGGTGGGAGTTGGAGACTGCCTTTTGATATCAGATCTCCTCCGAGAAGTTCACCCCTACATCACGGCAAGATAGATAGTCGAGTAGAGAACCTTCAGCATAGTCCTATAACTAAAGTCGTCACTAAATAAACTGTTGCCAGATATTTGAGTAGTGTGATGAATTTTTTTACAGTGCATTTCTAATTACAAGAAAGATTTCCAGATTTCACATTGTTCTAATTCGTGACATTTTGGCTAGTGCTCATATCTTTATTATTGTAGTTTGACAAAAGTCTGAGCACGGACTAAAAATTCACGATTAATAAATCAAAACAGTTACAGATAAGCATAGCTGAATAGATTAAAATTATTTAGTAAAAAAAAATATTTCTTATTAAGCAATGATAAATAAATTGAAAAGTGATTGCAATAAATATGTAATGGAAACAACAAAGGTCTCAGTAGAGGCCAAAACGTCACACATAATAAATTAAACGGTGTTAAACCCGGAAATTTCTCGTTTTCAAAAATAAATTAATTATTGTCACTCTATTAGAGAATTAAAAAATAAAATTTTCATAAATATAAAACAAAAAATAATTAATCAAAAATTTTTATTTTCAGGTAAAAATGAAGTGTTGACTGATATTTCTATCCGTAAGTAAACACACTGAAAAATTATCTGGTTAAAACTTGGTATACTAAAAAACACGCTTGTTAAGTCTACGTTTCGCAATTATTTTAATAAAAACGATTGATTATTGACAGTTGAAATTGCGTCATTTCTTTCACTCTAGGTGAATCGGAAAGCTCTCTTTCTTAATTTTCGTCGTACTGTTGAAGTGCAAAAGATTGATAAATTGAAAATGCAACTGGTCGCCAACAGTGACTGTGACAAACGGACGAACATCCGGCTATTTTCCACCGAGTATATTTCTCTGCGATACAAACTTTGTAGTGAATATATAACACTTTCACCTATAGGTAGAATATAAAAATATATCAAAAGACATTATGGGCTAAAGTCTCAACACAGCTGTCCCACCGATTTCTTAAAATTTGTTTTTGAAAATTATAAACAACCGAAAGTTTTTAATTTGCAACCTATGTTTAAGATTGTAAATTTAGATTTCAAACCTTTTTTATTCGTTATAAAAAAAACTAGCTCTGAAAATATGTTATATATATTGCATATTTTGGAAATGTACCTTCAAATAACAAATTACATATTTACGTTTTTCGAGTCGCTTAAAAATAATCTTTAGAAGGTCGTAAGATCGATAAATAAATATCCATGTAATAAAAAAAAAACATACTGAAAAGTACACAGATCAGATTTATTATTAAAGGAAACACCCAACTAATTGCTCAACGAACGAATTGCTCATATTTCTATCAGGTGTATACTTAAGATAGTAAAAACTAATTGTTCAACAGTTGCATAGTTTTCGAGTGCCTAAAAATATTCAGACAATAATAATTGTTTAAAATAATCGACCTTGTCTGGAAGTATAAGTGAAAACGGTCGTACTAAGAAAATCTATTGTAGGATGGACTTAAATCTTAAATATACACATTAGGTATACGAATCGAGCTAACCTTGTAGCCATTTTAATACTATCAATTTGCGTCAAATTAATTTTAATATCAAGTGCATTCTATTATTATTAATAGCGCTGGGTACTCGATATAACCACTTATTCGAATGTTATGATGCTGATTAAGTAATTCCAAAATACTTCATGGGTCAAACACTTTAAAAATACTTACGGAGCTACGATTTTCTTATGCCAAGTGCCGTCCAAGAGTTTCAACCAAAATAATAACAACGAAATGTTTCAACCTGTGATAGCAATTTAGAAGTTTTTAGGTTAAAACGACCTGTTCAACGGTATGAGGGTATGCATTTGATAGATTTGCTAAATCGAATTTTGTTTAATATGAATTTCAGCACCACAGCCGGATTAATTGAAATACCACCAGAGGGAAGCGGATTGGAAATTTTCATAAAATCAAACGCGACTTTTATTTATAATCATGGTTAACCTGAAGCATTGTAGACCAGCATTTAATTTAAACGGGTTTTCAGGTTTACTAACTATATAAATGGTCCACCCAATAGATCCTCGCTTGGAAGTTTATTATCTTTGTATGGCCTGGAACGATGCGGTTAACTTTGAAAATTTTTCATTCATCTTTCTTTTAGCGTTACAAGATGTACTTAGGTTTTTATAATATAGTTAGTTGGGAATAGCAGCCAGGCATAGCGCGAAGAGAAGCGAACCAATGGAAGTGATCAATCATGACCGATCACGAGCATAATCCGCGATATAGACGTATGCATGTACGTGAGTATTGTGTACGTCGGAAGACCACGATAAGATCAGTTAATCTATTAATTTATATTGATTGCACTTCTTGGCGTTTCGATTGCATACCGCGCGCGCGATCCTAACCACTAAAAGGTGAATCCGACGCTTTAGATCTTAACTTCTGCCTCTTTGTCTATTTCTCCTCATATCTACACATGTCTACCTATATATGGTTATAAAATAATATTATATTGGCTCTCGAATCGCATCTCTTGCTCGATTGCGGATTCAAGTGCTTCTTCAAGAGTGTTTCATTTTCAAGATGATATTGAAATGCCTTCTGCTTCTGAGATACGGCTCTGTATGCTGGCATGATCATCGCTGATAGCCGTCTTAACGGGAGGCCCATGCTCCATCATAATAATGATAATGAGGATGGTGTATCCAACCTTTCTGGACCATATCTAATGGCAACTGATCGATATATTAGATCGTCTTCGCAAGCAATAAGAAGCTGCTGAAGAGATGCCGATGTCGACTCGAGTCGAGTGCCTGCCGATCAACCCAGTCTAGGATAATTCGATGCACCTATGATCCGGCGTATTAAAAATTATAATAATTTTCTTTATATTTTTTTTTCGTGTTCGATTCTGATTATGAGGAGGAAGGTAAAAAAATACCTAACGGTGAAATTAAAGATGATAATCTCACCTGACATCGCAACGTGCACTGAAAATACCTGGCGGTGTTTCTTGTATTTTTGTCTTTGGCTGCACGGGATCGCGGATCTGATGGTCGTACTATACGTACATACTTACGTACGAGTATAAGATCCGACACATTCGTCCATCGTAGTCGCTAGCTCGTAGGTGATCTGCTTTCAATCAGGCGTGTAAGGAATAAGCCGCGATCATCATCATCAGGTAGCGCAAGACACAACTTTCTATTTTCGTTTAGAAACATGTCTTTCTTGGACATCGCGTCTTACCTATATGTTACTTAAATAATAATGTTACTTTAAACAATTGTCAATGGAGTTTTGTTTTGATTGGTGGAATTTTCGATGGATCGGATTTTCATTTTATCGGCGATATCGAAAACATTGAATGAAAATGATGTCGGCTTGTGAGGTGATATGAATGAGAAGAGGAGATGAAAAAAAAAAAAAAACTTGTATTTAAGTCCAATTATATTTCTGTTGAGTTAAATACGAGTTGAGTTATGCAATGATGCAGAGAATCTGACCGATCAAGGTGAAGTAAAAACAAGTCAAATTGGACGAACGAGTTGAGTTGATAAGAAAAGTGGAAATTGATCTGATTGCATAAATGTAGGCATAGAGAAATCTGAAGATGTAGAGCGGTGTAATCCATTGTATCCTACAATGTCAAAGGTCTTAAGTTCAAATGGCGACATATTGTAAATAAAATGTCAGTAAACTACCTTGCGCATCTTGAGTTATTTCTCCATATAAGATTGAATTGGTTGTGAAAGCCACTTGGGTGACCCATTAAGACGTCCTATTTTGAATTTAATCCCATTTTTTTGTGTCGGTCGTCCAGCGTTTGTCGGATATTCTATTCTATACATAACCTACATGTCTCCATTAAAATAAAAACATCTCAGCTTTTCAAATAAACATTATGCGTTTTTTTTGCTCAAATTTCAAAATAGCCGGTCTTAATAGGACACATTATCGTGCACCACACCATTAAATAAACCAAGTATTGAATTGATATATGCTTTGGATTGAAGATGAATTCTCTGCAGGACCCGACGCAATCCTAAGGCAATTTTCGACAATTCTTTGTGAGCATTTGACAAATGTTTTCAACTTCTGGTTTTCTTCTATCATTTTTTAGATCTTTGAAGCAATAGATATTATTTAACTTCTTCTTTTTTTCTAATTAGATTTAGTTAACCCGTGCAGTTTTAATTAATTTTAATTAAATTAAGCTCGGGTGTAGCCTAGTGGGTAGCGTGTTGGTCTACATTGCGAAGGTCGTGAGTTCAAATCCCGGTCGACGCATAATTACAGCACACTGCCTGCTTGGGTATACCTTGTCACCTCAATCTATGAAAATGAAAAAAATCATAGACAGAGGGTTGTGCGAAAGTCTAAAAACCCTTCGACAATAAGTAATGAAATATGTTAAGGAACCTGAAAGTCTGGAGGTCCAGTCCTAATTTGGGCTATAGTGCCATTGTAGAAAAAGTGTAGTTTTAATTCCTAACACAAATACATTTCTGGCGATATGGTGATGGGTCTATGAAAGCCACAACAATGCGCAACAAACTGTATCGAACCAAACTGTATCCTCTGGGATAATGCGGATCTCATGTCCGGCTCCGCTAAATGTGTAACATATGCATCAACTTACCAAAAAGCTGGACACAGGAGGAAAATAGCTCATTCCTATGCCAGAATATTGTCAGCTGTTATATTCACTTCCATAGAATCAGTGAACATCAGCAGCTCCTCCACTTGATAGCCTTCCACTAGCTCCGAGCACAATTGAAAGTCGCAAATGTGGCAAAACCCCGTATAGAGATACAATGATATACCGAATACCAAAAACATTTCGAATGGGGCACTTCACTACTAGTGACAATGAAAATTATTCGAAATAAAATAAGCAAACGATATAGAAAGTCAAACAGTTCCACTTCTAGAAGCTATATATACTCAGTAGATAGTTTCTGTTAACTATCCAATATTCAGTCCCACATAACATCTGCAAATATTGTCAGTAACAGCTAGTACAACTGAAAAATATACCAGCTTCATACTCGTTACGGTAGCTCTAACTTCCCAATCCCATTCTTTCCCTCCATGAGTGTGTTTGCGCATTGCACATAGGGGTCGGAATTGCCTATAACACAAGTCATTCTATAACGATGCTTACAAGACACTCAGACTACCTGCAGTACTAATCGACCTGATTGAGTCCCTAGTTACACCCACTTTTAAGTCTATTTAGTCTAAACTTTCTCTATTGGATCCCCTCAATGTGCCTTGATTTTCACATTATTAATAGACCACCTAAATCTAAAAATCTGTTCCTATTACAGTGGAAATGCACCATAATCCCTAAATTACTCAAATTTCAGAACATGCTGGAAATTTCTTGCATCGATGTTTTTACACTAAGTGAGACATGGCTTTTGCCATCCTCAAACTTTGATGTTCACGGTTATAACCTTATCAGCTCATTACTGCAAGCTCCGTCAAGGGAGTTTGAAACTGGCTGGCCCTGTTTTAGTATTTCCGCAAAAGTTATTGCAATTCACTAGGCATGCTCCCACATCAAAAACACCATTCTCACCTATCGACAATATTCGCTGGAAGCAAAGTCAGCTCAGTTACTGAACTCAGAATAGTCTTGGAGAAAGTTACGATGAGCGGATTCATTGTTCTTTTACCCAGGGATTCCCTCACACTGCAGCATTTAAGGCACTGATGTTGCAGATAACAACATTACAATGTCATCGCGATTTATATCCAATTATATCTGAATAATAATCTCATGTTCCAAATTTACAAGAAGAATCGAGCTAATCACTTCACTGGCCCAAAGTGGTTTCAACTCTCCCTAATTTATACGTGAGTTTTTGGCAGTTTGCGTATCTCGTAGAATTTTTTAGTCCCTTCTTTACTAAAATAAATTAGACTGGAATCTAGCAATATAACATAGTATGGAAGGATAGTTTCCAAACCATACACTACACAATGTTTTTAAGGTAATCATTGAAAAAAAATCCTACGAATGTTTTAAGGTTTACATCGTTTAAGCTTTCAACAAAGGGAGATCATCTCCAAACTGATTTTATTCCACATATACTAACTGCAGTGACGCCTTTGACGAATTACAACAATGTAGTTAGCTCTTTTCACCGAAATACCACAGGGAACCCATTTGGGTCCCCTCTTATTTTTCCCTTTTATTAATGACGAGGAATTTCAAAATCACAAGATGCTAATTTATTTATCATACACCGCTTTCAAAAGCCTAAATACTTTTGATAAAAATTACGAAGAAAAAGAATCAGCTCGATTGGTCAAAGCGCTTGAGAGTTATTAAGTGGACACCCCGACTTACAGATAGATAAACAGACGAAGACTCGTATTCGAAGTTTTTTAGTACCAACAAATATCTTTGAATCCTTTATGACTCTGAACGAGCCGTCATTCTTAATGTTACAAACGTCAGTGTGAACACGATATACGCTAACATTTCGTCTAAGAATACATAAAATCATTTGTATGTACGCAGTTTGATTTTTAAATTTCAATGGATCATATCTTCGAACAGCTTACTTAGGAGTTTCGTTTAGGGTTGAGATATTAGGTTAAGTGTAAAAATAATTTTTTTTTTTGGGAGGGTTGGTGCCGGGAGGACGGCTAGAGTTGAAAGAGGGAATACTTAAACTCTATATTGGTAAATATTTGTTAAAAGAAAAGGTTTCTATGCAGCGTGCGGAAATGGAAAGCTTTTCAAAAATGATTTGCTTTTCAATATTTGAAATTTTTATAACTAAAAATACCAAACAGATACAGGAGACTTATATTTTTAATAAATTTTTGAGCTGAGTAAAAATTGGGGGCAGCTCAAGACGCAAAAATTCTAAATAATTAGTTTGAGGCAGTCTATCCGATATCTCGGATATAGACGGATCCCACGGTAAGGGTTCATAGCAAAACGGACTATGTTTGGCATAGCAAGTTCAGGCAACAACTAAAGGCCGTTGCTCAGGATCGCACCTTGTGCAAAAGAACTGATTCTATCCTGAGCCCCTTTCGAATGTCTCAGCTTGAAATTCGCTGCAACAAACAATTTAAAATTTCTGTTCAGTTAAATAAACGGAGCGTAACCAGAAACCAAGAAGGTGGATTATTCCGAAAGCTGAATTATACTTAAATAGCCGATTAATGGCAAACTTTAGTTTGGAATATTTTCCATAACATGGTACCAAGTAATAATTAATACCATAATGAAAGCTTTTACTAATTTGGTCACTTGCTGATTCTGCTGCGACCACTTACTGATGCAATCAATGAATGTAAGTCAATCTGCATTATAGGTTCTCTCCGCTTATAGCTGCAATTCAAAATGCTTCAACCATTTTATGGACATATTAAAAGAATGAGTGAATACCTGCACTTTGTGACTTTGGTGGGTCCCGGGGCATCGGGATATACCTGGTGACGAAATGGCATACAGGCTGGCCAGGAACAAATATGCCGCTGTGACCATTGAGGAAACGGGAAATATTGGTATTTCTTTGAGAGTACGCGGACAAAGTGTGGCGATGAGAAAATCTCAAATCGTTACACGACGACTCGTGTAACACAACGCAGAGGCTATGAAACTCATCCATAGAAGAAAATCAATAAAAATATTGAGACTCGACAAAAACTGCCTACGTACGCTAGTAGGTATAAATACGCTCGAAGGCTTCGCTCTAAAATCGATGACATTTGCAGGGGCTGCGGAGAGGAGGATTTGACCGTAGAGCATTTCCTTTGCCAAGAAAGAAACTTAACGAGCTAAAAGAAAATGAAGTTAGATAAAGCATATCATCCAGCTTAATAATCGCACAATTGGTATAAGGACATGATCCCCAGGAGACAAGATAATCTGGCCGACCAAATAACATTTGGACATGCACAATACTCCAGGAACTAGGCCAATGCAAAGTGTTTAAGCATAAGAAAACAGTAACAGCGATCTGACTATCCTTCCCCTGTTGGATGGGAGCAGAAGAATACGCCCACAACCAGTCCTGCTTAACCTAAAAACGGCGAATGAATATTCATTGGACCATGGGCATAATACTCGAGATTTCAAAATCTAACTGATATGAGAAACAGATACAGCGCCTCGGATACGGACAAATTCTACGGTAACGACTTTTGGCACTCGAAAACGATCTATGATTGGTTTCTGGAACGTTCGAACATTGAATTACAGTTGAGGAGATCCTAGCCCCTAAGCTCGGTCCATATATCCAATCAGTAATCGACCGTGAAACGGAAAACTATAATCAAGTCCTTCTACTACTGCAATGGCACTACAGCCCAAATCGGACCTTGGCCTCCTAACATTCAGGTTCCTTAACATTTTTCATTTCTTATTGTGGAAGGGTTGTTAGCCCTTCGCACAACCCTTTTTCTACGAATTTTTCATTCGCGTAGATTGAGGTGACGAAGGTATATCCTAGCAGACAATATGGAATTATATATTGCGTCGACCGGGATTTAAATTCATGGCCTTCGCATTACAAGACCAACACGCTGCCCACTAGGCTACACCCTAGCTATAAACAAGTCCTGGTGACAGCTAAAGGCCCATGCTCAGGATCGCGCTTTATGAAAGAGATCTGTTTCCCTCCTATGCTCCTATAGGAAATTGATTGATTGACGGATTGAACAGACTAAGATGAAAGTGGAAAGTACAAGTGCTACGCTCCAAGAAGCAAATATATATCAAATACAATAAAATTCTTATAATCAATAAATCAATGTCCGAAAATAAATCAATCCATTAATTATTTAAACTGTAAAATATTAACGAGATCAAGACTAGAGTTAAACTTTTAAAATCTCTATCGGAAGATGCAGCCTAAATTCAGTAATGTCGTACAATTTTCCAGGTTACTCAATGCTCAGTATACGATGGGCTTATGTTCGAAGGATTAGATAATAAGTACCATTCACAATTTTTTCTTCCATACGAAATACTTGAATAATATTGAATAATCATTCAGTCAATGCGGTAGGTAAAATTTTACGAACATTTTTCAAAAATTTAATATTTAAATTTGTTAATAGCTAGCAAAAATAAAATCGAAGATGAGTCCGTAGAATAAATGAAATGGCAAGTCCTAAGTACTAATACGTTATGAATAATGTATCTATCTAATCATTCAATTCATTATCGTCCCAAACGTTCACCAACCAGGAATAGATACTTAGTTTACAACAACAGAAAAATCCAATTAATTGGCATAATGATTGATAACTATCAACAACAAATTGACGTACAATATTCAAAAGTGAATCGATAAAATGACGGAAGTGTCACAATTTATTTCATAGATCCATGCTAAATGGTTGCTAACTGAAATGTTCGTTAAACGTTTCATTTTCTTTTTACAAAAAGTTCAAAAACAAAACGAACAATTGACTTTTTGCGCACGCTTTGTACAATATGTGTTCCACATAAATACTACTAGTCTGATTATACATCGAAGAGAAAAAAAAAATAGATAATAAAAAACGAAAGAAGTAAAGATTTCGAAAAGTGCTTCCATCATTTCTACCGCAACATTTCTGGGCTTCTTATGCGCGTGCTAAAGTGCTTCTTGAGTGTCATTTGTCAGTTTCTTCCAATCTCGAATAAAAGAAAAAAACCAAACTAAATCTTCGTGCAGACCTTAGATGGTTTTTCAAGTTCAGTCTAAGAGGCTGTACCGCGACTTATGCGAGCGCGCAACAAACAATCTCCTTTTTTAATGAGCCACAATATTTCTCCAATCATGTATATGCTCCGTCGTTTTTTTTTATCCAAGTCACATTTCCTATACAAGATTTTTATGCACAAGCATTATTTTATTAATGACAGAGTCTTTAACTAAAGAAGAGATTTTTCTCCCATTCAATAGATTAATGACATTTTGCTCGCCGTTTTATTGTTTTCCATGGATTTTATTGGCGTTTTTCTAACCGCCATTTAAGGTAGATGCGTTACTCTAGTGTCTTATTCTTATTACCGTCTGCGCAAAACATTATCTCGTTAAATTATGCCGAGTGCGCTTTTTAATCCTATATGTATTTCTTTGTAGTACTGGCTGTGCTTCTTGAAATCCTACATATCGTTATAATACCGACTGCGCCTGGAAACCTAAATTTTAAAAATTTTACACTTTACCAGCATAGTTTTATGATTTACGAGATTGCTTCGGTCATACCGTGATTTCCGATTTGTGAGCAGTTAATGGACTGTTTGGTATTTAGTGTTGTTTCTTTTATTTCTTTTGAGATTGTTTGTTGGTATTTTATTTTTTTCATTTTTGTTTTGTGGGACTGAAGATCATCTTGGAGTGATGAGTGACGTGAGCGTAGGTTAAGTAGAACAGTCGAATGTGGTCCACTTTTCATTGATTTCCGTTCAAATTAATATGACAGAATTCGGTACATCATCTTTTTTCTGTGTTGCTGTTGTTGTTATTTTGGAAGAAATCGTGATAGTCAACATGAACTTAAAAAAGTAACAATTTTTTTTTGTCTAGTGCGCTACAAAAAAAGATTTTAAACATTTGTGGTAAGAATTGTCAAGAAGTATTATTCCAAATCGGAGCTGATAATAACGGTACTATACCGGGTCTATTTTTTTTTTCGAAAAACATGTCTTAAGTTAGATGACTGATTCTTTTTAATTTTCGAGCAATTGGTTATAAGGTTTTACCACCCAAGTATATAACGGAAGAAGATGAGGATTTGAAAAGAATTTTGGACATTGAAAACGAATTTGATACTTTTTTATTTTTCAAAATGTAGTAAATTAATTTTGACATCTTTTGACATAATTCGGAGCTATACTTTTAATACTTAACGATGTCGACTCAAATCAACTATGCTGAAAAATGAAATAAAAAAATATTTCCTACTACATAAAACTGCTTTCTCTAGATCACAAAAAAAAACCCTAACCTTTCTCCAAAAACTTCTATGAACTAATTTTTGGATATACCACCCAATGGGCAATTATGTTATTAAAAGAATGCTAACAAAACAACATAGCGATGATTATCAGATAAACTTACACGGCATTAAATTATATCGCTTTTTTTTCGAACTACCTGTAAACGATTTCAACAGTTCAAAAATTATGATGTGCTTATTTGGGGACAGAATTGCAAAGTGCGTACATAAATGGAACATAAAATCATAATGAATCATCTCTGAAATGAGCAAGGTAGCACCTGATTAGGAGAAAGATTACATCGATTTTCATTTCGTATACATCTTAAAAAGATACGAAAATCAAAGATTTATTAAGGACAGAAAAAGAGAGAAGAAATTCCGATTAAAAACGAAAAAAAAAAAAAAGATTAGAGGTTGTACTACGTCGGCTTTTAGAGATGACTACCGCTAAGCTCGACAAGTAAAATCTTAACGTCTTCGCTAATTAGATCTGATGATGTGTTGCGTAAATAAATGGAGCACATCAGAACTGGTTTTTACCTTATCCGTGCGTCCACTTTACAAGGAAACACACAGTATCGCCCATTTTTGTTTTGAAAAAAAAAACTACAATCTTTGAGCTTATACTCTCTCGAGAGGCTTTTTATAGATCGATTGAATACTTGTATTTATATATGAGCTAGTACACAATTTACTTGACTAGTAAGTAAACTGGACGGTTTATAGTATAAGACGATGCAATTTTAAAATGCTTTACTAGCGATTGCGCAATACAGGAAAAAAGAAATCTACAACGCCAAGATTTAATCATTTTCCAATTAAAAATTGAAAGTATTCTATCGCATACGGAATCGCGATGGGTTCAGTGTTGATGTAGAGTTTTTTTTTTTTAAGATGGAATCGCAGGCTCAATTATATCTTATCTAAATGAAATCGGTTAATCTCTCCCTGCTGTGCTTGTCATATCCCCCTTGCATACTAGAACATTTTTATTAGCAGCTAACTACCTACCAGTGATTTAACTAATAACAAAAAACAAACCGACTACTATTTGACATAAACATTCAATTATTATCAGTCAGTATGTTTAACGAAATTGATTTTCCGCTAATACTTTCTTCGTTATTGGGAAGAGAGTGATATAGGGGAGATAGGGATTAAATGAATTTGTTTAGAAAAAAACATTATTACTTGTTATTTTTAAAAAAATCAGTAACTTTTACAGATTGAAAGGAAACTGATTTTTATAGATATCGATATCAATAAATAAAATGGTAAGTAGTTAAAGGAAAATTTAATCAAGTGAAAGCCTAAACTAGAGAAATTGCAAAAACCAGAGCGAAACATTGCCAAATAAGATCGTAAAGCGCAGCCCTTCCTTAAATTTTATAAAGGTTAAGCACCTCGCTTAATTTTTAACCATAAGCGCTTAATCTCTCAAATTTTCTTCTTAGCAAAAAAGTCAGATAACCCATTTTCTAACATAAAACTATACCACTCCTTCTTCTGAAATGGCACTTCAGTCTGAATTAAGCCTCCTAACATTCAGGCTCCTGAATTTTTTTCCTTACTTATTGTGAAATGATCGTTAGCACTTCACACAACCCTCTATTTACAAATTTTTCATTTTCGTAGATTGAGGTAACGAAGGAATTCGCTTAAATTTATGAAAACATAATTTTTATACGGAGGGTGGTAAAAAGTGGCAGCCTGGTTGCAGCCTAGTGAGTAGCATGTTGGTCTACAATGCGAAGGTCGGCAGTTCAAATTCTAGTCGGCATATAATTCCCGCACGCTGCTTACGTGGGTAAATCGTAGATAAGGGGTTGTGTGAAGAACTATCAACTCTTCCACGAAAAAAAATACATGTTATGGAACCTGATAGCCAGGAAGATAAGGTCCGATTCGGGTTGTAGTGCCATTGAGGAATAAGGGAGAAAGTGGCAAGCAATTTGACTACTCAACTAACTTGAATTTTTGGTTTACCCCAATCTTTCGGTAGCACCGGCTTAAATAAATTGACGCCTGGATCATTTTTTTGATAGCTCACCCTTCCAAATAACTTCTTTTTATAGTCGAAAACCCCTTTAGTGATATTTTGCCTTTTTATTTTGAAATTATGTTGCGACTCATCCGTTATTACTAGCGCCTCACAATGTCTATCTCCGTTTGCGACAACCGTATAACTTCATACATGGTTTCTACTCAAAGGTTGATCGCTTTGAATCGCCAGAAAGAAAGACAAAACAACAAAACTTTGATCATATTGTTACAGGACAGTTGGTATATTTCAATCCGACGCAGATCTCATCATAGTTTTTGATTCGAATGCCCACAACAAATGTCACCAAAAAATTGGTTTTTGACAGAATTGTGCATTTTTTGCCAGACTTACAATTGGCAAAAAAAGAGGACACTGTCCTGAGACAGGTTAACTAGAATTTTTAAACAAACCTTTCGAATAAAATATTGCGACAAATTTCTGAAAAAAAAAATGTTTCAACCGCCACTTTTGTGTGAAAAAATGTAAAATTTGAAAATCAAAAGTTTTACGGGCTTCTGATTCAGGCGATACACTGTTACTATGATCGTTAGGATTAGTTGTGGGTTGTATTTAAAATTCTGAATAACAGACCAAAAATTGCTGGAAGTAGATGGCGAAAACTACAAAACAAGTTAAATAATTGAAAAAAGAAAATGTACAAAACTGTTCTTTCAAAGGAGTCACATATGATCCTCTTTTTGGATAGAAAATTATTACGCTTGTTAAGCAGAACCCCTTATCTCTAAGTTCGAGTACGACTTGCTTTCAACTTCTTTTGGGCACTGCCTCTCGGCGCCCTTGAATCCTCGCCCTTCCCCCCCCCCCCTCCGTGACTCGGGCGGTCATCGGGAATGCAATTTATATCACTGAAGTAAGTCGTCCTGGTAATGACTAATGGTGGAACCGGGAAAAAAACTTACCTCCCACACCCTCATCTTGCTGTGTGGTCCGGAGGACATTTATTATCTGTTGGCAGAATGGAGCCCTTCATTCCGTTCCAGAGACGCTCTGCGTGGGCATGAAGATAGTTCAGGTAAGCAACTCGTACTCTTACCGTCTTCCTTTTTTTCTCCCTTTTAACCATGGCTATTTACGGATGGCGCATTGGAGTCTTTCATTTCGTGACATTAGTTTCAATATTTTGATCTTTTGATGATTTTGCCCCCTTAATCATACCGTCCGGTGGAACTACACTTTCGTAGGGCAGGCCCTGTATTTCAGATCAATTTCGAAGCGAATTCGAAGTTAACGTGATATAAGTCTAGGTTAAGTGTAGCCTAGTGTGCAATGTATTGGTCTACAATGCGAAGCTCGGGAGTTCAAATCCCGGTCGACGCATAATCTCAACACACCACTTGGCCACCTCTGCAAGGATGAAAATTCGTAGATAGATGTTTGTGCGAAGGGCTTGCATCCCTTTGACAACAACAAATCTGAAGGTCAGGCGATCAACGACCGATTTGGACTGTAGTTCCATTGAAGAAGAAGATTTACTCAAGCGAGCAATGTGCTGGAATCATACGTTGATCGGTATTTGAACTCACAACCTTCGCATTGTAGACCAACACTGTACTCACTAGGCTTCACGCTTCCTAGAATCATATCATATCAACATCGAATTCACATCGAAATTTACCCGAAGATTAGGGTAAATCGGAAATTCAAGTTTGCTGAGCAGTCAAATTTCTGGCCTTCTTGTGCCACCCATATAAAAGATAAGTTTTTAAATGTTTAAGCGAAATTTCATACTAATTCCAAAAAAAATTAATTAGCTGACGTTTTGAATTACAATTATGAAAATTCATTCCATACAGATTTCAAATTTCCACGAAATACAGTTAGTTGAAATTATTAACTGAACAACCTTCCCCACAAAATTAAAAATTTAATTATTTATATTAAATTAATTTTCTTTACTGTGATTTTGTAAAAAAAAAAAAAAAAACATTTATTTAAATTTTCATCTCATCACCAATACAAATTTTCCCCCAATCTCCCCTAACTATTCATACTAAGTACTTTTGTCCACCACATTCAATATAAAAGAAAACAAACGAATGACTTGGCAATTTATTTCGATCAATTCGAAATACATTTTTTTACATCTTACCTCGAACCTATCAGCACGCTTAGAGTCATTGCGATCGTTTCAAATAGAAGGGTATCAGATCAAAAGATTTGTACGTGAAAGTCTGAGGACAGATCACCTAAGACATGAGGACCTGCAGTTAAGCTAAGAGACCTCTTTTAGGCCAATCGCTTCTAGTTAATCAACTCAAAGTCTTACATGATATATCAATTAAGATTTTTATCGTACTGAATCGAGAGCGTAGTACATGTAAAGTATTTATAGGTGGCTATGCCGCCTAACTATCGGCAATCATCGTAAACCTCTAGTAAAATAATTTATGAATGTTTCAGGCAGGCCCAGAGCGAAGAGAAATTTTATATCCTAGCGCACGATTATTATACCGAAACAGGCACTCAGACGAGATTTCTAATAAAATTGCTATACCGACTGACAAGAATTTATGTTCGAACTGGGCAAGTTCTTTACTCATAAGTAGGAATGCCGAACATCTTGTGCAATATAATTTCTAAATTTAACTGAAAGTGTTTCGAATGTCCAAAACATTGGGTTAGTTTGGCACCTTAACACTTTATTGGGGGTCTTGCGATGTAATTAAATCGCAAATGTAATACTAGAAGTTCGAATGATTTATGTTCAGTTTAAGGTTAATAGTGTAAATCGCTATTGCATGATCATAGTGATTAGACCAGAGGGCATAATAAAACGACTAATTAATTAGCTCTACTTAACGATTAATTTACTCATTTCATTTTACATTATCTATAGCTGAATTACATCTATATTTTGATCTTAAATTGAAAATAAATTTTCCGGATTAGTAGACTCGCTTGAATTCAAATTTATTTTGAAATCTTCTCATTAACTTCGTCTAGGATCCGTGAAACATTTACACAGTTTGTGATTATCGTTTTGTAGAAATAGATATGATCTTATTCTTTCAGCATCTGGGGATTTTATCTATTATTGCATGTGCCGTGTTCAGACTCCCTAATGTTATCTGTATCGCTACTACACGGGTGAATATTAATAAGTAAAACTACGCTAAGCCAAATATCACGTCGGCAATTTCGTTGATTTATCAAAAGGAGTACTAAAATGGGCATATAAAATATTTTATACTGAATTTAAATTTTGAAGCTCTCAAGATTTTTGTCTGATTTTGTGGCTTTTGTATGTGTGGCAGAGGAAGTGGAAGATTTTGAATGATTTTCAAACAGCTTATCAACATCCTAATCGCATTGCTTTATTACAGTTTTAAAGTCGGTAGCTCGCACATGGTCGAAAAAGAAATACTTTTCTTGAATTTCCAATACAAATTTTGTGTGGGAGGGTTAAAAAGAGTGAAGCGAAGTTAATAATTTTTTTAGTATTTATTGCAATTACATTTATTGTATTAAGGTACAAGTTCTTGCAAAATTTTAAGTTTCTACTTTTTCTAGTTTCAATAAATATCGATTAAATGCATTTACCAAAATTGTGCATTTGTATGGGAGAGGGTAGAAAGGGTATTCGAATCGGAACCGAATATCTCAACATAAATGACATTTTCAATTGAATGTTTTTCTTAAAATTTAAAGATGATAGTTTTGACGGTTTGGAAGAAAAATAATTTAATTGAAATTTTGAAATTTCTTGAAATTTGTATGAGAGGTGGTAGAGAAAGAAAGGTGAAGTTTTTTGAAAACTTAATAATATTATAATAAAAAAATCCTGGCAAAATTCTTTCTTTTAGCTTTGCTAGTTTCAATGAAAACCGAATAAATGCATTTCAGGAAATTGTGCATTTGTATGGGAGAGGTAGAACGAGTAAGGAGATAAGATCAATATTTTTGACGTTAATTATAAATTTATACTATGACATAATTTTCGAGTCGATAACTGAAAGAGTTTCAAAAAAAAATTAATTTGTTTAAATTTAGGAATTTCGTGAAATTCGTATGGGGAGGGTAGAAGGAGTGAGGGGATGTGGCCAATTTACGAACTTAAAGTTACTTTTTTTTTAAAACTGATGTAAGACAAATTTCAGCACAATAATTCAAGACCTTTGAGAGGTATGCTGTAAACAGACGGACATACAGACAAATGGACAGACAGACGATCACTCGGAATCGAGGTTTTGAGCGACCAAAAATATTTCTTTGCCCTTGGCGACTCTGCGCGAGTATTACTTCTTAGCGTTACAAAAAGTAATGCAAACACAATGTACTCTCAGATTTCATCAAGACTATAAACAGATCACAACTTTACCATTAAGCCCAATAACACAAACGAAGCAATCAATAACAATAAAATCATATAAACTTACTTGTTCGAAACGTCTCACAGTGTGCTAGGAAGTCACTTGTCAGAAAATACTATTAACAAAGATATAAAATGTCCATCTTACAGTCAAGTTTATATTTTAATAAACAATAAATCAAACGAGCACTACATTACTTTACAGCTCCTCTTATCACATTTCAAATTAAAAATTACTGCATAGAAATGTTACGATCCTGAAGCAATCCCTGCACTATAGTTTTGTTTTTGTGTTAAACATTAAAAAAAAAAACTGATTCGAAATTGCACTATAAATATCCGAAGGTACTATAAAACCTTCGAGAAGACTTGCAATATATTGTAAAATGTAGAATTAGTCCAAGTGACGGTATGACAGGCAATTTGTCGTAGTTCCATGTGAGGAACTTTTATTAGGACATGTTTACAGATTTATGGCGAATCGTATTATAGTTCAAGCATTAACACAGTATGTGACTTCGAGCTCGTCTCTTTTTCTCGCTTGTTTTAAGCAAAAACAAAATAACAAGACTAATGAAAACCTACAAAATGACCTCCTTTCTCTCTGTTAAGTTGCATTGCACTCAATGTTTTAATTGTCCAACAACTCGTGTAAGGTTCTACATAATAATATCTTAGTGATGATAATAATAATCATTATTGTTATTATTATTAGTAGCGTACTAGAAATTGCATTTCGCTAATGACTGCTGCATTTTATGAATTGTACATGACAAGCGCTAGCTAGCTAACAACAAAAAGTTTTATTGTGCATAATGCTATAGAAAGATGTGCAACTGGTTTCAAGATGACAGCAGTTCATTTAACGGCCTGGCAATTAATTGTGTACTTAGCCGGCTATTTCAAGTGAAATTAATGCAATTCAATTAAATGTAAATATTCTGGTGTTAATATTTAATATTCAATATTATTTTAATCTGTTGGCAGATAAATTACATCACTTGTTTGTTAAGAAAATGACTTTTCATTTCAATTTATATTTTTTAGGGTGATATTTCATTTAATAAAACACCTACAACTGTAAAGAATTTATGTATCTCAATAAACAGCAACTTTGGGAATTATCCGTATAGTACATCCGATATTGAAAGGATCAAAGGCAGCAATCCATGAAAACTCTTGACAAGGAATTTTCTGCAAAAGACGCAAAAAACTGAAAGCGTTCATTCGCCCAATTTCGTATATATTTTAACCGTATTGAATTATTCACATCGAATATGTGACATCAGTTGGCTAAGTTTTAATATAAGATACATAGAACCATATCTTGAATTGATTACGATGAACGCCCGCCTCTAGGGCTTTATCCCACATTTTCTTTTAATATCACGGATTGTTTTTGTGATGACAATTATTAATGTCCCGGAAGGTAACTGTCTATACTGAATGCAAGTACGGCATTCATACTGCTGAATTCGCATTCAGCAGACCTATCTAACATCTCAACTATAACAAACTGAGGGATAGAACACTCGGTTGGAAAAACCCATGTCCAAGCCGAACTCCGAAGAGTTCTGCCGTCATGTAAACCACAGCCCCCACGATACTCCCCGGAGGGCCATCTTCCATTGCCATGGTGGAAGAAAACTCCAGTCAGGTTTCCTTGCAACACTTGATTGTTAGCAATCCGCTTCGTGAAACGTAGAGTCGGCACTCTCCAAAAATTGTACCGGAATTGACCTTGGTCGTTCACCTGGTATATGATAAGAAATGTTATCCCTTCCCTGGGTATAGGGGATAATAATCCCCTACGTCCACCTGTAACGGCACGATTCGGCCCATCTTCCTCAGAAGGCACCCACTGCCATTCAGCTTCTCCCCACTGTCCACGACACCCAGGTCTTGCAGCAGCCTTATGTCTACACATATCTTGGACTCTGGGAGAAACTTTTAGATGATGCTTCACAAACGTAACCTGTCATCTCGCTTTGACCCCGCTTATCAAAGAACTCATTCATACTGCAGGTGGCTCGTCAAGAGATAACCTAGACTGACGGGAAAAGCAAATTCTAGGTCTTTTGAAAAGTTTGGAACACCAATAAATCTGTGCGTTATCCTACCCTAGCGCTGATATATCACCTGCTCTGCCACATTGATGTAGCCTTAAGCTCGAAGAGTTCTATGTATTTGAGAAGGCTCCTCTCACTAACCTTCTTCGAGGTTCACCAATCGTCAACCAGCAATGGGTGTCCTTTCTGAATTTTTAGAGGATAGCACCACATTTCGCCCAAACCCAACGGCAGAGCACCCATATGTGCGGCGTCAATCGAAACTATACCACATACAGGAAAACATGCACTCAAGACTATTTTTTGCACGAGTTAATCAATCAAGTACCCTCACCAGTCAACAAGGTTTTGTATGGTTTATATGGTACGAACCGATAGTCTGGTGAGGCCGCACTCGCGTTGCAGAATCAGGCGGACCTGGTTTACACTAGCGAGAAGAACTCTGACAGATGAAGCCCGAATATCAACCGTTCGGAAACTCTGATGCCCATCACTCAACCAATGTAAGGAGATCGTCAGCATACGCCGCCACACTTTATGAATCCGCAAGGTCTACTAAAAGATCACTCATCATTGTGCAAAACTATACTGCAAAAGCCTAACATATGCTAACCTGTCAGAGAAATAGCTCTGCCATAGGGTTATTTTTTAACAGTCACTGGACCGTAAACCTACGGTTGATAACCATCAATCACTATATCCCAAATTAAATAGCCAAATGCGCCCTTGAAATCTACAAAGATTCCAAGGACGTATTCTCTAGCACTCCGTGCAACACTGTGTTTCACATACATCCATGCATCTTCCGTGGATAGTATGAAAGACGAACAACTATTCGGATGCTAGATTGGTCAGTTTCTTCTCAAACCAACGGACCGTAACCCTACGAATAGGATCGAATATATTTTCTGGAGAATTCAGGAGCAGCTTTAGTCCAACTTGCTGCAAAGGCTCGATTTTGAAAGCGCCGGTTGAAGACGCAACTTGCGTTTTCAAGAATAGTGCGCCAGATACTTTTACACATCCCAATCTCAACCTATCGAAATTAGTTTGTTCAATCTAAGGGTTTGACGATTTTTTTCACAATGCATTTTGAATTAAAACGAAAGATTTCCGAATTTCGCACTGCTTGATTTATTATGCGTGACGTTTCGGTCTCTGCTGAGACCTTTATCAAACTGTTCAACAATTCGTCTACCGTAGAACGTTTTGAAACCGAAATTACACACTTATTCCGCGTTGGCATAAAGTTGCCTCCGCTCCAACATTCATGCCAGACATTTCAGGTCTAGATCGCTTTCCCCAGCAGATCTCATAGACCTGACCCTAGGGATTACGAGAGTAGGTAGGGACGAAACATCTTCAATTGTCTTAATTGGATGACGCAATCAAATCATAACACTCGGACATGCCTCTCTAGTAATCGAGTTTATGCTGGAGCGTATTTTATTGCCCACTTACACGAGCCCCTTAGAATTTCTTTCTCAGAGCCCTTACTCGCGCGTGCTTACCCGCCATTTTTTTGTTCCATCACTAGACACACTTCGGATTCACGTTGCGTATTCTCCGAAAGATGTCATTGTTAACACGCATCAAGTCATGTACCACGAAATCGCTTAGAACAGGGTTCCTGTTCGTTTCCACCCCGAAACGTTTACCATTGGCCTTCCAGCACCACGCTACGCGATTTAGCGAGAGGGATCGCATTCACACTCAGCCCTGTCGTATGGAAATTTAATGACTTCCAGGCTGTGATCGCTAGTCCCCCATCCCGCAACGATGCTCCAACGAGACTAAATCACTGCACGATTGACCAAGGTCTCGTCAATCTCGCTCACCCCACAAGGTCCATTAAATGTATGTGAATCACGCGGCTCGTCCAGGACATACATATCATTCACGAGTATCTAACCGATAAGGTTCTCTCTACGACGTAGTCCACGATGGTTCGATGTAACGCCAGCAATATTGCTGAGCCACTTCGAGGATATATTGTTGGCATCTATTCCAATGATGGTAGGCGTGCCATGTACATACTTGTTAGACAACCGTGTCAATATATGCCAAGTATGGGCCGAGCTTTCTCCCGAATCTACAGTATACGGTGACCAGATAGGCAGGACCAAAAAGTTCCCTGACCATAAGGCAAAACTCTCCCCCCCCCACTCACTCGTCAGATGTTCAAGCCTGACGCACTCATTATTATTGGAACAAACAATCACGGCAACCCCTTTTTCCCTCCCGAGAAGAACAGCATCGTAATACTTCTTCTACTTCTGTTCTCCTGACCTGTCAGTAAGAACCCCTAATATGCGACCATATGGCGTATAGGGTACTGAACTCCGCACCCAATTGCAAATTTTAGAGCCATCGAACTAAAGTCGGCCCTCATTACCATATTCGCATACACCGGGCAAGGACTAAAGAGCACGAGGTGGTCCGCAGGAATTTCCCTCGCCTAACAATTTCGGCCGTGTACTTCAATAAGACAAGTGGTTGCCCCGTGACTCAATCTGGAGCACCTATGATAGCCCATCGTCTTCACTCGCAGTCCCTCGACATAATAGCGAAATGCCTGACATATGTAGCAGTGCGGGGTTTCATCCTGTGCATTGATGTGGAATGAATCCCATTTTCCTTAGAGTTTTTCCATCTCCAGCAACTTCGAAATTATCTTTTTCGTTCCCTCAAAAACGGACAGTAGTAACAGTTAAACCATTGTTCGCTCCTGTACGGAGCACTCGGATTCAGAACCTTCAAGGAGATGTTTACTATACAGAAAAGCTATTTCAATCTAAAAAAAATTAACTCAAACAGATAAATTAATGCATTTATTATCTTGCGTGGTGGATATTTACGACAATCATTTGTCAGTCATAACAACCGACTGCACAATTATACCTGAAAAACATTAAACAACTATTACTAAAGATATACAATGCAAAACGCTCATATATCTCATAGCGTGAACTCCTCCAGAAGTGTTTACTACGACAGCAAATGTTTATGGATCCATCAAATCTCTTCAACTCAACCATAAAAAAAGAACACCAAAGCAAGTGTTATTCTTTATGCGGTCAAGACGATACAAATAATGTGTTTTTCATTATTATTATTATTTTTTCATCTATTCCTCCATACGATTACACTGCAATTAGATTTCGAATGTGGCAGTAAACTTTGCGCGCACAAACGAAAATACCTTCTAGTTTGTATATTTATCAGATAACACATAGTTAGCATATATATATATATGAGACTCCGTGACAGCACAACATATCCACCTACTCGTGCCCATCATTACTGCCGCCATCGAAGTCATTAGCGGACATTCTTCACCACACAATGGACAGGTAAAGAGAGCACTGATTATCTTTCACCATTTGCTCAAGATTTGTTTCTGCACTATAGCGTATGGCATATAACAAGACAACGCCACAAAAAACCACCAACTGTATGCATGGTGTGTACGGTGTAGACACTAGACACATTGCGACTACTCTTCAATTGGATCGTTACCGTACAAAATACAAACTACAGTGCTACCACTCGAAAAAAAATCATACGAAATCGACACAAAAAAGACTCGTGCTTCACGAGAGTGATCTTTCTAATGTGAGAGGGTGTTGCAGTAATTACTTTTTACCGAATGCATAAATACCGACTTTTGTTAGCCTAATTAGTGATCGAACTCAATACCGTATTTAGTTTTTTAATCAATTTTTCAAATCTGTTTCGGTATTTTAGGGAGATTGGCATGATGATGGGTTTGGAGAGAGGTGGTGCTAGGTTTTAAGTTTCGGAGATCAACTTAAGATCGACAAGAAAATTGAATTAAATTGTAATCCGATTTTTCGCTTTCTAATTGCGTTTAATGGTATGAAATTTTGATTATATCAAATTAAATTAGGAAACTTGAAAGATACAACAAAAAAAAAAACTTTACGTTGAAAAGTTTGAATTACATCTAAGAGAACCACTTCAGCCCAATATGAGTGCAATACTGATGGAATATGAAAGAATTTATTTCAGTAACAAATTATGTTATTTCAAATTCTTTGCAAAGCGATTTTGTATGGGAGGTGGTAAGGAGGGCGTGAGTCAATTTTCAAATTAATTATTGAAATAATAATCACAAGAAGTAATGTTTTCACGTTTACAGTTCTTAAAGTAATTTGGTATTGAATTTTCGAAAATTATTGATTTTGTGTGGGAGGTGGAAGAAGAGGAAAGCGGATTTCCAGAAATTCTTCTTTATAAGCAACCGAAACTTGTAGCTGAAAGTTATATTATCAAAATGTCAAAGATTTTCATACTCTAGATAGAATCTAAGAGTATAATTAGTTTGCTATAAATAAGGCTCGGGGTATAAGCTGGATGTGCCACTTAAAATAATTCTCGAAACTGAAAGTGCTTTGTAGTACAACAGGACAGATTAAAACAGGCATTGCAATTCAAAGTGGCAGTGTATCGGTCACTTTTTGAAGAAACCAGAGCAAAACATCTCCAGACAAGGCCTGGATTATAAAAGTCAAGGAAGACGACAGTAGTAGACTATCCAGCGCGTAAAAGCGACCATTTGAAGAGGGGGCCAGAGGAATAAAAAAGTCCTGGAAATAACTAATGGCCGATAGTCTGAATCGCATCTTGTGGAAGAGAACTGTTTCTGTCCTATGCCTCAATAGCGGGTGTTAACAGGAAACTGATTTGCAAATAAACAATGTGTTCAAAATGCTGAAATATTATGACAAATTTATCGTTAAAATATCGTCTTGTACTTTGTCGTAAGTCAACTATTTTAATGAAATTTGTGTCGACAAAGTGTTAATAAAAATGTCACAAATTTAGCATTTAAAATGGCGTGATAGATATGGAAAAACACGTCACCCCTAAACACAATTTCACAGCAATTTTGTTACTTTATCGTCTAAAAAAGTCATAAGGCTATACTTGTATTTATGTGTTTCACGATTACTTTTAGACGTTTGTACTTTCATTAAAATGCAATATGAAGCCAAATTTCATCATGATTGTGCTAGTTTTGTCACAATAGTGCTGCCATATTTTGTCCCAAAACTAAAAAATTTCAGTTGTGTTAAAATGCCAGAGTTCTGTCTGACATAAAACTAATTCAGCATTTTTTTGTCATCCAAAATCCCTGAAAGATTTTCATACTACAATAAAAATACGTATACGAATTTCTTCATTACTGAAAAATGTAGTTTTTCGTCATAATAATAATGTCGGCAAAATTTATTGTGAGAAATTTTCTGGAAATTTCATTACAAAAGTGAAATGTTTGACTTTTCTTAATATCACAAATAAAATGAAATCTGGCTAAAAAAATTTTGTCAAAAAATTTGTTGATAAAAATGTCACAAATTCAATCTCTAACGTGGCACATTCAAACTATTATGCTATAAATTTTGTTTGACAACCAACATTTTTCTGTGACATTTCTGCAATTTTCTTTACCATTTCTTGATCATTCAACAAAAACTATACCAATCAGCACTGGATAGAAGTATGCCGATTGCGCTGCTGTTTTGTGTCCAAAAAATTTGTTGTTTTCGCGTGAATCAATAAAACAAGTCCTTTGGTGAATATTTATACTCTAGATGAAATCTGAGAGTATATTGTGTTTGCCTTACTATTTGTAACGCTAAGAAATAAAGCTCGCACAAGGGTACAGAAAATTTGTTGTCGCTCAAAAAACTCGATTCCGAGTGACCGTCTGTCCGACTGTCCGTCTGTCTGTCTGTCTGTCCGTCTATGCGTCTGTCTACAGCATAACTCTCGAAAGCTTTGAGCTATAGTACTAACAATTTTTGTGTGTCATTTTTAGCAAAAAATTAACTTTAAATTCGTGGGCTACATCCCCCCACTCCTTCTACCCCCTCCTATACAAATTTCGAAATATTAAGAAATTTATTTTTCTTTGAAACTATTTAAGCTATCAAGTAGGTCGAAGTATTACGATATAGATGTCATTAATATCACAGAATATTGACCCGATACCCTTACTCTTTCTACCCCCTCCCATACAAATGGACAATTTTGAAAAATACATATTTGCGATTTTCATTGAAACTAGTAAGGCTGAAAAGACGAAATTTTGTCAGAATTAATTCTACTATAATTGCAATTTATTTTAAAAATAATTATCAACTTCACATCACTCCTTCTACCCCCTCCCATACAAATTTCACGAAATTTTGAAATTTAAATTGAATTATTTTTCTTCGAAACTATCAAGGCTATCAACTTGATATTTTGTGTAAAGTATACACATAGAAATAATAATTATGCGGAAAAAATTTGTTTTGATCCGTACACGCCTTCTACCCCCTCCCATACAAATGCATAATTTTTGTTAAATGCATTTTATCGATTTCCATTAAAACTATAAAAAGTACAAACTTCACATTTTGCCAGAATGTGTTTCTTAGTAGTTGAAATAAGTTTTAGAAAAAATTATCAGCTCCGCTTCACTCCTCCTACCACCTCCCATACAAATATCTGTGTTATAAATTCAAGAAAAGTAGTTCTCCTTCAAGTATATGAGAACTATCAATTTTGAAATTGAATCAAGGCATGGTGATAAGGATGATGATAAGCAGTTTCAAAATCATCTTAAACGCTCCACTTCCTCTGCCACCTCCCATACAAATGCCCCAATTTCAGGAAAACTATGTCCAGTTTCTTTAAAAACAATGAAAACCAATAAACTTCGAATTCAGCAAAAAACATTTTGCATGCCATGTTCGGTGCCATATACGAAAAATACAAACCTCCCCCTCTACTTCTACCACCTCCCATGCAAAAGTCTCTATTCACTATTGGAAAGAATTTGAGATGACATACTTTCCGATATATTAAAGTCATTTCCATCTCATCTGGAGTATCATATGATTGGGCTTAAAGCGCAATCATAATTCTTTTATGTTTTTACAGTGCATTTCGAATTGAAAAGAGTTTGATAAAGGTCTCAGCGGAGATCGAAACGTCACATTTCCGCCTTTGAATCTCAATGCATATTTTAGTCTGTCCAGTTGCACTCCAAAGTTCGTCGTTGGAGATCAAAAATTGGATTTAATTAAGTTAAATTAATTTTGATTAAGTAATATTAAATTAAGCTAATTATTAAGTAACTAATTATCTTGTTATGATAAATAAATAAACAGTTTAAAGTATTCATACCGACTTGCGAATGTATTAAAATTTATCGAATATCGTCTCGGAATTCATATAACATAGGTCACGCCCTATAGCCATTACTTCAGTGCTTTCGAAAGTAATGGAAACTGCTGTCAATCGCAAAATCGTACAATATCTTGAGGATAACCATCTAATCCATGATCGTCAGTATGGGTTTCGTTCTGGAAGGTCGACGGGAGATCATTTGGTCTACTTGACAGAACGTTGGAACTCGTGCATACATAAGCACGGCGAAGGTCAAGTTCTTGCACTTGACATTGCAAAAGCTTTTGACAGAGCTTGGCACGAATGTCTCATAGTTAAGCTTAGGGCCATGGGTCTTAATGCTACCCTTGTTCAATGGATTGAGAGTTTTCTGTCTGAACGCACTATACGAGTAGTACTAGATGGCGTTACTTCTTCCTCCTTCCCAATAGATTCCGGCGTCCCTCAAGGCTCTGTCTTATCTCCAACTCTTTTCTTAGTTTTCATCAATGACCTTCTGTCATCTACTCTTAATCCAATCCATAGTTTTGCAGATGACAGTACTTTAGATAACACCTATGAATTTAACTCTGCTGTGGAATCAAACAAGCATTCAATTGCTTCCAATCGCAGGGAGTTAATTGGTTCGCTTAACTCAGATCTCAACTTAATCCTGGAATGGGGCAGGAGAAATAGAGTAGAGTTCAACGCTTCCAAAACACAGGCCTGTTATCTATCCCTTAAGCATGATGTTCCAGTACTATCTAACAATGTGGCTTTTGGTGGCACACAACTCTGCACTTCAGATAATTTTTTTTAATGACCACCTGAATTGGGCACAGCATATTTTTGATGTTGCTCTCGACGCCTCTAAACGTTTAGGTGTTCTTCGAAAGTGCAAAAAATATTTCACGCCGACCGACCTTGCAACCATCTATAAGGCATACATTAGACCACGTTTAGAGTACAACTCGCATGTTTGGGCTGGGGCTCCCAAAACACACCTCGCGTTGCTCGATCGTATTCAAAAACATGCGTTCCAACTGATTGGAGATGAGACCATCACGTCTTCTATCGATTCTCTCGAGCATCGCAGAAATGTCGGAGTACTCAGTATTTACTATCGCTACTTCCATAGTAAATGCAGTGCGGAACTAAGCACACTCATCCCTCCACTCCATACTTTTCCCCGGGATACTCGTCAAGCTGAACGCGCGCACGAGTACACCGTTAAACTATTGCCTTCTCGTACAGTGAAATTTAGGCAGTCTCTCTCCATTTTTTTGTTAGCCTGTTTTTAATAACTTTTCAATTTTTTTTTCTTCTTTTTGTCCAATACCTACACTGACATAACTGTGCAAAGCATTATGGGGTGACCCCCTAAGTTATGTTCGGTACTATAAAAAAAAACAACACCAAGCTCTAGAGACGAATATTTGAAAAATTCATTCAATAAGAGTTGAATGCGCTGAAAAAATGTATTCCATGCACCGTTACTTTGTGTATCAAAATAAAAGGAAATTACTTTCGTTGAAAGTAGTGACATTCGCTGTTTGAAAAGTCAGCTTATTTTGGACTTGCTGTGAGTAAATTTTCATCAAAAGTATTGCGAAATCTGTCACACTATTTCATCTCTTTAAGCTTTTAAGCCTGGATTATAAAACTTTGGACAACGCTGGTTTCTAAATTCTGTAAATCTATTTTCTTAATTTGTTAAATATTAATTATAGTTACACATTAAGGTTGGTTTTATAAAGATAGTATGTATCGAAGAGGAATGATCAAAGATTCAGATTAGTTTAAGAATCGTGGACCAAATTGAGGGAGCCTTTTGTTCACGAGTGGCGTACAATCACAGAAAATGTGTTCTAGTGTTTCGTCTTCGTTATTGCAATTTCTGCATTCCTCAGAAAGTTCAATTTTTTTTATATGCCCAGTTAGAACACACTTCAACAATTCAGTCTGATTTTTATTTAATTGTAAATATTAAGACATGAATTTTCCAAATTTCGGCATACTTAATACAGGATACCGAGTATAATTTTAGCGACATTTTGATGCTGCTTCTTAAATTACAGAGTACTATCACGCGAAAAAGAAGAGGGCCCACAAAATCAGATTCAGATCTCTTCCTGGTCAAGATTATTCCATTCCTTTAAGACTACTGTGATCCTCTGCGATCCAAAAGAAAGTTAGTTTGATTTTGTTTCCTAATTCGAAACTTAGCACACATAATAATAGCTCATCTTTATGTTTTAATTTTTAATGAATTTTTTCAATTTTCAATTACACAAATACTTTGCTAACCTTACGCAACACCTACTTTTTTAACGTAAGTTCACAGGGTCTAAATTATTCACAGGTCTAAGAGCGAAATTCGTAATTTGATCGATTCGTTCAAAAACATTGTAACGATTCGAAACAAAAACATTGTAAGCTCTTCACAAATTACAATAAAAATTGTTCGATCCGAAGAAATATTACAAAATCTCAATTGTCCACCTCGAAACGATCTAATTAAATCAGAGCACACTTACTTCATCTTTGGCAAAAGATCGGATTGCAAAGAACACAAGATATTCCTTAACACAAAAAAAAAACAGAAAATATTGAACCTGATCTCTCCTCTTGGTAGCAAATTATTACTATAGATGCAACATCCGTCTAGCTACTCTACAGACACGAATTACGATCTTGGCATCAGCCAGGGAAGGTCATCACTTGAAAACCGCCTTCGCCCCCTTCTGGCCTTCTTACTGGTTTTGTTTTAGTTGTTTTTTTTTTGCATTTTTCCAAAGAGATATTCAACTATGTTGAGAGGCATGAAATGCAATTTATTGCAACGGATCTGATCTGAAAAATTGAACTCAAAGACGTAGTTATTAATTATAACCGATAGCTCTCAATCAGTTCGTAACGATTTCGACACATTTTGCCTTTCTGATCCCTCTAATCTTGATGCTAGAAATTCTCGGCAATTTCGTAAAGCTACAAATTATTACTGGGTGAACTGAAATTATAAATTTGATATCAGATTGTAACGAATGCTATTGTAATTAGGGTTGCAAGCGTTGAGTGTTCGATTACGATATGGGTGTAGAGAAGTTATCTGTTTAGTGTGTCAAGGGTAGATATTTTGATGCTTATCGATAACTATGATGGGCGTCATTTTTGATGGAATTTTCAGGTCGGAATATCTTAAATTGTTAATGTCGGTCATGTTCATCTCTTTACATACACGTCTGATCCGAAAACGAAGTTTCATTAATTAATGCATTGGTTAAGACGTGAAAAATCTGAGAATAGAAAGAACAACTTCCGGACTACACTGTTTGCTTTATTACGTGGGATATTTCGGTCTCTGCTGAGACCTTTATGAAAATATGTAAAATCCAGAAATCTTTCCTTTCAATTCAAAATACACTAGGAAAACATTCACCAAACCAATCTGAGAATAATTACTGATGCCTTATAAGAAACATTGAATTCGACACATCTCTACGATTCTAAACTAAATAGATTTATATGTACATAATATATTTCGATACGGTGAAAAATTCGAATTACAAAAAAAAAAAAAAAGCAGTAAGAAATTAATAAATAAATAGATTACTGTCTCCTTTGACACCTCCCATATCAATATCTTTATTAGCTCAAATTAGTTTCGCTACAAATTAAAGTTTTTCGATACGGTCATGCAAAGCTAGATGTGATTTTAGGGCCCCAACCTAAAATTTTGTTTCCTTGCCACCTACGAGATGTGCGTGGATAATAAACACTGATTCCTTGTTGCACCACAACCACTTGTAAAGCTATCAACATGATCATCTTGACCTAAATATGATGTAACTCTAGTTACTCAACTCGTTCGAATATTCATTCATTTCCGGTCATATGATCTTTTGATCCTCCAATAATTACATAATTTATCCATTTAAATTGATATATTTTATAGTTGCATTTTCTTAACCTTAACTTCGGAAAAACTCGCTCCCGTAATAAACTGGATAAAATCATGTCAACCATCTTAAAACTCGTCCTTGTCAACACGAATAAATTGGCTTATATTTAATGCGAAAAAAAGCGCAGTAGCAATTCCAGCCAAGTGCATATAAAAAAACCCCCAACTGAATCGTCTACATATCCCCGTAGTAATAATTGATTGAGAAAAGAAAAACTGCATCAACCTGGACTGAGAGATACCTGTAGTACCAGCAGACGTATGTGTACTCTCGTAGTAGGTACAAGGCAATCAGCCATAGTAAAATGCATGATTAAGCAGTATAAGCGTAAGCAAAGCGAGTTAAGTCATCGCGCTAAATAGCTCCTCGATTAGGTAGGTCACTTACACACCTATCTACATATATTGCAGATTCGCGCACGTATAAAATACCTCGTTATAATTTGATGTTTTTTTTTTTCTTCTTTTTTTTCTCCTTTCCTGTCCGTCACCTGCAACTAACTTATCATGCCGCCATACCTGTTGGAATATTGCGATCGAATTAAAGGTAAAATAAGATACGTCTAACTAAATAACAGCACGAGCCTAAAAGTGCCATAAATTTTCATCTTTGGCTCAATTAAAATCATAATTTTTATTTAAGTTGTTTGTTGGTTTTTTCATAATTTTTTTTTTTGTGTTGTATATTCGATAGTATGCATGTCAGATATATAATGCCTAATAGAGCGCCCCATCAACTCTATAAGAGCAATCATAAGAGTGAAATTTTCTATAACACAATTTACCCTCCGGATACGTTTAAACAAGTGGGCGGAACGTCTCGAGTATGCGATTAGAAAACATTTTTCAATGCAAAATCCTCTTAATTTGTCACCTTCGGATCGACTTTAAGACTACAATCTTAATCTTCAAGTGAATATCGGTTTTCTATAATAAATTACCTATGGGGATTCCGTATAGAAAAAAAGATTATAAGGCATGATTATGCAATAGGCTTGTTGTCGATTTTATCGACGGTAGGCACTTCTTTCACCTTTACGGGCAGACAACATGCTCTCATTTCGCAAGCCAGTGGGATTTTATTCTGGCTGGTAATTAAACGTCTTTGAAAGTTTTGTTTATGGTTATGTCCTAATCGCTCAGATAATCGATATGGTAATCGAGTAAGGATAATGAGATATGTTTTATTATGTCATTCGATATAATCGGGCTTAATAGTTTTATTATACTCAATTTGGTTAGATATGGTTTAAATCGAATTGATCGAATTTATTACATTTTAAGGAGTATTTGATGTATAAGGGATGCGATCTGTAGAATTGTATGCAAGCTTGGATCACTTCAAACGAATCTATGGCATTCTAGGGACTTAATTCAGATGAGGGATATAACATTTTTATGATGATTTTATATAATTCGAATTATTTTGTATCATACGGATCTTGCAAGTTCCATTGAAGTAATTCTGAAGTACTACTCCTAAAAATATGGTTGCTTCTATAAAATATCTGCCAACAAGTCGCGCGCAACTTTATTATTCTTAAGACAAGTTGAGGATACGTGGGAGGTCGATATGCAGGTTAGGGTCGATAGGGAAGACTAAGTAAATGGGGGTTCTAGGGCAGGGCTGTTGTCAATTATTTAACACTTAACTCTGATTACGATCAATAGCTCCAGTACTTAGTGTTACTATTTCTTTCGATTATTTATGCAAGTTTTGGTTTGTATGGGGAGAGAGGGCGTTATAAGGGGTGGGTCGATGTTAATAATGTCTTTTTCGATGGCTTGAATCACGTTCAAAATTCGCTGTATAGAATGTTAGTTTCGTAGACGAAGTAAATTGTATGAAATTCGGTATATTTTATTTTCTTGAATCCGTATATATGTACGGAAGGGGATAGAGAAGTTGAGGGAGTTATAAAATTTGTAATGCAGTATTATTTTGTTTTGTCTTGAAAGGTGTTCATACAAAATTTCAAATTTGTAGCTTTTAATTTGTTGGTTATTAGTTGATTTATTAAAATTTGTCATACTTATGCATTGGAGGTGGAAGGGCAAGGGGGTTTCAAAACTATTGGTGCAGTTTTATTTCCGGAATTTTTAAGAGAGTTTGTACAAAATTTAAGGTTGATAGCTTTTAATGGCTTAGTGATAATTGATTTCTTCAAAATGGTCGAAAATATACTTTTTTTGGGAGAAGTTCGTAGTTTTGTAGGTATTGGACCAGTTAATACCTTAAGCTTTGAAGTTTTTTTTTAAATAAAAAAAACAATTTCATATTTCTAGCTTAAAATTTTACTCAAAAATTTTGATTTTTTGTGTTTATTTTCAATTCACGTGAAACACAGGTTAGGATCACTCTTCGGTAGTATCAATTCTGATTCAAATTAATATTTTTTCTTTATGTATATCAAATGGATGTATGCACGTGCAAAATTTGAGCTTTGTATCTTTTACCAGAGCCCTAAAAAAATTAGTAAACATTTTCGACATTTGGCCCATCACCTCGCTCCCCTTACACCCACCATTTTGAAATTTTACGAAAACTATAAATCATATGGCTCTACAATTTAAAAAAATTTTGTATTCAATTTTGAGATATAACAGTTTGAAATTTTGAAAAGTGCACCATTTTTGAAATGCTTCCCATTTCCCACTAGCAGTGAGATGAAATGGGAATCCAAATTATATATTTTTCTTGAATTCCGCTAGACTAGCTTAATATTTGTTTTAAGTTTCAATTACATAGTTCAAGGGACAGTTGATATATAAATTCTAAAGTATTTTTCTTCGTATTTACAATTATTGGCCTGTCGTTTAGTTGTTTATAGTGGAACTGTATGTCACCTAATTTGTCTTCAAATAAAAATGTTTTGGATCAAGTAGTGCCGAACATATAATCATTTGAAAAAAAGAAATCGTTCGACAATTTGTTCTTAGACTCCGCTTTTTAGACTTCAATGGATAAAAAAAATTAAAATGTTTTATAGTTTGTGCCACAACCTTATATATATATCATTTTCAGCTTCTTAGATTCACATTGAAATAAATTTTATAAATAATTTTAATTTAATTTTTTTAATTTTAAAAATAATTAAATAAATAAGTTTCTTGATAAAATCACCCCGATATTCTGAGCTCAGCTAGGATGTAGCCTAGTTGATAGCGTGTTAATCTACAATGCGTGAACGTGAGTTTAAATCCCGGTCGACGTAAATTTCCAGCACACTGCCTACTTGGATATACCTTGGTTACCTGAATCTACGAAATGAAAGAAATCGTAGATATAGGGTTATGCGAAGGGCTACCAACCTTCCCACAATAAGTAATGAGTTAAGGAACCAAAGGCCAAGGCCCAATTCGGGCTGTTGTCCTATAGTGGAAGTAGAAGATATTCTGAGCATTTGACTTATACCAGAGACAAGTAAGGCCAAGAAGATATCTCACTCCGCAGAAGGAAAAAGTCACGCCTCGTAAAAGCTCGCTCTCTAGCCTCGCATCCAAGCGAATTCGATACCAGTACCAGCTCGAAGGGCAAGCAAAGTTGAAAGGGAACAATGACCTAGCACGGCAATTTCGATATTCGACTTTGGACTGGTTATAACCAGATCGAACGTAAGGATTCTTGATATTAGATATGCGTTTTTTTTTTGTTTGAGAAAAGAATTGATATATTGATTGTTTTTGAACTGTTTTTTCTTCTGTTAGCAAATTCGGTATCGTGATTTCGTTGTTTGGTTAATGAGTCAATGAATTCCTAGTAAAGCGTAGGTTTTTTTACGATTTATGAATGAATGAAATTGTATTTTGGACATTTTGGTTTTTTTCAGCAATCTTTTCTTTGAGGATACCATATTAATCAGCGAGAGTGTTTAAGTAATTCAGATGCAAATTAAATTAATTTTAAGGCTTTTTGATAAGTATCTTTTATGTTAAGTAGATTTGGTTAAATTTGAAACCAACAACCGAGTCATGTAACTTTTATGATTTTTGTAGTTTAGATGAACTTTGTTGCAAAGAATAATATCCCTATTGCTTCTGCTTTTTCTAGCATTCACAATCAAAGCCTCAGAAGTGAATTTCGAGGGTTTCAATTTTTTTTTTCTTGTAAATGGTGCGATCTTCTTTAATGAGAATAGAGGATGTTCTAGGCAAAAATTTGATCCTGAACGTCGCATCTTGTCGTTTTACTATCCAACAACTCTTTTAGCTATTTTAGGTAGATTCTATACACCGAAAATCTCAAAATTTTTGCAAGTGGTGAGAAATGTTTTATCCACATTGGAAAAGAAAACATTTCGTACGAAGATAATTCACACTCGCAGATTGTTGCGGCACATATATAGTCTGGTTCATTCGGTGTTTAGAGTCAAGAATAAACTTAACAAAATCATTTCTGTAGCAAGTCTTCAAAAGCTTTCATTTAATTAAAGAATGCACATATATTTAATACACATACACTGTACAATTTCAAAAATATGAAATTTGATTTCCAATATTTTCAAAAATATTTGATTCACCTAACAAAAGTACGATATGGCTATTTGTCGTATTTTTTTTGGTTGCCCAAAATCTTTGATCCAGGGAACAAAATTAGATGATATGGCTAACTCACATAACCTTCCATAAATCTGAGTGATTCTGGCTGGGTTTGTTCGATTGGTTGCCCGTACCTGTTCAATTACAGGTATGTATAGCATGTAGTAATTAGAGGAAACACGGAAAGGGTTTCTCTCCTACTTTATGTTTAAAAATGCGGAAAGATTTTAGGTTTAAAGTTTTATTACTAGAATTGTCGATTGTTTTACAAGCCCTTATATCTAAGTTCGGCTTTTTATAATCTTATTCAAATGTACTGCATCAGCAGCATTTCATGTTATTATGAATCGGCAATATTTCCTATAACGCATCATCGCCTGATGTGTGATATCGGATTACATATGTTGCCGATTCGATCATTGCTTATGCTACCGATTCTGATGATTTTGCATGATCGCGTGGCATAAACAATAATGTGAGTGGTCCGCATTTGTTTTCCTTATCATCGAATGTGACTGCTATTTGTCGTATTTGTTTTTGTTACTAAAATTTTTTGATTTATATAAAACGAAACTTCGGCAATCATACACTTATGATGAGGTGGAATAAAGATTTCGAACATTTGGCTGGGAATCATATAAAAACAGTGGATGATTCAACTCATTAGACGTTTTTCTGTTCTTTTCTTTCTGTGTTCACGTGGATCATCTTCAATTGATGACTGACCACGTTTAAACTCAGCTGCCCATTTTCTTACTATTGATAATAAAGGTGCAGACTCCTTATACACTTTTACAAACTTTGGATGAATTTCTATTGGCAATAACCCATCCAAAACGAAAAATTTATGGAAGGAATAAGTTTATTCATTTTGTCAAAATCCCACAAGAATCTTACTTTAAACAGCCGTAAAACAAACTATTTGTCTGATCAAATTCATATTTGGCATTTATATTTGCAACAAGCCGGCCAACATAACAAGACTGTAATTCCATTTGTAGCAGTCCCATCTATAGACTGGGCTGACAACTTTTCACCTCGTCCTCGTACCATTTCCTCAAATTCATTATTCAAAATGTTTTATTTAATATAGGTAGACAAGTTAAGTCTATTTTACAAAAATTATAATTAAAAACAATCTTAATACTAATCTTATGGAAAACAAAGTTTTAACCATTACTTATAACAAACATAAACAATTAAAACCAAAAAAGACTGCATTAAAACTAAGACTTAAATATTATTTTCAAATAATGCCTTAAATTTAGTCATTATTTTATTTTTGTACGTATTTCTGCTTACAGAACTATTAAAGCAGTCTGAATGCAAATTGAAGTTTTTTATGGCGCAAGAAATAGGATCATTCATCAAATATTCGGTAGGATAAGTTTCACTTTTCAAGATCCTGTTGTCTCGAAAATTAAACCTGTGGTCAACAAATATAAAGCGGGAAAGGAGCTCGCTTGAAATCATGTTAGACTTAATCAAATCGAAAGCAAGGGTAGCAGAAGCAAGCTCTCTTCTTCTCTCAAGAGTAGTCATATTGAGCAGAAGTAGCCGACATTTGTAAGAGGGCAACCGGTAGGTACTAAACTGAAGACTTTGTAAAGCAAACAGTAGAAATTGTACTCTTTCAATTCTGTACGAGTCGATTTGAGTAGAAGGTGACCAAACAATACTTGCATATTCGAGCAGAGGCAATAATAGCGCATAGAAAAGAGTCTTGCACAGGTGTGGGTCATTAAGTTCCTTGACTCTCCTCTTTATGAAACCTAGCATAGCCATACCACTGTTTGAAATTTTATCTATATAGGATTTAAAAGACAAATTAGCGTCGAATATTACTCCAAGATCTTTGATTTGAGAAACACGTTTTAAATTTTCATTGCTAATATTATAGACAAATTGAAAAGTGCCAAACTTTTTTCTGGAAAAGGATATTACTGCATATTTCTTAACATTCAATTGCATAGCGTTATTTAAACACCATTCTGATAAAATATTAATATTACTTTGCAATATAAAGCAATCTCGATTTGATTCAATGGTTCTGAAGAATTTTAAATCATCAGCATAAAAGGATAAGTTGCATTCGTTTAAAAGTAATGGCACGTCATTAATAAAAATTATAAATAAAAGAGCCCCCAATATGCTACCTTGGGGAATGCCAGAGGAGACTGTAGTCAATTTGGATAGATGCGATGAAAATCTAACTATTTGTGTACGATCCGCCAAGTAAGACTTCAACCACTTCAAGAAAATACCGCTAATTTCATAACGCTCTAACTTGAATAGAAGCAGACCGTGGTCCAACACATCAAAGACGATAGAAAAATCTGTATACACAGAATCTACTTGTTTACTTTTACCAATTTTTTGCCTAACGGATGCAGAATATTACAAAAGATTGAAAACAGTTGACTTACCCTTTAGGAAGCCATGTTGGCAAGGATGAATAAAAGGACTTACGGTTTCTATTAGTACTCCCGCAACCAGTTTTTCGAAAATCTTGCCAATAGATGATAAAATGCTTATTCCTCTGTAATTACGAATGTCAGATCTATCTCCAGACTTAAAAATAGGTATTATATGCGCCAATTTGAAACATATATAAAATAAATTGCTGAAGCGACGCATTAAACAAAGGAAGCAATAATCGAGGTAAAGTGGAGGCGGTTTTATTCAGGAAAATTGGGGGAATGAGATCAGGTCCAGCACCTTTATTAATATTTATATCAAGCAGTGCAGAAGTTACTTGGTCAATAATCAGGATCACGTTGGTTAATTTCGGATCCTGAAAAGATATGTGAGAAAACTTACCAGTATCAAACTTGAAAGGTTTGGTAAGTTTGGAGTCAAAGTGGTTAGCGAAAAAGTTCGCAATTTCTTCAGGATCAGAAGAAGAGCGATCTCCAAATTTCATAGAAGCCGGATAACTGCGTTTGTCATTAATGTGTTGCCAAAACATTAAATTCGCCAATTTTTGACATTTCAGGCAATTTTTGCACTAATCTCTTCAGAATTTTGTGTATTTTCTAATAGTTCCTAAAGTTCGGTTTGACATATTTTAGGATAAGATACATTTTCTCATGGCAAGTCACAAATATAAAACACTTCAGTGGAAGTCTTCTATATTTATTAATTTCCCTCGTTTTTGTAGCTTTTCGCTTTAGATAATAACCCCGAAATTGTATTTCTCATTTTGTTGCAATTTTCTTTTTTTTTCAGCCATATTCAATTTAATTTTCTACATTTTGACCTTTTTCAAAAATTGTAATTGATTGGAATGGATAAAAATTTAAGCTCAGAATATGGAGTATATATTTATGTTACATACTCGATCCGCTAGCAGCTTGGTAAGTTGACGGTTTAAAATATATCCGACTTGCGATCGCCAACATATGATGGCAAATATCGCATTTCTGATTAAGATGTTTTGTGTCACCACGTATTTGCTAATTGGGAGTCTCGACTGAATCAGATTTGAATATTTTTAAGTAAAATTAAGCGATATTTATGATCGTTAGTATAAATTAAAACAATTACGACGCAAAATTCCACATGGAAGCTCAGTCTTAATCTCTCCACCCAATTAATGATAATAATATTTGCATTTCCGAAATCGGGATAGAAAGTGGCAATTAAAGTAAGCTAAAATTTCATCGAGTATTCAAAATTTAGCAAATTAATTTCCAAGCCTGCTTAACTAAAAGAATGCAATCCAGTAATTATCTTAAGATTTTCTACCAATTTTTTGTTTAACCGCCACGATACTATTCCAGTAATCTATCACCACTCTAATCTAGACGATCGCAATAAATTGAATAATAAATTAAAACCTAACAAATTTCCAACAAGAATTAAAGAATTACAAGTTTTACTAACTATTAAACAAACAAAAAACAACGACAACAAAATTCCTCAACGTCCAAATCTAATACAATAATCATAAATGAAAAATAACCGAAATTAATATTTCTCAAAAATCTATTTTAAATGCAAAAAAAAATTACCTTAGCCACTCCCTAACAACTGCTGCAGATTTACAAAAATGAAATCTATTAATTGAAAAAAAAAATAGTTATGAAAACTTACATACATAAGTACCGTTGTCAAAATCTTAAGACATTTTTGACCACTATCAATCTATCTCCAGAGTAAATCAGTTTTAAAACAACAAAAACATTATGAAGATGAATGAGTTAAAGGTTAGCAAAGTTAAGCTCATGATCATAGCATCATAGTTTGCCAATACCTGCCCGAATGTAATTAAGTTCTTCTACTTCGCAAAAACTTCTACTTTCACTCTATTAATTATTACGATAATATCGCGTTCCATAAAACTAAAAAACTGAAATTTTCAAAAAAAAAATTAAATTAATTCATGCATAAAATTTATACTACACACATAATAAAAATACTTTTCGCTATGAATCTTATAACTGTTGCAATTTAAAATTATAGCTAGCAATGTCTTTTTATTTAATAAAAATTGGATCAATTAACTTTCAACTTTCGATACAAATTGCAAATATTATTTAGGTTTTCTTCCATGCACGAGCGACATCATTTCACATCATTACTGTCAACTTTGTTAAAATATCGACAAATCATTTTTATATCGCGAGAATAATTTGAGAGGAAAAAAATTTTAAAAGATTTAGTTAAAAAAAAAAAAAACAATAAATAAAACACGACTTTTCACATAACTTATGGTTTCGTTGAAAAGTTGATAATTTATAATGACTTTGGTAGCATGTTAACGCGCATTCCGATAGCTACTACTATTGCAACCTTTCGCAGTTATTAATGAAAGATATTAATTGGAAAACATTATTAATTTATTTATCTTTTCATAATTATTGTTATTATATTGCGATTTTATTAATCGAAAGTGACAGAGTACTGTAAGTGTACATGTATCTGATTATGTTTTGATTTAATGTTGTTTTTTCAATAATGGGGTGTTGGGTAAAAGTATTTTTTTGTTAAATAGTAATATTGATGAATTTCGATGCTAATAATCAAATTTATTATTAGAACTCCACTTAATTAAATTAATTTTGGGTTCGGTATTTTCCACCCTTTTCGAAAATTCTCTTTGAGGCAAAGACCATTTATATATTTTTTATTTTTATAAGACATGGTAGAAAAGATTAATAAGCTGACTGAAGCCAACTGGATAGGGTGTTGGCTTACAATACGAAAGTCTTGGTTAACGCATAATTTCTACACACTGCGGAAAATAGAAACCCTTCCAAAATAACAAATAAAAGTATTCAAGATTTTGAAGGTCCGGAGAACCAGGCTGTGCATTTGAAGAAGAAGCCTAGTAATAAGGTCATTATGATTTTGGAGAGGTTGTAAATGACTTGCGAATCCTGTATGCGATTGAAATAATAAGATTTTTTTCTTAAATCCTTCATTTTCTAATCTCATTTTTTCTTTTCTGTTTCCAGAATCACAACAAAACCATAGAAATGGCTCGTTTAATGCAAAAATAGCGAACAACATTTCGACAAAACGAGACAAACAAAAATAACGCGTGAGTAGGAGTCGAATTCGCGCCGCAGCAAGGTCTCTAAATAATATGCGGGAAAAAGATCATTCACCGCGAAAAATGCTTCCTAGTCCAAAACAAGGGTCCGTGTACCCAATGTTAGGTCATACGCCTGTTTCATATGCATCGCAACTACCATACGATCTATCGCCAGCGAATCGATCGCAAACTACCACAACAACATCATCGTCAGCTACCGGCCTACTGAATCAGACGAGCAATAGCTGTAGCTCGACGCAGTCGGTAGTGGCCGATCAACCTCTAGACTTACGATTAGATCATAAGAAAGGATCGATAGAAACGAGTAATGATGATCGTTTGGCCGACGAGAATAGCAATATCATAATGATCGATAATAACAATCGGTCGCCAAGTCCTGGCAGTAATTTTAGTATAAAGCATAATAATAATAACAACAACAACAATATTAGCCTTAACAATAATAACCTGTCTAGTTTTCAAGATAACGAAAAATTCCATCGGAGTAGTAGTAATTCGTTTAAGGACGATCTTCGAATATCGAATCTGGCATGTCACCGGCCCGGCCTATTTCCAACGCCCGCTATTCATCCGCTCATGCTGGAAGCCATGGCAAAAGCGGCCCGCCTTCCGTTACCGTATCGAAATCCTTTTGTTCCTCCACGGCCGCCCAACGCCTTCGAATTGCTCCGACCCAAGCAAGAACTGCTCTCTTCGTTACCACAACTCGCTTCCTCGATCGTCAATCATCATCATAGCAATAGCAATAGTATATTAGGCAATAACAACCATAACCACAGCAACAACAACAGCAACAACATCATCAACAATAATAATAACGAGGCTATGCAAAATGCCAATATCGGCACCGGTAGTACTAGTAGTAATAAGAATAAGGATCGATACTCGTGTAAGTTTTGCGGTAAGGTGTTTCCGCGATCGGCGAATCTCACGCGTCACCTTCGAACGCATACGGGCGAGCAGCCGTACAAATGTAAATACTGTGAACGTTCCTTTAGCATATCGAGCAATCTGCAACGACACGTCCGAAATATTCACAATAAGGAGCGGCCATTTAAGTGTGCCCTCTGCGAACGGTGCTTCGGGCAACAGACCAATCTCGATCGACATCTTAAGAAACACGAGGCGGACGCGGCATCATTAGGCCTAGGCCTCGACGAAAGATTGCGCGGCGTCCGACGGAACAGTCGTGGCATTCCGGAGGAATCTTATTTCGAAGAGATCCGATCGTTTATGGGCAAAGTTACGCAATTACCGATACCATTGCGGACGCAATTATCGGCCGAATTGAATTCGCCGCGTAGTTCGTCATCGTCGGAACCAACATCGCCGAAAAGTCTGCACATCCAAGAGGACGGTATCACGGAGAGTACGATGAACAGCAGCACCAATAATGAAGATCGTGTTCAAGTTACCTGACCTACTTTAATAGTCGATTATTATTTTTTTAAATTTAATACGAAAATAATGCAAAATAATAAAAGAAAATCAATCATCATTCAATTCTCTGTTGTATTTATACTTTTTTACTTTTAGTTTTATGCAAAAGAAAAATGAAAATTTAATGTACATAAGTAGACTTAAGCGTTTTAAGTTACATAGCGTTCTAAGTAGTTAATTTTTAAAATGTGCAAATATTTTATCGATCAGTTTGGGCCGATAGTTGATTGTTTTTGTGTTCTTATAAATTAAAAAAAAAAAGTATTTTTAACTTTCAAGAATTTTTTTTATAAACTAATTGAAATAAAGTTAGTACGCTTCAAAAGTTGCTCATATATAAATTTCAGGACCAATAGGCTTTTCGTAATAAAGTAGCAATACTTTGATTTTCTTAATCTTATTTTGTTCGTCGACAAAATTAACTATACTGTTTTTTGTATCATACGTTCCAAGACGATTAGATTCCAAAATGTGATGAAAATACCTGTTCTCGTCATATTTTGGAAACCCTTACAGATATAAAGTAGATTTAAAATGCATGAAATTCTAGCAGAGTTGCCATAACAAGGCACATCAAAATTTAAAAAAATTAATAATAATAATAAAAATAAAAAAAAAACTAGGTACATCTTAAGAAGGGCAATCGATATTAGGGATATTAGGTATACATAAAAGCAACTAGAATCTACTAACTATTATTTCAAAAAATCATTGCTGTGTAATTTTTGAAGATAAAAACTTGAAAATTTAAAGGTAAAACACGAAAAGTAAAAAGTCATAGATGTCTAGGCTCGCCCTCTCACCCCTTCAATCATCATCCTACTTCTTCTACAATGGTATTACTGCCCAAATCGTGCCTTGGCCTCCTCACCTTTAGGTTTCTTAACATTTTCATTACTTATTGTGGAAGGCTTGTTAGCAATTCGCACAACCCTCTATCTACAGTTTTTCGTAGATTGGAGTAACCGAGATATATATATATATCCAAGCAGACAATGTGCAGGAAATATACAGTGACCGGAATTTGAACTCATAATTTTCGCATAGTAGACCAACACACTATCCACTAGACTACACCCTAAATTTAATCATCACCCACAGAAAATTACTTTCTTGGATATTCAAAAAGTTACGAAAATAGTTTTATATCTGATTTTTGAAACAATGAAAATATTACATTCATCTCCATCCACTGTTCATACAAATGAAAGATACGAGTTTAACTTAAAATTTTTTAAATTTTGTGCATCCCACCTAAAACTTCGATTGCATCTAGAGTATTACATGATTGAGTTAACCAGCAATAGTATTTCTATTATGTTTTTTTTCGAATTATTCAAGCTTATAATTGTGTAGTATAGTACAGATCGACTCGTAGCTTATCCATAGAACAAATCACGATATGAAAAGTGCATTGTTGAGGTATTTACTTAGAATCGGAAACAACAAAAATTCTCAAATTTTCTTTTCAAAAATAATTAATAAACAATTTTTTAATTTTTATCAACCCCTTCTACCACCCTCCATACAAAACTATTTTTTTTCATAAAAGATATTTTCTTTGCTTCTCTTAAAATTACTGTGATTTGGTACAAAAGCTTTAAGAAATTGGTTTGATGAAAGTTTTCACAATGCATTTGGAAATATAATAAAGATTTCCAGATCTTACAATGTTATGCTTCATTAAATGTGACGTTCCGATCTCGGACCTTTATCAAAACTGTTTTGCGTTTTGATAAAGGTCTCAACAAAGACCGGAACGTCACATTTAATAAAGCACAACATTGTGAAATCCGAAAATCTTTCCATTTAACTTGGCTTTACCTGAAACAATTCCCACTATGGTGGTGAAAAGCTGCAGATACCAGTAATAGCCATTTTCTTAGAATGTCACAAAGCTTTGATTCCTAAATTACTCATTTTTAGTTACCAATATTATGAATTAAAGGGGAACTTTTCTGATCGCAAAAAATTGGAACACTCGGATTTTGACGGATTTTCAAAATTTAAAATTCGAGGTATCCAAAAACTTGTTGTGCTGTTTGTTTGTGTATCTCCACGAAAACTCGACTAAACCTCAACAGAATAAGGTGGAAGTGATCACAAAATATCGAATACATCGCCGGACAGAGCCCAATTGTTTTTGTGAAGAATTGCCAACCGTTGACCGAAGGTATGAGCATCTAACCAAAAAAACACGTGTTTTAAACTAATCGAAAAATTTTGTATGACAGAGTTGTAAAACTCTTCGTACTTCTCGTTTTGATGCATTAATGTGACAATAAATGATTTTTCGGTTATACAGAATTTCAATCGAACCAAAACACATATGTTAAAAGTTGTGAGTCTCAAAAATAGAAACTTTTTTGGAATATTTTCTTAAATTTTTAAGTTTTGTAATTGGCGGGAAGTAGTACTTTGTTTGTTAGTGCTCTGGAACTATGCATATGGAGAGCTGATAAATCCGGGCGGACGGACAAATAATATTTTTTTTAAATAATAGTTAATAGTTTTCAAAATTCATTGGAAAGAAAATTCTTGTAGTTTTGTTAAATCATCAATTAACCTAATTGCCTTTTCAAACGCGTTCCCTTTTTTTCTTCTGTTTCTTCAATGGCACTACAGCCCAAATCGGGCTTTGGCCTCTTGACCTTCAGGTTCCTTAACATTTTATTTGTTTTTGTAAAATTATTGTTAACTCTTCGCTCAACCCTCTAGCTATTAATTTCCCTGTCCTCAAATTGAGGTGGCCAAGATACTCTAACGGAAGTAGTGTGATGAAATTATGCGTCGACCAGTATTTGAACTACCCACCATTGTAGACCAACATGCTACCCGCTAGGCTACTCAATTTTGATAGCTTCTCGTACTATTCTTTTAAATAATAATTCGTCTGAGCGAGAATCAGTTGCGGGATCTTCTGTCGTTGTATGTTCCGCGATCGCTAAAAATCTGATTTTTAGTGTTTGCATCGTTGATAGTCGTTGACTATTGCCAGTCTTCGTTGGAGTAGTTAACTTTTCATTTGCCCATTCCTGGTCTGAAACTGCTAGGGTGTAGCCTTGCCAGTAGTGCGTTGAGCTACAATGTAAAGGTTGGGAGTTTAAATCCCGGTCGTCGTATTATTTCAGCACACTACTTGTGTGGAAATATCTTGACTACTTTAATTCGCGTAAATGAAAATTCGTAAATAAAGTTCTATACGAAGGGCTAAGAACCCTTTCACAATAACAAAAAAAAATTTAAGGAACCTGAAGGTCAGTAGGCCAAAGTCCGATTTATATTAAAGAAAAAGAGATCTGAAACAATGGTTTGATGAATGTTTTCACAGTGCATTTCAAAATGAAAGAAAATATTTCCGGATTCTACGCTGTTACGCTTTATTATTCGTGACGTTTCGGTCTCTGCTGAGACCTTTATCAAATTGTGTGTGTGTTTGATAAAGGTCTCAGCAGAGACCGAAACGTCACGAATAATAAAGCGTAACAGTGTAGAATCCGGAAATCTTTTCTTTCAGATCTGAAACAAATTTGTAAATGTTCTATACCCAATTCCAAACCAAATCTATTTTTATATTGAAATTTCATTGCAATATTACGTTGAATGTCGCAAAAGGAAATTAAATTAAATTATTTTAAAAAATACTGGATGAAGTTGCCTTCGTTTTGATGCGCGTTAAAGTCAACGACGACATTAAGGCGATCGCACACGATTGTTTAACGGGCATATAGACGGACAAAATAAATTTGAAATTTGACAAATTTTTATTTCAAATCAAGAGATCTGATAAATTTTTTTTTGTTAAATATTTTAACAAGTACTTTTGAGTATTACTGGATAATAAAATGAAGCAAAGTACTACCGGAGTATTCTTTGGAATCCTAGCGGCAATGAACTTTTACGCAATGTTTTTAAACTCCAATTGTCTTTCTCCGTATTTCCTTCCTGGAAATTCTTTGGAATGCTCCTTTTATTATCCTTTGGTTTAATTTTTTGCACTAGCTTCGCAAAAATTGACCTGATTCAGCTTTTCTCTCCTGTTTTTAAGATTGAGCGTGGGTTTCATTTAATTACTAGTATGCATCTGTATTATGCTCTTTATTTCATCTGCTTTTTGACTGGGGTATTGATGTGAGAGCGCGTGAAGACATCAATGTAATTATGAGTTGGCTTTCGGTATACCCCAAAGCAAAGCACGATTGAAAATTATTATTTTCTTTTAAATATTTAAGAATTCAAATTTTTCGTTGCTTCCGTTTGAGGAAGGATATTGCTTGCAAGGGACACTGCTCGCTTAATGAAGAGGAAAATATATTTGATTTTAATCGTTTGGTAGAGACAACTGCTAGAGTGTAGCCTAGTGGATAGCGTGTTGGTCTACAATTTGAAAGTCGTGACTTCAAATCCCGGTCGACGCATAATTCCAGCACACTGCCTGCCTGGGTATACCTTGGTCACCTTAATCTTCGAGAATGAAAAATTCGAAGATAGAGGGTTGTGGGAAGGTCAAACAACCATTCCACAATAAGTAATGAAAAATGTTAAGGAACTTAAAAGGTCAGGAGGCCAAGGCCCACAGCCATTGTAGAAGAAGAGACAACTGATTGCCGGTCCTTATTGCTGGATAATATTTTTGTTTGGTATATTTGTTGGATGTATCGTGAAGATGAATCCTTTGCTTAAAACCTCCTCTTCTTTTTGGCATCCGAATTGTTGATGAGAGTTTGACTACTACGTTGTTTGTGATCATTTGGAACTACTACTATTGTAAGCAGGATTGGTTCTACATAGGAGTAAGTACAGCAGTTGCACCTAACAGCAAGCTTGAAGGGATAACAAAAATACTGAAATGTTACAATCAGTGTAATGAAATGAAGGACTCCATGTCGCCAACAGTTAATGGGCCACCTCCGGATCCCACAACATCGTTACCTGCAAACCAGGGCATGGAAAAAAGATTTTGCTATGGGGGAGATACGATACGAGATAAGTTGTGATAAATGGAGTGAATAAAAGGAAGACACACATGCCCTAAACCATTACTTGCCGTATATTGTCGCACCAGATGTTCGTATCGAATCTGCGCTCACCATTTCCTAATAATTTTGTAACAGTCGTAATTGAAGAAAAAAAATCAAATTTCTATCGACATTGTTTGCCGTAAGGAGCTATCTCAGCGTGTTAGACTTTCGTACTTTCATTAAAACATCGTCGGCCTTGTGTTCAAAATTTGTCATCACTTTTAAATGCGGCACTTTATTCGCGAAATCATGGTTCAAAATTTATTGTTCAGAAAATTGTCGCAAAATTTTAACACAAAAGTATGTTTAAAAAATTGCTGCTTTTTTTGGTCGCAGAAATTTGTAACATCCGGGTGCTCTGACATTTTCGTATCTTTTTTCCCAAATCGTAACTCCGTAGAAATTTTTATCAAAAAATTTCTGGTAAAAAATGTCACAAATATAATCTGAAATGTCACATATTATGCTCTTCTGTCACACAATTTTGACAAAAAAAAACATTTTTTTATTGCATTTCCGCTGGAATTTTGTGGATATACATTACAAAAATTATGACGAGATCTGCGTCGGATATAAATGTACCAAAGGTCTTGTAGCAATATTGGCAAGAATTTTGTTGTTATGGCTTCTTTCTGGCTTTTAAAGGAGATCAACCTTTGAATGCAAAAAATCATGCATCAAATCTTTATTGCTGTGCGTAACAACAAATGAATCACAGCATACCTTGTAGACACAAAATAGGCTTTCGGCTATAAGAAAAGTTAATTTTGAAGGCTCGCTATCATTAAAATGATCCGGGAGGCAAATTAACTTAAACCGGCACTGATTGAAGATTCTAAATACCTAAATATTCTTTCTTTTGTAGTTTTTCATGGTAAATACTGTTTCTTAGCGTTCTGAAATATAACACACCATTTGGGGAAAAAAACTGACATGATCATTTTCCATTTATTTTAAATTTGTTTGCACTAAATAATGTCTTTGTACTCAATTCTTGGTTTCATTTTTCAAAAATTACTCATAAGTCTCTCGTTTTTAGAATGTGGAGAGTGGCAAAATTTTGAAAAAGCAGTGCCGAATATTTTAAGTCCGCAAAAGCCGAAAGCAAAATAATTCGTTGCACCGAATTCAACTTAAGAAAAAAAAATCTTTAATTCGAAAAAAAAAAATATCAAAATATCTTATCGTTCTAGCCCAAAATTTAAGTAGACTACACTAGCAATTTATATTATTGACGATGGCACTCCACACATGATTTTCACATGGTCGCAGTATTCATTTGAAATAATAATACAGGAGTGTGAACATTTAGTTCATATTCTGTTGCTCCAATTGTGTTAAATTGATTAAAAATCAAGCTTTCGAAGTGAGTGTCACTAAATTTTTAACTAGTGGATGGTAGGCGAAGTCATCAAAAATGATATCAGAGAATTGCAAAAAGTATCAACAATTGAGCTCTATTCGGTCAAAAAAAAAAAAAGAAGAAAGGAAAAAAAAACATCAGAAAAAATAAGCAATAAGAAAATATGAAAAAAAATTGTCAAAACAAAAAATTATGAAACAAAATAGTTAAGAAAAACGCTAACCACCAATGTACAAGAAATTATATTCCTATATACGAAAGTTTTTTTTTAAATAAAATCAAAATTACAAATAAAATTGTTCTTTTGCATTCGATTTCTAATTTAAGCCTATGTTCCAATTTTTCTATAAATACATATGTCTTCTTTTGTTGTAACCCTATAAACATTAAGAAAATCAAATAAATATGCTTCCAACAACTACCACAATTATCTGAATAATAGTTCACTACTTTAAAATTTTAAAAATATTTTATTTATACAAAGAAAATGAAAAAAATAAAAATATGGCCATAATGAGGTTAAGCCGGACAAAATCGAAATTTATTGTATTATTGAAAAAGTTAAGTAAATTTTTCACCGTCTATTCCTCAATTTTTTTTTCCGAGAAAATAACAAAAAAATTTTAAAATACTAAACTGCATGAAAAAAATACTCTTACTATAGCTAGTTACCATTTTATTTTTCTTAGTTTTATAACGAATTATACACATTACATAGACACGAAAATACAACATGGTATACTATACAAAGGTGCTATTTACATTTTAAGAATGAAACAAAACAAAAATGTTCTTTTTTTTTATTTAATTTTTCCCTTATTATTATTTTTAATAATCTAGTTCACCAACCCCAAATAATGGCCTAATTATGCTGGAGTTCCTTTAAGTTAAAATTTTATTTTTTGTTTTATTAAATTGAATATTTGTTTAATGAGGCCTCTCAAAAAAAAGCAACCAATTGAAAATATCAAGCAAAATACTTTTGAGTAATGTTAAAACTTTTTTTTTTATTTTTTTGTAAATAAGATAAAATATATATTTTAATGCAAAATTAAAGATATTGTAAATTAAAATAATTTTATTATAAATTGGTTATTTATAAATGTGTAAAAAGACATAAATGAGTCGTGTTATCCAAATTTCATAAATCCATGTACATTTTTTATGTGAATTAAAAAGAGAAAATATTTGTAAAAAAAAATCTGTTTGGTTTTTCTTAATGATTTTTTTTTTCAGTAAAGAGGATAAAGTTGACTTATAGGACATTAATTTTTTAATAACTTTAAATTTTTTTTCAATACATATACTGAAATAACTGTGCATAGCATTATAGGTGACCTCCTATGTTATACTCCCATACAAAATAACTCACTTTCAAGAATATATACTTATCATATTTTCTTGAAAACCATAGGAGCAAAATTGAAATTTAAAATATAATACTTTTATCATAAATGTGATCTATGGTTTACAAATTATTTCAAACCACCCACTCCTTCCACAATCTCCCATACAAACTGCACTTTTTCATGAAAAACTATAAACCAATTTGCGCAGTACGTACAACATTTATCGAGCTCAAATTTTTTACTGAATTCTTAATTAGTACCATAATTAATATCGGAGAAAATTAAACCGATTACCTTCTCCCCTTTTACCTCCTCCCATACAATATGACACAATATCACGTCTTATCCAAAATTAGATTTCCTTGAAAAGTATGAAGTTACTGATCTGAAATTCAAAATATATAAATAGCATGATGGTTATAGTTCTTTTTCATTAAATCACTGAAAACCCCCATTCCTTCTACCACCTCCCATACAAACTGCACAATTTCACTACAAACAATGCACTCATTTTCTCAGTATCAATTCAATTTTTGAAGCTTAAATTTGGTATAAAACATTTTTTTAGCTAGGCTAGCGTGATATGAAACAAATTAATTCAGTGCTGTCACCCCTTCTACCATTCCCCATACAAAATTCCTGAACATCACAAAAATTTCTTTACGCACAATCGTAGTCCTGTTATGTTTTTAAGCATAATGTTATTTTGTTTGGGTTTTTTTTTTAATTAACACAAGCTACAACTATTCACATGTCCTTAACTCTCTTCAATACGTGTATAATCACAAATCACGGGATTGATTTGATGACGAGCCTGTCCCATACAAATGCCAGCATCATGGTTTCATTCTTAATAATTTATGGTTCTAATACCAACAAAATTGGAAGCATTGTGTTCAAAGAGCCATTAAACTAAGCAGATTATATTTCCCACATAATGTATTACTAACTATATTTTCAAAAATTGTTTATTATTGCGATTCTTACGCAGACAAAGGGGATCGCTAGTCTTAAATAAAATTGTCTAAGTAAACGAAATTCAGTGATGCATTATCTGCTAATTCTAAATTACGTTGGAACCTACTTGCTAGAGCTTCTACTCTCTAACTAATATTATCGACTTTGGCTAATTCATGTAATGTATCGACTTTGGCTAATTCATGTAATGCTTTAGTGCGGTAATATGTAGGCAAATTTAGTATAATTTTTAAAATTTAATTTTGTGCTTGCACTTTTATAATGTGAGCACAATCTAGTAGTACTGGGGCACTATAAACTATAACTGTTTGAAATAGCATTGTGTATATTAGCAATTTATATTCTAGATTTAATGTAGACTTTTGGTAGATGAACGGATACATAATTTTAATTAGTAAATTAATTTTTTTAATTATATATGTGATATATGCTCCTTAAAGTTGAGGGATTTTTCAAAAAAAAAACCAAGTTATTTTAAATTTGTGTTCCATTGTACCGAGATTTAATTTTAATAATTAAATGCTAGGTTTGAAGTAGGCACGTAAGATGCCACTCTGCGTTTTAAAAAGTAGATAGCTTGAGTTCTGGAACTGTTAATTTTGATTTGTTAATTTTGCTTTTTGATAAAATACACGTTAATAATTTTTAATGCACTTTCTAAGGAACTGTATATTTAAGATGCTTTTTTTCCAATAAAAAAACTTAAATTCTAACTAATCCAATAAAGCTAAGATTATTAAATATTTTACGAACTACTCAATGGCCTCTAGGGCTCTCTAAGTTTAAATTTTATTTGTTCATATTACTTGCTTTCTTGCAATATCTCCTTTTTTATACTCTAGATGAAATCTGAGAGTATATTATGTTTGCCTTACCGTTTGTAACGCTAAGAAATAATGCTCGCACAGAGCCGCCAAGGGTACAGAAATATTTGTTGTCGCTCAAAAACTTCGATTCCGAGTTGCTGTCTGTCCGTCTGTCCGTCTGTCCGTCTGTCTGTCCGTCTGTCTACAGCATAACTCTCGAACGCTTTGAGCTATCGTACTGAAATTTGTTGTGTGTCATTTTTAGCAAAAAAAGAAACTTTAAGCTCGTGAACGGGCCACATCCCCCCACTCCTTCTACCCCATCCCATACAAATTTCACGAAATTCCGAAATTTCCAGAAATTGATTTTTCTTTGAAACTTTTTAAGCTATTAATTTGAAATTTGGGTCTAAGTATTATTTTATAAATGTCATTAATATGACTGAATATTGATCTGATCCCGTCACTTCTTCTACCCCCTCCCATACAAATGCATAATTTTGAAAAATGCAGTTTTTCGATTTTCATTGAAACTAGCAAAGTTATAAAAACAAATTTTTGCCAGAATTATTTTAATTATAATTCCAATCAGAATTGAAAAAAATTATCAACTCCACCTTACTCCTTCTACCCCCTCCCATACAAATTTCACGAAATTTTAAAATTTAAATTAAATTATTTTTCTTCGAAACTGTTAAAGCTATCAACTTGATATCTTGCATAAAGTATACAAATAGAATTATCAATAACGAGAAAAAAATGTGTTTTGATCCGTACACTCCTTCTACCCCCTCCCATACAAATGTATAATTTTTGTTAATTTTAAAACTAGAAAAAAGTAGAAACTTAAAATTTTGCCAGAATTTGTTTTGTCTTAATAAATACTATCGAATCTGTTTTGAATATTTTTTTATTTACGTATATATTTACAATTCTTATTCTACGTTATTCAACTGATTTGTCTAATGCTAGTTAAATTATAATACAATAAAAATACCTGCATTAATTAACTAGAGCAAAATTAAAAATTAGGTCTATGTTAATTTTACTACTTATAGTCTAACTTAAATTACCATGTAAAAAACTATCCTATAATATTTACTAGCTATCTTAAAATCTAAGTTTTTGTAATATAAATTACAAGAATTTTAATTTATCGAAAATTGGAAAAGCTGGACAATTCCTAGTCACATACTATATTTGACCGCTCATCTTCGTAAAGCCACTAGAATTTTTGAAGCTGATTGGGCCACCTGCCATAATGATTGGCCGTAGAATATCTCCAAATTGGCAGTGGTACTGAAGTGCTCAAATGTTTGTCAAAAAGAATTTTTTTATCGGCTGTTCTTCGATAGGCGTGGTACAAAACAGGCACATTCTGTGTGTCTGTAATGTAGCCAGGTTTGAGAAAGCTTTAGGAGGAATGTATTCCGTTTTGAGTGTCTTACTGAAATATAGGGGATTAGAAAGAACGGTTGTGAAACCCAAGGGTTTCACGCGATCATAAATATTCTCTCAACCCTATCTTCTTCGGTCGCACTGCCAAATATCGTGATTCGTGAAAGAAAAGATTTCCGGATTCTACACTGTTACGCTTTATTATTCGTGACGTTTCGGTCTCTGCTGAGACCTTTATCAAACTGGATTCGTTTTTAAACCAGACTGTTTGAATATAAAACTCACTGCTCATCTCAGTATTCCCGCATGACTACAACATTCAACAATTCAAAAGAAGTATTCAAAGCCACTTCCGTCTCTATCCCCTTAATTTCCAAAAACCAATATCCTTTCCTTCTCACTGGAGCTATGCTTCAGTACAAAAGGCAACCTCTCTAATTCCAGTATCACATAAAAAAAAAATAATACAAATATTTGTTCTCTTCAATAAAAAAGAAACTTTGAAAAATATTGATCAGTGTTCATTTTAATGCATTTTTAAAAAGAAACTTGAATTTGACCCACTCTTTAAAAACACAACAATTGGTTGAAGGCGGATCATACAGGAGGCCAAGGCCCTTTTTGGGCTTTAGCGCCATTGACACAATTGACAGGATAATGCATTTTGGCAAACTTATACTCTAATTTTTTGGCTCTGAATTTGGGATTTGTAACGGTGAAGCCTGGCTGTGGCACGCTTGTTGGCTGGAACGACATAGCTCGTCGGCAATCAAAGTGGATCGTTGCCATTTCCATTAAGCAAATTTTTTTTCAGCTGGTGTCTTAAGAATCAAAAGTAAGGTTACTGAAATGAGATGAAATCAAGCAGAAGGTAGACGATTCTCAGAAGACGAAACTTTGTGCGGGGGGTTTGGCGACCTTTCGAAGATTATAAGCGAACTTTTTTTCACCGTGACTAAAATAGCTAAGGGACCCTTTAATGCATAATGCAGAGTTTGAGCGACATAGACAAGGGAAACAAGTGGAAATAGGAAAGTTTGAAAGGAAACGTGGAAAGTACAAGTCTGCTACCCGGTAATGCAATCCACATCATTAATACCCCAGGGATAAAATACTGCCAAAATTTCACTGTTCTCCACAGCAGATGCTTTACAGTGTACTCGTGAGCGTGTGCAGTGTGGCGAGTATTACGTGGGGCATGTAACAGAGGTATGGTTGTACTACGTGGAAAATGACCGTTCGACTTACCAAGAAAATACAGACTTTCGTGAACCAATGCCTCCGACGCATTTTAGGAATAATCTGGCCAGAAGTGATCTTCAACGACGAACTTTGAAGTACAACTGGCCAGACTAAAATAGGTATTGAGATACAAAGACGGAAGTGGCAGTGAATTGGTCATACTTTGAGGAAACCAGAGCGAAACAACGCAAAACAGGCTCTGGATTATAACCCTCAAGGAAGGCGTCGGGTTGGACGACCATGTAACACATGGAAGCGAGCAGTTGAGCAGGGTGCCAGAGGAATAAACAAGTCCTGGCAACAGCTTAAGGCCGATGCTCAGGATTTCTGTCCTATGCCCCTATAGGGGGTCTTAACAGGAATTTGATTGATGTAACAGAAGAGGAATTAGGTCCTTAGTTCCGTACAACATTTACCATGGAAATATCTATAATAAATGCAGAGTACTACGACATTTCGGCGATGTTCGAGGGAGTCCATAAAAGCCAATACGATTTCATCTTCAATTAGATGGAACGCATGTTTGGATACGATTGAGCAACGCTAGGTGTGATTTCAGGGCTGCAGCCCAAACATGCGAGTTGCACTCAAGACGTGGCTGGATATAAGCCTTAAGTATGCCCACCAGTTTAGGAACAGAAAAATATTTCTTAAGGTACGTCCAGATAATGCCTCATTTTCGTACGCTAAGCGCATGCCTTCCAGAATAAAAGTGCATGTTTTAAGATAAATAACATAAGCTGCTTTTCCACAGAACATCAAATGTTCTATAATTCTCAATAACAGAATGTTTTCTTTGCTCTTCGTTTTTCTTTATTTTTTATTAAATAGCTACTCGATTACAAAGAGTAAATACCGCAAACAAGCAAATCGCTTTCAATAGCGCTCGCGATCCCCACATCCATCAGATTGCCTTGCGCTATTGTATGAGTCATCAAATTCAATAAAAAACGTTTGTAGTTAAGGCAAGATTCTCTTGCGTTGCTGCATGCGCAAAATTTAACAAAAAAGCGCACCGTCTGGACATACCTTTACACTTCCGCAGAACACCTAAACGTATCGAGGCTTCAAGAGCGAGTTCGTAGATGAGTTGACTCCAATGAAGACGATTGTTAAATTTTACTCCAAGCTATGTAAAGGCTGCTGAAGTTAGAATCTGTACACTCCAGAAGGACATCATAGCGGCCGACGTCGGAACATTATGTCTTAAAGAATATATTTCTAAACTTTCCTGTGAATGCACCGAGTTAAAGTCTACAACTGATGCGACAGCCTCGGCTATGACTTTGCGAAAATAAATTTGTATGATATTTAACAAATTAGGCTTTAAGTACAAAACCATACGACTTCAAAAAGAACTCAGAGTTTTTTTTTTGAGGTAGAAACATTATCTATTTTCGTAAAGCCGAAGCTGATGCATCGATTGTAAACCTACCCTGAGTGCAATCAAATTTCTATTATATTACAAAACGCTATTTATAAACAACAAGTTAATAAAAACAATTCATCGTAAATCCTTTTTAGATCTCTATTATGATAAACCAGATACGAAACAAAGAATAAAATTGATGAATTTTATGCGATTGTTTCCCATGAGTATCAAATCATTTAAGACCGAAAATGATGAGTAATGCTATGATTTCTAGAAGTTTAAGTGCCTTGAATTTAGTATATAATGCTATAAAAATGAACTAAATGCAATTTTTTACGATCAACTCCTTGGAAATTTGATGCAAGCGTAAATATCCAATAAGTTAATCATAAAGAACAAATCGTGTTCATTCATTTAAAAAACTTATTCTACAATATAATAAGAAATAATACACGTAACTTTTCGCAAAAAATATCTGCTCGTTTTACGAGTTAATTTATCACAAATAATAAATCATACATAAATTTTATATGTAAGCAAATACCCTCGCATTAATTATGAGATAATTAAGCGTTATTTTTATAGTGAGTTTTATAATATCATTAAACTAAAACTGTCAATTGTAATACTGAAGTGGGATGGAAAAAATGACTGTATAACTTACTAATTGGCTTGAATCTTCCCCACGAATGTCTTAGCATTGTTATGATAGTGTAAAAACTGACGGAATCATTCAGTTAAGGTCAGGGAAAATTTCTTGGAAGCAAGGACAAAAGTTAAGTTTTATTTTATATGACAAGAACATGATTGTAGAAGTGAAATAGTAAAATAATTATTTAGCGCGAAATGCTTGCATTTATAAAAAAAAAATTCACAATTGACGGACTTGTCTATAAAATATTATAATTTAATTTTAATTAATTAAAGTTTAATACCGTGGACAAATAGCCAATTAAATTGCTAATAAAGTAATTGGCATTAAAGGCTCCATTTTGGAGTGGCTGCGTGTATTTGACAGTTTCATTTAAATTTTTATACATAATAAAAGCCGTTTAGCTTAAAAATATGCAGTAGATAGAGCAAATTTTTCGGTATTCAATTTTTTTAATGACTCATTAAAACTCATTAATGATAGTGACAATCGTTACGATTTTTAAAGTGAGAAAAGTGACCAGTTTCGAAAAATAAAACCGAGAATATCATGTATTTTTACGCTGTTATTATTATGCAGGACGAACAGAGACTGTTTTTGAAAAAAATATAATTTTACTTAAATGAAGGTTCCTTAGGGCTTACATGAATTTGCTTGCACATCTGTTTTGCAAAGCCTCACGTTTCAATAGATCTTAAAAACGACGCGTTTTTCGTTCCTCAAGTCTGAGAATCGATTACGAAGAATATTTGAATTTAATTAAATCGTTGCTCCAGGGCCAGAGTTTCAGTCACAATGGTTAGTACAAAAGAATCCCATGGCATTCCTAATAATATCCCAGTAATCTATAGAACGAAAAAAGGCGTCATTGTTCTAGTAGCACACCAAGAAAAGTAATGGTTTATGAACTACATATTCTCAAAATAGCGAAAATAAGAACAAATCAAACACCATCGTTCCCGAATCCTTTTCTCGACGAATACGCAGAAAAAATATTCCAATGTGCTATGCCACCACGATCCTTGCAACCAACTTCTGTAATTATTCTAAAATTGTAAAAATATCCCTGGCTATTTCCTACCGCGCCGTCGTCCTCGCAACTACTTTCTCCAAAAACGAAGAAAAAATAAAGTAATAGCGACTTCACCATAAACACCTTGCAACCAGTTTAGTATTGTTGTTGCCAGGACGATGGTGGCGGAACTCCAGGCCATTTTTCTCAATTTTGAATTTTTTATCTACTATATGCTTGGATGTATGTGGAGGATGGAAATTCCGAGACCAAACAGTTGCACGATTTTTTTTATGAAATTCTTTAAAAAACGAAAGTATACTATAAAAACTTCCAAATACAAAAAGTATTACACGCTTTACCTCCCAAAAAGGGTTTAAGGGATTTTCCACATAAAAAAAACGGTCAAAATTAAGTAGATGACTATATTTTCGCGATACATGTTTGTCAGCGTCGGTGGCTCAGTGGTAGAATGCTCAACCGACATGGCTAACCACCCGCATGTCGGGCGGTCAGCCATGCACGGCAGTAGATGTGCCCGTCCGGTTCAAGGCTAACATCTTATCTATTTTCTACTTTCTTTTCCATATATGTATTATATACTCGGATATAAATGGCTTATAGAAATTTTCAGACCAATCGGAAGCACCTTCAGACTTGCGATTTTTTTAATAAATTTTTTGAAACATGAAAGTTCAAGTACTATAAAAACTTTCAGATTCAAAAAAAAATTCACTCCAAACCTGACAAAAAGGTACCCCATATAAAATCTGTACACATTATGTATGTACATGGGTACATTTTGGCAAAATAACTTTATCAGCGTCGCACAGTGTGACTTTTTCGCAATCTAGCGAGATTTAATTCAAATATTGTTGAGCTGAGATGAGTCAGTTTTGTTCACGTTCCTTCTTCACACCTGTGACATCTTTTTTTTAACGAAAAAAATAAATTTCCAGTCTAGACCACAACCGGACACAACCCAACAGAATTGTGTCTCGCCACATCGCAAGCCTGGAACAGGCCGTGGCAACAATGGGTCTTTGTCTAAGAGGAGGGAAAGAGAGAAGAGGAAAAGAAAATTTTTGAAGTAGACGGTCGGCTCGTAGAAAAAGCTCCGCGACACGCGGTTTTAAAAAGACAAAAAAAGGAAAAACGGGGAAAAATCATCGCTGTTGCGTTTTTTTTTATTTTTGTTTTGAAACACGTTCAATTCACCTAGTTTCTCGTCAAAACTGAACAATAAAAACAGCCGAAATCCTCTAAGCTGAAGAAAAAAAAATCACTTCTTCAGGCGTCTTCAATGTAAGTATTATTTATTGTTATATTTTATTGGTTTTTTCCCTCTCAAAAAAATCCAACGTATCTTTGATCTCATACGTTATACAAAAAATTACAAAAATTACGATAACATTTCTTTTTTCTGTTGATTTAAATTAGATTTAAGTTGATATTGTACGATATTAAGTTACTACCCACTTATCTTTTATGAAAAAAAAATGTTCGAAACAACCATAGATATAATTGTTTCGAATTATCAAGAAAACTGAACATATTTTCCGAATTTGTAGTTAACTTTTCACGTATTTTTAGTTAGCGTCCTCTATCTCAAAAGCTTCGCGTTCATTAAAAGATAGTTAACTCAATTTAGCTGAGTTATCGTGATATTTAAGATAAAAATCAAGTCGGAAATTGTTACTAATGATTAAATTATCAGTTAACTCGATTTTTGGTGTCACAAATCTGATCTATTTCTCGTAAATGCGCGGTATTCTTTTAATTTCGTGATCGACTATTCGATTTCATTCAGACTCTTGTTCAAGTTTAGCTCGTGGAAAAAAAAATTGCTACTCAGAAATTTTGTTTTTCGCGTTCCATAACTAAAATAGTCTAAAAATGCAAAAAAAATTTCGTCTGTCTGTACGCCGTCCACCGTTGCGGATAGTTGCGGATCTCATGCGGACACCCATTTTGGGAGATGTACGGTTTCAGGGGGAGGCGGGGGGAGCGTTTAAACTGAAAACTAAGAATTCAAATATCTCAACCATGGCTGCAGCTAGAAAGCTGAAAATCAACATGCATATAGAGGGGTTCATGGGACAAACTTTAAAAATAATTTAATGTTTTATCCATTGGGGTCCAAAAAGAGGATGCTAGAAATAAATTTTCGGCCGATTTATTTTTTTTCTTCAAATTATTATATCTTAGAAATTACTTACCGTAAAAAATTCATATTTCGGGACCATTAAGGTGGTATATAGACCAACTAGAATGAGCTTTAAAAGAGGCTAATTGTTGTAAAGGGGAGAGTCAGGAGAGGGTGCAAAGAAAAACACTTAAAAATTAATATCTCGGCTACTTAGGTAATTGAAACTTGGAAAGTATACTAAGACGAGAAAAATATAAAATTTGGATATAATAGTACTGGGGGAAAATGGGAAACATTTCAAAAATAGTGCATATTCCAAAATTTCAAACCCTTATATCTCAAAACTGAGTACAGATATCAAATTGAATTTTGATATTTTGGTATCGAAATAACCCATCCTTAGGCCTTCAGCATACAACAACATTTCTAGTCAAATATTACCCTATTTGACTAAATGATTGTTTAGGTAACTACCCAATTAAGAAAAACCATAATTATTTTTTTTTTTTCCAGAAATTAACCGTAGCAGTTCAAAGTTCACTTTTCGAGTAATGTAAATTAAAAGGATAATTTTTCAGTAATCATTCGTTTGACTTTGCTCAAGGATTATACACTCTTGTTTAATTGTTTAAATCTGCTTTTTTGTTTTCAAATTACATTATTTACAATAACGCTATAACTAATTGAAAACATTGAGATTTTAGGTCGTAAATTTTTCAATAAATTTCATTTTCAAAATTAATTTTGTTACATTATTCTGCATTATTACATCCAGAGTCTAAACTCATTTTAAAGCTGAAGGTGTCTAATTTTAGGAACCGCGAAAGTTGTCTGCGCAGAGCTGCTCCGCCTATACAAGTCCTTCCCAAATTCGGGATATGTTCCGTTGTCTGAAGAAGAGATACATATTTTCGCCATATGGGTACAAAATCGAAGTGGTGAATGGTTTCCAGCGGTTTTTGCATTTTTTTTACAAGAATTTAAAGGATCACGATATCCAGAAGAAACTATGAGATGTATAAAAACAACATTAAGGACACTTTGTACGAAAATAAAAGAGCGATGGCAGAAAAGCGGTAGTCATCTAGACCACTTCCTGCGAAACAATGAGAAGTGGTTGGTAGAAATGGTAGCTTTTCCTCAAATGGTGTTCCGTGAACTTCCATCAACATCAGGTGTTGCTAAACTTGGAAAATTCTTTGGAGAATGCTACGATAGGACAAAAAAACGAAAGGTAAAAGAGCATGTGGAATCAAATACGACCGAGGAGATTTCAACTGCAGCTGAAGTGAAATAACGACAGATGGGAAAGAAAGATTCAGCTAAGATTCTGAGGGAACTGTCTTTTGCATCACCCACTCGCGGTACCACCATTAAGAAGGCTAGAAATGTTCTCGCAAAGCCGAAAACGTTGTCTGGTGATCAAGCCCTCTCTCCAATGCTCGATACTGACCTTTTACACATCAGTACAATGTTATAAAGGCAAAAAATCTTCACCGTCGTTTATGCACAACTTATGACATCCTAAAGGAGGCATAACAAATAAGTTACCCAGCTGAAATGTCTGTTACAGAATCTTCAACTGAAATTGATTTGCAATCCCTAAAATAATATTTTCCATCACACGATAATAGAGTGTGCGAAAAGACATGGTTCAATCTTTGGAAGAGTCTTGTACAGAAGAAATACAGATTCTCATAAAGTGATGATGCAATGGGGCAGAAAAATAGGTATGTCACCCAATTAAAATAATTTTTATTAAGGAGTCGACGGAAATAATATATCGAGAACTAAATTTGGTCAGAAATCAGGTTGACTTGCTAAGTCCCACAAAAGATTTTTCTGGAATGCCGAAAAATCGGCGGAAATTATTGGTGTTAATGTGGAGCTACTTAAACGAGTCCATATTCTTCTTGAAAGTATAGGCAGTCGATTTTCAATTGATCTAGATAAATTTAAAAAATACGCCTTAAAAATTAAGAACTTCCACCTCGAAGAGTATTCTTGGTACTATTTGTCTATAAGCGTGCATAAAATATTGTATCATGGCTGGGATATAATAGCTTCTTGTATACTTTGAATAGGTCATCTATATGCAGAAGCACAAGAAGATAGAAATAAAGATTCCAGAAAATTCAGGGAACGTTTTATCAGAAAAACATCTCAAATCGACATTTATACGAGTAGCGACATTCTAAACCGACTACTAAAATCGTCCGGTCCATACGTTACTAGTTTTCGACATGAACCTAAGACCAAATGAGCGAATATTAGCGATGAAACATTACAGTTGCTGACCATAATGAAGGATGAAGAAAGCCAGTCAATGCTAGATTCAGAATGACAAGCTCTATTTGTAGGATAAGTTATGTCCAAAATAATAAAATTTGTAAGATAAGTTATTTGTAAAATAATTAAATTTATAGCTCAAGTTAGGTTAATTTATTTATTTATTTCAGTCTACATATAAAAACTCCAACAGACTACTAACAATTATACAACCTTACAAACTATGCGTAAAATAAGAAAACAAAAAATAAAGTTATTATTAACATAAAAAAAGAAAAGATAAAAATTATGTAATACTACAAATCGATTGTGTAGATAATCGTAATAGCTCAGATCTGAAAGCAACTCTATCAGAAGTCAATTACACAAGATGACAAACTTTATTGTAACAAGTACAACAATATGTAATTGGTTCATATTGGCCATAGGACGTTCTGTGAGAAGGAATATGAAGAAGGGGTCTAGTTCTCAAGGAGCATCCAGGAACATAGATATTGAACAATGTAAGCAATGAGGTAGATTTAATTTTGTAACTCAAAACATCCTTCACAAACAAAACACTAATAATAAACCGTCTAGATTCTAGAGTTTGGAGACCAAGAAGAAGACACCTTGAATTATAAGAAGGCATTTCATTTTGCCAGTGAAACCTACGAACCGCAAAGCGAGTTAATGATTTCTGCACGGCATATATGCGCGCCCGGTGAAGTGAGGTATGAGGATTTCATACAACAACTGCATACTCGAGATGAGAGCGAACTAGCGATATATATGTATGAGTACAATGTCTTCAATGTGAAAGGATCATGAAAATCAGTGAAATTCCTTTTAATAAAGCCTAACATTTTGAATGATTTAGAACATATATGGTTAATGTGAGGAGAAGGTTCAAATTTGTGATCAAACATAACTCCAAGAACACAAACGACATCCGGAGTGTCAATTATTATTCCATCAATATTGTATGCGAAAGAGAATGGTGTGAGAAGGCAGTAAATAGAATATTTTTTACATTTAGAAGGATTTAAATCAAGATTATTATTTCTACAGCATAAAACCAATGCATCAATTTCCGCTTCAAGCAGTCAAAAAGACTTGAAATTAAGGCATAAATTTTCAAATCGTCATCAAGAATAACGCATGAGAGAATACTTGACCGATATCATTTATAAATTTAAGGAATAGAAAAGGTCCTAAATGACTTTCTTGTGGCACTCCCGATCTCGTCTCTATAATTTTAGACTTGAATGATACTTGCTGCTTACGATCGCTCGAATACGAACATAACCATTTAAGAAGTGATGAATGAATTCCGAAAGCACTAAGTTTTTCCACTAAAAGATCAATATCAACACGATCAAATGCTTTCGTAAAGTCAGTATAAATGACATCGACTTGAGCACTTTGTTCAATCGCATTAAGTGCAAAGTTCTTAAAAATTACTAGATTTTTAGTAGTAGATTTGCCCGACATGAAACCATGTTGCTCATCACATATACCATTATTAATGTCTGACAATACACTGTGTTGCACCAAACTTTCAAAAAATTTAGGTAAGGGAAGTAATTTTGCAATACCCGTGTAGTTCGTGACTTGATCACGACGACCAGGTTTCAATAGGGGCTTAATAAATGAAAATTTCCAAGTATCTAGAAATATTCCAAGTTTTAATGAAAACTAAAAAATTATTGTAAGCGCAGAAGATAAAGTAGATCTAGACATCTTCAACATTAAATTACAAAATAAATCAGGCCCATGGAATGTGTCATCATTCAACTTACCTTAATTATGTTCAATTTCATCATAATCAAACTGAACAAGCACCAGATCGGCATTAAAATAAGCATTACCAAAATTAAGCGAACGAGAGTTGCGAGCTCGTCCATATACCGACTCAAAATAATCAGCAAATAGATCACAACTTTCTTGCAAATTATGAGAGGTCACACCATTATATTCCATAAAGCTAGGTATCACAGAACTGAAGTGTATATCATTTCCAAGGTATATTAAATAAAAAAATTATGGCGAAAAGAATAAATTCAATTGTTTAATTTCAATTTTTTATCAAAGTCGGCGGAAATGCCGGTAAAAAAAATAAACAGATCTTAACAAAATGTCATAGAAATGCAATTCCATTCAAAACGCATTGATATTTTCAATGCAGGAATTAAATTTCGATAGAGTGCAAAAATGTCATTCTGTAGCGTCGGTGGCTCAGTGGTTGAATGCTCGCTTGACATCTGGGCGGATCAGGTTTGATCCCATACATATATAAATGGATTTTTTTTACTAACATACTTTTTTTTAAGATTTAGCTAACTATCATAATTTCAGCAAAGCACGGCAGCAGATGTGCCCGTGCGATTCAAGACCAGAGTACGGCTAGTTTTAAAATATGGTTAATGGTTCTTAATTTTTTTTTTAATGTGGGTATCCAGAATAAGGCCTCCATTATAATGTTTGTTGGATTTCAGAGATTTGTACTACAAAGGATCTTGATATACAGGATCTTAATCCAAGATTTTTCATGATTGATATCGAAAAAAATATCCCATCCCCAAAATGATGACATCTTATGTAACAGCCTACTTCGCTTAATGATAAATTCACGATTGCTTACCTAATAAAGTCTACAACTCACTTATTTTGATATAGAAAATCGGTAAAATGGCAGTGACTTCAGTAATCAATTTCCTGGTCAGACCCTTTAAAGATATATCAAACAGAAAAGCTGAGCATCGGCCTTGGGTGAATTTGAATGTCCCCATCCAGCACAGGTATAAGTTAACTATTAGTCGCTTTCTAGTTCTTTTCCCACGCAGGGTAAATCTGTTATGCCGCTATTCATTATATGGCAGAGAAAAATAATTAACCCAACTTCCCAATAACTACAATTTTAATAAATTTTTTTCTTCAAATTCTAATAGAGGTACCTTTTATCACGACTGCAGTAAATAATACTTTCTAGTAGATTTTTTTTTTATATTTACATTTACACAATTTTTAATAAGCATACATAACTAGTGCAATTTAAATACATTAAAAACCATTGTCCCTGGGCAGCAACAATAATGCCCAATCATTTATGTTAATAGTTTCATTAATTTACAACCAATCCGCAAATCGTCGTTGTCGACATCTTTGCCGTCGCAATGAATTTCAAATCTTAGACGATCTCTTTGGCAACACCTCTGCAAGGAATATTGTGAATATAATAATCAAGATGCAGACACCACTCTGGAGGTATACAGTCAATCATTTTGACAAATTTAATGTTTTAGAATTAATTAGGTAAAGTACAATTAGTACGCGGAAAGAAATAGAACACAACATAGAGCCACCTACAATTTATGATAAATAGTAGTGTATCACGATTGGCGCCATCATGAGATAGAAAAGTGCATAATTTGGTATACAATGCAAATGCAAAATAATAACATAAAAAAAAACACATCAGGCGGAATAAACCTACACTTCGATAATGAGATAACATATGCATAGTATTTAGCTAGAGTGTGTTTGTGTTTCAAGTCCGGCTCAAGTTTCGTAAATTATGCAAATATTGTCACCACGCCCCATCAAGATTATTCCTTACATGGATCTAGTGCCCGCGTATTTAATAAAATACTGTACTTTAATTTTATTGAAAAACATTTAAATAATTGTTTTCCGTAAACAAGAATTTATTATTTCTGTACAGCAATATGAAGTTATGCTCTGATTTTTATAGATTTACGAGTAGAAAACTTTTAACGTAGTGCCTATTAACTATGCTATTTTTTTTATTTTGCATTTTTTTTAATCATACAATTTTGCTATGACATGGAGATTCTCATTATTTATTCTTATTTATTTGTTTGCTTAGATTCATGCTAAAATAATAGTTGCACGACTAATCTCGATCTTGCCAATGAAATATGACTGACTTAAATGACAAAATGATAAAAATTGTTCGGGAAGTGGTAGAATTCCTTCCCTTCTATCACCGCCCATATATTTTGGTATGGGAGGAGTCATTGTGTATTTTTTTTTATATTAAAAAGCACGTTTTAAGAAAAGCAATTAAGTGCTATTACAAAATATATAGCACTCCTTTCAGCATTAATTCAGGTTTAGGAGAGATCATATTTTTATCTGAGATTATTATAAGTTTACTCTACAGTTTGTAAAGGCAAGAAGTACGGTTCGCCCAGATTCGCCAAGGATACAGAAATATTTATTGTCGCTCAAAAATGTCGGAACCGGATGTCCGTCCTTCTGTTTACTCTCCAGCATGAGCTAGAAAGCTCAAATTCACACATGTTACATTTGGTTAAGAGGCAATATCAAGTTCGTGAACGGACCAAATCGCTCCACCCCTTCTACGCCCTCCAGTACGAAATTACTCAATTTTTGAATTTGACTATAAATGGATTTTCTCAAAAAGTATGAAGGCTATTGATCTGGCGATTTTAATCTACAGTATGAAAATATATTTGAATCCCTATCCCTATCACCTCCCATACAAACTGCACTTTTTGTTGAAATACTATAAACCAATTTACTCAGTACGTGTAAAATTAATCGAGCTGAAATTGCGCATATAAAAATATTTATTTAGAATTATTAGTAAGACTAAAAAAATTAGACGAATAGCTTCACTACTTCAACCCCCTCCCATTCAATATGGCACAATTTCACAACTTTACAAAAAATCTGTTTTCCTGAAAAGTATGAATGGTACTGACGTGCAATTTAAGGCTTGTGAATTGAATGATGCTTAAAGTTATTTCTGAAAAGTCATTAAGAAGTTCCCACTCATTTTACCACCTCCCATACAAACTGCACAATTTCACTAAATGCAATACACTAATTTTCTCAGTGCCTATTAAATTTTTGATGCTTAAATTTTGTAAAAAAACATTTTGATAGCAACTCTAGCATGGTGTGAAAAAATTAGTACAATACCACCACCCTTTCTACCAATCACCATACAAATTTTCTTAAAATCAAAAAAAAAATATCTTTCATCTAAAGTATCGAATGATTGGGTTTTACGCCCAATCGCAGTCCTGTTATGTTTTATAATCGATTTTCATACTTCAGAAACGACTCCAATCTATGCAGGAGAGCACATTTGCATTCAATGGATGAATAGCTTAAGTACATACATACGTATCGAAAAATATGGTTCAAACTCGGTTACTTAAATTTGTGTAAAATAGAGAATAAAGGATCCTAATTACTACAAATTCAATTAAAAAAAATCGCCACTACATTGGGAGCGTTCCATTTGTTATATTGAATTCCATACGGAACTATTTATTATTTTAAACGACCAGGGATGAAACTTTAGATACAGCTAAAACAATTTAGATAATTTCTCTTAAAGATATTAAGACAAATATGCAACTATTGTTTTAGTACCGAGGGTGAATCTTATAACCTTTACACACCTGAGGATTTCGTAGCGCGCTTTTGATGCAAATGTATTGAAAGTGTGTCGAAAGGTATCTGATTCTACATACAAAAAGTGTTTTCGAAAATCACGCCTTTGGACGAAAGGCTAATATTTCCGAGGAAATTAAATGGTAGCACCGATAATATTTCAATCAACTTCATTATGAAAAGACATATTTCTTTTATTTCCGAACGATTGTCATAGTAACAACAACGATTGTCCTGATGGCAGATGAAATTAATTACAGGAAAGCGTCAAATAGATTCCAACCAAAGTTTATTGGGTATGATCAACTACGATTTCGAGGTGCGTTTCATTAAATTCAGACACTTAAGATAGCCGGTGTGAGCATATTGAAGTGCGCTAGGGGTCGCTAGATTTCAAGTAAGAGCAATACAACTAGTTCACTTCAATTTAACCGGAAGACTTTATTTATTAATTTTTCAACTAAATCGCTTTACACTTTTTGCTTACAACACATCGACTCATTCCTCGCACTCATCGCTGTTGTTCACACGACTCTTGCGCTTATCAATCTCCACCGTTGATCACACGACGTATTCGCTTACTGAATTTCTCCTGTCGAGAACAGGATTTACTCCAGCCTATCGATCACAGAACTTAGTTGCTTCCTGAATCTCCTCCGTCAATCCCACAACGTATTCGTTTATCAATCCCCACCGTCGATCACACGACGTACTCGCATATTGGATTTTGCCTGTCGATCACAGGACTTACTCGCTTACAGTATCTTTGCCGTTGATCTCACGACGTATTCGCTTACCAATCTCCACCGTCGATCACACGACTTAATCGCTTACTGAATTCTGCGCATCGATCACAGGAATTACTCGCTTACTGTATGTCCACTGTTCATCCGACGACGTATTCGCTTACTAATCTCCGCCCACGACTAGGGCTTACATATATATAACAATACTATAACAATATTTTGAAATCAAGCTAGCACTGAAGTCCCACCTAAAATTGCCAGCACTGATCCTTTACATTTAAGCTTATATTAATTAAAAATAATTGTAAGTAAAAATAAAAAAATACGATATTAATATAATTAACAACAATAACGACGTTCATCAGTTTTTATATTTTTATCATTTGTAATCTAAAAATATTTATCTTTTTAATAGCATTTTCTCCACATTATTAAAGATCGTGGGTTCAAATCCCGGTCGACGAAATATATAATTCCAGCACATTGCCTGCTTGGATATACCTTGGTCACCTCAATACGAAAATGAAAAATTCGTAGAGATAGGGTTGTGCGAAGGGCTAACAACCCTTCCACAATAAGTAATGAAAAAAGGCTAAGGAACCTGAATGTCAGGAGGCCAAGTTCCGATTTGGGCTGTAGTGCCATTGTAGGAGAAGAGAAGAAGACTTTTCGAGATGTAGGCCAAACAGTAATTTTTCTCCCTAAGGATTGTTTTCAGGGGTGTTACCTTACCTCAAAAGTTGAAGTTTCGGTTTTTATTTACGTACATTTTATTGCCTATTTATATAAATCGATTGAGTTTCTGTGTGGTCGAACAAATGGCAGTTTTGTATTTTTATTTTTATTTTTTGTTTGCATGCTTTGTAATTATCTCCGTTGGACTTAAATTATATTTTCAACTTTCACTTTTTGTGAATGCGTGATTTGCAACTTAAGGGTTGAAATGTTACTAAATTCTACTTTTACTGATCAACTGAATTATACATTCACCTAACTACTTTGCATATCGAAGCAATCAATTTCTAATAATATTCAAAGACGATTCGATACACTAACGCAAGGCAGTTTAATTTCATACTTTCAGAAACTCATTTCAACAAATCTCAAAGATTTCACAAAGACTCATTCAAAAATCGATGGGAAAATATTGATTAATTTATTAATTTTCTCCATCTTCAAATTTCGATAATTTTGCCAAAAAATTCTTGAAATTTCCAAAGAAAAAATATTTCAAATGATTCCCATAAGAAAAGGTAGCTAACAGTATCGATTAAATAGCCTTAAATAATAGAACTTATAAACGATACGACCGTGTAAAGTAATTAACGATATGATACGGCATAAATTTCATTACGGAAAAAAAAGGTAAATCGTAAATTCGATATTCGTGAACGTATCGCAGCAGCATCTTCGCAATGGAGTGCGAATGAGAAAAATCTTCGAAAGTAAATCGAAGCGATCGTAGCTAATGAAGAAGTCCGAAAAGCTAATAAATAAATTTATTGGTTAAATTTATTCGATAGGTAGCTAAACGAGCCGCGAGAGCAAAGTATAATTCAATTATCGATCAGCGATTTTTTCCTTATTGTTGTTCTTCGGTTGAATCAACAGTTTATTAATCATGGTGGTAATTCATTTAGATCTCGCCGGTTGATTTTCGGCAGAAGAAAAAAATATTTTATAGTTTGGGCTATGACCATGCACTAAAATTCGATTGGGCGAGCCACTGTGAAGTAGTCAAGAAGCTGTGAAGTTATCTGAGATGACGACGTCATCGGTCTATTAAATTAGAACATAGCTTGTAATTCACAGGGAATTGATAACAGGCCAAAAGAATTCCCAGGCTACGTGAAATATTTCGATCAAATTTAACTGTGGGCTAAATATTTTTTTCGGCTAGGCATTTTGTTCGTGCATGATTTTTGAGATTTATGTATTTTTTGCAATGTTTTAATGTTGATGGGAAGAAACGGGAGTTGAAAAATCATCAAGTGGTCTTAAGAAGTCCTTGAACCAAGAACTGATTAGTGGTAGTATATTATGCCTTTGTATCATGAGATCCACATTATGAAGCAGTCCAAACTATATTTCGGTAAGTTGCAAATTTACGCAGCATAAAAACAGTCTAATTTGTATTAAGTAATGCATCTGGTGTTATTACATTATATATTTTTAGGCTCACAAATCCATAAAACTAGTTAGAAGATCAAAGCGATGTTATTTGTTGGTTAAGGAAAACCAAACTAGGGTGTAGCCTAGTAGGTAGCATGTTGGTCTTGTAATGCGAAGGTCGGGAGTTCAAATCCCGGTCGGTGCAATATATAATTCCAGCACTTTGCCTGCTAAAATATACCTTGGTCACCTCATTCTACGAAAATGAAAAAATTCGTAGAAAGGGGGTTGTGCGAAGGGCTAACAACCCTTCCATAATAAGTAATGAAAAAATATTAAGGAACCTGAATATCAGGAGGCCAAGGTCCGATTTGGGCTGTAGTGCCATAGTAGAAGTAGAAGATCTGCTTGGACCTTGGATACCTCAATCTACGAAAATGAATAATTCGTAGATAAAGGGGATGTGCGAAGAGCTGACAACCCATTCACAATAAATAATGAAAAAAAATTATAGCCAATCAATCACCAAGACTTCGCCTTTTTGTAAGAATAAAAAACACAGAAATATGATCGGGCGTAATGTCCAATCATGCGATACTCCAGAAAAAATGAAAAAGAGTTTAATGCCGAGCAAAATATGTCATCTAAAATTCTTTGGAATAGCGAAAAACTTTTGTAAGGGAGGTGATAGAAGGTTTGTATTTTTTGGATATGATACTGAACATGGAATGCAAACGTTAAGTGCTGAATTTGATTAAAGTTCGTAGCTTTCATAATTTTCAAAGTTAATAAAACATTGCCTTTCTAAACTAATTGCATTTGTATGCAAGTTGGTGGAGGGTTTTCGACGATTTTGAACCTGCTTTTCAACATTCTTATCACCATGCTATGTTCCAATTTTAGCAAATAATAATAATAAATATTCAAGAATTTAAAACAAAGAACAATTAACAAATTATTTATCGCATAAATCTAACACTAACTCTGTGCTAGATAAATTATAATCAAATCGGTAGTAATTATTATAAAAAATACATAATATGAAAAAGAAGCGATTGGTTCGTTGGGGAATCAATTTCTCCTAAAATTAGTTTAAACGCCAAATCAGCGTAAGGATACTCCGTCTATTCTCAAGTGACTCTAGAGATAGGAGTTCAAGACGCAACGTATCAGACCAGGGCAAGCCCCTTAGGGTAAACTTTAAGAATCTTCAAGACGGGATACTATGCTTATGTTCCTCGTAATAACAGACATACTCAAAAATAAGTGTACATCAAGTTAACAGCGGCAATGGAAATGTGAAAACAACAAGAAAGACAGCTGCACAATCAGATATCTGTCAGATATTAGTATACAATGTATCAAATTTAGATAACAAATCTATTCACTATAACTTTTACTCTTTCATAAATAATTTTGAAAAAATATTTTTTTTTGACACACATTATGCCAGAAAAACGTCATCTCTTTGAAAATAGTTTTAAAGAATATAAACTCTACTGGGTGTATACAAAAAGAACTCATAATTATGGCCGCGGTAGCGGCGGCTGTCTTTTCGGTTATCAAAAAAGTATTGGAAAGCAATATAATCTTAGTTTTAGAAACATCAATGGCAGTATTGTGTCAAAAGGAAGATTTGATAATTTGAAAGTTTTTTTATTACACAATATTTGAATTGTAGCAACTTGTAGCAATTGTAGTGACTTAAATAACATAAAAATTGTTTGCTCTTTTTTTTGATCAAGATGCGGAGTTTTGCCTCATGGGGGATTTAAATTCAGGGATGGGGTCTAGACAGATAATTGTGAATAATATTTTAAAACACAATTATAAAGCAAATATTTCTCGCACTGCTAAAAATTCGTTAGTAGACACAAAAGGAAGGAAAGTATTAGAACTGCTCGTAGATATATGCAGTATAATTCTGAGCGACAGATTGCAGGGTGACAGCGAGGATGAATATACTTTTATTAGTGGTAGGGGAAGGTCCATTATTGATTGGGTTTTCCCACATGGTTTAAATCATATCTACCTAGTCTAGCCATAAATATTGTTACAAGGTTTGGCAACCCTGCAGAAAGGAACCGTTATATTGCATTTCTTAAAAATTGAGCTAATCGCTATAGTACGCTTGTGCTTGATGCATTTGTCATCATTTGAGTTTAATTTTTAGTGTAGTGAACATGGATTGGGGTGACAAAGAAAATAGAATTGCTGTGATTGCACTTCATAAAGAAGGAATGCAACCAAGTGATATTTTTAAGACTCTGCATACCCTTGGTATAAGCCGAATGTTTGTATATCGGGCTATTGAAAGATTTAACGATACGTCTGGAGTAAGTGATCGTGAAAGACAGATTCGTTAAAAAAAATAGAGTGGAAAAATCAAAACGATTACTTTGCCGGTACGCAAACCAAGAACACCGTAAAATTTTGTTTACGAACGAAAAAATTTTTACTGTCGAAGAAACATTTAATAAACAAAACGATAGGGTTTATGCTCGCAGTGCCAGAGAAGCTTCTCAAGTTGCCCAAAAGGTTCAAAGAGGTCATCATCCAGCCTCAGTAATGGTTTGGTGGGGTTTTAGCTACAACGGGGTAACAAAGTTGCATTTTTGTGAGAAGGGCGTCAAAACGTCTGCCAAAATTTATCAAGAAAGTGTCCTTGAAAGTGTAGTGAAACCTCTCAACACGTCATTATTCAAAAATCAGCCTTGGAGTTTCCAGCAAGATTCTGCACCAGGTCATAAGGCTAAGTCAACCCAAAAATGGCTTGAAGAAAATGTTCCAGATCTTATTAAAGCTGAAGATTGGCCTTCCTCTAGCCCAGACCTGAATCCGCTGGATTACGAATTATGGTCTGTCTTAGAGCAAATGACGTGCTCTAAAAGACATCCTAATATCGAATCCTTAAAGAAGTCTCTTACACATGCAGTCGCCAACTTTCCGAATGAAGTCGTGCGTGCTTCCATAGATAAGTGGCCAGCTCGATTAAAGGCTTGTGTAAGGGCAAAAGGCAATCACTTCGAATAACTTGTTGCAATTTCCGTTGTTGACAATGCATTTAATAAATAAACAATGATTTCTTAACATATAACACCTCTTTTATTGGACAGTGCTTCAAAAAGTTTGTAACAGTATTTATGGCTAGACTAGGTACTTAATAGAACTTATCAAATATTTTTTCGAGGTTGTACTTCTGAGCCATTTACTGCGCATTCTCGGGCTCCTCAAGGAAGTCATTTGGGACCACTTCTGTTTATCCTGGCCATTAACGATGTTGCCTCTGTTTTTAAATATTCGGAGGTACTCATTTGTACTGATGACATTAAAATCATTAGATCTCTTAATTCCAACTCTGACAGGAGCATTTGATTAATTTTAGTAACTGGTGTCGCCATAATGATCTTAGACTGAATTTGGATAAACATCATGTAATTTCATTTACTAGGAAAATGTCTCTGTTTGTGATCATTTATTCTTTATGATGTATTTTGGATCGAGTCAGTTCCATTATTGACCTTGGTGTTCAATTTGACCATAAAATTGATTTTGGTTTGCATATTAATAAGATCGTGCAGAAGGATAGTTCTATGTTGGGATTTACCACACACTTATCCAAGGAATTTAACAATTCGCTTGTTGGACTAAGTCTCTATAACATCTTCGTTAAATCTCACCTTGAATATGGTTCTCAAGTTAGGTCTCCTTATTATGATGAGCACATTGGCAGAATTGAATTGATTTAGCGTAAATTTATAAGAATAGCTTTATTTCACCTTAATTGGAACTTCCTCTTTATATTGATCGACTTCAGATATTAAATATGTGATCGCTTTCGAAACGACGTGAAGCAGCTGATGCAATTTTTGCTCATAACCTTCTTACAGGGCTATTTGATTCCTCCACCCTTTTGGGTTTGATGTTGGTCAATTTTTACCAAGTTATCCTAGATTGCTGCGGATTGGTTTTCACCAATCCTATGGTATGAATGAACCGATTTCGCATCTCGCGAGAGAAGTTAATAAGAATACTGATGTATTCGACTTGTCTATTGATAAACAGTGCTTAAGACTTAGACTTAGCGCTAATTAACAACGATATATGTGAATTTTGTTCAATTTCTTGCTTTTTTTCACTGAATGATGAGACAGAAGATAAATCCCTTGCATTAAGGAATCCTGGTAGTGACATTATGGTTGTTGCTCCGCGAATCTATTAAATTTAATAGGTGATTTTCGCATATTATCTAAACCTTACTCGGATCGTATGCCGCTATACCTTTACAATAGAAACTTGCGGAAGGAATGATTCTTCCGGTATAGAGGCAGTACTACCACCCAAATTATCATGGTCAACCTCAGCAGTTTTGCAGATAAATTGATGCTACTAGCTAACGTGGATGATCAAAATATAAGTGGTATAGATGAAAGTATAACTAATTTAAAACAAAAAATATTATATGTCATCAGCCAAAGTCAAAATTGTGCATGATTACAACCAAAAAGCGAAAGGTTTCAGAATGTTTTAATGTGCGAAGAAAAATATTTTCTTGTTGAAACTTACATATACCCAATATACAGGGAGTCCCATTTTAATATGCCACCCCAGGTATCTTCAAGGACATACAGTTTCATGAAAACTAACCTCGACAGAAGTTCTAAGGTTTGAAGAGGGTCATCCAGTCATGACTTTACCGTTGACCTCAAAACTAGTTTTAATGGTCAAATTGCATTTATTAAATGGAAACCGATATTTTTTATTATCCTACGAGAAAAAATACGTAAGACATTTTCTCCGAAAACCCTCTGGTTCCTCGATAGAGTGCGTTTCATTTCAACTGTGCCAAGCTAGTTGTAGTATCTCCAGAACGAAGCGAGATCCACCTATGAATTTCAAGGTCATTGGAAGGTCACACTACCACTTGGTAAAGTTTTCGAAATCTCACAACATTTGGCCTGGCACAGAGTATCGCATGATTGGCCTTTACGGGCCCAACCATAATTCTGTTACGTTTATTTGCTCCACTCGAAATGTTCTGGGAATAAGTTCTAAAATACTTCAGCGCACTTTAAATTTTGATTAGTCAAACGTGAAGCAACCCTAGAAAATATTCGTTAACCAATGCACAAACCAAATTGAATATATATACCGAACACCATCGACAGCACATTTTAATTCTATACTAGAACCAACATCGTTTTCAACTTTTCTTATTGTACTAGATTTTTTTTTAAATATAAAAGTACTAAACACAATACAACATACACTTAGCGATCCTAATAATAATTTAGCTAATTCGTAATTTAGCTCTTCTTCATCTTTATACCATTGACACATAGCGCACCTTAATTATAATTAAGGCCTAACTTATCATTAAGCGGCTGTGTGTCATACACTAATTAAGCTAAATTACCAAAATAGAGGTCATTTATCAGCTAAATCATCTCATTTAGCTAAATCCTCTCATTTTTCTCATAATTTAGGCTGTAACAGTGAAGAACGTAGTACAGTTGAAGCTTTCATAAAAGCGTCGTCGTGCAAGAGAGAAGTCATTTTCTGACAGCACTGAATTATACATACAACATTTTGGAATCGTGATTTAAACGCCTAGCTATGAAAGATTGTCGCAAACGATTCCAAAACAGGGCTAAGGACCGTTTTTCTCCTTTTGTCGCCTTCCCTGCAAAATTTTATTGCGTATTGGCTATGCAATTCAACTTTTTAAAAATATGACAGATGAGTGAATGGCTCTTCTTAATTATCAAAGTGCTGTGTGTCACCAATCTACTAACGACGAAGACGAGCTAAATTACGAATTAGCTAAATTATAATTAGGAACGCTATGTGTCAAGGGTGTTAGTAGATTTGTGACACGCAGCACTTTGCTAATTAAGAAGAGCCACTCACTCATTTGTCATATTTTTAAAAAGTTGAATTGCATAGCCAAAACGCAATAAAATTTTACAAAGAAGGCGACAAAAGGAGAAAAACGATCCTTTGCCCAGTTTTGGAATCGTTTGCGCGTCATCTTTCATAGCTAGGCGTTTAAATCAAGATTCCAAAATTTTGTATAATTCAGAGCTGTCAGAAAATGACTTTTCTTCTCTCTTGCTCGACGACGCTTTTATGAAAGCTTCAACTCTAGCACTACATTCTTCATTGTTATAGCCTAAATTATGACAAAAATGAGAGGATTTAGCTAAATGAGATGATTTAGCTGAGAGCATGATGAGATGAATGATCACTATTTTGGTAATTAGTAGTAAAATAATCCAAAAGTAACTCACCTCACCTACAAATTAAGTCTTTCAAAAATCCGTAAATTAATTTTTCTCTTTCGTGTAATCCCAAAAAATGTATAGCACTTTTTAACAACACCACTGCTTCATTTCGTCCGACGATTTTCAGTTCCTTATATTCTTCTTCATTTAGCACAACGCTAGTTTTAAGTTTTAGCTTATTTTATTTAGAAAATTTTTCCTATAAATAATAAGTACAAAGAATACAATCGGAATAATTTTCAGATATGGGCAAATTTAAGTCTTTTACTTCCATTTCAATGGAACGAGTCCCCAACGTTGAGCATTTTCTTCATAATTGCACTTTTTTACCAAAACATTTCGGTCACCCGTTTTTGTAGCAGTCAGGCACTGTTTTGAGCCTTTATGACGTATCTGTTGTGTCTGTTTAGAAAAAAATACATAATTAATTAATATAAAATAATAAACAACAGCTTCCGTACTATCATATCGTAGGACCATTTTTGTCGCGGTGAATCATGGCACTCAGTAATTCGCACTATTGCTGGAGAATTCAACGGTTTATCGTACGAATCGAAACAAATTCCTTCGTTTGTCATGATCTATTTTTGAAAAAAAAAAAAAAAAAACAGTTTACCACGAATAGAAATTACAAATTTAATTGCATACCTGTCCTTCAGGCGTTATAACAAACATATCCTGAAATTTCGGATCTGGCTGACAGCTACCAACAACTGCAGCCGATAGTGCTGAAGCAAGAGCAGATTGATTCATTGTTCTTCGAATACAAACATCATTATCAAGATCCAATGCCGGAAACAGAACATTCGAAAATGACCAAATATGTTTGAAAATATCTGGCCAGGTTCTTTCCCGTATTTTTCCTGACATTCCCAGCATTAATTTATCGTAGTCTTGCGTCAGCGGCGTTGCATTATCCAATGAAACGATTTTTCCAAAAAATCTATCATGTCCCGGAAAGAAATTATTCTTCCAAATATTTTTTAAATACCATTCGAACGTTTTACAATTAAGTCGTTTTCGTAGCTCTAAGCGATCAGTTACATTCTAGAACAAAATTTGAAATTAATTAAAGTCAAGATCTCTCTTCTCTTCTAAACGGTTCATTATGCTACAAGAGTGGAATTATTGCATAATAAATCGTGTATTGGAGATAATGATTAATCGGAAGAATTCAAAGGTTTAAAACTTACCACCGATTTTTTTAAGGAGTCCTGAACAGGCGTGTACTTGAAAAAGAAATCAGCCCATTCGTCCATCCAGACCAATGCAGCACGAGCTAAATTTTCACTAAGGATATGACTGACACCTCCCGGAAACGTGTACGGTGAACTCTTTCGAAATAGATGACCCACATGAGAGCAAGGTGCAATTTCAATTGAACCGCCGCATTGCCAGATTCGAAACGACATTTCAACATTTTCACCGCCCCAAATCTATACATCAAAAGTCAATTTTAATTTTGGTTTGGTGAATGTGTAAAATCCGGAAATCTTTCTTTTCAAATCAATTTTAACAAAAAATAAAAGCTGTGTTGGAAAAATTAAATGCCTTGTATCGTGCTATTTCTATGGTTAAACGGCTTTTTGGATACCTAAGGTAAATTATAAAACCAACACCAGAACTTAAAAATAGCAGAGTGAAATTTTTTTTCTCATGTATTCGACCTTGAAATTTTACTCTAAATTAAAAATTCGATCCAATGTTATGAACTCATATGAAATTTAACACCAAAGCAAACTCAACGAAATAATTAAATAAAAAGAAACAACACAAAGATCTAGAAAAAAAGCCCAAACCGTGCATTCCATTAGTACAAGTGCTTTTACGTGTAACAAAAAATCGATAAACTTTTCGCTATCATCTTCTCTTATCACCAGAAAACTACAATAGCAAAAATTCCTTCGAACCATTACTTAGCCTACATTTACCTTCATATTTGGATCGTATGCACCGACTTCATAAAAATAACTTCGATCGATCGAAAAGAGTCCGCCGGCCATTGCAGGCGTTGGAAATGTTTCGGTCATATCTCGAGCTTGTTTTGCAATATCTGCTTGGCCCAGTACAAACCATCTAAAGATTGCCAAATACTTTTTCGATAAATAACCTCGGACAAGACAATATTTATCGCAACTTACCGAAAATGCAATTCCCAATTGAAAGCACCCCAGTGTAGTTCGAAGGATTTTTGATATCCAAAATTATCATCGGAAATAATGTCAATCACCGGACAAATAACACTTCGGTAATTTTCTTTAATCCGAACGAGAAGGGGCTCGAGCCAACCAGTCGTGCATTCGCAGTGAGCGTCAAGAAATGTTAAGACCTGAGAGTAGAAAGTCGCATTTAACATTCAGAAAATAATTCAAAAAACAAACCTGGCCCTTTGCTTTGTCAGCTCCCAAAAGCCGAGCAGGAACCAGCCCCCTCCTTTCGGGTAGTCGTAAGATTCTTGTTGGGACGGGTAGTTGAGCCACATACTCTTCGAGATCTTTTTTTAAAAATTCTAAAAAAAAAAATCACATCAACAATTCAAACGGTTGTAAAAGCAGCGCAAGCCGCCGCTACCAACCTCTATCGCTGGCGTCATCGATAAGAAGAATTTCCTTAAGTAAATGATGCGGCGAACGATTAATCACGCTCCAAACAGTTCGCAGAAGCACTGACCACGCTTCGTTGTGGAAAACTATTATCACAGATGTGGTGGGCAAATTCCGGGGATAACTCTTGACCGTACACCTGCAATCGAAATCGACTTATTAGAAGCACGATTATTGCAAATATCATTGCAACTTACTCCTTTTTCCTGTAATCGGGTAACGTTCGATTCAGAGGAATCCGATCGCTGGCCAGCAAGTTGTATCGATTCACCTGGAACATGCGCTGCATAATCAAGCTCTCTCGGGGCGGAATCACTACGGGACGACCGTTTTTTCCTTCCGCCTGATCCGGTGCAAAGTTATTCTGATTGAAATCATCTAAGCAGAAGTCAAGCCATGGTTAAATAAAGCTATCGAATAGGATTAGCTTGAATTAGTGAGTAGCAGTAGCCGACACCGAGAAGGATTAAAGAAAATGTGCTTAGAAATATTTAGTTCCGTACCTTTCGACATGTTCCCAAAGATGTTTCCCGAACCGATGTAATGTGCCACGATGTTTTTTGCCTTCTTTTCTCGCAGCCGTCCATGCGAATCGGTAGCAGCTCTGAAAAGTAAGCCGTGCGAATTAGCGGAGTGAAACGCATTGCACAATTTCGTTTGATGAATTCACTCACCTTTTCCGCATATCCGAGATGTTCATACTTTGGAGATAAACGTTGATGCTGATGGCGAACATGAAAAACGAGAAAAACAGAAGGAACAGGTAGAGCAGCCACAATTTCCGCACCTTTCGGAAGCCCACTCGCATTTTGGAACAGAAAAGTTGTGAAATTTAGCAGAGTAAAGGGAAAATTACGAATTTAAAACCATTCGGTGCCACTTATTTTACCACGACGCTTCTGACGTGCTTCTGACAGCGCGCCAGACGTGTGGGAGTAAAATGAAAACAAAAACAGCTGATGGTTCGAGTCTTTGGTAAAATCATTCCTAGAACTGCTGTCAATTTTTCTTTTGTAGTGTATCGGCTAAGATCGGTGTCATGCAGGTATGGCCAACAATTTTCAAAAAAAAAATTCATAAGACCACCTAGTCTAAGATCCACTAAAATGAATGTAATTTCATTTATTATTTAGTAAAACCGAAAGATAAAGTAATTTTAGAGCGCGCGCTACACTATTTTTCACGATTTTGCATCTGGAAAATGAGGAAAAATATGTTTTAAAAACTTATTTTTGATTTTCTAAAATTGTCATTTCGTCATTTTTCTCAGCGGGATTTTCATTATAAACACAGTAACTTGAACTAAAATAAAAATGGGATGTTACAAAAATACAACTAGGGTTTCAGTCTGATACTATGTACGGCAAAAAAATAAAATTAATTATTGAATTTAAACAAACCCGGACGAATTGTCGTTTCCACGTACTGCTAGTGACAGTTCGAATATTCAATAATCATATTCGTTTAATCATCAACTGCCTGATTACTAAAAATAATAGAATAAAAATTAATAAAACCTAACTATAAAGCAATGAAAAACAAAATAACAAGTAAGAAGTCAATAAATAAAATATTACATAAATAAGAAAATACAATAGATATCAATCAATACAAATAAAAAATAAAAAAAATAATATAAAACAAATTAATTCAACGTCAAGATAGCTGATTTTTTTCCTGGGTGGGGGTCATGCAAAAATCCAACTGTTACAAGTATTGATTGAAAAGTCTGAGCATAGATGAAATTGGTTCATGAAAACCATAACTGGTACGATGCTGTGGGACTCTACAAAATTCGTTATTTCTCAAGGCAATCAATCGAAGACAACAATTGGTCAGAGTCGATAACTCCAGTTATAACTTTAAAAGCGAAAACCAATCTTGCGTGCACACGTCTGTTTTCCAAGGAGTCCAACGAAAGAAGATTCAAACGATTAACATAAGATGGAAGCCTAAGCGAATCTGACCACAAAAGACCACGAAGGGGAAATCTTAAAAAATTACGCTGCACAGATTCGACTCTAGCTACATATGTGAACAGAATTAAATGGAGACCAGACAGGGCTCGCATACTCCAGAACAGAACGGACAAAAGCACAGAACAAAATTTTTGTAACGAATGGATCATTGAAGTCCTTGGATCCTCTTTTGACAAAATCAAGTATTGCGCTAGCTTTACTGGTAAAATGATCAACGTGGTTGTCGAAGGAGAAAGTGTTATTAAATAATACCCTCAAATCCCGTACTTTATCAGAACGAAGTATATCGGTTCCATCTACAACATAAGTCAAATAGAATTATTATAGTATTCTTATCCCAAAATACGAGACAGTAGTGCACTTACTAATATTAAGAGGCAAGTTATTTAGCATACACCAGTTATAAAAGCACGTAAGGTCACTCTGCAAAGATAAGCAATCATTGTGATTAGATATAGTTTTTTATATCTCTGCCTCATCAGCATAGAGAAGAATGTTCGAGTCAACAATATATACTCTCACGTCATTAATAAACAGAAAAATTAGCAGTGGCCCAAGATGACTACCTTGATGTACACCAGAAATATTGTAAATCTCAGAAAATAAGGGACCACGGAATTGCACTTTTTTTTAAGATATGACTTAAACCACGAAACAAAACCCACAGGAAAACTGTAACGCTAAGAAAATTCTTTTATGGGTTTACCCAATGTAAACCCATAACTACTTTAATTTCTTGTTACTTTTTCCGCACAAAATCAAATTTTAACGCTACGAAAAATCTTGTGTTTATGGATTTACACAATGTACATCCCTAAACACATTTGGAACCGACATTTTTTGTTACTTAAATTTTTCAAGGGAAACAGTTAATACGTAATATGAGTTTGCCCAATGCAAACTCATACTTGAAATGAGAAAGTTAGGGGGTGAACTATGCGGCTACCCCATGTAGGCTCATAGTTTTCAGAAACAGGGTCGAACGAATGAAAAATGCTCTATGAGTCTACCCAATGTAGACTCTACCCAATGTAGACTCATAGCCATTGAAAAGTTGCGGTATGGGCTTACCTTAAGTAAGTTCCCAATCGCGATTACTATATTTTAAGTGCGTCCACCAGAACTCCGGGAAGGTAGAGATTACCTGGATATGTGGCCCGAAATCTCACAAATGAGATTCTAGAGCGCAATTTCCCTAATTTTCCAGGTGGAAAATAGTTAAAAATAAATGCAGCAAAATTCATTTTAGTGCATATTAGGAGAGTCCGCCATATGAGATTTGTACCTTATTTTACATTAAATCATTGAAAACTAGAATGATCGCATCTAGCCGCCTAGGTGGCCAAAAAATTACACCTTTGAAAAAAGGTCCTCAGAAGAATCCTCGGCCCTGTGAGAGAAGACTGGATTTGGAGAATACGATACAATAGAGAATTGTATGCCATCTTCGACAATCCAGAAGTGTTATCGCTCATAAGATTCATGAAGCTACATGTGTAGATCATGTGGAGCGGATGGATGACGGAAGAAATGGACACTAAATGGTAAAGTCCGTGGGTAGAGATCAGTTGGAGACCCACAAAAGTACTGGGAGGATTCTATTGACGCAAATAGCAAATCACTGCTAAGATTTTCAAACTGGTGGACGCGTTTACTGAACCGAAATGGATAGAGGCGTAGTATACAGAAGATCAAGGCCCGATTTGGGATGTAGTGCCATCGTAGCTAAGTATGTAAGCATGCGATAATCTACCACATTCCAGTAGATTAAGAGAAAATAAAATATAAAGCTAAACTTACCACTCCGCGAAACGTTAATTTGTGAGTTGGTGGAAGGTGAATTCGCAGGTGTAGATTTTGAAATTTCAGCCTCACTGCTACAGTTTGTGTTCTTCGTCTTGTACGGAGTGATTTTAATGGAAAATTTTATTGCTAAGCCCAAATAGCTTCGTTTCCTGAAAATATCCTATTCGAAACAAAAACACCCTGGAAGCTATGACGCCACTGTTCCAAAACTCCGAAGCTCTATTCTCTCCAGGATATGAAAAACTTTACGATTTCTCCCATTATCATCGCGTTTTTTTAGATTTAATTTCTACCGATGAAAAAGCTTCGGATAATATTTGCTTTCTCCTACCCAAAGCCCGAGTCCTTGCCACCCATGTGTGTCACTCGGAGAATCGAAAAGTATAGGCAGGCACCTCCAGTACACAAACAACGTGAAACTAAAACAACAAATCCGAATTTTCTCTAAAGCTCGCTTCGCTTTTCCTTCTATTGTTCCGTTTTATTATTTCTATGTACGTACGTATGTGCGAGGAAAATCGAGGGTGGGGTGATGGAAAAACTCTTGGAAAAATGCCAAAGCCTAAAGCCCATCGGGCTAGTAGTCGCTAGTTATAGAGTCGTAGCCTATATGAAGCTCTGCTGCTCCTAAGCTCCCGTAGAGTACTCGCTAAATCGCATTGACCCAGCAGCGCCTCCTTCTAGTGCGGAAAAGCGTGTCGGGAAGTGAATGAATGCTGCTATCGCTAGGCTCGATTCATAGTCGCATAGTCCATCTAGAAATTGGTTCGACTTAATTTCAAAAAAAAGGAAGAAGTGTCGCAACTAAGAATAGCGTCGATTAAATTTAGATTGAGTGATAGATTTTTGCAAAAAAAAATTCCGCGGTGATAGTGACGAAAGATATCCGGTTCCTTTTTTTTACGGTATCCGCTTGGAGTGGCGTATTCTCAAGACTGTGTGAAATGAACAGATTGTGATTGTTTAGTGCCTCCCAATTCGATTCCAAATCAAACTACAAAAATCCTTTGATCCAATTCCTGCTCGATCGAAATCCCATTGATTTATACGTTACAATAGAACTCAACAATAACAAATCATCAGGCTTAAAATATCTTATCATGGTAAATAAATAACAGGATTTTTTTGTATACTTGTTTTAATGAAATCACGATTAATCGTTGAAGTCTGTCCTGTATGCGGACTTACGCACCACTACCTCACGAGCTTTCGTCGTGTAAACACTACTGGTCTCGAGTCAAGAATTTGAACTCGCTTACATAGGATTTGTGCGATAGCCGTTCGGTGATTCATAGTATTCGATAAAGGATTTATGCCAGGATGCTGTGGGCACGCCAAGTGGGAGGGACACGAACCACCTACTGCCTATGCTCCAGTTTATCTCCGAAATGCTCTTGAAATGAAAGTTCAATGTCAACCATTAAATCGCTTTGTTGTCGAAGTATTAGCACTATCGTGATTTTTCTCCATTGTATTTTAATGTGCAGCGAATTACATAATTTTCTATTAGCACACACCATCCGCTATAGCTTTCCCCGTCCCCATCCTACCCTTGAGCCACCTTCTCCCAGCAGTTATTAATAAGTACTATTACCAGTTGATTTCGCCTGACCTTTCAAACGTTGTCTGTGCACTCAAAGCCGCTTATCTACTTCCTATGGAAGTCTATGGGTACTTATTCGTGCCTTTATGTTGCTTTTTATTTGCACGAGTTTTCGCTATTTATAATTTTTCACCTAAGCCAGGTGCCAGTGAATTTCTTTCCATGATTTGTGCCAATTTTTCTGCAGGTCTAATTCGGGATATGTCTAATTGAATTAAGCCGACTGGCAATAAACTTAGGCATTATTATTTAATAAATTCAATTTGAGCAGAATTAGTTGTTAAGATGGGTCTACATATCTTATAAGTTCATTTTAGATAACATGCATATATCATAATCGGGTGAAATGTTGGCACATGTGGCCACATATGTATGATTTGGGTCTTAAAACCCAACAGTCAACCATATGTTTGTCGGAAATGAATGTCTCCGGGGGATCCCTGATTGTGAAGTAGACTATAACAACTCCAGTTTCCGGAGCAGAAGAGCAATTTTCTCGTTCTCTAACAAGCTGTTCGTTTCAGGCAAAAGGACTTTTGAAGAGGAAAGCAAATGTGCAATTTCATAATTGAGCATTTTGCAACAATTTGCTTGGGTTTTCTGTTTTTTTTTCTGAGAGAAATCAACCGTTTTTCGAAGAATTTATTAAAATAAGAATCAATTAATTCAAGTTAGTATAGGTAAATGAATTTTGGCAAAAATAAAAGCAGCTTGTGTGTTTAATATATGGAGACCCTAATCTTTGAACTGCATATTCCAAAAACACCATACTCCTTAAATTAAATCGTATGCAACTCTATTTTTGATAAAACTGAGAAACACAAATAATTATCATTCTCAATTTCCCGAAAATATGTGAACGAAATGAATTTTTTGATACGACTTGTACATTCGACAAGTAATTTAGTGACTTTCATAAACAAATCGTTACTTCATTAAATCAGTACACCTAACTTCTATTACTTAGCTGGGGTGTAGCCTAGTGAGTAGCGTGTTGGTCTACAATGCGAAGGTCGTGAGTTCAAATCCCGGTCGACGCATAATTCTAGCACACTACTTGCTTGGGTACACCTTAGTTACCTCAATCTACGAAAATTAAAATTTGTAGATAGAGCGTTGTGCGAAGCGCTAACAACTCTTGCACAATAAGTAATGAAAAATGTTTAGAAAACTGAAGATCAGGAGGCCAAGGTTCGATTTGGGCTGTAGTACCATTGTAGAACTTCTATTACTTGTAACCGGTCGAACATCGTCACTAGAAGTATTAACGAAGCGGAATCGAAAGAGTTCCAGGCAGGAAGAGCTCTTGAAGGATAAGCTTAAATTTCCACACCATGATAGCAGCAACATGACAAAATACAGAAAATTAGTTTCAACCTTTTAAAAACATGCAGCAGGAGTAATCAGCAGGAGAAATCAGCAGGAGAAATCAGCAGCTGAGGAGCAATCAACAAGACAACACAACAATCTTATCTCGACCACCCGTCGATCGCTCTAACTGAACTCTTTCGCTTCTAAGTCTCGACTCAACTGCCTGTTTCACGAACGCTTGCTCTACTTATATCGCCTTCTGTTCATTCGTATCACGTTCGCTATTCGTTCGCCGTCGGCTTTCTCCGTTCCACTAAACCATTCGTTCATTGCCGGCACCTTTCGGTGAAGACCTTGACATTTTGATCCTGTCGTTCTTTGTGATGTTTGTGCACGCGCATTAATTTGATGATAATCAAGTAGAGAGTACAGTGGAAGGGCTAACATGAAACAGCTTTTATTTAAATGTTAGAATTGGAGCCATATGCATTTAAAACTTTATGAAGCAAACACAACTACCCATTCCCAACACGGAAATAATACAAACAATTACAATTCAAGGGATCAATACTACGATTTTTGTGACCTATTTTCCTGGCATTAAGCTTAATTTAAAATAAGCTTTTTAAACTCTATATGAAATCTGAGAGTGTTATCAAGACCAACACGCAACCCCCAAGATATATAGCTTTATAGAGAGCTAAATACATATGTAAACTGGTACATCAACTCACTAAAAGCTGAGTAAAATTAACCGCAAACGAAGGGAATAATTACAGACCAAGAAATACTGACCAAATAAGAACAGCAGCTGCCCGAACGGATTAAGGATTTCAACCAGATACCACACAACATCCTCAAAAGCAAAAATATTGCAATATTCAAAAACTCATTGAGATGCTACATCCTTGACATTATTTGCCATGACTAGTAGTGCCTAAAAGTGTGGAGCGTCGAACTTTGGTCTCCATTCTGGGAGGTTTGGTACACCAAATATTTGTGATGTTGTTAACTGTTGTTATTATTATATTATAAATAAAAAGAAATGCAAAAAAAGAGTGCCGTTTGAGCCGTCGTCGGGTGCGGGCGTGTTTTTTTTTCACTTTCGGTCGTGCCTTTTTCATCTCGCGATCGGTGGTGTTCTTTTTTCGTGTTGAATTTCGAACGTGTCTCTCTCGTTTCTTGATTTGCAGGGAGTGGGGACATTGGAATTGATCCTCGGTGCAGTGTGTGTTGGTGTAGGGTTTGTGTGGGGGAAGGCGGAGTGCTCCACGCTTTTTTTGGAATTGATGCTCGGTGTAATGAGTGTTGGTGAAGGGTTTGTGTGGGGGGAGGCGGAGTGGTCCACGCCTTTTCATTTGCTAGTTTGGTCTCTTCATGAGCTTGTCCTACCTTACTTTTCGGGCGGTGGTGGTTTGTGCAGGGTCTGAGGCGAACGAAGGGACAGCAGCAGAAAGACGTTTGTCTCAGCAATTATATGCCATTGCGAGGAGACTTGTATGGCAGGAGCCTTGCGTGAGTGGATTGATTTTTATGTCCAATGGGGCGGAATGAGGGACTGGAAATGGATTGTCGGCCAAAATTTAGAAGTTTGGTAGACCGGAGTATTGGAGACTTTGAGTGCTTTTTCGGGCCATGGTCAGGGTTGCAGGGTTCAGGTTTCGTGGGTTCATGCATCGTTCGATATGCATGGTGGCTTACACCGGGATTTCTGTGCGCCAGAGCTGGCCGTGGCCTCCGAGGGGTGATTTGTTTGTGTTGAGAGAGACACGGAAGCTCAGGCTTTTTGATTGGTGATTTGACTATTTGCCAAATTCATTTTGGGAAAGATGCATGAAGGTGTAGGATGTTGACTGGTCGAATATCTTCGGGGCTCTTGCCAGCTCCCATGCGAGCTTATATTTTCGACCGTTTTTGAGGAGTCAATTATCGCGAAGCCGGGGCTGTCAGCATAAGGCTTTGTACGGGCGTTTTTGGGAATGTTTGAAGCCGGATAACGTTGAGGTCCATTTTGCCCTTCCGTCACTTTCCGTATGGAGGTGTGATTTCAACCGTTTTCTATGGATCGGCTGGTGGTCGTGTGATGACACGAAATCGAGTCATTGATCAAAAGAGCCGGCGTTATCATGTAAATATTCGCCATCGCAAAAAAAAATCACGGTTCTAATGTAATTCATTCAATATACCAACAAAATTTCAATAACGAGCGACATATCTATCGTTTGGTCATCTGATATCAGTAAACAATGACAAGCGTTATGCCCAAGCTCGAAATTATGAAATTTCGTATACAAAAAAAAGACAAGAAGCCCCATGCGCATACTACGTATGTATATCAGCATGTGCGGCTAAGACTTAGTCACAAGAATCTAAGTGCATTCCAGTATACACACAAAAAAAGAAGACAAGAAGCCCCATGCACATACTATGTATGTATGTATATCGGCATGTGTGGCTAAGAATGAATCACAAAGTGCATTTTGCGATGCGAAAGAAAAAAAAATGAAACGACGGTCAAGGCGACTTACGGTCTCGTGTTACCGCACTCTTCATGCTTTTCCAAAAATAGGGACATACACTGATGATGAGAGTTCAGTACCCGAGCTTCGAAATTTGCTTACTAGGCAAATTTGGAAGTTATGCATTTTGCATTTTTTGTTGGTAATTAGTGCATTTGAGGCAAATGTGTGTAACAAAAAAAATTGCTAGCCTCAGCAGAAATATTGTATAAAAATAAGGCACCGATCTAGAATCGGGGTCTTTTTCTAAAAGTCGTCACAACAGAGCTTTCCGAGCGCTCTCAACGTGATAAATTAAAAATCCCAAAAAACTAATTACCGAGTATCAATATTTAAAAGTGAATAAACTAAAATTAAACCAACTGAACATGGAGGTATTATTCTTCACTTTTTTTAATGAAACTTCTTTTACAGGTACCCAACAAAAAACACTGGTCCGCCCCTGGCCTCTTAAGGCTAAGTGTGCGACTGGCTCTTTAGGCCTGATGACCAGGTACCCCCTGAACCCCCAGAAAATCCTGGTCCGCCCCTGGCCTCTTAAGGCCGTGCGACTGGCCCCTTGGGCCCGATGACCAGGTAGCCCCTGTCTTCGATGACGCTTGAACCACCCCTGGCTCCCTAAGAGCCAAGTGAGCGTTTGGCCCGTCGGGCCTTATTTCAGGTGAAGTCACCTTACGGAACTATTGCGGATGGGACCTCGCCTAAGGTAGACCCACACCGTTACTTTCGATGGCTATGAGACTACATAAGGTAGCCTCATAGTACATCCACTAGTCGTTTGACCCGCCCCTGTTTTCGACTATAAGCCTACACTGGGTAGACTCATAGTATGTCTCCACATAGTAAACCTCTTGTGTGTCTGTGAGCTTACATTGGCTTACATTGGGTAATCTCACAGTGCACATCCATAACCTACTATTTTCGAGGAGGAATTTGCATTGGGCAAATTCTCTGTTACTACTACGAGTTTACATTAGGTAGACTCATAGTTCGTTCTATAACGTAACTAAGAAAGAAAATACGATTTATGGGTTTACATTGGGTAAACCCATAACGTAGATATTTCTTAGCATTACAGTCGACGGGTTAGGGCCTGCGCCCTTGAGATTTTGTACAACCGCCTTTCGGGCGAGGCGGAGTGGGGCTGAGTCCCGGATTTTGCGAGTCCCTCGTCTCATCTACCTCCTCTCGTTCGAATGTATTTAAATTTCGCCGAATTTCGTGGTAAGTCTGTCAAACTTCATGCGTAAGGCATTCTATACGGAAGGTTTTGGGCGTAATGTGACCAATCAATTCAATGAGTATAGGTATCCACCCAGCCTTTCTGTTACCTCCATGCAGACTCAGGCTTGCATGGGTATGTATGTACCTTTGTTTTATGTTGAACCGTCTTCGACTGCAGCGGTCATCCTCATCCATTTTTCCCAATATCCTTATATCAATATTCATGTATTCCCCATATTACAGGAACATAACCGGACCTGGTCGTAATTCAGGATGGGCGCAACGTTGGGCTATATTCCCGAACAAACGAACGAATGAAAAGAAATGCAAAAAAAAAACATTCACCTAAAAGATACATAAATTCAATTCAAAATTTTAGAGCACTGTCTTTTATATTTTCCAGAAAAATTGACTTATTATAAAGTTGATAAATTGTGTCATTTCGTATGGGGGTGATAGAAGGAGTGGTGGGATCAAACTAATTTCTCCTTGTATAACTACCAAAATACTTTAGACCAAATTTGAGCATCATAAATTTTATAGAAAGCAAAAAAACATGTGTATTGTATTTCGTGAAACTGTGCAGTTTGTATGGGAGGTGGTAAAAGGAGTAGGGAGATTCCAATTATTTTTTAGAGAAGTAAATGTATTCAGAAATAAAATGTTTAGTTTAAAATTTCAAATCAGTGGCATTTATATTATCAAATGAAATTGATTTATAATAAAGTTGTTGCGTTACTTTGTATGGGAAGGGCTATGTGAACTTACTTTGCCAAAAATAACGTGCGCAAAATTTGAGCTCTTTAGCTTATCGCGTACTCAAGCTACAGAGCGCAAGGAAGGACGGACATACGGTTTGGAGATTTTTGAGCGACAACAAATATTTCTGTACTCTTGGCTACTATGTGCGAGCATTATTTCTTAGCATAACAAACTAGAGAAAAATTATAATATATATAATACGACCTCGGTTAACACAACACTCAATAATCGCAACTCTTTGATTTTTGCACCACTTAATTTCTTAGTATAGTTGATTAGTTAAGTTTAAATTTACAAAAAATTAACCTCGATTAGTGTAGATTTTCTTTAGTGATATTTATACTCTAGATGAAATCTGAGAGTATTATAAATTTACCGCAAAATTTGTAACGCTAAGAAATAATGCTCAGAGAAAAAAATAATAATGCAAAAATTCATATAATCACTCAAAAATCTCAAAACCGGATGTCCGTCCGTCCGTGCGCCTGTCTGTCCGTCTGTTCGCTCTTAGCTTGAGAGCACGTTGAACTAGAACGTTCAAATTTTGTACACGTTGTTTCTGACAAAAAGGAAGGTCAAGTTTGTAAATAGGACAAATCGTCCTTCTATCCCCTCCCATACAAAATGACGCATTTTCGAGATTTGGCAGTAAGCCGATTTTCTCGAAAAGTGTAAGGGCTACTGATCCGCAATTTGGAATATATTACTTTTATACCAATCTCAATCCACTCCTTCTACCACCTCTCATATACACCGCAATTTTTCATGAAATACTATAAATCAATTTACTCAGTACGCATAACATTTTTCGTGCTAAAATTTTTAATAAAATATTTATTTAGAATTATTAGTAAGACCGAAAAATATTAAATTATTAGCTTCACTTCTTCTACCCCCTCATATACAATATGACACAATTTCACAACTTTACAAAAATTTGATTTTCTTGAAAAGTATGAACGTTACTGATCTGAAATTTTGTTCTTACAGTTATTTATTTCGTTAAATTTTCTATAAACTTAAAATATACGTTTTGAGTCATTTTGGTATAATTCATGTTTCGGTTTCAAATTACAATTGAAGTGCTCAGCTTGTCATTAGATCATGCGATAATGCGAATTTGAAGATTTTTTAAATAAGGAATCTTTGTCTTGGTATCATAGGAGCAATGAAAACCTGTCCTACGGCGACAATGGAAATGTTCCTAAGCATCCCTCCCATGCATCTCAAAATAAAAAAGGAGGGTATCAAAGGGGTGTTACGCATACAGAGGGAAAACAATTACAAATAAGGGAATTGTAGAGGTTACCTCAAAATCCTAAAAGACCCAAAAATAGAGGTTCTAACCTCCTCACTATCGGACGCTATACCGACAAAATTCAACTTTGAAACCTCTTTCAAATTAATAATCAGAGAACGCAAGGACTGGCAATCCATGCTATCTGAAATGGAAAAGAAATCAACCATCTGATATACAGATGGCTCGCGCGTCTCTGAGGCGACTGGAGCCGGAGTCAAAGGTCCTAACTTCTTGGTTTTAAAACCACTCGGCAAAGAAGCCACAATCTTCCAGACTGAACTATTTGCAATGAAGCTATGCATCCAAGGGAAGCTGATCGCAACAAATCTATTTATATCCTATCGGATAGCCAGGCGGTTCTCAAAGCCCTAGCATCCAATAAACACGGATCGAGGTTAGTTTGGGACTGCCTTCAAAACCTAATCATCCTGGGAAAAAGTAACGATGTAAACTTTATATGGGTACCAGGACATATGTGAATTGAGGGAAATGAAGAGGCTGATCACCTTGCAAAAAACGGCGCTAAAACAAATTTTATTGGTCCAGAGCCATTCTGCGGAAAACCAAAAAGACAATCCAACCCTATAGAAAGTGAGTTGAACAAGAGCATAAAATCTACTGGAATAGATTTCCAGACTTATGAATCTAAAAAAACTCATTCTACCACAAAAAAATAAAGTGAAGGATATTCTAAAATTCAGCAAGACTGATATTAGTACTCTAATCGGCATAATGACGGGGCACAGTGGAGTAAACCACCTTCTCAAAAATATGAGCTTAGCTGAAGCCAACATCTGCCGCCTCTGTCTCGAAGACTCAGAAACGACAGTACACATCCTATGTTACTGACACAATCTTCTCGGAAAAGGTTTCCTTACTACCGAGGACTCGACTTGGCTCCCTTAAATCTATTTAGAATAGCCAAAGCTATAGTTATGGTAGGGTAAAGGGGCAATAAACGCACATAACGAAAATAAGTTTGTCCATGCTTACAAATTCACTGAGAGTGTTCACTATTCATGGCTGCCAAACAAACACTAAACAACGTCGTCAAATTTCAAACTTAAGCTTCTAAGTTGGTACTTTCTACCATAGGCATTTTTTCAAACAACAAACGCCATCTACCTTATACGTTAGGGCTGGGTACTTCTGAAACAGCCTACGTACATATACATATGTAAATGAAAAAATAAGTTTTCAATCAGTTTCAGGCTAAAGGAACGCCGTGATGTCCATAAACGTTCATGAAAACATCCTTAAAATGATTTTTTTTTTGTATTAAAAGTACGTATTTCCCATCAAATTTCAAGAAACATTTATTTCTTAAATTATGCCAAAGTTCAACTATATCCTGAAAACATTGCTTAAGTATCCTGAAAACAAGCATTATTTCACATAAAAAATCGTTTATGTTTCCATAGTCAAAACAGAAAAGAATCGATATTTTCGATAGAACCATCAAAAACATGGTTGTCCCATGTTTTTATCATATTAAAAATAGATAAATATCCACAAACGTTGCCAAAATAAAAGCTTAAAATTTAAACTACGATAATGATTTATAGATAAAGATTAAAAGCTCATTTAAAGCTGGCAATCCATTGGTCATTCTATTTCCGAATCTTATAAATCATCAGAACTCTACACAGTAATAACATCGCGCGACTTATTATAAAAGTAAATAAATCGCAATCGTACATCAGTCAAAGCTCTAAAACTTAAGTTTTACGATATAATTCGCCACCGTGTCGCATGTATCATACTAATATACGAATAGCATACAACCCATTCATTTTGATGATACAAATACAATCATATCACTCGTATACGAGTATATGATGGCATGAATATAATAACGAAAAAATAGCAAAATGCGAATTTTCCTGAACAGTAGTTAATTGTCTACCGTACGGTTCGGAAAAGCGGTGTGGATATTTTTCTGTGTAGAAGTCGGTTTCGGTTTTTCTTTTCATTCTTATTTCGAATTTTCTTTTACAAAAAAAAAAAAAAACTCGGTTTTTGAACGACGTCTTCTTAAGAGCTTCAGGAAAACTCGTGAGATTTAATTGTGAAAAAAAAAGAATATTTTTAAAAAATTGTCTTAGCCGTGATCTTAGATATATAAACCGTAGAGTGCCCACCCCCACATTTGGAATTGAAAATTTCTATCTCTTGAGACTCGACAACAAGTGCACCGACGCGGAAAATCTTTTGATAAAAATGTCTTGGAGATATGCGGTATGTTTTTCCTTATTTTTTTTTATTATATCTATGAGATTTTTTTTTTTTCATTTTTTTCCATCAACTTCATTGCATTTTCTCGGGATTATGTCCTAGTAACCTAGTTAAGAGTTAGGGCATAGAAGGAATTCATATTCGTATGTGCTGAAATCCTTGATGCGTTCATCCCATTTGCTCCGAGTAGGACTCGTAGTTGTAGTCGATTGTCTTCAAGATGAGACGTCGAATACCAATCACAACTATGTTTTTTTTTGTGTTTATTTAAGAACTTTAGAATCCATTCAGGTGTAAACTTAGACGCTATTAAGTTTTAAGACGTAGATGAGCAAACTTGAAGTGATTATCTACGATTTAATTTGACTTGTAGGTGATTGGAGGTGAATCTCACACCTAATCGATCATTATGTAAATTGCTATTTAACAAAAACGTCACTGAAACTGTCGGATGTTGGGCATTGTTCTGCCGTCACTTGTAGATTTTACAATAATTTACATCGGCGGATTTAACGAGCTTCAATGATGATGATGACTAGGCCATAACTCTCAATTCTGCTTGAAAGCGCGTTCAATCGACGGAAGCAATAGAGGAAATGGCGTTATTGTTAGTGTTTTTTTTTTAGTTGATTTTAGCTTGATTTTATCGAAATTACTCTAAACTTTAGTTCTAGATCTTGATTGGATTGTACAGTATATACACATTGTCTTAATAAGATAAAAATACTAGGTAACGTGGGGGTATTAATTAGTTATCAAATCGGGAAAAAAAAGGTGAAGCAGGGACTTCATTATTGCGGGTATTTATAAAAAAATATTCTTAATATATAATTTTAATATAATTTAAACTTAAGTTCGATCAAAATTCGAGCGAACAAGCGTCATTCAAGACATAACGTGAACTATAAAAAGAAAATCGCGAGGAAAGAGCGAAAAAATCTGTTTAAGATCATGGACATTTACTCGATTATACATAAACAATTTTAATTTAAAGAATAATTTTGAGATTTTTTTTATTTCTTTTTCAATTTAATTAAAAATAAAAAATACATGTATTCATAAATCAGTTGTCGGCTCTTTTGGTTTTTTTTTTAAGTTAATGTTTCCGTATACTCTTATGCATAATTTTGAGCTGCGGGGTTTTGATACAGGGAGTTTTAAAAATATGAGAGAGTGATGAAGATCGAAAAAATCACTTGATATTTTTTTATTTAATGCAATACAATATACTATAGCTCTTATATATACTCCTCCTTTTAAGGTAGACTACCTTGCATTAGGAGTGAGGAGTTTTTTGCTTATTTCATATTTTAAACAATTTTTACTTTAAAAATTCACAAGTATAATTATTAACTTGTCACATGCTACTGAAAGACTAAAACCTACTTAAAATAATAGTAAAGAACAAAAATCAAATTTAAATCAATTCAAATAAATAAATGTTCATACTTCAGAAATTCACAAGTATTAATAATTCATTTACATTCATATCAAAAACATAAGAGCTAGTTAAAGACTAAATACCCCAAAAATCAAAAATTCAATCAACATAAATTCAGACAAATAAAATAAACGCGATATAATATGTGTGCAAAATTTCTGTTATCCTATTTTATAAGTTCTGTATAATAGTAGCACTTTTTATATAATTTAAAATACATGAGACTACAAGGGACCTTAATTGGCAAATTGTTATAAAGTTTAGTTCCCCTATAAGAATAAGGGATTTGCCCTAAAGTGGATTTCTTCTTTAAATCTCAGATTAATTGAATTTAAAGGTTTCGAAACAAAAAAAAAACCAATATAAAAGTTGAAAATAGTCTACAAAAATAAACAATTTAAAGAATTAACACATTTTTCTCCCTAGAAAGGCGCCAAACGTTCAGAGAATAAAGAAATAATTTTAACCATCCAAATTCATACTAGAAGCATCGTTTACGACGAGAATGAGCCCAAGTGCATTAAAAATGGTCTACCATACGCAAAAATTCGTTTCGAGAAACCTTGTTTAAAGTTTCGTGAGTTTATTCATAGTCCGTTCAAACGATTTTCTGTTAAGACTCTCTATAGAGTCATAGGACAGAAACATTTCTATCCCACAAGGCACGATCCTGAGAATCGGCTTTTAGTTGTCGCCAGGACCTTTTATAAAGTAGGGTGTAGCCTAGTGGGTAGCGTGTTAATCTACAATGCGAAGCTCTTAAGTTCAAATTCCGGTCTACCTTAGATTTCAGCACACGACTTGCGTGGGTATATCGTCGCTACCTCAATCTGCGAAAATTAAAAATTTGTACATAGAGGATTGTGCGAAGGGCTAACAGCCTATCCACAATAAAAAATAAAATGTTAAGGAACCTGAAGGTTAGGAGGCCAAAGCGGAGTTCGGTCTATAGTGCTATTGAAGAAGAAGAAGGAGGCCTTTATTTATTAAGCATCTTTTTCAACTGCTCGTTTTATGTGCTACGTTGCCGCCCAACTCAACGGATTGCCTAGGGGTTATAATTTAGAAAATGTTTGGAAAACTCTGACTGATCCGCTACCACTTTCGCTTTTGAATCTCACTGCTCATTTTAGTCAGTCGAATTATACTCCAAAGTTCGTCGTTGAGGATGGTGTCTGGCCAGAATATCCCTAAATTTTCACGACAGTTTATATTTTCTTAGTATGTTTATTGATCACCTTCCATTTAGTTCAACCATATAAAAGTACAACTTTGTGCGAGAAAATATCTCTCTTAGGCTTCAGAAAGGGAACAATGTTTATTGCTGACAATGCTTCTAAGGTAATACAAATTTTGAACTCTTTCGGCATCTCGCCCATTTAGGACTATTTATTACTAAATATTAAGCAAGCGAAAATCTCTAATCCCAGAATGCCTCTCAAAAATATCTGTGTTTTCGTGATTTTACATAAATGCCTTTCGCAGTACCATAGTACGAAAAGTCAACTAGACAGCGCGGCTCGTAAAATGGCGTCAGATTAGAAAAATGCTTTGGATAATAGTAGCACTACTCAGTCGGATTTTCGTAGAAAGTTCGCAATATTTATGTTCCCTTTCATTGCATAAATAATTATTTGGATTTATTAAAAAACATAACAGGACTACGATTGCTCTTAAAACCATGCGATACTACAGATGCAAATTTTTGTGACTTTAAAAAATTTTATATGGAGAGTGGTAGAAGGGGTTACGGCATTAAAGTAATTTTTTCGCATCATGCTGGAGTTGCTATCAAAATGATTTATACAAAATGTAAGCTTTAAAAATTTAATTGGTAGGTATTGAGAAAGAGAGTATTGGATTCAGTGAACTCGCGCAGTTATTGTGGGGGTGGTAGAAGGAGTGGCTTCAATCGATTTTTTGAGAAATAACTATAACATCATGTAGTTAACATATTTCGAATTGCAGGTCAGTAGCAGTCATATTTCTCAAGGAGTGAAGCTAATCGGTTAAATCTTTTTTTATCTAACTTATAATGCGAATTAAATATTTAATACACAATTTTAGCTCGATAAATTTTATACGTATTGAGAAAATAGTATTTCATAAAATAGTGCAGTTGTACACAAAACTTCCGAACTTTACAGCTCACTAACAGTTCATTTCGAATTAAATGTGAAAGTTTTAGTGAATATTTCGTATAGTTCAATGCTGTGAATAGTTCAAATGAACTAGTTCGTTCGTGAACTATGCATCTGTAATAACATGCACAACAAGCTTGGGTGTAGCCTAGTAGATAGCATGTTGGTCTACAATACGAAGGTCATGATTTTAAATCCTGTTCGACGTATAATTCCAGCCTGCTTGGTTATACCTTGGTCACCTCAATCTACGAAAATGAAAAATTCGTTGATAGATGTGCGAAGGTCTAACAACCCTTCCACAATAAATATGTCAAGGAACCTGAAGGTCCGGAGGCCAAGACCCAATTTGAGCTGTAGTGCCATTGTAATAGACATGTTTTATACTTAAGACACTCAGTGCATTATATATGAAATAGTGGATGATAAATGCTATACGAACTGAGAAGATTGATTTATAGTATTTCATGAAAAAGTGCAGTATGTATGGGAGGTGGTGGAAGGAGTTTCAAACGATTTGCTTGCCATAGATCACATCATATGATAAAAAATAATATATTCTAAAATTCAAACTATTTTTAAGAAAAATTTGATTATTCTAAATTTTTGGAAAAAAGTAATTTTGAGTGGGAGGGGTTAGAAGAGGTAGAGCAATTTGGCCCGTTCACACACTGTATACAAAATTTAAATTTTTTGGCTGAACGCGTTCTCAAATTTTGATCAATGGAACCTGTGGAACAAATACAAAATTATGAAAATTCACTACGAAACGATAAGATAGAAAAATGGTTTTGAAGACAAAATCATTCGCTAAAATATTCTCCGTAACTAATCTTCAAGCATGAAAATGAAATCGTGCATCGTTTTAGCAATCCATGGAATTTTTTATGAATTAGTGATAATTTTGAAATTTCTGTGTAGCATTTTTGGTAAACGAAAAGTCTGATCGCTTCCACATGCTTTCAGATTCAAAGCCGTTTTTGGGGATGAAGATTTTTCTCACTACGGTATAATACTTTTCTCAACCCCATATTCCACCATATTCAGGATTCTCGAAGTGTGGAATCATCTGAAATTGCCGAAATTCTTAGTAAAACCACAAGAAAGGCACTTGACGCGAAGGACAAAATTAATGCTTAGAGTATCCTCTACAATTGATACTCAGTCAGGAAGATCGAACTGTGCACCGTTTTCGAGAAAAAATATTGAGACCATCGCAACTCACATATAAAGCTTCAACAATGTCTTGTACAAATACTGAGAGATGGAAAATCAACATATGAGATTCTCAACTGGCACAACTAATATACCATATTGCTTCAATCAATGACCTGGAACGAACAATAGAGGAAATACGTCAAAAGTATATTCTTCTACTTCTACAATGGCGCTACAGCCAAAATCGGACCTTGGCCTCCTAATATTCAGGTTCCTTAACATTTTTCATTACTTATTGTGGAAAGGTTGTTAGCCCTTCGCACAACATTCATTTTCTTAGATTGAGGTGACCAAGCTATATCCAAGCAGGCAATGTGTCGGAATTATATATTGCGCCGACCGGGATTTGAACACACGACCTTCGCATTACAAGACCAACACACTACCTAGAATCTAAAAAGTAACATGGGATTCTTGTTGCAGAAATTGACCCCCAAATTGTCATATCGAACAAAATCAAAGCGAGCGCAACGCGACACAAAAAATTGATTATGTTCGAGCTGCTTTGAACAGCTCAGATATTACGTGGCCATAGTGTCGCATTGTTTCAAGCTGTTATATACGAAATTAATGTTTATTTTAATTTGTATTGATTTACGACTTCTCAAATTTATCATGCTTCTCTGCTTGATGCAACCACTTAGAAAAAATATTTCAAGATGATTGGTTTTTCTCTAAATGCTGGAGTGATTCCACTGTTTAACTAAATGGACATTTGTTTATACATATATGTATGTATGTATACCGTTGTTAGATATTGGACGGTTTGTCTTGAAGATAGATTTGATATCGAATTACCCATTTTTACTGTTAATTATGTTATTGTTTTTCAGGGAATAGCGACGAACTTATTTACAGTTGAGTCATTTATTGCGACTTGTGATGAAATTGTCAGATTTATTATGAAATAGATACTGCCCAATTAGATTCTGAAGAAATTCATAGCAATGCTAAGAATTTATAAAAACAATTCAAACAATCAAGTTCCAGTTAAGAACCCCTATAGGGGCAAAGGACAGAAACAGTTCTCTTTCACAAGGCGCGGTCTTGAGCATCGGTCCTTAGTTGTCATCAGGACTTGTTTATTCTCTGGTCTCATGCCCAACTGCTCGCTTCCATGTTCTACATGGTCGACCAACCCAACGTCTTCCTTGAGGGTTATAATCCAGAGGCTGTGTGGCGACGATTTGCTTTGGTTTCTTCAAGGTGTGACCGATCCACTGCCACTTACGCCTTTGAATCTCAATGCCTATTTTAACCTGTTCAGTTGTACTTTAGAGATCGTCGTAATACAATTTTTAATTGTATCGTCGCTTAACTGATATCGTCTCAGCGACATTTGACTGACTCTACAGCAGATTACGAAAAAAACTTTTAAGTTCAACCATGTGGAAACGGCATGCGCTCTTAGATATGAACTTTCTTTTACGAGAATTGGCTGATTTTTATGTTGGCTAATTTTTAAAACATAAATCTTATTTAGTAAAAAAAATATCTTTTGAGCTGTTCTTAGCCATACGAATATTTGCGATCAGCCATTGGATTCCCGTTTGGTCGCGAATGATTATTAAGTTGAGTCTTCCATGTCTGCACATAGTGAAATGTCTTTGCGTGCAAAAATCAAAGTATTTTTGTACTAAAACCAAAAATTTAAGTATGGCTTGTTCATGGACGTTGAAGGGGTGTGAGTTGTGATGTCATAGTTTTGAGTCAATAATCGACATATAAGTTCAGTAGTCCGCCATTTAATTTTCAAGCGTTAGTGAAATCAAAGGGGAATCCCACGGCAGATTCAAGATTATTTTGAATGCCCTAAATTCCCAACAACCAATATCCTTCCCACTCACCGAAGCTGTGCTTCAGTACAAAAGGGCAACCCCTCTAGTTACGGTGTTACAAAAACAAATAAAGTTTTTCATTTTGTCTAATTGCTAGCAAATGCCGCTTTCAATTCGCGCTCATTCCTTAAAACAAAATCAACCTGTACCTGATCTCTTGCGACCAATCTAAATCTTCTCTGTAGAGGTTTACTCGAGTTATCATCAAGACATAGAGACAAAACTAATTTTTTTAGAATTCTTGCGATCTTAGATAATGGAATTCCATCAATAAACGTATGAAGAAATCATTCGACCAAAAATGCTATGAGTAATTCAAATTTTTTACACAAAAAAATAGTTTGGTTTGATTAATATGTTTGTGGGTTAAACATAATTCAATCATATAATCGAATAATTTTGCTCTTATGATCATCGGATATTTATTTTCCCCCAAAATGGGACGAAAAATTTCATAACACATTTTCTATACCATCAATTTCTTTCACCATCATCATTAAAAATGTATCAATTTCCCTCTCGTTTCATTCAAATAAATAATATGGCTTGCTTCTATGTATCAAGAAGGAAAAATCATCTAAACAAATAAATACCAAGCTATAAATCAATCAGACATAATAGTTGTCAATTGAAAGAGAAATTCACAACAATCTCGGTTCCAAGCCATTAAAGAGCGAAGGGCAGTGAGCCAAATCTTGCCAAACTTTTTCATCATTTAAACCAAAGGAAATTTTATTTATTTCTTGTCTAAAATTACATTTCTTGAATCATTTCAATGAAATTCGCGTTCTTAGCACCGCGCACAGTTGATGATGATGTGTCTATCTGTCCGTTGTATTTCTGTTTGAAAATTACGCCATACTACAAGCGACCAGCTATTTGAAGGACTTTCTTTTAATTTCCCGCCAACATTTGCGCCAACTAAAATTTTCAATGCTGTACAGAAGTAAGGTGGTTTTTCGAATGGATCTGTGCTAACAGTTCAAGGCGCAGCAATTATACGCCAGCTTGCAGGAAATTATTTGGATCGGAGCATAACCTAGATATTTGGTTGGATTAACGAATAGCGTTGCAAGTACACGAGTATACCTAGCTATTCTATATCGCTATCCTTTATACTCCAACTAAACTACCGGCGTTCATGTGTAGGAGCAGTAAAAATTTGTGTATCGGTGTCTCGTATACCGCAAATAAACTGAACGCTATCTAAAATTTAAAATCTATTTTTACTCGGTGGGGATCGGGTTATTATTAAAGGCATTCCACTGCAAATTGCTTTACAGCAGCAGAAATTCTTTATGAAAAAGTCGTGCTTTTGTTCAAGTACTTCAATGCCAAGGGCTCGTTTTTGTATAGTGTGATGTGTACAACCTCAACGTTAATAATCTTTAGATTCCACGGATTTGGTTTCAGACGAAGTTGAAAATATTTCGTAGGTGACTTGTTTATCCAAAGGCTTAGGCATCAGAGCAACACACATAGGAAGTCTTCAAGCATGCATAAATTTTTGATGAAATTATCTTCAAAGCTTCCTCTCATCTAATAGAAGGCGTCTTTCCTTTCCAGTTATCCGAAGTGTGTATATCGCGGTATTTTCTGTAGTAGAAAGCTTTTTACGATGATGGTACTTTCTCATAGTGGGAAAAGATAAAGAGAATATTATTATGATTCACAAATCATGTTCGTTGTTGGCGTTCGTGATCGGGTGTCTTCCTTTGAGTAAGCTTTTGTTTGTAAAGTAAATGGGCAATTTTCACGCAATCTGAAATATCCAATCAAATTTATTTTTGGGAAAGTCATGACAATTCAAGGAAATTTGACGGGACTTTTTTTTTCTTAACAAGATAGATGGATTTTACCTGACGAAATTGCTAAGAAAAAATAGAATTATTTGAAAAAAAAAGAAGTATTTTGAGCGATAACGTTCCGAGCTTTGTGTTAAGTGCTAGTATAATACTTTTCTTATACAACTCCAAAAATAATAGCAATTACTTTACATAGAAAGCCCTGTAGATAGATAGTCCGAATTTGTGAAATCTACTTGAAAGCATAAGATTATCTACTTCATATTTATGCAGAGGATGAAAAAGTAGCTTTATCTTATACATATTATCGAAAACAAGTATTAACGCTAATTCCATGAATACCTTAGATGTCTTGCGCTCAAAATTTGCAAAATTCTATAGGTTAGTTAATAAGAACTAATCTGCTGCAGCATTACTCACTCATTCTTTTCAAAAATTAAATTCATTTAAAGAAGGCTTTTGACTTAGAAAGTTGGAGTCGAGACTTAAGTATTATTTAATTAACAGAAAAGCTATTTAGAACGAAACCTTAGATGATTTTCTGAAATACCTACTTGAAGCAGCAGCTGAAAATCGTATAAAAAATCTAACATAAAAATGTTGTTGAAAAATATCCCCAGAAAAATTCCTCTCTAAAAACATCATAAATTCTTCTTTCGAAAAGCTAAATCGCGAAAAAAACCCAGTCGCCAAATAAACCGCTCGCATAAAAAACTTTTGAAAATGACTCATTTCGAAAAAATTCACCAAAAACAGAACATAATTTGTAACGATCGCACTGTAAAAATTTTTTATATAAATGTAACCACCTCATACAAGGTGGTTAATTTATATGGCGCCCGGCTAGCTCAGTCTGTAGAGCATAAGACTCTTAATCTCAGGGTCGTGGGTTCGTGCCCCACGTTGGGCGCCATATAAATTAATCACCTTCTATGAGGTGGTTACAAATTATGAAAATAATAAAATCTTTAGAGTACTGACTAGTGTGTTGTATGGGAGGTGGTAAAGAAGAGGAACTTCATTGATTTTGAGACCACTAATCACTATTACTATTACCATGCTTTGTTTAAATTTTGAAGTTAATATACTTTATATGATCGAAGCAAAAATTTCTAAATTATAAAGAATTTATATGAGAGGTGGTAGAAGGAGTATAATTTAATTAATAATATTGAAATGTGCTAGGGATCGCTGGTTTTCAAATGAAAATAAAACTAATTCGTTTTTATGTTGAACATAACCGCAACTTTATTTATCATTTTTTGAACTATAATTTTGGACTTTTCTAGCATTTTTCGCCTCTTCTTCTTATGGCCTTTTGAATTCCAACTCGATCGGCTTCTCAATTTGATCTGACTCTCCCTCTATCACAAATGCTCCCCGTTTTTATATCATTCTTTTTCTTGTGCATAATAGTAGATAGCTGAAGATCGCGAATACTTGATGAACGACTTGGGCCAACATGTAATATTACTCCCTTTTTAACTCTTTCGTTCCGAACTGATTTTTTGCATGGTTCACTCCTTTCATCTTTGCAATGGGCTTCCGGTACTCAGAGTCATCCACTCCGGTGATGAATTGGTATGGTGCTTCCCTATTTCACAGAGGCTTTGACAATCTCTCCCCCTGGTATCGATGATTACAAAGCTATATTTCCACTGGTGTCTTTTCATAATGTTGTTGCTGACTACGGTCTCGTTGAGCATCATTCAATTTCTGACAATTTCTTTCAACAGTTCTGCTCGATGTTATCCGCCGTAAATTATTTTCTAGTTGGTAGCCATGTCTCCAGTTCTGCATACCGAGATGAGCAGTACCTTCCAAACAGTCATTCAGCAACTTCCTCGGATGGCGGCATTCGCACCTTTAGTGTACTGCGCGTCCCAACATCGTGGAGATCCAAGTATTAAATTCTGCCTTGCTAGTCTCAACTCTAGGGCTTTTATCCGCCCTAGCCATGTTTTCCTAACATCGCCAATTGTTTGATCTGGAGGCATATTCTGAACAAAAAATTTATCATCTACTTCGCTTACAGCAGTCACGTCGTAAGTGTCCTGTCTGTCTGCAGTTTTAACATCGGGGAACTTTTTAGCTAACGCTTTAGTTACTACGCACTCTTTTCCGGCACCATTTTTGCATGGTTCTGACCGTGATACCTCTCCGGATTCGCTATACATTCGGCAACACTTGTTTTCTGAGCAGTTCATTCCAGTTGGTTTAGTTCTGCTGGTCTCACATTTTATGTGCCCGATGTTTTCGATTCAGCGACTCGTGCAGAGATCGTTTTCGTCACGACTTCATCGCTAGACGCCGAGGATAGTTCTGGGGGCAATGATTCCACCAGCTAAATTATGCCCATTGAGGTTGGTCTTCACTCGGTTCGCGGGCTGTTAACTCTGTGAATTCTCGTATCTCGTCGTTTGGCATATTCAGAGCAAAGATTTGATGACCGTCTGGGTTTGGGGCAATCACGTCGTAGATGTCTTGCTTGCCTGCAATTCCAGCAATCTAGAACTCAACGACCTTCACTCTGCAGTAAGCTCCGCCCTCTGGCAGACGCATTCCTCGGTCTCCACATTAATTTCTCGGACTCGATTGCTACTGCGCGAAATTTGTTTGGCACCTTCCAAAGTAAGAGCGTAGCCCAAAACTTCATTCGGTATATTCTTGCTCGCCAATCTCAATGCCTGTTATAGGTTTCTATCTTGCAAAGCATCGATAAGTATATCCACTATCTATTCATTCCAATAGTCCGAATCTATGCCAGTGCAGGATAATAGCACTAGGCGTTCAATGTTCTGCCAAAGCTGTTGCAGGGTTTCACCAGTTTTCCGTAAGCGGTTCCGAATTTGCGTTTTATTTTTCCCCGCATATGATCTCCGCCGTATCGAAGGTCCAAGGTCTGCATCAGGAACTCTCCAAAATCTCAACTGCAGACCCCTGTAATGCCAATAACAAGACCGTTGCTTGCTTTTAATCTGACCAGTGCGGCTGCCGCCTAAAATGGGGTGTTGTAAATGGTTCATGGCATTCGACCATCGAAGAAAGAAGCCTTTAGATTTTTATGGACGATACTTTCGGATTGGATAACGCCGGTTCACTTCACCACCTCGAAGTTCCTTTTAAATGCTCTACTTCACGCCATCGATCTTTCCAGTACTTTCGGTGATCTCTTGCTCTAGAACCTTTCGATGGTCCACGAGCCTCGCATCCAGCTGTTCTTCGATTTGCTTGACGAGTCCATTTTATTCACAATATGCTGATTTTGAAATTCCATTTTATTGCTTTGTTGATCCATTTTCGCCATCATTTGTAGCATGAGCTGCATCATCGGCTAGTCCGAAGATCCAGATCTTTCTGCTACACTTTGCTGTACGGTTTGTTAGTCGATCAACTGTTCGGTCTTCTGCTCGATGGAGAACTCATAATTGGTGGCATTGTGTCCCTCTGCTTCCAACGCTTGCATCATCCGGTTTACAAACTCTGCTTTGTTTCCGGCCAAATGTAACCCACGTTTACTGAGTTCTTTTTTCAACTCGTCCACTTTGAAGTCTTTCACGTAACGCGGTATTTTCATTTGAAATCCCACTTCTGATACCAATTGAAGTGCGCTAAGGGTCGCTGGATTTTAAATAAAAATAAAACTAATTCCTTTTTAAGTTAAACATAACCGTAACTTTATTTATCACTTTTTGAACTATCATTTTGGACCTTTCTAGCATTCTTCGCTTCTTTTTCTTCTTATCGCCATTCGAATTCTACTCGATCGGCTTCTCAATCCTAACTGACTCATCATCCATCAGACATGCTCCCTGTTATTATACAGTTCTTGTCGACCACTGTCGGTCCGTCGTGCTGTCAGCCCGTCATGCCTAATCATTTCCTTGATTGTACTTTGTGCAGTATAGTAGACAGTTGAAGATTGCGAATACTCGATGAACGACTGGGGCCGACATGTAACAATATTTCGAACAATTTTTGGACTTAATATAAAAGAATTTCTGGTGAAATATCATGTTTCCATCTTGTCTGGCCATTGAGAAAGCCTATAATATGAGTTTCCGGAAATGGTGCAGCTAGGGCTAGGATGTAGTGTGCGTAGTGGGTAACATGTTGATCTACAATGCGAAGATTGTGAGTTCAGTTCCCGGTCGACGTACATAGTAATTTTGTTTAACTGGAAATCATTAAAATTTAACTAGAGTGAAACTCCTAGCTTTTCTAGTTAAAAATTTAGTTAGATTTGTTCAACTGAAAATCTAGTACGTTCATTTCACTGAATTTTCAATTGATTATACTGATTTCAAATTACATAGAATTCCTAGTTCATTTAACTGTATTATTCACTGAAAATTCAATACATTTAATTTACTGGATTCGCAGTTAATTTAAATGTTTTTACGTATTTGTAAGAAATGTCTGAGCTTTAAATTTTAATAATTATTCAATTTATCTAATTACAATTATTCGGACTTAATCTCTTTATTTAGAAAACTGGAAATTAATTTAAATTAAATTGAATTTGTAGTTTTTTTAAATTGAAACTAGGAGAGTTCTGCTTTCACAGTGAAATAAATTTATTTAATCCACGAGCTATCTATCTTTTACTGGAGAATTTTTTGTTGTAATGTAGTGTTATTATTATCAGTTTATTGAATGAAAAAAATTGGAATTTTAGTTGTTATTCTAAACTAGATAGCATTCTAGTTAAATTCAACTAGATTATTTTTTACTGTGTATAATTGCAGCACACTGCCTGCGTGGATATATACATATGCTTGGTTACCTCAATCTAAGAAAATGAAAGATAGTGGGTTGTGCGAAGGGCGAGCAACCCTTTCACAATAAATAAAAAATAAAAATGTTAAGGAACCTAAAGTTCAGGAGGCCAAGGATCAATTTGGGTAGGTTGTAGTTCCATTGTAGAAGAAATGAGAGAGGATAGAAGGTTATGAGCTCCACTATGCTACGGTTAAATTTTCAAGTCGATCGCTTCAAACGTTTCGAAGAAAGAAAATTTCCTTAAAATTTTAAATTTCGTAAAATTTGCTTGGGATGTGGTTGAAGTACGAAGTTAAATTTACTTTTAGCGTTCGAAAACTATTTAGTAGAAAAAGAGACAGACGTTCACTCGGATTCGAGATTGTATCCTTGATAATTTTGTCTGTACGCGCCTCATTTCTTACACACGCACAATATGTTTTCAGTTTTCATCTATAGTAAAAAATATTGCACATACATATAAGAAATTTAGATAGAGACAGACGCAGAAATGAAAACAAAGATAGAGATGCAGTTTTGCTATACCAAATATGACTTAAATTTCTTTCCAAGTAAACGAAAATTACGTAAATTCTTTTTACCTTCTAGATCTCAGAACAACGTGAAGAAAATGAATCACCTTTGTAAATAAAAATAGAAAAACTAGTAAGCTCATTTTTTTTCTGAGTAGTTCTAATCACCAATAATAATAATTCAAGCTATTTTAGGCTACAAGCAGCACGCACTAAGTTTGTAATACAATCTAAATATTGATTTTACGTGTTGACTCATCTATCAAGATTGCATTAAAAACTGTTCCTTTCTATTTCATAGTCACAAATCAACGTCAAAATCCATTTCTACATTTATACCTAATCGGAAATTTTGAATTTACCAGAAAAAAAAACTACTAACTTGTCGTGTCATCTCAACAACAATTATTGTTAATGTTTAAATAAATATGGAAACACCTTAACAAGTTAACAAGTTTGTTACAACTCCCACATAATACAAAGCACGTATTATGCAATTACGATAACAACGATTCAATAAAGAAATAATAAAACAGATTAAAAACAAATTAACATCAATTAAAAGTTAGATAAAATTTATGAATCGGAAGTGTGAGACGATAGATTTGCCCAAAATTGGATAATTTTGTGTTTAGAATTAATTGTTATTTCCCACACAAATTTTGTAACTACGTTCTATCGATATTAATAATAATATTCTTCGACGCGAAATTGTTATGACCGTGACGAAGATCATATCGGGAGCTACTGGAAAACTCCTTTTAGGGGAATCTTCTCAATTAGTAAGAAACTATTTCTAGTGGAAAATAATTAATGCGGTGTCACCGCACACATAAAATACGAAACATTCACGAGCAGCGAACTAATCTACTTTTCGTTGAGTATTTTTAGTATTATAGACCTTGCCAACACTTTTTTTTTACCTCAGCCGATAAGCATGTGTTCTTTTCGATAAACTTTGATTTACCCAGGTAGATTTGTTGTAGGCATATGTAAGAGATTCAGATTCACTTTTAACATTCTAAAATAGAATTCTGATGTTAGCGAATTGTATTTTCATGAAACATTCCTTCGGCTTGATCTTACAACGGTTGAATTGTTTCAAGTTGAATAATTGCGTAGTTGTTGTCTTATGTAACAAGTTTCTGGGATTAGACTTTTCAGCTTGTAATGATTTCTTGATGAGATTAAAATATTTCTGTCAGCTTAAATATTGTGCTTTTAATAATATGAAACATTCATTGATTATACTCTAGATGGAATCTGAGAGTATTATAAGTTTGCTCTAAAGTTTGTAACGCCAAGAAATAAGGCTCGGAGAAAAAAATGAATGATACAGAAGTTAATATTATCACTCAAAAATCTCAAAACCGGATGTCCGTCTGTCCGTCTGTCCGTCTGTCCGTTCGTCCGTCTGTCCGTCCGTCCGTTCGCTCTCTAGCTTGAGAACGCGCTGAGCTAGAAAGCTCAAATTTCGTACATGTCGTTTTTGACAAAAAAGTAAGGTCAAGTTCGTGAACGGGCCAAATCGCTCCACCCCTTCTACCCCCTCCCATACAAAATGACACAAATGCGCAATTTGACAATAAACGGATTTGCTCAAAAAGTATAAAAGCTATTGGCCTGAAATTTAGAATATATTACTTTTATGATAATATCAATCTACCGTATAAAAATTATGCGTGTCCTCTCCCTCCTTCTACCACCTCCCATACAAACTGTACTTGTCATGAATTGCTCTAATCCAAATTAATCAGTGCGTATCACATTTAGCAAGCTGAAATTATGCACTAAATATTTATTTAAAATTGTTGGTAAGCCCAAAAAAAATTAGACGATTAGCTTCACCCCTTCTACCCCCTCCCATACAAAATGACACAATTTCGCAATTCCACAATAAATGGATTTGCTCGAAAAGTATAAAAGCTATTAGTCTGAATTTCGGGACATATTACTTTCATAATATTTTCAATATACAGTATAAAAATTATTTGCATCCTCCCTCTTCTTCCAACCCCTCCCATACAAACTACACTTTTTCATGAAATGCTCTAAGCCAATTTTCTCAGAACATTTAACATTTATCGAGCTCACATTTTGTAATAAATACTTATTTAGCATTATCACTAAGATTAGAAAAAAATATTTGATTAGCTTTACTGCTTCTACCCCCTCCCATACAATATGACACAGTTTCACAAGTTCACAAAAAATCTATTTTCTTGAAAAGTATGAATGTTACTAGTCTAAAATTTAAGAGATGTTAATTTTATGATATTCTTAGTTATTTCTGAAAAAATCACTCGAATCTCCCTACTCTTTCTACCACCTCCCATACAAACTGCACATTTTCACTAAATCTAACACACTAATTTTCTCAGCTCCTATTCAATTATTGGAGTAAGCATTTTGTATAAAACATTTTTATAGCTACTTTAGCATGATGGAGTAAAAATTAGTTCAATGCTATCACCCCTTCTAACACTCCCCATACAAAATTTCTTGGGATCACAAAAAATTCTATTTCATCTAGAGCATTGTAAGATTGCGCTTTACGCGCAATTGTAGCCCTGTTATGTTTTTGGTTTAAGTTTTTTTTTTTATATTTTATTTTTTGTATAATTTCTTGCTAATTTTTTCTTTCTTTTTTTATTTATTTCCAGATGCTGGTAAATATAGGGGCTATTCTTATTTTCATCGAACAAAACTGAAAGTATTACGTCAGAATAAAATTGTACTATTTAAATAGTATAATTTTGTTCGATGGTTATGATGATAAATTGCGTAAATTTGTTGACAACAACTCATGCTTAACCAATCTGGCTCTCTCAATTGACCAATAAAGTTAATTAGGCGTATTATTTACATTATAATAAAATATTTGCATAAAATTTAGATAAATTACAGCAGCACTGGTGATTCATGCAAATATCAAGTACAAAACTGCCATAAAATAATAAATAAATTTAGATTTGATCATTTTTTTGTAATGCAGATGCTTTATAAATTATGAAAAGTTTTTTTTTTCTATTCAAATTATTCCATTTGTGTAATGCAAACTCTTAGTGATTTCTATTTTGAAACAAATATGACTTGTTTTTGCCTTTAACATTTTTTCTAGCAGTTCTTTTGTTCTATTGTAAAAATAATTCTGCCCTGCTGGAACACGATTAGCGTACTAGGTAAAACTTGACCTGGAAAATGAACATTTCTTGTCCCGAATTTTTCGACTGTGCAACTAAATTGACCTGTAATGTACGACATCATAATCGAGATACAGGTATAAAACGTGAGTTTATACAGGCTCCATTCAATGTAAATTTTCTGAAAATAATTTTCTGGTATGTAACTTAAATAGAAAAGTTATATAGTTTGTAGTATCCGCGACAATGTCATAAAATAAAGCCATTTTAACAAGCGAATTAATGAAACGACTTATTTAAATACGTCTTGTGCGTAAGATTTGGTAAATTATTTTCTTCAAGATTTTAAATCTTCGTCAAGTCTGTATTTAAATGAAAACATTATAATTAAGTCACAGTGAATATTTTTTATCACATTTCAGATAAAATGTATAAAAGCCATAAGCTGCTTATTTATTGTGTCTTTCATCTGATAAATGTATTAATAACATCATAATTTTAGTATGAATAGAATAAAAACATAACAGGACTACGTTTGGGCGTAAAGCTCAATTATGCGATACCCTAGATGAGAGAGAAATTTGTTGATTCTAAGAATTTTTGTATGGGGATTGATAGAAGGGGTGACGGTATTGAACTAATTTTTTCACATCATGATAGAGTTGCTCTCAAAATATTTTATATAACATTTAAAAATTTAGAAAACAATTTTTATTCGCTATGGTGTAGCCTAGTCTGTTAATGCGAAGGTCGTGAGTTCAAATCCCGGTCGACGCAATATATAATTCCAGTAAATTGCTTGCTTGGATATACCTTGGTCACCTCAATCTACGAAAATTAAAAATTCGTAGAAAGAGGGTTTTGCATAAAAATGTTAAGGAACCTCAATGTCGGAAGGTCAAGGTCCGATTTGGGCTGTAGTGCCATTGTAGAAGAAGAAATTTTATTCGTACTTAGTGAATTGGTTTGAACTATTTCATGAAAAAGTTCAGTTTGTATGGGAGGTAGTAGATGGAGTGAGAGGATTCAAATAATTTTTATACTGTGGATTGATGCCATCATAAAAATAATATATTTTAAATTTCAGATCTATCGCTTTCATACTTTTCATTGTCAAATGCCGAAATCGAGTAATTTTGCTAGAGAGGACACGGACGGACGGGTAGACCGACGGACGGGCAGACACCCGGTTTTGAAATTTTTTAGTGATAATGTGAACTTGTGCATCATTATTTTTTTTCTTGGAGCCTTATTTCTTAGCATTACGAATTTTGTGACAAACTTATAATACTCTCAGATTTCATCTAGAGTATCAAAATTACCAAATTGACTTGTAAATTTGTATTTTAAGACATTTTTACCATTTTGGTACTTTTGTTCTTAAACTGCTGGATGTTGTATTCCATTGGAAAGAGATTGCCTGGAAATGCTTTTCACATCACTGTCATCCGAGGGATGGAAGACTGCCAGAATTTCACTGTCCTCCACGGTAGAAGCTTCACAGTGTTTTAGTGTAAGTGTGCAGTGGCGAGTATTTTGAGGGGATTTTAACAGAGGAAGTGTTGGGACTTTCAGTTCCTTGCTTCACTTACCATGGAAATATCTATAGTAAATGCAGAGTACTCCGATATTTCGGCAATGCTCGGGGAAGGCCGATATAGCCGCATTGCGAGCGAATATTTCAGCTTAGTTTGTCGGTAACCGGGGTTGATCTTTCTATTTCCTCCATCTCATAAAATTTCGCTCAGCTTTTATATCAATGTTGCATCTGAAAAGGTGGTATCTGAAGGACCAAAAGTAATGCTGGCTGAAGGCCCAGATGAAATACACAAAACGGCAGAACTTCTCAGAAGGAGAAAGTCTGTGTGAAGGAAGTAGTAAGTGATTCGGACTTATCGTAGTAGCTCCGACGCGACTGAAGGAGGGGTTCCCATTGAGCCGAACTACTATTACTCGGGATAACTCCACCGCATTCTTCCTCAATGTCTACATGATTTACGGGAGTTCCATACACTGGTTTCCAAAAATTCTTGAAAAGAAGAAGGTCGTGATGAGTTCAAAATCTGTGGGATCAGTGAAAATTCATTATAATTTTATTTCTGCGGAGTTAAACGCAAGGGTTTGAGTTCTTAATTTGATTGTCTTCTTATTATACTCTAGATGAAATCTGAGCGTATTATAAGTTTGCTCTAAAGTTTGTAACGCCAAGAAATAAGGCTCGGAGAAAAAAATGAATGATACAGAAGTTCATATAATCACTCAAAAATCTCAAAACTGGATTTCCGTCCGTCCGTCCGTCTGTACGCTCTCTAGCTTGAGAACGCGTTGAGCTAGATAGTTCAAATTTTGTACACATCATTTTTGTCAAAAAAGTAAGGTCAAGTTCGTGAAAGGGCCAAATCGCTCTACCACTACTACCCCCTCACATATAAAATGACACAATTACGAAATTTGACAATAAACGGATTTGCTCGAAAAGTATAAATGTTATTGAACTCAAATTTGGAGCACATTACTTTTATAATAACTTCGATCTACCGTATAAAAATTATGCGTGTCCTACCTCTCCTTCTACCACCTCCCGTACAAACTGTATTTTTTCATGAAATGCTCTATACAAATTTACTCAGTGCGTATAAAATTTAGCGAGCTGAAATTGTGCAAAAAACATTTGTTTAAAATTATTAGCAAGACCAAAAAAAATTAGGTGATTAGCTTCACCCTTTCTACCCCCTCCCATACAAAATGACACAATTTCGCAATTCGACAATAAACAGATTTGCTCGAAAAGTATAAAAGCTATTGATCGGAAATTTAGAATATAATAGTTATAGAAAAGTTATATAATTTCAATCTACTGTATAAAATTTATTTGAGTCCTACCCTTCTTTCCACCCCCTCCCATACAAACTGCACTTTTTCATGAAATGCGCTAAGCCAATTTACTCAGTACGTATAAAACGTATCGAGCTGAAATTGTGCATTAATAACTTATTTAGAATTATTGTTTAGCCCAAAAAAAATTATATGATTAGTTTTACCCCTTCTACCAACTCCCATACAAAATGGCGCAATTTCGGAATCCGACAATAAACGGATTTGCTCGAAAAGCATGGATGCTATTGATCTGAAATTTGGAATATGTTACTTTTATGATGATTTCAATCTACCATATAAAAATTACTTAAGTCCTCCCCTGTCTTCCACCACCTCCCATAAAAACTCTACTTTTTCATGAAATACTCTAAAACAATAACTCAGTGTGTATAAAATCTATCGAGCTGAAATTGTGCACTTAATATTTATTTAGAATTATAAGTAAACCCAAAAAAATGAAGCTATTATCTGTACCCCTTCTACCCCCTCCCATAGAGTCTGACACAATTTCACAGCTTTACAAAAAGCGAATTTTCCTGTAAAGTATGAATGCTAGTGATCTACAATCTAAAACATGTCAAAAACATGATGTTTATATTTATTTGTAAAAAATTCATTAAGGACTCGCTCCTCTTTGTACCACCTGCCTTACAAACTTCCCAATTTGGCTAAATCCAATAACCTAATTTTCTCAGCAACTATTAAATTTTTTAATCCTAAATTATGTGTAAAACATTTTGATAGCAACTTTAGCGTGATGGGAAAAAATTAATTCAATGTCATCAACCCCTATACCACTTCCCCTACAAAATTTCTTGAAATCAAAAAATTTCTCTTTCATCTAGAGTATCGCACGATTGGGCTTTATGCCCAATCGTAGTCCTGTTATGTTTTTTCTTTTATTTTCTTTCAATTAACCAAATTATCTATTTGGGGTTATCTTTTACAATTCGGTGCCCTACTGTCCATTTACTTCAAACAGAAAAATGTTATGCAAAAAATAAAAACCGCCGTGACTTGCAGAGTATTTAAAAGCGGTTTTTTAAGCCTAAGTACATATTTCCTTTTGATTGTCAGAGTTAGTTAAACCAAATTTCATTCTTTCAGCATGGTTCAATCAACCATAAGGAAACATGTTAACAATTGCTGATAGATAGCCATAGCCTAGGTAGTCTCTTCCAATTCCATCAACTACCTTTTTTTTCTTGACTTAAAATTGTACCAATGGTTGTACTGATCGTCATTAATTGCATATTTACTTAGTTTTTTATTTCTTTAGCTTTGAGTAATATAATAGGATGACTATTGACATAACAACTTTTAAAATAATTAAATGGCATTTTATTGTAATTGCAGCAGCAAATCATTTTAGTTGTAGTAAGTTCATGAAATCCAATCCTTCCGCCAAATTAAAAAGCCATGCTAATTATTTTGTTGTAAATAAAAAGGGTGTTGTTACTATCGTCCGCCATACGTGTACGCTCAGAGCACATTAACCTCCAAATCCCTCAAGATAGAAAGTTCATTTTTGGGTGAATTGCAGATAGGTGATAATCTTAGGCGGCCTTCAATTTTGGGGTATGAAGGGATTAAGGGGGAGGCAGAGGGAGCGCTAAGACCGAAAAATATTAATTCAAATATAGAAAGCTAGAAAGCTGAAATTCGATATACATATAAAAGGGTTTGTTGGACCAACTATATAAATAATTTAATTTTTTTATCCATTGGGGTCCGAAAAGAGCGGGGAGGCTAAAAATTATTTGTCGGCCGAATTATTTTACCAATAATAATATCTTCGGAATTACTCATCATTAAAAAAAATTTAGAACAAATAAGGTGGCGTACAGATCCACCATAATCAACTTAGAGGGTGGCTAGTAATTGTAAGGAGGAGGGTTAAGGGGTGCAAATAAAAACACTTTAAAATTAATATAAAATATAACAGGGCTACGATTACGCGTAAAGCACAATCTTACGATACTCTAGATGAAATAAAATTTTTTGTGATTCCAAGAAATTTTGTATGGGGAGTGTTAGAAGGGGTGATAGCATTGAACTAATTTTTTCCCCATCATGCTAAAGTAGCTATAAAAATGTTTTATACAAAATGCTTACTCCAAAAATTGAATATGAGCTGAGAAAATTAGTGTGTTAGATTTAGTGAAAATGTGTAGTTTGTATGGGAGGTGGTAGATAGAGTGGGGGGATTTTAGTGATTTTTTCAGAAATAACTAAGAATATCATAAAATTGACATCTCTTAAATTTTAGACCAGTAACATTCATACTTTTCAAGAAAATAGATTTTTTGTCAAGTTGTGAAACTGTTGTTATATTGTATGGGAGGGGGTAGAAGCAGTGAAGCTAATAAAATATTTTTTTCTGATCTTAGTAATAATACTAATTGAGTATTTATTACAAAATATGAGCTCAATAAATGTTATATGTTCTGAGAAAATCGTCTTAGAGCATTTCATGAAAAAATGTAGTTTGTATGGGAGGGGGTGGAAGCAGAGGGAGGACGCAAATAATTGTAAAATAATGTACGGGAGGAAATAGAAGGAGTAGACGGATCAAAGCCAAATTTTTCGATGTCAATGATATTTCCATTATTATACTTTGCTCAAAATTTCAAATCGAAAGATTTGACATTTTCGAAGAAAAATAAAGTTATTAAAATTTTGGAATTTCGTGAAATTTGTTCTGGAAGTTGATAATATTTCTCAAAAAATGATTGCAATTATATCAAAATTAATTTTGGAAAAAATTTGCCTATTCAGCTTCGCTAATTTCAATAAAAATCGAAAAATGCATTTTTCAAAATTGTACATTTATATGGGAGGTGGTTGAAGGAGTTAGAGGTCGGAACAATATTTTCTGACCTTAATGATATTCATAGCGTTGCACATTGCCCTAATTTTGAAGACGATATCTTAAATAGTTTCGGAGAAATATGAATATCTTGAAATTTCCAAATTTGAAGAAATTTCTATGGAGGGGGTAGAAGGTGTAGGGGGAAGCACCCTTTCACGAACTTAAAGTTTCTTTTTTGCCAGAAATTACATAAAAAAATTTGAGGCCGACAGCTTGAAGCGTTCGAGAGTCATGTTGTAGACAGACGGTCACTAGAAGTCGAGATTTTTGACCGAAAAAAAAATATTTCTGTACCCTTGACGACTCTGTGCGAGCGATATCTCTTAGCGTTACAATATACTCTTAGATTTCGTCTAGAGTATAAAAGTGTACACAATCTTAAAAGTTTAAAATTAAAGAAGAAGATACATGTCGAGCATACTATAGTAGTAGGAGTATTCGATTCTTTTCGCTCGAAAAACCGATTATCCGAAAAAAGGACAATTTATACTTTTACATTAAAACTCAATAAAATCGTTTGACGCATTCACAACCCTTTTAAAGATTTCGCAATCCCTTTTTTCGATAAAATTACTCTTCTTAAAACCTGAGTTGAATTCTGCAGACATTCGTACCATGTCTTAAGTTCAAATAAAAAAACATAAAAGAATTATGATTGGGCGTAAAGCCCAATCATATGATACTCTAGATGAAATGAGAAAGAGTTCAATGTACCGGAAAATATGTCACCTCCAATTCTTTTAAATAATTAATAGTGATTTTTGTATGGGAGGTGGTAGAAGCAGAGGAGGAAGGTTTGTAATATTTGGATATGACACCTCATGTGGTATGCAAAATATTTCGTGCTGAATTTAAGATTTGTAGCTTTCATTATTTTCAATTGGACATAGTTTTCCAGAAATTGAGGCATTTGTATGGGAGGTGGCAGAGGAAGTGGAGCGTTTAAGATGATTTTGAAACTGCTTATCATCATCCTTATCACCACGCTTTGATTCAATTTCAAATTCGATAGTTCTAATATATATATTCGAAGGAGAAATGCTTTTCTTGAATTTATAATACAGATATTTGTATGGGAGGGGGTAAAAGGAGTGAAGAGGAGCTGATAATTTATTTTAGCATTTATTGGAATTATTAAAAAACAAATTCTGGCAAAATTTTAAGTTTATACTTTTTCTAGTTTTAATGGAAATCGATATAATGCACTTAACAAAAATTATACATTTGTATGGGAGGGGGTAGAAGGAGTGTACGGATCAAATCACATTTTTTTCTCGTTATTGATATTTCTATTTTTATACTTTGTGCAAAATATCAAGTTGATAGTTTTAATAGTTTCGAAGAAAAATAATTTAATTTAAATTCCAAAATTTTGTGAAATTTGTATGGGAGGGGGTAGAAGGAGTGAGGTAAAGTTGATCATTTTTTCAATTCTGATTAGAATTATAATAAAAGTAATTCTGGAAAAAATCCGTTTTTATAACTTAGCTAGTTTCAATGAAAATCGAAAAACTGCACTTTTCAAAATTATGCATTTGTATGGGAGGGGGTAGAAGGAGTGAAGAGGAGCTGATAATTTTTTTTAACATTTATTGCAATTATTAAAAAAAAAATTCTGGCAAAATTTTAAGTTTATACTTTTTCTAGTTTTAATGGAAATCGATATAATGCACTTAACAAAAATTATACATTTGTATGGGAGGGGGTAGAAGGAGTGTACGGATCAAATGACATTTTTTTCTCTTTATTGATATTTTTATTTTTATACTTTATGCAAAATATCAAGTTGATAGCTTTAACAGTTTCGAAGAAAAATAATTTAATTTAAATTCCAAAATTTCGTGAAATTTGTATGGGAGGGGGTAGAAGGAGTAAGGTGAAGTTAATAATTTTTTCAACTCTGATTGGAATTATATTAAAATTAATTTTGACAAAAATTCGTCTTTATAACTTTGCTAGTTTCAATGAAAATCGAAAAACTGCATTTTTCAAAATTATGCATTTGTATGGGAGGGGGTAGAAGGAGTGACTGTATCGGATCAATATTCCCTCATATTAATGACATCTATATTATAATACTTTGACCCAAATTTCAAATCGATAGCTTAAATAGTTTCAAAGAAAAATCAATTTCTGAAAATTTCAAAATTTCGTGAAATTTGTATGGGAGGGGGTAGAAGGAGTGGGGGGATGTGGCCCGTTCACGAACTTAAAGTTTCTTTTTTCCTATAAATGACACACAACAAATTTCAGCACGATAGCTCAAAGCGTTCGAGAGTTATGCTGTAGACAGACGGACAGACGGACAGACGGACAGACGGACAGACGGACAGACGGACAGACGGACAGACAGCAACTCGGAATCGAAGTTTTTGAGCGACAACAAATATTTCTGTACCCTTGGCGGCTCTGTGCGAGCATTATTTCTTAGCGTTACAAACGGTAAGGCAAACACAATATACTCTCAGATTTCATCTAGAGTATAAAAAAGGAAATATATGACTGAACACTTACCTAACTGATATACGAGTATTATTACGTCCAAATTTGAACACGGATAACATAAAGCTATATGTGCATGTAGGGTATGTAATTTAGTTTATTGTAGCAATAGATGGTTTTGTCAAGTCATAAAAATGGAATACACGTGAGTTTTTAAATCGGAATTGCGTGTTTGATAAAACGAATTTTCATAGCATGCGTCAATGTTTATAGATGATATCCCTGCTTTGAATGGAGTAAATAAATTTATTTCTCAGGAATAAAATTGTGAAATTAGTCATTTTTGCAATCGAGGTCAGAACGTTCCAGAAGTGAGCGGATAAGAGTGAAGAAAACAAAAAAATGCACACATCCTTTTCGAGCTCTTACGTTCTCAAAGATAAAATTTGACTGAATTAAAAAAAAAGGTGAAATAAAGCAAATTTCCTACGATTTGACGATGAAAGCTAACTCGATTATCTATCATGTTTGGCCCCAAAATTAAATATAAGGAGATTTAATGAAATTTTATCCTGCTAAAAAACTGAAAAACTTAAGGAAGACGTCGGGTTGGTCGACTATGTAGCACATGGAAGCGAGCAGTTGAGCAGGAGGCCAGTGGAATAACAAGTCCTGGCAATAGCTGAAGTCCGATGCTCAAGATCGCGCCTTGTGGAAGAGAGCTGTTTTCGTCCTTAACAGGAATTTGATTGATTGATTGACAAAACTAAAGAAAAGTGTTGTTCTTGTGTATAATAATACGCAAACAATGTTAAACGAATCAGAGTTGCTTCTAATTTTGTATCGTTAAAATCAACATTGGAAAATTTTTTTTTTTTTGTTTTTGTAACACGATACTCTTATTTTATGATATTACGCGAAATTAGAATTAGGGCTGGTCTACATTGGATTCAACTTTTAGCATCTAAATTTATGCAATATAAAAAAAAATTCATGAAATACGAAATATGCTTCTACGAATTCAAAGAAAATTCTAATGCCTTCGACACAGGCACGAGTTAAAATATTTAACTCAGAATTTTAATAGAAGTAGTTTAAATTATGTGTTGGATAGTGACATTAGTAATATCGATAAGAAAAATAAAGTATATCGTGTGTCGAGGTTATCAGGTGTTTTTTTTTCAGTTATAAATAAATGTGCACAAAGTACAAGCCTGTTGTTTTTTCAAATAAAATGAAATATATGAATGTTTGTTGCAATTTGTGCGCAGGACTTCTGTTTAAAAAATTTTGGTTAATACTCACCGCCAGCGAAAAGTAAATGCGTCACGTAAGCAACAGGGGAAAATTGATTTTTTTAAGATACATTTTCAAATTGTTAGACCTTGTTAGTTAATTTTGTATGGTGTCGTTGTTATCTTTCACTAATAGACGAAGTCATTAAAATCGATTTGTATCAGAAATTGAGAGAACTGTACCGACAATTCGGGAATCACATTTCGTCTATGTCACGTGCCCAATAGAACATCAATGCTTATCATCCAATTCTTAACCTATTTAAATTCAATACTCAACAGGTAATAAGAAGAAACGTGCAGTTTTTATTCAGTAATTTAACCAGGCATTTTAATTTCGATATCATATCCACAACACTGGAATCCTTTACAGTGAAACCACGATGGAGTTTATTTATTTATTATGGAACACGTGAGAGCACTGCGAACTTTTCGGCCTATTGTGCGTTTATTGCCCTTTACCCTGCCGCGACTTGATAGCTACGGCCAATTTAAGCATGTCTAAGGGAGCCATGCTGGCCAGTTCATCTGTTGTAAGGAGTCCTTTTCCTAGAAGATTTTGCCTTTTCCTTGCTACTGCTACGCAGTGACATAGAGTGTGTTCTGTCGTTTCTGCGAGTCATTGAGACATATGTGGCAGATGTCGGTTTCAACTAGACCCATATTTTGTGGTGGTGATTTATTCCGCCAGAGAACTGATGTCACTCTTGATTAGTTTTAGGATTTCCTCCACTTTGTTTTTCTGCGGTAGGAATAATTTTTTGGAGATAGATTTTGAAGTTCCAGTAGATTCTATGCTTTTGTTCAACTCACTTTCTAAGTATAAAGTCGTTTTCGGCAGTACGGCTCTGGTCCAATAAAATTTGTTTCCACGTCATCTTTTGCAAGGTAGTTTGCCTTTTCATTACTCTAAATCCCCATTTATCCAGGGACCCACATTAAGGTTACTTTGTTCCTTTTTGCAAGTACGATTAGGTTTTGAAGGCAGTCCCAAAACAGCATCGGTGAGAATTTGTTTGATGCTAGGACGAAGGAGTTTACTTTAATATAAAAAAATGTTGCATTCAATTACACATGCTATGTTAGAACAGTGTTATACTCCAGATAAAATCTGAGAGCCATGTTGTAGAAAATATAAACTTTAAACTCCTTCTACCACCACGCATACAAATTTCGCAAAGTTTAAAGAAATTTATTTTTCTTTGAAACTATCAAAGCTATCGACGTGAAACCTTGCCAACCTATTATGAGTGAATATCATTAACGTTAGAATTTTTTATCCGATCCCTAACTTCTTCTACCGCCTCCCGTAGAAATCTAAAATTTTTAAAAATACATTTTTAAGACTTACATTCAATCCAAAGAAGGTAAGACCAAATTTTTTTTAAAAAAAAATATTGCAATAAACTTTAAAAAAATCATCAACTTCACCTTACACCTTCTACTACTCGCGAAAGAATTTAAAAATTTTAGAAAATCAAGTTTGCTTCGAACGTAGGAAAGGTATCTTCTTTGCAATTAGAACATAACATAATGGTAAGAATTTTGATTAACAGTTTCAAAACCGCCCAAGTGCTATCCATTCTACTATACCACCTCCAATTAGAATGTCAGAGTTGCACAAATCAATTTTTTTGAAAATTATTGACACGTTTTTTTTCTTTTTTTTACGGCACCGAGTATAACTTTCGGGATCACCCTTTAATGCAATGCACAGATGTCGGTATAGCATGAAAAGTTTACATTCCAAGGTGAATGTCATGTTCAAAAATTTGAAACCTCTCCGCTCCGTTTAAAACCCCATACGATGAATCAAAGATAACATATTTTCTAGAATATCCAACTTTCTCATTTCATCTGAAGTATCTCCAGTGCTGATTTCAGATACCACCAAGGAAGAAAGTGCCATCCCTTGGAACTTGAAATACCCGCCCTTGGAAAATTAACTACGTATTGTCTTTTCAATAATTAAGATAATTTCTGTTTTGCTTTGTTTCCACCAAATTATATCTTTTATAGTTTTTTTTTCACCAAAATAGGTAAGCGCAATAGAACCATTTTCACGGTGATTTGAGAACTGGACCTCCACTCCAAAAATAAAATCCACATAAAATTTTTACAGTAGTGAAAAATTAATTTGTAAAAAATAATTGCTTAATAAAACATACATTTCTGTTAGCTCCCATAATCTTTTCTATAAGCCCTGCATAAATTGTTCGCACCATGGAGTAGAAGGATGCTAAAAGCCCGTTTCTCTTTAATGGCACTAATGCAGAAATTGGGCTTTGGGCTCCTTACCTGTAGGTTCCTTAACATTTTATTTGTTATTGTTAGCCCCTTCGCACTACCCTCTATCTAGGAATTGTCATTTTCGCAGATTGTTATGGGCGAGATATACCCACCAGGATTTGAACTCCCGACCCTCGCATTGTAGACCAAAAGGCTAGGCACTAGACTACACCCTGGCTAAAATTCTTCTTGGTTTTATTAGCCCTAAAACAAAAAATAACAACGGAAAGCGACAAGGATACAAAGTATATATAATGATAGAGCGCAGTATAACTAAGACGAAGGACGAAAATTAAATTTTCAAATCCAGTGCTAAACGGATCCTGCGTAGTGAGAACGAAAAAAATATTCGATGATATCGACATAAACTTAGTGTTATTGGAAAGCCCTTGCGAAGCTCTCCACGAATATCTAAATTTTTCTTGAAATTACCAACAGTTTTGACTCACTAATTTATCGTTTTTGTGTCAAAGGCAACCAATTATTTGGAAACTAATTGCATTTTTGTAAAGAGCTTAGCGAGACCTTTCCAATGACATCAGGTTTGTGTCCGTACCTTAAAATTATTTTTTGGTCACACTACACAGGGCTCGTTTGGCACCGGTCTTGGAAATTCATTTTTCGTCCTTTATCTTAGTCACACGCTGTTCTATAACTATAAGCGTATCATATCCTTGTCGCTTTCCGTTTTGTTTTTGTTCTAGGGCTCGTGCCCGTATAGAAAATTTAAACATTCTAGTTCCACGCATTATCATGCGAAGTTTTTTGAAAATTTAACATCAAAATTATTTGGACAATCAAAAATGTATAATATCCTAGTAAGATCTATAGACTTCTGTGAAAATCACTACACTCAGTTGTGAAATACACCGACTTTCAGGACAAACAAAAGTTATTTAAAAAAAATATCATCCCTATCGAACCAGAAGGATGTATCTTCGAAATGACGAAATTTAAGTTTTGGATAAATGTGTTTAGGAAGTATATACACTTAATAAACTTGGATTTACCTAAGCAACGTAATTGGTTATAGATTTAGTGCAAATCAAACTCAAAATCGCATATTATTTATATTTTCATTATTGACAGTTTTCAGTTTGTAATGAAGAATTTAAGAAATTCCGCTGACAATTGGTAAATTTTTGCTCTTCTGTAGCATCTTTCAATACGAATAGTCTGAAATTTAAAAATTATTTAACGATAATTATTTTAACAAACGAAAAAATTTGACCAGTACTACCAACTCACCGTACTGATATTAAGAAATGAACCTTTTCAATTTGTGAATAATATTGTGAATCGGAAAATGTGGCACGAATTATTTCATATTTATACTCTAGATGAAATTGAGAGTATTATAAGTTTGCTCTAAAGTTTGTAACGGCAAGAAATAAGGCTCGGAGAAAAAAATGAATGATACCGAAGTTAATATTATCACTCAAAAATCTCAAAACCGGATGTCCGTCTGTCCGTCCGTCCGTCCGTCTGTTCGCTCACTAGCTTGAGAACGCGTTGAGCTAGAAAGCTCAAATTTTGTACACGTCGTTTTTAACAAAAAAGTAAGGTCAAGTTCGTGAACGGGCCAAATCGCTCCACCCCTTCTACCCCCTCCCATACAAAATGACACAAATGCGCAATTTTACAATAAACGGGTTTGCTCGAAAAGTATAAAAGCTATTGGCCTGAAATTTTGAATATATTACTTTTATGATAGTATCAATCTACCATATAAAAATTATGCGTGTCCTCCCCCTCCTTCTACCACCTCTCATACAAACTGTACTTGTCATGAATTACTCTAAGCCAATTTACTCAGTGCGTATAAAATTTAGCGGGCTGAAATTGTCACTAAATATTTGCTCGAAAAGTATAAAAGCTATTAGTCTCAATTTTAGGATATATTACTTCCATAATAATTCCAATCTACAGTATAAACTATATTTACATCCTTCCTCTCCTTCCACCCCCTCCCATACAAACTACACTTTTTCATGAAATGCTCTAAGCCGATTTTCTCAGAACATATAGCATTGATCGAGCTCATATTTTGTAATAAATACTTATTTAGCATTATCACTAAGATCAGAAAAAAATATTTGATTAGCTTCACTGCTTCTATCCCCTCCCATACAAAATGACACATTTTCACAAGTTCACAAAAAATCGATTTTCTTGAAAAGCATGAATGTTACTAGTCTAAAATTTAAGAGTTGTCAATTTTATGATATTCTTAGTTATTTCTGATAAAATCACTAAAATCCCCCACTCGTTCTACCACCTCCCATACAAACTGCACATTTTCACTAAATCTAACACACTAATTTTCTCAGCTCCTATTCAATTTTCGGAGTAAGCATTTTGTATAAAACATTTTTATAGCTACTTTAGCATGATGGAGTAAAAATTAGTTCAATGCTATCACCCCTTCTAACACTCCCCATACAAAATTTCTTGGGATCACAAAAAATTCTATTTCATCTAGAGTATCGTAAGATTGCGCTTTACGCGCAATCGTAGTCCTGTTATGTTTTTATAAGAAAATTCCACAGATTTTAGTGAATTATCATCTTTTTTCCAAAATTGGCTAAAACGTGTTCACAAAAGTTTATATCTCTCGTTCGGAGGGACCAAATTTGTATTAATGAAAAAAGTAGTGGTCTGCAATAAAACCTCATTTCTAGTTTTCAAATTTGGTTTAGCAGAACGTCAAAAAAAAAAAAAAAATCAAATTTGGTAAAATTGGTAAATTTGGTTAAAAATATTTGGGCAAGTGGCGTGAGACGACTTTCAAAAAAATGAGCCAATTTTAAAAGCCGGTTCTAATGATGATTTCTAGTTTTTTTCTATTCACAAATTCAGCAAGGCAGAACGTAAGGTTTGAGCAACTTGAGGACCACTGCGAACACCAATTCAAAATTTCATTTTTTGTTCTCTTATTGACAATAAACGAACCTGTCCGTAAAGTCCGAATCCAATTTTTATCGCCAAATATGGAATTAAGTTAATTATAACACTATCAATCGTGTAAAGGAAATGTTTTTTAAAATGAAAATTATATGTACGTAAACAATTTTTTCATAAAACCAATTCCAGACTTATAAAATTATATTTAGAAAACTACTGATAATGGCCAATGGCACACAATGATTCTAATTAGTCTATTATCAGTAGGTATGAACTTAATACGAATCCAATTTTTATCGCCAAACATGGAATTAAGTTAATCCCTTTGCTTTATAATGTCAAAATAGATACAAGAACTGAGTTAAAAATTCAGTTTTTTAATGAATTCTAATTTGAAATTAACAAAATTTAATAGAACAGCTTCAATTTTCAATTTTGAATCAGAATTATAACAAAATAAATATCTATTAATATTTTCGGATAAGTATGTGGATCAACCATATTTCAATTTCTCGGATTAAAAGTTTAGTTTAGTTTAGTACTAATTCGATTATCGAACTAGACTAACTCAATTTTCTCCTTTTATACCACACTTTAATTCGTTTGAAGCGTCAAGAAGTATTTGCTCGATACCGATGTAAGCGTGGCAAGTGACTAATTTCGAGTTTGAGTCAAAATTTCGACTGTTGTAATGCTTCATTAAATGAATTCAACACTGAGTATCGCATGACTGGACGTTACGCCCAATCACAATTCTGTTTTATGGTTTTTAATTTTTGATCGTATTTAGCTTTTAAATTGATCATAACATGGCATGATATAAATCATATTCTAATCATTTAAAGTGTGTGTTTCTTTATTGTTTTACAATAATTATTATTCTCACGCTAATGTAATGAGATTAACGTGACAGCACTTGTCAAATATAATGAAAAAAATTTATGTTGGTATCTACGTACAAAATAATTCATTGCTAGACAAAAGTTTTAATAGGTTCGGCTCTATACTAATTAGTGATATGTATTTTTTTTCCAAATTAGTGGGCTTTAACTCCTTGTAATTAAAAAAAAAAAACTTTCTCTTAATAATTCGTTACTATACGAATTTATATTCATATTTTCACAGTCGTGTTTCAGCTCAAAATTTTGTTTGTTGAAGAGATGAAAATCCGCAGATTAAAGCAAAAGTTTAAACTAGGGTTACATAACAGAACTACGATTGTGCGTAAGCCCCAACTTTGCGATACTTTAGATGAAATAGACATTTTTGCGACTTAAGAAATTTTGTTTGGGATTGAAAGAGTGACGGCATCGAAATACTTCTTTCACACTATGCAAGAGTTTTTATCAAAATGTTCTACATAAAATTCGAGCTTCACAAATTTGATACGCTCTGGGATAATTCTTCTTCTACCATGGCTACAGACCAAATCGGGCATTGGCCTCCTGACCTCCAGGTTCCTTAGTATTTTCATTACTTATTGAGGAAGAGTTGTTAGTCCTTTGCACAACCCACTATTTAGGAATTTTTCAGATTGCAGTAGATTTAAGTAACCATGGTATATCCAAGCAGACAGTGTATAGAAATTAAACGTCGACCGGGATTTGAACTTATGACCTTCCCATTGTAATCCAACACGCTACTCACTAGGCTATACCCTAGCTTGAAACTATCGCACGTCTGAAAACACTGACCATCCCGCACGAATTAAAAGCTTCTAAATAAAATTTTTAGAGCTGCTAAAATGAACAAAATCACTTATTATAATTTATTTTCTTCTAGTTATACTCTAAAGAGGAATAATGTTCGCACAAAGTCGCCAAGGGCACAGGAATATTAGTTGTTGCTCAAAAATTCCAAAACCGTCCGTCCGTCTGTCAGTTCGCTCTCTAGCTTGAGAACGTGTTCAGTTAGAAACCTCAAATTTTGTACTCAACATTTTTAGTGAAAAAATAAGGTGAAATTCGTGAATGGGCCACGCTTCATCGCTTCTACCCCCTCCCAGACAAAATGACACATTTCCACAACTTTATTATAAGTTAAATTTCTTGGAAAATATAAATTCCAATGATTTGTGATTTTAAAATTACTATTTTAATAATAAATCTATTTGTTTCTCAAATACAAATTGAAATCGCTCCACTCATTCTACCACCTCCCATACAAACTGAAAAATTTCACGAATTGCAATGAACCATTTTTTTTTTTAATCTCTATAAAATTTATGCAGCTCAAATTTTCTGTGAAATATTTGATTAGGAATTAAAGTGATCTGGGAAGAAAATATCACCTCTCATACAATTTTACAACTTTACACTGTGTCGATTCTCTTGGTAAATATCAAAGCTAAAAGTTTGAAATTTCGAAGCTATCACTTTTTCAGTTATATTATTTAATTGTATTAATTGTGTTTGTGATTTGAAAACCTCCTAGTCCTTCTATTTCCACCCATACAAACTGCATCATTTCAGGAAATACCTAGTCGTGCCATAAGTTCTGTCACACGTATATGGGCAATTTTTGTATAAATGAAAAAGAGTTTTTGACAAAGGAAAATATATTTTATTTTGGCATACTAATGGAAGTAAAATAAGCAACAAATTATTCAAAGTGGCCGCCTTTAGCCTTAACACAGCTCTTTAATCTGTTGGGCCAGTCATCGATAGCAGTACGCACTGTTTCTAGCGGAAAATTAGCTACTGCTTCTGTCAAAGATCGCTTAAGGCTCTCGATATTTGGGTGTCGTCTCGTGCACACCATGGACTCTAACTCCGCCCACAGTTTGTAGTCCAGGGGATTCAAATCTGGGCTCCCAGAAGGCCATTCCGTCGCCCTTATAAACTGTGGAATATTGGTTTCCAACCACGCTTGTGTGGTTCGAGCTTTGTGGGCTGGCGCAGAATCTTGCTGGAAAACCCAATGTCGATTGTTGAATAGCGTAGAGTTCAGCGGCTTCACACATCCCTCCAGGATGTCCGTTTGATAATTTTTCGCTGCAGTTTTTACGCCTTTTTCGCAAAAATGAAGCTCGGTGACCCCTTCGTAGCTGACACCCCACCATACCATGACTGATGCTGGATGATGTCCTCGCTGTACCCTAGTGGCAACTTCTCGGGCTTCTATGGAGCTCTGGGCATACACCTTATCATTTTGGCGGTTGAAATGTTCCTCTACCGTAAAAATTTTTTCATCGGTAAATAAAATTTCTCGATGTTTGTTGTTGCCGTACCGCCGAAGGAGCTCTTTCGATCTGGTGCTCCTAATTTGCTTCAACTGCTCAGTCAGCAAATGTCCCGTTGATCGTCGAAAGGCACTCATCCCGAGGTCAGATTTTATGATGCGAGACATACTTCGGGTGGAGATGTTCATCTCTCGAGCCATGATTCGTTGTTTACGAAGCGGATTTCGACGAATTCGACTCTCGACCGCTTTGATGGCAGCAGAAGAACGTACATCACGCGGACGTCCAGAACGAGGTCGATCTTCAATAGTCTGGATCGCGTTATATCTCTGGATCGCACGATACACAAATCTTTGCGTTATTTTTAACGGGCACAACAACTTGAAAATTTCACTCGCGGATTTTCCACACTTATGTAGTGCAATCACTGCAGTTCGGTTTTCTATTACACCCCATTCCATCTTCACACGTTAACGAACACACTTTAAATGACCATCAACTGTCAACAACATTATGACGTTTATAAAACTGGCCGATATTGAAATGTCACTCATAAAATAAAGTTGTTGCCAATGTGAGAAATTATGTGACAGAACTTATGGCAGGACTAGGTACAATGTACCAATTTTTTCAGTACCTATCAAAGTTTTGAAGCTCAAATTTAAGCATTCTGGCAGTGGCTGTAGTGAGATGTGAAAAAATAAGTTCGATCCCGCCATTGCTTCAATCACCTCCTATGCAAAACGACACAAATGCACAACTTTATAATATGCGCATTTTATTAGAAAGCATAAAGGTTTGAAACGAAATGAGTTTCTGGGGCCTCATTCCGCATGCAGAAATTAAAGAGAGTGCTTCAGGATGGAAAAGCACTTTTGCCGGCCGCTCAGGACCTTGGGTGTGGGGACTTTGTCTTGGAAGACCTCTCATCCTTGAGGGTGCTGTAGAGAGGAGGGAATACGACTGTGCTCCAATTACTATCAATAGTTTTGGTCCTGGGTAGGCGGTACGACACGTGCAGAGGGGCGTACATGGATGGAGGTGAGTATCTCCAGCCATGGTGAGCGCCAAGGCCACGGTTGGGCGACTTAACACTTTATATTTTTTCTTTTGTAATAGTAATTCAATAGTGTTAAAAAAATTAAGGAAAAAACATAACAGTGCTGCGATTGCGCGTAAAGCGCAATCTTACGATACTCTAGATGAAATAGATTTTTTTATGATCCCAATAAACTTTGTATGGGAAGTGGTAGAAGGGGTGACATTAAACTAATTTTTCCATGCTAAAGTAGCTATAAGAATGTCTTATAGAAAATGCAACCTTCAAAAATTGAATAGGAACTGAGAAAATTAGTGTTTTAGAATTGGTGAAATTGTGCAGTTTGTATGCGGGGTGGTAGAAGAAGTGGGAGGTGATTTTTTTTCAGAAATAACTACGAACATTATAAAATTGACATCTTAAATTCCATACTAGTAACATTCATACTTTTCAAGAAAATAGATTTCTTGTGAAGTTGTGAAATTGTGTCATATTGTATGGGAGGGGGTAGAAACAGTAAAGCTAATAATTTTTTTTTTTGATACTAGCGATAATGCTAATTAAGTATTTACTACAAAGTATGAGCTCGATAGATGTTATATGTTCTGAGAAAATCGGCTTACAGTGTTTCATGAAAAAGTGCAGTTTGTATAGGAGGTGGTGGAAGGAGTGGCGGGATTCAAATAATTTGTATACTACACATCACATTTATGATAAAAATAATAAAATCCAAATTTCAAATCATTAAATTTGATTAATGTAAATTGTTGAAAATGGGTCAATTTGTATGGGAGGGGGTAGAAGAAGTAGAGCGATTTGGCTGGTTCACGAACTTTACCTTCCTTTTTTCCTAAAAACGACGTGTACAAAATTTGAAGTTTCTAGCTCGACGCGTTCTCAAGGTAGAGAGCGATCGAACGGACATCCGGTTTTCAGATTTTTGACCGACAAGAAATATTTCTGTACCCTTGGCAGCTCTGTGCGAGCATTATTTCTTTGGTACAGCCAAGGGAACAGAAATATTTGCTATCGCTCATAAATCCGTCCATTTGCTTTCTAGTTGGAGAACGCGTTGAGCTGGAAAGCTCAAATTTTGTAAGCGTAATTTTTGCTGAAAAATTAAGGAAAAGATCGTGAACGAGTCAAATCGCTCCAAACCTTCTACCCCCTCCCTTACAGAATGACAGAATTTTGTAACTTTATAATATGTCAACTTTTTTTTTTATCCTTAAGCTGTTGCCAGGCAGAATCGCGCCTTGTGGAAGTGAGTTGTTTCTGTCCTATGCCCCTATAGGGGGTCTTAACAGGAATTTGATTGCTTTTTTTTATCAATTATCAAAGGTAATGCTCTAAAATATTGAAATTAACACTTTTCAGTGACATTATTTTATTTTACTAAAATATTTTAAATCCCTCCACTCTTTCTATTCCCTCCCATACAAACTGCACTTTTTCACGAAATACAATGAACCAATTTTTCAGCTCAAAAAAAAAAGTTCCATCCCGCAACTTCTTCAGTCATCTCCCATACAATACCCCACAATTTTAGAACTTTATAATATGTCGAATTTCTTGGAGAGCGCAAAGGTTACTGATCTGAAATTTAAATCACATAATTTCTATATCGATTGTGATTACCTCTATAAAATCGCTGGAATCTACCCACCCCTTTTATCACCTCCCACACAAAAGCCACAGTTTGTCAAAACGCGTTCAAGACAATTATCAAGACAATACTGATCTAATTAGACATAAGGTTTATATTGTATAAGTAGGTTGTTGATATGTCAGGAAAATCAACCCTTCTTAAGTCATTAGAGTATTTCATGATTGGGGTTTATCCACAATCGTAGTTCCTTAATGTTTTTATATTCGAAAGAGATCTATTTCTCTTTCCCATTTGAGCTACATTCATCCTGTATTATTAGTGACGTACCTAAATCAATTGTTCTATGCTGAAATTCATGATGTAATACATCTTCCTATTTTCTGTATTTTCCAGTAGCTGCGGTTTCCAACCAAAAATATTAAATGTTTTTATTTAGTACATCAAAGAAAGAAAAATATTACTTCACTAATAAGGAAATTACAAATTTCACCATTGAAATCGAAAAAGCGCTGTTTGTCATGGTAATCCAAACAAAATTACTTACCAATCTACCTATAATAAATTCCTGTCACTAAAAGCAAAGAGAAAATTCGCTGTCCTTGATGATCAATCTTTATTTTTTCGCTTAATCATTACAACTAGTAATTTGTATTCTACTCAAATTAAATTTCACTCAACTGTAGCGACAGCAATTTTCTGTTCGCCTTCTATTAATGTTAATTCAAGAAAATACCTACTACTCTTCTTAAGCGTAAATTTATGAGTTTTCCGCCAAAATAAATAAAAGGCAGTCGGAAAAAAAAAATAAAAATCACGAACATCCTTTTCGTGCACTTTTTTCACCCCAACATAAAAAGCAACATCATTATGTCAAACATATTTTAGAAGCTACCTTAAGGACATTTTCGGTATTGTCCTTGGCCATCATAATGAACTTCAAACCGCCTTAATTCACTTAGTAATGTCTTAATGTTTCCTATACATTATGAAAGAATTCCACACGCAACCTTTTTTTTGGCGCACAGTTGGGGTCAGATTTTTCTTTTCTTCGCTCAAGGTAGTTCACGTAATTATGGTCCTTTATCACGTGCGTATTTCATAAAACATTAGTATCGATTCGTTGTCAAAATATAAGGTTTAGTGTGGCTAGACGAATTCATTTCATACTATGTATCACTAAAACAATAAATATGGTAGCAATCGAATGAAAGCAATCAACCCCTGAGGTGGAAATGAAATCAATGGTGGCTATCGCGAACTTTTGATGGTATGTGAAAATTACAGATATACATACGTATAATTGCAATTAGTTAGAATGCTTTAGATGTAGAGAGTATGGTTTAATAATGGTATTGCGTACGCAGTGTTGATGGCGGTTAACCAATATATCGATTTGATATTTTAATGTTTGAATTAATTTCATATCGTTTTTGAAATTCCGAGGTTATTGATTGACGATGAACTTAAGGCTAATTGAAATTGGAGGCCGCCTGGTATCCAGAGTTCGCATATTAGCGGCTAGTTGCCTACTAAACATACATCCTTGGTTTATACTGTTTCATAAAGGTCACCATTAAGGTAGTACATACACTTGCGAATCACTTTAGGGATAAATCCCATCGAAACCCTCAATATCTTGAAATCTGCCTGAAACATGACCAGTTCAGATTACAAGAACACCAATGCTGCGATAGGGTAAGGAGCGACAGCTAGCTGAACGATTTCATCCTCCCTAGCACACCCGTAAAAGACCATAGATAGGATACGAAGCCAACAGCAAGCTGTTCGACTTATTCCACCCTATCTGTTGATCTTTTAGCATTACCCAGTCTGTACCGCGGGGAGGCGATTTACATAACAAGAAGATATTTTAGAGTGTATTGCAATGCATTTAACCGATACCTTGTGTGAAGGACGACACTGGGTGTTCCAGCAGGATTTTGCACCCAGCGGCAAGGCCAGATTAACTCTGGTGTGGCTTGAAGAAGACATTCCTGAGTTCATATGGGGCCCAGATTGGCCCTCTGAGATTACTCCTTATGGTTTGCCTTTGAGGAAATGACCTGCCAAAGGCGGCACCCGAATTTCAAGAGCCTAAAGAGGTCCCTAATCAACGCAAGGGATGCACTCCCGCTGGAAATGTTGCGCAATCCAGTTGACGATGCAGACTTTTTGGATATTTTTTTTATAGATTTTCGTTTTTTATTGAAAATTTTCCTTGTAACTTATGGGTCGACTACGTAGTATTTATACAATTCTAAACTAAACAAATCTTAGTGAATAATGTAGTATAAGGTTGAAATAAAGTAGTTACCGTCTTCGAATTTATGTAGCATAATGGGCTATAAAAGATCGTGGGTTCAAATCCCTATAAGACGTAACTAAATTTTTCATCTTCTACCCGCTGGGAAATCAGGCAACCTCAATTTATTGATAGCATAAATATATAGCTAGGATATTTGACAAAAGGTTTACAGCCCACAACTGAGCATATTTTTCCCTCCAAATCTAAAGGTCATAACATGGAGTTATAGAAAATACAATCAATTACCTTTACATAAAATCGCTATTGTTGTTATTATTAATGGTGATGGATGAATTCAAAAGTTTTATGAACTGTATAAACACTAAAAGTTGGTCCATATGACGCCGACGAAAATTTACTCGTATGTATATGAAAAAAAAACCCTGAACTTTGACTTTCAATGCTCCAATTACCGCACTTTGAAAGCACTTTAAAGCTCCCAACCATGCATACTTTCACCTATAAAATTTATAGGGAATTCGTAATCCGACATTGACCGACTTAATGGAATTTCATTGACCTAGTTCAAGGATCTTGTTTCGTCTGTTCTGCTCAGAAGAGAAATTGAATTTCCTGTAAGATGCATTATGTAAATATATGAAGGTTCCTAGAAGAATGTCTCGAGCGAACATAAATATCTCGAGTGTGGGGATTTCAAAGGAATTTATGCGAATAATTTTAATATATAATTCTAGTAGGTATTTTAAGGATGCTGTTTTTCGTTGTATTTGGAATTTCTAGTGCTTTTTCTAGCAGGTATTTTAAATTGTGGATGTTTCTCGATGAGAGTACACCTCATATACATATATTTCTGGATCTCGCAGGTATATTGCGCTATGTCATTTTATTAAACATTTTAGTAGCGCAGTATAAAAGTTATTGCAATCTTTCAAATCAGAATGAAATTTATATATATTTCGGTCACCAGGGTTGTACTTGATATATGGCTATTGTTTATAATCTAGCTAATAAACCCTCTCTTTTGAATGAATTACGCCCGTCGGTTTATCTGTCTGTCCATCCATCTGTGCCATCTAACATTCGAGCCTGCTTCGATTCGCAAACCGTACCAAGTGACTAGCGCAGGAGGAGTAACATCCATCTCATAATCAATAGGACCCAACCAGACGGTTCCAGTGTAATGTGGCTTTTCAAAACCACCCATCTACAACTTAAACCTAAAGTTCACAAATTCCTCAATTCTTTACGGCTTCCAAAAAAGCACTTTTATTATTCGATAACACTCCATCCCAAAGTTAACCATATATTCAAAGTGATGGCGGCAGAATAACCGTTCTGTTTTTCCACCCGATTGCACCGCACTTGTACAACCTATGGACTAGAATGACATAAGATTGACAAAACTTTTCTATAAAAAAAAGTTTGCTGGCCCTTATTGTAGAATCAGAAGAGTTGATTACGGAGTAATCCACTAAAAACATTAAACCTGAGTCACGCGGTGTCTTTTTTATTTGGAGCTCAGAGTGTGACACTACTGCTACAGCTTTTGAATCTCAAGGCCCTTTTTAGTCTGTCCAATTGTACTCCAAAGTTCGTCGTTGGAGATCACTTCTGACCAGAATATCCCTAAAATGCGTCGGCAGCATTGGTTCACGAAAATTTGCAATTTCTTGGTAAGTCACTTTCCATGTAGTGCAACCATATAACAACACGGATTTGACGCATGCGTCAAAACTCGTAGCTTCGTGCGAGAGACATCTCTCTTAACCTCCAGAAAGGGGAAAGGATACCGAAGGCCTGACGAGCTTTATTTAGACGAGCCATATCCATTATAGCTAGGGTGTAGCCTAGTGGGTAGCATGTTGCTCTACAATGCGAAGGTCATGAGTTCAAATCCCGGTCGACGCATAATTCCAGCACACTATCTGCTTGGGTATACCTCGGTTACCTCAATCTACGAAAATAAAAAACTCGTAGATAGAAGGTTGTGCGAAGGGCTAACAACTCTTCCGCAATAAATAATGAAAATGTTAAGGAACCTGAAGGTCAGGAGGCCAAGGCCCGATTTGGGCTGTAGCGCCATTGAAGAAGAAGAAGAAGATATCCATTATACGTTTATCAAACGTACATAATAAAATTGTTATTCTTTATTCACTGTTCTTATTCGTCTATTCAAAAAAGTGATTCGAAAAATGCAACAAACGGCTGCATTGATTAGTTTCAATTTTCGAGGATGCACTGTAGTTCCATAATCCGATAAAATTTCAACTTAATATCTGCATTGGATTTTGAGATATACCGGTTTGAAATTTTGAAAAGTGCGCTATTTTTAAAATGCTTTCCGTTTCACCCAATTAATATTATGACCAATGTTATATACCTATACATCTCATATTTCGCTAGTATAGCTACATACATGTCCCAAGTTTCAATTATATACCTTGAGAAATAGTCGAGATATTGATATTTAAGTGTGTTGCTTTGCACCCTATCCTGACTAGCCCTCTTAAAAATATTTGCCCCCTCTAAGTCGTTTTTAGTTAGCCTATTTAGTTGTAAAATATGATATCATTTTGTTGAGTAATTTCGAAGATATAGTCATTAGAAAATAAATCGGCCGACAATCGGTTTTTAGCATCCTCGCCCCCCTTTTGGATAAAAAAATTAATTTATTTTCATTTCTTTCCCCACACATCAATGTACCCGGATGTCGAGTTTCAGCTTTATATCTGTATTCGTAGTGAAGATATTAACAATCGCAGTTTTCGACCTTACTCCTCTTCCCGTTCCCCTCTTTCACCCCACACTCGAAACGTAAGCAATAAAAACCCTACACCCAATCTAAAATCTACTCAAAAATTAATTTCAAAACTATGTGTAAGAATTTTGTAGGCTAATTGAAATGCGAAAAAACAAAATTTTAGGGTAGCATCGTTTTGTTTTTACTTTATTATTCGAATAATAAAGTAAATATAAGGAGAACTTTGGCAACATAGCGACCACGTCTGGGTAATAGATTTACGGAGGTATGGCCAAACAACGGCTACCAAATAGGGCATACTTGGTTCACACAGATAAAAAAAACGCTACGTAGAAATAAATTTCATTTGGTGGAGGCGCCGTGCTGGGAAAAGCAGTTACTTATGTCAGGATATACATTGTGTCCGAAAAGTACCGAGAATTTGTCGCCTTCAAAGTAATCCCCATTAGATACAACACACATATGCCAGTGTTTGTTCCAGTCCTCGAAACACTTTTCGTAAGCACTTTTTGGTATGGCCTACAGCTCCTTTGGCGAATTTTGTTTTATGTCCTCGATCGATTGAAAACTGGTTAAAAGGTGCGGTAATTTCAGTTTCGGGGATAGAAAAAAGTCACACGGGGCCAAATCTGGTGGATACGGCGGTTGATTGATGCAATTTGTTGCTTTTTTGGCCTTAAATTCGGTCACAATTGAGGCTCTATGCTATGGCGCATTTTCATCGTGGAAAATCCATTAATTCTCCTTCCATAATTCTGGGCATTTTTTACGGATTCGCTCACGCAAGCTCTTCAATACGGTCAAAGAGTAATTCTTATTGACCGTCTGTCCCTCTGAAACGAATTCATAATGGATCAAACCTTGAATATCGAAAAAAAACAATGAGCTTCGTCTTGATTTTTGAGTGGCGGAGTTTTTTTCGGTTTCGGCTAATTTCTTTCCTCCATTTCGATGATTGTTGACTGGTTTGCATGTCAAACTCGTAGACCCATGTCTCAACACCACTTATGATGCGCTTCATGAATGTGGGATCAGAATTCGCACGATCAAGGATGTGTTCAAAGAGACCTGTTCACGGTACTTTTTTTGAGAAAATTAAGATTTACCGGAACGAGTCGAGCAAGGACGCGTTTCATTTCAAAGTATCCACCAAAATCAAACGAACGGACTCGAAAAAGATGTCGAGCTCTCCTGCTATCTCCCTAACACTGGTATAACGATTTTTGAGCACCATTTCCTTCACTTTTTGAATGTTTTCGTCAGTTGAATTGGATTGGTTTTCACCGGACAAACTATGGTATGGATGAACCAATTTCGCGTCTCGCGAGAGAAGTTAATAAGAATGCTGATGTATTCGACTTCTCTATTGCTAAGCAGTGCTTAAGTCGTAGACTTATCGCTAGTTGACACCGATGTATGTGAATTTTTTGTCAATTTCTTGTTTTTATTATCCGTAATCGATTTATTACAATTCCTTGCATTAAGGAATCCTGATAGTGGTAAACAAGGAGAAGCAACCAAAAATATAAGCAGCCTCACATCCCATCCAGCTAAGTAAAAAATATCTAACGAAGCTAAGGAGTTATCAGGAGATGCAATAGTAACTAGATATGGACGGAGAATTTGTGGTGCTTACTTTTATAACTACTCTATTTTTTTAAATCAATGAATCGTAGTGGAATTAAAATTAAAATACTTTGTATGTATTTTTAATAAACTATAGTAAGTAGGTTTTTTTTAATAAAAAAAAAAACAATAATAATGATTAACAAAGGGATTAAAAAAAGAGTCTCAAGAAAAACGAGAATAATAATAGACACTAAATAATTAGTAAAAATAATTAAATGTTTTAATACTCAAACGTGATAAAGAAATATAAATAATAATTGTGATATTAAATTATAAATATTGTTACGACTAAAATAAATGATAATAATTGTTATGTAGTGAATTATGAGTTTTTTAAAAAAGGTTTCAAAAACGCATTCATAAAATAACAACACTACAACTGGTGACCCTCGACAGGCGAACACGCCTTAGCATCGCATTTTATAAAATAAAAATTATTCAATAGAATATTAATTCGTACAATTTTCCTGTCCCTTTCAGCCGATTGGCTGTGCATATTTCACCATCCGAAACATATTCGAAATCGGACTCAAGGATTATTTAAGATAATTGAAAAAAGAAAATCGAAGAAAGAAAGAAAATCAAATTAAGAAAATCAAGAGAGAAAATTTTTAAGAAAATCTTAAGACTGTTGGAGGTTTAATCAATTTCAAGATTTATTTAAATAAAAAAGAAGAAAGAAAATAGAAAAATGAAGAAAATATAAAACCGAATATTTGAGTATAAATTTTTATTATTTAAATTTTAATTTTTGTGTACCAATTTTGTAAATTTTAAATTAATTACGAATCATTAATTTCATAAAAAATTTCGTCATGTCAAACGACAACGAGGTCAATGAAGCACGAGCTTTACCTCCTTCATCCCGAGATGAATTACTTCTACCTAATCCTTTCTTAGGGTTAGGCGACGCTAATAATATTGCAACTATTGCAATACAGAAAGTTTGTCTTTGGAGACGAAATCCGTCTGCTTGGTTTCAAGCTCTCGAAATTCAATTCCGGTCACTACTAGGGGGTATGTGGTGCTTACTTTTATAACTACTCTATTTTTTTAAATCAATGAATCGTAGTGGAATTAAAATTAAAATACTTTGTATGTATTTTTAATAAACTATAGTAAGTAGGTTTTTTTTAATAAAAAAAAAACAATAATAATGATTAACAAAGGGATTAAAAAAAGAGTCTCAAGAAAAACGAGAATAATAATAGACACTAAATAATTAGTAAAAATAATTAAATGTTTTAATACTCAAACGTGATAAAGAAATATAAATAATAATTGTGATATTAAATTATAAATATTGTTACGACTAAAATAAATGATAATAATTGTTATGTAGTGAATTATGAGTTTTTTAAAAAAGGTTTCAAAAACGCATTCATAAAATAACAACACTACAACTGGTGACCCTCGACAGGCGAACACGCCTTAGCATCGCATTTTATAAAATAAAAATTATTCAATAGAATATTAATTCGTACAATTTTCCTGTCCCTTTCAGCCGATTGGCTGTGCATATTTCACCATCCGAAACATATTCGAAATCGGACTCAAGGATTATTTAAGATAATTGAAAAAAGAAAATCGAAGAAAGAAAGAAAATCAAATTAAGAAAATCAAGAGAGAAAATTTTTAAGAAAATCTTAAGACTGTTGGAAGTTTAATCAATTTCAAGATTTATTTAAATAAAAAAGAAGAAAGAAAATAGAAAAATGAAGAAAATATAAAACCGAATATTTGAGTATAAATTTTTATTATTTAAATTTTAATTTTTGTGTACCAATTTTGTAAATTTTAAATTAATTACGAATCATTAATTTCATAAAAAATTTCGTCATGTCAAACGACAACGAGGTCAATGAAGCACGAGCTTTACCTCCTTCATCCCGAGATGAATTACTTCTACCTAATCCTTTCTTAGGGTTAGGCGACGCTAATAATATTGCAACTATTGCAATACAGAAAGTTTGTCTTTGGAGACGAAATCCGTCTGCTTGGTTTCAAGCTCTCGAAATTCAATTCCGGTCACTACTAGGGGGTATGTGGTGCTTACTTTTATAACTACTCTATTTTTTTAAATCAATGAATCGTAGTGGAATTAAAATTAAAATACTTTGTATGTATTTTTAATAAACTATAGTAAGTAGGTTTTTTTTAATAAAAAAAAAAACAATAATAATGATTAACAAAGGGATTAAAAAAAGAGTCTCAAGAAAAACGAGAATAATAATAGACACTAAATAATTAGTAAAAATAATTAAATGTTTTAATACTCAAACGTGATAAAGAAATATAAATAATAATTGTGATATTAAATTATAAATATTGTTACGACTAAAATAAATGATAATAATTGTTATGTAGTGAATTATGAGTTTTTTAAAAAAGGTTTCAAAAACGCATTCATAAAATAACAACACTACAACTGGTGACCCTCGACAGGCGAACACGCCTTAGCATCGCATTTTATAAAATAAAAATTATTCAATAGAATATTAATTCGTACAATTTTCCTGTCCCTTTCAGCCGATTGGCTGTGCATATTTCACCATCCGAAACATATTCGAAATCGGACTCAAGGATTATTTAAGATAATTGAAAAAAGAAAATCGAAGAAAGAAAGAAAATCAAATTAAGAAAATCAAGAGAGAAAATTTTTAAGAAAATCTTAAGACTGTTGGAAGTTTAATCAATTTCAAGATTTATTTAAATAAAAAAGAAGAAAGAAAATAGAAAAATGAAGAAAATATAAAACCGAATATTTGAGTATAAATTTTTATTATTTAAATTTTAATTTTTGTGTACCAATTTTGTAAATTTTAAATTAATTACGAATCATTAATTTCATAAAAAATTTCGTCATGTCAAACGACAACGAGGTCAATGAAGCACGAGCTTTACCTCCTTCATCCCGAGATGAATTACTTCTACCTAATCCTTTCTTAGGGTTAGGCGACGCTAATAATATTGCAACTATTGCAATACAGAAAGTTTGTCTTTGGAGACGAAATCCGTCTGCTTGGTTTCAAGCTCTCGAAATTCAATTCCGGTCACTACTAGGGGGTATGTGGTGCTTACTTTTATAACTACTCTATTTTTTTAAATCAATGAATCGTAGTGGAATTAAAATTAAAATACTTTGTATGTATTTTTAATAAACTATAGTAAGTAGGTTTTTTTTAATAAAAAAAAAAACAATAATAATGATTAACAAAGGGATTAAAAAAAGAGTCTCAAGAAAAACGAGAATAATAATAGACACTAAATAATTAGTAAAAATAATTAAATGTTTTAATACTCAAACGTGATAAAGAAATATAAATAATAATTGTGATATTAAATTATAAATATTGTTACGACTAAAATAAATGATAATAATTGTTATGTAGTGAATTATGAGTTTTTTAAAAAAGGTTTCAAAAACGCATTCATAAAATAACAACACTACAACTGGTGACCCTCGACAGGCGAACACGCCTTAGCATCGCATTTTATAAAATAAAAATTATTCAATAGAATATTAATTCGTACAATTTTCCTGTCCCTTTCAGCCGATTGGCTGTGCATATTTCACCATCCGAAACATATTCGAAATCGGACTCAAGGATTATTTAAGATAATTGAAAAAAGAAAATCGAAGAAAGAAAGAAAATCAAATTAAGAAAATCAAGAGAGAAAATTTTTAAGAAAATCTTAAGACTGTTGGAAGTTTAATCAATTTCAAGATTTATTTAAATAAAAAAGAAGAAAGAAAATAGAAAAATGAAGAAAATATAAAACCGAATATTTGAGTATAAATTTTTATTATTTAAATTTTAATTTTTGTGTACCAATTTTGTAAATTTTAAATTAATTACGAATCATTAATTTCATAAAAAATTTCGTCATGTCAAACGACAACGAGGTCAATGAAGCACGAGCTTTACCTCCTTCATCCCGAGATGAATTACTTCTACCTAATCCTTTCTTAGGGTTAGGCGACGCTAATAATATTGCAACTATTGCAATACAGAAAGTTTGTCTTTGGAGACGAAATCCGTCTGCTTGGTTTCAAGCTCTCGAAATTCAATTCCGGTCACTACTAGGGGGTATGTGGTGCTTACTTTTATAACTACTCTATTTTTTTAAATCAATGAATCGTAGTGGAATTAAAATTAAAATACTTTGTATGTATTTTTAATAAACTATAGTAAGTAGGTTTTTTTTAATAAAAAAAAAAACAATAATAATGATTAACAAAGGGATTAAAAAAAGAGTCTCAAGAAAAACGAGAATAATAATAGACACTAAATAATTAGTAAAAATAATTAAATGTTTTAATACTCAAACGTGATAAAGAAATATAAATAATAATTGTGATATTAAATTATAAATATTGTTACGACTAAAATAAATGATAATAATTGTTATGTAGTGAATTATGAGTTTTTTAAAAAAGGTTTCAAAAACGCATTCATAAAATAACAACACTACAACTGGTGACCCTCGACAGGCGAACACGCCTTAGCATCGCATTTTATAAAATAAAAATTATTCAATAGAATATTAATTCGTACAATTTTCCTGTCCCTTTCAGCCGATTGGCTGTGCATATTTCACCATCCGAAACATATTCGAAATCGGACTCAAGGATTATTTAAGATAATTGAAAAAAGAAAATCGAAGAAAGAAAGAAAATCAAATTAAGAAAATCAAGAGAGAAAATTTTTAAGAAAATCTTAAGACTGTTGGAAGTTTAATCAATTTCAAGATTTATTTAAATAAAAAAGAAGAAAGAAAATAGAAAAATGAAGAAAATATAAAACCGAATATTTGAGTATAAATTTTTATTATTTAAATTTTAATTTTTGTGTACCAATTTTGTAAATTTTAAATTAATTACGAATCATTAATTTCATAAAAAATTTCGTCATGTCAAACGACAACGAGGTCAATGAAGCACGAGCTTTACCTCCTTCATCCCGAGATGAATTACTTCTACCTAATCCTTTCTTAGGGTTAGGCGACGCTAATAATATTGCAACTATTGCAATACAGAAAGTTTGTCTTTGGAGACGAAATCCGTCTGCTTGGTTTCAAGCTCTCGAAATTCAATTCCGGTCACTACTAGGGGGTATGTGGTGCTTACTTTTATAACTACTCTATTTTTTTAAATCAATGAATCGTAGTGGAATTAAAATTAAAATACTTTGTATGTATTTTTAATAAACTATAGTAAGTAGGTTTTTTTTAATAAAAAAAAAAACAATAATAATGATTAACAAAGGGATTAAAAAAAGAGTCTCAAGAAAAACGAGAATAATAATAGACACTAAATAATTAGTAAAAATAATTAAATGTTTTAATACTCAAACGTGATAAAGAAATATAAATAATAATTGTGATATTAAATTATAAATATTGTTACGACTAAAATAAATGATAATAATTGTTATGTAGTGAATTATGAGTTTTTTAAAAAAGGTTTCAAAAACGCATTCATAAAATAACAACACTACAACTTCATCAACCAACTTAAATTATAGCGTTTTTCACGGGTTACACTAGTTCGAGCTAAACTCGAATTTTTTCAGGTTCTTATTTTCTAGTGGAAAATTTCATTGCGACCGACCCCACAGTACTGCGTTCCACTGAACGAAATACTTGCATTTTGCATGTTCTGAGTTCGAACATTTGGAACTGTGAGAAGGCTACAGTTCGAGTACCAATGTCTTAAAAAGAAAAGTTATTTTAATTGAGAAATAATTGCAAAAATGAAACAGTAATAAAGTAATCCGTGATAGTAAATAATAAATTGGCAATCTCGATCTCGTTCTCCATATTTTGAAGTTATCAAAAATTGAAAATCGCTTTTAACTGCTCTGAGCAAGCCCTAGTTTTGACACCAGAAACGAGGCAGTGCGATTTGCACTCGTTCCACACTAGAGTGCATTTTAAAGGTATCAGTGGAAATACTATTTATTATAACTTTAGTTCAACTCATAAAAAACAAAATGTATTTGATTAAATCAAAAAGAAAATGTCTTTGTAGTAAAAATAAAAAAATTTGAATTAGATTTTCCCTAACCTCAAATATAAATTTTATAAACTATTGAACTAGATATTTCAAGAATTTTATAAACTATCGAATATTTAAAAAATTTGGAGGAGATGTTGTATTGGCAGCCCTGTCATAATTTTTAATGACATACCAAATAACATAGAGAGTTTATAGCACCCACAGAAAGGTAGTCTTTACGTCAATATGAATATAACAAAGAAATTCGTTATAAAAAATTTAATTTCAGCATTAATGAATGAAATTTTAACTGTTAACTATTTAAGTTATCGTCGGGAAAAAATTGGTGGAATTGTGATGGTCTACAATGCGAAGGTCGTGATTTCAAATCCCTTCTTCTTCTTCAATGGCACTACAGCCCAAATCAGGCCTTGGCCTCCTGACCTTCAGGTTCCTTAACACTTTATTTGTTATTGTGAAAGGGTTGTTAACCCTTCGCGGAAACCTCTATCTACGAATTTTTATTTTCGGAGATTGAGGTGGCCAAGATATACTCATACGACCGGGATTTGAACTTCCGACCTTCGCTACTCACTAGACTACAGTTCAAATCTTGGTCGACGTATAATTGCAGCACGCTGTTTGCATAGGTTCATTTTCTACAATAGCACTACAGCCCAAATCGGGCCTTGGCCTCCTGACATTCAGATTCCTTAACATTTTTCATTACCTATTGTGTAAAGGTTGTTAACCCTTCGCATAACCCTCTTTCTACGAATTTTTCATTTTCGTAGATTGAGGTGACCAAGGTATATCCAAGCAGGCAAAGTGCTGGAATTTTACCTATATATTGCGTCGACCGTGATTTGAACTCACGACCTTCGCCTTACAAGACCCACACGCTACCCACTAGGCTACACCCTAGCTAATAGGTTCATTTGGGACACCTTAATCTGCCATAACCAGAATTCGGGTTGAGCGAAGTGCCAACAAACCTTCCGCAATAACGACGTAATGATCGGGCGGCCAACGTCCGATTTGGGCTGCAGTGCTTGTGGTGGCAAATATGCTAAATTCTTTCTTAAATCATGTTACATTAGGATTAAAAAAATAATTTTTCAAATTTTGAAATAATGCCAAACATTTACAAAATTCCATCTAAAACATCGGGAATGTAAGAAATCTCATTTATAGATTGCCAAGTCTGGTTGGCACTAGTGAATTACAGCCACAGGCATATTACTTCGAAACTAATACGAATGCTTGTGCATATTTTTAATACGAATTAAAAATCAATAGTTTTACAGCAGTTGGCACGGACTGATACTATTATAGTATCTATAGTTTTTCTCCGAAATCTAGCTCATCGATCCTTATTCGAATCGTTTATTCCTCACTTTCCTACATACACATGTCATGAGCCTAGGTTATTGCTTCCATCAGCTTTTTTTCCATTCCGACTTAATGGCTGTTTTCATTTTTCTCTCGAACAAAGTAGTTGATATGAAGCACGAATGTGTCTACGAACTTTGACCTCGTCATAAAGAATTTTCTATAACTTTTTTTTTTTTTTTGTAATATTTCATTTTGTTGATGGGATTCAAAGTGCATGCAAACCACTTTGTCAGATGATTTAACATTATCCGAGCGATAAGTTTATTCTTCGTCTTCTGAGTAATACTTCTCGTACTACCTACTCAAATCGAATTGAGTAATTTGATTTTAGCACCGAGACAGATAATTTTAGTCGGGGTCGAGGCTTTTCGTCAGTCACATAGTAAGTGAAAGCTAGTAAAAAAGTTTAATTAAGTTTATTAATTAGAAGTGAGAGATTTAACTTCTTCTGTGTATATGTGACGTTGACTAGACACCGAGTTTTCGAAACTTTATTTAAGTCGTTGAGATTAATTTGTGCAAATTTTAAGAGCTTGGTTAACTTTTCTGGAAATATGTTTGAGGTAATTGAATTGTGTATGTATACATTTATGGATTTTTAAAACTTATTAAGTAGATAATGAAGCAATTAGCTACTGAATTCAGATATCAGAAGACTTGATTTTGGAGAAACTTTTCTCATGTGTAAGGCTTGATGTGTAATGTACTGTCGCTGTGCTGTGCAAATAAAATTCTACTGATATGTGTCGAAGCAGAGTGCATTAGCCGGAGAGATATTATTAGGCCTGGGAAAAAAAATTCCTGGCGTTTTTGCAGTAAAATTCAACGGGTCTGCTTATAGTGTGAAAATGAATTTACTTAAACCAAATATGTTCCATTATTATCGAAAATGTTTCGCCATTTTTCGGGTAGAGCCATGAAACCATCGGTGAAGAATTTCTGTGGTTTCTGGTTGAAAAACTGAATCAAGTGGTTTTCACAGGCTTCTTTTGAAACTAGCTTAATTCCATTCAGAGAATTCTGCAGAGATCGAAACAAGTAATAGTCATGTCTGGACTATACGGTGAATGCATCAAAACTTCCCAACCAAGCTCTCGCAATTTTTGAAGGGTCATCAAGGAAGTGTGTCGTCGGGCGTTGTTATGATGGAAGAGAACATCTTTCCTATTATTTAATTCGGGCCGTTTTCTTTCAGTTGCCTGGCGTAATCTCTCTAGCTGTAGACCTACAATAGAGTTGAGAATCGATCGTCTGACCAACTGGAAGTAGCTCATGGTGGACGATTCCCTTCCAGTCCAACCATACATACAGCATCACATTTTTCGGCGTCAATTCTGGCTTCGCGAACGCTTGCAACGGCTCACAATCCCTTGTCCACGATCTTTGACGCTTTGTCGTACGTTTCAGAAATGGCTCGATTTCATTGCGTTCCAGCAGCACATCGCAGATGTTAATTCGGTTTATCATGTTTTTCGCGCTCAACTCTTGAGGAACCCATGCTTCGAACTTCTTTTTGAAGCCAGCTTTGTGTAAATGGTTCAAAACAGTTTTGTGGTCAATACCTAGCTCCATACCAATACACAATACTTCTGCATGCTGACGGAACTGTCTTCATCTTTTTTGGAGCCGATTCGCTCCTCTCAGTCCATTGTTTTGACTTTCCTTCATCTCAGGTGTGAAATGATGGACCCATATTTCATCAATGGTTATGAATCGCAGCGAAACCTCGGCTTTATTGCTGTGGAATTCGCCAAACGCTCGATTGAAACATCCCTACGATGCAGTTTTTCATTCTTTGTCAGTTGTCGCGAACAGCTCTTTCATGTCCAATTTTCAGTCAATACGCGATGAAATGGCTTCGTAGTCTACTAGCTCGCCCACTTTCAGTCGACGGTCATCCAATACCATTTTCTGGATTTTTTTCATCATTTCTGTCGAAGTCACCTCATTATGTCGACCATGCGATTTTCGTCTTGGCAGCTCTTTCGGCCTCGTTTACACTCTGCCAACCAATAGTTTACTATTGTAAACGAAGAAGCAGACTCTCTTAGAGTAGAATATAGCTCCGCTTTACTATTAGTTAGACTGAGGCCTTCAAATGAATTCACTGAGAGCGTTCACTAATCATTACTGCCAAACAAATACTAAACAACGTAAGGTCGTCAAACTTCAAATTTAGCTTTCTAAGTTTGGTATATTTTTTCAAAAAACAATCGCTATCTATACATCAGGGCTGGGTACTTCTGGGACAGCCTACGTAAATTTGCTCCAAAAAATTTCACAGCGCTGAGGAATAAGGCTCGGAAGAAAGAGTGTCGGACAGAAATTCATATTGCCATTTAGAAAGCTCAAAAACGGATACCTGTCCGTCTGTTCGCAGTTTAACTTCAAAACGCCTTGAGCTAGAAGGTTAAAATTTCGGACATATTATTACTGTCGAAAAATTAAGACCAAGTTCGTGATTTAGCCGAATTTCTTCACCCCTTCTACCTTCTCCCATTCAAAATAAGACAATGCACAATTTCGCAGTAATCCCATTTTCTTCGAAATTATACGAGCCATTTATCTGAAATTTGAAATGTGGGGTGTATCAACAAGAGGTTAAGAATTTGTTTCCAAAACTCATTCAGAGAACGTACGGCGCTGCAGGTGGTCCGCTGACTGCAGTTCTTGTGTTAATTGAACATTGAATGCATGCAGAGCCAAATCTTTCGTCAATATTTGCTGCAGTTTGGACGTGGAGAGGTCGAGTTCTTGAGCACAGTGACGAATGGAGGTGTTTGTTTTCGATTGAACGTCCGAGGCCAAATCGTTTCGGTGTCTTCACATCTTCCACAGAGCCAGTCTCTTAGAGTTTTTTGAGTAGATTGCGCACACACGTCTCAGAAGGCACTTGATTGCGATCCAGATCTGTTTGAATTTTTCGCATCGTAACTGAGATAGAACGCGCATTTTCGTAATAAAATTCAACCATTGTGTAGCGTTCCATGGTAAATTTCCTGCGTTTATAGATGACAAATGTCAAATGTCAAGCGACCAACTGTCAAATAATAGGCCTTTCCAACCCTACACCTCTTGCTCAAACACCCTATGTAATGTTTATATAAAAATTAGTCTTCGTTATGCAAATTATTTTCCACTTCTTCCATACAACAACTTCACTATTTCACGAACCCTTGACCTTTTGACATTAAAGTTCCATAATAATAATTTGCTATTGTGGAAGGGTTGTTGGCACTTCACAGAACCAATGACACAGACGATTCGTCGATAGTGGGTTAGGCGAAAGCTAATAACCAGTCTAATCTATACATATAAATATAATTGTAGTGTCCGTCTGTTATTTGTTTGTAAATGGCTACAAATAAGTTGTTTGCTTTATTTTAACAATAACTAAGCAGAAACACACGTTTTTAAAAATTTTTTCTGTCTGTTGTCTGTCTGTCCGGTTTTCACGAAAAAACGGCTAAACCGATTGTAATGAAACTTTCACAGTTTATTGTATGTGCACCGAGATGTAATCTGCGTGTGGTCTCATTTCAATACCCCCACGCCTTCCACCCCCTCCCATACAAAATGAGTCATTTTCAAAAATATATAATGATTTTCTTCAAAACCATTAGAGAAAATCGTTTGAAATTTAGAACATACTATTTTTATCAGAAATGAGATCTATGGTATACAAATTATTTGATTCCCCCTACTCCTTCCACCACCTCCCATACAAACTGCACTTTTTCATGGAATGCTATTCACAAATTTTCTCAGTACGTGTAACTTTCATCGAGCTTAAATGTTGTACTTAATCCTTAATTTGCATTATTATTAATATCGGGAAAAAATTAACCGAGTAGCTTCACTACTTCTACCCCCTCCCATACAATGTGACACAATTCCACGACTTTGCTTAAATTCGATTTTCTTGAAAACTGTAAATGTTACTGATCTGAAATTTAAAATATGTCAATTGCAAATTAATTATAGTTGCTTCTCAAAAAGTCACTTAAACCCCCCCCCTCCTTCCACCACCTCCCATACAAATTGCACTTTTTCATGAAATATTCTAAACTAATTTTCTCAGTACATATAACTTTGCATAATGATTGTAGTTGTTTCTCAAAAATTCATTTAAAACCCCTTACTACTTCCACCACCTCTCATACAAAATGCACTTTTTCATGAAATATTCTAAACTAAAAAATCCTTAATTAGCATTATTAATATCGGGAAAAAATTAGCCGAGTATGTTAGCTTCACTCCTTCTACCCCCTCCCATACAATGTGACACAATTCCACGACCTTACGAAAATTCGATTTTCTTGAAGAGCGTGAATGATACAGACCTGGAATTTATATCAATTGCTTGATTATAGTTGTTTCTCAAAATATCACCAAAAACTCCCCTTTCCTTCTACCACCTCCCTTACAAATTGCACAATTTCATTAAGTTCAATGCACTTAGTTCCTCAGTACCTACTCAATTTTCGAAGCTTGAATTTGGTACAAAACATTTTTATAGCTACTCTAGCATGATGTGAAACAAATTAGTTCAATGCAGCAACTCTCCATACAAAATTTCATAATATCACAAAAATTTCGATTTCATCTCTAGTATCGTATGATTGGGCTCTATGCACAATCGTAGTCCTGTTACTATTTCAAGCTTAATGTTATTTTATTTGGACTTTTCTTTAATTAACACAAGCTGTAATTATTCATATATCCTTAATGCTCTTCAATACGTATATGGTCTCAAATCACGGGATTGATTTGATCACGAGCCTCTCCCATTCAAATGCGAGTATCATGCTATCATTCTTAATAATTTATGGTTCTGATTCCAACAAAATACAAAACATTGTGTTCAAAGAGCCATTAAAGTAAGAGGATTATATATCCCATATACTATATTACTAACTTAGGTACATTCTCAAAAATTGCTTATTATTGCGATTTTTATGCTGACGAAGTCGCGGGCGTTTGGTAGTATAATGAAAATATTAAGAAAAGTAAAGAGGCAAAGACCCTATATGCCCATTAAAGATGAAGGATGAAGAAGTATGAGCCAAATTTTGATGACCGACTATCGATCGCTCAAGGGGTAGAGCAATCGACAGTATCAAATTTTTCCCCTAAATTATCCTACTGCTAAAATACAGCCCAAATCGGGCCTCGGCCTTCAGACATCCCGGTTCCTTAATATTTTTTTTCTTCTAAATACTGAAAGCTAGAGTGTAGCCTAGTGAATAGCGTGCTAGTCTACAATGCGAAGGTCGGGAGTTCAAATCCTGGTCAACGTATAATTTCAGCACACTACTTGCGTGGGAATATCTTGGCCACCTCAATCTGCGAAAAATAAAATTTGTGGGTCGAGAGTTATGCGAAGGGCTAACAACCCTTTCACAATAACAAATACAATGTTCAGGAACCTGACGCCAAGGCCCGATTTCGGCTGTAATGCCATTGAAGAGGAAAATACCATTAAATAAATTTTTATTTTTGTATTTTTTCTAGCACCCTACTAGAGTAGATGTCAGCGATAAAACAACAGGTCGACAATTACAACGAGTCTTACATTACTCCGTGCCAGCATGTCGACCTCTACCAACTTTCAGGCGAGCAGATTGTGCTATTCACGATGTTGACTGTGATGAAGTTTACCCAGGCATTTATATAGGAGATGCGTAAGGAATAATTAAATAAATATTTAAAACATATTCAAAAAAAAAAATATTTTTTTTAGCGCTTCTGCCAAAAACAAAGTATTCCTCCGTATGATGGGAATCACACATGTCCTTAATTCAGCAGAAGGATCAAGATATGGACAGGTCGATACTGGACATATTTACTATCGCGATATGCATAATATTAGGTGAGTACAATTGCACATCGTATAGCGAATTCTTTAAAATGTATTCTCTTCCATTAGATATATGGGATTCCCCATGATGGACCAACCAACCACAGATATTTCACGATATTTCTACATAGCATCTAAATTTATTGAAAACGGTGTTAATAGTGGAGGTATGTAATCCGATATTTGCCATTTATTACGAAGTTTCATAGCAATTTTTAATTCCAGGTAAAGTTCTAGTTCATTGTCTCGTTGGTATGTCGCGATCAGCGACTTGTGTTTTGGCCTACTTAATGATTTGCCGTAAAATGACCGCGGTCGAAGCAATCCGAACGGTTCGAATGCGACGAGATGTTCGACCAAACGATGGCTTCTTACAACAATTGGCCGATTTAGATAACGAATTACGACGAGATAGAAGTTATTCTTATTGATTTTACACACCCAAACACTCCCCTATATACTTAATCAATTGAAATAACGAAACAGCCCCACAAGAAAAAAAAAACAGAAATCATTTATAATATTATTATAAAAAAAAAACCAAAAAGAAAACAACAACAAAAAATAAATAAACTAAATCTTAACATATTTTATACAACATACAAAAAACAGAAAATAGTAATAACAACTAAAAAAAATCTGACTATAAATTTTTTAAAATTATATTTATTGTTATTCTTGTTGAAAAAAAAATTGTTGTTTTTATTTTTTGTATCAATGAAAGGAGAAAAAAAAATATTTTTTTATAAAGATTAAAACGTGGCTTTGGTTGTTTTCTTAAATTCAACACAACAAATTAAATCAAAGAAAAATTATAATAAATAAAAGCAATTTGTAAGTAAACCGAGTGACATACGAAATACTACTACACTAACTATATTAATATTATTGTAATAATAATTTTTTTATTTAAGAAAAAAAAAATTATAAAATCTTATTCATATAGAACACAAGTTTTTAACATTAATATTACTTATTAAAAATTTAATTTATCATTTTATTTTGTATATAAGGTTTCATACTTACTATAAAAAAATGTAGTGACGATACCATAATTTTAAGTGAAGAAAATAATATTATTGTTAAACTAAAAAAAATGATGTGTGTTGAATTTTGAGCCTGAATAGCATGGATTGTAAATTCTAGAAGAGATAAAAAACTGAATTTTTACCGATTAATGCATGTAGGAAAATGGCTTCATTATTTTTGTCTACGTTTTTATGATTTTTATGGTTTTATATTTCCCTTATTTAGTTGTTTACGAAAATCAGAATATCTGATGTTGGGAGCGAGGCGCATGGCAGCAAAAAATCGCTAAATCCAATATTATAGAATACTTAAACGAGCATGTAAGGTTTGTTGTTTTTTGGTTGATTATGACACTGCTGCTAAATGTATGGATTTGTTTCTGTAGTAGTTGAAAAAAAAGCCTTAATTTCCACTACAGTGGAGACAAATACCTACATTTAGGTAGGGTGTAGGAGAGAATTTTTTGCATATCGTGATAATTAGGGAATTCTGGAAGGTATTCAAGTTTGCACTAAAAAATTGCTGTAGTAGTAAGTAAATTGAAATACTGACTTGGAATTATTAATGTTACTGAAATTGCATTATTTAGCGCTCTCTTTTCAATCAGATTACAAGCACCTACTTTGATTTAGGCTCACATTCATGCTATTTCAGTCTGGAGAAATTTCGGCTTTTTTTAAACCTGTTGTGTGGAAAAAGCCAAATAAAATCTAGTAGCACAGAATCTGACCTCCTGATGCCCGAATAATATGTAATATAATATCTGATAACGGGCTGCTTTTAAGCCAATCGAACCAATTTTATCTCCCATCAAAATTATGCGAGCGCTTTAGATACATGGTAATCTACTTGAACAGTGAGTGGAATTCTACAACTCTAATCTAGCATCAAATTGGAGTTTCTAGTGATCAGCGTGAGCAATTTATCTATCATCGAATGCGTTAACTGCTTTTTCGGAAGTTCGCGTTAATATCCACGTCTCGTTGTCATAACAGAACACAGGTCATATAAAAGTTTTATACATCCGCAGCTTATTGTTCCTGTGCACTTTCTTGGATTTCATTCTTCTCTAACTGAATCGTCACACCATATTTCATAAAATTTATGCATTAAAATATTCGCTACATCTAATGAAGCTCCATTTCGCATGCCAACGTTAGGTCTTGCTGAGGATGGCAACGATTCTCATGAATTTAAAATAAAAATTTTGGCATTTGATATTCTCTATTATTAGTGCGCGGGGAAATTTAGCGCAGATATTTATCAAATTCAATCACAGCGGTGAAAAAGGGTTTCAGAACGATCTATACCCTGTGGGTTCCATGAAAAATGTGCGAATTTAGTATACCACGCAATCCTTCTTTTTTACGGCACCAGGAATAATTTAGTTTGGAACACTTTAATGCAACGCAGTTATATCAGTAAAGGAATTTGGAATAAGGCTAAGGTGGGGAGAGAAAGTGACGGTTGAAATTGTTTTTGAAACACCGCAAGTTGTAATCGTTGGGAAATAAACTAGCTTGCAATGCGTTCCAAAATTTTGACGTTCGGCCTACATTTCACTGTACGAAAAGGCAAAAATTTTACGGAGTACTCGTGTGCTTTCCAAGTATTCCGGGAAAAAGTATAAAGTGGAGGAATAAGTGCACTTAGCTCCATACTGCATTTTTACCATGTAAGTAGCGATAGTAAATGCTGACTACTCCGAAATTTCTGCGATGATGGAGAGGATCGATAGAATACATGCGGTTTTCGTCTCCAGTCAGTCGGAACGCATGATTTTGAATACGATCGAGCTATGCGAAGTGTGTTATAGGTGGTCCAACACAAACACGTGAGTTGTACTCTAAACGTGGTTCAATTGGTTCAATGTACGACTTATAAATGGTTGCTAGGTGGTTGGGCGTGAAATATTTTTTGCACTTTCGAAGCATACTTATAAGCTCAAAGATGTGCTGGGCCCAATTCAAGTAGTCATTAATTTTGACGCCTAGAAGTGTCGAATTGTCCAAATCGTGAAGCTGAGCGCAACCAAAAGTCACACTGCGACACAAGACTGATGCATAAACTTTGTGGGATATGTGACATGCCTCTATTTTAAAGGCATTGAACTCTGCTCTACATGTTTCAATGTACCGAATAACTCCCTGCGATTGGAAGCAATAGACTATTTGTTTGATTTCGCAGCAGAAAAAAATTCATAGGTGCTGTCTAAAGTACTGTATCTGCAAAACTATTGATTGGATTGAAAGTAGACGACAGAAACTCGTTAATAAAAACTAAGAAAAAAGTTGGAGATAAAACAGAGCCTTGAGGGACACCGAAATCTATTGGGAAGGAGGAAGAAGTAACGCTATCTAATACTACTCGTATAGTGCGTCCAGAGAGGAAACGCTCAATCTATTGAATACAGGTTGCATCAATACTTATGGCCGTAAGCTTATCTAAAAGAGACTCATGCCAAACTCTGTCAAAAGCTTTTGAAATGTCAAGCGCGAGAACTTGACCTACTCCATATTTATGTATGCATGAGTTCCAGCGTTCCAAGTAGATCAAAAGATCTGCCGAAGATCTTCCTGAACGGAGCCCATACTGACGATCGTGTATTAGCTAATTTTCTTCGAGATATTAAACAGAGGTTTTCATTACTTTTGAGAGCACTGAAGGAATGGCTATTGGGCGGTAGTTGGTGGGGTTCGCTCCGCTTTCCTCTCTTGGGAATTGATTCTATATGCGCAACTTTTCACAAACGTGGAATGCACCTACAAAAGCATGGAAGATAGAATAGATTGCGAAGAGGTTTAGCTAAAGAAGAGGAAGACTTTTCAAGTGTAATGTGGGGAATACCGGCCAGACAAGCAGATTTCTGAATATTAAGTTCATGACGGATCCTAGAAATAAGTTTCGTAGGAAAAAGCAGAATGTGCAATAAGGAACCAGAAGGATTTGGAACGGCTGGTGGAATGCGAGAGTTTCTAGCGAAACTAGTAAGTTAGCTTTTTCGTTAGGATCAATCACGGTATGGCCACCATCAAATAGAGGTGGTATTGAGGATGAAATGAAATTTTGGCTTACCGTTTCGACAAACCGAAGGATCTTCCATCGAATTTATTGGTCATTATTAAATTTAACATGTTTAAGTATGGGTTTGAAGGGACTTCATGATACATTGAAAAGTTCTTGGTTGGCAGGTGTTTTATTGCTTTTAATTGTTTGAAATCTCTGTTTCTTGCCCTGGATGGCGTTGAGACAATTTTTATTGAACCAAGAGTCTTTCGACGGCTTGACTTTCTTGTAATTGGAAGGTATGTAGAGCTTCATGCCCTTCAGGATAATATCGGTGACAATTCTACAGGCATCATCGCAATTATTGGAATCAAAAATCAATTTCTAATTAAAGAGATTGAAGAAATCATTCAGTGCCTCCCAATTGCCTCTTTTAAAATGCAAAATATTTCTTCCAGGTGCCTTGATTGTCTGCGATGTAAGTGTTGCAACTGGGTACTGTGCACGAGTTAAGAAATCATCAGTGTTTCTAATTGACGATGGGGATATAACAGACAGAATATTGTTCAGCCTGGTTGGTGAAAAATAGATCAAGCAGATTTGGCCACTGTCCAGCGATGTACGATAAAAGAATAAGGTCCTCAACCCACTGTGTTAAACCTGGCCTGGTTGAAGAATCTTCAATTCAGGTAACGCACATTGAAATCGCCCACCACCACGATTTCAGCGTCAGGGTTTACAGTGTATATAGACTAGATAGATTCAGATAACCCATCCAGTTCTAATAGTGAGTTCATTGTAGTTATTGCTGGACCCATAATAGAAGTACATGATATGTCTTTGGCTCAGTAATTTTATCCATATATAATTAAACTCTGAATTGGAGCACATCACCGCGGATGTAGAGTGCAACTCCGCAGGCAAAAAAAAGCTGAATTAAGATGGTATCCGGTAACAAAATAAAACTGCTCACTTCCCGGCAACACCTGGAATATCCGGTCTTGTAGTTCGAGGATATACAGCGAAAAGTACACTGAGTCCAGAACCTGAACGGTAATCTGATCGGAGGTAAAGTTAACCATGATCAAGATATTTTCAGACTTTAAGGCGCAAAAATCTTATTGAAACTGCAATAAAAACAAAAACAACTATACCAGCTCGAAGTCGACGGCTGTACTTTTTAGCCGTACTAGGCCTTAGCACGGGCAACAACAATACAGCGTAGACCCCGGACTGCTAGAAGACACCACGTAGCTACCACGTGCGATAGACTGATGGGTATTGATGATTTAAAAGGAAAGATTTTCGGATTTCACACTGTTACGCTTTATTAAATGTGACGTTTCAGTCTCTGCGCAGACCTGTGACCAGTTATTTAATGCCAGCAGTTATTTAATACTCTAGGTATAAGTTAGATATCAATCTAAATCTGCCACCATGGCCTTCAGCAAAACGTTGCCAAAGAAGTGAAGATCATTTGCTATCGCCTCATATTTTTCTGGGAATAGTTTAAATTATAGAAAGTGATTAAAAACTTTTAACTATACCTCAGCAATGGTGCTGTGAACTAAACAGTCTAGAAATAAGAGAAACCGTTACCATATGAATTATAAATTAATATAACAACTTTTTTTTTAGCTATTATAAAATAATAATATTCAGATCTGCGATAAATTTCGACATCCCGTTTTCGGCGGGATTCCAATGTTTAAGATCCTAAAAATGGCGACGAGTAGCTTCATTGTGACGTCTGTATGTCCGTGTGTTTTTACCATAACTCGCGTAAACCACAACAGAAAAGGGTGGAACTGGTAGCAAAAACTCGGTCACATCACCGGAAAGATTTGTATTGTTTTTGGAAATATTCGTCAACCGGAAGAGGATAATCTTGGATTGTTTTCGTATGAAAACTAATTTCATGTTACAGGAAATTTCATGTTAGGGGATTGTGATTATAGTTCAAATTTGTCGGCATTATCTAAAACACTTTTTTTTTAAGTTTATTTTGCAATCATTAAAAATAAATTTAGTGTTGCTAAGAACTTATGGAACGCTCTGTATAATATCGACGGTTGACAAGCACAGCTGTTTAAGTTCAGTTTTTTAGAAATTGTGTTTTTTTTTAATCAGCTTACTACTCTCTTTAGAACGTTTTAAAATATTAAAAGTTTATATACTCCGGGTTAAAATTATTCAAAATGTGAAAACTATCGATACATAATTTTTTCCCAGCATAATTATCACAGTGAATTTCGGTTTCAAAACGCTCTGATGCAGAATTTTTATTTTGTGACTCTGCTTGTCAACCGACGATATATATCCGAAAAGTGATTAGTTTCCGCGTGGGGTTCAGCCGCGTGATTTACTTTCTTGGAGATAGAGGAAAGGATTTGTTAGCATAGCGACTGATGTTAAATTTAAACGGGTGCTTCTCAGTGTTGAGCTAGGATGTACCCTAGTGGGTAGCATCTTGATCTTATAATGCGAAGGTCTTAAGTTCAAATCCTGGTCGACACAATATATAATTCCGGCACATTGCCTCCTTGGATATAGTACCTTGATCACCTCAATCCACAAAATGAAAAAATTGTAGATAGAGGGTTGTGCGAAGGGCTACCAACACTTTCATAATAAGTAATGAAAAATGATAAGATACCTGGATATGAGGAGGCCAAGGCCCGATTTGAGCTGTAGTGCGATTGTAGTAGTAGTGTAATAGTGTCCCAGTGTTTGGCGATATTACGCATGGTACGATATTAATTTTGTCTCCAATCGATTACTTCTTTTAGCTGGACTCACGTACTATTACTGCCACTGTTTTTCGATAGATGGCTTTAGCGGTAAGTGCTGGTCGAAATAACTAGATCAAGAATGTCACACAGTAGGCTTGAACATTTGTCAACATAACGGCAGCACCATATTAGTGAATTTGTGTTTACATCAAAATTTATTGCTGATTGAAGATGTCAGTTTTTGAGCTATATTCTCGTCATTTCCGGTAGTTTTGATTTTCTGCTTTCTTTTGAAGAAAATTGCGGCTAAAGCTTATCGAATGCTCTCAAGTACTGACAGCGAAGCTGCTCTTAGTTCAAGAGCATGTCGTGAGTGGTTTCAAATGCCACAAGAGCGGTGATTTTGAGGAGGACTGGATGGCGGTGGAAGAGAGACATTTTTTGTGGTTTATCATAAATTATTGAAATCGAGTGAAACCATCAAATCGCTATCGACTACAATTGATGCGTTGGAGCCATGCATTGAAGGAGAAATGGCCACATTACCAAAAGAGACAGGACAAAGTGATTTTGCTGCCCGACTACACTCAACCACATGTTACTCATCATCATCATCAATGGCGCGACATCCCGAATCGAAAAATTATCAGCTCCGCTTCACTCCTTCTACCACCTCCCATACAAATATCTCTATTATACATTCAAGAAAAGAATTTCTCCTTCAAGTATATGAGAGCTATCGACTTTGAAATTGAATCAAAGCATGGTTATAAGGATGATGATAAGCAGTTTCAAAATTATCTTAAACGCTCCACTTCCTCTGCCACCTCCCATACAAAATCCCCAATTTCGGGAAGACTATGACCAATTTCTTTAAAAATAATGAAAACTAAAAACTTTAAATTCAGCAAAAAACATTTTGCATGCCATGTTCGATGTCATATATGAAAAATACAAACCTCCCCCTCTACTTTTACCACCTCCCATGCAAAAGTCTCCATATTTTCCGGTATATTAAAGTCATTTCCATCTAATCTAGAGTATCATATGATTAGGCTTCAAGCCCAATCATAATTCTGTTGTTTTTTAAGATGGCTTTGCTATCTTCATCAACCGAGTCTTCCCATCGCTTGCGTGGTTTACCAACTGGCCGGTTACCACTCGTTTTGCCTTGTCATGTTACTGAGGTTGTGAAAATCTACCTGGAAACGCTAAAATAGAACATCCTACCCCGCCCACCGTATTTTCCAGACATCGCCTCTTCCGACTGCCACCTATTTTGATCGATGACACATGGCCTGGCTGAGCAGCACTTCCGTTCTTATAAAGAAGTCCAAAAATAGATCGATTCGTGGATCGCCTCAAAAGACGTATCGCTTTTTCGAGATAGTATCCAACAATTTCCAGAAAGATGGGAAAAAAAGTAGTGGCAAGCGATGGTACTTTGAATCATAAATCACTTTTTATGAATAAAGGCTCAAATATTGAGAAAAAAACAGCGGAAGCAAAGTTGTAAAACTTTTATTATTCATTTTTAATTTCAACTCTGTAATAAATAGTGCACTGGATGTACGTTTTATACATTTTGAATTAAATTAAATTCAAGTTTTAAGATGAAAGTTTTGATAGCCTAAAAGATTTAGATCGAGATTAAACGAATTGGGATTGAAACTTCGCGTTCAACCAAGAGAACCAAAATTAAATCAAATAAATTATACAATAAATGATGATTAAGGAACCTGAAGGTCAGACAGGCAAGGCCCAATTTGGGATATACTGCCCATGATCACGAAAAGTTTACCGCTCATTTCAATTTAAAGTTGTGACACTCTTAAAAATTGGCAAGAAATTTATTTTAAAATTAGAATTTGTTTTAATTATTGCTTAATTTTATTTATTTATTTTTATTTAATTCCTGCCGCAAAATATGAATAGTAGTAGAATCAATATAATTAAAATTCGATAAATTTTGAATTGAATAAAAACAATAAAAGATTGTGAATGAGAAAAGGTATATACCATATTTCAAATCTATACAATTCTCCTACAAAACGCTTATGGTGGTTTGTAATACACTTTAGGTATCATTCAGGTACAAATACGTAATGTTTTTATGATATAATAATGTTTACACTAAAAATTTTAAACACTACATAGAATAACAAAAATTATTATGAATGTAATTCAGGAATTCAATAACATGAAAAAAATAGTTACAAAAAATATAAAACGTTTACCCTTAGATAAATTTAATAACAATCTTGTTTTAATCTCTTTCGTAGAAAAAAAATACATAATGGCCTTCTTAGAATTTCCAATGTCATACATAATATTAAATAAAACTTCGCATAAAGGAATAATTCTAATTGATTTTTTTTTTAACTTATCGAAATACTATTAGTGCAGCGAAAATAAAATTTATGTTATTTATAATAAATAATATTTTTTTTATTTTAATTTTAAACGATTGTTTTTTTTTTGTTTTTAATTTATTTTAACAATATCAAAAAACTATTTGAGATTATTTTTAAAGATTTAGAAAATAAATGTTAAGTTGTTAAGAAATAAATTTTGGTAATAAATGAATGAAATGAATTTATTGAAGAGTTTATAAAAGAAATGATAAAACTAAATAATAAAAAAAAATGTCTAAATAAAAATGTACTTGTTATTGATAATAAGAACAAAAATATACCTTTCTAACTTCATTGATTTGATATTATTCATTTCTTTATAAAGCAAATTTAATGGTGACGGATTTTTCTTAGTTTGTGCAGGCCGAAATTTCCAATAAAAGACGCGATGCTAAGTATAGGCCTTTAGTTGTCCACAGGACTTGTTCATTCCTCTGACCTCCTGTTTATCTGCTCAGCCCGACAGCTTCTTTGAGGATTATGGTCCAGAGCTTATCTGGAAATATTTTGGTCTGGTTTTCTTAAAGTGTGACCGGTTCATTGCCACTTCCGCCTTTCATTCTTAATGCCTATTTCAGTCTGTTCGTTGTATTGCAAAGTTCGTCGTTATCGCATTTGACCAGAATATTTTTAAAATGTGTCGAAGGCACGAAATTTTGCAGTTTATTGGTAAACCTTATGGACACTTTCCATGTAGTAGCGTCATTCAATGTTCAAACGTTCCAGAAGCCAATCATAGTCCGCTTTCAAATGCAAAACGTCATTACCGTAGAATCCGTCCGTATCCGAGGTACTATATCCGTTTCTCGTATTAGTTAGTATTTTAAGATCCCGGGTAATAATCCCATGATCCAGTGACGACGATAATCCGATCCGAGATTGGTTCCCAGCTGATGATGCAGTTTCCCGCTCTCGGTGGAAGAACGAACGCCATTTTTGGCTTCAAACTCAGAACCACCGTACAGAATAGTGTTTCCGCTCGGGGTTCGTTCTTCTCCTGATCCTGTCCACCTGACCTGGCCTAAGATTTGGATGTTACAGTACTCCATTTCGCGGTCGATCACTAATTGATGATTTGAGTAGCGCCAGCCCTCCAAACCGTCATCCAATATTCGAACGGTTAAGCTAGAGAGAAAAAACATTTTTTTAATGGAATAGGGGGATGCCAACAGGACCAGCAGATTCGTGAATATTGAGCTCCTTGAGTATCTTGTAGGTCAAACGTGTTCGAAAGTGAATAGGTGAGACTGAGAAACCAGAATACGGTGGTTTTGAGGACGACTGATTTGATGATGGGAGTCGAGAGTTTCTTGCAAAGCTCACAGCCAGCAGATTTGCTTTCCCAACAGGATTCGTAATAATTTGGTCACCATCTGTAAAAGGAGGTGTAGAAGATCTTATGAAGTTTTGGTTCACCATTTCGACAAATAATTTTAACAGCTTAAGGCCGATGCTCAGGTTCGCGCCTTGTGGAAAAGAGTTGTTTCTGTCCTACGCGCTTACAGGGGGTTTTAACCGGATTTTGATTGATTGATTTCAACAAATGACCAAAAAGATCATGATCCTTTTGGGGTTTTAAGGATTATCTGCCGAAGCTTTTGGTCATGTTGGAATGTAGTACTTTTTCAAGATTTGATTTACAGTTACTCCTTAGCACGTTATAAGGCAATTCGTTGGCAGGAGTTGGCCTACTTACTTACGATCTCCATTCAGTGACCGCTTCCTCTAGTTTGAGAATCTTAGCGTCAATCTGGTTCTTCCAGCGCTTCCGTGGCTTTCCGACCGATCTTTTTCCATTGAGGGGTTGGCTTACCTTTAAAAATTTCAAGTGCTTTTTTCTTGTTTTGTATGGCATCTAATCCATCCTTGTTGAACCATGCATCCTTCGATGGTTGGATTTTTTTGTCGCTGGAAGAAATGCAGATCTTCATACCATTTAGGATTGTTTCGGCAATCTTTCCACAAACTGAATCACAATCATTAGATTCAAAATCTCTGTAGAATTTATTTAATGTTCCCCAATCGCATCTTCAGTAATACCAAACAGTTCTTTTAGGCATCCGTACATCAAGTGAATTATCCAGAAAAATTGGAAACTGTGCTCTAACCATGAAATTATCGTTCTAGCCAATTGGAGATGAAGATATAACTAATTGAAAGGAATATTTTTCAGATTGATTTGTGAGAAAGAGGTCAAGTAAATTAGAAGAGTGACCTGTAATTTTCGGTAATCGAGTGGGTTCAGTTAACAGGTGTGCTAATTTGTCCCGCCCGCGATAACGATTTCAACGTTAGGGTTTGCAGCGTAATGGATAGAGTTAGATAGATAGAGTTCGTTGCATTTATAGCTTGACTTCTGTAAACATAGCAGAAAAAAATCATGTGCTTTCGGACGTTTAGTTTCACTCAGGAGTAATTGAACTCCGGGATGGAACAGGTTCCCAGATGAACTAGTTGGAAGGCAACATTATCGCTATTTCCGCTGCCGAAAGAAGGTTGGGAGAAAGATGGTATTCGGGGACAATTTGGAACCGTTCACTTCCAAGCAACACTTTGGCTTCACAAAGCACTAAAACATCCGGTCTGGCTGTTTGTGTATAGATGTATAACGAAAGAAGCTAGGGTTTAGCCTAGTGGGTTGGGCGTGTTGGTATTGTAATGCGAAGGTCGTGAGTTCAAATCCCGGTCGATGCAATATATAATTCTAGCATACTGCCTGCTTGGATACACCTTGGATCACCTCAATCTGTGAAAATGGAAAATTCATAGAAAGAGGGTTGCGCGAAGGGCTAACAACCCCTCCACAATAAGTAATGAAAAATGTTAACGAACATGAATGTCAGGAGGCCAAGGTCCGATTTGGGCTGTAGTGCCATTGTAGAAGTAGAAGTATAAGGAAAGACGGGTAGCCTCTAATAAAGATCGGAAACATTCGATTTGTAGACCAGCTAGCCCAGGCTCAGTGGTTATCCACACAGCTAAATATTTCCGATTAAAGTATGAGTCCAACCATCAAGAGATCTGGAGTAAGAGAAATACATAACAGAGCTTTTCCTTCTAGGCAATATGCTTTCAGTGAAGGACTCATAATGAGTGCTCTGTACTTAAGGAGTAACAGACTCAGGGCGTTTGTGCTTTCTGGGAATCCAATCTGTGTGCGTTCTTGTGTTGAAAACAGTAGCAAATTATAGATAGAAAACAATTTAAATCTCCTAAGTGTCTTCAATATCAACAATGCACAAACTTCAAAACATACTGGAATAATTATTCTTAATCGTTTAGTGATACTATCTGTGCCTTATATTTTAAAAGATGATCAAATAATTTTTCAAGATGCCTTGATTTTTTGACTATTGCTAAAACATAAACTGCCAACGATTGGGGCGAAACTTTATTATTTTTAGGACAAGTTGCGGATGAATGGAAAGTCAATATGCAGGTTAGAGTGGTTTGGGAGACTAAATGAAAGAGAATTCTTGGGCAGGACTGTTATTATATATTTTAACAATATCTCATTCGTTTATGTAAGTTTGGGTTTTTATGAGGGGAGCGGTAGGGATGATAGTAAGGGTGGGTGGATGTAAATAGCTTCTTAATTTTGTATGGGAGGGGGTAGAAGTTTTAAAGGTATTCGGCCAGTTAATATTTCATATATTTAAGAATTTTTTAAATACATTTTGCAAATTTTCAAGTTCCTACCATAAAATTTGATTCAAAAATTGTCAGTTTTTGTGTTTTTTTCAATGCACATGAAATATCTTGTGCACGTTAGACCGGGGGGGAGGGGGGTCGGTTTATAATAATTGTGGAACAAATTTTATTTTATTTCTATGTATATCAAATAGATGTATCCAAATGCAAAATTTAAACTTAGTATCTTTCACCAGAACCCTAAAAAAAATACTCAAAATTTTGGACATTTTTGCTTACCACCTCCCTCCCCTTACACCTACCAAATTTTTACCAAAATTAATAATTATTTAGTTCTACAATCTAGGGTGTAGCCTAGTGGGTAGCGTGTTGGTCTTGTAATGCGAAGGTCGTGAGTTCAAATCACGGTCGGCGCAATAAATAATTTCAACACATTGCCTGCTTGGATATACCTTGGTCACCTCATTCTACGAAAATGAAAAAATTCGTAGAAAGAGGGTTGTGCGAAGGGCTAACAACCTTTCCACAATAAGTAATAAAAATGTTAAGGAACCTGCATGTCAGGAGGCCAAGGTCCGATTTGGGCTGTAGCGCCATTGTAGTAGTAGTAGTAGTTCTACAATCTAACAAATTTTCATTTAATATCTGTACTCAGTTTTGAGATATAACGATTTGTAATTTTGATGAGTGCGTCATTTTTAAAAAGCTCCCCATTTCCCCCCACTACTATTATTGCCAAAGGTTATATTTTTTTCGTATTTCGGTAGTATAGATTAATATATGTTTTAAATTTCAATTACATAGCTTAAGAGATTGTTGAGATATTTATTTTTAAGTGTTTTTTTTAACCTCCCCCCCCCTCGACCCCCTCACCCTCCCCTTTGCTGTAATTAGCCTCTCTCTGAGCTAATTCTGGTGGAACTATATGCCGCCTTAATGGTCCCAAAATATGAATTTTTTATGATAAGTAATTTCAAAGATATAATCATTTGAAAAAATAATTCGGCCGACAATTTGTTTTTAACCCCCTTCCCCCTTTTGGACGCCAATGGATAAAAAAATTTAATTATTTTTGTTGTTTGTCCCACAGCCCAAAATTTAGAAATTGGAGCTCACTTACCCAATCAACAATCTGCCCAAAAACGAACATTCTACCTTTAACGGTCTCGGAGATATGAGTCCATATGTACGGCGTACAGCGTACGCCGGGACGGATTTTTTTTTGCATTTGTAGGCTAATTTAGTCAGGAAACGCGAAAAATCAAAATTTCAGGGTAGCAAATTTTTTTTTCTGTGTCAATCACAATACTTTATTATTAGAATAAGAAAGTAAAATCAGTAACAGTATGCACTAGAGTTTCTTGCGTGAATTTTAAGAAGATAGTATCAATCCTTTCTTCAATATGTGTAGGCTAGAGTTTACTTGAAGTACGACTACTTCTCAACTGGCATCCTCAATGAATAATACAGTATCATTGGAATAGTAATAATACTAATATCTCCTTACGATGGGAGTTTAACAATAACAAAAGGGGTCCAAGAACCGTCGCTTGTGGGACTCCGTAATTAAACGTCAGTTGACTACTAAATTTTCGGCTAACTTTGACCATCTGCGAGCGGTTATTATTACTAAGATTCAGAAGATGTAATTTCCAGAATGGAATCATAGTCCGTTTTCGAATGCTACAAGTTACCTTAGAATCCGTCCATATCTGAGGCCCTGTATCCGTTTCTCGTATCAGTTAGATTTTAAGATCAAGGGTGATAAGCCGATGATCCAGTGAGTGTCCATTTGTCATTTTTAGGGCAAGCAGGACTGGCTTTGGGTGTATTCTACTGGCTCCATACTACAGGGGTAAATACCAATAAAACTACCAAATTTTATCCTCTTCATATACCGACATAACTGCACAATGCTTTAAAGGGTTTCAAACATCTTCTTTATAGCATACACTCTAAATGATTTTATAGTTCACACATATTTCTATGGAAAGTAGATGGAATAATAATACGAATTTTCTAAATTCGTAAAGTAACGTATTATACTTCCACCTTCATTTGTTAGGGCTCTCAACTCCTGAAATCATAACTATATTGTACTACTAATAAATTTTATTTATTCAGTGCAATATTTGACTACCACATAGATACTCGTAAGATGCAAAAAGCTTGTCAATCATTCCAATTTCACTGAAATTGTGACCTCGTTACTGTATGACTATATCAAAGTTTTTATTAAAAATATTATCAGTTTCAAGGGTTAGTGAAGGTCGAATTCTATTCTCTAATTACTACTGTAAAATCGTAAATTACTGAAATATTATCAGTGACATACTGAAAGTCAGTTACATAATTGCATGCATTCCGCTAAAATCATGATATGAATAAACAACATTTTTGATTTCCCATATTTGCGATGTAGCTATGCAGCGCAGCTAAAACGCTAATATTTACATGTTTTTAAGTATCTCCAAATAACATGATGTAACATTTTGATAGCAGCCGTAAATAGCGGATTTTATTTGCAAAAATTAAAAACTATCTTAGATATTAAATTTCAAATTTATCTTCAAAGATTACATTTCAATGAACTGCACCGGGTTCTATTGTTTCATTCAATTTTTTTGAAAGTTGAAATTTATTCGGAAAAAAATGAAGTCTAGCCTTTCAGAAATTGCACTTTAAATTAAAAAATGCATTAGCAATAAGGAATAGCATTGGAAAATATTAAACAGTATTATTCTAATCTAATAAATCAAGTTTGAAGTGAATTGTATGGAATGATGTTAAAAGGGCAAATTTATAAGCATGTGAATCGGGCATGTGATGTGAAAATAAACTCGATCAAATTCCAAATCTCTGTACTTTGAATCAATTTTCTCTCCGATTTGTATGTTCTTGTTTTATAAACTATAAGATTGAGCAGTAGCAATAGGAAATGGTTTGTTTTTTCATTGGATTTGGAACTAGAGGTCAATGAATTTTTTTTTATTTAATAATTGTAAGTTTAAACGGGTGTGAAAGGGTTAACTACCTGTCAACGTGGAGTATCTGCGGATGAAACGGTATGCATGAAAATATCAGGCCGTTGTATAATTGAACGACGATTAGAGACGGCATCGAGTCGACCGAGATTCAGAAGTATTATATAACTTTCGCGGGAGATTCAAAATCCTCAAAAAACGTTTTTACCGCAAGCGCATGTTATTTCCCGGACTAAGGCTACGTAATGAGAGCAAGCGCCTTATCTTAAACGGTAGCCCAAGCAACCTTACGACCAGGTACTCGTACCGCGCCCAACTCTGTTTTTGTCAGACTTTTCAATCATATTTTGAAAGTTGGACAAAATCGAAAGTAAGAACCTTAGAAAATCTTACTATTGACATGGATATATCTAATGGCTGGACTCAACCAAAAATTTTGTGCGTCACGAAATTCGTTGTGGATCTCTCTAAAAGAAGCCCATAATCTCAACCGATGTCGACCAACTCAAAATGAACGTTCGAAAAAATCCGGACAAAAATTCCACAATTTTTATACCGAATCTAGTCTGAGCAACCCGGCAGCAAACAACCAAAACTCGAGCCTTTGTCCGTTCTCTCTCTTTCTTCCTCTCGAAAAATATTTAGCCCACTTACTGCGTATGCATTCGTAGCCGCCCGAAAAATTCGTATTTTCCCATACCGAATCGAATCTGAAGGACCTAGCATGGAGAACTATGATAGCCAGGCTGCTCAGATTCGGTATGAAAATTGTGAAATTTCTGGCCCGATTTTTTCTTGAGTTGATCGACGTTTTTTGCCTACTTTCAGCTGAGATTATGGGCTCCATGATGGTCGGAGCTCATTTTGTAGGATTTTCACTTGTTGGCTGTTTGATTCTTCGTCGCCAAGGCGAACAGAATACCAGAAGAGACAAATTGATGTAGAAAAAAACTGTGTATTTTTACAAAATGAGACTTTCAATACTTCTTAACATAATTCCCACCAATGTCCCAACGATGAACAAGTTGTTTTTATACCTGATGCAAAGAAGTCTTTGTCTTGGTGTTTGAGCCACTTTTACATGCATTCTTAACCTCCTCGTTGTTGCTGACTTTTTTTTCCACGTCATGCCACTTTGAGTAGACCAAAAAAATTAAAATCCCAGGGAGCTAAATCTGGACTGAAGGGAGTATGAGGTAGTATCTCTCATCCCATTTTTGCAATAGTTTCTAAGGTCAGCCGGGCAGTGTGAGGACGAGCATTATCGTGTAGCTATACCTCTTTCGAGATCCACCTTGTACTTGTTTTGCTATACTCGTGGGTGTTCATGTATGAACTGAGCCTACAATTACTGCAACAGTTTTTACTATATGTTGAACCATATCACGTCGGTCTTTACGAATAATGTCGTCAATGCGGGTTTCGAGCGAAGAAGTTGACACTTCAACTGACCGGCCAGGATGTTGCTCGTCAGCCACTGAAGTTCGACCATTTTCGAACTGTTCTACCCAATTATAAAAATTTCCGCAGTTTTTACAACTTTCAGCATACTGTAATATCATTTGATAAAAAATTTTCACTTTCAGAAAGCAAAAAACGGATCACTGAACGTTGTTTAACCCATTGGTTCCACATTTGGAAACTTTAAGCGAACATACCATCGTTAAATGCAATATTGAGGCTACAAACAAAACAATCTTAATACGTTAACTATTCTCAGCTCATCCCAGTGATGGCAACCTAAAGTCATAAAAGAACAAAACTTCTCCTACAAACTGTATCATTTCTACGTCAATTTGTCTCTTTAATTATTGAATGCCACTCGTATATAATATGTATAGTATTTAAGCTAACGGTCATCATCACAGTAGTTACCACTCGGATGCACGTTCATTGGCTGTCTATCTGATGAGTCTATCTCTCTCCTAGTTCATTTTTGTAGATGGGTGTTGATATCAGGCGGACTCCAATTTTGGGAGGAGTAGAGGTTAAGGGGGAGGCAGGGAGCGCTAAAACCGAAAACTATAAATTCGAATACCTTAACCATGGTGTTAGTTAGGAAGCTGAAAATAAACATACATACGTATAGAAGGGGTTGTGAGACAAACTCTAAAAATAATTAAATTTTTATTATCCATTGGTGTCCGAAAAGAGAGAGGATTAAAAACAAATTATTAACCGATATTTTTTTTTGTTTTTCAAATGACTATTTCTTCAGAATTATTTACCACAAAAAAATCATAATTTAGGATCAATAATGCGGCATTTAGGTCCACCGGAATCAACTTAGTGAGAGGCTAATTATTGTAAGGGAAAGGGTCAGGGGGGAGGGGGGTGCAAAAAAAACAATTAAAAATGAATATCTGAACTATCTCTTAAGCTATGTAATTAAAACTGGAAACATATATTAAGCTCTACTAGCGAAATGCGAAAAAAATATAACATGTGGAAATAATGGTAATGGGGGGAGATGGGGAGAATTTCAAAAATGGCGCACTTTCCAAAACTACAAATCGTTATATCTCAAAATTAAGTACAGATATCAACTCAAAAGTTTGTCAGATTGAAGAACTGCAAGTATGGGGAGGAAGATGGTAACCAAAAATGTTGAAATTTTGATTGATTTTTTAGGGCTCTGGTGAAAGATACAAAGTTTAAATTTTGCATGTGGATACATCTATTTGATATACAGAGAAAAAAAATTAATAATTTGTTCCACAATTGTTATACACCGAAGTGGGGTCTAACGTGCACAAGGTATTTCATGTGCAACGAAAAAAACACAAAAACTGAAAATTTTTGAGTGAAATTTTAAGGTAGAAACTTGAAAATTTTCGAAATGCATTTAAAAAAAATTTGAAATATTAACTTGTTGAATACCGTCAAAACTTCTACCCCCTCCCATACAAAATTATTTTTTCGACCATTTTTAAAAAATCAATTACCACCTAACTATTAAGACCTATCAATTTGAAATATTGCACAAAAACTTTTAAAAATAATTGAAACGAAATTGCGTCAAAAGTTTTGAGATCGCGCTTACTATTCTACCCCCTCCCATATAAAAGTATGATTTCGACCAATTTCAATAAATCAACTAATAACCAACAAATTTAAAGCTAAAAACATGAAATTTTGTTCGAGCAAACGAAATAAAACTGCATCACAAATTTTACGATTCCCATACCTCATCTTCCCCCTCCCATACAAATGTTCGGTTTCGTGAATGTAAAATACACCGAATTTTATGAAAATTCTTTGCAGCGTCGTCTATGAAACACATTCTACACAGAGAATATTGGACGTGATTCGAGCAATCAATTAAAAAATTATTAACATCAGCCCACCCTTACTATCACCCCTCCCCATCTCTTCATAAGAACCCAAACTTCCATTATTAAACGAATGAAATATTGCTTACATATATGTACTGGAGCTATTGATCGTATCCGTAATTAAGTGTTAAATTGACAAGAGCCCTACCCAAGAACCCCCTTTTACTTAGTCTTCCCTAACCACTCTAACCTGCATATTGATTTTCCATGCACCTTCAACTTGTCCCAAGAATAATAAAGTTTCGCCCGACTTGCTGGCAGTTTATTTAAATTTCACTCCAATTATTCACCTTTGCCAAGCTATGGAAACCGCCTCTAGTGTCCCATGGAGTAACTATATTACTAGCTAGTTGGCAAAGATACCAGTTTGTTATATTAATTTCAATAAGTCATTTCAAAAATTATTAATTAAATATTCTATCACGACGCATTAAAAAAATCTTTTTTGATCAGATTACAAGTCATTGTTCTTGTTTATTTATAAATACACTTATAATTTTTTTTGCCATGTTTTTATTGTAATACTTTTCGCACGAAAACAAAAATGAATTGAAAGAGGTTCTATTTCGATTAAGAAGAATTTAGAAAATACAAACAATTTGAGCTCTGGCTCTCCTCGACTTCCAAAGCGAAAAACTTTTCACTCCCTCTTCGAATTTTAACATAAAAAGATTGTTTCGATCCCCAAAAAAGTTCAAAGCTCCCTCTCTCTCTATGTTCAGACACAACAGATAACCTAAAATCTCTCAAATCATATACTCGCGAATTAACTTAATTAGGTCAAGTTTAGTAAAAATGAATTCCTGGTCAATGTCCGACATTATATCGTAGGTATAGCAAAAAAATTGACAATCTGTTTTAAAATTACATTATTAACGTGGAGGGAAAAAACGAGCAATAAACAAATTTATTTCATATTATTTATTTTTTTAAATTTTTTTTTTACATATTTTTTTTTTTTTTTCATTTTGCAATGACTTGAAGAGAGATAAAAAAGTTCAACGAATGACTTTTTCTTTCTAAATAAAAACAAATATTTATGATTTCGGAAAATAAAAAAATTTAACTGAAAATTGAACTTTACTATAGATTGTCGACTTTTTAAATTCAATCAATTTTATATCTAAATATCTCTGCAACTTATCAATTTAATCGAAATATTGACTTATTGACATCAATATTATTTTCGTTTCATATATATATATAGGCCATCGGGAATCGTAAAGAAAAAACTAGAATAATATGTCATTCAAAATAATAATTACTATACTAATTGAATATCAAAAGTCGATGATTTCAAGTGACCGTTTTTTACTTGTTTAGGTCAAAAAGCTATCGAAAAAAATCAACAATTATTTTATTATGTTCATTTTTTTTAAGGAAATTGTTTCGGTTTCTTTGTCAACATACTGTATGGAAATATTTTCGTTATAAGAGTGTGATATAATCATTAGGCATATTATTATAAGAGAATTAATGGCAAAAAAAATTCTCGTAGATTAACAAATCGAAATTTCCCGAGAGTGCAATGATTATTTGTATTTTGAAATACTTTCCGATAATATTTATATTTGTTTGTATAAACCTAAAAATTGTTGAGTATTGAGCGCGAAATATTTATGAAAAGAAGCTTTGCATTCAGGCCTCTTCAGAAGCCAAATTGAAGAGTTGGTGTGGATCCTGACAATTCAAGCTAATCGTTTGCATCTATTACATCAGTTGCTCACACTCAATTCAACCCAGCAGAACTCTGCAGTCATTCTTCCAAAAATGAAACCAGTGATTTTTGTTTCATCAGAGTCAACCAGCAAGAAATTTAAGAAGTCATATTTTTCATAAAATCTAAAACTAATTATATATACAGTGTTTTTTCCGCTCTATCTCATAACTTTAAAACAGTATTAATGACCAGTATATTTCCAAACTCATGGAAACAATTAAAAATAATTCCTGTTCCTAAATTATATAAATCCGCAATTCCAGGCCAATTACTGTAATACTTTTTATTTTTAAAGCATTTGAGAATATAATGCAGAAATATATTTCACCTATTCTGAACAAAATTAAACTTCTTCTTTTAAACAGAAGAACAATCTGGCTACTCAAAATCACCGATGACATCAGAGTCATAATAGACAAAGATCATGTCAGTACTCTTACCCTCCTTTCAGAAACGTTCGACAAAATCGATCATAATATTATTTACAAGCTTGAAAAGTATTTCAAGTTTTCAGACACATCGTTTGCTTTAATTATTAAATCTTACTTAACAAATCATGTTCAAGCTGTATTCTTAAATTATCAACTGTCGCCTTTCTGCCTGTTTCGTGTGGCGTCCTCCAAGGTAGCTTACTTGCGCCATCGTTTGTTACAATGAGTACAAATTGAAAACTGCGTTTTTTTTACATTCGACCTTTTATTGTGTTAAATATTTGTTATTCAAAGAAATGTAAATCGCTACCCATTACTTTTTTCTCCATCTTTCTGGCAGCATACGGATTCCGCATCGAAAAAACTGCTCTCCTTTTAAGCCGATCTAAGGATCGACCCAATTTTCGGTTTCTTCATAAGAATGAAAGTGCTGCTCAGCCAGGCCATGCGTCATCGATCGGAATAGTTGGTAGTCGGGGCAATGTTCGCAGAATGCGGCGGGTGAGGTAGGACGTACCATTTCAGTGTTTCCAGGTAGATTTTCGCAACGCGAGTAACATGTGGCCGAGCTTTGTCGTGCAGCAAAATCACATCGTCGTGTCTCTACTTGTATTGTGGCCGTTTCTCCTTCAATGCTCCGCTTAAACGCATTAGTTGTTTTTTGTAGCAATCTCCCGTGATGGTTTCACCCAGTTGTAATAGCTCATAATACACCACGCCGAGCTGGTCCCACCAAATACACAGAACGATTTTCGAGCAATGGATGTTGGGCTTGACCGTCGATGTTGATGCATGGCCACGGTTTCCCCATGACTTTTTTCGATTCGAATTATCGTAATGGATTCACTTCTCATCGCCAGTGACGATGCGATACAAAAAACCTTTCCTTTTTTGCAGTTGAAGCTGTTCGCATGTGAAAAACGCCGTTTCTTGGCTGCCATTTTCCTTGCTTTTGCGTAGTTCCCAAGCTTTTAAAACGACGCCAAAATCACCTATCTTACGACACGTCCTATCATCAATAGCACCCACACCATAAGTTTCAATAATCATTCGACGCATTTTTTTGAATTGAAGGCAAAAAGCAAAACTTCCCGCAAATAACTGATTTCGCTCCAGCTTCGATGCCGATAAAACTTCACAAATCTAATGATGAGGCCTTGTTGACAGATGCCAAAGTTTACCATGTGACGTTTCTGATCCGCCATTGTTGACCAGCATTTACTGCTGGCGCCATCTATTAGGAAACGGCGACTTTCAACTTGTACTTCCGAAACATCAATGATCTTCCTCAATTCATCAGTCACTGTGAAGTTATCATGTACGCAGATAATATGTGAATGCACATAAGTTACCCCATTAGTTTAGTTGAAGACGGAAATCTACGAATGAAAACTGATTTGGATGCTATTTCTAAATGGGCAAAACCGAACGCGTTAAAACTTAATGCCTCCAAGACCCAAAGTATTATAGTATACAAAACCTCCCTCGACCACTCCTATTTTCCTTCTAGTACTCGATAACTCCGTCAGGCCAATAAGGTAAAAAGTTTCGTTGTTATATGAAAATATAAAAAATAATTATAGTGTCTGCCTGTATTTTTTTTATAAATGGCTACTAAGGTACAAATGAAGCAGTTGCACCGGGCGGCATTTTTTATGGCGGCAACATCATCAAAAGACTGAAATTTGAAAATCAGTGTAACGAAATGGAGGATTCCATGCCGCCAACAAATAATGTCCTTCTTCTCAACCTAAAAGCATGATTTCCGGCATGGCGTGGGGCACGGATTTGGTCCCACCATCCTTGAAAAGTCATTATGAAAGGGGCAAAAAAAGGAAGACGATAGGGGTTCAAGTTGCCTACCGGTACAATCCTAAGCCCCACGTTGGGCGCCACAGTAATGAATTGAAGGACTCCATTTCGCCAACAGTTAAGGCCTAGTATGTACCATTTTTCTCTATAATGCGAAGGCCTTGATTTCAAATCCCGATCGATACATAGTTCCAGCACGCTACCTTGGTCACCTCAATCTACGAAAATGAAAAATTCTTTGATAGAGGTTTGTGCGAAGCACTAACAATCCTTCCACAATAAGTAATGAAAAATGTAATGGAACCTGAAGGTCAGAAGGCCAAGGCCCGATTTGGGTTGCAGTGCCATTATAGAAATAATAATAACAGATAATCGGCTTCCTAAGGACCTCATAGCATGATGAAGGCATTGGAGGTGGGAGGCCCTGCTTCATAGAATGTTCTGGTAATGATTTAACCAAAGCAGGCTAGAGAATGCACCGATAGGTAACGTGAACCCCTACCGTCTTCCTTTTTTTCTCCCTTTCATCACAGACTAAATATTCCTCCCCATACACCATTATTTGCCGTACAATGTCGTACCAGATATTCGCGTCAACCTTGCACCCACTATTTCATAACAATTTTCTGACTTTGTCGTAATTGAAGAAAACAAAAATTGTAAAATTTCTGGCGAAATTGTTTGGCAACAGAAGCTATCTCAGTGGTGTACACGTGCTACCGTTAGGCTTTATAAATATCGCCCGCACTTTTTTTTACAGAATGACCTGTATTACAGGCCATTTCGGCCTTTATGTATAATGCACAAACACAGTAATGGAGGGCAAGAATGGGACTGGGGAAGGGGAATGATAACGACCGTAACAACTCGTGAAGCTGGTATATTTTTCAGTTCTACTGGCTGCTGCTGACATATTAGCAGATGTTACGGGAGCTGATGATAGAAAGCGAACAGAAACCATCTACTGAGTATACAGACCTTCTTGCAGTGGAACTGTTTCACTTTTACACCGTTTATCCATTTTATTTCGAATAATTTCTCATTGCCAGTTGAAACTGAAAATGCAGCTTGAGAAAATCCCACTGTCTGGAGTGGGAACCGAACACACGACCTATTGACTTTGACCACAATCTGCTTTTGATTTTACTTCAGTGCCTTAAACCACCTCCCATACAAATGTCCCAATTTCACTATATGAAAATATTTTTTTGATTTTTTTAATAAAATTGTTATGTTTTGATTTGGTTGTAGAAAAACGATGCAAGATTATTTAAATTTTCCTCCCTCTCCTTCCATCTCCCATACCAAATGTGTGATTTTCAGAGTTTTTAGCCATTTTCTTGGAATGTTTCAAAATTATTCACCTAAAATTTAGTAATCTAGTAATAATTGGAGGAAAATATTCGAAATTTTCTCTCGCCTTCTATCACATCTCATACAAATGTTACAATTTTAACAATGAAAACATTTATTTTTTATTGAATGAAACTATTGTTTTTTGATTTGGATGTCGTGAAACAGAGCAATACTATTTAAAATTGCCTCTCCCTCCTTACACCTCCCATACAAAATGTTTAATTTTCAGAATTTTACGGACCATTTTCTTTATATCATTCCTCCATAACATAGGTTAATATTTGACAGTAGCAGCCAGTTCAACGTCGAAATATATATACAACATCTTTATGGTGGTTCTCGCTCCTCATCCCCTATTTGCATATCTTGATAAATTATTCCCTTCATTACCGCGTTTATGCGTTGAACATAAAAGTAGAATAGTTAACAAAACAAGTGAATATTACAAAGAAAATGAATCATCACGACGTTCAGGATAACAACATGCGATTTTTTAAGCTATAGTCGGCGATTTAATATTTTGATAAAGTTTAACAATCGCTGTTTTATTGCATTAAAATCTTTTCCATATCATCTAGCGTGTAATTGAATTTTATGCCCAATTCTAATTATTCTATTATGCTTTTTTATAGTCACGGTGTAGTTTGCACTTATTTTTTTTATACAATATATAAACGAATAATTCTTAATTTGCTTTTCAGTTCGATATTTAAAATAAGAAAATTATGAAATTGTTACAAATAGCATTAGTTTTGATAATTTTTTGTGAATATCGATCGCTTGTATCAGCGAGATTGCCTTTTGATCCAGAATTCGGAGGCAATTTTGAAGGTGATATGCTGTTAAGTGATGCTGCAATAAATACATTATTGCATGGAAAAAAAAGAGGAAGAAATGCGATTAAAACCGAATTATGGCCAGATAAAACGGTTTACTATTTAATTTCGCCGGATTTTGGTAAGAATTTATTATTATTATTACTATTATGATTATTAAAAGGGAAGATTTCCGGATTTCACACTGTTATGCTTCAGTACATGTGACCTTTCGGTCTCCGCTGAGACCTTTGTCAAACTTGGATAGAGCGCTCAGAAGAGACCGAAAAGTCACATTTACTAAGCATAACAAATTGTGAAATTCAGAAATTTTTCCTTTTACGATCTTGTGATTTAAAAGAAACGATCTTTTTTTTCAAATACATTAGGGATATGGTACGAAAGGTGATTGTCAAGTACCCGTATTTGAAAACAGATGTCGCCACTAACACCCAATCTGTATATCATCGATTAGTGTCATCTTTTAAACAACAGAAAAAATCATTGTGTGCTATTGTTCTTGTAGCTGTTGGATATGAGTCAGTTTAAGTTTTTTCTAACTATGGAGAAAGTGCGGTACTGATCGGTGATCAGATTCTTGTTTTTGGATCTTAAGGCGTGTGAGCAAGTAAAATAAAATTAAGAAACCGGTAAATATTAAGTCAATAAATTCAGGCATGATCCAGTCCCCCATAACACCTGTAAATAATTGTCAGTAGCAGCAAGTACAACTGAAAAAGCTTCCCCATTCGTTACGGTTGTTCTCACTTCCCATACCCTACCTTCCCATTCCCATTAATCCTTCCCTTCATGACTGTGTTTGTGCATTGCACATAAAGGCCAAAATTGCCTATAACACAAGTCATTCTAAAAAATAAAAATATATAATAATTATATGATACGAATTCTTCTTCTTCAATGGCGCTACAGCCCAAATCGGGCCTTGGCTTCCTGGCCTTCAGGTTCCTTAACATTTTTATTATTTATTGCGGAAAGGTTGTTAGCCCTTCGCACAACCCTCTATCTACGAATTTTTCATGTTTGTAGATCGTGGTAACCAAGTAGTGTGCTGGAGTTATGCGTCGACCGGGATTTGAACTCACGACCTTCGCACTGCAGACCAACACACTACCCACTAGGCTACACCCTAGCTGATACGAATTACTGGTGCAGAATTGAATAAATTTGGAATTGTCACTAAGATTTTGGACTCGACACTACCGACCTCTTTTCAGGAATTCCAGATTATTCCGTGAGGCTTCCGTGGCGTAGTGGGCAGCGTGCTTGCTTCTCAGTCAATAGGTCGTGGGTTCAATTCCCACTCCAGACGGGAGTTTTTTAAGCGTAAATTTTTCAGTTGCTACTGGTGATAAAAAAAATTATTCGCAATAAAATGGGGAAACGGTGTAAAAGTGAAACAGTTCTACTTCAAGAAGGCCTAGATACTCAGTAGATGGTTTTTGTTCGCTTTCTATCATTCAGTCCCCCATAACATCTGCAAATGTTTGTCAGTGAGCAGCCAGTACAACTGAGCAATATACCAGCTTCTCCATTCGCTACGGTCGTTCTCACTTCCTTTCCCCTACCTTCCCAATCCCATTCCTTCCCTCCATGACTGTGTTTGTGCATTGCACATAAAGGCCGAAATTGCCTATAACACAGGTCATACTGTAAAAAAAAAGGCCTTAACCGTTAAGTCCGAATCCCCAGTCCTCTTCATATGATTGACTTTCCCCTATACAGATTTTCTCCTTCTGAGAACTTCTGCCTTCCTTTGTTTTATCGATGATATAAAAACTGCACGAAATTATAAGTAATGAAGGAGATGGAAACAATCCACCCCATTTCAAAACGAAAGGAGTTATCAATATTTTTAAGAAAGTTTCTACCAAAATTTCAGCTCCAGCTAAGACCGCCAGAAAATCATCGCCACACCCGGTCAAATTCTCTGTTCTAGCTGCTGGACTAATTGCACCGCGGAAAATAGAAGGATTCGTATCACGACACAAGTAATTCGCTCCACAATTTGTAAAAGTATCAAATTGGACAACTCAGATATTCATAGGACGAGGCAATTATAAAAACCCTCCGTTTAACAAGGAAGTGAAGAAAGGTCAACCGAACTACAAAATAGAGAAAAGGCTCCGGAAAACAAACGAAAAATAAACTGCCAACAAGTCGGGCGAAACTTTATTATTCTTGCGACAAGTTGCGGATGAGTGGAAAGTCAATAAGCAGGTTAGAGTGGTTAGGGAAGACTAAGTGAAAGGGAGTTCTTGGGCAGGACTGTTAACAATATTTCATTCGTGTCTGTAAGTTTGGTTTTTATGAGGAGAGGAGTAGGGGTAATAGTAAGGGTGGGTGGATGTTAATAGCTTTTTAATTAATTGCTTGAATCACGTCTAATATTCTCTGTATAGAATGTGTTTCATAGACGAAGTTGCATAGAATTTTCATAAAATTCGGTGTATTTTACATTCATGAAACCGAACATTTGTATGGGAGGGGGTAGAGAATATAGGGGAATCGTAAAATTTGATACGCAGTTTTATTTCGCGTCTCTTGTAAGGTGCTTGTATAGAATTTCAAGTTCGCAGCTTTTAGTTTGTTGGTTATTAGTTGATTTAATGAAATTGGTCGAAATCATAGTTTTGTATGGGAGGGGGTAGAAGCGCAAGCGCGATTTCAAAACTTTTAAAACAACTTCATTTGAATTATTTTTATAAGTTTTTATGCCAAATTTGAAATTGATAGCTTTTAAGAGTTAGCTGATAACTGATTTCTTAAAAATGCTCGAAAAAATAATTTTGTATGGGAGGGGGTAGAGCAGGTAGAGAAATCGTAAAACTTGTGATGCAATTTTCTTTCATTTTTATTGTAAGGTGCTCGTACGAAATTTCAAGTTCGTAGCTTTTAATTTGTTGGTTATTAGTTGATTTAATGAAATTAGTCGAAATCATACTTTTGTATGGGAGGGGGTAGAAGGTCAAGCGCGATTTTAAAACTTTTAACGCAATTTCATTTCAATTATTTTTGTTAGTTGTTATGCAAAATTTCAAATTGATAGCTTTTGATAGTTAGGTGATAATTGATTTCTTGAAAATGGTCGAAAAAATAATTTTGTATGGGAGGGGGTAGACGTGTTAAAGGTTTTCGACCAGTTAATATTTCGTATATTTAGGGATTTTTTTTAAATGCATTTCGCAAATTTTCAAATTTCTACCTTAAAATTTCACTCAAAAATTTTCAGTTTATGTGTTTTTTTCAATGCACATCAAACACCTTGTGCACATTAGACCGGGGGGGTCGGTTTATAACAAATATGGATCAAGTTATTATTATTTTTCTATGTGGACTAAATATAGGTATTCACATGCAAAATTTTAACTTTGTATCTTTTACCAGAGCCCTAAAAAAATCACTCAAATTTTTCGATATTTTTGCTTATTACCTCCCTCCCCTTACACCTCCCAATTTAAAATTTTTACCAAAATTAATTATTATGTAGTTCTACAATCTGACAAATTTTTGATTTGATATCTGTACTATTTTTGGAGATATAAGGATTTGTAATTTTGAAAAGTGCGCCATTTTTGAAATGCTCCCCATTTCCCCCCACTACTATTATTTCAACATGTTATATTTTTTTTGTATTTGCCTAGTATAGGTTAATATAAGTTTTAAGTTTCAATTACATAGCTTAAGAGATAGTTGAGATATTAATTTTTAAGTGTTTTTCTTTGCACCCCCCCTGACCCTCCCCCTTACAATAATTAGCCCCTTTCTAAGCTGGTTCCGATGAAACTATATGCCACCTTGACGGTCTCTAAATATGATTTTGTTACGACAAGTAATTTCGAAGATATAATCATTTGAAAAAAAAATTCGGCCGACAATTGGTTCTAAGCCCCCCCTTTTCGCACCCCAATGGATAAAAAAATTAAATTATTTTTAAAAGTTGTCCCACAAACCCTTCTATATTAATGTTGAGTTTCAGCTTCCTAGCTGTTACCATGGTTGAGATATTTGAATTCGTATTTTTCGGTTTAAGCGCTCCCCCCGCCTCCCCCTGAACCCGTGTACCCCCGAAAATGGGTGTCCGCCTGAGATCCGCAACTATCTACAATCCCCCCAAAAATGAACTTTCTATCTTGAAGGGTTTGGGAGTTAATGTGCGCTGAGCGTACACGTCGGCGTACGGCGGACGGCGGACGGCGGACGGCGTACAGACAGACGGATTTTTTTTTTTTGCATTTTTAGGCAAATTAGTCATGAAACGCGAAAAAAAAAAATTTCAGGGTAGCAAACTTTTTTTTTTTTTTTTGTGTCGATCACAATACTTTATTATTATAATAATAAAGTAATAGACACGAGACCAGTTACAGATGCGAACTTGGCTAAAAAAGTTCAAAATTCAAGTCTGATACAAGATTCAATGGGAAGAAATAAACAGGTACGGGACGATGTTGGTCAACATATTGGAGCATCGTTAAAGAAGCCTAGAACAAGTAAAGTAGGCGACACTTATAACGCGAGAGTAACCAGCCAATCTGTAGATTCGTCAAAGCTTTCTGATAAGATACAAAACGCTTGTTCGATCAATAGGTCAATCGATAGTTCGGATCAAATTCTAAGAAACTATGCAAAAGTTCTGTCGTCTTTTAATATTTGCAGATAATTTTATCTATCAATTCAAAGCAAGAATGTAGAATGTGTCATGTGGGGTTTTATTATTTGGAGTACCTATCTTGTGATATAAAAGGACAACTTTAAATATCCTGCGTCACATAGTTGTGAAGTACAGGATGATTAATATGTCAGTGGATAACATGCATTTACGACATTGTGTTTGGTATGATTTCCAGAAAGGAAGCAACGCATCGGTTACATGTAAAAACTTATGTGACAAGTTAAGAAGTAGTGTAGTAAATGTTCCGACAAAGATGGCTTGTCACATTTCGTTCCGAAGATTCCAGCCTAAAACAAGATCCTCGATATGAACGGTCCTACAATGTCGAAAATTACATTTTGCGGTCCATGTTGGAGAATAACCCAGATGTAACGACTGGAGACATTGCAAGGCAGTTTGACATCAAGCAGTCGATAGCTGAAAGACACATGAAACATATTGGATTTATCTTGAAGCAGAGTATTTTCGCACAATTTAACCGAAAAAACTTATCTGATCGTGTGAGAATCTAACTGTCCTAGTTAAGTTAAGTAGTTAAGTTTTCAATTCCACTTTTGTAACCAGGATCATACTTCCACTTTGGAGAGTCTTAATGTGGGAAATCAGTGCTGGTAGAAAATCGCGTGGAGAAAATTTTTGTAACGGGCGTTACGAAAGACGGAAACTCATTGTTTGTAAAGGAAGAAAAATCATTTTGGTGCAGAATTTACCTCTTTGATTTTTTTCTTCCTCCGGTTCTTCATCTTTGTCTGGTTTCAGCATAACTTGAGCCATATTTGCCTTAACCTTGGTTGGAACGTATGTTGTTATCAAATAAAGATAGAGACGCAGCTTCGGGAGGTATTAAGTATAAGAGATGGTTTCAAAAATTTTTTTAACAGCAACAGTATGCGCGAATTAAGTCTGTTAAATTCCTGTTAAGACCCCCTATAGGGGCATAGGACAGAAACAACTCTCTTCCAAAAGGCGCGATCCTGAGCATCGGCCTTAAGCTGTGGCCAGGACTTATTTATTCCTCTGGCCTCCTACTCAACTGCTCGCTTCCATGTGTTACATGGTCGACCAACCCGACGCCTTCCTTGAGGGTTATAATCCAGAGCCTGTTTGGCGATGTTTCGCTCTGGTTATGGTAATTAAATTGAATAATGGCAAATTTAACAATGAGAAATGAGTTTTTGATGAATTTGGGACAACTACCAGAGAATAAGATTTTATACAGGTTGGGGTTAAATGGGTGTGGTAATTACGGCTAAATTAGTTGACTAAGGTACTCAAATTAGTGCATTATAATTAATCACAAACATAATTCACACGGTAAATATTTCAAATTCTTCATGGTCGATGAGGATAGCCTCGCAGTTGGCCGAGTGAGCTAAAATTTTGAACATATCGTTTTTTGTTGATTGAAACAAGATAGGAGGGTGGGAACAAAACTTTTAGAAAGTTAAAAAATAAGTGCCACCCTAATGAGTACTTATCAACCAACCCTATTCAGTCACCACCTATGCCAAAGTTGGTCTCTATTTCAAGAGAATAACTAGGTCACTATTTCGATTAACTCCAATAATTGCGCTCTTATGCGACTCTAAAATTAAAATTAATAATTAACTTTCGAACTTCATTGCAGATAAAAATGAGAAAAGGAAAATAATGAAAGCTATAGATGCGATTGAGAGCGTTTCATGTGTAAAATTTAAACCAAAGACCGAGGACATAACAAATTACGTTCAAATCGAAGTAAATCGAAAAATATCGTCAAAATCAAAACTATACATATATATTTTTTTAATTAGACGAAACACCGCGGATGTTTTGGAAATATAGGATTTGAAGGTGGTGCTCAATTAATAAACTTACACAAAAACGATTGCTTTAAGAGAGTTGGAACTATTATTCACGAATTTCTTCACGCCTTAAATTTCTTTCATCAGCAAAACGTTTGGAATCGCGACCAATACATAAAAATTTTCGAACAGAATATTAAACCGGCAAATTTAATCGATTTTCAAACGTATTCAAAGGACGGTTCTGTTCAATTCGATTTTCCCTACGATTATGGTAGTATTATGCATTATCCGAAAAGGGCCTTTAGTAAGAATCGCCAGCCGACAATAATAACTAACGATCCGAAATATGATAATGTTATTGGACAGCGAATAGCATTAAGTAAAATTGATATTCAAAAAATTAATAAATTATATAGCTGTTGAAAATTTATTGATCAGATCGAAATTAAACTCTGTTGGAGTTAAAATATAATTGTGTAATTTGAATTTAAAATTTAATAAATTATTTTTGATAATTCCACAGTTAGTTCATGTTGTTTTTGTTGAAATTGGCACGATCTGGCTATATGAATGTTCTTAAACTGAATATCATCAAAATTGAATTAAATTTTCTTGGAAATGTAATGTACCACCACAAAGTTTGTAACGCTAAGAAATAAGGCTCGCAGAAAAAATAAATAATCATATTATCACTCAAATCAAAACCAGATGTCCGTCCGTCCGTGTCCACTCTAACATGAGAATGCGTTGAGCTGAGTTCAAATTTTGTACTCGTCGTTTTTTCAAAAAAGTAAGAACAAGTTCGTGAACGGGCCAAATCGCTCTACCCCTTCTACCCCTACCGTACAAAATGACACGATTTCGGAATTTAACAAAAAACTCAAAAAGCAAAAAATTTTATAATATTTTCTACGAACTTCCCACTCCTTGTACCACCTCCCATACAAATTGCATAATTTCACTAAATCTAATACACTCATTTTGCCAGTACCTATTATTCAGAAATTGAAGCTTAAATATTGTAGAAAACATTTTGATAGTAAAACTGTAGCATATCTGAGAAAAATTAGTTCAATGGTGCCACTCCTTCTACCACTTCCCATACAAAATTTCTTAAAATCAAAAAAATTTCTTTCATCTAGTGTTATATGTTATAATTAAATTACTTTTGTTATTTAAATAATTCAAATATAATTCAGTATAGGTCTTAATAGCTAGAGTACATAAGGGCAAGTGCTGCGTTAAATTGAAGTACAAGATATACATATATACGATATAATAGCTAGTATAAGTGTTAGAGTGAATACAATATATAACATCTACAGTATCACATGATTGAGTTTCACGCCTAATCATAGTCCTTTTATGTTTTTATGTAATTTTGAGCAATTCAATGCGCTCATTCCTTCTACTTTCCCAATTATGAAAAAAGCATTTTATCGATTTTCAATGAGAAAAAATTTGTTGGGAAATTTTTTTGTAGTAATTTCAGTAAATTAAAAAAAAAATTTAACTTCACCTCACTCCTTCTGACCCCTCCTATACAAATTTCACGAAGTTTCAATAAAATTTTTTTAAATTTTTTTCCTAAGATATGGCGCAACTATATTAAACGTAGAATTCTGAATAAAGGTATAACTAAGGAATTTTCAACAAAAATCGTATTCAATAACTAAAAATATCATACCACCGCACATACAAATGTCACAATTGTAGAAAATTAAATTGACGATAAATGTCAATAAAATTACCTTACGTATCTGCAAAAGCGAATCTTTTAATAATATTCCAGAATGATATACATATAATGTAAGCAACCATAAAATGTTAAAATTCATAAATTTCCAGAAGTAAATACACAGCTTAAATTAACTGCTTTGTACTAGCATAAGCCAGTTAAAACCAAAAAAACTGCATAATTTTTGGTATTACATACGCGTTTCGTTTTTCTATTCATCACTGGTCATAATATTTATCAAAAATGTTGCAATTAGTGTGATTTTTGGTTCAAATCGACAGTATCAAAATTTCCATAATAACTAATCATGATTTTTTTTTTAATTGGTAGTAAACAGGAGAGCAAAAGTCAACAGGAGTGCTAAACTGTTCTAGACTGTAAAATCAGATTCCATTACAACAACAAAAAATGCATTTTTTTCTTTTCTTAATTCGAAAATATATAAAGTCCATCTTTTGAACGCATATACGAACCAGAATAAAAAAAATCGAATCTATATATTATCGACGTCATTTCACTAATTTTTTACTAAAGAATTGAGCTTGAACTGATAATATAATAATTAAACTGATAGTGTATGGTGAATGGTCATAACAAGATTTCGCTAAAACGACGATGGCACGTTGTATTGATATTTACATGTGATGCATTATTATAATTCCGGCAGTTATCATTCGGAGATTTTAATTTAATTTCTAGTTGTAAATCGAAAAGTCGTGTCCTTTTGCAATCTCATTGCGAGAATTCTGGTCAGTTAGCTATCGACCGTCAAGCTTTTAAAACATCGTTTCTTTAAAGAAATTCGTTAATCGCAATAAGGGTAGTTCAACTCAAAATAATCGGTACTGTGATAAAAAAAAAAGAAAATTTTTAATTTAAGAGTTAATTGTGTTGTTTATTTTAATTTTATTGAAATTCGGTTGTGCAAATTGGTGAATTCACTATTTAGGAAAAAAAGGACTTTTATCAAAGAAAAAATAATAATAACAAAATGAATGATATAGGGATTACAGTAACAAATGCTGAACCAACTATAAAAAATAGTTTGATTGTTGTGTCAAATCGTCTACCGTTTGTACTAGTTCGGAAACCTGATACAAAGGCTCTAGCCAGAAAGGCAAGGTTAGTTTTTCTTTTTAGAATTTCATCAAATTAAAAATTTGTCGTTACAAATTACATATTAGCCTGAAAGGTGATTATTTATTTCGCTTTTCTTAGTAACTACGTAAGATATTAACATATTCCTCTCTTTCAAAAATACCATATTTACTTATAATAGTGCTATAGCCCATATAGGGCTTTGTCTTCTTTCAAAATTAGTGAATTGGAATCAATCAGCCCATGTCCTCTACCAAGTACAGTTTAGATATTTAAATTTGAAAACACCAGAACCAATTGTATCTAAATAAAAAAATATAATTTGCAATTTGAATTTCACCTTCCAACATTTTGAATGCTTTTATGTTATTTGGGGTAATAAATCACCGAATTTGGTAACAAAAGTTTATTTTAGAAATTTTTGCAGACATAAACTGCTGTATTTAATTCGCCCTCACCAAAATTGTTGTTGCTTTTTATGCTCTTGGGGAGCTGAACTGATAGCAACTGATTAGCTAAAGTTTTTTTGAAACCCGATCATAATTTTTCAAGAAACTTGAGGAGATGGACTCAGTACCGGGTCTGGTTTAGCGTTAGGATTGCAAAAGTCGTATTGGCCAGGAATATCAACAAAGTATTCCATAATAAGAAAAATTTGAATATCCTCATTACGACGTACGTTTCGTTTGAAATGCGCAAATTTGAAAATAAACAGAGCAGAACTACGATGTAAATCTCAAAACAGAGATAAGCACGTTACGAATGATAGCTAACTAACGCATGAGTTGTAAAAATAAGTTCGAAACTTTCGATCGTAGTAATAATTAAAATAGATCTCATATTGTTAATCGAAAACCGAATGTGTAATTAAATAAATAACACAATAACGATTTTAGCATAGCCAATTATTATCATTTATTTGTTGTTGTGGGAGAGTTGTTAGTCCTTCGCACAGCCCTCTATCTACTATCTCTATCTCGCAGATTCAGGTGACTCATACATGGAGTGTATCAGCAAGAGGTGTAGGATTTGTTTCCAAGAGAACGTACGGCACTGCTGGTCGTCCGCCGGCAGCAGTCCTTAAGTCAATGTTCGCTGAATTGTGGACGATCCTGACATATAGAGGTGGCGCTGTTAGGGAGAAGTCCTTATGATTTTCAAGGAGTACCAAACATCACATGATAAATGTCAAAATTCATGACATTTTTACCATTACTTTACAAGTTATAGTAATACGCTATGGTTGCCGCAGTCGACCAAAAACAAATCTCGCAAATTTCTCTGACAATTACAGACACACAAGCAGACATGACTGAGAAACCAAAAGTATACTGTTGAACTTATTGTAATTCCAGCAATACCAGCAATGCTCAAAGTAAATCATTTTCCGTCACTTTCGTTTCTCACTGCCGAAATTCTTTTCATTCAAGCTATCTTATCTCAAACCTATACCGATATAACAGTGTATTGCATCAACAAATTGGCCACTAAGTTGAAAGTTGGAGCACACAAACTTCATCTGAAGGTTCAAATCGAATCCTGCTGCTTCCACCCAAACGAAACCAAAAATTACCATGTTCGACCTTACATACGAAAAACATTAGGGCCTCGCTTGAATTTCACCCAAAGGACCCAAAACTCATGAGTTGGCCCCTGCAGGGGTGGAGCAACCATAGGTGCAAATGGAACGATCAACCGGGCGTCGAAATCCAATTTCGATCTATCGCATACCTCATAAGAAATCGCAAGTCTTTCATCATCAAATTTGTTTTTTTCATTTCATAGACCCAAGACAAGGGAGTTTTATTCCACGTTAAAAAGTTTTTTTCTGCCGTCTTATCTTAAGGTCAATCACGATTTCTAATCATTTTCTTTGGCCATCACCGAAGTCAGGGGAAGAGTCAAAAATTCCCATGTAGATATCGTGTACTAGAAACCAGAGTAAAAAAGATGAGAGTAGACACTCTCAAGTGAACTTCTCGAAATAAACACCAATAAACCAATATGCGTACCAGCTACACGCATACTTGGGTTCAAGAACTCTGATCGCGATATACATAGAACCAATTCTCTCATTTCCTATGTATATGGATTTAATAATTCTATGGGAATGGGACTCCCCTTGATTTTTTTCCTTCCTGCTTCAATCAGAGTAAAAAGAAGACAGACTTCACCGATATTCTATTTTGCCCATTGGCATAGAAAGTTTTCGCATAAAAAATGCATACTTCCCAAATGAATCATTTTGATTGGTTCGCACAAGGTTATACCTTCCAAAAATTTAAACAGCTGATGACTGAGACACATTTTAATCGAAGATTGTACGCATGCGTGCACGTATATTGTAAGGCATAGTGGAGTGTATTTCGAGAAGTTCTTTCCAGTTTGTGAACTCTGTCTTCCTTCAACTCTGGTTCAGATTTGGATTTTTGAAACACGATATCGAACGGCGTCAAGCATGTGACAAAGAATGAAGCGGCGGTCAAACAATTTCTGTTTTGCTCATCCCAGTCGGATTTACCGAATTAATGCTATTGAAGATACACGATACACACTAACACTTCTGTCCTAATAGAGTTTGGACAATGCTATAATACCAACAGTTGAGACTGCGTTTAGAAGCTCAAGAAGGCAACATAAGAAATACGAAAATCAGCCAAACTTGAGTTTGACCAATTTCATATCTACGGACACGAGCGAAAACTTGCGTTAAACTGCAAGTTTTTGAATAGAATACTCAATAAAACCGAAAATAAATATGACTTTCAGAAATAACAATTCATTTTGATTGTGTTTATTTCATAAAAGAAAAAGAATTGAGAAAATTCAAATTTCGGGCGATATTTCCCGCGCGATCGCTGTACATGCATTGTCCAAACTCTATTAGGACAGAAGTAATAGTGTGTATCGAGTATCTCTAATTATGATGCGACAGTATTGAAAACAATTATTATAATTATAATCCACAAAAAATTTGCCATCAAAGTTATTATTCCTGGGACAAGTCGAGGATCCATGGGAAGTCAATATACAGGTTAGGGCGAATAAAGAAGATTATGCGAATGGGCAACAATTATGTATATGTATAAAACTTAAATGCAACAACATACAGCAAGGAGATGCGAAACTGTCGTTAGGATCATGCTTAAGGGACCAGAAAACACATTTGCGGGTCTATCTAGTTCACTACATGCAAATGTCTATATGCCAAATCAAGCAGTCTAGATACATACCCTGTACAAACGCAGGGGCGCCAAGCTATAACTATAGTGCCAAAACTGAAAGCGCCTCCCTGAAAAATGCATTTTTCGGGATATCACGGACCGAAGATGTTCTATTTGCTTACTGATATGAATGAGAATGATAATTTTTAATTTTGGTAAAGCTGTGTAATTTATGGATTATATTGATTTTATGCTAATACCATTAACACATAGCGGTCCTAATTATAATTTAGCTAATTCATAATTTAGCTCGTCTTTATCGTTAGTAGATAGGTGAAAGTTAAACTGAATAGCCAATAGGCAATAAAATTTTGCAATGAACGCCATAAACGATTTTTAGTCCTATTTTGGAATCGTTTGCAAGTCATCTTTCATACCTGGACGTTTGAATCACGCTTCAAAGATTTCATGTAAATCAGAACTGTCAGAAAATGACCTTTCTTCTTCTCTCTTGCACGAAAAAAACTTCTATGAAAGCTCCAGCTCTAGCACAATCTTCATCGCCTAAATTATGAGAAAAAGGAGAGGATATAGCTAAATGGAATGATTAAGCTGAGAGCATTTAGCTGGTAAAGATTACCATTTTGGCAATTTGGCTAGATTAGCGAATGACACACAGCCGTTTAATGATAATTTAGCTGCGCTATGTGTCAATGGCACTACAAATATAACTTAGTTGATGTGTTAAAAAAAAACTATCATATCGATGATGATATGATGAATTCGAATCATTCAAATCCATTGAAAATTCAAATTTGTAATATGTCTAAGCTTAGTACATACAAAAATAATTTCTTCTATATTACCCACTTTTAACTGCATTAGAATAAAAAAAAAACAATTAGAGTAACATTTTTTGTTATATTAAATACAATAACCAAAACAACATTTATTGCAGATAACACCAATATTAATAAGATGCAATTGAAAATAATATTAAATGCAAACATCCTCCATAATTACTGCAATTATTCGAATCAATGGCATTTTATTTTTGTTAAACGGCATTTTTGTAATATTCCGACCTACTTTATGCAAGAGGTTATCTTTCTTTTTAATGATGTTATTAGTGGGTTAAATCAAGCATTCATAGTAGAAAATAGTGATGTTGACATTTTGATTTCTTCTTCTCCGGCAGTTTCTATTGTCGTCAACAAAAGAATATTTATACTCTAGATGAAATCTGAGAGTATGTTGTGTTTGCCTTACGGTTTGTAACGCTAAGAAATCATGCTCGCACAGAGTCGCCAAGGGCACAGAAATGTTTGTTGTCGCTCAAAACTTCGATTTCGATTGACCATCTGTCCGTCTGTCTACAACATAACTCTCGAAACCTTAGAGCTATCGCGCTGAAATTTTTCGTGTGTCATTTTTAGCAAAAGAGGAACTTTAAGTTCGTGAACATCCCGTCACTCCTTCTACTCCTTCCCATACTAATTTCATGAAATTTCGAAATTTTAAGATATTGATTTTTCTATTTAAGCTATCGACTTGTAATTTCGGGTCAAAGTATAATTATGTAAGCTATGTAAGCTAGGGTGTAACCTAGTAGGTAACAAATCCCGGTCGACGCATAATTCCAGCACTCTGTCTGCTTGGGTATACCTTGGTCACCTCAATCTACGAAAATGAAAAATTCGTAGATAGAGGGTTGTGCGAAGGTCTAACAACCCTTCCACAATAAATAATGGAAAAGATGTTAAGGAACCTGAAAGTCAGGAGGCCCAGGCCCGATTTGGGCTGTAGCGCCATTGTAGAATGTAGAATAATTATGTAAACATCAGTAACATCACAAGATAATGATGTAATCCCCTCACTCCTTCTACTTCCTCCCATACAAATGAACATCCTGAAAAATTCATTCTTCCGATTTTCATTGAAACTAGCAAAGCTGGAAAGACGAATTTTTTCCATAATTAATTTTATTATAATTGCAATCAGCTTTGAAAAAATTATCAGCTCACCTCTTACCCCTTCACGAAATTTTGAAATTTCAATTAAATTAGTTTTCTTCGAAACTGTCAAAGCTATCAACTTGAAGTCTTGTGGAAAATGTAATAATAGGAACATCGTGAGCGTCGAAAAATTTTGTTTTGACCCGTATAGTCCTTCTACCCCAACCACATCCACACAAATGAATAATTCTGATAAATGAATTATATCGATTTCCATTAAAACTAAAAAAAGTACAAATTCAAAATTTTGCCACAATTTGTCCCATAATAATTTTAATAAATGCTAAAAAAAATTATCAGCTTCGCTTCACTCCAATCTACCTCCTCCCATACAAACACCTATATTATAAATTCAAGATTTCTCCTTCGAACATATGAGAGCTATCTACTTTGAAATTGAAACAAAGCATGGAGATAAGGTTGTTGATAAACAGTTTCAAAATCATCTAAAACCCTTTACTTCCTCTTTCACCTCCCATACAAAAGCCCCAATTTCCGGAAAACTATATTCAATTTCTTTGAAAATAATGAAAACTACAAACTTTAAATTCAACACGAAACAATTTGCAAGCCACGTTCGATGTCATATACAAAAATTCCAATCCTCCCCTCTGCTTCTACCACCTTCCATACAAAAGTCACTTTTCACTTTTCGAAAAAATTTGAGATGATGAGATGATTTTCCGGTACATTAAACTCTTTCTCATTTCATCTAGAGTATCATATGATTGGGCTTTATGCCCAATCATAATTCTGTTATGTTTTTGTTCTTAAATAATGTTCATTTATTTAATATTAGTAACATAGAGACAAAAGACAAAAATGCACATCTATATAGAAAATGAATCTAAACATAGCGGTCATAAGTTCATAACATTTTTTTAAGAAAAAAAAAAAAATAAAATAAACTAAGATTGTGGGTAAGCCATAATCATGTGATGCTCTATATCAGAATGAATATTTTATGCATGTAGAAAGTAATTCAGCTCTGAGCATTATTTATTTATATTTTTCTTATTATCAACCACTTGAATTTCATACGTTATGAAAAAAATCAGAGGATTTAGCTGATAAATGATTACTATTTTAGCAATTGTATCAATTTGTATGGGAGGGGTAGAACGAATATAAGTATTGCTACCAAAATTTTGCTAACTAAATTTTATGGTACTGGAAAAACTAGTCTTTTATATTCTGTCAAATAATGCAGTTTTAATGAAAGATTGTGGAATACTACAACTATTATCAACTATTATTTCGGAATACTACAACTACTACTTTCAGAATAGATCGTCTTATTGTGAAGGTTGCGAAAATGTCTCATTTTGAATGGGAGGGGATAGAGAGGATGAAGGGTTTTCGCCTGTTCATAAAATTGAATTTTGGCGAAAAATTACGTAAAAAATTTGAGCGTTCTGTAGCTGGAGAGCGAACGGACGGGTAAACAAACGTACATCCGGTTTTGAGATTTTGAGTAAGGATATGAAGTTATGTATTGATTATTTTTTGACGTTAGAAACTTTGGAGCAAACTTATAATACTCACAGATTTAACTTAGAGTATAAACCTCTGCTAAGGAGTAGAAATTAAGCTCGAAAATTCGAATATGCATAATAAAATATTTTAAATTTCCATGAAAATAAAGCGAAATATCATTAACAAAAAGACAACAATTAAAAGTCGAAACAGTCATTTATTTTTCAACGATTTACATTTTGAAATTACGAAGTAGCGTACATACCTATATTTCATTTTTAAAAACTGTGATTTTAACATTTCTCCATTTGAAAATTCCTGCAGCAAAGAATGTTAAGTTCTTCAATTGTTTCTGGGCAATCGCTAATGAATCAATCAAATTCCTGTTAAGACCCCCTATAGGGGCATATGACAGAAAGAACTCTCTTCCACAAGACGCGATCCTGAGCATCGGCCTTAAGCTGTTGCCAGGACTTGTTTATTTCTCTGGCCTCCAGCTCAACTGCTCTCTTCCGTGTGCTACATGGTCAACCAACCCGACGTCTTCCTTGAGGATTATAATCCAAAGCCTATTTGGCGATGTTTCGCTCTGGTTTCTTCAAAGTGCGACTGATCCACTGCAACTTCCGCCTTTGAATCTCAATACCTATTTTAGTCTGTCCAGTTGTACTCCAAAGTTCGTCGTTGGAGATCACTTTTGGCCAGAATATTCCTAAAAAGCGTCGGAGGCAATAAAGTTTGTAGTTTCTTGGTAAGTCCAACGGTCACTTTCCACGTAGTACAACCATACCATATAACAACACGGATTTGACGCATGAGTCAAAACTCGCAACTTCGTGTGAAAGGATATCTCTCTTAACCTCCAGAAAGGGGAAAGTATACCGAAGCCCTGACAGGCTTTACTTAGACGAGCCTCAATATCCTTTTCTGCTCCGCCATCCATGCTTATAATGCTTCCGAGATAACAATAATCTTGCACCTCTTCCACATCTTGTCCATTAAGAATAATCGGTGTGCATTTCAGCGGATTGCTCCAATATTACCCGGTGATCGGTAGAAAATTACCCTTTATGGAATCCAGCCTGATAAACTTCGAGAGTGCTCTCCACGATATCACTAATCCTATTGGGAATTACGTTAGCCATGTTTTTCGATACGGCAGTAAGTAGACATATACCACGCCAATTGCCACACTCTCGAAGGTCGCTCTTCTTCGGAATTTTCACAATGACGCCCTCCTTCCATTCAGTCGGATATCTTCCTTCATTCCACACCTCAGTGAAGAGTGGGAGGAGTATATCGGCTGTTATTTCCGGGTCTGCTTTGAGGATTTCGATTGGTAATCCGTCTATACCTTGGGCTTTCCTTCCCGCCATTGGCGGAAACTATCTCGTCCTTATCTGGGGGATCGTCCCTAATAGAAGAGAGATTGTCCCTATAAAAACGTATTTCTTTCACTGCAAATAAGTCTGAATTTCTTCCTATCAAAAAAAATTCATCGAATGAGAGCTTCTGTGGATCCATCCTTACTTTGAGAACCGTTGCCAGAAAGGGCATTTCGTGCGAGATGTAATTGAAAAACTTTTTTGCATGGTTCAACAGCCACTGAAGCGTAGTCATTTTCTAATGTGTTTTCTGTAGCGACACCTCTGTTTCCTCCATTTTGATATTTTCTGCTATCAAACGCAGTATTTATCTCGCTAAATAATGTCCTAGACCATTCTATATTGCAATAAATCATAAGAGACTTAGGCTATCGCCATCTTCAATTAAGCACTGAAACTTTCATTTTATGAAATAAACACAGTACAGCTTTTACGAAAGATTACGATAAATTTCAGTTTGAGGTAAATTTCGATGCATGTTGTATGGATTTACGTAAATTTTACCGCAAACGAGAGCACAGTATTTAGCTTTAATTTTTACGAATTTCAAACAAATGAGAACGCAGCTGTTTTTTAATGATGATATTGAAATTCTCTGAAATATATTAAGGGTCCGATTGAATTTCTTCCCCAGGGCCCAAAAATCCTGAGTTGGTCTCTGGGCATCAGCCTTCAAATGCCGGACAGTGTGTAGTGCCGCCCGCATGCCTGACAAAGAGATAAAATGTCGAGTCTAGGTGGTACCACAAGGACAGTTGATGAAGGTTGCGACATAAGTTTGTTCTGTATTGTACCTGTATATGCATCTGAAATGTCGTTAGAAGTTGTCCTTTTTCGCAAATTTGTGAAAAATAATAATAAAAAAAAATTAAATAAATAAAAAATTAAAGAAAATAAAAAAATTTATATCAAAACCCTCATCAATAATTTTCGGGATCACTAGCGGATCGTATCCTTGATCTTATAATACTATCAAATTCATCGAGATGCTAGATTAGAGCACAATGAACACATCAGATCGAAATGATTTTAATTTTTTATTATTAACAGTTTTTTTAATTTGATTTAATAAAAAATATTATTTTTGCAGTGCTGGCGGTTTAGTAACAGCAGTTTGCCCCGTGGTAATCAAAGGCAAAGGACTTTGGGTCGGCTGGTCTGGTTTACATTTAGATGATCCTAACGAACCAATTCCTGAATCCGATCCAAATGATCAAACACCTACAGCTGGATTAAAATCTGACCAGGTAATTCATAGTGAAATCACGCATTACATCTATTTTACAAAAAAAAATTCGGACAGGTTGTCTCGGTTAACATCGATCCTGTGATCTTCGATAGCTACTACAACGGTTGTTGTAATGGAACATTCTGGCCGCTTTTCCATTCGATGCCAGGCCGTGCGTCCTTCTGCGCTGCCGACTGGCGTAACTATGTGATTGTGAACAAATACTTTGCCACAAAAACGATCGAAGCCTTAGAGAAATGCCATAAAACGAAAAAGATGTCAGGATCATCACCGATAATTTGGATTCATGACTATCATCTGATGCTGGCTGCAAATTGGATCCGAGAAACAGCCGAAGAAAAACAGCTACCGTGTCAGCTGGCCTTCTTCTTGCACATTCCTTTCCCGCCATGGGACATTTTCCGATTGTTCCCGTGGTCCGATGAAATTCTGCAAGGTATGCTCGGTTGCGATATGGTCGGCTTTCATATCCAGGACTATTGTTTGAATTTCGTCGACTGTTGTCAGAGAAATTTGGGATGTCGTGTCGATCGAAATAATTTACTGGTCGAACATGGTGGACGATCGGTAAGGATTCGACCATTGCCGATCGGTATTCCGTACGAAAGATTTGTGGAGTTGGCAGTGAATGCCAAGCGAGTGATTAAAACTAAGCAGAAAGTAATCTTGGGAGTAGATCGCTTGGACTACACTAAAGGACTTGTTCATAGGCTGAAAGCGTTCGAATCGCTCCTCGAATTACATCCGGAACATCGTGGTAATGTCAGTCTTCTGCAAATTTCGGTTCCTTCTAGGACGGATGTGAAAGAATACAGGGAACTGAAGGAAGAGATGGATCAACTTGTGGGCCGCATAAATGGTCGATTTACGACAGCGAATTGGGCTCCTATTCGATATATCTATGACTATGTCGGACAAGACGAGCTGGCCTCTCTCTATCGAGATGCAGCCGTTTGTTTAGTAACACCACTTCGTGATGGTATGAATCTGGTCGCAAAGGAGTTTGTTGCATGCCAGATAAATAGCCCGCCAGGGGTTTTGGTCATATCACCGTTTGCCGGAGCAGGCGAAATGATGCTGGAGGCACTACTTTGTAATCCGTACGAGGTTACGCAGGCATCCGAAGTCATTCATCGGGCGTTAACCATGCCCGAGGACGAACGTATTCTACGAATGAGTCGGCTACGTTCACGAGAAAAGGAGTGTGATGTTAATCATTGGATGCGAAGCTTCCTGAAAGCTATGGGATCATTGGAAGTGGATGATATCGGTGAAACTACTATGCAACCGGTGACTATTGATGATTTCGATGATTATCTCCTTAAGTATGTACAATATTCCCAGCCTAATATAAATTATAACAATACGATTCATGAATTCCCAGGTACATAGGATACAATCAAAAATTAGCCCTACTACTCGACTACGATGGTACTCTCGCGCCGATAGCACCGCATCCTGATCTAGCGACGCTATCACCTGAAACCAAGAATGTTCTCTTCAAACTTTCAAATCATTCGGATGTGTATGTTGCTGTGATATCGGGCCGAAGCGTTGACAATGTTAAACGAATGGTTGGGATCGAAGGTATTACCTATGCCGGAAATCATGGCCTTGAAATTTTACATCCTGATGGAAGTAAATTCGTTCATCCGATGCCTATCGAATACGAAGATAAAGTCAGTCATCTGTTGAAGGCCCTTCAGGATTCAGTGAGTTCTAATGAAATCAATTCGATAGTTTCGATTTAATCTAGTTTTAAACTGTAGGTCTGCCGAGACGGAGCTTGGGTTGAAAATAAAGGACCTTTACTAACATTCCATTACCGCGAAACACCGAACGAATTAAGGCCGGCTATGATAGAGAAGGCGCGAACGTTAATCGAAAAGTACGGATTCCGAGCTACGAAAGCTCATTGTGCGCTAGAAGCTAGACCTCCTGTTCAGTGGAATAAGGGTCGTGCCTCGATTTATATTTTACGAACTGCTTTTGGGGTCGATTGGAGCGAAAGGATTAAGATAATTTATGTTGGCGATGATCTGACCGATGAGGATGCCTTGGTTGTAAGTATTAATTAACGATGCCATGACTAATATTTCTTATCTAATATATATATTTTTTATTTTTTTTTTTTGTTAATTTTAGTCCCTGAAAGGTATGGCTCGAACTTTCCGAGTTACGAGCGAAGATATTGTAAAAACTGCCGCCGATCATCGACTTCCATCGACTGATTCGGTTCTAACAATGTTGAAATGGGTCGAACGACACTTTATGGGCCGAAAAGCACGTGCAAATTCACTAACTTATCGAAATCGAAAAGAAGATGGCGTCAAAACTCAAATGTCTTTCGATTTAGTACCAAATACTTTAAACAATTGTGAAAATCTTTAATTTGTTCGAAAGGCTTTTCAATTCGAATTAGATAGTTCAACTTTAGTTTTTAGAATGAATGTGAAATTAGGGATATATTATTAATATTTAAAAAAAAAAGATGATAGACGATCAGTTAGGGGAAAATATAGAAGAGCTGAAATATTTTTTTTCTTATTAGGAATTAAAAATAATGAAATAATATACGTAATACAGGAATAAACGCCGAAATCTGTAAAGTATTGTATAAATTAGTTATTGAATACAAAATTTAAATTCTCATATTTATTGTAAGAATATTAAAAAAAGGAAAAATGTAATAAAAAAAAAATTAAGAACGAGGTAGTATTTTAATGATTTTAGTAAAAATTGACCATGAATTAGCGACGTCATAAGAGTTGGTATTTGTTTTTAAAGTGGAGCATTGTAGGATAATCTCGACAAACTGAGGACCCTTATGTTCAGCTACCATAACAATATGCAGTACAATTCTATTTTACATATCGACAATTGCATTTGGTAAGAAAAGGGATTCCACAAAATGGTGGAAACTTAATGTAATGAATCCTAATTAGAAATTATAATCATAGCTATTTCAATTATAACTACATTCACATATTTAAAAAAAAATAATAATAATAATAAACTAACAAAATCATTTAAATCAGAACAACCTCAATTTCTAAATAATTAACATTTTCAATAAAAAAAAAAAAACAGTTTAATAAATTTTTAGTGTCTATAAAATAAATAATACAGAGTTTTTTTTTATTATTTTGAGTGCGATATTACAAGCCATGATATTATAAAATAGAACAAGAATATTGGATAAACGGCAAGCGGTTTTCGATTTGGCGGCTGACTATCTCCAAGAAATATAAAGGAAGCTGAAATATTAACGGTTAATTTGATAACAAGTAAAAATTTTTACGTCATTTAAACATTTCTCCATACCGTAAGTGGCCCATAGGAATCCACTCAATGCCGTAACTAATCTTAGAAAGAATAAAAGTTTGGTTTGTGTTGCTAATAGCAATACGCGACAAATGATTAGCGATAATGCTACCGGTGTTAGGCAATAGCCTAAAACACAAACTGATTGAAAAAACGAACTGAAACAGAGAGAGAGAGAGAAAAAAATAAATCATTTTTAGAGTAGTTTCAAATTGTATTATGCAATGAAAATGAAGAATGGAAATGATGAATGAAAATGAAATAAAATATTGTCGTTAATGTAGTTCAAGCAAAGTTATTATTATTGAGAGTTGGATAAGAGCGAAGCGAAAGAATGAATGGGAGCAATCGGATTTTTTTGTCGTTTTCACCTTTTTTTTATTGTAATATTTAAATGTACATAGATACATTTTCTTTTTTAGTAAAAAGGAGTTGTCTTGTATCTCTTTCTGTCTCCAGTGCAGGAAAATATTCCAGTAAGAATTTAAAAATTTAAGTGTTGAAACGAGTGGCGGCTCATCAAGTACAGCAAGGTCGGCAGTGCCAACCCTTAAAATAGGCCGATTTCATAAAATCATAATTCATTCATCATTAATAATTCTTGAGAACTATTTATTATTATTTTAATATAGCCACACTAAAAATATCCCAACTTCATTAGAACTGCAGGACTAAGCCAGCCTAGTTGAGTACATACCGGTCTGGCAGCCGAGCTTTTACCGAACCGAGTCATAAAAATGTATATAAAATGAGAATTATGAATGAAGCGAAATTTCACAGCATAAGATCGGCTCGCCGGGTCGTAATGTTGTTTTTTTTTCTCGGCTTGGAAAAAAGGCAACGAAGATTCATGCCAAATGCAACATCAACTTGCAGATTCATTAGGCGTGGCTCAACAAGCCATTTAACATCATTTGAAAAGCTTGGGAATGATGCAAAGCCAAGGAAATTGGGACTTACGAGTTGAAGCCAAGAAATGTCGAACGGCATTTATTCACATGCGAACAGCTGCTCCAACGGCAAAAATGGAAGGCTTTTTTTTGCATCGCATCGGCATTGGCGATAAGAAATGGATCCATTCCTATAATCCAAAGCGAAAAAATCGTGGGAATACCGCAGTCATCAATGGCCAAGCCCAATATCCATGGCACGAAAATTATGCTGTGTATTTGGTGGGGCCAGCTCGACGTGGTATATTATGAGCTGCTGTAACCGGGTGCGTTTGAGCCGAACATTGACGGAGAAACGGCCGCAATACGAGGGGAGACGACAAAAAGATTTTGCTGCACAACAACGCTCGGCCACATGTTACTCACGTTGTGAAAACCTATTTGGAAACAGTGAAATGGGACGTTCTACCCCACCCGCTGTATTCACCAGACATCGTCTCTTCCGATCGATGACGCATGGCCTGGCTAACCAGCACTTCCATTCTTTCGCAGAAACCGAAAATTGGGTCGATTCGTGTATCGACTCAAAAGAAGAGCAATTTTTTCGACGCGGAATTCGTATACTGCCAGAAAGATGAGAAAAAGTTTTGAGAACAAAAAAACTGCGGTTTTTAATTTGTACTCCCAATACATACCGCTGATATACAAACTTAAAAAAGCTATAAATTAATAGCACTGTGAAACAATTTGAGGGTCAATTTTTGCAACAAGAATCCCATGCTACTTGTTGGATTCTTTGCACGTTATCGTTTTCATATCTGAAGATCAATTAAAGAGAAGAACCTACTAAGAAGATCAATTAAAGAGAAGAACTTACTAAGAACACTCCTTCTACCACCTCCCATACAAACTGTATAATTTTACTAAATTGCACACGCTAATTTTCTCAATATCTATTAAATTTTTGAAGCTTAAATTTTGTATAAAACATTTTTATAGCCACCCCAGCATGATGTGAGAAAAACTAGTTCAATGCTGTCTCCCCTTCTACCACTCGCCATACAAAATTTATGTTTCGTCTTGATTATCATATGATTGGGGTTAGCGCGCAATCGTTGTCATGTTATGTTTTTTGTTGTTAATTACTATTAATATAACTTTAGTGTAATCTTTAAACTTCCGATCAGTAAAGCCTTTGGAGCCTATCTAAAAGAGCCAAAATTCTTAGCAAAAACAAAATTAATGTTTAGAGTATCTTCTATAATCGATCCTCAGACATAAAGACCAAAATGTGCACCGTTATCGAGAAAAAATATTGAAACCGTTGTAGCTCACCTATGAGGCTTCGACAGCAAAAACAAAGGTGTGATGGGGGATATGTTTCTTCATGAAAGTTTCTCTAGACCACAAAGAATCCAAAAAGTAGCATGGGTTTCTTGTTAATTTTTGGCTGTTAATTAAGGCCGAGAGTAAACATGATACTCGCAGCCCTATACCAGGAAAATTGCAAATTTTATACTCACGGCCCGTTAAACACAGTCGCTTTCCGAGTTTGAAAGTGGAACTCGTAGCCCACTGAAAAAGTCAGATGAGTATCATATTTGATACTCATGTGAAACAGTTAAGAACAATCGGTGCGCATGTGATCGAACTCATGTGCATGCATTTGGTGCAACGAACGAACATTTGACTCTTCGAACGGTTATATGCAAGCAAACACACGTCATCAGCATAATCAAGGTAACTTAAGATGTTAAACCGTCCCCACTGAAGGCCTTTATCTTCCCCACCTTCCAGCTTGCATCTTTAAAGATATCATTTAATAACACCAACAACAGGCTGGTATAAATGTATAAATATGATTCTAGTGTCTTTTTGTTATTTGTCTATAAATGGCTATACGTTAGTGTTTTGCTTTATTTTTTCTTTATCTGTCTGTCCGGATTTAGCTCAAAAGCGGGTGAAACGTTTGTTATGAAACTTTAAAAGTTTGTTAGGTATGCTTGAAGACGTAATCTGCTTTTTGTTTTATTTGAATCCCCTCACACTTTCTATTATCTTTTATACAAAATGGTTCATTTTAAAAAAATATATAATAATCAAATTTTCTTGGACACTACCTAGTCAAGTCATAAATAATGGTACACAGAAAAATCGACGCCAAATGAAAACGAATTAATATTTTTCAAAACTTTTTTTTTTCTTTTTATTGAGTTATTCAATGGCTACAAATCTTAGAACAACTTATTCGAAATGACTTCCATTTGCCTTCCAGCACGACTTGGGACGATTTGGCCACTCATCAATCGCGAGACGCACTTCATGCATGGTTAAATTGTCCACTGCACGGACAAGGGCTCGCTTCAACGACTCAATATTTGGGTGTCGAGTAGAGCAAGCCATGCCCTCTAATGCGGACCACAACTTGTAATTCAACGGGTTAGGGTCTGGACTACCAGCTGACCAATCATCCGTTGATATGAAGTCCGGAACGTTGTTTTTGAGCCACAGTTGTGCCGTTTTTGCCTTGTAAGCTGCAGCAGAGTCTTGCTGGAAAGTCCACGGCTTGTTGGCGAATATTGATTGGTTGAGATACTTCACAATGGGTTCCAAGACGGTGAATTGATATACAGCACAAGCTCACTTATATTAATACGCACTTATTTTAACACTCGCTTATATTTGCTCAAAATTTCATTGCATTGCAACCTTATTATATTGTTGCGAGCTAGGGGTTCGCCGGATTTCAAGAAAAACACAATTCGTTTTAAAATATAAGGATAATTTATTTATTGCACTTTTACACAATTTCCCGATCACTTCACTTAATTCGCTCTAAAAAAACTTAATTCGCACACACGGTAACACCGCCGATCTATCTATCGCTTTCGCTTACTTACACGCGATAGGTGTTTTCCATAAGACTGTCGCTGAGTAACTGGCTCACTTGTCTCAAGGCTCTGGCTATTTATACTTGATTTATCCAATTCTCGAACCTTCTCTGGTGTATGTTTTTCTGCTGGGTCTGGACTATTCTAGAAGTTACTAGATGGCGTCGGGTGTCATTGGTTGTGGCCCTCTACATGTTGGAAGAATATTCTATATAGTTCTGGCAGATTTGAGAGAGATCATTGCCAGATCTATAACAATATTAGAAAATTATTCGAGAACTTTCTTTTAAGTAGAGAAAGTTCATATTGCGTGGTTTGTTCTGGCATATTGGAGAAGATCAATATTGCGTGGTGGCCAGATTTATGACAATATTAACACTGCCGCTCTCTTATATTAACGTTCGGTACTTTTGTTTTTAAAACGCAGTGGTCTGGATTTTTTCCCGTTATACAAAAAATTGTCTCATTAAATATGTATTCTGTAGTTTGGCCGATCTTTTCACTCCTTTCTCGCAAAAATGGAGCTTGGTAACGCCATCGTAGCTCACTCCCCACCATACCACTACAGACGCGGGATGGTGGCCTCTTTGGACCCTCGGGATGAGTTTGGATGCTTCTCTGGATGACCGAGCATACATACACATGGTCGTTCTGTTTATTGAACGATTCTTCTACGGGGAAGATTTTCTCGTCAGTAAACAGAATTTATCTGTGAGCGTTCTTCGCGTACCGGCTGCGTAACGCTTAAGATTTTCGCTTGCGTTTTTCCTTCAATGCGGCCGTGAGCATGTGTCCAGCGTGTCGCTTGTACGCGCCAAGTCCCAAATCTTCTTTGATAATGCGAGACATGGATTTTTGCGAAATTTGCATTTCCCGCGACAAGATTTTCTGTTTTCGCAGCGGTTTTCAGTCGATTCGTTTCTTCACGGCTTTGATCGCTTTCGGAGTTCTCACAGTGCGCGGACGGCCGGATCTTTGACGGTCCCGTACTCTACCAGTATCCTCAAACAACTTCACAGCATGATACACAAAATTGCGAGTGATTTCAAGCGGTCGCAACGTCCGAAAGATATCGCCTTTTTCCATGTTGCATTTTAGTAGGCCAACCACAACAATACGATTTTTGATGTCGCCCCATTCCATGATGTCGCCCCATTCCATGATGTCGCCCCATTCCATGATTGTAAACAATTGATGCCAAAAACTTTTTACGTGGCAATGAAGCAAAAATGTCAACTGTCAAATCGCAGTCAAGACGAAATGGATGCGCCCAATATTGCATTCGTAATGAATGCGTTTAGTTGTGTACCAATATTTATGACTTGACTAGGTATAAGAGCTAATAATTTGAAATTTAGAAAATATTAGTTTTATCATAAATGTGATCTACGGCATGCAAATTATTTGGATTAGCCCATTATTTCAAACCACCTCCCAAACAAAGTACACTTTGTCATGAAATATTATAAACAAATTTCCTTAGTACGTATAACATTTATCGAGCAAAACATGTCTTAAATCCTTAATTATTAATAGCGGGGAAAAATAAACCGACTAGTTTCTCCCCTTCTACCCCCTCTCATACAATGTGACACAATTTCACACCTTTTCAAAAATTCGATTTTCTTGAAAAGTATGAATGCTACTGATCTGCAATTTAAAAATATCAAATACATGAAAATTATACTCAAAAAATCACTAAAAAACCCCCCACTCCTACAACCTCCCATACAAAATGCACAGTTTCACTAAATCCAATACACTAATATCTCAGTACCTATTCTATTTTTGAAGCTTAAATTTGGTACAAAACCTGTTTATAGCTACTCTAGCATAATGTGAAACAAATTAGTTCAGTCCTGTCCTCCCTTCTACCACTTCCCATACAAAATTTCTATTTTATCTAGAGTATCATATGACTGGGCCTTACGCACAATCGTAGTCTTGCTATGTGTTTGAGCTTAATGTCATTTTATTTATACTCTTTTTGGAATTAACACAAGCTACAACAGTTTACATTTCCTTAGCGCTCTTCAATACGTATATGATCTTAAATCACCCCCGTGAGCACGGGCTTGTCCCATACAAATATAAGTATCATTTTTTCATTCTCAATAGTGTAGGGTTCTGATTCCAACAAAATATAAAACATTGTGTGCAAAGATTCATTAAACTACATTCTTAAAAATTGATTATTGCGATTCTTTCGCGGGGCTAGCTAGTGTCGAAAAAGACTTTACAGTAAATTAATGCGAAAAGATTCTGATAAAAATGTGGACTAGGTTCCTAGCCATTATGAAATGCAAAAGCAAAACCTGGTGACGAATTCCAAATGTTATCCATATTATTTTTAAGTGCACATTGCGCATGAATTGAATGATAATTGAAAAAATTATAGGAATTCTCATAACGTCATGCCTTAATTATTCGAAAGATTAAAACCGGCCCATTACTGGTTCGAACACCTCATATTAAATTCTTTAATTGAACAAGTGCGTCTCACGCACAGAAATGTGTCAAATAGCGTTCGGGTGGGTGTGTTGTCGATTCGAATAAAAAGAAATGAAGTACCGTTGACTTAGCAAGCAGAAATGATAAGAAATCGATTCCAATGAGATTGTACGGAATGACTTTCCTCCGTTGAAATGATAAGAACTGCACAACTACTCACATTTTTCCGCCGAGCAGCTTCGAATTCAATGTAACTACGGCCGCTCCAATCCAAACAATGACGAAAACCTGGGCAAATTCAGGCCCTCCGTCGTACGTACTTTCGGCCGACCCTTGAAGGATCGTCGCTAGGAATGTGCAAAGAACTAAAGGACCCCATAAGTCCCCTGAAAAACAGAAATCACGTAGAATCCTACAAAAGAACAAAAACAACCAGCGCAGAGCTTACAATCTTTCAGAAGGCTCGACTTCTCTTTCGGGTACAGAACGTGATAGAACTTCGTCCCGACAGCTCGAATGTCGCGCAACTGAAAAAGGAAAACAAATTGCGATGGTCAAATCGAAATTCCCTGAAAAATGAAATCAACTAACAATCGTCTCCTTTATCGGTTCGTCTAGCGTGTAAAAATCTGGAGCGCCCGGTTGTGACGTGTTTCGCGTCGCGGACGGAATATTCATATCGCCTTCCAGCGCACCACCCGGAATCTCATCCAGCATCTGCACGGGAAGAAATAAATTAGCGGAGATAGTGAGTTGGGAATTGAAGAAGAAACCTCCAAACGTGTGTCCATCGTGGTAGTATTTGCAGAAAACTTTTCTTAATTCACAGTAAAATGTCAAACGCCGACATATTTGACAACTAATTGACAGCTCACAACTTTATCTCGACGGCATTGCCAGGTTAGTGCAAATGCTGAATTTCAAAATGTGCCGATTCAGTTGGTAGTGGTGGATTTGAATTTTTAGTATCCAATTTAAGCAGTTGCACTATGACATCACTAAATGGAATCTATACATCTATACATATAAATATAATTGTAGTGTCTGTCTGTTATTTGCTTATAAATGGCTATAAGTTAGTTTTTTGAGTTATTTTAGCACTAACTAAGCATAAAAACACATTTTTGAAATTTTTGTCTGTCTGTCTGTCTGTCTGTCTGTCTGTCTGTCTGTCTGTCTGTCTGTCTGTCTGTCTGTCTGTACGACCGCGTTTCACGCACAAACGGCTAAACCGATTGTAATGAAACTTTCACAGTTTGTTAGGTGTCCATCAGAATGAAATCTGCGTTTGGTTTTATTTCACTCTCCTCACGCCTTCTACCCCCTCCCATACAAAGTGACTCATTTTCAAAAATATATATTAATCAAATTTTCTTGAAAACTATAAAAGCTATTAATTTGAAATTTGGACTATATAATTTCTATTATAAATGCAGTCTTTTGGTATACAAATTATTTAAGGTCTGTCACTCCTTCTACCACCTCCCATACAAACTACACTTTTTCATGAACCACTTTACACCAATTTTCTCAGTACGTGTAATTTTCATCGAGCTAAAATGTTCTATTAAATCCTTAATTGACATTATTATTAATATCGAGATAAAATTAACCGATTAGCTTCACTCCTTCTACCCCCTCCCATACAATGTGACACAGTTCCACGCCTTCACAAGAATTCGATTTTCTTGAAAAGTCTGAATGTTACCGATCTGAAATTTAAAATATATCAATTGCATGATGATTATAGTTGTTTCTCAAAAAATCACCAAAAACCCCCTTCTCCTTCCACCACCTCCCACATAAACCGCACTTTTTCATAAAATACTCTAAACGAATTTTCTCAGTACATTTAAATTTCATCGAGGTAAAAATTTAAACTTAATCCTTAATTAGCATTATTATTAACAGCGGGAAGAAAATTAACCGAGTAGCTTTACTCCTTCTACCCCCTCCCATACAACGAGGCACATTACACGACTATGTAACAATTCGATTTTCTTGAAAAGTGTGAATGATGCAGATCTGAAATTTAAAGTGTATCAATTGCATGATAGTTTTAGTTGTTTTCCGAAAAATCACCAAGAACCCCCCACTCCTTCTACCACCTCCCATACAAATTGCACAATTTCATTAAATTCAGTGCACTAAGTTTCTCAGTACCTACTCAATTTTTGAAGCTTAAATTTGGTACAAAACATAATTATAGCTACTCTAGCATGATGTGAAACAAATTAGTTCAGTGCTGTCACCCCTTCTACCACTCCCCATACAAAATTTCTTAACACCGCAAAAATTTCGATTTCATCTATTAATAATATCGTATGATTTGGCTTTACGCACAATCGTAGTCCTGTTATGTTTTTATGCTTAATGTTATTTTATTTACTTTTTTTTTTTAATTAACACCAGCTACAATTATTCACATGTTCTTAACGCTCTTCATCACGTATATGATCTCGAATCACGGGTTTGATTTGATCACGAGCCTGTCCCATAAAAATGGGAGTATCATACTTTCATTCTTAATAATTTATGGTTCTGATTCCAACAATATACAAACCATTCTCTTCAAAGAGCCATTAAAGTAAGCAGATTTTATATCCCACATAATGCATTACTAACTACACTCTCAAAAATTGCTTATTATTGCTATTTTTACGCGGACGAAGTCGCGGGCGTTTGCTAGTTAAAAATAAAATAGGGAAAAAAATCAGTCAATTTGATTATAATTTATTGAATTGTAGAACAAATCGTTATAAAGATTTTCCGTCAGCTGACCACTACACTACTCTCCTAATAGAGTTTGGACAATGCTATAACACACTCCGTTTCATATTTATAGCCCACCTACCAATTTGGAATTATTTTTGCCTTAAAATAATTTTGCCTCAAATTAAATACAAGGAAAGATTGAGAAACTCCGTGCAATGATTTTTCTGTAAATCATTTCTCCTTACCGTTCCTTTTGCTGTAGTTCTTGGAAATTCGTCATTTTTGTGCGTTTCATATTTATAACCCACATGGTGATTAGTGCAGTTAGAAATCGACACACTGAATCAGTTTAGTTGTTGTTTTGAAGAGGGTTTCATAATAATCTTATTATTTAAAATGCCGCACGGTGTGTCTTCAAATGATGTCGAAAAGGGTCAAATTTTAGCGTACAAAAATGATGGTTTGAACACAAGTGAAATTTCGAGAAAGTTGCTCGCAGTCGCCGTGTAATTCGAAACTTTTTAAAAAATCCGTAGTTATATGGGAAAACGAAACGAAAGAGAAGAAAAAGAAAACTTTCTCCGCGGGGAGAGAGGAAAATTGTACGGGCAGCAAGCAATTCGACATTAAGTTGCAATAAATTGGCAGCTCTTGTCCCAACAAAGGTGTCAAAAACAATGGTTTGGAGAAAGATTCAAAGTAATCCTAACATTTCTTGAGGTAAAATGAAGAGTGCTCCAGGGCTATTACATCGCCATAAGAAAGCTCGGATGGAATTTTTAAAAAACCACATGGCTACAGATTGGTCTTCTGTAAGACATACTGGCTTTCATATTTCTTCATTGTTTAAGCTCAAGATTTCATTTTCAGGTGATATTTTCTGATGAAAAGAAATGAAACTTAGATGTACACGACGAATTCAATTCTTACTGACACGATCTGAGGAAGGAACCTCCCTATTTCCCAAAGTAGAATTTTGGTAGCGGTTCTGTGATGTTGTGGAAAGCATTTTCTGCAGCAATGCGTTTGGATATATAATACAATTTATTTCATCGCAGATGAATGGTAGAGATTACATCCAAGTATTCGAACATAGTTTACTGCCATTTCTGGCAGAACATGGCGAAAAAAAAATGGATTTTCCAACAAAATAATGCCAGAATACATACTAGTCGTGAAACAAAAGGTTGGATGGAAGCAAATTCCATTAGGGTGATGAACTAGCCGGCATATTCTTCTAATCTGATTCCCATTGAAAACATTTGGGGAGGCCTTGTCAGACGGGTATATGCTGAAAATCGCCAGTATGAATCACTGGTGGAGTTAAAAGCTGCAATTCTTGATGAATGGCAGAAACTTGACCCTGAAATGTTAAATAAATTAACTCAATCGATGATAAAAAGGATTTTTGAAGTCTTAAAATCCAAATTATTAAGTTTTTGCATACAATTTTTTATTTAAAATTTATAAGAAATAAACACTTTATTTTGTTGGAAACTTCAACTGGGTTATATACTCGTATATGAAACGAACAAAAACCGTATAATAGCTGGAACTGTTGTAAAAAAACGAATCCTTGCAATAATTTACCTACAAATAATTTCAGCTCCAGGCTTTCTATATTTAGCAATCAAATACAAAAGCATAATAATTTTCCGATTGGAAATAACTCAAAATTTCTACGTGGGCTATAAATATGAAACGGAGTGTACCAACAGTTCAGAGTTAGAGATACTCGATACTGATACGAAATGAGCCTCCGAAGACCTATTCTGCATTCAGATTTTTGATGAGGCTCCTCCAGATCTAGACAGCACTTTCACCGGCCGCTGAGGAGCATCGGGTGGGGATTTCGACATGGAATCGTGCTCATCCTTGAGAGTGCTGTCGGAATCCGAGTGTGTTCCAACACGTACTAAGAGACTACATCGCGAAGATTACGTGCCAGGGTCTCGACGCACACGATGGGTTGAGAGATCTCACAATCATTCTTCTTTAGCACTCCTTACCGGATTTTCTACTTACTGCGAATTTTATGAAGAAAGCCCTCGCACCGGCAATGATGTTGTACAGGATCAAAATTTAGGATACGCTGTAAAAATTTTTTTTTCTTTTTTTTTATTATTATTCACATTATTCTCATAACTCTCACTTCACTTTTTGTTGCTCGTTCTCGAACTCCATCGGCAACCCAAAAACCAAAAAGCCTCCGCTCCGCTCGGCACCGATTTTTTTCTGCCCCTTCCAACTGTTTCTTTTTTTTCGCCCGCCTAAATTTGCCAGAAAATCCTTAATTCCATTTATTTCCGACGGCGCGATTGATTTTAGGGGTTATTTATTTATTTATTATATATATTTGTTTTTTTTATTAGGGCTGTGCACGGTTTTTTTTTACAATATCTGTTTTTTTTTTCTTAAAGGAGATATAAAAAAAACACTACTGCAAGCGCGAGTGCAACATAGTCCATGCAGAAACGGAAAAAAAACGAAGAAAAATACAAAAAAAAATGGAATAATATAATGAGAAGTGAAAAATGAAGAAAAGAGAAAAAAAATTCGAACATTACTCTTTTCCTTTTAATTAAAAATAAACTATATTAAGGATAAACACTAAAAACTATTTCGTATCAATGCACCTTTAACTTCTGTCCTAATAGAGTTTGGACAATGCATGTACAGCGATTGCGCGGAAAATTTTGTGATCGTCTGTCCTTGAATGCACCTTGGTATTCTCCAATTATGTTTTCGGCATAGGCTTTAATTCGGGACTCTATGATCATTGTCAAAATTTTGTAAGACGTGTACAAAAATTTAATCCCTCTATAGTTTTCGAAGCGCAGTTGTCGCCCTTTTTGTAGATTGGAAAAATAATACTTTTACGCCAATCATCAGGGAGTGTTTCATGTGTCCAAATTTTCAACACCATAACGTGAATTTGTCCAACAATGCAGTCACCACCGCTCTTCAGAAGTTGGTATATCGTCTATGCTCGGCGCCTTTTTTACGTTTTTAAGGGCATCTTTCACTTCTTCTACTTTTGGGAGGCTCAATATGTTTTCGTCGTTAGCAGGTGAATCGGTCAGGTGGTCATTTCCAGTAGTAGTTGGTGATGAATTCGGGCTAAGCAACTTTTGGAAATATTGCCCCCATCTCGATTTTATCGCTTCTTGTACTTCGAAATTCACGCTGAATTATTGGTACTATAGCATTGTCCAAACTCTAATAGGACAGAAGTGTTTGTGTGTATCGAGTATCACTATTCAGCGTGAGTTTAAAAGCACAAGAAGACAACAAAAAAAATTAAAAAACAGGCAAATTTGAGTTTGACGGTTTTCAAATGTACGTACACGAGCACAAACTTGTGTTAAACTACAAGTTTTTGAATAGAATACTCATTACAATCGAGAATAAATATAACTTTTATAAATAACAATTCATTACGATTGTGTTGCCCTGCATCGACATCGATGGCCAAGCCCAATATCCATGACTCGGAAATTATGCTGTGTAATTGATGGAACCAGCTTGGCATGGTGTATTATGAGCTGCTGCAACTGGGTGAAATCATCACGGGAGATCGCTATAAAAACAACTAATGCATTTGAGCCGAGCATTGGAGGAGAAACGGCTGAAATACTAGTATAGACATGACAATGTGATTTTACTGCACGACAATGCTCGGCCACATGTTGCTCACGTTGCGAAAACCTACCTGGAAACATTAAAATAGGACGCCGTATTCTCCAGACATCGCCCCTTCTGACTACCACTTATTCCGATCAATGACGCATGGTCTGGCTGCGCAGCATTTCCATTTTTACGGAAAAGCCAAAAATTAGGTCGAAGAAGAGCAGTTTTTCCGACGCAGAATCTGTATGCTGCCAGAAATCTGTGGCTAGCGATGGGCATTTATTTAACTATTTTAGAACAATAAAGGCTCGAATTTAAAAAAAAACGGCTGTTTTCAATATGTACTCCTACCTCCTCCCATACAAATTTCATGAAATTTCGAAATTTAAAGAAATAGATTTTTCTCCGAAACCATTTCAGCTATTGACTTGAAAATTAGGTCATAGTATAACGATATGAATATCATTGACTTCAAAAAATATTGATCTGATCCTTTTACTCCTTCCACCACCTCATATACAAATGCACACTTTTCAAAAATGCATTTATTCGGGTTTCATTACAACTAGTAAAGCTAAAAGAACCAATTTTTGTCGTAATTAATTTTATTAAAATTGCAGCCGATTTTGTGAAAGCTATCAACTTCACCTCACTCTTCCTACCTCCTCCCATACAAATTTCAAGAAATTTCGGAATTTTAACTAAATCAGTTTTCTCCAAAATCGTCAAAGCTATCAACTTTAGATTGTGAGAAAAGTATACTATTATAAATATCATTGATGTCAAAAAATTTGTTTTTGATTCAAATACTCCTTCAATACCCTCCCATACAGATGCACAATTTTTGGCAAATGCAATCGATTTTCATTGAAACTAGGAAAATCACAAACTTCAAACTTTGCCAGAATTTGTCCCTTAATAATTGTAATAAATGCTAAAAAAATAGGAGCTTCGCTTCACTCCTTCTACCACCTCCCATACAATTTTTTGCATTGAAAATTAAAGAAATGCATTTCTCCTTCAAACAGATGAGTAACAAGGCAATGTGATTAGGATGTTGATAAGCAGATTCAAAACCCTCCCACTTTCTCTGCCACCTCCCATTCAAATGCCATAAATTCAGACAAATTTGTTCAATTTCCTCGAAAATTATGAAAGCTACAAACTTAAAATTCAGCATGAAACATTTTGTATACTACGTTCAGTGTTATTTACAAAAATTACAAACCTCTTCCCTCTGCTTTTACCACATCCCACACAAAAGTCCCTATTCACTATTCGAAAGGATTGGAGATGACATATTTTCCAGTGCAATAAACCCTTTCCTATTTCATCTAGAGTATCATATGATTGGGCTTTATGCCCAATCATAATTCTATTATGTTTTTAATTGCATTAGATTTAAATCCAATAAAATTTTTAATTTTCGTGATAGCATCATACGCTGAGACAGGTTTAGGCAAACCAAGAAGAACCGTAAAAGATTTAACGAAGAACAGTGGCAAAGATTATTTTTTTAAATTTTTGACAATGCACTCCACATTAAATTAACGATTTCCGGATATCACACTGTTCAGCTTTATTACACGTGAAATTTCGGTCTCTGCTAAGACCACCATTCTCGATGAATTTGACAGTTCTTATCGAAAATCAAAACTTCGCGATTAATAAGGTAAATCAGTGTGATAATCGAAAGTTTTTCCTTCAATTTAAAATCGTTTATTTAAAGAAAAATTTTGGGTAAAATTTTTAAGTTCAAAACGTCTTGATTTAAATTACTTATACAAAAAAATATAAAACATAAATGTTATAATAGTATACGTAAGAAGATATCCAATACAGACAAATTCTTTCTTTTTTTTTAATTTCGTTCACCTTAAAATGAATTTAATATTTTCGAAATTAAATCTTATGAGAAGCGATGAATCGGAAGAAGCTCAAAGGGGCGCCTACTCAGCCATACACCGCAGCATAGCAATAGTTTATGACTAAACTATAATTAGATTTGGTGTGTGGTTTTTAAGAAAACTTAAAAATATGATGGTGTCGACTAAGAAAAATTATTAATAAATCTAATTTTCACTCAAAAACATTATTACGATGTTGAATTTCTAATACGAAAATGTTTCACTTGGTGAAAAATAAATAAATCATGAAATTTGAATATATTTGGAAATTCAAGTTGAATTGAAATATCTAATATTTATTTGAAATTTATGATTCTATGATTCCGAGATTTAATTGATTTAATTTAATTTTCATTGAGAATTGATTATTGCTTCAGTTTATTTGACGTAAATTTAAACAGTTTTTACAGTCCTATTTTCGAAATTTTTTTTAAAAGCATTTTCAAAGCTCAGTTGTTTGTTTTATTTTTGATCAATAACTGATCGATGTGTTCCTTTATTTGTACGCGCTCTACGTACAAATTGAAGCATACGCAATAGCACATTTAGCCGTATGTTTTGACAAATATCGTGCTATATTTTTTATTGTTAACATTTCCGACTGGCTTTGATGATATTTTTAAAAATAATTTAATGAATAGAAAAGTTTAAGCAAAAATTTGTTTTTGTTATTGCCATTTTATTTATTCTTAAGTTTCGACTTGATAAATTTTTTTTTCAGAGCCAATTAAAGATAATTGTCGACAGTATCGCATGCATTGCAAATATTTTCGTTTTTTCTGACTACGAATTTAACATTGAACAAACAATTCATTTGGCGATAATTCACAAAACTAATACTGGTCTGTCCGTTGAAATGGCCGATCTTTTGCGACCAGTCCTACTCTTTTCTATTGATTTTTATTCGAGCTATCGCCGAGAAACACAGACAGATGTCACAACGAAATCTACTTTTTTTTAATTCATGGGGCACCAAATAGTGGAAACCCAACAAAAAAAATTGTCGCTTTCACAATAGTTCCCAGAAAAGAATATTGAGGCTCGTCTAAATAAAGCTCACCAGGCTTTCGGTATCTTTTCCCCTTTCTGGAGATTAAGAGAGATCTTCCTTCGCACGAAGCTGCGAGTTTTTGACGCATGCGTCAAATCTGTGTTGTTATATGGTTATACTACGTGGAAATTGACCTTTATACTTACCAAGAAATTGCAAACTTTCGTGAACCAATGTCTCTAACGCATTTTAGGAATATTCTGGCCAGAAGTGACCAGGGCAGACTAAAATAGGCATTGAGATTCAAAGGCGGAAGTGGCAGTGGATCGGTCACACTTTGAGGAAACCGGAGCGAAACAACAGGTTCTGGATTATAATCCTCAAGGAAGTCGTCGAGTTGGTCGACCATGTAGCACATGGAAACGAGCAGTTTAACAGGAGACCAGAGAAATAAACAAGTCCTGGTAACAGCTTAAGGCCGGTGCGCCTTGTGGAAGAGAGTTGTTTCTGTCCTATGCCCCTATAGGGGGTCTTACCAGGAATTTCATTTTGATTGATTTGAATAGTTCCTTTTATTATTTCACTATATGGTGGGGAACAGAAACAAATCGAATCGAAAAATAGAATCAATAAATTTTTAATTAAATTTATTTATGCAAATTCATACTGAAAAATATTCTCTCTGTTCTCTGATGATAAAAATTATAAACGAATATTTTCCCATAATAAATAAGTGAAATGTTTCACATCTTCTTTCGCAATAAAATAGTAGCAACTGATTTTTTTTTTTGATATTTTCAAGGTATCGAAAAAGATTAGCGATTATCAGTTCGTTGCCGTTTGTTTTCAAACATAATATTATAGAGAGAAAAAAATAAAATGTTTTTTGTTTTGGCACTTAAACAGATGTGCCTACTAGACTTCCATGACATTGGTTTTAATTTCACGGACACGTCTAAGTTTAGCTGAACGATCTCTTTTTTCGTACTTTGTGTAAAGCGAAAGTTTATCTTGTATGAAAATAATTTTCGTTCTTTACTCGTATTATTTACGAAAGAAAATTTAAACAATTCATAATTTGAATCGACAATTAGTAAGATTGTTGGCAAAGTATTTTGTAATTTTTCAATATTTTTATGTATGTATTTCATGTTAGTTTAAATCATAAATAAATATTATAAATGAGCAAAGTTTCAAAGACGTCGAACTTTGGAGAATAGTAAAGCACACCTCAGGTTAGGTTGTCGCTCAAAGCTTCACATAAGCCGTTAGGGTTCCTAGTGATATACGAAAGGGGCCCATTCACTGGTCCTGACACTCTACATCCAAAATTTATTAAATTTCTTCTCCTTCATCTTTGCCATCATTTGCTACATATTTTAAATACCTGTTTATCCAAGGGTACCTTTTCTGTGTTATGGAATGTTGCCTCAGTACTACCTATCGCAAAAATGAATTCTCCTAATGCGGTTACTGATTTCCGGTCTATAAGCATTTTGTGCTTTTTATCTAAAGTTCTCAAGAGAGTTATGTCCATTCAAATGCAGGAGTTTTTAATAAAGGAGAGCCTATTGATACGCTGGCAATCTGGGTTCCGGACGCAACATAGCTGTGAGTCGGCACTTCTTAAAGTAACTTCCGTCATAAGAGCCGCCATGGATTCGGATCTGGTAACATACCTTGTTCTACTTGATTTTTCTAAAGCATTTGAACTTGTAGACCATAATTTAATCCTTGACAAATTATCATTAAATATCAATTTTACCCCTAGCGCAATAAAACTTTTGCAAAATTTTTTTGTATGACCGCTGGCAGGAAATGCGGGTCGGTGGTGATATCTCTTTTTCTCTATCTCACATGCGGGGCATACCACAAGGCTCTATACTGGGTCCATTACTGTTCAGCTTCTACATAAATAATTGGCCAAACGTTCTGCAAGGCTATAATATTGGTATATACGCTGACGATGTTCAGCTTTACTTGGTCCAATTGATGACTGTGTTTCGCATATTAATGATGATATCGCAAGAGTTTTTGGCTGGTCAACCGAAAATAGATTAATACTTAATGAGATAAAGTCACAGTGTATCGTTTATTATCCAGGAATTAAGAACCTTTAATCATTAAATCTGCCTAGTATTATAACGAATTTTACATGTCTTGTTTTTAGTTCTGTTGTTAAGAATTTAGGAATAACGCTAAACTCCTCTATGATCTGATGCAACCATGTATCTACCATTTCAAGAAAAGTGTACGGTGGTTTGCGTTGGCTATGGCCTTTCGCTAGCATCTTGCCGCTTAGCATTCGACTCAGGCTTGTGAAATCCCTAATAATTCCGTTCTTTTCGGAAAGTTTAATATTTCCTAAACACGACTCTATTTGCCAACGTAAATTAGACATTGCCTTTAATGATTGCACACGCTTTGTTTTCCTGTTGCAACACCGTGATTATGTATCGCCCTTCAAACACGCTAAACTCGGCTGTACGCTTTCGGTTTACTTGAAACGTAAAATTCTCATATTTTTGTTTAGTGTTATTTATACAGGCCAGCCTTCTCATTTTGGGTGACTTCATTATAGCCTTGAAATCAACTCGACACATTAAACTTCTTGTTCCGCGTTTTTTCAAATCTGGAAATGAGTGCTTTTACAACGTTCAAGCAATTAGACATTGGAATAACCTTCCTGAAAAGTTTGGCGTGCAGTTGATCCTGGTGCATTCAGAAAGCTTGTATTGCCAGATGTTTTGTAATTTTAATTTTTCCTTTTTTTTCTCTAAAACTTCCACTATTTTTTTGGTTGTTCTCTGCTACTCATGAACGATTTCGAATAATTTTGCTAAACTTCCCATTTACCAATCTTTTATTTTGTTTAGTTTCTATTATATATATTTTGTAACTATAAGTTAATTTTCCTTTTTTTTCACATCTTTCCATTTAATTGAATCCTGTAATTTACTGTACTTTTAAAAAAGAATGTCTAATCTTGTGGTACTACTGAATAAATATTTATCTTTATCTTTATCTTTAAATATTTTTAAAAGTTTTTGTACAAAATTTCAAGTTGATACCTTCTAGTGGTTTGGTGATAAGCGATTTCTTAAAATTGGTCCAAAAAATACTCTTGTATGGGAGGGGGTAGAAGTTTTGGAAATATTCAACCAGTTCATATTTTAAACATTTACGCAGTTTTTTTTAATGACTTTTCCAGATTTTAAAGTTTGTAGATTGAAATTTTACAATCAAAAATTTTGAGTTTCTGAGTTTTTGAGCTTTTTTTCAATTCTTATGAGACACCTTGTGCAGGTTAGGGCTCCCTCTTCGGTTGATAACAGGTATGGTTCAACTTATTATTTTTTCTTTATATATAATATATCAAATGGATGTATGCACCGGCATAATTTGATCTTTGTATCTTTTACTCAAAGCTTTCGACTTTTAGACTCATCACCTTCCTCCCCTTAAGACTCCCCAACTTAAATTTCTTACTAAAATTATTTGTCATATAGTTCTACAATCTGACAAAGTTCCAACTTAATGTCTGCATTGGATTTTGATATATACCGGTTTGAAAATTTGAAAAGAGCACCATTTTAAAAATGCTCCTCATTTCGCTCCACTACACTTATTTCCAAATTATATATTTTTCCATATTTCGCTTGTATAGCTTAATCTATGTCTCAATTTTCAATTGAATAGCTTGAGAGATATTAATATTTAAGTGTTTTTATTTGCAGCCCCCCTGACCCTCTCCCTATAAGTATTACCCTCCCTATAAGTTGATTATGGTTGACCTATAAGTGAGTTGTAAAATGTAAACTCAAGTAATTTCGAAGATATTGTAATTTGAAAAAAAAGAAAAAATTCGTCTGACAATTTTATTTTAGCCCCTCCTTTTTGTACCACACTGGATAAATAAATTAATTCATTTTCACTTTTTTCTCCATAAATAAGTATACCCGAATGTCGAGTTCCAGCTTTCTATCTGTATTCGTAGTGGAGATATTAGCAATCGTAGTTTTTAACCTTAACCCTCCTCCGCCTACCCCTTCTTCTGTTTGCGGGAACTATTGCCCTGGAAAAACTATTGAGGCAAGGCAGAGAGTCAATTGAAGATGATAGACACTCGGGCCGTCCGATTGAGATCACTTCCTCAAAAATCGTTGAAAAAGTGGAGAAGCTTTTTCTCGAAGATGCTCATCTAAAGAAGAAACAAGTCGCAAAAATGGTTGGAGTATCAGATACAACCATTTTGAATATGCTCCACGATCAATTCGATGTCTACAGTGCAAGATGGGGACTTAGAATACTCTAAGCGGTTCAGAAAAAGCTGCGCGTCTAGTGTTCACGCGAGATTTTGGATCTCTGTAGCGAGAACAGAGATGAAATTTTCACCCGGATCGTTACTGAAGACGAAACTTGGGCTCATTGTGAGCCTGAACCAAAGCAGGAGTCAATTCACCCCCAAGACGTTTAAGGCCTCACAATTCGCCGGAAAAATCATGACCAATATTTCCTGGGATTCAGAGGGAGTTTTGATGATCGACTATAAAAAAATGGACAAAATATCACAGGGGATACTATGCCAAACTGCTACAAAAATTGCAGTGATGAAGAGGTGAAGTCGGTAATTTTAGCCTATTTTGAAGGCCTTGATAAAATATTTTTTTAGAAGGAATTAATAAACTTTGTGATAGATGAGTTTTTAGTATTAGGCTTAAGGGAGAATATATCGAAGAGGAAAAATAATAACTTGTTTAATTGTATCCCCCTTCCCTATTATTCCGCAAAATTTTTGACTTCCCCTCGTAACCGATATATCTCAAAATCTAATACAGACTTTAAGTTGAAATTTTGCCAGATTGTAGAACTATACGGCCTATAAATTTGGTACGATTTTTAAGTTGGGAGGTGTAAAGAGAGGGAGGTCATGAGCCAAATTTTGAGTAATTTTTTAGAGCTATGATAAAAGATAGAAAGTAGAATTTTCGTACGCAATATATTCATTTAATATACATGAAGAAGAAACAATAATTTGTTGTGCAACTGCTATCCACTGAATTGGAGGTCCTAGCTTTCACGAGGTGTTTCATGTAAAATAACAAAAAAAAAAACACAAAATTTTAGATTGAAATTTTGTAGGCACACCTACACCTCCCCCTCCCTCTCCATACATACCTAAACTTACATAAATAAACGAATGAAATATTGATTAGGTATGCTGGAACTATTGATCGTAATTGCATTTAAGTGTTTGATAATTTACAACAGCCCAGCCTTAGAAACCCCATTCATTTATACATAGTGTTTCCTACTGGTTGCACTTTTTCATGTTTTCGTTTTTCACTGGCAAATGTCAGTGCGATCTACCCCGGATTACTGCGATCCACTGAACGAAATACTTGCATTTTGGAACTGTGGGAAGGCTGCAGTTCGAGTACCAATAACCTAAAAAGAAACGAGCTAGGGTGTAGCCTAGTGGGTAGTGTATTGGTCTTGTTATGCGAAGGTCGTGAGTTCAAATCCCGGTCGGCGCAATGTATAATTCCAACACATTGCCAAGTTATATCCAACCTTGGTCACCTCAATTTACGAAAGTGAAAAATTCGTAGAAAGAGGGTTGTGCGAAGGGCTAACAATCCTTCCAAAATTAGTAATGAAAAATGTTAAGGAACCTGAATGTTAGGAGGCCAAGGTCCGATTTGCGCTGTAGCACCATTTTAGAATGTAGAAAAAGAAACGTCATTTTAATTGGAAAATATTTTTCGAAAGTAAAATAGTAAAAATTGAATTCTTCCGTGATAGTAAATAATAAATAGGCAATATCGATCTCGTTCTCCATTTTTTTAAGTTTATTGTTAATTTCAGCTGTTAACAATTGCAACGGTTGCTGAGCGAGAAATAAAATGGTTTTCCACTGCTCCGGGCAATCGCTAGTTCTTACATCATAAACGGGGCAGTGTGATTTGCCCTTGCTCTATGCTAGAATGCACTTTAAAAGTATCTATGGAAAACGCTATTAGACTTTTCTTTCCACCCTAACCTGTATATCCTTAACTTATCCAAAGAATAATAAAGTTGCGCCCGATTTGTAGGCAGTTTATTTTGTATTAATTAATGATATTCAAATTGCTTATTAGTTTTCACTTATTAAATTACTTATGTATCTCAACATGAATTATTTATAAAATTATCAGCGAATTCCAAAGATTGCGTCCATGGACGGTCAAGGTATGAGCCTGCCGAATGTTGACCTTGAAAATTTAGTCCCCGAAACTTTTCGATAGAGGGTGGTAGAAGGGGTGGCAGAAGGTGTAGCGGTATTTGAATTCATTTTTCTAATATTACTGTATTTGCTTTCGAAATATTTTGCATCAAATTAAAGCTTCATTCTTCAAAGTTGCTGAGAAAATTGGTAACTTATTATTGCATGAAAATAAGCAGTTTGTAGTGATTTATACAAATCTTAGGTTTCTAATTCAGATGAGCAGCTTTTGTATTTTCAATAAAATCTACTAAAATTGAGTCATTTGGTATGAGTTGGGACAGAAGACGTGACTTGGCTTTTTCAAGCTTAATGCGTTTACGACCCGGAGAGCACAATATATAATAATATGAACTTCTGTGTTATTATTTTTTCCTGAACCTTTTTTCTTAGCGCTACATACTTTTTGGAAAACTTTTAACTTTCAGGTTTCAGTTTAAGAAGTCACAATAATACCAATTTGTTCGAAACTATTTAAGTTAGATACGAGTATATGAAATTCTGCATAGCTCTCTCCTATATCAATTGCAAGAAATTATTTTAAAATTTATAGATTTCAATCAACTCCTTCTACCAACTCTTATACAAAAATATTTGTATTTGGGATTTTAAATCACTTTTCTTCAAAAAAATTAGTTGTCGCAAGTTATTTCAATGATAGTGACAATAAATAAAACTTTATTGAAAATCCCTATACTCCTATACACTACCTTTCATGCAAAGTTCACGAATTTCGAGTTTAAGTTTTTTTTTCTTCGGTTATTTCGGAGCTATACGCCACAGCTTCGAAATAACCGAATTGATATTGATAAAAATGGGTGAGAGGATTTCGAAAAACTTTTCGTTTTCGTATGCCATACGAATTGTGCACAATTTATGCGATTCTTAGAAAAAATTGTTGTAAGAATAAACAAACCTGTTGTTTCATTAATCATGTCTAATTTAAACCCTGAAAACTGTCAAAATACAATTATATTCGGATAAATCAAAAAATTTCAAAATCTATACATAAATTAAATTTTAACAGCTCGATCCGTGTATGATGGCTTAAGCACCGACCCTTGCACAACAAATTCACACTTTCAATTTTAAAATCGATTTAACCGCAATTAATTTCATATCTAAATTTATATTTTAATTATTTCGGTGCCATCCATTTTCCTGTTCGTTTATGATTTATTAATTCGGTATCTCATTAAGTAATAAATTAAATAACAAAAATCTAAATGAATAATTCCGATCCGTAATTTAAACAGAGACAAAACGTCATAAGGGAATTCTAAAGTTCGTTTGATCATTAAAACAGAAATCCAAGAATTTTCGCCAAGACTTGAACACGACGATGATAAGTGGGGCTTGCAACAATCTTAGCTGACCATTACATTGAGATTTTTGCGCATTCACCTGCCCCAAATCTCCAACATTATTTTTTCGCTTATTTATTTATTTATTTTTCGTCTTTTTAATCTCAAATTTGTTTGATCCGAAACAAACTTTGCTATGAAAAGTGCTCGCCAGAGATGAAATTTGTTAGTGGACGACCATGGCAAGCCAATCCACCCGTATGTTGTTTACGCTGTTTCCAACTCCAACATAGAGAATTTCGGGAATTTATTTTTAAAATATTCACACAAAACTCGCTATTATAAAATTAGCATCTTGATATTAGAAAATTTTAAGATGTCGCCGCCCGCGCCGCCATCCAGAATAGAATTTTCTCACTAGTGGAGTGTCTTTCGTCCGGTATAGAAGGAGGTAATCGCGATCGCACTATGGCTGAACAGAAAAAGGCTCCCTTGCTCAAGGTCCAGGAGGATTTCGATAAAAATTTACAAGGGTAATGGGGATTTTTTGTTTTTGCCAGAATTTTGATTGTGATTTATTTTGGATTTATTTCCAGTTTCCTTACTATCAACGAAGCCATCGTTGTAATCTTCGATTTCGATGGAACATTGGCACCAATCACCGAACAATTGTCGCCTATGCCCAAGGATACTGAGCTGACCCTCAAGAAACTTGCTGCAAATGATAAAGTTTTCTTGTGCATTATGAGCAGCCGTGGCCTCGACGAGATCAAGAAGCACGTTAAGCTCGAAACGGTCACATATGCAGCCAACCATGGCCTGGAGGTCGAGTATCCTGATAAGAGCAAATTCTCAATTGAAATGCCACAGGCCTTGTTGGATAAATACGCCAAGTTAGTGGAAGAACTTAAAGAAAAGGTATGTGTACTTTATAACGATAGTGGAACAGCATCCTAACTGTAATTTTATTCGTACTCAAAAAGGTGGTGTGCAGTGGTGCCTGGGTTGAAGATAAGAAAATCTCTCTCACCTATCATTACAAAGGAGTTAACGACAAACTTCGTGCTAAGCTCACTGAAGACGCCAAGAAAATTATTAAATCCCATGGATTCCAAATTATTGATGCCCATTACGCGATTGAAGGCAAACCACCAGTAAACTGGGATAAAGGTGAGTTGTTGAGTGATTGTAATTTTTTCTCCCCCGAAACATGAATATTTAAAAATAAGTGAACATCTGTTAAATTCGATCGAGAAAAAAATTATTTTTTTTTTGGCGCCCGAAAGAGTTTTCAAAGTGTCGTGGGCGTAATTTCTACACAAAAAATATCAAAATTTAAATCAAATACCGTGAAAAAACGATTTGTTTTAAAAATTTTGAAAAATAAGTAGCAATTTATCAAAAAATTGAACGGATTTATTTCGAAAAATTTAACTGCCAACAGACATGAAATAATTTTTTTTTTAAAGTTATTTATCTGGGTTTTTTTTTAATTTATTATTTCAGGCTCTGTATTCGATTATAAATCTTAATTTCAGAAAATATTCCCCAAAATTGAATTAGTATATTTTTTTTTCTTACAAAGTTCGGTTTGCCTATGCGCGGACACTTATAGATTTTTTTCTTTATTTTATTTTATTTCTTTTTATACATGACGCCTACAACGATCACACAACGACTAAAAATAAGATTAAGTAATGGATCGAAGTGAAATTCAAGAAAATCTGAAAATCGTATTCTTGTGCACACAGCCCAACTGTAAAAATATACAAGAAAATCAACCGAAACTTAGCCAAAATCGTCGATCTGTTGATTTCGATATTTCGAAGATTATATCAAAGATGTTAGATACATAAGTTTTTAGTTGTTGCTGCTGCTGCAGCGGCTTTATTTTTGTCTTCGAATTACACACTTGCGATCGCTAAAGTTGATTTTATTCATAAAATTATCGCAATTGTAAGAGAATTTCGAAATTTATTGCAAAATTGTTAAACTTTATGAACGAAATGTATGCAAACTTTTTGCATGGGTATTGAGTACATAAACATTTTGCGATATTGAATAATATTTTAATTTTGATTTCAAATTTGGAGTTTTTCCAAACCCGATTTTTTTTTTTAAATAAAATTAGAATAAGGACAGAACAAATATTCCATAAGAACAATTTTCTAAAAATCAGTAAATATTAAATTTGTTCGAATTGGAAAATTTTCGTCAGGGGTTGGAGAAATGGGTTGAGCAAAATAACAATTCAACAGAATTACGATTCTGCCTGGAATCTAATTGTACGATAAATTTCAATGTTTTTTTAAATAGAACCCTAACTAACTTATGGGGTGAAATGTACAGATAAGTCAGTTTAGAGAAAGTAATCGTTGTGGTAACGAAGGATTTTCAGAAGAGAAGAATCCAAACTGTCGTTAAACGTTTTTCTTGAAACGCTATAGGTTATAAGTGTTTAGAAACACATGAACCGGCGATGTAGTCCAAGGTCTGATGAAGGGCTGACTCCAATGGAAGCATCATCTTCGATTTCACGGATATAAATTTCTATGCAAGTCAATAAAGTAATTCAAAAGCAATCTCCATTCGACTCCGAAAAGAACTATAAAGTGGCTCCGTCAAGTTTAGGTTTAGTTTTAGGTAGTAGAAGGGTGGTTTCGAAGAATCATATTCATTCCACTGGGATTATCTAGTCTGGTTCATTCTACTCCGCTATTGATTACGAGATGGATGTTACTCCTCATGTACTAGCCACTTGATACGGTTTGCGAACCGAAGCAGGCTCGACCGTTCTGAGAAGAATCAAGAGCCTAACCAAATGCGACGAATGTTGGATTTGCGAAAAGTGACAAAGATAATGTTCGATAGATTATTCATCTTTCTCGCAACCTCTGCAAAAGCTGTCACTCGTGATCTGCAGCATGAGTTCGTGTAGCTTCCTATGGTCAGGCCGATAATAGTTCGGACGCTATAGCGACTACTTTGCACTGAGCTTTGATATTTTTATTCGGTTCTTTCCAAAAGGATTTCGTCGTTCTGCTGTTATCCAGCTGCCGCCATCCCGTCAAGAAAAAATCCAAAATAGCTTATTTGACTAGTTTTCAGTACTATTGGTCATCGACTGACGTCCTAATGGAGTTAATGTTCGCAGATCCTGCGTGTCTGCTGCATCGTTTCCTAATAGGTCGCTATGCCCCGGTATCAAAATTAAAGATACTTCGGTTATAGCTTCTAGGCGATTCAAATGGCCAATAGTTTGGACGAGGTCGTTTAGTGTTGGAGTGCCTGAAGTGGAGTGCTACAGTCCGAGAAAAGGTAACAATTTCCGAGACTGTTCTGCATATCTAAAAGAATTTATGTGCACTCGTTAATGGCTAATACTTCCGCTTGGAACACAGTCACGTGTTCTGAAAGATGAAATGAAGTGTGGATGTCGAGATCGTCGGAATAGATCCCTGCGAAGAATGCTACGGTAGCTTTTTTTGGTGGATCTTGAATGATGGCTTTCCAGGTTAATTGGAAATCTAAAATAGTGCCTAAGTATTTAAACTGGTTCGCGAGGAACCGGTTGGTGGATTGAAAAAGTATGATCTTCTTCTTCTGGAAAGAGGACCAGATCTGTTTTTTTAGGGTTGATGGTCAGTTCTTTATCTAGTGCCCAGCTGTCTAACATTTACAGAGCAGACTACATAAGTTCAGCTGGAATTTGCTTAAACATACCAGTTAGCATGATGACAAGATCGTCTGCGTATACTATTGTGGGGTAGCCGTTCCGATTTAAAAGGGAAGGGGTTCATGCTCAGCTAGGACCCACAGGAGAGTCGATATTATGCCGACTTGAGCGCTGCTTTGTCAACAAAGACTTTTCTTATCTCTTCACCCATCCGTGCTATTTTTTTTTTGTGAGCGAAGAAGCTTAGCTATCCATGCAATCAGGCGAGGTTTTACATGGCATTAATTTTGACGTAGTTAAATTTGCCTTCCACGTCTAGCAAGGCAGAAACCTCTACCGTGGCTACCTTCATATATTAGGTGGTATCAGTGGACTTTCCTTTTGAGATAGGCGTATTGGTGTCAGCATCTGATCGAGCGATGCAGATTTGCATGAAGGTAACTGTCCATCAGTCTTTCCACGCCTTTAAAAAGGAACGAAGTCAGGTTGATGGGTCGGAAGGCCGTCGGAGTGTTATGGGACGCCCTGTCTGATTTAGATATAAAAACTACCTTAACCTCTTGCCATAACTTCAGTATGTGGCAAAGAGTGATGCATGCTTTGCATTTGTCAACCAGATACTGAATTATTATTTCACCCACATTCATAGCGAGATAGACCTCGTCCAGTCCGGGTGACTTATTGTGTTTGAAAGAGCTGAACGTAATTTCTATGTTTTCTGGCGTCACGAACGTATTGGCCTCGCTTCTTACTCTATATATGAAAGTGGGACTACTACCGACATTAAGAACATTTTGATTGTTCATACTAAGAAGTTCTAGAATTAACAGTCTGTGTTAAACCAGTAGGTGTGATGGGCATTGACTTCAGAACCTATTACCAAGTCCTTTCTTTAAATTGTCGTTCATAGAACTGCACTTTCGGAAGCTGTTGCATCGTTTAAAGACCAACTCTAAGTAATCTTCGCTTATTCAGAATTTTTAGTGTCTAGAATTAGTGTCACAGCACATAGTGGTACGATTGATTGTAAAGGTCAATCATGCGATCAAGATGAAGGATGCGATCAGGATCACTGATCTATTAAAAGATTAAACGCGCACTGCCATTTGAAACTAAAATAAAATATGAGCAGAGAAAAAGTTTACACAATTTTTCCGTCACAACACCATCATTCCAAAGAAACGGTTGAGATGACCAGCGCCAGTTTAAGTAAATTTACCGGTCGGATCATTTTATTAATAGCGCACCCTTAAAATAAGTTCTTACAGCTGAGAGCTCATTTTGTGTCTTCAAGTTATATTGTGACTCATTCATTGTTACTTATAACAATAATAAATTTTCAAGGATCTCCCCCGGACGAAATCCTTTGCCCACGCCATGACTTGCTGGCAGCTATGCTGTGGGGTCCGGAATAAATCCATTATCTGTTAGAGATACGAGGTCCTTTATTTCGTTACAATGATTTTAAGGATGCATGGCTGTTCACGTGGTAGCCTACACGATTGGGGCAGATTCTATCTGATGGCTTAAGCGATCTGGAACGTACGTAAGGAAAAATTTAAGTGCTTGTAAAGTGACTGTTTACTTTAATTTGTATGCATTAAGCGCCGAATACACGACGCTACATGTGTGACATACTTTCCATGTCGCCGTACATGTATGCCGGTATCAAAACAGCATTCGACGTGATCGCATCGCGCGTGCTTGTGGTTTTTTTTTATCCGTGAATATGTGACAATAGCAATGGGTGATCACATCGATGATGGGTGTTGGGGATTGGAGATGCTGAGGAGAGGGGTAAAAAAAGTATGGGAATTCTTTATTTATCAGAATTATGTTGACAATTGATACGTCTGGAAACATAGTGAAACTTTAACCTCAATTATGTGTTATGTGGTGACCATTACCATCTCTATTGGGATCTTTGCCTTCAATGTTGTCGAATGTGTGGCATACAAGTATGCTGTGATTGATGCACACTGCGATCAATATAGCTACATGTAGTTCACACAAGCAGCATCGTGTATTCGGCGCCTTAGGTACGCAAACCGTAAGGGGTAGTTAACCGACGAAAGTTGGGTAAGCGGTTCAAATCCAAAGCATATTTATTTTGATCTCATCTCTACATCTACAATGGCACTACAGCCCAGATCGGGCCTTGGCCTACTGACCTTCAGGTTCCATAACATTTTTTCATTATTTATTGTGGAAGGGTTGTTAGACCTTCGCACAACCCTCTATCTTCGAATTTTTCATTTTCGTAGATTGAGGTAACCAAGGTATACCCAATCAGGCAGTGTGTGGAAATTATAGGTTGACCGGGATTTTAATTCACGACCTTCGCATTGTAGACCAACACGCAACCCACTAGGATACACCCTAGCAATTTATTTTGATACTCTAGATGAAATTTACGAAAACATCGTGCTTGCTCTAATATTTGTAAATATTGTTTTTATACCCTCGACAGACGAAGCGAGTGAACATACTTTAAGGTATCTACGTACATAATGAAGCTTACTATTGTACAATCCAAATCGTAAGTTCAAATATTTTAAATTGCGTCGTATCTTGATAGCAATAGGATCGCAAACAAAATTCGAATCTTAAAATTTTGAAAGTAACAAAAACGCAATCCCGATAAGTTGAGCAGAAAATCGAGGGGGCAAAACACGTAATGTAGAAATTCTGTTAGCACAATCTAGGTGAGTTGAAAAATTAAAAAAATATTTTATAAGTCACAGAGAAAATTTGGTTATGATTATGAATGTAACCTTATACCTAATTAAAACAAATTATTTGAAATCTTCTAAATGAATTCAGTAATGATGGAGTTAATTGATGAACGAACATCAACATTTTTTTTTTGAAAAACAGAAAAAAATGTGTACACATTTAAATCTCTCGCTCCATCCAGAATTAATGCGACGACACAAAAAGTTCGCATGCAATGACGTCCACTGTTCTAAAATCTAAGAACTTGTATGGCCAAAAAACTTCTTTCATTCTACTTACTCCACTCTCAGTATCTTCTCTGTTATCTTCACATCATCAAGATAAGATAATTCTTCTTAAGGGGCGCTACATCCCACATTGCGTCTTAGTCTCCCTATGACCATCAAAATTGTCCTAAAAAGAACATCAGTTATATGATCTACTTTATATTACTTTAATGAAAACACTACTTAAACAATTTCACAATAAATTGAATTACAGGTGAGGCTGTTAAAATGATCCTTGAGAAGAAATTCGGTGAAGATTGGGCCAAAAAATTGAAAATCATCTATGCCGGCGATGACACTACCGACGAAGATGCCATGAAGGTAAGAAAATACGACCATTGTTACACGATCATTGTTACGGGATTAAAAACTAAAATAAAATTATTATTTTCAGGTTCTTAAGGGTATTGGTAAGACTTTCCGAGTATCAGAACAGCCAAACTTGAAGACTTATGCCGATTTCCAATTGAAAACGCCCAATGAAGTTTCTCTACTTTTGAAATGGATTCAACAAAATTATCCTGTTCCAAAGAAACAATAAAAGGAAAATTATTTATCATGATTATTATTTTTTTTAATTTTTATCAAATTATGTATTTACTAAATTTTACTGTCACATAAATATTATAATTAATAATATACGATATATAAAATATATTAATTTATTTTGAATTAAATTGAATTTTCAATTAAACTTTTTATATCGAATATTTAAATTTTATCTGATAGAATTGAAGTATCCTGTCGATTTAAATTAGCATAAATTTAAAAATTGTGGATTCATTTAAATTTATTACTTAAAATAATGTCATCTATAATTTAAAAAATAATTTCCACGTGTATATTGAGGCTCTTACCTATGTGGTCTGTTTCGAAAGTTTACTATAATTCAACAATCTACTATTAATCAAAAAAATAGGCTGCATGATATTTCACTTGAATCGGGCAACTACTAGGCGACCCTCAAACGCCTTGAAGTTGGAAAGAATCCTTGAAATATCATGAAAATTTTTAAAAAACTTAATTTTATTAATAACGCAAAAATTTCTGTAAGGAAAACACATTTTTATTTAGAGCTATAATTATTTTTTCCTAAGAGAGGATTTAGCAACAGTTGGGTAGTTCTAAGGGTCTTTGGCAACGATTTGTAAAACAAATTGTTACTCATTTTCATCTTTTGTGAGAGTGTTCCTGTATTCTTGAATTAGTTTAACACCTCTTTCACAACAACTGTCTTATCAAGTTTTTCAGTTCCACTTTTGTAGCCAGGATCATCCTTCCATGTTGAAGGGTCTTTGTGAAAGAAGTCGGTGCTGATAGAAAATCGCGTGAAAATTTTTTATAACAGGAGTTACAATAGATGAAAAGTCGTGGTTTGTAAAGGAAGAAAAATCATTTTGGTGCAGAATTTAACATTGCGAAGGACAACATCAAATAAATATTTTATTATTCTTCCTGTTCTTCCCCTTTGTCTGCTTCTGGCATAATTTGAGCCATATTTGCCTTTAGCGTGGTTGTCATCAAATAAGTATAGAGGCACAGTTTCGGAATCTAAGTACCAGAGATAGTTTGAAAAATTTTTAACAGCAACAATATGCGAACAACTATTATGATTAAGATTTTATACAGAATGTGATAATTGCAGTTAAATTGGTGAACTAAGTTGATAGAAAAGATTTCCGGATTCTACACTGTTAGATTTTATTATTCGTGACTTTTCGGTCCCTGCATAGACCTTTATCAAACGTAACAGTGTAGAATCCTTTTCTTTCAACTTAGTTCACCAATTTAACTGCAATTATCACATTCTGTATAAAATCTTAATCATAGTAGTTGTTCGCATATTGTTGCTGTTAAAAATTTTTCAAACTATCTCTGGTACTTAGATTCCGAAACTGTGCCTCTATACTTATTTGATGACAACCACGCTAAAGGTAAATATAGCTCAAGTTATGCTAGAAGCAGAAAAGGGAGAAGAACAGGAAGAATAATAAAATCTTTATTTCCTTTTGTCCTTCGTAATGTTACATTCTGCACCAAAATGATTTTTCTTCCTTTACAAACCACGACTTTTCATCTTTTGTATGCATATATATTTTTTTGTTGATTGAAACAAGATAGGGAGGTGAGAGCGAAACTTTTAGAAAGTTGAAAAATAAGTGCCACCCTAGTGTATATGCCAAGGGGTAGAAGTTACAAAAATTTAATTAAATCGAGTTTAAAATCGTTTAACTATAGTAATTGAGTGTGAGCCCTAAAAAATTCACTGGGTCAAAATATATTTTGATCTTGATTGAAAAATTTCTCGTCTTCAAAATATTTTTTTTTTTTTTCAAAATTCACATTATTTTAAAATTCTGACGGAAGCTAATAGCTCCTTCTCTTCTTCTTTATAATGCAAAATATACAAACTTTGCCAACCTTAGGTGTAGCTTAGTGGGAAGCGTGCTGGTCTGCATTGCGAACGCCGTGAGGTTAAACCCCGATCGCGTATAATTCCAGCACACGGGCTGCGTGGGTACATCTGGAACTACCCGAGTCTACACGGAAAAAAATATGCATAGCATAATTTCCTAATCACCATAGCTGGAGTTCTTAAGGTAAAAAGCTCCAAAAACATGGCATATTTAATGATTTTATAAGGTTAGTTGTGCTCTATATTATGATAAAATGTTATTTTACTATGCATACAGTCCTTTCTCCCTGTTTATTAGCTGCTATTTCAGCTATGTGCAAAGGCATTTAGTTTTATGCTGTTTTAGCCTTATACATAACTAATATTCCATTTTGCCACGGTAGCATGTATGTTTCATTTAAAAGTTAGATTGACAAATAAAATGGCTAAATTACTAAAATGTTTAGGAATACTGACTGGCGTCGTTCCGTACTCCTTTCGTATGAAAAAATTTCCTGGTACATAATTCATACATTTGTTATGTTCGACATGTTATAAGTCAAATGTCTTCCGAAGAAGAGTTTGCTTGGGTATGGCAATATATTACACGGAAAAAAATAGAGCTGGTATTGCCGTTTTTTTTTTTTTATAGGTTTCTACCTATAAAAATGGCTCTAGTAATGTAAAAAGGAATATATACTATATAATACATAGGTGAATGAAATTGGCCAAATGTACAGATATTACAGCTATTTATTTTGGTAAAACTCCATTGTATGAAGTTGTTCATCAAAGAAAACCATCGTACGATCAACTAAAATAACGTCAATTTTAATTATTAATTTCGTTGACAATCCTATGGTTTTCTTTGATGAATAACTTCATACAATGGAGTTTTACCAAAATAAATAGCTGTTCTACCTATACATTTGGTCAATTTCATTCACCTATGTATTATAGTAAATATTCCTTTTTACATTACTACTACAAAAAGAGCCATTTTTATAGGTAGAAACCTATAAAAAAAACGGCAAAACCAGCTATTATTTTTTTCCGTGTAAGAAAATGAAAAATTCGTAGATATAGGGCTGTCCGAAGGGATTACAACCCTTCCTCAATAACAAATGAATGTTAAAGAACCTGATTTTCAGAAGGCTAAGGACGATTTGGGCTGTCGTGCCATTGAAGAAGATGAACCTTGTCCTAGATTGATGGCTGTTTGATCTAAACTCTTTTGCTTAGATATTTTAAGTCGGGTTGAAACTTAGTGTAACACGAAGATTCCTTGTGGATGTGTAAAGGTCTTGGACCAGTACACGATTTGTTCGGGTACGAAAAACGTAGTAAAACGCGCTCGAGTTAATGGATAACTAAATTTTTATTGAACTTATCTAACTTATTTATACAATCATTTACAGCGCATTATCGTGGGAAACAATATAAGAATTTCTGGTTCACAAGCCTTCCCATGCATAGTTCTAGCGATAAGGAACCAGACGCAATATGATGCCTCGATTCAGCTAGCGAACTGGCAAATGCAACATGATGCAACTTACGCGACAGGTGCATGAAAAGACTTATGAGAATAGAAATTAATGAATTCGCTAAATTGCATATTTGTAATTAAATACAATCTATGTGGAATTTTACGTTACATTGAATAATAGATAATTTTAATTGAGATGAATGAATGGAAATTTTTGGTGTATTGATATTGATACGTTTTTATGTTGTATTAATAGATATTATATTGATATACATTTATTTGCTATTGATCGATATTAAACAATGACATTGTTTTCATTTATCAGTTATTTATCAGGAATTTATGCTCACTTCAAATGCATATTGAATTTATTCAATAATTTCGTAAGCGTTATATTTTTTAAACCGCTTTTTCCTTACTTAACTCAGTTACTAGAGTCCTGATTTGGGATTGATTAAAAACAATTTGATTTGATAAATTTAGAAGATTAAAAATAAACAAAAAATAAATAGTTGCGTGTGAGGGTATTCTGAAAAGTTTCCAACTTAAAATAGATTTTTTTTTTGTCAAAATCAGTTTTATTTCTCTCTAAACATTTTTCCATTTATTCAAATAAAAAATAGTTCAAATAGTAGTTGGCGTTTTGTTCTGTGAAGTAAGCGTCTCCCAGTTGGACAAAAAATCATTCCGCATCCATGAATGTAGCATTTTTCAGCAGTAAAGAATTCATGCCCGGCTGTATTTTCCCTCGAAAAGGACACTTGCTCTTTAACTTCGCACGAAGTGATTCAGAATGGATTGCAAGTTAGGAATAAAGATATCTTCTCTTCAGCTTCGCACGACGTGATTTAGAACGGATGCCAATTAAGGAATAAATAACACAAGCCTTCATTATAACTGGACACGAAGCGATTCAGAATGGATGGAAAGTTAAGAATAAAGAAGTCCTCTCTTTAGCTTCGCACAAAGTGATTCAGAATAGATGGCAAGTTTGGAATGAAGAACCCTCCTTCTTAATTTTGCACGAAAGGATTAGAAATGTATGACAAGCTAAAAGTATCTTTTATTTCATTGGATAATAATTAGCTTTTGTAAATCTAATATTATCTAAGACGTCCTCAATATAAAGCTTAGAAATATAATAACTGGGAAAAAAAAAGCAATGAAAAGCTTGAAACTGAAGTTTGCAACATTTCTGTTTAATAAAGTTAAGCAACATAATAATATTCCAATTTTTATAAATAATAATAAATTAATATTTAAAAATTAAAAAAAATTCATTTGGCGAATTTAAACTTGTATATATTTTTGTGGAATCTACTTTTCGCCAGCTTAAATTCAAGCACCAATTCGTCCTTGTTTTCGCTATGGTCGAATTTATCATTTTTGACAGTATTTGTGGAAAAAAAGACAGATATAATAAGTATACTTTAGATTGTTTAAAGTTAAAATTAATAACCATGTGTTGACAAAAATTATGTTGTATTTTATTGGCAATATAAAAGAAAATACATTCAGAAACTGTTTAACAAGGCTGTCGGCAAGAGAATGAATGAAAAACGTTAAAGAACGCTGAAGGCGCCGTCTGTTGGAGAGTTCTGAAAAAAACCGCGTCAAAGGTGGGATCGCATTTGTGGAATTACCAGCTCCAACACCATGAATAAGTTGTTCAGGCTCGCTATTCTTGTTACTTTCTTTATCTATATTAATCTCGGCTTTTTTTTGCTACAAGCTGTCTCATATACCTTTTATTAATACCGGCTACTTTTGAATTTATCTCTTTAGATAGAAGAAATTTGCAATATTTTCAAATTTCTAGATGTAATCTGAAAGGATTATAAGTTTGCTCTATAGTTTGTAACGCTAAGAAATAAGGCTCAGAGAAAAAATGAATGATACAGAAGTTAATATTATCACTCAAAAATCTCAAAATCGAATGTCCGTCCGTCCATCTGTCCCTCTGTCCGTCCGTCTGTTTGCTCTCCAGCTTGAGAATAATTTGAGCTAGAACGTTAAAAATTCACGTTATTTTTGACAAAAAAATAAGATAAATTTCGTGAACGGGCCAAATAGCTTCACCCTTTCTACCTCCTCCCATACAAAATGACGCATTTTAGAGGTTTGGCATTAAACCGATTTTCTCGAAAAGTGTAAAAGCTATTGATCTGAAATTTGGAATATATTATTTTTATACCAATTTCAATCTATGGTATAAAACATATTTGAATCTCCCACTACTTCGACCATCACTAATATAATATGCACTTTTGCATGAAATACTATAAACTAATTTACTCAGTACATATAAAATTTATCGAACTGAAATTCTGAACGAAATATTTATTTAGAATTATTAGTAAGATCAAAAAAAAAAAAAAATTGCTGATTAGCTTCACTTCTTTTAACCCCTCTCCCATACAATATCAGGCAATTGAACAACTTTTCGGAAGTCGATTTTCCTGAAAAGTTTGAGTGCTACTAATCTGCGATTGAAATCATGTCAAATGCATAATGTTTATAGTTATTTCTGAAAAACTCACTAAGAAATCCCCACTCCTTCTACCACCTAGCAACTCTAGCATGAAGCGCAAAAATTGGTTCAATGCTGCTACCCCTTTTACTACTCGCCATACAAAATTTCTTAAAAGCAAAAAATGTCTCTTCATCTAGAGGATCGCATGATTGAGCCTTACGCCCAATCGTAGTCCTATTATGTTTTTGTACAAGTTAGAATATTGTGTGCTTACCAGAAATATACTTGTTTCTTCTTTTTTGTCCATTTTCAATGTGTACAAAAAAAACTTCCCGTCACTGTTAATAATCTTCAAATTTCAAACTTAGACTAATATTATTATTTAACTACACACACTGAAAGATGATTCTCAGCCTACTAAATGAATAAATAAAATTGACGAACAGGTAGCTAGTTCTTTTATACATTTCTTTCTGTGTGCTCATTTGTTGCAATACCACCGAAAATATTCATCTTAAATCCTTCCTGAGATGGAATTGTCAATCGTATTTTTTTCCCTTTTCCATTGCTTCGTTGAATTAAAGATATCACACATTTTTTTTTACGAGCCGTTAGAAATATTTTTCTTATGCCTTCCCAAGACGTTTGGGCTATGAAAATATCTGTTCTCAGAGCGAAAGCTTTGGAAACAGGAAAAAAGTCTAGAAGTGGAATTGTTTTACTCTTACATCATTTGACAATGCAACTGAAAAATTCGTGTTTGCAAGATCCTGCTACCTGGAGTTGGAATCGAACCCACGACCTGCAAGACTTTCCGTGCGACCTTTGTATGTATATGCGAGAACCAAATTTATGACATGAATTTCATGAATGACCCTATTTCTGATTTATGGAACAATTGGGAGCTAAGGTGTAGCCTAGTGGATAACGTGTTGGTCTACAATGCGAAGATTGTGAGTTCAAATCCCGGTAGACGCATAATTCCAGCACACTGCCTGCTTTGGGTATACCTTGGTCACCTCAATCTACGAAAATGACAAAGAGGGTTGTGCGAAGGTCTAACAACCCCTCCATAATAAATAATGAAAAATGTTAAGGAACCTGAAGGTCAGGAGGCCATCGCCCGATTTGGGCTGTAGTGCCATTTTAGAAGAAGAACAATTGGTTGGTCTTGGTATTCAAACCCAGTTATTGATAAATTTGGAATGCCAGGCACTTACAAAAAAAAAAAATAATGTGTACTTTTGAGAATGAACTGCAACATACTATTGATCGGACAGTCATCGTGAAATAAGTAGTCGCCGCCAGTTATTCATGCAATTGCGTCATAGAACGGATCACTAATGAAATTAGAAGTTATACTACAAACAGGAATGTTTTTAATTACATCAGCACCTAAAATTCACATAACTGCCACATTATTCTTTCCGATTTATAGCATCCTCCTTAACTTTTAGATTTGTTTCTCAAAAATAAACCCACGTACGTTTTGAAATTATATGCCAATCGAGTTTCGAACTCACCATCATCGTATTTTCGACCATCACGCTGGTATTGACAGTTTGATAATTTTTCTGGTGAGCGTTTTCGTCATAATTTCAATATCGCGAATTTAAATCTTAAATTAAAAAAATTTAGTTTATGCAAATAACAAGTGTAATAAACATTTGATCAGGATAAAACATTTTTTAATAACTACATAGTATTAATAGAATATTATATTATTTTTTGTTTTGAATTAAATATAAAAGAGAAATCATTTCATTAATGATAATGTTTCTCAATCCAGTTTAAAAGTAAAGTAATCTCATTGGTTGATGGCAATCGATAATCAGCATTGGTTTCAATATTTGGATTTTTCGATACACGAAATGATTTACCGACACCTTTTAAAGCCTAGAAGAAGAATTTTTTTTTTTAATTTATAATTTTATATTCATAAAAAATTTAATTTTCCTTACCCGCATGACATCCTCATCAGTTGTATCATCACCGGCAAAAATAACTTTAACATTGTTTTTCCAGTTATCACCGAAATTTTTCCGTAGAAGAAATAGGGAAGCTTCACCTAAAATTTAAAGTGGAATAATTCAATATTAACTGGGTTTTAAATGTGCAGCTTTCTATTTCCATCAATAATTAAAAAAATTCACCAAGTCGCTAAAAATGTTCGCTCCACTGACGGCTTACTTTTCGAGAATGTATAGAACCTTTATATTTACTAGTAGCGAAGTTGAAGTGAACTACTGAGGATTCGGAAAAAGTGATTCATCGCGGAGTGAAGTATAGTAGTTAACTAGTGAAGGACACATTCATTATTCTATAGATTCACTAGTGAGTGGTTTGGTTTGCTGGTAACAATCAACAAAGTTCTATTACTCCTGATAACGAAATACTGTTTTTTTCGTATCTATATTTTAAATAAAACGATTTACAAAGGAAAACGGAAATAAATCTTTAAACTTGCCAACTCTTTGATAATACAATCATTTTTAGCTCTCTCTAATTTTGATCTCTTTGTTTAAGCAAAGCAATATTGGCACCACAGTATACCCAGTAAGATAACTCAGCCAAATATGCGGCTTGGTTTCAAAAACACACGTGTATTTCCTCTCCCTCAAGCTTACAGTGAACATTTAATCTGGTTCTTCCATCTTTCGCTCGATTCTACGTCTGTGCCCCAGTGCTGCCACATATCAATTACTTAGTTGCGAAGCAATTTTTTATAAATGTCAGTATGGAGTTGAATTTTTATAGATATATATTTAAATATTGTTATATCATTAATATAAGTAACAGCCAAGATATCTTTGGACTTTTTTTTATAACTTTGCTTTAAATGGCAGCAATGTATGTTTTTCTTTTTTTTGGTTTTTTTTCTTTGGCTTCGATAAACAAATTTTAAATTAAATTTTTAATGACTTGAAGTTGTAAAGCACGGTGAAAAATCATGCGTCGTAAGACATCTTTTCTTTATTAAATTTTTAAAATAAATAATTTGCTCAAGCAAAAGAAAAAAAGATTTAATTCAATTGGGCCACACCGAAAATATCAAGAACATTGATCGGAAGAGAATTGTCAACCACCTGCCGATCATACGGCGCGCACCCGCCGTCCAAGTTAAATACGACGAGAGCAAGAGCTTTAAGAACGCCATATACGAGAATGAGAGATAAGAGGTGTCGCGGTCTCAGCGGGACACGTCGCGAACGAGTCCGTCAGTACTTTTCTCTCACTCTTTTTCGGAGGTAATGTCATAAAAATTCGGAGGGCTCTCATCAAAAACCTGTTAGCCCAGGCAATATACAGAGTTATTTTACTTAGTGGACAGTAATGTGATTGGCATTTTCGGTTATTCAAAAGAGTTGTAACAAATGAAATTTGTCAGAATTGTCCTCTTAAAAATACTATAATTGTATAATATGAATTGTATATAAAAAAAAAGAGAGAGAAAGCTAATAGACATTGAGACGAAGTGCTGCCAGCTGGACCTTTTTATGGAGTAAAGCTTTCAGACAGGAGAAGATAATTTTTCAAATTTCTGAGGGTCCGAGGCCTTAAGACCAGGTTAAGCACGCTATTCTGGACCTAGCCCTGGCTGCGAAAGGTGATTCGAACAAAATAAGAAATAAACATATTTCTTCGGACCACTGAAAAAAACGCACGCAAAGAGGATGCACCTAGCAGGAAGCAGCCCTTTTCGGAACAGAGGTAGCATATGGAGTACGGGGCATTTTATGCAATATTATCTTATACCATTGACACATAGCGGTCCTATTTATAATTTGGCTAATTCGTAATTTAGCTCGTCTTCATCGTTAGCAGATTGGTGACACACAGCACTTTGCTAATTAAGAAGAGCCACTCACTCATCTGTTATAATTTTAAAAAGTTAAATTGCATAGCCAATAGGCAATCAAATTTTGCAAGGAAGGCGACAAACGAAGAAACGATCCTTTGTCCTGTTTTAGAATCGTTTGCGAGTCATCTTTCCTGGCTAGGCGTTTAAATCACGATTCCAAGATTTTGTATAATTCAGAGCTGTCAGAAAATGACTTTTCTTCTCTCTTGCACGACGAAGCTTTTATGAAAGTTCCAACTCTAGTACTACATTTTTCATCGTTATAGCCTAAATTATGAGAAAAATGAGAGGATTTAGCTAAATGAGATGATTTAGCTGAGAGCATGACGAGATGATTTAGCTGCTAAATGATCACTATTTTGGTAATTTAGCTAAATAAGCGTATGACACACAGCCGTTTAATGATAACTTAGGCCTTAATTATAATTTAGCTGCGCTATGTGTCAATGGTATTACGCATACATTGCAGAATCCTATTACGGAACTATGGAATTGTTCGGGTCGGTGGGGTGAAAATTGACGTAAATTCTTAAAAGTGATTCATTTGCATAGACCATTGCTCAAATTATATAAAGCCACCGGAAAAAAATTATTTCCGGAGATCGAAAATACATAAAATTTTTTTGAAATTGAAACCAAACTTATTCTCTTAAGTTGCAGCAACTGCTATAACCCACACTTAAAGGGAAAAATTTCGGTTTGGTACTACATCTCGGAAAATGTTGGTAGTAGAAAAAAAAGTTGGAATAAAATTGAAGAATGAACATTTTTAAAGAAATAAGGTTCCAACATATTTTATCGTATTTCCAATATTTTACTAAAAATTCGTCTAAGCGCTTGGATGGAAAGTATGCATGTCATTTAGAAAAAAAAACGATAAAATTTAATATAATGACGCATACTAACATACAAAAAATTTGTTTACCAAACGAAAAAGCGGTTCGAAAAAAATATATAAGTAATTCCTTAGTCGTAAAATCCTTTTGTGATGATATTACTAAGTATTATATTTTGTCGTAAATAAATGTAAAAAAAAAAACGATTAACTCATTCGTTAAATAGAAATAAAATAAAACATAACAGAATTACGATTGGGCTTTAAGCCCATATGATACTCTAGATGAGATGCAAATGCCTTTAATATACCGGAAAAAATGTCATCTCAAATTCTTTCGAATAGTGAATAGAGACTTTTGCAAGGGAGGTGGTAGAAGTAGAGGGTGAGGTTTGCATTTTTCGTATATGACACCGAAGATGGCATGCAAAATGTTCTTTGTTGAATTTAAAGTTTTTAGTTTTCATTATTTTTAAAGAAATTGGATATAGTTTTTCTGAAATCGGGGCATTTGTATGGGAGGTGGCAGAGAAGGTGGAAGGTGTTGGATGATTTTGAATCTGCTTATCATCATCCTTATCACCATGCTTTGATTCAATTTCAAAAACGATAGCTCTCATGTATTCGAAGGTGAAACGCTTTTCTTGAATTTATAATACAGATATTTATATGGGAGGGGGTAGAAGGAGTTGAGCTGATATTTTTTTTTAACATTTATTGCAATTATTAAAAAACAAATTCTGACATAATTGTAAGTTTCTACTTGTTCTAGTTTTAATGGAAATCGATATAATGCATTTGTATGGGAGGGGGTAGAAGGAGTGTACGGATCAAAACAGATTTTTTCACGTTATTGATATTTTTATTTGTATACTTTATACAAAATATCAAGTTGATTGCTTCAACAGTTTCGAAAAAAAATAATTTAATTTAAATTTCCAAAATTCGTGAAATTTGTATGGGAGGGGGTAGAAGGAGTGAAGTGAAGTTGATAATTCTTTTTGAAACTAATTGCAATTATAGTAGAATTAATTCTGACAAAATTTCGTCTTTTCAGCTTTACTAGTTTCAATGAAAATCGAAAATATGTATTCTTCAAAATTTTTCATTTGTATCGGTGGGGTAGAAGGCGTGAGGGGATCGGATCAATATTCCGTGATATTAATGACATATGTATATCATAATACTTTACCCTAAATTTCAAGTCGATGGCTTAAATTATTTCAAGAAAAAATCAATTTCTTAATATTTCGAAATTTCATGAAATTTGTATGGGAGAGGGTAGAAGGAGTGGAGGGAATGTAGCCCATTCATGAGCTTAAAGTTACTTTTTTGCTACAAATAATACACAAAATTTCTTAGCACTATAGCTCAAAGCTTTCGAGAATTATGCTGTAGACAGACGTACAGACAGACAGACAGACGGACAGACGATCGCTCGGAATCGAGGTTTTTGAGCGACAACAAATATCACTGTACCCTTGACGGCTCTGTGCGAACGTTATTTCTTAGCGTTACTAACGGTAAGGAAAACACAATATACTCTCAGATTTCATCTAGAGTATAAAAATAAGAAAGTTCTAAAATTTTACCTAATTTATAATATTAAATAAAAACAAAAAAAATATTTTGTTTATGAAATTTTAATCGAAAACTGTGATCAAAGTAAAACATTTGAAATTTTGGTGCTTCGACTTCTACTCAAACATTTTTTTCCTATCATCCGCAGTTTTCGTGAAAAACTGATTAAAGTTGTGTCTTAAATATGTTGTCCTACCCTAAAAGCACAATTTTTTTTATTTCAAGCACTTCTTATGTACTTTCGATCCGAAAAAATTAATAACAGATAAATTCATATGGGCGCTGGACTATTAGATCACAGATGATTTTTAAATTTCAGTTGATAATGTCATGGCTTACATTAGTTGCGATGGTGCTAATTTAGTATTTGAGAGAGAAAGAATAGATAATGCTAAAGTCGTATTTTTATTGTTTATAACAACAATGCTCAAATTTGAAACACTCTCTCCTTCTCTCTTGACTGTTTTTTGGTTTCAAGAACTTTATAACCACTAAAAATACTTCAATGATTGCAACAATCTTTTAAATTTCAATTGCGCTTTATCGAATAGAATTATTATATTTATTAACAATAACAATAATTCTATTCGGTGAAGCGCAATTGAAATTCAAAAAAATTTGTTAAAAAACTCAACCAAAAACAAAAGAACATAATTCATCGCTATCAGTTAAAAGTTGCAATTGTCATTAATTTGTTCATCGTTAAAAAAAGATAAAATGAATATTTTTAATCAGAAAAATTCATTTCCCCTGTAAATCTGTTTACGCTGGAAATTGGAATGTGTAAATAATTACAGAATCTATCATTTGCTTCAAAAGTGTAATGATGAACATTGAATTGCACAATCATGACTGAATATAAATATGAGTAAAACCATGAACACGTACTTAGCTTCATGCTAACCGATTATCCTGAAAGGACAAGATGTGGAAAAGGAAGATATTTACTCCATTGTCAGTATTTTCAGTAAAAACATAATTTTGTCGCAAAAATAAGGGGTTAAGAGAGATCTCCCTTTGCACGACACTGTAGTTAATTGACGCGTGCATCAAATCTGTATTAATTTATGGTTGTAACAAATGTTGAAAGTGACTTCTACGCATTTGAGAGATATACTAGCCAGACTTCATTTCTAAGACGAACTTTCGAGAATAACTGGACAAACTAAGATATACATTGAGATTCAAAATCGCTAGAGGTAAAGGATCGAAACAGAAGCATTATATCCCTCAAGGAAGACTTGGGTTCGGTCGACTATGGAACCGAGCAGGAGACCAATATAATAAATAAGTCATAGAAACAACCAAATTACGCTACCCTTTAAGGGGGGAGGTGAAGAAATTGATTGATTGAGACTCACTAACGACCCACACTATCAAGTTTTAAACAAATAATCAGCACTATCACTATCGAAATCAACTAATTTCCGAAAATTTTAAAAAACACTGCTTTAACTTACCTTTATTCCAGTTGATTGGAGGCTTAGCTTCAATCGCGGCTACTGCTTGATTCGCCCGAAATCCATACGATTCAATCATTTTAACAATTTGATTTTGTAGTTCCTCTGTTATACTGGTTTCCGAATCTCGATAGTGATAGGTCAATGATACTTTCTTATCTTCGACCCAGGCACCATTATTTGATAACTATTTCCACCCGGAAAACAAAATCAGTTCAAATTACTGCACAAAAAAGAAAATCGTTATACCTTTTCAGTCATTTCTTTCACTAATTTCCGGTAATTTTCTTTAACTACTTCGGGCAATTGAAAATCGGATCGGGTTCCATCCGTATTCTCAATTTCGATACCATGATTCCCGCCATACGTAATATTTTCGATGGGTACCTTCTCCTTTACATCGTTTAGACCTCGACCGGATATTACACCAACGAAAACATGAGGATTTGCGGCCAGTTTGGTGAGGGCATCTTCAGTTCCCTGCGACATTTCCGTTAAATTCGGATGGCTGGCAATCGGTGCTAGTGTACCATCATAGTCCAGAAATAGTGCCAATTTATTATTATTCTGGAGATATCTGCAGAAAAATTCAATTTTATTGTTTCGAAATTAAAAAAAAAAAAGAAAAAGAAAAATCGAAACTCACCCATTGAGCTGTTGATCGAAGTCCGTACTTGTGAACAAAGTTGGTAAAGCTGTTTGCTCCGGCATCTTAACTTCCGCACAATTAAATTGAAACTGAACGAAAATGAATGTGACCGTCAGTAGAACCGCACCAAACGAATCTGTATGAGATTTAAATTTTGAAAAATATTTCCAAACGTTTTTCGCTAAAACTTGTTCATCAAATGCTCTGTAAATTATTATTATTATTATTACGTAAAAATTAGAGCGTGCTGATAAGACGCGAGCTATGATTTCATGGAATATTTAGATGATGAGATGACCACAACTCTAAAACAAAATAAGCGATTTAATGGTCAATTTATGGCATAAATGGAGTATAGTTAAATTTTAGCTTGTTGCTCTTTAATCAGCATTGACAATGATGACCCATAAAGTGACCGTGTAATACAAACTGGATTGCGCGAAGATGACCGTCAGTCTTTGTTTGACGTAGATGTTGTTTAATATTTTACTAATGACTTCAATGTCAACGAAATTTGCTTATTATCAGTGGTGCATTGATAAGATAGTTGAAATTCTGGGGAAATTTATAGTTATAAAGTCCATAATTATTCAAATATTACATGTTTACATGAGCTCTTCATAAACAATTCAAATTTCGAATTTAGATATTTTTTTTTGTTTTTCATCAAATATTTGTATTACATTCGAATCATTGTTAGATCTTTTATGGATATCACGTTCTTTTAATTTCGTTAATTTGTAATTAATTAGTTAAGTTTGGTGAATGTTTTTAAAGTACATTTTAAATTAAAGAACATATTTTCGGATTTCACTCTGTTCTGACGTGATTTTTCGGTCACTGCTGTGATTTTACTAAACTGATCGATAACCTAAAAATTCAAAGATATTTATAAAGAAGGGGATTCGTAAGGATAATTAGGGTTGATTGGATAATAAAAAATAATCAATTAGTAGGGAATAAATGATTAGTTGAGACTTTTTGTTTCAGGCTTTGTTTTTACAGTATCCTCTTGTTTATAAGTATCGTTGCATTTTCTAAGCTGTATATTAGTTAGACATTTTTTTATTATTTTTTTTAAATTCCACTTTGTTTGAACGCTTTCAGGACGATACATATCTCCGGAGATATGTGAGAGACTATAGTCGCTTGAATTCAAGACTTTTAAGCAGCAACAAAAAATTCATTACATTTAGCGACTCTGTACGAGCTTTATTACTTAGCGTAAACACAATATAGTCTCGGAATCCATGAATAGAGTATAACAATCATATGTCCTTTTTAAGTGTTTGATAACTCAGCGGCACAGCTTCACATTAGGCATAAAAAACATCAAATTCCAATACATCGCCACTATATATCTTGAATAAAGAATTCTGCCGGTAATACAAATCGCAACAGATGAATAAAAAAATTGAATTCACATAAATAAGAGCTATCAGTAAATTATCAATTATTGTCACTCTTAAACTATAGTGATAATTTTCGTCGACTACACATGATGTAATATTGTTCGTTTTGATTACGTTTGTAATTAAATTAAATTGATAACCTTTCAATAACATTAATCACACACAACTTACTCATTTTAATGTTTCCGAATACACTATTCTTAATAACCCATAATACGAATACACGACAGTATGTCGGCCGACTGAATAGCTTTTTGACCAGTGCCTTTATTTTATGTTTTTAATCTGATGATTTCACAAATAATCGAATCGAATGGAAATATTATTGCAAAAAATCCCCAAAAACATGATGATTTTGGGATCAGTTTTTTTTCTTGTCATTCTAACACTAAGATCAATTAGTGGCGAAGCCGTAAGATTCTATATGTTAGCTAAATTCTGAATTATTTTTTCTATTTTTATTAGAAGACGAAATCTTTTAAAAATTATGCATGAGAAAGTTCGTGTAGTATAGACTTGATTGTGTATTTCTTGTTCAGAAAACCACTACGTATTTCATTCATTAAGGAATCTATTTTTGAGTTCTACTCGTAAATTGCCTTGAAAAATGTTCGGAATTAGTTCTATTCAAAGTTTGACTTATTTCGAAAATTATTGTACTACAAAAGAAACATATATAATTGTGATGAGTGAGCAGCTATATACCTTTCTGCCAGTTTACTATATAGTTAATCACTGTCGAATAATATTTCCTTGCTGCTGTGAAATGTTTAATCCTTGAACTCCAGTGCTAATCTAAGACTGTGTTTAATTAGTGGCGAAACACAATTCAAGGCTTTGAACGATTTCGTAATGCAATTAAATACAGCTACAGCATAAATATTGTATTTCTTAATTAGCTGTACGGGCTCAATCCTTTGCGGATTTGGTTTATTAATAATTATGATCTAGGTTATAAAATTGAAGGTTGAGGTGTGAATTTACTCAAATTTGTTGATAATAAATATTTCGCGTCTTCTTTTTCAAAGATTGTGAATTATTGCCAAAACTTTTCCAATTGAAAAAAATAAAAATCGTCTTGATAACGATTTCGAGTATGAATTAGATTGATTCAACAATTGTAAAGGGTCACCCCAGAAAGTCTCTAGAGTGGGTTGGTCTACAGTTGAAGGTAAATTTTAATTTTCCGGTGTATGTGGTATAGCAATGCCTATTCGTAAAGTTAAATTACATAATTTGCAAAAGTTGGATAGAAAGTATACTTTAGATGAAACCTGAGATATCTCGATGATAGCTGAGATATAGCCTAGAGTGAGTAGCGTGCTTAAACACCAATCGACGTATAATTTCAGCACACTACTTGCGTGGGTGGAGACGTATCTAAGGGCAGCAGCGTCTCTCCCTTCCTCCTTTGTAGCGCGCCACCAACCAGTGCCACGTTTATTGCGGTTAAATTTCGCGTATAAGTTAATATCCCTCTGGCAGAGGAGTGTCAACCGGGAGGGGCTGGATGCGGCTGCCCCAAGATTTGCTACTGCCCCCCTCGTCCTTCCATTCAGTTTTCGTAGATTTTAGACTGGTTCGTGATTCGAAGCTAGCTCGCTCCTTCCCACAGGGGATTGCTACAGGTTCAAAGTTCACCGATTACAGTAGTTTGTCTTAAGAGTTTGGCAACATCACCGAATCGAGCTGTTCGACCAGTACCAAAGTCTTACAAGAACTTAGACTGAAGTGGGTGGCACCTCCCGAAGACCGCACCAGAGGTCTACATCTATTCTATTATATACAACGGTGGAAGTATCGAGGGCCCCAAATCATGTCGTATCGGTGGTATAAAAAGAGGTATACGTGGCTTTGTGGTCAGAGCAAAAAAAAAAATTGTTGAGCTCATGAAACGATGAATTACTGAATCGTTGGTTGATTGATGTGATATGGTCAAATATGTTATCAGTGAAGACATCAGTGCAGAATTAGACTTATAATGAAAGTAGCGAACCGAAGTAGCGAAACGAATTGCAAAGAAGCCTTCTAAGGGGAACGAGATCGGTGGTTTAGGTTGTCATGTAGTTCGATTGCGGAAATTAATAGCGGACTGGAGGGAACGAAATACTTCCCCTCGGGGTAGTCCACCTGGAGTGGGTTGTGAAATTAGCAACCTGAGCAAAGTGAAATTGAAGCGAATACCAAATGGTGATTGGTAGTAAATAGTAAGTGGGGGACAGTATCGATCATGGTAAGCGAAATACTTCACAGACTGTGATTCACGGTACTGAAACTGTGACTGATAAAGTAGCTAGCTGAGAAAACAAGATTGCATACTTACACATGACATTGGTAGAACATAGTACGTAGATATGTGAAATCGAGTAGTGACCGAGGAGATCGCAATACGCTGTATGATAGTTACAGGCAGTAAAGTAGCAATCCCCGAAGGGATCAAAACTGAAGGCGGAAATCGATGGTATGGTTCGCACATCGAGTGGTCGGACAGAGTTGGAGAGATGGGTTGATATGACAGGAGATCGGAAAATTTGCATAACTATGAAGTTACTCCGTGGATCACGTGGTTGCCTAGGCTATGTTCACATCGCAAGTAGAATCGTGGAACTTGCTCCTCGATTCTCGGTGTAGAGTTGCTTTGGTCAACCGGGTACCATGACCCTTTGCTGTAAGGGCTGTTAAATGCGTTGTTACGATTTTTCCCTGGTTGAGGAAAACGCGTGAGTTTAACGAACCCTTAGCTACTAGAAGCGGAACGAGCCTGTCCGGCCAACCCGTGGAGACGGGTCGTGGGCGCCAGTAATTCTTGCTTTTAGGCTTCGTTCCTAGCCTACTTTTCACCCTACCGAGTTACTAGTCCGGGAAAGGCTTATTGAGCAAAAAGTAAGGAAAATCAGCCGTCGGTAGCCTGCCTGTAATACTCACAAAATAATCTTAACATGGAAGAATAGCAAAAGAAAATAGAATAAAAAAAAAAAGGCGAAAAAGCCATTTATGTGATAAGATGTTGCCCAATGGCTTTATTGTACGTGTTTCCCTAGCTAAATTTTACTTTACTTGGTATTCAAAAACAAATGATAAGTTCCCTGACTAACAGATCTTACTTGGTTTTTCTTCCCGCGAATCGCTGCTCGTTGGGGCCCTTGTCGAATCCCCCAGGTATCGATGTAGGTCACCGTTCTCGTTGTTCGCCGTCCTTTCGTCCGTTGCTAGTCTACGTTTCGTTTCACTTTATCAATTTTCTCGTTTCCTCCGTCGTCGAATTTTCGTTTCTTCGTTGTGGAACTGCTTCTTCGTCGCCGACTTATTTTCTTGCACTCCGAACAGATATTACACAAATCACCCACTTGTGGTATTTTTTTGTTAAAAATTATCTTTAATTCGCCACTTGAAAAGAAACTTGTATATTGGAGCTCGCGTCCTACTCCTATCCTGGACACTTCAAAAAAGCCAAGGTCCGCCTGGTTTCTCTCCCGCCCTGCTTTGTCTCGGAATCCTCAACTGCTTTTTCTTTCCTGGCCTTGGCAGGCATTCTTAATTAAAATTGCGGACGTGTTGTTAAAGGCATCCGTAGTGTGTTGAGCCTTCGTAGCATAGACTTACGTTATGCTCTTATATGAGTTATGTACAAGTCCTTAATGTAAAATTTAAGCCTTGTGTAAATTTTTACCAAATAAACCTGAAATCCCTGTCGACAGGGGTATCTATCGATGCCATCTCTGAAAAGTACTGCTGACTTCTAATTCCGGCGATGTTCAGCTTCTATGATCGTTAGAATTAGTTATGTGGTATAAATAATGACAATATAATTAAATATAATATGCCTGTAATTTATAAAATTCTGAATAACGGACTGAAAAATCGCCGAAGGGGATGCGGAAAACTAAGAGAAAACGATTCAAATTCGAAATAAATGGAACAAGAAAATGCAGAAAATTGTTCTTTCTGAAGAAAAATCGCAGGATGGATCCCAAAGCGGCACATTGAACAGAAAATTATACGATATTTTTCAATAGCGTTACATCAGGGATTGTCAAATCTGTTGTAGAATTGAAAATTCTTTCAGATAGTTCATGTATAAATCTAATTTTACGAAACCACAACAAGAATCATCGAAAACGAGAAATTTTAACATTTTTCGAGACATAATAATTGACCATAATTTTCTATAAAAGCAAAACAGCCCAATTTAAGCTATGGTATCCGGACCTTCATGTTTCTTAAATTTAACTGGCCATATAAGTTCGAGCTAATTCTTCGAGCATATAGTTACATATATCATCAGATTTTGGAGATATTCCCTGTTGTGATGGTGGAGGATTGAGTCTTCAGGTTATCAGAAATCCATATTTTCATTATTTCTCATTTGTGCTTTGCAGCTCGAACCGACTTTCAATTTCACGGAGAACGATCCAATGATGTATCTTGTTTTATAAAAATTGAGCCGATTTAACTAAGGTGTTTAGCGCGGATACCTTTAGATCTGGACTGCATTAAGTAATTAAATTAAAAAAATTCATAATTTGGACTTGTCGAACGAAGACTATTGGAGTTGCAGAGTTGAAAATGTTAATTAACATTATCCGACAAAATTTAAAAATTAACACAGTCCTTTAAAACTATACAGATTTCATTAATCACTTGTCTTTTTGATGTTTATAAATATCACTCAACTTCCTGTTAAGACCTTCAGTGTTGTAATATTAAGCGATTTCATGGTGAAACTCCCTATAGGCGTGGAGCTCTACTCCACAAGACGCGATCCTGTGCATCGACCTTTATTTGTCGCCAGGACTTGTTTTTTCACAGGCCATCTGCTCAACTGCTCGCTTCTATGTGCTATATGGTCGACCAGCCTAACGTCTTTCTTGAAAATTATAATCTTGCAATGTTTTGCTCTGGTTTCTTTAAAGTGTGACCGATCCACTGCCATTTCTGCCTTTGAATTGCAATGCCTAAGATAAACGATACCGAAGGCCTGACGAGCTTTATTTAAAGAAGCCTCAATATACTTTTTGGCTCTGCCGTCCATGCTGACAATGCTTCCGAGGTAACAAAATTTTTGCACCTCTTTCATATCATGTCCCTTAAGAGCGGTGCGCTTGTGTTTGAACTCAAGTGCATGTACTAGGTTTCACATATTTATTTTCAGTCCTCTCTTAATTTTTTTTGTGTGTTATTGGTAATTTCGGCCTTTATGTGCAATGCACAAACACAGTCATGGAGAAAAGGAATGGGATTGGGAAGGTAGGAGAAGGGGAGTGAGAACGACCTAATGAGTATAGAAGCTGATATATTTTTCAGTTATACTGGCTGTTACTCTTTGCATTTAGAATCCAACTTCCGAGCATTTAAACCTAAGTCCGACCATTTATGTTCAAGTAAACATACGTCATCAGCATAATCAAGGTAAATTAAAATGGTTTGATCAATTTTTCACAGTGCATTTTGAAACGAATGGTTTTTAGATTTTACACTGTTATAATTTATTAAATGTGACGTTTCGATCTTTCCTGAGACATTTATCAAAATGATCGATAATTTCAAAGGACTAAAATTTTATACAGAATGGGATAAATTGGGTGCGGAAAGGGTAACTAAGGTGGAAAATCCGCAAATTCGTCAAGAAAAATCCAATATTAGAGGAAAAAATATGCCAAGCTAATCCCTACAGACCCTCGTACCCCTAATGATATGCTTTATGACTAAAAGGATTTCATTTCATTTCTCGAACCACAAAACTTTGGAACGCATTGCCAGCTAATTTTTTAAAGCGTATAACCTCCAGCGTGTCAATAATAACTTCCACTATCACTTTTGTCTCATTCCTCAAAAATTCCCGAAGAGTTATATAGAAGTAGCCGCCAGGTTTCCAAACAATCGTATAAATATAACTAACATTAAACTGGGAAATCTTATTATTCCTTGTGGAGGTGGCTTAGTCAAGCATGCACCGAGTAGAAGATCACCTAAGAACTTTAAACAGAAAAATAATCTACGACACTTTTTAGAAGCAGAATTATTCCACTGATTGAAAAACTAACATAACAAGTATACATTTTATTTTTTCCGCTACAAAAAAAATATTTTGCATTTCACTGAAATGGAAATAACGATTATTGAATTAATATATATCTTCAGGATCATAACCTTGTACGAAATTGTAAAGTTTTCGGTAAACAGCATAAAGGACGACACAACAGCAAAATAATAACGATGATGTTATTGACAATATGTCACTGTAAATTTGCTGCTTATCTGAGGCATTAAACTTTTCAATATTATTTGCATAATGCAAATTTCCATAAATATACCTGGTGATGGTGACAACATCTCATTATTTCCTGAATTTTCACTTTAAGTATTTCCCATTCAGTTGTAAAATAAATAATACGAATCTTTTTTCTTTTAAATGCGTAATAATTGAACAGGTGAGAAGTTACGTTAGATTATTGTGAAAAATAAATGGTATCTTCAGATATCTAGATTTTTTGTCAATTTGATTACGATCTTACTACGTAATTCAAGCAGAAATTGATTTTTCGTAGAAGTAATATCCTAGAATAAACGACAAGAAAAATAGAGCATAAAATATATTTTCGATTTATTCGATTGGAATTAAAGAAGCAATTTTTCCGAAATTTTATCGCTATGTGTCACAACAAATTTTTATTTTTAAATGATTTAAGAAAAACTTTTTTCGAATTATTTTTAACTAACTTACCTTTAATGAGTTTGCAGATGAACTATGTAGTTGCATTTACTCGTAATATTTGTTTATAGTTTAGTAATTTCCACGTGAATATGTGTAAATATTGTTACATGCATAACATTGCTGCTCATCGCATGTTCGCAATCTTCTGTTCTACTGTTCTCAGCAACAACAACACTGCACACATGCAGGTTTTTTTTACCGCGAACGAAAGCAACAACCACTACAAGCGCGCATAAATTTCGATCAATTTGTACAGCAACAACCGACAGTAAGGATCACATCGTTGTATAGGTGACGGCTGAGCAGGCAGTAACACATCGACGAATGGGCGACGGCCGGAGAATACGTCGACGGTCAGCAAGTACGTCGTAGTGCTGTATATAAAAAGAGCGAGCATTCGTGAAAGGAGGCGTTGACATTTGGACAGGAGAGTCGATGTTTGGAAAGCGATAGAGACGAAGTTCGGATGCGAATGAGGCGAAGTTGGAATTGCGGTATAGTGATCAAAAAGTGCTTAATTTAATCTTTAAAACTAAAAATAAAGCTTGTGTTTATTTTAAATCAAAAGCAACCTAGTTTTATTTTTACTTGAAATTCAGCTGCCTCTAGCGCACTTCAATATGTAAAATTGTTGGTAGCCAAGAAAAGTAGTCTCCACAGAATATCTGAGGATTTGATCGAAAATCTGATAGTTATTGCTTTCTTAAGAAAGATGCATACATTTATGTGCCAAAAATATACGGTTTGATTAAATTATTGAGTACAAATGATAACCTTAGTACCGTTTTACGCGCATTTTTTTTTTTTTATGAGTTGAAAACTACACATATATTATTAAAGAACAACACATTTAATAATTAACTACGTCTGGATATATCAGTTTCTCATACTCACTCATTTACGATGGCGCTACAGCCCAAATCTGGCCTTGGCTTCCTGTGTACTACGCCTCCATGCTTCTCGGCTCAGTGACCGCGTCCTCCAGTTTGAAAACCTTAGGAGTGATTTTCTGTCTGCTACAATAGAATCCTCCCAGCACTTCCGTGGTCTTCCAACTGGTTTTTGTCCATTGACTTTCCCTTTTAGTGTGCGTTTGAGAATTCTTCCATCATCCATCCGATCCTAAATTTTATGAAGGTTCACTTTTCTGGATTATCGAAGATGGCAAGCAATTCTTTATTGTATCGTATTTTCCAGATCGCGGCTTCCCAAACAGGATCGAAGATTCTTCTGAGAACCTTTCTTTCAAAGGCGTTAAGTAACTTTTCGGACTCCTGACTTAATGTCCAAGTTTCGCTACCATAGCATAACATAGTTCTAATTATCGATTTACATAGTTGAAGTTTAGTTTTTCTGTGCACGTTTTTGTTTATCGGTAGTAGCGAATAATACGGCTTATTCGCCATCATTATTTTTCTTTTTTATTCGATAAGTTTGCCCCCTTAAGAATACAAAGTTGTCTACTTTTTCTAGGTTATAATCTGCTACTGGAATATTTCGTTTAATTGGATAGCCAGAGGACTACTGCTACTAAAATTTTAAAACATGAAAAATATACGACAATGCAGATTGAACATAAAGTTTTAATTTCTGGAAGCTAAACTATTACTTAGAATGTATCTTTGATTCAATGTAACCAAAAAGTCATCAACCCGACAGACGACTGTCAATACGAAAAAATTTAGTAAGAAAAAAAATGTGAATAGTTGCACTAAATATTTTTCCCCTAAAAAATTGCCGATCAGATCAGAAAAATCATTAAAGTTTTTTTTTTGTTCCACTTGCGAAAAATCGAAATCTTACTATCCCCGCTGTTTGATCTTGTTTGAAAATACGGATGGGGGAAGGGGGTTCGGTTTGTAACAATTGGGGAACAAATTATTATTTTTTTTCGATGAATATCAAATGGATGTATTCACGTTCAAAATTTAAGCTTTGTGTCTTTCCCCAGACCCTTAAAAAAATTACTTAAAATTTTTGACATTTTTGCTTACCACCTCCCTCCCCTTACACCGCCTAACTTAAAATTAAAAACTATGTAGTTCTATACTCTGAAGAATTCGATTTGATATCTGTAGTCAGTTTTGAGATATAACGGTTTGAAATTTTGGAAAGTCAACCATTTTTGAAATGCTCCCCATTTCCCCCTTCTTCTTCTTCAATGGTACTACAGCCCAAATCAGGCTTTGGCCTCCTGACCTTCAGGTTCCTTAACATTTTCATTATTTTTTGCGGAAGAGTTGTTAGCTCTTCGCACAACCCTCTATCTACGAATTTTTCATTTTCGTAGATTGAGATAACCAAGGTATATTCAAGAAGGTAGTGTGCTGGAATTATGCGTTGACCGGGATTTGAACTCACGACCTTCGCATTGTAAACCAAACACACAACCTACTAGACTACACCCTAGCTTTCTCCCTGCTATGACCAAATTTCATATTTTTTTTTTTGTATTTCGCTAGCATAAATTAATATATATTTTAAGTTTGAATTATATAGCCTTAGAGATAGTAGAGATATTCATTTTTAAGTGTTTTTCTTTGCACACCCCCCTGACCCTCCCCTTACAATAATTAGAGGCTAAGCTGATTTCGATGGATCTGTATGCCGACTTAATGGTCCCAAAATATGAATTTTTTACGGTAAGTAATTTCCAAGATAGAATCATTTGAAAATAAAATTCGACCGACAATTTATTTTTAGCCCCCTCCCCTTTTCGGACGTTAATGGATAAAAAAATTAAATTATTTTTAAAGTTTGTCTCATAACCCTCTCCATATTTATGCTAATTTTCAGCTTCCTATCTGCGTTCGCAGTAAAGATATAAACAAGTGTAGTTATTGACTCTTTCCCTCCCCCGCCTCCTCCTTCCATCTGAAACTCCCGAAAATTTAGATAATGGAGCTCACTTACCCAGTTAACAGTTTAGTCATGAAACGCGAAAAAACAAAATTTCAGAGTAGCAAATCCTTTTTTTCTAGGTCGATCACAACATTTTATTATTCTTTCGCTTTGGATAGGCGATCGTATTCCAAAATAATACCGGTTCTCCACGCAATGTGTCCCAACTTGTTGACCGCCTCTACTTTGTTTTTGTCGCAATTTACTCAAGCTATCGTGGAGACACACAGACAGGCGATACAACAAAACCTCTATTCCTTAGACTTTTGGTAGTGCAAATCCGTCAAAAAAAGAATATAAATTTTTTTTACGGTCATAATTAGGAAAACTTAAAACGCCAAAATAATTGTGTTATGTGAAACCGTGCATATTCAAGCTGAATATCCTTTAGTACTTTTCAGTATTTTACACTTTTAGCCTAGTATGCTATTCAAGTCAAATGAAATTTTTCTGTGGTAAATCATTGCAGGCGAGATTTTTTTTTTCGGATTTTGCAAGCAAAAATTTTATTTCACTTGAACAGACTTTTAAAATTAGAACGAGCACTTTAAGGTTCTTCCATACCTGTCTTCTTCTTCCATGGTGTTTTTTGATCAATTTTACTACTTTGAACTTCAAATAGGTACTTTCGGCTGGTCTTAAGCGTTCTTACAACCAAAGTTTTGCAATATAGTTCACGGCGAAATCTGAATAATCTGTGCCATAATTTGAAATTTAGGCATGTGAAGAATTCCGAATTTTCAAATTAAAACGTGAAGACTTCAGCTTTTGCAATGATCGAAACTAGAAAAGCTCTGTATCTAATGTAAGCAGACGAGAGAGTCGAAAGTACCAATATAAACACTAGAAATATAATATTAGCTACAACATTAAAGAAGAAGAAAACAGGTAAAGAAGAGTCCTAAAGGTGAAATCATTCCAAAGAAATAAACAATCAAGTCGTAATTTAAACTTATAAAATAAATCGTTTCAGTTCTAGGAATTAGAATCACTGCATGAACATTTCAAAATGATTTATAATTCAAAAGTTTGCTAATTATCATAAGAATTCACCTGACTAACTAAGTCTGCATAGCTATTTCAACTTCAAGAGTTTAAAATTTAGCAAAAATCAAAAGTGAGGAAGAAAATCGGTGTTGATACCCCACAAGTCGTTTATTTCGTATCTTCCGAGCGAGTAATAATTTGTAGTCCTATCGAATGATACTTGAACGTTAAAAGTTATTACCCAAACGCTCTATTAAATTTCATGAGAACGGTATATATTATATACGGAAGAAAAACATCGCTATATTTTTATCGGTAAATGTTAGCAAAACTCAATTTTATGATTTTCAAGTATTTGGCAAGTATTCAAATTCATACAGTTTTTATCCTACTGGAGTTACAGCTTAAATTTTTATTCGGTATTAAAAAAAAATACTTAACCCCATTCATGTAAAGAATTTATCCTCTATGTTGTAACCATAAATTAATTGATCTCAAAGGAGCTTTTACGCATACGAAAAAAAGGATGGAAGCAAATTGCGTTACGAATTCCATTTTAACACAATAAATTTTCGTATTTTTCAATGTCAATATCTTATGTTTAGTTCCCTATGAAAAATTCACCCTTTACGTGTTGAACGTTTTCATTTATTTCGTTTCGCTTTTAAACTTCTTAAGGGCAAAAGTATCAGTCGAGTTGGCTTCATTTCATCCAATATTTGTCAACCGGAAAAGGATATCTTGTCTTCTTCGATTTGAACTAAAAAAGAAAAAGGATAAATTTTCTTCCCGGTTTTTGCCGCCGTTCAGTTTGTTGCGACTTGTAGTAGCTACATGGGTATTATGGGGGTATCTCTTGTGCACTTATCTATTTATTTTTTTTTTTCCTTTTTTTTTTAAATCAATATCCTCGGTTAGAGGTTAGACCGCTCCGGAACATTGTATTGTGCTCGATGAAAAATGGGAAATGCAATATAGAAAATTCCTGTAGGAAAGTTGGATAAACAGGAAAGTTTATTCGCTTATTAGGTGGCACATGTTGTATGAGGTTCTTAAGTCGATAAATGCGACGCTACAAAGTGTGTAGTACATTGAAAAAGTGTGGTTTTTAGAATTTTTCAATGATTTCAAATGATGTGGGTTTCATTCAGACCATTCTTGAGCTCGGATAGAGTAGGCGTAGATGATTTTGAATTTATTTTATATTTGTTTTGGTTTTATAGTTCAATGAAATGATTTTTAATGTTCCGATCTGTGTTTATAAAACTAGATCACCAAACATAAATAACTTAAAAAAAATTAATTCAGAAGAAGAAAAGAAACTAATCGCATATTTGAAGTATATTGTTTGTTTATAGGAAAATTTGCGTAGTCGATTTGAGGAGAAGAAAAGGCTACCGTAAAATTACTATTGTTAGCAGTAAATTTGGTATCACAGACAAAATCCTCGTATCTTGTAAGCTCCTAGAAAAGAGTTGAAATATTTCTACTTTGTGCAATTTGTATGGGAGATGGGGGATAAGGTTGAATTTACTGTTTAGATATTATACCAAAGCTTTCAAGAGGTGCCCTCCTATCAGGAAATCAATCAATTTCTAGTTAAGACCTTAAGTGGCACGAACGTTTGCAGTTTCCTTGATATTATTTCTTAGTTTTATAGTTCTTATAGTTAAAGAACTCCAGAATAAGAAATAAAAATGGCAAGCGACACAAACTAAGGAGGAAAAATAATTTTCAGTATATGTATCTGTGCCCAAAACAAAATATAGTCTGACTGTACAGACAAGACTTCTTCTACAATGGTACTACAGCCCAAATTGGGCCTTGGCCTCCTGACCTTCAGGTTCCCTAACATTTTGCTTGTTGTGGATTTGTTAGCCTTTCGCACAACCCTCTATCTACGAATTTTTTCATTTTTGTAGATTTACGTAACCAAGGTATATCCAAGCAGATAGTGTGCAGGAATTATATTAAGTCGACCGAGATTTGACCTCATGACCTTCGCATTGTAAGACCAACACGCTAACCACTACGCTACACCCTAGTAGTAGTACGGACAAGATACTTAATTTGTATTAGCGAAAAGCCCATGACGAGGTATCTACCCATATTTACAATCGTTTTTTCTCACAATTATTCTTCAAGTTTGTTTATTGATGATGTTAACTTACAGTTTTTGTGTCAAAGATAGCATATTATCGATGTCACATAATTTTTGAAAAGTGCACAGCAAATTCTTTCCAATGAAACCAAGTATTTGTCTGTATTTTCAAATTATATTTTCATTCCATTACCCTGAAACCGTTTAGCACGTGTTTTGAAAAAAAAATTTTTTTCGTCTTAACATTTAACATCGAACACGAAGAAACGATTTCTCAATCTGAACTTTGCCGGAATTCATAGAACCTTCATTTTTTATATTGTTTAGATACACATAGATAATAATTCACCTATAATTTCGAAACAAATTCCCTTGGAGTTCAATTTACAAAATTTCGATACGAATTTTTATCAATCGTATTGAAATTTCGAATATTTCAGAGCGTTGGACTTCAAAAAATTATGGAATTGAATTTGTCTAGAATTCATGTGCGATCTAAGTCGATCTCCAGGGACGAATTTAGAAAAAAATGTTTCACAAAATTTTCATTTTTTGGTAATCGTAAATTTCAAACTTTAAATAGTTTGTCTTTTCTCGCATTTTTTTTAACGAAATGGCTTGTATTACAGATTTTTTTTTGCTTTTTTGTACAATGCCCAAACATAGTTTTGTACGGAGGGATTAATTGTAATGGGAAAGTTGAGGAGGGGGAGTGTAATGAAAATATATCGCCCCAGGCGAAAGGTCTAATGAAAAAAGTGAATGAGAATTACAATAAAGTTTTTATTTTTTGGAACTCTATAACTTTTACTTGGAACTCTTTTTGATTAGATTGCAATTAAGCTAAATGAAAGTTCATTATTAATATGAAAAACGTTAGAGCAAATTATCTCGAAAACTCTAGTCTCTTCAAGAAAATTAATAAATGGAAAATATAATTAGTTTTGAAAACTCTACTACTTATATTCCGAAGGTTTTTCGATCGGATAACTTAAGTTACGTATCCTCCACAACAACAACAAATACACCCGGTATCAAAACATTCCACATTGACTCTTTGATGATAAGACCATTTCATTATCAATGGCGCGACAGCCCAAATCCCGCCCAGGCCTTTTGGATTCGTCGCCTGCAATCGTTTCGATTAGGTCAGCGTCCTCTAGCTGCTAATTTTTAAGATGACTTTACTGTCTTCAAGAAACGAGTCTTCCCATCTCTTGTGTGGTTTGCCTACTGGCCGGTTACCATTTGCTTTGCAATTAAGAACACGTTTGAGGATTCTTCTGTCTTCCATTCGCTATACATGGCCAGCCCACTACAGTTTACGTAACTTGATGAGCGTTAAAGCTCCTGGCTCGTCGAAGAGTTGATACAACTCATGGTTGTATCTTATTCGCCATTCCGATCCTTCCTTCATAGGTCCCGAAATTCTTTGTTAATGTCCTCGTCTCGCTGCCATAATAGAGGACAGGTCGTAGAATAGTTTTAAATATTTTCTGATTATTGTTCCTGTGCACTTTCTTGGCTTTCATTATTGGAAGGAAGTACCGAATGATATGTTTTATTTGCTGGTATTATCCTTCGATTAATTTCGTCCGTTTCATTGCTGTTCTTTTCTAGATTAGGCCCAAGATATATGAAGCTGTCCACACTCACCAAATTATATTCCGCAATGGCTATGTTTTGCCTGATAGGAGTTCTGGTGTCGACTGGGATTTTTCGGACGACATATCTAGTGCCAAGTTGAAAAGCATGGGAGCTAGACCATCTCCCTGCTTTAAACCACACTCCGGCTTGCGTTGGTCGTTCAGTAAAAATTTTGTAAGCCTCATTCTTGCTATTTATTGCATCGCGGAATTCTTGGTCGAATCATTATTTTTGCACCGTGCTTGTTATCCTAACACCTCTTCTGTGGAGGATTTGATGCCGTCTCGTATTTTCGTTCAGATATTCTCCACTGGCATATTTTGGATGTTTGAGCATAGGTTGTCTATAGGGTGGCATAAAATTCGTCTTTAGTTATATCGCCCTTGTCTTCAGTTGGTGAGTGGATGTTGATGTTGAAAAATTTTGTCTTTATTCGGATTGCACACAATCTTTCATTTACTGATTTAAAACTGGTGACCTGCTGTTTAAATTTTTTATCAACGACAAAAGCGACTCTGAACTCTCTGCTTCCCGACAATTTTCCACTTGGATATATTGTGTGTGATCTCATGTCCTTGATTTCGTGAGCGAGCCATTTCGATTCTTGGATGGCTGTTATGTTGATGTTGTGTTTTATCACTTTGTCGAGGAACTCTTTCAGAGCTCTTGTTCTAAATAAGGACTGTACATTCCAAGATCCAAAACAGTAGTTCATTTCGTTTGTGGGATCGTTGCCGTTGAGTCTATCCATTTCGAGGCTATTGTTGGCGCCCAACCCCCGACATGGAGGAACGGTTCTACCAATATATTACACCCTGGTAGAAAAGAGTGAGAGTTTTCAGCTAAACATGCTGAAGTTCTCTCAGCTATGCTGCGAGTCCAACTGTATCATTATTTTAGCTAACTTCCTGAGACACATTGGTGTTACTGGCCATTTAGGTTAACTCCATGCTCCCTCATCCTTTTTCAACCGGGCTTGGGTCCGGCTGTGGTGGAGTTTTTCGTTAGGTACCTTGGTTTATTTTTTTCTTTTCCATTCTCCCTCGTAGCTCGGCTTCGTGATGTGCTGCGCTGTTTGTAATGCTGGTTGATGTGGAGCTGGTTTACAATCATTCGAATTTCATTTAATTTATTAATATTTATTGAGATTTTTACATTTTATGTTATTGAACTTTTTGTAGGTATTCGTTATATTTTAATTTTTATATCAATTGCTGGGGTCCACCCACTTCGCCCAGTTTATTGTTAATATTAGAAATAAACTTTTAGCACAAATCTTTTTTTTTCCTTACATTTATGCAACTAGGCCAGAGACAAACTTTTTTAAATCCACTTTTTCATTCCAAAACATAACAGAATTATGACTGGGCGTAAAGTCCAATCATATGATACTCTAGATGAAATAGGAAAGAGTTTAGTGTACCGGAAAATATGTCATCTCAAATTCTTTCGAATTGTGAATTGTGACTTTTGTATGGGAGGTGGTAAAAGCAGAAGAGGGAGGTTTGGAATTGTTGTTTATAACACTGAACGCAGTAAGTATACAAAATGTTTCATGCTGAATTTAATGTTTGTAGCTTTCATAATTTTCAAGGAAATTGAACAATTTTTGTCAGAGTTTATGGCATTTGTATGGAAGGTGGCAGAGAAAGTTGGAGGTCTTGGATGATTTTGAATCTCCTTATCAACATCCAAATCACATTGTTTTTGTTATAATTTTAAAGTCGATAGCTCTGATATATTCGAAGGAGAAATACTTCTCTTGAATTTTCAATACAAAAATTTGTATAGGAGGTTGTAGAAGGAGTGAAACGAAGCTCAAAGCTTTTTAGCATTTATTGCATTTATTAAGGGACAAATTCTGGCAAAATTTAAAGTTTGTACTTTTTCTAGTTTCAATGAAAATTGATTAAATGCATTTACCGAAATTGCGCATTTGTATGGGAGGGGTAGAAGGAGTATTCGGATCAAAACCAAATTTTTTGGCATAAATAATATTTGTTAGAGTATCGTTTTCTTAAAATTTAAAGTTGATAGTTTTTACATTTTTGGAGAATAATAATTTAATTTAAATTCCGAAATTTCGTGATATTTGTATGGGAGAGGGTAAAAAGATTGAGGTGAAGTTGATAGTTTTTCCAAAATTGGTTGCAATTCTAATGAAATGAATTATGATAAAAAGTTGTTCTTTTAGCTTTGCTAGTTGCAATGCAAACCCAATAAATGTCTTTTTGAAAATTGTGCATTTGTATGGGAGAGGGTAGAAGGAGTAAGAGGATAAGATCAAGATTTTTTCAATTTAATGATATTTAAATTATTATATTATTAAAATGTGACCTAATTTTCAAGTAAATAGCTGAAATGGTTTCGAAGAAAAATCAATTTCTTTCAATTTCATGTATGGGAGGGGATAGAAGGAGTAGGGGGATGTGGCCCGTTCCCATACAAATGCACAATTTTGGTAAATGCATTTAATCGATTTTCATTGAAACTAGAAAAATTAGCACCATTTTCCAGAATTTGTTTCTTGATAATTGCAATAAATGTCAAAAAAATAGTAACTTTGCTTCACTCCTTCTACTCCCTCCTATATAAATTTTAGTATTGGAAATTCAAGAAAAGTATTTCTCCTTCGAACATATGAGAGCTATCGACTTTAAAATTGTAACAAACCAATGTGATTAGCACGTTGATAAGCAAATTCAAAATCATCCAAAACCTTCCACTTTCTGTGCCACCTCCCATACAAATACCATAAATTCAGACAAAAATTTTTCAATTTCCTTGAAAATTATGAAAGCTACAAACCTTAAAGGATACGGACAGATGGACGTTCAAACGTATGGACGGACATCCGGTTTTAAGATTTTTGAGTGATAATATGAACTTCGTTTTTTTCTCCGAGCTTTATTTTTTAGCACTACAAACTTTATGGTAAACTTAAAATACTCTCAAATTTCATCAAGAGTATAAAAATCGTAGACTACCCACTCCTTCCATCATGTAAAGTTCCTAAATTTTAAAAATTTCAAAATTTTAGAATCACTATACTTTAGAAAAGATTGAAACGATCCCGCTTGTATGTTCCCACTTTATTTTATTTGTCTTAACAGCAACATACAAACATGATTTTTGGTACGTGCACATCAATGGCACAGCACCTTTTTAACGACATACACTTCATTTCCCTCCTTTTATAAGAAAGAAGAAAAAAGTCACGGATAATTTTAGATGCTCACTTAGTCGTATATAAGATCGTACAACATAAAGTTTTGGATAAGTTGGACTTCAATACTGCTCATATGTAGCTTTTGGTAGTCAACAAATAAAAAATAATTGCTTTCAATACTTACATTGTTTAGCTCTTGCTTCGTAAAAATTTATACTTCATTTAACATTGGTTTCCATTTAAAAAAAAACAGAGTAGAGTTTAACGCTACAAAAACACAGTCCTGTCATTTATCGCTCAAGCGTTATGTTCCGGCGTTGTCCTCCAATGTTTACTTTGGCTGCGTACAAATTTACTGTTCGGAAGATTTTACTTTCCTATGCATGAAGATTAATAACCACCCTAATTGGAGCCAACACATCTTTGAAGTTGCTCTTGATACCTCTAAACTTCTAGGTAAACTATTTTACGCCATTCGATCTTGCGAACATCTACAAAGCATTCATTCGACCTCACTTAGAGTACAATCCTCACATTTGGGCTCGCGTTGCTCGATCGTGTAATGTTAAATGTTTCGACTGATTGGAGATGAATCCGTAGAAATTTCGCAGCACTCAACATTTATTATCCCTACTTTCACAGTTAATGCAGTATGGATCTCCGCAAACTAATTACCCCTCTTTTCATTTTCCCCCGTTGTACTCGCCAAGCTCGATGCGCACACGAGTAAACCGTCAAACCTTCATTCATCCGTACAATGAAATATAGACAATCTTTCATTTCTCGAACTACAAAGCTGTTGAACGCGTTGCCAGTTGGGGCTTTTTCTAAAGAGTATAACACTTTTGTCTCTTCCCGCCCAAACTCCTTTAGTGTCCATTCTAATCCTGCCTCTTACGACCCAACTGTGCATAGCTTTAAAGGGTGAACCCTAAAGTTGATCTCTTGCTTTAAAAATAAAAAAAAAACAAGAATTTGCATGCTATTAGTCCAAATAATTGTAGTATAAATGTCTATAATATGGGTAAATTGAGAGATTTGAGTTGGCAATCGCTTAGTCATTTCAACCGAATGCTAATAGAATTCAATGATTAGTTTTATTTGTATTAATATTTATTCTAATAACACAACAATTTTTTCTTTTCTGCAAACTATTTTTATCTTCTCAAATTTCTAGACAAATCACGATAATTATTTTTTCCATTCTTCGAATTCTATATGCATCATTTTCTCGACGAATGAATAATACTCTTTATTTATCGATGACACGAAACAATCCGATATATTTAATCCGATCTTGAGACATACACGTTTCGAAAAAAATCCTTAAAACGAAATCCAAACAACGTTAAATGGAAAATACAGATCCTTAATACTGCCGAAGAAATTCTTAATACAGGAAATTTAAGCTCATGCATGTGGTTCTGTAATGAAAACGATGTTTCTATGACATAATAACGTATGGTTAGGATGCCTACCGCATCGCGTAATTGAAAGTGTTAAATGTGCCATTCCCACGGATACTCCCAAGTGGTATCAACATGTTGAAGTCTCGGATTTGTTTATATCTTAAATACGTTGTATAGCGATGCAAAATACTAACTAGAAAACACGAATGAAAGCTCGCGTATGCGCACCTGAAAAATTAACGAATATTTATCTAAGAAGAAAAAAAAATGAAAATTTACGATGGAGAGCTTTTCCCATGGTTGAACCGATGGATGAAAATATGCCTTTAGGTAAGAATCACTTTGATTCTAGTCTGTTTATAACGAAAAAGGTTTTGTCCATTAACAAACAACCTACGGCGCGATTTAGATATCTATACCAGACGACTACGAAATCGGGAGTATCTTCTAAGATTGTTTTGTTTTATATATAAAATAAGATACGGCACGTAATTTACTATCAATCTGCTATCAACAGTTGGTTGCGAAACATTAACAATAAATATAAAAGGAGTGATAAACGTGTGAAAATTCGTTAGATTAAACAGTGGTGTTTGAATTTGAACAGTGTTTTCTGAATAACATTTTAGATTTAAGATATGAGATAAGTGAAGTGTTTGTGAAATCAAAAACTGTGACAGTGAAATAGTTTTGTGTGTGTTACGGGTTATAACGGATAACACCATTGGTAAGATAAATATAAAATTATAATTTTGAGCCTTTTAATCGCCAAATTCAATTGTCTAGATGAATCATAAATTTTAAACTTAGTTTTAAACACTAATAAAATTGTTAATTGCTATTTCTTTGTTAAATTTTTCTATTATTTATATAAGGTGTTTTTTTTTAAAGGCGGAGAACTTTAAATTAAAATTAAGCACAGATAAATATTTTTAAAATTACTTTTATTTGAAAGATAATTTCATGGCATTATTAGTTAAATATAATTTTGGGCATATGACCGCCGCGGCGTACATGGCGCAATCTGGAAGTCCAATTTTCTTATACTCTTCGCAGTAAATCAGGCTGTATTTTGGCAATAGCGCGTCGAATGTTGGTTTCCAAATACTCATTAGTTTCTAGTTTATCGGCGTAGACATAGGACTTTACATATCCACAGAGGAAAAAATCGAATGCCGTTAAATCGCACGAACGAGGTGGCCAGTTAACAGCTCCATTTCGTGAAATTTATCGATCATCAAATGATTCTTTCAGTGAATTAATTGTATTGCGCGCTGTGTGACATGTGGCGCCATCCTGTTGAAACCACATGTCTGCGACATTAAGGCTTTCCAATTGAAGCACGAAAAATTTAGTAATCATGTCTCTGTACCGCTCACCGTTGACTGTAACGTTCTGACCATCATCATTTTTGAAGGCATGTGGACGAATGATTCTACCCATAAAGCGCAACAAACGGTGACTTTTTCTGGATGTAATGGTGTTTCGATAATAGCTTGTGGATTAGCATCGCGCCAAATGCGGCAATCCCGCTTATTGACATAGACATTTAGCCAAAAGTGTGCTTAATCACTGAACCAAGTTTTCAAAATTGAACAATTTGCAAACGTGAGTCTATTTGTGATAAATTGCCAAATCGGCTGTCACCGAAAACAGTGTTGTCAATTTAAAGTTCTTCGGCTCTAAAAAAACAACCTTCATTAAATAGTGGAAATTACAAAAAAAAAAAAATTTAATTTGCAATTATGTATCTAAGAATATTCAACTACGTAGTACTACCAAGTACTATTGTTTGCCTAAGAAATTGATTTGCGTTACAATCACAATTTACAAATAAAGTTTATTGGTTTCAGTTTTCTTCTTTTACTGTGGAATTATCTAAGCTTAAAATTTCATTGTTTGTATTTGTAAGGTATAGATATTCTGTTGTGATACTGAAAAATTGTAACAAGTTTAAGTACATAAAACAGTTTTATAAGTAAACATATACGGGGATTCGTTATTTAATTCATTCCCGAATGAAATTATTACATAAAATCTGGCTAAATGTTGAATAAAGTTAGAGTACGTATGTATACATATCTATATCCGACGATTGCTCAAAAATCCGAAAATTTTATATTCAGCGAAACGCAATACAATGAAATGATTTAAATACATAGCTTAATGAATCCAATAAATTGATATTTACGAGTATATAAATTTACACAATTTTGAAATAGCTATCGTTTGAATTTACACGAGTATGCAGTGGGGAAAAGAAAATCCGTAATAATATGATGCAAGAGCAGCTAAAGCTTAACGAAATACTTGTTATCATATTTCCTAATGCGTTCTAAAAAAAACTGATGCACGTTGATATCAAAATTATGCCAACTTCTGTATGAAATGATACGGCAATTCTTTTTAGATTGACCTATTTGTCACAGCTTCTCCGCGTGCTTTTTTTTCTGCTGCTTCTTTTTATGGGGTAGTTTTATTTCAAGTGATTTCTCTTAATTGGACATAATCTGTTAAATCTTCTTGTGACGACATTCGGCTACTATTACAGAATGATACATTTTTACATTGTCATGGTATTTATTGGTACGTTTTTTATTTGTCTTACTCAAATAATTTAGAACTTGTTTTATGGTCAATTATTTTTTCTAAACTGACTACACTAGGGACTAACAAGAGTCGAAAAATTATTTGCTGAGTGTAAAAAACGGAAGAGCAGGACACCGTGAAAAAAAAAACTTATGGGTAAATTTATATCTATATATAATTTCCAGTAGATTTAACCGGTAATTACGATAATTGAGAACTAGCTATGCTGAATGCGAGATTAAGATAAATTCGCTTTTAGAAATGCGGGCTTTTAATGTTATGGCATCCTTTTTGGGAAGAACTTGTGTCTCAATCCCTTTTGCCATTCTGTTATCTTCTGAGTAGTTGTTTAACAACCAGTACTTTGGCATTTTACAGAAAATTTAATTTCAAATATTCGACAAATTGTGGCAATAAAATTAAGATTTTTTTTTTTAAATAACAATTCGGGGAGGGTGGAAAAGGTGGGGGATTCTAGGGCTATTGTCAACTTGAGTGTTCCTAGAAAACTTCATTTTATAATTTGCGATCGTGGATCAGGTTTTTTTGCACAAGGTAGTTCACTATTCTGCGATTAATAACAGTTTCCATTTCCTTTGAGAGCACTGATGTAATGGCAGTAGGGTGTTAGTTACCGGGTTTCGCTTTGCATCACTTCATGGGAGTTGTTTAAACATTCACGACCTTCCAGGTCTGTGGACCAGCAGACTTGGTAATATTGAGTTTTTGCAGGATCTGGAATATAATTCTACTTGAAAAACAGAGGGATGGTGGCGTGAAATCAAGATTCAAGTTTTCTTTTACGTAACCGAACACAATTTAGGGGATCACCCTTTAATGTAATTTACACAGTCATGTCGGTAAGGGAAAAAAAGGAGTTAAGGTTTAACGGGATTAAAAGAGGGGAAAAGCCTAAAATGCCGGTGGACGTTGAGTTTGAAACGTTGAAGGTCGTATGTCCATGGGAATATATGTAGCTTCTGGCAATGCATTCCAAAGCTTAGAAGTTCGGGGTATGAATGACTATCTATATTTCACTGTATGGGAAGTTGGAAGCTTAACAGTTAACTCGTGTGCGCTTGAAGCTAGTGAAGCGAGTGTTTCTAGGAAATGTGTACAGAGGTGGAATAAGTTTGCCAAGTTCCTCACTGCATTTACCATGAAAATAGCGATAGTTAGTTAAGGGGAATTTAGATTTGACTGTGAAAGTCTAGAGTTTCGCTGTCAACAGGTTAGGTTTTTCCACAGGATCGACAACAGTTAGGTCACTATAACTACGAGGCGGTGTTGAGAATGATTCAAAATTATTGTTGGACGATTTCACACGTGGCCAAAGAGATCTGAAATTCAACGATCTTAAGGCGACGTTACTAGTCATGCTCGAACTTAGCACGTTTTCAAAATTCTGTTGCATACGTTTCTTGGCAATGTGAATGAGTCTCTGTTTCCGGCAGTCGGGTTGAATGGATATTTTTAGATCGACTACTTTTTGGCTCTAGTTGCATCGAGACTCTCCTTTGTGAGCCAGGCATCTTTCGACGGCCTGCCTCTTTTGAAGCTGATCCTTTCTGGTACTTTCTACCTAAGAAAGGACCTCACATCCTTAAGAATTGTCTCGATTACTGATTTCGCTGCCAGGTCGCAATTTTTTTTTTTTTTTGCGCGAAGCTCTCTCTCTCCAATCAAAAGCACTGTAAGTAACAGTTTGATAAAGGTCTCAGCAGAGACCGAAACGTCACGAATAATAAAGCGTAACAGTGTAGAATCCAGAAATCTTTTCTTTCACTGTAGAAGTCAATAAAAGTCTCCCAATCTCTTGAAATTCGAAACTGTTCTACAGGGAGCTTCTATTGCCGGTGGATTTATTGCGGAGATAGGAATTTGCGTGCGAACCAGATAATAGTCGGATTTTGCAAAAAGTGCCAATACAGAACATAAGGGTTAATATCATTGAAAAAGTTTGTCGAATATGAAACTAGTTTAATGTGGTTTCAATTTGAATAAAGTTTAATTTAATTTGGAAATGCAATACATTGGGATTCATTTATATAGGTTGTCCCATTTTAATGTACTATCCCCTAAATCTTTCCAGACATTTAGTTGCATGGAAACTGACCTTGACAAAAGTTTTAAGGTTTGAAGAGGGTCACCCAATTATGATCTTGCCGTTGACCAAAACACCAGTTTTCAAGGTCAAGCTGGATTTTTTAAATGAAAACCCATATTTTTTATTTCATATTCGTATTTTTCGAGAAATAATACGAACTTTTTGTGGGAAACCTTTTTTTTTAGAAAATGCTCTGGTTTCTCAATAGAAGGCGTTTCATTTTAACTGTGCGAGGCTAATTTTGGTATCTCGAGAACGAAGCGAGATCTGCCCTTCAAGGTCACTCAAAGTTACACTACTACTAGGGAAAGTTTTCAAAACCTTGCAACATTTGTCTTGTACATTTTACGTCTCGCTTCGTTCCCACTTTAATGCTATGCACAGTTGAGTTGGAATTGAGAGGAGTATAACAGACACTAAAGATGTTTGGGCGGGGAGAAACAAAGGTGTCGGTGGACGTTACTTTGGAAGCATTGTGGATTTATACTCTATAGAAAAAAACACCAACTGATTGTCTATATTTCACTGTACGGTAGAAAGAAGGCTTGATGGTTTAGCCGTGTGCGCATTCAGCTTGACGAGTACGACGCGGGAAAATGGAAAGAGGGGAATTAGTTCTCGGAGCTCCGTACCACATTTACCGTAGAAGTAGCGTTAATAAATGCTGAGTTCGATTTCTCTGTATCATAGTCTTGTAAGCAAATCAGTTCTATTACTTTATTATTCTAATAACAAAGTATTGTGATTGAAATGGATAAAAAATTTGCTACCCTAAAATTTCGTTTTTTTGCGTTCTATGATGAAATTAACCTAAAAAGCAAAAAAAATAAATCCGTCCGTCCGTATGCCGTCTGCCGTACATATGGGCTCATATCTCCGAGACTGTTAGAAGGAGAATGTTCGTTTTTGGGTGGCTTGTTGACTGAGTGATTGAATTTCATTATCTAAATTTTAAGGAAGGGGAGCCGGAGAGGGGGAAAGAGCCAAAAATTACGCTTGCTAATATCTATACTACGAATGCAGATAGGAAGCTGAAAATCATCGTAGGTATAGAAAAGATTATGGGACAAACTCTAAAAATATTTTTTTTTGTCCATTGGCGTCCGAAAGAGGGGAGAAGCTGGAAACAAATAGTCGGCTGAATTTTTTTTGAAATGATTATGTTTTCGAAAACACTTACCATAAGAAAATAATAATTTGGGACCATTAAGGTAGCATACAGATCCACTAGAATCAGTTTAGCGAGAGATTAATTATTGTAACGGGGAGAGCTAGGGCGGGTGCACAGAAAAACACTTAAAAATGAATATCTCTACTATCTCTTAAGCTACGTAATTGAAAATTGAAAAATGTATTTAACTATATTAGCGAAATACGAGAAAAATATAACATTTGGACATAATATTAGTGGGGGGAAATCGGGAGCATTTCAAAAATTGCGTACTTTCAAAAATTATAAACAGTTATGTCTCAAAATTGAGTACAGATATCAAATTGAAATTTTATCAGATTGTGAAACTACATAGTCTTTATTTTGGTAAAAATTTTAATGGTTTGGTGAATGTTTTCACAGTGCATTTCGAATTGAAAGAAAAGATTTCCGGATTCTACACTGTTAAGCCTTATTATTCGTGACGTTTCGGTCTTTGCTGAGACCTTTATCAAACGTCACGAATAATAAAGCGTAACAGTGTAGAATCCGGAAATCTTTTCTTTCAGGAGGGAGGTGATTAGCGAAAATGCCGAAAATTTTGAGTGATTTTTTCTGGGGCTCTGGTGAAAGATATAAAGTCCAAATTTTGCGTAGGGATACATCTATTTGATATACAAAAAAAAATTGTTCCACAGTTGTTGTGCATCGACCCCCTTGCTCTAACGATAACAAGGTGTTTCATTTGTAATGAAAAAATAACAAAAACTTAAAATTTTTAAATACAATTTTGAGGTACAAACTTGAAAATTTGCGAAATGCATTTAAAAAAAATCCCTAAAAGTGTGCAATATTAACTGGTCGAATACCTTCAAAACTTCTACCACCTCCTATACAAAATTATTTTGTCGACCAGTTTTAAGAAATCAATTATCACCTAACTATTAAAAGCAATCAATTTGAAATATTGCAAAAAAAAACTTTAAAAATTACTTGAAAGTTGCGTCAAAAGTTTTTAGATCGCACCTGCCATTCTACCCCCTCCCATACAAACATATGATTTCGACAAATTTTAATAAATCAACTAATAACCAATAAATTAAAAGCTACGAACTTAAAATTTTATACGAGCACTTTACAAAAGAAACAAAATAAATGATTCATTTACCTTCTCTACCCCCTCCCATACAAATGTTTGGTTTCGGGAATGTAAAATACACCGAATTTTATGAAAATTCTATGCAACTTCTTCTGTGAAACTGACATTCTATACAGAGAGTATTGGACGTAATTCAAGGAATCAATTTGAAAAGTATTAACATCCTTCCACCTTTACTATTACCCCTCTCCCTCCTACTTAAGAACCCAAGCTTGCATAATTAAACTAATGAAATATTTATTCAATGTACTGGAGCTATTGATTGGACCTGCAATTAAGTGTTAAATTGACAACAGCCCTGCCCAGAACCTCCCTTTCGCTTAGTCTTCCCTAACCACTTTAACCTGCATATTGCCTTTCCACTCATCCTCAACTTGTTGCAAGAATAATAAAGTTGCGTATAATAAGATGCGTGGAAAATCTTCAAATTGTCCTAAGAATAATAAAGTTGCGACCGACTTGTTGGCAGTTTATTTTTAATTAATCGCCTGTCCTCTCACCCTAATATTAAATTTTAATGTAAATTTTTCGTAAGTTATCTACATCTACAATGGCGCTACAGCTCAAATCAGACCTTGGCCTCCTGATATTCAGGTTCCTTAACATTTTTCATTACTTATTGTGGAAGAGTTGTTAGCCCTTCTTACAACCCTCTTTCTACGAATTTTTCATTTTCTTAGATTGAGGTGACCAAGGTATATCCAAGTAGGCACTGTGCCGAAATTATATATTGCGCCGACCGGGATTTGAACTCACGACCTTCGCATTAAAAAACCAACACACTACATATATATTGCTTGCGTAAGTTATGGTCAAGGGAAATTCCACAGGCTACAAGGAATATTGGGAGATCGTTTAGAAAATATAGAATACAGTTGACTTCGTTTTGATCCACTTTGAAGTCAGTGAAGATATTAAGGTGCGCGGACACGTTTGCATAATGGCATAGCAACGCGCAAGACAAAATTCTAATTTGAAAATTAATTTTTATTTTTATTTTTTAAATGAAGAGAGTTGATATGGAGTACTTTTGAATAGTTATGGAGTAAAGTGCCCCCGAAAAGAGTAATCCTGGTAACCCTATCTGTAGATCATAACGACATCTTTACAGAATGCTATAAAATTCGTGATTAAAATATCCGTCTTTTTATACGATATCCTTCATATTAGTAAATTAAAAAAAAATCTTCCATACTTTTGCGACAGATTCAGAAAGAAAATTTTATTGGTTTTGTTAACGTGTATTTCAAATTAAAAGGAAAGATTGCCGGATGTCACTCTGTTATACTTTATTAAATGTGACTTTTTTTCTGAGAACAGTTTGAGGGCGCTAAATGAGTTCTTCAATGCCTTTAATTGGAAATTGTGCTTTAATTCCAATAACTGTGATAAAGCCTGTAAACTTGTCACCAAAACTATCCTGAAAGACATAAAGCTCTGCATACCTTCCAGTTTAAGGATAGTTCGGCCGTCGAAGGACTCTTGGTTTACAAACGAGTGTCTTGTTGCAATTCAGGCAAAGAGCAGTCGTTTCAAAATTTTAAAAATCATCAAACTTTAGCCAACAGAGAGCTTTTTATGAAATCAAGAAATACCTAATATTAGATCACGACCAAAAACTTCGACCGAAGATCCTTCAGAGTCCAAAAAGCTCAAAATCTTTCAGGTCAATGGTCAACAATAATTTCATCTCTTTGTCAACACCGTTTCTCTTAGATGGTGACCGTACCGTAATTGATCCTATCGAAAAAGCTAACCTAATGACATCTAGTTTCGCGAGAAACTCCACTCTACCATCTTCAAACCAAAACCCTGCTATCGCAACACCATATGGTTTTTCGCTGCCTCCGCTACATTTCCGCACTCGTCTCATATCTAGGATTATGCAAAAGCTGGCTCTGATGGCATTACCCTTAAAATGTGCTCCTCTTTTCTGGCTAAGCCTCTTCACAATTTTTTCCATCTATCCTACTCTTCTGGGTGCTTTCCACAATTGTGGAAAGTTACGAATGTTCATGGCCATTGGCCTTGCTGCTCATTCAATGGATTGAGAGTTTCTTATCCAAACACACTATACGAGTAGTATTAGATGGCGTTACTTCTTCCTCCTTCCAAATCGATTCCGGTGTCTCTCAGGATTCTGCCTTATCGCCAACTCTGTTCTTAGTATTTATTAATGATCTCTTGTCTTCTACTCTGAATCCAAACAAGCATTCTATTCCTTCCAATGGCACAGAGTTATTCCTTTCTCTGAACTAAGATCTCGAATTAATAAAATGGGGCAGGAAAAATAGAGTGGAGTTCAATGCCGCTACGACACAAGCCTGTCATCTTTCCCTCAAACGTGATGTTCCACCGTCGTCTTCTAATGTGACCTTTAATGGCATACAGCTTTGCTCTTTCGAAGATTTTATCCTTTTAGACGTAAAGTTCAATAATTATCTTGATTGGACCCAACACTTGCCCTTAATGCCTCGAAGCGCCTAGGTATTCTTCGTAAATACTTTACGCCTCACGACTTAGCTACGATCTATAAGGCTTACATTCGACCTCGCTTAGGATACAATTCCCAAAACTCATCTTGCGCTGCTCGATCGAATCCAAAAACATGCGTTCCGACTTATTGAAGATAAAACCATTAACTCCTTTGAGCATCACAGGAATATCGGAGCACTCAGCATCTACTGTCGCTATTTCTATAGTGAATGCAGTTCGGAACTAAGCGTACTTATTCCTCCACTTTGCACTTTTCCATACTCGTCAAGCGGAACTTGCGCACGAACATACTATCAAACTTTTATCTTCTCGTACAGTCAAATTTAGGCGGACATTTCCCGACTATCCAGACTCTGGAATGCATTGCCGGCTAACGTTTTTCCAAACGGGTATAACCTCCAGTCCTTCAAGAATAATCTTCACCATCATTTCCGTATCTCTCCATCCAAATTTCCACAACTCACAAATTTTAACACTTCCTTTACCGACTTAAATGTGTAATGCATTAAAGGGTGACCCCTAAGTTATACTCGGTGCCTTAAAAAAATCTTTCTATTTAAATGGAACTTTATTGTTACATGCGTCTAATGAATCAATTGTTACTGTATTTGTTGTTAGTATATAGTTAATGATAAAAAAGTGAAAACATAGTAAGCTTCTTTCCGATATTAAAATTAAAGTAAATTTTCCTTTTTGGAATTTGAAGTGAAAAATAATTGAAAGCTTGTGGTTTGGTGAATATTTTCACAGTGCATTTCGAATTGATATGAAAGATTTCCGCTTTCTTCACTGTTGCGCTATATTATTCGTGTCGTTTTGGTCTTTGATGAGACCTTTATCAAATTCGAATTTAATAAAAGTCTCAGCAGAGAATGAAACGTTACGAAAAATAAAGCGTGACAGTGGAAAATCCGGAAATCTTTCGGAAATCAATTAATGAAAAGTTTATTAAGAAAAACCAAGTTGAAAATAAATTGATCTATTACAAATCCTTTTTATGCATATCATACATCTTGGCTGCCCCCATAATTGAGCAGCCAAACTGTCCCGAGAGTTTTGGCGGAACCTTAGGGTTTCGTGGACCACACCTTGAAAATCGCCGCTCTAGAGTATTTAATGATCGAATTTGTACGAGAGATGGTACTGAGAGGAAGCTAATAATTTTTAAAATGGTAATTGGGTTGTGTATCGGTAAGTAATATTTTCCGAAATTGTAGATTATGTATGAAAGCTGGTAGAAATTCAGGTCTTAAGCTCGAGTGCATCTATGAAATGTATTGTTGTAGTATTGGACCACGATGATGAGATAAGAAATACGATTTGTTTTTTTTGGGTTTTCAAGATTAAAATATTTTGTGAAAAGATTTTGGAAACTCATAATTTAGTTTTAATGCTTCGAAAACAGACCCAAAAGAAACAAGAAACCTAAAAACGATTTTGAATCCTTATTATTCATCAAAGATTAAAATTAGCATATCTGTATTCTTTCCAATCTGCAAAATAATGACTTCGTTTTAAACAACCTCCCGAAAACATTGCATAGCTAATTAAAATTATATTCATTTATTTTTAAAATCTTTGAAGTATGCAGAACACCTGATGTGTAAAATGAAATAATGACGAGATAATATCGTCTAAAATTAATTACAATCCGAAAATAGATAACTACTGGTATATGCATACATAATACATGCATCACCTGAGAAAATAACATATGTCTGGTGTTGAAAAGATAACCACATAGGCCTTGACTTCAAATAGCTGAAAAAGATAAAATGGAATGAACTGCGAAGCTTCGTATTATAGACATATACGAGTGTTTATATGCAAATTATAATACCTCGCATGAACTTGAAAATTACACGATATATAACTCAGCAAAATCGTGACATTACCCAGCATTAAAGCGTACTTAAATTTGAAATCAGGATCACCGAAAAACCATAATCGCTTGGAATTGTTTCAGCTACAAGACCGTTCGTGATCCGTTTCAATTAAAAGCCGGGTGCCTTAAAGGAGTTTCGTATTAGATTTATATCTGTTTTGGTGGATGGTATCTCTATTTAGAGACCGTTTAAAATTATCCCCAAAATAGTAGCAATGAACTTGTTCGGTCGAAGTAATTACCACATGAATACGCCATCCTTCATTCGACTAAGACGACAAGTGACGTAAAAGCAATTTGCTAGTATTTTATACAACACGTCAATGCGCTTGAAAGATGGATAGCTTAAGGGATATTTCAATGCTTAAATACTCTTTTTCCGTCCCGACTTCATCAAATCACTACGCAAATTAGTTAAATAGATGGACTCGACTGAACAAGTCCCTATGTGGGCATATTGTATCTTGTTATGAATTATGTACAATATATCCTGTCCAAATCTCATCGCCCAAAAATAAAAATAAAGAAAAAAACAATTTCGATATATGAATAAGCAATAACGTGAATGGATTTTCTTCTAAGAATAGAAAAATTCACTTTCCACACTCGACAGTGTCATCATAACGTGTGTAAGACACAAAATTCTTCTGTCACTTAATTTATCGAAAATTCATTTTAAGCTCAAAAAGATGGACAAGAAAATTATTTCAAAATGCATTTCGTCTCTCATCTATAGATGAAAACTTTTCGCAACTTTCGAATTAATCTTAATCTTAATCTCATTGGAGTTAGATGGTTCCGAAATAGAAAAACATAGGAAACTCAAATCCAATTAAAAATCTTTAATCATGAAATTTGAAATTCGAAAACGAATCTCTTTTGAAATATGTGGGCTGTAAGAATGCGTGTCATTGTAAAATTTTGATAAGATTAAGCGAGAAATTCTAATTTCGATAATCGTAAAACTTGGAAATTTACTCAACACCTTGACGTTGTCTTTTTTCAGTCAGTCTTCTATTTTAGATTATCATCATTGTAAATAAATGAGCTACTTGCTTGTGATTACTAATAAAATCGGTAAAATTTGGGAAAGAGGAGAAAATAGTCGAGCATCCTTGATAGGAGTCGATGGAAATTTAATTTAATTGGAATAAGTTTGAGGGATGCATTTTTCGATTGCTGGTTAATTTGAAGAAGTCGCCATCAGTTTGATAAATGTCTCAGCAGAGAACGAAACAATGTGGAATCCTTGAATCGTCAACAATACGGATCGCAGCATAAATATGCATAGTGATGTGGATTTCAGAGTGATCCTATAAAATGTCTAAGATTTTTTTTTTACTTTATCGCCCTCTAGTCGAGAAATAATACCCATGCTACGGATTCTATATAGAAATTCAGCAATTTTAATAGGGTATTAAAGTAAATTTCACGACAAAATTAAACGTTCAGGTAATGCCGAGAAAAGATACCGCCATGTAGGCTGGTATGCAACAAAGGAAAGATTTCATTCATCTGTGCTCGATGCTTGCTTCCTACTCCTTGACGTAGGCTTATAAGGATATGATTGAAATTCTTAGTAAATCATGAAGAATAATTAGCATATCAAATAAAAAACATTGGTTGAATTGAATGAAATATAGCAAAATGGGCTTCACCACCCTCACTCAACAGTGTAATTAAAGCATACCGAAATTAGATCAATTTTGAATTCTATGTCTTGATATTTTCAAGTTAATCGATAATGCGAGAGAGTATACGAGACACCACCTTTGAAGATGCTGAGCGTACTAATTTCTGTTATTTCTTTATTTCGATTCTTCTGAGTTTCGATTTTATCGTTCAATAGGGATTGTGGTTGTTTCCTCACCAGAATTGTAGAAGACTGGCAAGATGGAACTATAACGATCTATCTCATAAATTCAGGTACAAGGAGTAAATGAAAAGGAAAAACACGCGCAAACAGAAAGGAGAAGACGAAGCTGTCATTAAGGAATGGTGGTTCTTTTCATACATCAATCGATCAAATTCCTATTAAGATCCCTATAGGGGAATAGAACAGAAACATCTTTCTTCGAGAGAGCGAGATTCTGAGCATCGGGCTTTAGTTGTCACCAGGACTTGGTTATTCATTTGGCCCCCTGCTCAACTGCACGCTTCCATGTGCTACATGATCAACCAACCCGACGTCTTCCTTGCGAATTATAATTCAGAGCATGTTTGGCTATGGTTTGCTCAAAGTGTGACCTATCCACTGCCACCTTTGACTCCCAGTCCAGTTGTACTCCACTTCTGGTCTAAATATCCCTAAAATTTGTTCACGAATGTTTGCAGTTTCTCGGTAACTCGAACTTTCACGCATGCGTCAAAAACTCGCAGCTTCGTGCGAAGATCTCTCTTAACCTTCAGAGAGGAGAAAGGATTCCGAAGGCCTGACGAGCTTTATTTATACGAGCCTCAATATCCTTTTCGGCTCCACTGTCCATGCTGACAATGCTTCTGAGATAACAAAAATCGATGCCTTTTGGGGGTCAGTTATTCAATTTATCGCAATTAATCAGATTGATGGGCGAGAGATATATAATCATTGATATTTTGCGTATTAATTCATTGCAGTAGTGTTCCGTACGAGATACCCTTTTTAACCAGAGTCTAGTCTAGTTACTTATCAGGCGTTCAAAGTCGGCGCACTCATAGATAAACTAGTTTGAGAGATATTTGTTTCCAGAGCTGAACTTCTTCTCCAACCAGTGTCCGATGATCTTACGGTCGAAGGTTTCTAATTTACAAGCCACTGTGGCGGAGATTGTGAGCCTGGATGAAAAACCATAAAAATTACGGATCGATCTACTTCCTTGTGTAGTAGCAATTGGGAGTTTCTGTGAAGAGGATTCTTCCAATGAAGTAGAGGGAGGTACATCAGGAATACATTGTTAGCTTTGTCCAGTTGCTCTTGAATGCGCTCATTAAATTTCCACAAGCTGCTTGATTTTGAAATACTGTAGATTAAGCTGATGAGTCTGAGTCTGCATAGCAATTGTCTTAAGGGCGATTTCGGGCCAATCTGAAGAAGCATAGATGGCAGTATCATCAGCGTACGGTAAGGCGTAAGAGCTGCCACTAGAGGGGAAATCGTGCAAGAAGATGATGTACAATTTTGGTTCTAAAATGGAACCCCACTGCCCGCAGCAAAATTCTTGGAGCTCTCTCCGTTAGCATATTTCAGTTCTTCACGAAAGTATAAAGTATTATGAACAATGGGAGAGGCAGATCGATTACAAGCAGTTTTTAAAGGAGTCCTTCTATCCAGACCGAATCAAATTCATTATTGATGTCCAGCGTACATAGCATTATCGCTTTTTTATTTCTTAGTTCCATTACGACACCTTTACCCAGCTTAATATAAGCATGTTCTGTAGAGTGTGTCCCTTTCAATCTGAAAGCAAAATTGATCCAAGGCATGAGCTATGGATCTTTCGAATAGCTTGTCCAGATTTGATAATAACGAAATTGGCCTGAAGTCGGCTATCTCTTTAGACGAGTTCTTTTTTTAATGGGTCTGGCTGTGTGCCAACTAATATTACATAGCCCTTGCAAATGCAATTATTAAACTCTACTCTCAGGAATTCTAACGCTCTCATAGGTAATTTCTTAAGTATATAATTAGTGATTCCGCGTTGGAGGACTTTTTTCTCACATTTTAACGAACCTACCATTTATCATTTCAACTCATGTAAAGGGCTCTTGGCAATCTCCAAGGGATGGGTTTCTTTCGGAAAAGACTGCAAAGAGGTAAAAAAAAACGGATCGGGCTTCCACAAACCTTTTAATTCTTTTCGATATGGTCCTCGAGTTTTCGAGAAAAAAAAAGGTCTGGAACATGTTGGGTTTACAGATCCGTGTAAAAGTCGGAAAAGGTTATTAAGATCTCCACATTAAAATTGTGGCAGATACTGTCCTTGACGATGCCAGCAATGTTGCTGTCATGTTTTTTCCACCTATTATCCTATTAATTGTTCTAAAGGTGTTAGGGCCAGGTTTCAATTCTCTTTGTATTTCCTTGAACTGATTGTTGAAATGACCTTTGAAGTCAAGGCCCATCTATTTGGAGAACTCTCTAATCAGTTGTTGTAACCTTTTGTATTCATTATTTCAGATACCTAGGCTGGCATCAAGGCGCCGTTTGAGAAAATTTCGCCATCTTTTCCTGACGATGAAGTTGTTTTTGATGTGGGTAGGTAGGCTTCGGAATTGAAGGATGGGTGCTGGACCGTTAGCTTGTATATCAAATCCTTCCTCAATTTTTTCAGTGAAGACCGAGATTGCACAAACAATTTCGCGAACTTCCAGATCCCTGTCATGAATAGAACCTCTAGATAGCTTTTAAAATTCATTTTGAAAATGAAGCAGATAGTTACTAATTCTGAGCCAAACAGAACTAAAAGAGCTGAGTATGTATTTCAGACTAATGCGTAGTGATCGGAAAATGAAGAGATCGTATCACAGCTACTGTGAAGTCAAAGAAGGCCGCACTGTTTCCTGATAGAACAAAATAATCTAGGCGGTTGTCACTGTTGGGAAAGGTAAGACCTTGTGGAAGTATAATTATGAGAAGGCCTATACTACTGCGGTGCCAATTTTTGATCCGGCACCCATTTATCCTGGAACATTCCCAGTCCAGTGGCAAGGCCTTCCAGTGCCTCTCCTCCGCCAATAGGAACTCATGTTAGTTATTATTTAATTTTTCAGTTTTTGAAACATAATAATATAAAATCTTTAACGGCGCAGGTGTTTCGATCTTCGACATGGAGACGAATAAGACCTTACGTACTTGGTTTCAGCTGTCTTTGAAGAATATTACCCTATACGTTAGTGTGATGTTTGACGAAACTAATTGATGCTTTTCGGATTTAATGGTGGTCTTAACAAGGGTGGCCGCCAGGGTCTCCGTTCCTCTCTACGAAAAAGCCGGGAACTGAGAAACGATTATCTGTTTTCAAATATGTCTCAATAAGAAGTAGTATTTCAGATACATTCTCATTGATGAAAGCTTCCAGACACTTTTTTTTAAGCCTTAAGGTGCGTTTATATCAACTGAGCGGAGCTGAACAGCTCGGAGCAAAACTGCTCGCTCGATCAGTTTGCACCATGCTCCGCGCACGGTCGAGCATGCTCACAGTGCTCCAAGTTCCGTTGACAGCAAAAGCTTTGTCGTGCTCAGCTCAGCTCACTCTCCAATATCGTTTCTTTTCTCTTTGTTTCTTCTTTTCATTTAAAGAAAGGCATACAATTACAAATGCCGCACTTGCAATTTCAACATTTTCTGCTTCCATTTTGACTTTCGCGAAAACTGACGTTTGCACCACGAGCAAAAATGCTCCACTGAAATCGGAGCACCGCGAGCATGTTCGCTTGCGCTCAGATCTCGTTCAGAGTGAATAAGCAAGCTTGCATCGAGAGCTTTCGCTCGAAGCAACTACGCTCCGAGCCGCTCGCTTGATGTAAACGCACCTTTAGAGACAAGTGACCCGGCGATGAGAGCAGTAATGTTAAAAAGCGATTTTTTTATAAGCGGCATCTGTTGCAGGAAGAAAATACAAAATCGGGGTATTGTGAATGGGTGTGTCGCGGCATTTAACCTATTGCAATTGGAAACCACGTGTACGAACTGTAAGCAGTTAAAGCAGTAGGTATACCTCCTAATTTTAACTTCTCCCTCCTTCCTCTTGTTCGAAGGGCAAATCTGATACCTAAAAGCTCTGAAAAGTCTTCACCTAGTTCGACCTGTACAAGATACATGCCAAGTGTCTCATCATTCTATTTGGTCCAGGGGTCCAGGAAGTTTCAGTATTTCTTCCGGTGAATAACTTGAGTCTACGCCTTTATGAAGGATTGAAATTCTGCTTAGTTCCAAAGCTCGAAAGTTTCAATTTGAAAATAAGTTGATGATTGTGAGCTCCCTCACTAGAATCTGCACTGCGCTTCCTTTATTACATTTCATTAGAGCGAAATATAGAGCTATTAGTCGCCCTTATGGTTTGGTCTATTGATCTGATGCAGACTCCCTGCACAATAATCGAAGGGCGTAACTTCCGACAACTCACCTTTCCGATACCCTAAGTGCTTCGCTCAAGCTCACTGATCACTTTCTAGTCCCTATCCCCAGATTATTGTCCTTAGTAGCATGGATGTCGTTAGAAGCCTTAATGCTCATTACAGATCTCAATGACTTGTTCAGTTTTGGAATATTGACTTGGCTATTTGCACTCAGTGTGGCTGAAAGTATAGGATAGTTATTACTGATATTAATGGTACCTGTAGAGCAACCTTCTGTAGCAGCCGAGGTGTTGAGGACTCCGAAGCGGTTGGAGTAGTCCAATACTTCAGCCTCGTTCAGTCTATTAGAGCGATTTCGATTGCTTGATGCTTTGTCTTCGTCGCTTGACAGTCCTGAGATGTTACCAGGGTTCCGTGTTCGGGATGTCCTTTTGTTTTAACAGAAGGTCTTGTTCGTTTGGTGGCAGGAGCCTACGGCGCAACATTCTTGCGGAGCTTAGGTTGAATGTCTAGAGATGCTTTCCGGGAAAGCGGCTCCTCAAGTCCCTCTTTTCAACAGCTGCAATAGGGATTACTTCTGTAAACTCCGTGACGCAGACTTCCATGCCACATGGAAGAAAAGGGAGAAAAATTAAGTGAAAAGAAAAATTCAAATCAAAATCAATCAGCGCACTCTTGTAATGGAGCACCATTGTGGATTTGCGAGGGTGAAATTTCATTTACATGCATCCAGTTCGGAACAATTCACATGGTCTTCAAATGCCCAGTATAATTCCTGTTCAAGGAAATTCTTCCGATTGCAGAGTTTCTTTCTGTGAAATGTTGCTAGGAGAAAAGTGAATGGCAAATTCGTCCACGTTCTCTTGTTTATCGCGTCAATTGTTTTTAGTGGTGACGGTAATTCACTCGCGCCTCTAAACCATTTAATAGGGTCCTTAAGTTCGGAATACGCACTCGCGCAGAGGCTTACTTTCAATTTCAGCGGTAATCGAACAATAACATCACACTGTGTTTGCTCATCGGCGTTTTAACTCACGCGCACTTCTACGGTGCAGCATGAGATTTGCGGATGGAGACAGGCAGTATATCTTCGACTTCAAGGGAGGAGCGGCAGCAATCTACTAGATATGGTACTGAATGATGGAAATAATCTTAGAACTTTTGGGAAAACATTCAAAATATGGCGTGCATAATAAAAATATCGTTTTCATGACATGAAAATTTACAAATGATTAATAAATTTATGTCATATCACTCTTAATGTATTATTATTTCAGAATTCGAAAACAATTTTTCAAAATTGCCGCGCAAATTCTAACAACACGCGTTTCAATGAACCTTCGTAAACTCCGAAAGGCATAGTACAGAATAAACAACAATATCTACGAACAATACTCATATATTAGCATTATCGATTTCAATCTGCTATAGCGATTATTGCAGAGAATCCAAACAATAATACTTACCACCTTTGCACATATGAGGCTTGATGGTTACAATCTACTACACGCAACACGTATTTTGTATTATATTTTCTGGACTTGACAGGGAAATTCTATGATAAATTATTGTAATAATTCTGCATACGATTCGGGCGGTTCTCGTGTTTCCAAATCTCATTCAAACGAATAAATTTAATGAAAATCGTTTACGCATATAGGAAAATCATTTCACTACTGCGAAGTATTCGTACCATTCAATGAATCATTTATTCAGTGGGCGAAATTAACTTTGTTTCCCCTCCCCCTTCAGAAACTAAAAGAAAAGAAAAAACATCCATAATTCGAAATAAATAATCACGGAAAAAATTAAATCTAGAGATTTAAACAGTCATAGATAAATTATGTTAGATGCCATTTTTTACTTCTTACCTCTAAACTATTTATAATTTAATTCTTGAATTCAACCGAATTCTTAATTGTATCCTTGATTTTACCATTGGATAGCTTAGGCGAATATTATTAGAGACTTCCTGATAAAATTAGCACAGTTGAGTCCATAATTAAATAAATTTTCTAATATTTTAAGTAAACATACTTTTGGCTCATGGATTTTTGATTTTGGCTAAAATTAAGTGCGTGTAATTGTAAGAAAAGCAAGCTATGGAGCCGCCATAGACTTATATCGTAATCCAAATGATATAAACAAGAACATTTCAAGGAAATAGAGTTCGTTCTGTATATTGGCCAAAGTTAATAAAAATCAGCAGTTGTACAATTTCAATCTGTATGCACTACAAAAGAGAATAAATCAAAATATTTACTTAATATCGAATAACACTATCGGGGAAAACGTTTATAATTATCGAAGAAAATAAAATGTTGAAGCAGGATCACGGTGTGATTGTGGAATTTTTTCTGTTTTTTGGTTTTGTTTATGATGGACGCGACATTCTATAATTACGTTTTGTTGTCTCGCGTATATTTGCAACAATTTATATGTTCACACCGTTAATAATATCAAAATGATCGGGTGCGAATTGTTGTTTACTGCTTTGATTTTGTGTATTTGCGATGAAATAAACAATGCAAATAAATTGTTTACGTACATATATGTGTTATATCTACTTTTCGTTCGACGCCAATATGTTTATTGTTTCTTTTACGAAAATTGTAGTGTTTTGATCATTTCCAGTGAGTGAATTAAACTTTAAATCGATAGTAATTAACATTAGAGTAATAAAAGAAAAATTACGAAAGTAGAAGAAGAGCAGTGTTTATTCTCTTTAAATAATGATAAATTTATTTATAACTAGTAAACGCCCGCGACTTCGTCCGCATAAAAATCGCATTAATAAGCAATTTTTGAGAATGTAGTTAGTAATACATTATATGGGATATATAATCCGCTTACTTTAATGGCTCTTTGAACATAATGTTTTCTATTTTGTTGGAGTCAGAACCATAAATTATTAAGAATGAAACCATGATACTCGCATTTGAATGGGAGAGGCTCGTGATCAAATCAAACCCGTGATTCGAGATCATATGTATACGTTTTAAGGACATGTGAATAGTTATAGCTTGTGTTAAAAAAGCCCAAATAAAATGATATTAAGCTTAAAAACATAACAGGACTTCGATTGTGCGTAAAGCCCTATTATATGATACTACCGATGAAATCGAAATTTTTGTAATCTTAAGAATTTTTGTGTGGGGAGTGATAGAAGGGATGACAGTTCTAAATTAATTTTTTTCACACCATGCTAGAGTAGCTATAAAAATATTTTGCATCAAATTTAAGCTTGAAAAACTGAATAGGCAACTTGAGAAACTTTGTGCATTGGATTTAGTGAAATTGTGCAGTTTGTATGGGAGGTGGTAGAAGGAGTGGAGGGTTTTTGATAATTTTTCTAGAAACAACTATAATCACCATGCAATTGATGTGTTTTAAATTTTAGATCAGCTAGATTCTCACTTTTCAAGAAAATCTAGTTTTTGCAAAGTCCTGGAATTGTGCCACATAGTATGGGAGGGGGTAGAAAGAATAAAGGTAATCTGTTAATTTTTCCCGATAATAATAATTATGCTAATTAAAGATTCAGTACAAAATTTTAGCTCGATCAAAGTTATACGTACTGAGAAAATTGGTTTAGAATATTTCATGAAAAAGTGCAGTTTGTATAGGAGGTGGTGCAAGGAGTGGAGGGTTTTTAGCTATTTTTTGAGAAGCAACTACAATTATCATTGAATTGATATGTTTTATTTTTCAGAACAGTAACATTCACACTTTTCAAGAAAATCGAATTTTCGCAAAGTCGTGGATTTGTGTCAGATTGTATGGGAGGGGGTAGAAGGAGTAAACCTAATTGGTTAGTTTTTGCCTGACACTAATAACAATGCTAATTAAGCATTTAATACAAAATCTTAGCTCGATCAAAGTTATACGTACTGAGAAAATTGGAGTATAGTATTTCATGAAAAAGTTTAGTTTGTATGGGAGGTTGTGGAAGGAGTTGGGGGATTCAAACTATTTATATACTTGAAGATTACATTTATAATAGAAATAATATATTTTAAATTTCAAATTAATAGCTTTCATAGTTTCCATGAAAATTTGATTATTATAAGTTTTTGAAAATAAGTCATTTTGTATGGGAGGGGGTAGAAGGCGTGAGGGGAGAAAAATAAAACCTAAAGCAGATTACTCCCCGAGGTAGACCTAATAATCTGTGAAAGTTTCATTGCAATCGGTGCAGCCGTTTTTGTGTGAAAGCCGGAAAGACAGACAGACAGACAGAGAAATTTTTTAAAAACGTTTGATTCTGCTTAGTTATTGCTAAAATGAAGCAAAAAACTTATTTATAGCCATTTATAAACAAATAACAGACAGACACTACAATTATATTTATATAGATTTTAGAAAATAAAATTTGAAATGAAATTTCTCTCGCAACATAGTTCCGCACTAAATTCTAAGATTTTTGGTTATCGCAGAACTGACTTCGTTTTGAATTATTGATCATTATGATTAAAAAATGTACTATGGGAAAAAACAACCGAAATACACTCTATATATTCATGATTAATATTCGCGTGTGCATTACATAAAAAAAATGCCGAATCTAGTTTACTATTGTAATTATGCACAGACGATAGAAGCTACTTACTTTGTTTCCGATAGCAATTTTGAAAGCAAAGTGAATCTATTTTCACCATGAAAATTGGAAACTAAATCTTATATAAACGCCTGGAAAATTCGTCGACTAAATAAATTCTTGATTAGCATTACTTTAGGTATTTTGAATTATCGACACAATATTTAAGATTAGAAACGAAGAAGTTAATAATATTTACTTAAATTTAGAAATTTAACTTTATTAATCTAATAAAGTATTGTGATCAACTTGGAAAAAAATGTGCTACCCTGATATTTTGTTCTTTTGCGTTAAGCCTTAAAATAAAAAAAAAACCATTTGTGATTGCTCGAAATGGAAGTGAAGCTAATTAGTTAATTTTTTTCGATCGTAGTACAAAATTTGAGATCGATTATTATTATTATACGTACTAAGAAAATCGCTTTATAGTATTTTAAATAAAAGTGCAGTTTGTGTGTGAGGTAGTGGAAGGAGTGAGGGGATTCAAATAATTTTTATTCCATAGATTAAATTTATGATATTCTTAGTTTCAAATTATGAGCTCCTCTAATTTCGAAAAAACATTGATTATTGTAAATAATTGAAAATGAGCCATTTTGTATGGAAGGAGTTAGAAGGGATATAGCAATTTAGCCCGTTCACGAACTTGACCTTAATATACTCTAGATGAAATCTGAGAGTATATTGTGTTTGCCTCCTCCACTCCTTCTGCCCCCTCCCATACAAATTTCATGAAATTTCGAAATATTAAGAAAATGATTTTTCTTTGAAACTATTTAAGCTATCGACTTGAAATTTACGGCAAAGTATAACGATGTAGATGTCATTAATATGACGGAATATTGATCTGATCCCCTTACTCCTTCTACCTCCTCCCATACAAATGGAAAATTTTGAAAAATACATATTTTCGATTTTCATTGAAACTAGTAAAACTGAAAGTTAAAATTTTGCGTGAATTCATTGTACTATAATTGCAATTAGTTTTAAAAAGAATTATCAACTTCACCTCACTCCTTCTACCCCCTCCCATACAAATTTCACGAAATTTTGAAATTTAAATTAAATTTTTTTTTTCTAAACTGTTAAAGCTATCAACTTGATATTTTGTACAAAATATAAAAATAGAAATATCAATAACGCTAAAAAAATGTGTTTTGATCCGTACACTCCTTCTACCCCCTCCCATACAAATGCATAATTTTTGTTAAATGTATTTTATCAATTTCCATTCAAACTAGAAAAGGTACAAACTTCAAATTTTGCCAGAATTTGTTTCTTAATAATTGAAATAAGTGTTAGAAAAAATTATCAGCTCCGCTTCACTCCTTCTACCACCTCCCATACAAATATCTGTATTATAAATTCAAGAAAAGCATTTCTCCTTCAAGTATATGAGAGCTATCGACTTTGAAATTGAATCAAAGCAAGGTGATAAGGATAATGATAAGCAGTTTCAAAATCATCTAAAACGCTCTACTTCCTCTACCACCTCCCATACAAATGCCCCAATTTCAGGAAAACTATAACCAATTTCTTTAAAAATAATGAAAACTAAAAACTTTAAATTCAGCAAAAAACATTTTGCATACCATGTTCGGTGTCACATAGGAAAAATACAAACCTCACCCTCTACTTCTACCACCTCCCATGCAAAAGTCTCTATTCACTATTCGAAAGAATTTGAGATGACATATTTTTCAGAATATTAAAGTCATTTCCATTTCATCTAGAGTATCATATGAATGGGCTTTACGCCCAATCATAATACTTTTATGTTTTTTTTGTTAAAAGCGCGTGTAGAAAATTTGAACTTATTATTAGAAGGACAGACGGACGGGCAGACTTTTGGTTTTGAGATTTTTGACTAATAACAATCATCAGACGCATCAAATTCTTACGGTTGACCAATTGTTTTTCCTTGAATCTGCGAATCACATCAATCTAATAAAACATCAATTGACAAATAGCAATACCATCCTCAATTATCATAGAGACAACCATGATTACAACACACGAACTGCAACCCACATCTATCCATGTACGCGGCGTACCACGAGACAAGGCATCAACTCGATTTTGGCAAAGTCAACTAACAACTATAATCAACTCTCAGAAGAAATGAAAAATTACCGTCATAAATTTAAAGTAAAATTAAAAGAGCAACTCCTACAAAACTAATTTTTCAACTTAATTTTTCGATTCTCGTCATTTAAATAATTTAATTTATTTTACTATATTACTATTAGTTGTGTTTTATATTTATACCTTTCTTTATTGTTAGTATATTCGTGTAACCATTTTTGTTGCTGCTTTTCGCTTTTGTTTTCGCTTTTTTCACTTATTAATTGTATTATAATTACTTACTATCCTTACGAGCCTCGCTCATGGGTATACTTATAATAAAATTCTAAATTCTAACTTCTGTGTAATTAACTTTTTTCTCCGAGCCTTATTTATTGGCGTTATAAGCCTTAGAGCTAACTTTTAATACTCTCAGATTTTATCTGGAGTATAATTACTAAATGCATAATGTTTATATAGCTACGGTGTAGCCCCTACTTGGTAGCGTGTTAGTCTACAATGCGAAAGTCGTGAATTCAAATCCCGGTTGACGCATAATTCCAGCACACTGCCTGCTTGAGTATACCTTGGTCACCTCAATCGAAAAAAATGAAAAATTCGTGGAGGGTTGTGCGAAGGTCTAACAACCCTTCCACCACAGTAAATAATGAAAAATATTAAGGAAGGTTCTTACGATTTTCTCTTAAGGGTCTTCGCTGTCTTTCTCTTTATCACGAACGACTCCAAATACTTTCGTCGGCGTCACTCGAAGATGGGCGATTTATTCTTAATGCTGCAGTCACTGTTAAATTAATTTCAGGTGGATTCGATCCTCCGCCCTTGCTAGGAACTCTCCCCTTCCAAATTCCTTATCGATCCTTAAAAGATTACGTACTTCTTGACATTGAAGCCTCCGTATCGTAGTAGCAGCGTGCTTGTTTCGCAGCCAATAGGTAATGTTGCATTGCACGACCAAAATTGCCTCTATGTCCATAAAAAAGATCCTTGAAGATAAAAAGTTAATTTTTGGGTAGATTTTAGATTAGGGGGTGAGTTCCATTACCTACATTTTGAGTGTGCCATGTGCAAGGGAGAGGTGGAGCAGGTCTAAAGTCAAAAATTAAACTTTTTGCTACATTAGGAATGCAGATGGAAAACTGAGGCTCATCATTCAGATATACCAGTTTAGGGGAAAAAGAGCCAATATAAATTATTTTTTGTTGCCTCAATATCCTTTCTGCTGACAATGCTTCCTAGATAACGAAAACCTTGCACCTCTTCCACATCTTTTTCGTTAAGAAAAATCGGTGCACTTGGTTTTACGCACATTTACTTTCAGTGGATAACTACTCCAGTATTTACTAGGTATTTTACGAGATAAATAACATCTACGAGATATACAAACTTGAATACATGAAATGAATAGGAGATATGTTTAATTGTATGTATGTACACCGAATATATTTTATTATGTATTTTCTGACCAGATGTGATCTCCAACGATGAACTGTAGAGTTCAACTGGACAGACTAAAATAGGCATTGAGATTCAAAGGCAGAAGTGGCAGTGGATCGGTAACATTTCGAAGAAACCAGAACAAAACATCGCCAAATAGGTTCTGCATTATAATCATCAAGAAGACGACGGGTTGGTCGACCATGTAGCGTGGAAGCGAGCAGTTGAGCAGGAGGCCAGAGGAATAAACAAGCCTGGGCAATAGCTAAAGGCCAATGCTCAGGCCGATGTTTGTGGAAGCGAGCTGTTTCTGTCCTATGCCCCTCCCTATAGGGGGTCTTAACAGGAATTTGATAGATACACACCTATTCACAGTATCTATCCAAATTTTTCGACATATAACCGACAAATTTAGATAGCAATCATGATAACTTGCAAATATCGCGTTTGCTGTGGTGGTTTATCTTAGGGTTCCTGCATAAGTTAAGCAGAAACACCGTGCTCAAGGTTTGGGCTTGGCAATGGAAATATAATAAAGTGCAAGTCGAGTTTCATACAGAAGTGAATTTCGTAGTGTCGGTGTACGTTCTTATTCTTACGCAATTCAGAAAATCGTAAGAATGTTCAAAATTTTCGTTCTAATTAGCTAATACACGAATTCCTGTTTGATTTAACCAATCTCAACGAAAATAATTATTTAAAACGAACACAATTATTATTATTGAGAACATAGAAGTAAGATTAGCAAAACATCATTATTATCGCTTAACAAAAACAAAATAATTTTCCGTCTTTTAATTTCGTTGAACCTGCTATTTTTAAACCTTAACCATCATTAATTCGATTACTCAACAAACACACCCTTAAAATGGACAACTTAAAATGGTGTCGATTTCAAAAATTACATCACATTTAAGTTATTGTAAAACCTAAAATCATCCTCTTTTAATTAATTAAAATGTGAAGACATTTGTCAGTGCTTTCCACATAAATGGGTATAAATAATGTTAAATTGATAAATTTTCGATAAGGTTTCCTTTTATATTAATTTTTTTTCTCTTATCTAATGTTCTTATTTTCTTCAGAAAATACGAAATCTGTAAGGAAAAATATTTTTCGATAAGTTATTGTACGTTTTTATTCTTCAAACTTATCGATCACTTTCATCTCATCTAATCTCATTAACTATTGACATTGACACGTTTCCGTAGTCGCCCCCGATTATAATCGGTCGAAAATCAAATGTTCGTTATTGCAAGGAAATATGGAAAGGACTTTTTATTTTTAAAATGATCAAAAGGAACATGAATTTGATATAGTTTTTAATTTCCTGTAAATTGTAATGCCAATCGATTAACGTTAGTATGGGCTCGTTATTGTATATGAGTGCTTAAGACAAAACTTGAAGTTATCGAAATATTTAACTTTGATACGGACGCTTTTGATAAATGATATCCGATTATGAAGCTATTGAATAGGATGTGCGGTAGGAGTACTCATCGTGTTTGTAGTTAACCACGAGTATGTACACACAGACCAAAGATGACATCGTAAAACAGGAAGCGTTAACGACAACACCGCAATTCCTATTAAATCACTATTGATTTTAGCCAGACAAATAGGAAATTGATTAATTAATTGACGATGACCGCCATTACTTAGTCTGGGATTGCCAGAAGAAATTTTGAAAGTAATCATTAACAATAGAAATTTATTTTCTTTTCTACTCACATTGCTATGTACTGTGCATAATCGAATATTCAGATACCTACAGTACAGTGACGAACCTTGAATTTTTCTATGTAGGTATTTACTTATCTAGTTACATAGCACGATTAATTAGTGATTTATAAACGTGAAGTTATAGTTTTATTATTTCTTTATTACGCTATTAATAAAGCGTAACTCCAGTTAATTAATCTTAAATTAGTTGTACATTCTCAACAGCCTATTTATTTTTGCCATAGCATATTAAAAATTTGCTGGTTTTATGGCCAATCTTTGAGTTTGCCTTATATTGGGTTCACATTGACTTTCAAAAGTATCTGAATTTGTCGAGCATTGTCTTGCAATTAATCAATATAATACCAAGCTTCCGTTACGAAATGCATTGATAATGAATTGAAAAGCATTGAATGAATTTGTTGATCAAGCTGAGTTCTGTGCACCCAATGTCTTAAAATATATACATAGTATGTAGTAACTTTCATAGTAAAATCAGCTTACTTTTGGCTTACTTTCAGTATATTCGCATGCTTTGGACTCAAAAGTGTAAAGCATTCTTGAAAGAAAAAGCCATTTCGAGTGAAAAAAATGAGATGCAATTTGCGTGGGCCATCCATAGAAAAATGTTTGCACTCCGCTGGAAAACATGTGAATAACATACCAAGCGCGAAAGTATTATGGAATGTGCTTCATGTATACAAATATAACAATTATATAATTTAGAGCACTGCATTATCTTGCTAAAGAATTTCTTTCCCTTGCTATCATATTACGCCACGCAAACAATAATCTTCAACTACGGTTTAATATATTTTAACTTTCGGTTTTGGTAGAACTAGCCTGAATTCTGTACTGGAGAATGTATTTGAAGTTCCATCATCCGTTGACGGAATTCGTCATTGTTATTCTTGAATATTTAATGTATTATTCAACTCAATTTGTTTAAATTGAAGTAGGAATGGCGGGAGCTATTAACTACAAAAAATGTATTAGAATTAAGGTAAAAAAATTAATTGTAACATTTCTATTTTATAAATAAACTTTATGTCTAAGTCATTGAGCTGTTCAAAATCCTTCATCCTTTTAAATTCAACCCTTTCAAATTCATTTGTCTAATAATTAATTTTCTATTCGTCCCCATTTAGTGACGAAAGTATAATTCATTTTAAGTACTGAACCCTTTCTTAAAATTTGAAGATGCCAATAATTTCCATTCATATTGTTTCGATTTACTTTGTTCGAACTCTTTATAAATAAACTTGGAAAAAAGCTTTTTCAAAGTAGTAAACTTTTTGACATCTGATTTGGGTATTTTCTAAGAAGTTAATTAGGAAAAAAAAATCATCAAATAGAATATTTCGTGAATTAAGTGAAAGCAAATAAATAGGCTAAAGGAACGTCGATCTTGGCGTATTTTCGTGTTTAAATTCTCAAAGTTTCGGAAGTAATAATAATTATAAAGAATGTAAAACAAGCTCAAAGGCCCATGTTTAAAAAAAAAATACTGATTAATAAATTGAAATTGGAGTCAAACGCAGTAAATTATAATAGAATTCGACTTGATTCCGTTGCTCCATAAAGATAAAGTAGGCGCGAAGGAGTAAGTTCATAATGAATGAAATATTATTCGAGAAAATGAGGAAATGAGGAATATAAATCTATACATATAAATATAATTGTAATGTCTATCTGTTATTTGCTTATAAATGGGTATAAGTTAGTTTTTTGCTTTATTTGGACAATAACTAAACAGAAACACACGTTTTTAAAAAAATTCTCTGTCTGTCTTTCACGTAAAAACGGCTGAATCGATTGTATTGAAACTTGCATAGAATATTAGGTGTGCATCGAGAAGTCATCTGCTTGAGGTTTTATTTTACTCCCCTCATGCCTTCTACCACCTCCCATACAAAGTGACTCATTTTCAAAAATTTATAATATTCAAATTTTCTTGGAAACTATAAAAGCTATTAATTTAAAATTTCAAAAGTATTATTTCCATTATAAATGCAATTTTTATGTATGAAAATTGTTTGAATTCCCCTAGCTTTACTCCTTCTACCCCCCCCCCCCCCCAACAATCTGACACAGATCCACGACTTTTCAAAAATTTGATTTTCTTGAAAATTGTGAAAGTTACTGTTCTGAAATTTAATATATATCAATTTCATGATAATTATACTTGTTTTTAAGAAACTAACTAAGAACCCTTCACTCCTTCGACCACCTCCTATACAAACTGCACTTTTTCATGAAATACTCTAAACCAATTTTCTCAGTACGTATAGTTTTCATCGAGCTAAAATTTTGTATTAAATCCGTAATTAGCATTATTATTAATATCGGGAAAAATTAACCGATTAGCTCTACTCCTTCTACCCCCTCCCATACAATGTGACACAATTCCACGACTTCACAACAACTCGATTTTCTTGAAAAGTGTGAATGTAACTGATCTGAAATTTAAAACATATCAATTTCATGATCATTGTAGTTGTTTCTGGAAAAATCACCAATAACCCCCCACTCCATATACCACCTTTCATACAAATTGCACAATGTCACTAAATTCAATGCACTAAATTTCTCAGTACCTATTCAATTTGTCAAGCTTAAATTTGGTGCAAAACATTTTTATAGCCACTCTAGCATGATGTGAAATAAATTAGTTCAATGCTCTCACCCCTTCCATCACTCCCCACACAAAAATTCTTAAGATCACAAATATTTTAATTTCATCGGTAGTATCATATGATTGTGCTTTACGCACAATCGAAGTCCTGTTATGTATTTAAGCTTAATGTCATTTTATTTCTTCTTCTTCTTCAATGGCGCTACAGCCCAAATCGGGCCTTGGCCTCCTGAACTTCAGGTTCCTTAACATTTTCATTATTTATTGCGGACGAGTTGTTAGCTTTTCGCACAACCCTCTATCTACGAATTTTTCATTTTCGTAGATTGAGGTAACCAAGGTATATTCAAGCAGGTAGTGTGCTTGGAATTATGCGTCGACCGGGATTTGAACTCACGACCTTCGCATTGTAAACCAAACACGCTACCCACTAGACTACACCATTTTATTCGGGCTTTTTTTAATTAACACAAGTTACAACTATTCACATGTCTTTAACGCTCTTCAACACGTATACATATGATCATGAGCCAGTCCCATACAAATGCGAGTATCATGGTCTCATTCTTAATAATTTCTGGTTCTGATTCCAACAAAATACAAAACATTGTGTTCAAAAAGCCAATAAACTAAGCAGATTATTTATCCAACATAATTTACTACTAACTACATTCTCAAAAAATGTTTATTTTGTGATTCTTACGCGGACAAAGTCGCGGGCGATCGCTAAGTATAATAATATTGTATGGTTTTACCTACAGTTTATTTTCTTATTCATTTTTTTATTGAACCGAACTTAGAGGGTTACCCTTTAATGCATTGGATGCACAGTCAAGTCGGTTTAACATATGTGAACAATGACGATACAAGGGAGTTTCATACGTGAAGAGTGTAAACTGCCGGTGGACATTGTTCTTGAAACACTGATTGTTAAAAGCTGCCGAGAATACGTGGGACGACAATGCATTCCACAGTTTTGATGTCTGGGTGATGAAGCACTGTCCGTGTTTCACTGTACACGATGGTAGAATCTTACCAGTGAAGCCGTAAGCGCACGCAGCTGTCGAGTATTCTCGGGATAGTTGAAAAGAGGGAGGATGAGGTTGAACAGTTCTTCACTGCCCTAACCGTGCAAATAACGCTGAGTACCCCGACGTTTCTACGATGTTCATGGGTATCAACAAAAGTTGTTGATGAGTCTATCTACAATTAGATGTAACGCATGCTTCTGGATTCGATCGAGTACTGCAAGTTGTGTTTTGGGTGCCCCAGCCTATGTGCGTAAGTTGTACTCAAGTGAAGGACGAATGTAGGCTAGATCGTCAGCTGAAAAATACTTTTTACATCTTCGAAGAACACAAGAATAAGAAACATCAAATCCAACATTGAAAATGTATTTGCTCCAATTAAAACGTTTGTTAAGTTTTATGCCGAGTAATGTAAACTCTTCTGAAGAGCGCAATTGTATGTTCCCAAAGGCCATACTCGAGGAACCCGCCGCGACATTCGTTTTAAGGTGATTGGCCTGAGTTTTTGAGGCATTGAATTCTACTTTATTTTTCTTACCTCAATCTAAGAGTCTTGAACTGTAAAATCCGTCGCGTTTAGAATTCACTGAAGTACGGTGAACTTGAGTATCCGAGTCAAATCAATTATCCAAAGTACTGTCATCTGCAAAGCTATGAATTGGAGTGAGTGCCACTGACAGACGAAAGATTAATGAAGATTAAAATGAGAGTGGGAATAGAGACAGAGATGCTGGAATTATTGTGAAACGGTTGGAATGATTCGCCAACCATTAAAAAAGGAAAACCTCATTCCATTTGACAACGGAAGTGTTTCAACCAATGGCTTTTGACTTTTGTGTCAAACTTTGTCAAAGGCTTTCGCAATGTCAAGAGCCAGTACGTGACCCCCGCCGAATTTACGAATACTCGAGTTCCAACGTTCAATCAGATTGGCTAGGAAATCTCTTCGAAACGGAGCCCGTACTGGCGATCATGAATAAGATGGTTATCCTTAAGGTAAGTGACTAGTTTGCAATTGACAGTCGTTTCCATACTTTTCACAGTTATAGGGTGATAGTTCGAGGGAATCGCTTTGTTTCCTTTCTTAAGAGTTGGTTAAACATTCGTCATTTTCCGCTTAGTGGGACAGTGTCCTGAAGATAATAATAGGTAAAATAGATTCCGAAGATATTTAGCCAGAGAGGAAAGGGTTATTAAGGCATGCCATCAGTACCAGCAGATTTATGAATCGTTCGAACGTGAATAAGTTGTAGAGAAAAAACAGAATGTGCTAGTTTAGTGGCAGACTAATTTGATGGTGGGAGCCGAGAGTTTCTTGCAAAGCTTGCAGCCAGAAGACTACATTTGAAAATTCCAAATGCTTTATTCTTTTCCTGCGTAGCATCTAAGCAATCCTTGTTGAACCACGTATCCTTCGACGGTTGAATTCTTCTGCGGCTGGAGGGTATTTAGAATTCTAAATTTCGATAATCTTTCGACAAACTGTATCACAATCATTACATTGCAGTACAATTTCCTGTCGAAATCCATCATGAAATGATTTAGTGCTCCCCAATCTGCTCTTCTGTAATACCAAACAGTTCTTTTAGGCATCCGCTCGATCAAATAATTTTTATATCATACATCACATTTGTGATAAAAATAATATTGTTATAGATCTGGCAACCGCGTAATTGCTCTTTCTGGAATATACAAGAACAGTATCCCCTAATATGTAAAACGCCATCTAGAACCTTCAAGCAAACACCCGACGGAACTGTATACTCCAAAATGTAGGCAATTAAAGATCTAGAATAGTCGAGACACAACCAACGACACCTGCCGGAAGCTTCGAGAACTGGGGCAAATTAGTATAAAAGCATGAAGCTGTCAGACGGCAACCAGTCAGTTACTCGGCGACATTTATGGAAGATACCAACCGGTGTAAGAAACGAAAGAACAATATCGGCAATATTGCCATATAGTGTAAATTAAGTTAAAAGTGCGAATTAAAGTGAAAGTGCGAATAAATAAATTATCACTTATTTTTAAACGAATTTGTGTCTTTACTTGAAATCCAGGCGAACCCCTAGCTCGCAACAATTGGTGTCAGAAGTGGGATTTCAAGGATAAATTCGGGTTAAAAATCGCGAGTGAAATTAAAATTCTCGAACGGATAATTTTGTGAGAGCGAAAAAGTGAAACTAAAATTTTCGAACGAACATTGAGAATTTTGTGAAATCGAATATTCTCGAGTACTTTAGTGAGCAGTGACTTTAATTAGTGAAGAAAATTTAAGTGAATTCGAATCGCGGAAAAACCTAAAATAATCGATAGTGAAAATGCCGCGTTATCTAAAGGACTTAAAATTAACAGATCTGAAGGAAGAGCTCAGTAGACGCGAGTTATCTACGACAGGGAGCAAGTCTGAACTTGTCAGCCGTATGATCGAGACACTTGAGGCGGAGGGCGAGGATGCAGATAGTTTTGAGTTCCAAATAAAAGAAGCTCGTGGAGATGAGTGCTCTGGTACTCGGATGCTCTGACACAATTAATGCAACAAATGATGAACAAATTAGATCAACAATCAGCTGTGACAACGGACATGAATCGGAAATTAGAGCAACAATCAGCGGACATTAATCAGAAACTGGACCAACAAAGTCAGCTGTCAGCAGACCTCAATGAAAAATTAGATCAGACCTCAAGGGACCTCAACAAAAAATTGGAGCTGCAAAATAAAAGAATAGACACCATGGGTAAGGCAATAGAAGAAAACGTAGAGAAGAAACTTCGACTCTTCGAAGAACAAATTATGGAAAGGATATCCGGGATTGTACAAGAAGTCGAACGCCTGAAAAGGAACTTCGATAACGTGAAAGCGGCTGGAGTCATCAAGGCAGAGCACGTTACGCACAAGGGTTTCAAAGCTCCAATCTTCGATGGACAAACACCGTGGGCTATTTATAAGACCCAATTTGAATCTGCCGCAAGAAACAATCATTGGAATGATCTGGAACTAGGAACGGCTCTTATATTGGCGCTAAGAGGTCCACCAGCAGAGGTTCTTCAAACGATTCCGCAGGTGCAACAACAAGATTTTTCAACGTTAGTCCAGACATTGGATCTTCATTACGGCAGTGACCACATGCGAGAGATCTACAAAATACAGCTGTACAACCGAACCCAAAAGAATGGTGAAACACTTCAAGAGCTGGCACGCGATATTGAACGACTCACACTATTATCGCTTCCCAGCTGTTTTCGCATTTAACAATGCCGTACAGGACAGAGAGCTGCAATAGGCGCTAAAATTGGCAGGTAAGAAAACGATTGGCGAAGCCTTGGTATATGGGCTGACGTTCGAAGCTGCCAAGCAAAGCTCACGGAGTAACTATCGAGTCCGAGAAATAGCAAAAGAGTGTGTGTGTCAGAAAGCAGAGTACACCAAGCGGAGCGAAAGATTTGGTGCCCCCCGATGCTGGAATTGTGGACAGGCAGGACACTTGAGACTCGACTGCCGAAAAGCGACCAACTATTGTTCCAGCTGCGCTGCTAAACAACGCGAAGATAGAGATCGGGCAGGTAGTTCTTGGTCAAGAACTAGTCGTCAGAGTTCAAATCTTACACACGGTTTTGATAAAAGACGCCGGAGTCGATCGAAAACCCCGAGTCGGAAAGATCGATTGCAACAAGAATAATACATCGGTAAAAAATCATGGAAGCAAAGATAGGCATTCGAATAAGGATCGCGAACGAACGGGTAGAAGCCGTGACGGTCAAATACTTCATGCGAATAATCGTGACAAGGCCGAACATGAGAAGCGATGTGATCGAGAAGATCGCGAAAGGAAGAATGCGGAACGTGAAAAGGAAAGTAAACGTGCTGCTAAGGATGAGAAGGAGCGCGAAAAGGACATGGAGAAAGAACGCGAACGTGAGAAGGAAAAAAAATACGGAAAAACCATTCAGACGATAACGACCGAACCAAAGGATGGATGGAATCAGCGGAAGCCTCTTACTAAAATGAAAGTTGTACATTTCGCTCGACTAACAAAGTACCACGGTGCAATTGAGGGACTGAACGACTCTGTTCGGGACGAACATGGACTAAGGAGAGGGTAATGTTATAGATCTGGCAACCACGTAATTGCTCTTTCTGGAATATACAAGAACAGTATCCCCTAATATGTAAAACGCCATCTAGAACCTTCAAGCAAACACCCGACGGAACTGTATACTCCAAAATGTAGGCAATTAAAGATCTAGAATAGTCGAGACACAACCAACGACACCTGCCGGAAGCTTCGAGAACTGGGGCAAATTAGTATAAAAGCATGAAGCTGTCAGACGGCAACCAGTCAGTTACTCGGCGACATTTATGGAAGACACTAACCGGTGTAAGAAGCGAAAGAACAATATATATATTTGAGGCTTCCGTTCGTTAAAAAAACCTTCGTCAAAAACGACGCGTACAAAAGTGGACTCGAGGTATGTTGTTTTTGTAGGACCTCAAACCTGTTCTTAAGAGTCACGTTGGCTGCCCTACAGAGATGCGACTTCGAAATATTCGACCACCCCTTTCTTCGGAGAAGAAAATTTACCAACGATGAAGAGGTCAAGTCGGCAATTTCAGCCTATTTTGAAGGCCTCTCTAAAACATTTTTTTTAGAAAGAATTAATTAACTTTGTGGGAGATATGATAAATGTATAAGGCTTACAACAGAATATACTAAAAGGGAAAAATAATAACTTGTTTAATTTTACGCCCCTTTCCTGTCATTCCGAGAAATTTTTGACCCCCTCGTATATGCTCTAGTATATTTGCATTTACTTATACTGGAAATACGAAAAATGTATATGGGAGGTGGTAGAAAGAGTGATCGAAGATTTGTCGCAATTATTCTTAAAGAAATTCTGATAAAATTTTATGTGTCTATATTGTTTAGTTTTCGAGAAAATCGATAAAATGTTTTTTCGAAAATTATGCAATTGCATTCGAGGAAAGAAGGGATGAGCCGATCGAAACAAAACCACTTGACGTTAATTTTATTCACATCACTTTTTGTTTATTAAATTTTCCAGTCGATCGCTTGAATATTTCGCTTGAAAATTTTATGTTTTTTATATCGGAGGTGGTAGAAGGAGTTTTGGAATATGATCCATTCACGTGATTAAATTATATTTTTTATTAAAAGAAAATTTCAACATAATAGCTGTGTTTTACTAGACACGGATGCAAGATTTTTGTGCGACAATAAATATATCTGTACTCTTAGCGGCTTAATACGAGCATTAAGCGTATCACCAAGAGGTGAAGGATTTGTTTCCAAGACCTAATTAGAGAACGTACGGTGGTACCGGTGGTCCGATGGATGCAGTTCTTGAGTCAATTGCAACTTGTAGGCATGCAGAACCAAATCTTTGGTCAATATTCGCTGCAGTGCGGACGAAAAGAGATCGAGTTCTTGAGCACGGTGACGAAAGGAGGTGTGTGGGTCATTTTCATCACTGCCCTTCACTGGGGCAATATTTTCGGTCGAACGTCATGTACATATTTATATGGGCCACCTTAAACTGTGAAAATGGAATTCATAGATAGGGGATTGTGCGAAGGGCTTGCAACCCTTCCACAATAACAAGAAACCTGAAGAACAGGAGGCCAAAGCACGATTTGGGCTGTAGCGCCATCGAAGAGAAGACCCAACATAACCTTTGTATTGTCTTTTAATGCATCTCCAACGGTTTCGTCCAAAAAAATAAACAATTCACGAATTTCTCCTTTTTTTATATCATTTATAACATGTCGAAATCAAAAGGGATTTTATCGATAAAGTTGATTGACCCTTAAAGTAAATATTTTCGGCTTTTCCTTGATTTCAGCCATAAATTTTCTATATTTATCCTTCTACTTTTTACTACACAATAATAAGTAGATACTTTCATTTTTTTCGTGAGATTATTGCCCTTCTTGACTTTCTGATGTAATGGTATATGCGAATCATAAGTTTATGCGAGATTTATTCGAACCGAACCAAAAAGATATTTGAGAACTCGACTTTATCAAATTGGCATTCTTATGGGAGATCTTTGCTTTATATAAATGCTTAATATCCGGTGGGTATTATGAATAATTAAAATAAGATTATCTTCAGAATGGGAAAGAAAAATACATAAAAAATTTGTTCTTCAGTTCTTTGATAAATTGTCTAGTGGGTGATTTCGAAATTTCATATCACCGAGACTTTATTTTTTTTCGTCATAGAAATATATTTGAACCTTTTCTTACTTATTTTTAAATCTGATAGTCTTAAGATCAGATAATTCCAATTTTATCAATTTATCCTTTTTGGCTTTCTGAAAAGAATATGATTGCTAGGGTTTATGGGCTCATTTGAAGGACTCCTTCAAAACTTGCTACTTATAAGTTTTTTTAGTGAAATACTCACTGATAAAAGCAAAGTACAATTTGAGCGAATTGTGTAGAATAAAATGGTTTAGTACCGAAATACCCAAATGTTTTGTCTTATATTTGTAAAGAAAATCTCTTAGCCCTTTCGAAAAATACAATAATTGTACATTTAGTAACTTTATCTCTTATTAATTTCTTGTGGCAAAGAGTAAGTATTAGGTTATTTAAAATTATGTATAATTTAAATTACCCGGTAACAAGATTAGATTCGGATCACATATCTATCCCCATAATAAGAATAACAATAATTTTTTTTCAACCAAACTCAATTCACCAAAAGTATTGATAATAGTCCATAAAAGGAAATAATTTGATCCTTTTATAAAAACATTCTCCATAAATGATAAATTCCGATAGGGTTATTTTCGTATTCGAAAAGCATAAGGATTTATAGGAATAGAACATCTACGTTACGCTAGGAAGTAGCAAAAATTGGATCAATTCGCACGGGATTCGATACGGGATATGCTTCGCTATATATGAATATGAGATCGGAATCAGACACAAATGTAATGTGAGGACGTTTCATACATTACTGGATTTCTTACGATATGCAAGGAAGTATATCCAATAACACCTTTGCTGCGTAGGACACACATATGTCGCCTCGTTATTTCCACATTACTGTCATGATTTCGCATTAAGTAGGATTTCGTCGATTATCTCGTGCATATATTTAAGCATTGTACTTGGAGTTACAATATATTGTTGCTTGTTATTTACCTCGGTACGTAAACAAGACTGACATGTTATTGACACGAAAACATACGTTTAGAAGACTGAATTTAGTTGACTCAGTTTTATTTAAAAAAAATAGATTTAAAAGCCGTATGCCGCTTTGAAAATTGCCTATTTTGGAACGAATATTCTTGATTAATCAAGATAATGAAATCTTAAATGTATTTTACTTTATTATTTTAATAATAAAGTATTGTGATCGACACAGAAAAAAAAAAAAATTTGCTACCCTGAAATTTTGTTTTTTCGCGTTTCATGACTAAATTAGCCTAAGAAAGCAAAAAAAAAAATCCGTCCCGCCGTACACCGTACATATGGACTCGTACCTCCAAGACCGTTAAAGGTAGAATGTTGATTTTTGGGTGGGTTATTAACTTGGTAAGTGAGCTCCATTATCCAAATTTTGGGGAGTGTGGGGTGGAAGGGGGAGGCGGGGGATGGAAAAAGTCGAAATATACACTTGCTAATATCTTCACCACGAATGCAGATAGAAAAATGAAAATCAGCACACGTATAGAGAGAGCTGTGGGACATATTCCAAAAATAATTTAATTTTTTTATCCATTGGCGTCCGTAAAGGGGGGGCTAAAAACAAATTGTCGGCCGAATCTTTTTTTGAAATGGTTATATCTTCGAAACTACTTACCATAAAAAATTCATATTTTGGGACAATTAAGATGGCATATAGATCCACCAGAATCAGCTTAGAAATAGGCTTATTATTGTAAGGGGAAGGGTCGGGGGGGGTGCAAGGAAAAACACTTAAGAATTAATATCTCAACTATCTCTTAAGCTATGTAATTGAAATTTAAAACATATACTAAGCTATACTAGCGAAATACAAAAAAAATATTAAATTTGGTCATAATAGTAGTGGGGTGAAAGGGAGAGCATTTGAAAAATGGTGCACTTTTCAAAATTAGAAATCATTATATCTCAAAATTCAGTACAAATATCGAATTGAAAATTCCTCAGATTATAGAACTATATAATTTATAATTTTGATAAAAATTTTAAGTTAGGGGGTGTAAAGGGAGGGAGGTGGTAAGCAAAAATGTCGAAAATTTTGAGTGAATTTTTTAGGACTCTGCTCAAAGATAGAATCTTTAAATTTTGCATGTGAATACATCTATTTGATATACATAGAAAAAAAATAGTAATTTTATCCACAATTGTTATGAACCGACCACCCCGGTCTAATGGGCACAAGCTGTTTCATGTGCAACGAAAAAAACACGAAAACTGAAAATTTTTGGATGTAATTTTAGGGTAGAGACTTGAAAATTTGGGAAATACATTTTAAAAAAATCCATAAAAGTATAAAATATTAACTGGTTGAATACCTTCAAAACTTCTACCCCCTCCCATACAAAATTATTTTTTCGACCATTTTTAAGAAATTAATTATCACCTGCATAAGAACTTATAAAAATATTTGCAAAGAAATTATTTTAAAAGTTTCAAAATCACACTTGCCCTTCTACCCCCTCCCATACAAAAGTATCATTTCTACCTATTTCATTGAATCAACTAATAACCATCAAATTAAAAGCTACGAACTTGAAATTTTGTACAAGCACACTACAAGAGAAAGGGAATAAAATTGCGTCACAAATTTTACGATTCCCCTACCTCCTCTACTCCTTCCCATACAAATGTTTGGTTTCGTGAATGTAAAATGCACCGAATCCTATGAAAATTCTATGCAACTTCGTCTATGAAACACATTCTATACAGAGGATATTGGACGCGGTTCAAGCAATTAATTAAAAAGCTATTAACATCCACCCACCCTTACCCCTCCTCCTCCCCTCATAAAAACCCAAACTTGCAGAAATCAATGAAATATTGTTAAATTGACAACAGCCCTGCCCAAGAACTCCCTTTCACTTAGCCTTCCCTAACCACTCTAACCTGCATATTGACTTTCCACACATCCGCAACTTGTCCCAAGAATAATAAAGTTTCGCCCGACTTGTTGGCAGTTTATTTGATTTTAATCTTTATCAAATTTAATAGGCTTTGAAGTGAACAAAATTTAAAAGTTGTGTTTCAGGAATGAAATATAACCACCAATTCGAGTATAGTTCTAAAAAAAAGCGCCTTTTCAAACGAATTTTTAGCCCATATTTCAAAAGATTACTAATTACTTTTTGGTCCTATAACAATAGAAAGCGGTCAGGATTTGCGTTGAATTATATAATAATTTAATTTTTTATTAATAATATATTAAAAAAAAGAAGTTTCATTTTGAATTTTTTCATATTTGTGTAGTACTAATTTTCTACATAGTAGATTTTTGAATATTTTCCTTTTTGGCATAGAAAAGTTTGATATATTTTTTATCATCGCAAGATGAGTTTGGATCACTCTACTTTTCAGGAACAGTCCACAAAAGTTTATCCGTTAAAGTGAACGCAACAAATTCAGCCCAGACCTTTGTTTTACCCAAATTCTCTTTAAGAATACTCCGAATCGTATATTAGCTTCCTTTTTTTGATTTTTTCTGGTCTACGAACTTAAGATAGGTTTCCCGTATGTTTCGCATCTTCTAGCCAGTCTTTATCATCCAAAAATTTTTATGCCTTACAAAAACGTTTGATTGACTAAAAAAACAAATTGTCACCTGCAAGGGGGTAGTTGTAGGATGAGGTTTTGCCAATTCCTGCAACTATCTTTGGAGACTAGCGACTCCACGGACCTGAGCTAACGTTCCCCCTGTGGGATGGGGGCAGTAAAATTCACCCACAGCCAGTCCTGCTTGTCCTAAGACTGGCAAATGGGCACTCACTGGAACATGGGCTTGTCACCCGTGATCTTAAATACTAACTGATACGAGAAATGGATACAGCGCCTCTGATACGGACTGATTCTACGGTAACTACTTTTGGCATTCGAAAACGGACTATGATTGGCTTCTGGAACGTTCGAACATTGAATGGCGATGGAAGGGCTAGGGTAACTCGGTCCTTGCACAGCCAGTCAGTGATCGACGGTAAAATGGAGCACTATAATATCCAAATCTTGGGCGTGAGCGAAATCAGGTGGACAGAATCAGGAGAAGAACGAACACCAAGCGGAAACACGATTCTGTACGATGGCGTGTCGTTCGTCCTTGCACCGAGAGCGAGAAACAGTTTCATCAACTGGGAACCAATCTCGGATAGGATCATCGTCGTCAGGCTCAGGACCAGTGTCAGAAACGTCACAACACCTAGTGATAAAGAGGAGTTTTATACCCAACTGAGTGCCACTTTTGTACGTGTTCTAAGAGGTGATATTATTATCATCTCAGGAGATTTGAACGCCGAGGTTGGATCTATAACAACACTGGACTAGAACACGTCGTGGGGAGGCATGGTGACCCTTGGGTCGGCGCGTCACGACCTTAGATTAAAAGACCCGAAAACGGCGAATTATTTGTGAAGTTTTGTAGTACTCAGGAAATGGTCATCGGAGGGACCCTTTTTCCACACAAGAGTCATCATAAAATGTCTTGGGTTTCCCCTGATGGTGTTACTCAGAACCAGATTCACCATTTGGCTATAAGTCGCCGATGGAGAAGATGTCTCCTCGATGTGCGAGCGAAACGTGAAGCTGACGTGGGTATCACCACTTGATGGTTTCCTGGTTGAGATTGTGTACAGCAGCTATCCGATGACCACAAATTCTTCAATTGAAGCGCAAGCTTGATGTGGATAAACTCAGAGATCTCCACAAAAAACGCGAGTACATTCTACGCGAAAAAATATCTACATTGGGCAAGTATGAAGTACGCACACTGGACGCCAACTGGGAGGCAACCAAAAATACTTTTCTAAATGTGCTGAAGAATCTGTGGGATATGTGCAAAGCAGTGAGAAACTCTGGATGTCGCAAGACACATGGGACAAGGTTGGCAATCGCAAAAAATTCAAATTGGCAATCATCTCTCAACCCGATATCAAACAACGAACGCCCGACCTGAGACAGAACTACCGCTACGCTCATGAACTGCTTAAAAATGCTGTCAGACGCGACAAGAGAAAGGGCATTGAAGATCTGGTCAACAAGACAGAACAGAACAACTACCAAACATCCAACCACAACAATCCTCTATTAGGGACGATCCCCCAGATAGGGAAGAGATAGTTTCCGCCATTCGGTCAATGGCGGGAAGGAAAGCCCCAGGTACAGACGGACTACCAACCGAATTCCTCAAAGTGGACCCGGAAATAACAGCCGTTATACTCCTCCCACTCTCTACTGAGGTGTGGAATAAAGGAAGATATCCGGCTGAATGGAAGGAGAGCGTCATTGTGGAAATTCCGACCATCGGCAATTGGCGTGGTATATGTCTACTTACCGCCGAATCGAAAATCATGGCTAAGGTAATTCTCAATACGATTAGTGATGTTGTGGAGAGCACTCTCCAAGTTTATCCAGTTGGATTCCGTAAAGGGTGGTCTTGTACCGACCATACAAATACCCTACGGATAATATTGGAGCAGTCAAACGAAATGGGTTCGCCACTACATCTCAAGTTTATGGACTTCAAGAATCCTTTCGTCAGCGTTAAGCGAAATCACATATGGAATGCTCTGCGTAGGAGAGGTATTCCAGATAAGGATATGGCAACGATTAAAGAATCCTACGAAGATGCAAGGTGTGGCGTCTTCCATAGAAGAAAACTGTCCGAGAGCTTTCATGTGCGAACGGGTGTCAGACAAGGCTGCATATTATCACCAGCCCTGTTTCTGGGGGTAATAAATGACATCTTGAAAGCTCAACTGGAAGGTGGGGAAGATAAAGGTCTTCAATGGAGACTGTTCAACCTCTTAAGTCACGTTGATTATGCTGATGACGTGTGTTTGCTTGCTCACAACGGTTCGGACTTAGAGTCAAATGTTCGCTCGTTGCATTCTAAATGCAAAGAGGCGGGACTGAAAATAAATATGCGTGAAACCAAGTACATGCACATGGGTTCGAACGCAAGCACACCGATTGTTCTTAGCAGACAAGATGTTGAAGAGGTGCAAGACTTTTGTTATCTGGGAAGCATTGTCAGCATGGACGGCGGAGCCGAAAAAGATATTGAGGCTCGTCAGGCCTTCGATATCCTCTCCCCTTTCTGGAGGTTAAGAGAGATCTCCCTTCGTACGAAGCTGCGCGTTTTTGATGCATGCGTCAAATCTGTGTTGTTATATGGTTGTACTACGTGGAAACTTTCGCATTTTAGGAATATTCTGGCTAGAAGTGAACTCCAACGATGAACTTTGGAGTACAACTTCTACAATGGCGCCACAGCCCAAATCGGACCTTGGCCTCCTGATATTCAGGTTCCTTAACATTTTTCATTACTTATTGTGGAAGGGTTGTTAGCCCTTCGCACAACCCTCTTTCTACGAATTTTTCATTTTCTTAGATTGAGGTGACCAAGGTATATCCAAGCAGGCAATGTGCCGGAATTATATATTGCGCCGATCGGGATTTGAACTCACGACCTTCGTATTACAAGACCAACACACTACCTACTAGGCTATACCCTAGCTTTGGAGTACAACTAGATAGACTAAAATTGACATTGAGATTCAAAGGCGGACGTGGCAGTGGATCGGTCATACTTTGAGGAAACTAGAGTGAAACATTGCCAAACAGGCTCTGGATTATAATCCTCAAGGAAGACGTCGGGTTGGTTTACCATGTAACAAATGGAAGCGAGTAGTTGAGCAGGAGGCCAGAGCAATAAAATCCTGGCAACAGCTTAAGGCCGATGCTAAGGATCGCGTCTTGTGAAAGAGAGTTGTTTCTGTCCTATGCCCCTATAGGGGGTTAACAGGAATTTGATTGAATAATTTGCTATATCAACTGGAAATTTTGAATTGAAGGCAGTGCGCCATATTACTTTGCCCTAAACTGATTAACTCAGAAATAGAGATGAAACATAACATTATTATGATTGGGCGTAACAACAAGACCAATCATATGATACTCTGGATGAAATAGGAAAGAGTTTATTGTTCCGAAAAATATGTCATCATAACTTCTTTCGAATAGTGAATAGTGACTTTTGTATGGGAGGTGGTAAAAGCAGACGGGCTTTGTAATTTTTGTATATAGCACCGAACATAGAATACAAAATTTTTCATGCTGAATTTAAAGTTTGTAGCTTTCATAATTTTCGAGGAAATTGAATAATTTTTATCCGAAATTATAGCATTTGTATGGGAGGTGGCAGATAAAGTGAGAGGTTTCGGATGATTTTCAATCTGCTTATTAACATCCTAATCACATTGCTTTGCTACAATTTTATAGTCAATAGCTCTCATATGATCGAAGGAAAAATACTTTTCTTGAATTCCCAATAGAAAAATTTGTATGGGAGGTGATAGAAGGGGTGAAGCCAAAATCGTTGTTCCATATTTTTATCCATTTTAAGTATCGCGGTGGACTACTGAGGTGTACCGATTCAACAAACTGCTGTAAACAAATTGATTAAAAGACCGCGCTAATTTTTGGGATAATAATTGAGGACAGTCCTGCCTGCTTACCAAAAAAAAAAATTTTTTAAATATCATTTCCCAGGGTAATTTTAATTTCAAATTCTCTGTACTTTAAGGTCACAATGTACAAAAATACCAGTCTGGATATTTCTCTCAAATTTTCTGGAATATACATAGATATACCTCATATCGAGGCAAAAATAACTTATCAAGCCAGACAGCAAATATCTTGAAAATACTATTTTTACCGCATTTTTTTATCGTAAATCGATCGATTTTCCGATTCTCATGAATCATATCATTTTTTTCCACATGACTTTATTTTCTTGTTTCTTATTGTCCTTAAATTTAGAAACTACATAAAATCTTCATCCACATCTTGAAAATAGAATTTCGATTTCGATGCGTTTTCAAGCTTTTCTTCTCTTCCGATAGAACTCTATTTGTTTTTCCCGTCCAGCAATACTTCAATTTGAAAAAAAAAAAAACATTTATCATTAAAGCTCAAGGTAGAAGTAATAAAAAATTATGGCCAATAAACGAAGAAAAGTGCTCGTAAATACCGAAAAAGTGATGTGCATCGTGTACATTACGCCGTATACGAAATAATCGCGTGCTAACCAAGCTTATTCCATACTCGAACCTCGGCATTTTGTGATATCAGAAATTAAGGAAATTTATAGGCCTGAAAAAATCTCTTGTGGGTTGTTATGGTTGGTATATACGAAAGTACACGCCGACAAGGGCGACGACGGTCCAAATTAACTCGAAATGTTGTTTACTTTGCACTCGAATTTTTTTTGTTTTTATTTATTACTACTTTATACACACGGCATTCGAATACATTGCGTTGATTTATTCGCCCGAACAATGGACATAGGACGCAGCTATTAAGGCAATTTAGAATTTTCTTCGCGTCCTTTCGTGAAACGTTGTAGAGAACAGTTTTCTTTTTAGGTAAGCAGGTTCAAAATCTTGATGAATATTGGAGGCCAGAAATGAGATCTAAATTTCCAAGACATTACACCAAACCAAAATTTTGATCTACTTTCTAAGTATGCTACGCACATAATAAATTTCACTAGATAATCATCCTCGGGTACGCATTATGGCATAAATTAATATCGTTTATTGTTTACAATTTTATTAATCGACTATCGACAACAGAGTAAACACCGGCTCTACATTATGTTAATGCGAGGTGTCCTTCACCGACTTCAATAATGGCGTGATTTAAAAAATATACCTGTATAGTAAAAACAATAAATGTCGCACGTTTCCTATTTTTCTATCGCTCCTACTGCGTACTGGCAGTCTACGCATTTTGAAAAATCGGTACATTTTGCACAGAAATCTTTCTTATCGATAAGAAGATTTTGATGTATGTAATTATTCTCGTGTAAAACCTTTGACCTTCCCATATAACTTAAATCGGGCATTACTCTTTAATCAGTTCAATCATTGAGTAAATAGGATTAATCTGAAATTCCCGAAACGAAACCCATACATAAATATGGAAATTTTCGAAGAAAGAGATTAAGAAGTCTCGTAACCTTTAAGGTCGCCGCCTTATCGTATGCTTTTTGCAAGCTACCGCACCGCAGCTATGAAGGTATTAAAATTTCGTGTTCGCGGGTGTAATCTTTCGGATTACAAGAGAATATCTTGTGAGATGATGAATCGGGAACAATAGTCTTACGTTTTAATTGTGGATTTTTTTTCAACCATTAAATTCAGACAGCTTTTGACGGTCAGTATGTAAAGTTTTGAGACTTAAGAAAATAATTTATAGCATGGAAGATTGAGCTTAATTATGTTATCAGTCATTACTTATTATATCTGTGCGGTAAGACTTTTAAATTGCGCAAACTTGGAAATTTGTCTCCCTTATTATCGTTGTAAAATGTTTTAAACGTAATTATGGCTCATTTATAGGGTGTTTCTGGGTTGTACATACATGAATTATGAATGATAAAATATTCACACATACTATTTCTATCGCTGACTTCAACACATGTTTTTTTTACGACCATCGAAAATAACGTAGGGGGTCACCCTTTAATCCGCGATGCACAGTTAAGTCGGCATAGGTACGGGGAAACAAGTGGATATAGGAAAATTAGCAGGGAAACACAGGAGAGAAGAGTTTGAAGTGGAGGTGAACGTTGCTCTTATAATGCTGGAGGCTGTATTCCGTTGGAATGAGATTGCTTTCTCATGTATTCCATATCACTGCCTAAATTTCACTGTTCTCCACAGAAAGGGCTTCACACTGTATTCATGTAAGCGTGCAGCTTGGTGAGTATTTCGGGAGGCATTAAATAGAGGAGGTGTTAAGGCTTTTAGCTTCTTGCTGCATTTACCATGGAAGTATCTATAGTAAATGCAGAGTGCTCCAAAATTTCGACGATGCTCTAGGGAGTCTATTGAGGCCGATATTGCTTCATCACCAATTAATCGGAATACATGTTTTTGAATACGGTCGAGCAAAGCTAGGTGTAATTTTGGGGCCTCAGCCCAAACATGCGAGTTATATTCAAGACGTGGCCGGATATAAGATTATAGATGGTAGCTAGTTCGGAGGCAGAAAAGTATTTCTTAAACTTTCGCAGAACAGATACCATCGTCGTAGATGTTTTTTTTTTGTTTATGTGACACCGGAACTAAAGGAGTTGCCCTTTTATACTGAAGCAAAGCTCCGGTGAGTGGGGAAGGATATTAGTTTTTGGGAATTAAGGGGATAGAGATGGAAGTGGCTATGAATATTTCTTTTGAATTGTTGAATGTTGTAGCTATGCGAGAATACTGAAATGGGCAGCGAGTTCCATATTCGAACAGTCCGGTTTAAAAACGAATTACAAAATTTGATAGTGCGACCAAAGATGGGGTTGAGAGAATACTTATGAGCGCGTGAAGCGGCTCTAGTGTTACGGGGTAAGGGAATACATTGGGGCAAGAGATTAGAGATTTCGTCCGAACAATCTCCATTGTAGTAGCGATACAAAAGAGTTAGAGAGCTTACAGTTCGTCTATGCTCGGGTGAATCGAGCGATGAAGTAATGTCAGAATCTACTATAATTTTAATAATCCGAGACTGGATACTATCCAGATAGGAGAGAGAAGTTTTTGCAGCTCCCACCCATAGGTAGGAAATAAACTCAACACGTGGTCTAATATAGGCCTTATAAATTGTCAGTAACCCAGAAGCGGTAAAGGAGTTTTTACACCGTTTTAGGTAACCCAAACAATTAGATAATTCCTTGGCAATGTTTAATATATTATCGTTCCAAGATAAGATATCTGTGATTTGGAAACCTATCATCTTGAAGAGTTGGTTAATGGTTGGCCTCCGAAAGTGATTGGGTCAAGAAAAGAGTGCTGTCTTGTGGGACAAAGGACAGCACTGGATTTTCAACTTCATTCTTATTACCCCAACAAATTTTAGCCAAGTCGTCATTCATTGATTGAACCATGTACCTAGGTTGTCTTACTAAGCTAGTACATCGGGAAAAGGACGCAGTGTTGAAGTGATAGAAGAAGTCTAATGTGCTGTCATCAGCGAAGCTATGTATAGGATTGAAAGCAAAGATAGCAAGTCATAAATAAATATTAGGAAAAGGGTGGGAGAAAGGACCGATCCCTGAGGGACACCAGCGTTAATTTTATAAGAAGAGGAAACCACATCATCCAATACCACGCGCATTTAACGATTAGCTAAAAAAATCTTTCAATCCAGGAAATAAGAAAGGCGCCCAAACCAATAGCTTTAAGTTTGATTAAAAGGGCACTGTGCCATACTCTGTCAAAGGCCTTGGAAATATCGAGAACGATAATACAAGATTCACCATACTGATGAATGCTCTTGCTCCAACGTTCAGTGAGGGTGGTTAAAAGTTCTCCTGTGGAACGTTTTTGCGGAATAATCGTCAATAATATCATTGATGTTGAGATATTCTATTAATCTATTGTTGATAATTGTTTCCATGACCTTCGATAGAATTGAGGTTATTGCTATTGGGCGATAATTAGTGGGATTGATGCGTACTCCTTTTTTTGGGACTGGCTGAAAATTCATAAGCTTCCATGAAGATGGAACAGTGGAAGACGATAAGGAGAGACGATAAAGTTTGCATTGAGGCTTAGCAAGAGAAGCGTTGCAATTTTTAAGAATAAGGGCAGTAATTCTATCTGGTCCGGACGATTTGTTAGCATCTAGATTTTTAAGAACTTGGTATACGTTATGCGGACGGATATTAATTTGTCCTAAGGAGGAACTCAGCGCAGTATACGTTAGAAGGCTAGAGTTCGTTGGTGGTAAAGAAGAGTTGGCAGCGAATTGAGCCACTAAGATGTTAGAATTCGTAATAACCTCATTGTTGAAGATTAAAGATGAAAACGATGATGCAAAACTGCCTCTGATAGAACGAGCGAGAGACCAGAAAATTTTGCTGCACTTAGAACTTCTCAAAATGTTTTACCTCAGTTTCTGGTCATGCAAATATTTTTCTCGTTATAAACTGGATTTACAGAGACTCCTTTCTTTTTTGATATTAATCCAATTAACTTCAGATGGCAGCTGCTTCAAAGCATGGTAAGTTGCCTCTTTAGCTCGTATCGCAGTACTGCATTTTTCATTAAACCCAACCTTAGAACTGGGCTTGATTGGCTTATAGCTTTGGGTAATGAAAAGTCTCATGTCCAACAAGATGGTCTCATTTATTGCGTAAGAAGCATACTCAACACCTCTGTTGAAGCATATTGACCAATCAAATGAATGGTAAAATTGCTTAAGACTGAACGAATTGGCACTTCCGTAATGCCATGCCAACTTTTTTAGAGTTGGTATAATTGGCGTCGAGATGGAAACTGGGAAACAGGCGGAAATTAAGCAATGGTCTGAGGTTCTGAGTGGAGAATTAACAGAAGTCGAGTATTTAGTTGGGTCTGAAGTTAACAAAAGATCAAGAACATAAGATCCTTGGCCTGCAACGTCAGGAATACGAGTAGCCCTGTCTACAGTTTGGCATAGTTTATTCGATGCTGCGAATAGTTCAACAAATCGGCCTGCTGGAGAGTGTCTACATTATGGACATTAAAATCGCCCGCTACTGTAATTTCTGATTCAGGGTGTTTGGAGAGAATCCGATCAATTGAATCTGAAATATTTTCGAATTCAGTGATTGTTCGTTCGATAAATTAGGGCTTCGATACAAAAAACAAAAATGAATAATGCGCTTTTGGATGAAGAGTTCAACCCAAATGAAATTAAATTCCGGATTCGGGCAGAAGATGATAAGCGACATTGTTGCGGATGTACAATGCAATCCCGCGTTGTCTGAAAAATACAGGCACCAGAACATAATTCGGAACAAAAAATTGATCCAAATCGCCGTTTGACCAAGTGCCAGTATCACTCGACTTTTAGAGGTGAGGTGGCAATACACTCCAAAGTGATTCGCTCTTAGCGAATATTTGTGTTGGCTCCAATCAAGTCGATTGTTTAATTTTACACCAAGTAACGTTAATTCTGCAGAAGATAAAATCTGTACGCAATTTAAGTACATAACTGAGGTCGACTCCGGAACGTTATGCTTACAGGACTGCGTTTTTAAAACAATAAGGTCTACTCTGTTTTCCTATCTCATTCTGGATTAAACCCAGGTCAGAGATCAATGACTGTATCGAGTCATTATAATATGAGATCGGTGATGTCGGACGTGCAGGAGAGAGAAATTGGTAGATTTTATCATGAGTGCTGTCATCTGCGAAACAGTAAATAGGATTGAGAGTAGACGACAGAAGGTAGTTTATGAAGACTAAAAAGAGAGTACGAGATAAAATTCAACCCTGAGGGACACCGGAATCAATGGAAAAGGGTACAGAAGTTACTCCTTCCAGTACTACTCGAGTAGAGTGCTCGGAAAAGAAACTCTTAATCCATTTAAGAAAGGAAGTATTAAGACCAAAGGCCTTTAGCTTGGCTAAGAGACATTTGTGTCAAACTCTGTCAAACGCTTTGGTGATGTCGAGATCGCCTGTAGACTCGAGCGAAAACCATATTGGCGATAATCGATGAGATTTTTACCAACAAGAAAGTTGTAATATGATGAGTTGTTTATCCAGTAGCGATCTACCAATTGCATGCACACAAATACATTAAAAATATCTACAACATTATTTTTTTATTATTATTATAATTTGGGAAACACGTAAGAGCACTGCGACCTTCCCGGCCTATTGTGTGTTTATAGCCCCTTTACCCTACCATAACTCCATAGCTTTGGATAATCTAAGTATCTTTAAGGGAGCCATGTTGGCTAGTTCCTCGGTAGAAAGGAAACTTGTTCCTAGAAGATTGTGTCTAGAACATTTTGTTCTGTGGCACTACTCAAGCCAATCTTTGTAACGAAAAAAAAAATTATGCTAAAAATTTCTTTGACAAATTGCAACCCAATTTTTAAAAATTTAATGTTGTGCAAAAATATTTTATTATTTCGCTCAATTTAAACTTGCAGTTGTTCTGTTGCAGTAAATATTGGTGCAATTGCGTTGCTACATTGTTGCGTCGAAATGTCGTAAAACTTTCTCAGTACATAATTTTCTTTTTCAAAGCTTTGTTAGATATTTCTTTTCCACATGTTGCAATAATTAGTATGTTAATTGTTCGATCTTGATGGAAATTTTTACCCTGGCACCTTTTCTACTAGTGAGTCTCACGTCACGGTGATCCTGAAGTTATTGAAACCGTAGAGTTGTAGCACCTTTATCATCTAAATGATTTCAAAGCCTGTGGTGTGTACAAATTTCGCATGAATTCCGATGCAAATAAAAAAAACTACTTTTACAATTAATTCGAAAAAAGTCGGACTGCGCCATCTGTACATTTAAAAACCAATTTGTAATTTTACTTTATTATTTTAATAATAAAGTACTGTGATCAACTTGAAAAAAAAAATTGCTACCCTGAAATTTTGTTTTTTCGCGTTTCATGACCAAAATAGCCTAAAAATGCAAAAAATAAAAATCCGTCTGTCTGTACGCCGTACGCCGGTGTATACGCTCAGCGCACATTAACTCCCAATCCCGTCAAGATAGAAAGTTCATTTTTGGAGGGATTGAAGATAGTTTCGGATCTCAGGCGGACACCCATTTTGGGGGGTTGATCGGGGGGAGGCGGGATGAGCACTTAAACCGAATACTAAGAATTCAAATATCTCAAACATGGTTACAGCTAGGAAGCTAAAAATCGATATACATATAAAAGGGTTTGTCGGGCAACTTCTAAAATTAATTTAATTTTCTTATCCATTGGGGTACAAAAAGGGGGGGCTAAAAACCAATCGTCGGCCGAATTTTTTTTTTTCAAATGATTATATCTTAGAAATTACTTAGCATAAGAAATTTATATTTTTAGACCATCAAGGTGGCATACAGATTCACTGGAATCAGCTTACATAAAGGCTGATTATTGTAAGGGGGAGGGTCAAGGGGGGTGCAAAGAAAAACAATTAAAAAACAATATCTGGGCTATTTGTTGAGCTATGTAATTGAAACTTGGTACTTATATTAAGCTATACTAGAGAAATAAGAAAAATATATAACATTTGGAAAAATTAGTAGTGGGGGAAAATAAAGAGCATTGAACTTTCCAAATTTTTAAACCATAATATCTCTAAACTGAGTATAGATATCAAATCAAAAATTTGTCAGATTGTAGAACTATATAATTTTTAATTTTGATAAAAAATTTAAGTTGGGGGGTGCAATGGGAGGGAGGTGGAAAGCAAAACTGATGAAAATTTTGAGGAATTTTTTTAGGGCTCTGGTAAAAGATACAAAGTTTTAATTTTGGAGGTCAATACATCTATTTATTATACATACAGGAAAATTAATAAAAATTCTACAATTGTTATGCACCGACCCCCCTGGTCTAACGTGCACAAGGGTGTTTCATGTGCAATGAAAAAACACATAAGCTGACAATTTTTAAATTAAATTTTAAGGTAGAAACTTGAAAATTTGCAAAATGCATTTAAAAAAAATCTCTAAAAGAATGAATTATTAGCTGGTCGAATACCTTTAAAACTTCTACCCCCTACCATACAAAATTATTTTTTGGACCATTTTTAAAAAATCAATTATCACCTAAAAATTAAAAGCTATCAATTTGAAATTTTGCAAATAAAACTTTCAAAAATAATTGAAACAGAACTGCGTTAAAAGGTTTAGAGATCGCATTTGCCCTTCTACCCCCTCCCATACAAAAGTATGATTTCGACCAATTTCAATAAATCAACTGCTAACCAACAAATTAAAAACTACGAACTTGAAATTTCGTACGAGCACTTAGCAAAAGAAATGAAATAAAACTGCATCACAAATTTTATATTTCCCTTACCTCCTCTACCCCCTCCCATACAAATGATTGGTTTCGTGAATGTAAATGCACCAAATTTTATGAAAATTCTATGCAACTTCGTCTATGAAACTGACATTCTATGCAGAAATTATTTGACGCAATTGAGGCAATCAATTGAAAAATTATTGACATTCACCCACCCTTAATATGACCCCTCCCCCCTCCCTCATTAAAACCCAAACTTCCATAAACGAATGAAATATTGATTAGATGTACTGGAGCTATTGATCGTATTCGCAACTAAGTGTTGAACTGGCATCATCCCTGCCCTAAAGAGGGTTCCACTTGTGAAAGGGGGATTTCACTTGTGAAAGAAGGTTCCACTTGTGAAAGGGGGTTTCACTTGTGAAAGGGGGTTCCACTTGTGAAAGGGGGTTCCACTTAGTCTTCCCTAACCGCTATAAGTTGCATATTGACTTTCCATGCATCATTAACTTGTCCCAAAAATAATAAAGTTGCGCCCGACTTATTGGCAGTTTATTTCGAAATTAAATTGCTAAGTATTCAAATCAACTAAGCAAAAAAGAAAGCGATTTTCTTTAAACAAATATCTACTTTCAATGCTTTTACGAATACTGAAATAAATTGAACGCTAAACTGCGAAAATTGGGTGAAACGTAAATTGGGTTCAACATCTTTGATATTATCAAGGTCTATCTCACAGTCCAAACATCTTTTCAAGGATGCTATTCGAATCCTTATCTGCAATGCTATTGTCTGCAGCTAAAGAGACATGAGTGATTTTACTCTGATAAAGTCTTCATCGTCGTCGTTCTATTGATTTGGCTTGGAAATTTTGTTTACACTCAATTGAATTGAAATATTTTCTTTTCACGTACGATAAATGAATGCAAACCTAATCCTTTTTTGTATACCTTTAAGGGAAAACCAATTTTCTAATTTTTTTTTTTTTTTGCGAAGAGACTTATTTTGGCCATTCAAATTCAAAGTAATCTTCAATTTACTGAAAAGAAATTTTCATGAAATGCTACAAAAAAAAAATTTTTTTTCATTAATTTCACTCATTTAACGCTTTCTTATTCTTCAATAATTTAAATCTATAATAAATATTTTAACAAAAGGTAAATTATCGTAAAGCATAGCAGTGGCGTAAATAGCACTCCCTCTGAACCCATGTTGCTGTGGGCGCCATGGTTCGAGGGCGCCAAGGAACAGAGGTGCGCCTAAAGGAAGTTGAAAGCATGCTATATCCGGACTTTAAGATCGGACTTTTCCCTCAAAGAGCGTGAGAATCTTTTACTCAGAAAAAAATTGTTTTTTCCGATTCTTCAGAAAATTAAATTTTGTACATTTTCTTATTCCACTTTTTAACGAAAATCCGAGCCACGCTTTCGTCTCTAGATTTTGTAATGTGCATCTCAGCGTCGTGGAGTACCTTCGTAAATGTTCAGGAGCACCCATCTTTGCTTAGAGCTGTAAAAAACGAGCGAGAGGATTAGGGAAGAGGAGTGAAATCCACATGATGTTGAGCAGCAACCCAAGGGGTACTATACTCTTCTCATCTCATCTAAATAAAAATAAAGGAAATTTCCAAAAAAAGAAACTATTAAATATATTTTCGCACTAATTTATACTGAATTCAAAAACACGGCACAAAAATCTTAACGCAAATGATCGTAAAGAAGATAAATCGAAAAGAAAGAACCGATATATAGTTCATAACAATACGTAAAAATATAAAAAAAAAATTCAAAGGGGGAAAAACTGAAACTATTCCAAAACACGCCCGCAAGGGGGTAGTTGTCGGATAAGGTTTTACCAATTCCTGCAACTATCTTTGGAGACTAGCGACTCCACGGACCTGAGCTAACTATCTCCCTGTGGGATGGGGGCTGTAGAATTCACCCACAGCCAGTCCAGCTTGCCCTAAAAATGCAAATGAACACTCACTGGATCATGGGCTTATCACCCGCAATCTTAAGATCTAACTGATACGAGAAATGGATACAGAGCCTCGGAAACGGACTGATTCTACGGTAACGACTTTTGGCATTAGGCCGATGCTCAGGATCGCGCCTTGTGGAAGAGAGTTGTTCCTGTCCTATGCCCTATAGGGAGTCTTAACAGAAATTTGATTGATTGATTCCAAAACATAACTTGTCAGATCCTTCAGAATTAGTACCCACACAAGTGAAGATAAAACTTTTCCTTGTGGCGTTCCTCTTTTTGTGCGTTTGCAGGAGAGAGCTTTGCTCCATTTCTATGCCATAGATCTGTTTCTAAGCAATGTTTCGATCCATATGTTTATCTTTTTATTTGCCTGAGCTGCACAGAGAACCTTCACAATAGCTTCAATCGTTACATTGTTGAAAACTCTCTCTAAGTCTAGGAAATTGATTAGAGTGTACTCCTTATACTGTAGGGATTTTTCGATACATATCACCTCATGAATAGCTGAATCTATCGATTTCCCTGTTATGTACGCGTACCGAGCTTGTAACCAGCTCTTCCACATTTTGCATCATGGCTAGTATTATTCCATCTGGTCCCGATGATGTTTAAGGATCGAACGAGCTTATTTCCTACCTTAGTCTATTTATTGTGAGAAGTTATACGCTCACCACCGTACCAAATGAACAATTTTGCGACTAAAGCTGCATAAAGCGTAGTTTTATAACATAAATTAAATACTATTTCAATTTTGTTTATGTTAAAATATTTTTCGTATTCAATTTTTGACCTCCATAAAGTTTCAAAAAATTTACGACAAAAAAAAAGTATCTAATTTTACCCAATTTATTTATGCCTTTTCTCGTTTTACTTTATTTTCAAGTAGGGACTCTTAATTTAAAATTCTATCCATAACTTCTGTTAACAGCTCACTCGAAAATTTCTCTGTATTTTCTCCCTTAATATTTAATGAAGGACCGTAAGGACTATCACAAATATTCATATAAGAACATAAAGTCAAGTTAAATCAAGAAAAATTATGGGTCATTCATATAAAGAAAAAAAGAAAACCCTGATTCTCCTTGAAGATAAAAATACAATTCCATAATTTATTGAATTCTTCAATTACTTTTCTCCCCGCAGTTGTAAATACAGGACGATTGTTAATTTCATTTTCAATCTTAAGGAGAGAATTTCCTATATATTCCTAGAAATTAATTGTCATTAATTAGAATCTCACGAAATCAACACAAAATTTATATCCAAATGGGCTATTAGAGCAAGGTATAAGGTGTATATGAGGGCATAGCCATTAATTGTTTCTGTCTCCACTCCCTAAATTGAATGCCATTCGATTTAATTTTTGTCAATATCTATAGTGGCGATGGGGTGGAGGAAAGTAGTGTCTAGCGAAGGCCCACTGAACTACGCAACTGAATATCGTGCGTGTCATTGTCCTTTAACAGACAAAAATTAAAGTTGATATTCAACACTCGTATAACACAGTTATAATGGGGGTAGCTGTTGATTTTTACCTACATATCTATACTTAATTGACTGTGAGGAAATTTTTTTTAAGGTCAGAAATTTGGAAATATAATTGAGCTAATTAATTTTCAGGGCTAGTTATTGTGTAGTTTGTTTGTTTCGACTTGTTTGCTACCGGGATAAGTCACTGAAAGGATTGTGGCACCGGAAATATAAGATTATAGCCACATAAACAAATGCGTAATATTAAAACACTTGTTCATAACCATCTAGCGATCTACTGATGAGAAGGGCAAACAAGACTGAAAACGACTCATTTGTGTTCAAGGCGTCCGTGGCGTAGTAATACTATACTTTTTTCATCAATGGCGCAACGGCCCGAATCGGGCCCCAGTCTCCTGTTTTCAGGTTCTTTAACATTTTCATTACTTATTGTTGAAAGTTTGTTAACGCTCCATCCAAGAATTTTCGCTTTTGCAGATTGAGGTGAACAAGCAGTGGCGCACTTCTCTTCCATAATCCTCTTCCTCGTCTCTTGCAGCACTAAGTAAGGGTGGGTGCTTCTTGGGTCATTTTCGTTCCATACTAACACTCCTGAGCATCAACCAGGAGATGCTGCCCGACACGAAATAGCCCACTTACAGAATCTGTGGCGAAAGTACTCTATAAGATGACCAACCACACTTTCATACCTAAATTTAGACTTTTCGGAACAAAAGCGGATTAGAGACTTTTGAAATCACATTCTGGGTTCATATATTTTCTTTGAATTTTCTCACTTTTTTTTGCGAAATCTTCTGAATTCAATTAACAATAAATAAATAGAAATTTGAGCTTATCCAAGTTCCAAAACAATGTAATTGATAAAGATCATAGACATTTAGTAAATTTTCTATTATGAATACACAGATATACATATGTAATAGTAACCACTTTAGCATTCTTTGCTATAAGATTCATGCAAAACAATTTCGAAAACGAAAACAAATTAGTTTCTCGTAATATCATTGAATTATCCATTTTAATTACGTTCTACTTTCGTCCTTCAATCCCACATTTCTACAATGAGATAGCATACCTTAATGCTAATGTTATATTATTCTTCGGATAATACGATGCCTACTGAAGTTCTATTCGTTCTTCATTAATGTCCAGAATTTTTACATGAAAGACAAAATTGTAATAATGTCTGCAGAAGAAGAATACTATGCCATCACTCACAAACAGGACAAACTTATTGCAAAACTCAACAATGTCATTTAATATATCGTCGTCGTCGAGCCGACATTGAAAAATGCACTGAATTGCCCGAACAGTATAAATCACATCCCCATCTCATCTTGTTAGAAGAAATTCTCAGTATCATCGTTCCGACAACATGATGGTCACTATTCTTCACTTACTCTTACACATTCGGTTCACGAAGCACGAAGTACGAATAAATCGAAAAAAAAACATTTGGTCCTTTCAAGCTTCTAAACTTGACTCGTGCTACGTATTTCTCTTCTAAGCAGTTACCAACACATATCTTATTTTTCTTTTTCTCCTTATTTTCAGGTGTTTTCGTATTTTCCAGACAACTATCACGACTTATTATACCTTCGAGAAAAGTGTGTCAAGTAAATCCTACGAATTACACAGGAGCCAAAAAGAACAATTTATTTAAGGTTGCCTCGGTTTCGACCTGAATCTTAAATTGATTTCATCCGATTGCTATCGTTCGTAATAATCATAAGCCTGGCAAAGCAGCAACAAGGATTTAAATACGTGACAATAGGGAAAAAAATTATATACGAGAAAAATTCGAAACACTAAACGGAGAATGTACTCAAGGATTTTCGATCTAATTTTGGATATATGAAACTTGTTACTGTGCCGCTGACATTGTCAACTCCAGCCACCGAATTGTTTTCGGGGTTTCTTTCTCGCTTCGGAACCATGAACACAACATCGCCGAAATCCTCATTAGCCAAATTGGGAATTCATCCGAAACAGAAGCCATTCAAAGTGATGGTTCTAGGACAAAGTGGAGTTGGAAAGACGGGTAAGTTATGGAAAACAATTTTTTTTTGTGCTTAAAATTTATGAGATTTATTAAGTACCGGAGAGATAAGGTTATCTTCTGTAAGGCAACAATATTTCGATGATGTTAACACTTTGGGGCCAAGGATTTCTTATTAATTGGCGTTTGGTCTTTACATATTTTAATGAAAACTCAACGATGTGAGCACTTTCTGGTGTATTTATGTGGTTACTCGCTGACCCAGTATACCTAAGTAAGTAAAGAAGATCTTTGGAGTGTAAGCAAGAGCTGTAGGGTTGGAAAGGCCTATTATTTGACAGCCGGTCGCTTGACAGTTGTCAGATGTTGACACTTGTCATCTATAAATGCGGAAAATTTACCATGGAACATAGTCAGTGACAAAATTGGAGCACTCCATTCTGCTAGCAGATTATGGGCTTAATCCGGACCTCACAGTTGCCGGCAAGTCAAGGCTGAAGGCATGGAGGAAGGATTTATTCCGGGGAAGCTTGAGTTGTGCGAAAAAAGATATAAAAAAGGGCAAGACGAAGGGTTTACGCTACCTGGTACGCCTTTATCTCTAATCAAAGAAGATCATTTCAAGAAAGTCATGAGAAGTAGGGCTTCCTTCTAACGAACTGCGAAAGCACACCGGGAATGACACTTTCCAGCCCATGGTGGACTCCCACAGCGCCTTGCGGAGCTCTACTCCATCCTACCTGCAACGTGGTGGAGGGATAACTTAATAAAAGGACAAGGTGAATAATTAATTAATAACAAAAACAAACCCTCTAAATTAATTGCCACTGTTCGGTCGCCTACGTCTGTCTAACCGTCTGTCCGTCTGTCTACAACATAACTCTCGAAAACTTTGACTAACAGTGTTGAAATTTGTCTAACTTTAAGTTCATGAACGAGCCACATCTCCCCACAGCTTCTACCCTCTGCCATACGAATTTCATGAAATTTCGAAAGTTAAAGAAATTAATTTTTCTCCGGAACCATTTCAACTATTCACTTGAACATTAGGTCATAGTGCAATGATATAAATATCATTAAAGTCAACAAGAATTGATCTGATCCCTTTACTCTTTCTACCCCCTCCCATACAAATGCACAATTTTCAAAAATGCATTTATTCGGATTTCATCGCAACTACCAAAGCTAAAACAACCAATTTTGGAAAACTGTCAACTTCACCTCACTCTTACTACCCCCTCCCATACAAATTTACGAAATTTCAGAATTTCGATTAAATTATTTTTCTTTAAAACCGTCAAAGCTATCAAATTTAAATTTTGACAAAAGCATTCTATTACAAATTTCATTCATATCGAAAAATTTGGTTTTGATTCGAAGACTCCTTCTACCCCATATAAATGCACAATTTTGGTAAAATCGGTTTCCATTGAAACTAGAAAAAGTTCATAGTTAAAATTTTGCCAGAATTTGTGTTATTAATTTTACTTTACTCCTTCTACCACCTCCCATACAAATTTTCGTATTGGAAATTAAAGAAAAATATTTGTCCTTCGAACATATGAGAGCTATCGACTTTAACATCGTAACACAGCAATATGATTAGGATGTTGATAAGCAGATTCTAAATTATCCAAAACCTCCCACTTTATCTGCCACCTCCTATACAAATGCCATAAACTCTGACAAAATTTGTTCAGTTTTCTCTAAAATCGTGAAAGGCACAAACTTTAGATTCAGCATGAAACATTTTGTATACTACGTTCGGTGTTATGTACAAAAATTACAAACCTCCTCCTCTGTTTTCCCATACAAAAGTCAGTTTGAGATGAAATATTTTTCGGTACAATAAATTTTTTCCTATTTCATCTAGATTACCTATTAAGTTTTTTTTATTATATTAGATTTTTTTTTGATATTATTATGTTCATTGTGGGCCCACACTACATACAAACTTATTAATTTGTTTATATTTTTTTTAAGTACACAGACCACCAGAAGCGCAGTACGTTCTCTGATTGGGTCTTGGAAACAAATCCTGCAGCTATTGCTCTTACACCCCTTATATACTATATCTCCGAGGCATTTTAAAGATATTCTGCCAGAAGTAATCTCCAACGATGACCTTTGGAGTACAACTGGACGGACTAAAATGGCCATTGTAATTCAAAGGCGGAAGTGGCTGTGGATTGCTCACAATTTGAGGAAACCAGAGTGAAACATCGCCAAACAAGCTCCTTTGAATCCTCAAGGAAGACGTCGGGTTGGTAGACCATGTAGCACATGGAAGCGTGTAGTTGTGCAGGAGACCAGAGGATTAAACAAGCCCTAGCGACATCTAAAGGCCGATAATCACAACCGCGCGTTGTGAAAGAGAATTGGTTCTGTCTTATGCCCGTATAGGTGGTCTTAACAGGAAATTGATTGATGTATTACAGATCGTGATTACCGGTGGGCATTTGGTCCACATTTATCACCTTTACTTCCTCTGCAAACTCAGTAATACTCACTAAGTTAGAAGTATTGTATTGTAAGAACAACATTTTCCGAAAAAAAATCTTTTTATCGGTACAGACTTACATTAACTGGTGAACGTAGACAGGACAGTGATGTTCTAATATTGAATTTCAACGCTCAAATGCAATTTGGAGAATTGTGTTTTAAGTCAATCAATTTCCTGCGAAGACCCGTAAAAGTTCATAGGGCAGAAACAGTTTTCTTCCACAAGGGTCGATCTTGTGCATGTGTTTATTCCTCTAGTCGGCTTTTCAATTCCATATGCTACTGACGTCTTCCTTGGGCGCTATAATTTGCAGCCTCTTTAGAGCTGTTTTGATTTGGCTTCCTCGAAGTGTCACCGATCCACCGCCACTTTCACCTTTGAGTCTGTGTTACGATTAGTCGTACTAAGATCCTATTTCGAAGATGGCGAATGGCCGCAATATCGGTAAAGTGCGTGAGAGACATAGGTTCACGAAAGTTTTCAGTTTCCTAATTAGCTTGCCAGGCACATTCCATATGTAGTAAAACCATTAAACAGGCTTTAGTCTCCGGAAAGGCGAAAGTATATGTAGTGGAAGTTGGAGACTGGCTGGTGCATGCTTGCGCAAGCGGTGTGGATCTAGCCATCTTTTCTACGACATATGTAAGGCCTACATGCAGCGTTTTTATCGACGATGAATCTGAAAAGGAGGGCGCGTAAAGGACCAAATGAACATGTGGCTGAAATTTGCAAAAAAAAAGCGGAAGCTCCCTGGAGGAGAAAATCTGTGTGGTGGATGTACGGTGATCCAAAAGGGAGAGGATAGTGAGTCCAGACTTAGCTTGGCACTCCGGTGCGACCTAAGGAAGGCTTCTGCTAAGTGGACGTCATTGCATCAGGGATAACTTTGCAGCCTTCTTCCGATGCATTTAACCGTTTTGCTGAAGTTTTCCAAACCTTCATTATGCTTTTTGAAATGGAGAGGAAAGTATCGAGTACAAAATCTGTTCTTTCCAGTCCCGAGATATTGCATGATTTCTTTTTCATCGTCGCCCTCCATCAGGCTTTTTATACTCTAGATGAAAGTCCGTTAGTCTGTCTGTCCGTCTGTCTACAACGTAACTCTCGAACGCTTTGAGCTATCGTGCTGAAATTTTTTGTGTGTCATTTTTAGCAAAAAAGTAACTTCAAGTTCGTAAACGGGCTACATCCCCCACCCCTTCTACCTCCTCCCATACAAATTTCGTGAAATTTCGAAATTTTACGAAATTGATTTTTCTTTGAAACTGTTTAAAGTATCGACTTAAAATTTGGGTCAATGTATAACAATGTATATATCATTAATATCACAAAATAATGATTCGATCCCCTCACTCCTTCTACCCCCTCCCATACAAATGCACAATTTTCAAAAACGCATTTATTCGATTTTCATTGAAGCTAGCGAAGCCAAAAACTTTTTGCCAGTAATAATTTCATTACAACTGTAACCAGTTTTAAAGAAATCATCTACTTTACCTCATTGCTTCTACCTCCTCCCAAACAAATTTCACGAATTTTTGAAATTTAAATTAAATCATTTTTCTTCGAAACTGCCAAAGCTATCGACTTTTAGTTGTGTTAAAAGTTTAATAATAGAAATATCATTGACGACGATTGTTTTGATCCGTATAGCCCTTCTACCACCTCCCATACAAATGCATAATTTTTGTAAAAGTATTATATCGATTTCTATTAAAACTAAAAAAACACAAACTTAAAATTTTGTCAGAATTTGTCCCTTAATAATTGCAATAAATAATCAGTTTCGCTGTACTCCTTCTACCTCCTCCCATACAAATATCTTTATTATAAATTCAAGAAAAGCAATTCTCCTTCGAACATACGAGAGCTATCGACTTTGAAATTTAAACAAAGCATGGTAGAAGGATGTTGATAAGCAGTTCCAAAATCACATAAAATCCTCCACTTTCTCTGCTAACTCCCATACAAATGCCCTGATTTCAAGAGAGCTAAGTTAATTTTCTTTGAAAATAATGACAACTACAAATCTTAAATTCAGCACGAAACATTTTGCATGCCATTTTCAGTGTCATATACATACATTGCATCTCTTCCACATCCTGTCCGTTCCGATTGTGTACTTGTGTTCAAACCCATGTCTATGGTCTGTGTTTTAGAGGCATTGATTTTATCTACCCTTACAATTGATATTTTTTAGTTGAGAAAAATTTGTAAATGATGCCGTTTTTTCTGTTAAAAGCGTATTTTTATGGTTCTAATAAAAGTAATAATAAAAAATATGATAAAAGCGTAATAAGCAAACATTATATCGAAAGATTGTTATCCCTGATTCAGAGCACGAGAGAATTGTCAGCACTTCGCCAATTTTTCGTAGCTACAAAGTTGTACTCATCGACCCCATAAGGGATGGATTCAATTTCATTAGTATTAAATCAACTTTAAACAACTACGAGCATTCACCAATGTTGCTCTTGTTTGCTACGATATTGCCATACATTATGTTTACATCTTTATATGAACTTTTCTGTGTTATTGTTTTGGAATTAAGTGTTTTTTTTTTCATCTTCTCCAAACTATTGTCTGGAAAAGAGACGAAAACAAGACATTGTACTGGTCTCGTTGTTAGCTAAGCCTGTGCTTTTCATGTCCATAGCGTATGACGATGCTATTGTGAATCAAAGAAATGAATACATCCGTTCTACGCACTATATCCTTCAGAATATTGAATTTGACATCTTCCATTATGAAGTTCGTTAAGCTTATATTTTCGTATTTTTATGTGAAATGCGCCAATTATTACCTTCGGAGCCAGCCTTCAAGTTTACCACGAAATTCGAGAATCAAGTTAAAAGACTATGAGGTAATATCTACGTATCGATAAAAAATTAAACCGAAATACATTAAGGAAGGTAGGCACAATTTATCAAGTTTATTGAAAACATATTTTTACACATAATCTTCTACGCAACAAATCGTTTTTCGAGGATTTTTACAGACACTTAAACGGATTTCTTTTCAAACTTGAAGTCTTCCTGATGTGCGTATCAATATTAACGAGTGGGGGCGAAAGGCAATACGGAAGTATTACAGACTTCTGGGAATTTTCAAGTGCAGAGCGCGGCTACGGAAGTATTATACCTATGTCGACGTGGAGCCGAAAGAAGCTTTAAGTATGAATTACGGAAATTAATATGAGTTTCATTCAAGCTATCAGGTTCAGTACGTAACTGTTGGTGATTGATAGGATTTTAAATTGCATAAATGTAATAATTCGATTTTTCAGTCCGAGGAAAATAATGCGTACTTCCGCGTTAAAGTGTTTCCGTGCAAGATGTTGAAAGTTATTTTTGTCAGACTGAACGATGTATATGAACCGTACGTTTACTGAACAAAAGTGCCCTTCCACCAGCTCCTATAAAATTACAGAAATAGAAATTAAATTAAATACAGAATTAGAAAATAGTTTAAGTACGGAATTTTCTTAGAGATTAGCTATACTAGTAATTCTATAGCTGGATATATTTTATGATACCATATCACAAAATATAAAAAAAAAATTCAAAAGTTTAAAATCATTTCTACACGAGTTTGAATTGCAAACTTTCGTGATGCAATGCCTGCGATCCATTCTAGGGATATTTAGGCGAAACGTGAATTAAAACAACGAATTTTGAAGTTCAACTGGGCGAGATATGCTTTCAGATTAAAAGGCGTAAATGGCACTGGATTGGTCATTTTTTTACCAAGCCAGTGCACAACTTCTCCAAACAAAATCAAGATTTTAATTCCAAGAGAGACGCTGGACTGCTCGACCACGGAAACGACCAACTCTGAAAAATCTCTATCTACAAAACATGCAACAATGTTAAATATATTATCGTTCCAGGATAAGATATCTGTGATTCAGATACCTAACATATTAACACTTGCAGAGTTTGATAGTGGCTGGCCTCGGGCGATGATTGGATCTAAGTTAGAGTCACGTTTGAGGGACACAAGATAGCACTGGGTTTTCGAAGCATTTAATTCAACTTCACTCTTATTGTCCCAACGTGGAATTTTAGCCAAGTCGACATTCGATGACTAACGCAGTAACTACGTTGCTCTGCTAAGCTAGTACATCAGGCTAAGAATATAGTGTTGAAGTGATAGGAGAAGTCTAGTGTGCTTCCATCAATGAAGCTATGTACAAGATTGAAAGTTGAAGACAGCAAGTCATTAATAAACATTAGAAAAAAGATGAGTGAAGAGTGAAAGAACTGAGCCTTGAGGGATTCGAGCGTTAGTTTCGTAAGAGGAAGAAATTCCGCTATACACTATGACACGCATTGAAGGTTAAAAACGTTTCAATCCAGAAAATGAGGAAGTAGCCCAAGCCAATAGCATTAAGGTGTGTGAAAAGGGAGTTGTGCTATACTCTGTCGAAGCCTTGGGGATATCAAAAACCACAATACAAAATTCATTCCAACGTTCTGTTAGGGTGGTTACAGGTCTCCTGTGGAACGTTTGTTCTGGAATACATATTGTTTATCGGCAATAATATCATTGTTGTTGAGATATTCCATAACTCTATGTTTGATGATTATTTCCATGACCTTCGTCAGAAGTGAGGTTATTGCTATTGGTTGAAAATTAACAGGATTTTGTTCTCCTTTTTTGACACTGACCGAAAATTTTTAGACTGCCATGAAAATGGAACAGTGCAGAACGATGGAAACATATTGTAAAATTTCCATAGAGGCTTAGCAAGAAACGTGCAGCAGGACAAAATCAGGGATTTCATCTGGACAGGACGATTTGTTAGCATATGAATTCTTCAGAACTCGCTAAACGTTACGCGAATGAAAGTTAATTTACCCTAAGGAAAAATTTAGTGCAGTATACCGTACCGTGGTAAAAAAGAGCTGGCAGGAAATTGAGCCGCTAAGATATTTTCCTTTATGTTGAAATCCGTAATAACCTCGTTGTTGTAAATTAAAGATGGAATTGACGAGGTAGAATTACTTCTGATGTTACGAGCGAAATTCTAAAAACTTTTGCTACCCTTAATGTAATTTTCGCTCATATTTACTTTAAATGACTTTTTAAACGTTTAGTACAAACAAAACAGAATTATGATTGGGCATAAAGCCTCTAATTATTGTATATGACACCCAACATGGTTTGCAAAATGTTTCGTGCTGAATTTAAAGTTTGTAGCTTTCATAATTTTCAAAAAATGTGCATTGTTTTCCTGAAAATTGAGGATTTGTATGGGAGGTGGCAAATGAAATGAAAGGCTTTAGATGATTTTGAAACTGCTTATCAACATCGATATCACCATCAATAGCTCCAATTTTAAATTCATAGCACTCATATGTTCGAAGGAGAAATGCTTTTCTTGTTGTATGGGAAGGGGTAGAAGGAGTGAAGCGAGCTTAATACTTTTTTTAGCATTTATTGAAATTATTAAGAAACAAGTTAAGGCAAAATTTTATGTTTCAGCTTTTTCTAGTTTTAATGGAAATCGATAAAATGCATTTACCAAAATTATGCAATTATATGGGAGGGGGTGGTAGGGGTTCAAATCGAAATTTTTCAGTGTTAATAATATTTGTATTTTATGCTGCTTATGCTGCATAAATGTTGGAAATATCATTTAGAATTTTACTTTATTATTTTAATAATAAAGTATTGTAATCGACTTGGAAAAAAAAATGGCTACCCTGAAATTTTGTTTTTTCGCGTTTCATGACTAAAATAGCCTAAAACTGCAAAAAAAAATCCGTCTGTCTGTACGCCGTACGCCGATGTGTACGCTCAGCGCACATACACTCCCAAACCCTTCAAGATAGAAAGTTCATTTTTGGGGGACTATAGATAGTTGCGTATCTCAGGCGGATACCCATTTTGGGGGTGTACAGGTTCAGGGAGAGGTGGGGGGAGCGCTTAAACCGAAAAATACGAATTCAAATATCTCAACTATTTTTATATGTAGCTACGAAGCTAAAAATCAACACACATATAGAGGGGTTTAAGGGACAACTTTTGAAAAGAATTTAATTTTTTTATCCATTGGGGTGCAAAAAGGGGGGCTAAGAACCAATTGTTGGCCGAATTTTTTTTGTAATTTATTATTTATTTATTATTTTTTAATTTATCTTCGAAATTACTTACCATAAAAAATTATATTCTGAGACCAATAAGATGGCATATAGATCTACTAGAATCAGATTAGATAGAAGCTAATTATTGTAAGGGGGAGTGTTAGGGGGAGTGCAAAGAAAAACACTTAAAAATTAATATCTGGACTGTCTCTTAGGCTATGTAATTGAAACTTGAAACGTATGCTAAGCTTTACTAGCGAAATATGAAAAAAATATAACATGTGGACATAATAGTAATGGGAGGAAACAGGGAGCATTTCGAAAATGGCGCACTTTCCAAAATTACAAATCGGTATATCTCAAAATCGAGTACAGAAATCAAATCAAAAATTTGTCAGATTGTAGAACTATCTAGTTTATAATTGTGGTAAGAAATTTAAGTTGGGGACTGTAAGGGGAGGGAGGTGGAAAGCAAAAGTGTTGAAAATTTTGAATGGTTTTTTTAGGGCTCTGGTAAAAGATACAAAGTTTAAATTTTGCACTTCGATACATCTATTTGATATACATAAAAAAAAATAATAATTTGTTCCAAAATTGTTATGCGCCGAAGTGGGGGTCTAAGAACACATAAACTAATAATTTTTGAATGAAATTTTAAAGTATTAGGGACTTGAAATTTTGCGAAATGCATTTAAAAAAAATCCCTAAAAGTTTGAAATATTGATTCGTTGAATACCTTCAAAACTTCTACCTCCTCCCACACAAAATTATTTTTTCGACCATTTTTAAGAAATCAATTATCACCTAACTATTAAAATTTGAAATTTTTGCACAAAAACAAAAAAAAAAAAAAAAAATTATTTAAATGAAATTCGTGTAAAAGATTTGCAATAGCGCTTCCCCCTTCTTCCCCCTCCCATACAAAAGTATCATTTCGACTTATTTCATTGAATCAACTAATAACCAACAAATTAAAAGCTACAAACTTGAAATTTTGTATGAGCACACTACAAAAGAAAGGAAATAAAATTGCGTCACAAATTGTACGATTCCCCTATCTCCTCTACCTATGAAAATTCTATGCAACTTCGTCATTGAAACTGACATTCTATACAGAGAATATTGGACGTGATTCAAGCAATCAATTAAGAAACTATTAAAATCCACCCACCCTTACTATCACCACTCACCCCTCCCCTCATAAAAACTCAAACTTGCATAAATACACGAACCAAATATTGATTATATGTACTGGAGCTTTTGAACGTTTTCGCAAAGTGTTAAATTGACAATTGCCCTGCCCAAGAACCCCCTTTCACTTAGTCTTACCTAACCACTCTAACCTGCATATTGACTTTCCACGCATCCGCAACTTGTTCCAAGAATAATAATCGGCCGACTTGTTGGCAGCTTATTTAGTTTATTATCAATTCAATTCAATTTTCCTGTTAAGATCAACTATAGGGAGTCCAAGGACAGAAACAATTCACTTCCACAAGGATCCTCAGCATCGCCTCTTGCTGTGTCCAGGACTTGCTTATTTCTCTGGACTCATGCTCAACTGCTCGCTTCCAGGATTATAATCCAGAGCTTTTCTGGCGATGTATCGCTCTGGTTTCCTTAAAAAGTGACTATTCCCCACTTCCACCTTTAAATCTCAATGCCTATTTTAGTCTGTACTCCAAATTTGTCGTTGGAGATCACATCTGGCCAGAATGCCCCTACAATGCATCGGAGGCATTGGCTTACGAAAGTCCGCAGTTGCTTGGTAAGCCTGTTGGTAGTTACGATGCTTCATATGAATTCAGTGACCGCCAAAACCGTTAGCAAGTCCTAATTACGTCAGACAAAATCGAAAAATTTTAGTTGATTTGCGTGTAACAATCATTAAATTTTAGAAATTCTAGCCAACATTCAAACATCGCCACTTCAAATTTACTGTTTACAACTTTATTACCCATGAAATTCAGATAAAAAATATCGCATAGCAAAAGTGTAGCTTAGTGGGTAATGTGTTGGTCTACAATGCGAAGGTCGGTAGGTCAAATCTGAGTCGACGTATAGTTTCAGGTCACTACTTGCGTGGGTATAACTTGGCCACGTTTATTTGCGAAAGTTAAAATTCGTAAAAAAAAGGTTGTGCGAAGACCTAACAACCCGTTTACAATAAAAAGTAAAATATTAAGGAACCGATTTGCGCTGTAGTGCCATTGAAGAAGGAGAAGATCGCAAGTCGGGTTCTAGTGACGTACGTCAAGGATTAGATTATTTTCTTATAACACTAACAAGTTCACTTTAATTTAACCGCAAAACTTTATTTAATTATCTTTCAACTGAATCGCTTTACACCTTTCAGTTGAGGCTTTATTGCTCATAAAATGATCGCGTTTCAATCTTGGTTCTTCCGCTTTCTAAACATCGACTGAACCGTCTACTGTTCAATTCAGACTGATTCTTTCTCAAAACGCAAATCTTTTCCTTCTCGGTCACTCGCTTCTCTAATTCACTTCCTCTTCATCCGAATCATTCTCTTGTCGTACGAATCTTTTCCTTCTCGGCTGCTCACTTCCATAAATCATTTCCTCCTCGTCCGAATTATTCCCTTCTCGGTCGCTCGCTTTTATAATTCATTTCCTCCTCGTCCGAGTCATCATACGAATCTTCTGCTTCTGGGCTGATCGCTTCTATAAATCATTTCTTCCTCGTCCGAATCATTTCCTTGCCATACGAATCTTTTTCTTCTCGGCCGCTTGCTTCTCTACATCACCCGTGTAATTGTTGTTTGGTCGATGATTGCGCGAATATTTTGTTGTTTGTCACAGGTGTTCTTTTTTGCACAGTATTATCGTTGGATACCTTGAACATTCGCTGAGTAGCATAGTATTCGCTCACGTGCACTTATTTGCTTTCGAGAACAGTGAAAGATTGTGAATCTGACTAGAATATACTTAACGTGCAAAAGGATACCACTTATTTTACTGAGTAAATCCCATTAAGATCACATGGATATACTTATTTCACAGTTCATTACCGTAAGTTAAGAGAGGCACTGCTTTCATTTACATATATGATGACGATAACTCTAAATTCTTCAAGGAGACGAACACAATTTATAGGTTTATTCTGTGAATAAAGTTTTCTTTTACAAGACCGAATAGACATGGCTTGGGTTCGCTGATTCTAAATTTCGAATATATTTGAATGAATCTAATGTAGTAAAAAAATTAAAGGATGTAACGTTTGTAATTTAGCGTCATTTTTAGTCACTGATTTCTAATCCAAATTCGAAATGGTATTACTAAACAAAGTTACGATATTATAAATTTTCATTTCAAGCTTATTGTCGTTCTGGATAGATAAACATATTTACCCAATAGTAAAGCTTCCTACGTTACTTCTGCTCAATTTAATTTTAAAGTTAATGAACTTAAATTGAATTTAAAGCACGAATATTATGTACTTTTCCTTCTCTCTCTCTCTCTATGTTTATAAAATCCATTATCCAGTATCCTTATGATCTAATGATTAAAATTAGCCAACAGTCTGAATAGTAGCTACGTGTATGTTCAACTAAACTACAAGTATCCTAATCATTTCAAGCAATTGACAAGAATTCGAGCTCTTATAATATCCTTCAGACAGTTGTGACATTTTCAAATAACAAGCACTTCTGATCAGTCCTACACACAAATCCCTTATAATCATTGGCAAACTTTTGAAATTAGTTTGCGAACTTTTGATTTTATTCTGGCACGGCCTTAGTAATCCAGCATGAAGTAATATCTGACATTTTAAGCCCCGGACCACTCCATTCGATGGAAATAAATCCATTTCGTGTCCTTTATTTCCGTTTATTCGAAAAATGGATTATTCTAGCAGTAATTCGGAGCTTACATTAAATGCATTTCCACCGAAATGAGGACGATTTAAAAGCCCCGTTTATTGTACTTTACCACCAAACCGAACGGATTAAATTTATTCGAAATACTTGACCGAAATTCGGGAAATTCCGCTTTAAGGATCTATTTATGTTAGCGACTCGTCATTACATAATGTTTAGGGACGGCACAAAAAGCTTATTAAAAATAAAATCTTTAGAAAATTTCTGTTATTTACGTTTGAAGCGTAAAAATTCGCTATTCCGGGCGAAATCCTTTGATACGTTCGCACCACGATTACATCAAGGATTATTTTCAGAAAATTGAATTGATTTCAAGGATTCCGTTCAATACCTTGGCGAAAAGAAAAAAAGAAAGTTATTTCGTTAAAGGCAAAAGTTCTGATCAGCATTAGAAATCGTCTTGTACCGAAAAGAAAATTGGAAATAAATTTGCAGCTTTGAAACACTTGGGGATTCGTAGTGACCTAGTTAAAAGGAGTAATGAGTTTTTTGATTGCCACCGTAGTCCAAGTTTGTCTGGAGTAATAATTAGGTATGACGATTTGACATGGAGAGAATCACAAGCAGATGGGTGATTTGCGATGGGCTTAGTACGTAATATTGAATTCGCAAATTCATCATCAGGGAAAATATTGAATTTGAAAATTAATTAATATAAAATCATGCTATGAAAATGACGTGAATTTTTCAGTATAAAATCCAATTAAGCGATTTTAAATTCACTGGAATATGCTAGACGAATTCCCGAATCGCTTGTTCTGAATGGAATCCAATAATCAGTTCTGTTCTTCTCTAGGAATCGAAGAAAATTAAAAAGATTTATCGTGTATCCGTACAGACATACAGATAAAGCTGAGCTTTAAGGTAAATTTAAAAAAAAAGGTAAAATATTTTGGATTCCTTCTCGACGAAATGGGGATAACTAAATAGCATTAGAATGAAATTTTGGGAAGAATCGAAAAAAAACTTTACAGTTTCTGAGGAAGACGAAGAATCTGTCGACCACTATATTTGTCGTTATCCGCATATCTCCAACAGTCATCTCCTTTCCTTAGATTCTATATTCTTCTCAAAACTAGATAACCTCAAAGACGTCAAACATTCGAGCTAGCTTCGGTTCGTAAAAATTAACAAGTAGCCAGTAAAAGAGGAGTAAGATCCATGTTATAATCTTAATAGGTGGAGTACAATGGACCCAAATAGATGGTACTAGTGCAAAGGTTCTCTTTTCGAAACAGAAGGAAGATCTCTACCTAAACCTAAACCTTTCTTGGATACTGTTTTTTTCCAGCATCATTTTAGCGTTAAATGCTTCCAAGCTTTATATACCTAGGGGCGAACCTATCGAAGGATGGAAGCGAACCCATCGAAATCAAGAGAAGGATAATGATGGCAAATGAAACGTATTATTCGGTACTTCCAATAATTGAAAACAAGACCGTATACAGAAAAACAAAACCTAAGCTACATAAAACGATGATAACACCTGTGCTATGCTATGGCAGCGAAACGTAGACATTAACTCAGGTGTCCGAAAAACTACTTAAAGCCTTTGAAAGAAAAGTCCTTAAAAGAATCCTCGGACCTGTGAAGGAAGGCTCGATCTGGAGAATACTATACAATAGAGAATTGTATGCCATCTTCGACAATCCAGAAGAGTCAACCCTCATAAAGTTTAAGAAGTTACAATGGGCTGGTCATGAGGAGCAGATGGACAACGGAATAATTCCCTAATTCACACTAAAAGGGAAAGTCAACGGACAAAGACCGGTCGGAAAACCACGGAAGCGCTGAGAGGATTCGATTGACGTAGACAGCAAATCACTGCTAAGATTTTCAAACTGGATGGCGCGGTTACCGAATCGAGACGGATGGAGGCAAAGCATTTAGGAGGCCAAGGTCCAATTTGGGCTGGAGCGCCATCGTACGTAAGTAAGCTTCTAAGATGCGGTGTGCTACTTAGGTCGCGACCTTCGCATTGTAGACCAAAACTCTACCCACTAGACTACATCCAGGCAAGTTAGCTTGATGAGATTTTAATTTTTCGTTCTCAGCCTTTCCTACATAACCATTAACTAAATTGCTACCTAGATTTTAAAATACTTTTCCAGAAAGTAGGTAAGCCCATAAATAGAAAAGATTTTGTCACTTTCGGGAATGTTTAAAGCAATTTGAAAATTGTAGGAACTTAATCAAGAAAGTAGATCATCCATCAAACTTGAATGCTTGCTATTTCCCATTAATCCACACTTTAAGTATTATCGTAGGTATTACACAATAATTTATGATTACCTACACGTGTCGAAAATGCCAAATTTCTTTTACGATATCCAACATCTCACTTATTATAAATAAATATTTTTCACGTTAAGACTGAGAGGAATCCATTTCACGTAGTATACAGGCATATTAAATGTATGTTAGATTTAAAGAAGCAGAAAATTATATGTAGGTTTTCTTGAAGTAATCTTTTAATGTAGGAGATCTTAAAGGTAAAGAAATATTATCAGTAGGTTAAGATTTCTTTTAACTCAGGAATATTTTGTTTGATGTTTGGAAATATCTTTAACATATATGTACATAAGTTTGTTGAGTTAACGACGATATATTTATTTTATTTATTTATCGCCTACTGTAATAAATTTGTAGGCTACAGATAACTTAATTAAGAAATAAAAACTAATTCAAAAATATAAATATAAAGTGTATGTGATAGAGCAACATTCGCAAATCTCTCGGAAAAATTTCGTCCTTTATGGTTTGGTCACATCTTTTACTGCGATGATTAAGTTCGAATGTATTTAGTTTAACGTGAATGCTCAGCCCGCGGCTTTGATGGTTATTTTTAGCAATACGGATTGTTTTTGATGCGACAATTATTAACGCTCCTGGATCGGTAGCAGTTTACAGCTATTTGCAGTTTGGCATTCATACTGATGGATGGGCGACCTATCTAACATCTCTGCCCATCTGGGGATTAAGGCGCCCGGTGGTAAAGTCAACTCCAAGCCGGTAGACGAGGAACAAGTTTCACTTGCTTACTACTTGCTTCCGCTCAGCTTGTAGCGCGTATGTCGTATCGCCTTTTCTTAGCACATAATTTCTTTCGCTCATATAATTTTGCTTATGACTTGTACTCAGATTTTTTCTACATTTATTTTCGTAATGTTTTCCTCAAGGGACGTAATGTTGTTGAGCACAATTCGCTCGCGAAACACGTTTACAGGGCTATGGCTAGATTGCATTCTCCCACCTACAGCCCTACCTGAGGACTCTCCCAAAGGCTTGCCATGAAGCCTACGGGGCGACAAACGATTCCCATCTCCATTCTTGCAAACTGACGCGACACCATCTCAGTGGTACCATATAATCTCTGCTTGGGCAGCACAGGTTTTTTCTCACACATGGTCGAGCGACGTGTCTCGCCGCCACCCATTCTCCATTTTCTCATTACCGATCGAACAGCTCCGATCCGTGGAGTCGCCAAAGCTCACAGGCAAATTACTAGAATCGCTGAAACTTTCTAGAATAGTAACTACCCCTCTGCGGTCAACCTCATGCAAGAGGTTGCATTAAAACGATGGTGCGACGCAGAGAAAAGAGTATATACTGTAGAAGTCTATCTCCCTTGAAATCGAGACTAGCGCCACTTGATTCCAGATTTTGGTTCCTTTGGTTGTGTTAGTGAGTTTTATTCACGTACACTTCTTCTTCTTATTTTACCAAACCTTAATAACATTTCACCTAGAATCGCTGGAGAAATGTCATTGAGAAACGTCAGAGAATTGTCAATGAAGTAAACAATGCGACTGTTTACAGCATTTTCAACTATTATTAAGCCTTCTACACGAAAATAAAGAAGTGCAACTTTTCCGAGTGACCCGGGAGGTAGTTGCGACACTCGTTTTTTTTAATGGGGTATCGCCCGTAGCCCTAATCCCCGAGAAATGATTGTATTACAGGCGCAACAATTTGTGCTGCAAAATGATTTCAATCGCTCACTTCCGCACCACATTTCAAACACAAAAATTTAACTTTTTCCTACTCACATTCGAGAAGTTCTACTCCAAATTAATCCGCACACGGTTCTTTACGACTTGTCGTGTTCAGCGGAGCGCTTAACATACCTAGATGACGCACAAGGAGATAAATCCACTCACTTTTTTGCGTGAGACTCCAAAGGCCGAATTTCCGTACTGTACTACCGTACCGCACACCTCACACAAGACCCGAAGGCGGACGGAAAAACGAACGAAAGATAAATAGCAACCGAAAAAACAAAGAACGAAGAAAACACTGGAATTTCGGCACCACACGAAAACGAACTGCGAAAAATTTTCATGCATTTTCGTTTTTCGGGGGCTCTTGATGTTCGTTCTTTTGCACTTTCTGAAAATCACTGCACTCGTTTTTCACTTCTTGTTTACGAGAATTGCTTTCACGAAAGGAAAGGCGAGAAACCACCACGAATCGAGCGTGTGGAAAATTCTGGTCCGTCGCGAAAATAACCAAAATATTTGTCAGTACGAATTTCTACGAACTGAATTGACAATAATCTTCTGAAAATTCAAAAGCGCCATCTCTTGATGCTGGTGAAATCTTCAAGAACTCATCAAAATTGCGGTGCGCCATCTGGTGTCACATGGTTAGAAAGAGAAAAGTGATTACCTCTCGCTCACGCATTTTGGTTCACGCAAATGTGTTAGTGAACCAAAAGTCACCAAGTGTTCTTATATGAAGTTGGCTCAGCCTGGTGCGACGTTTGCTTAGCCGATCAAAGAAAATGGTTGCAAGCCCCTTGTCAGCTGACGGTCCGGGCTTCCACTGAAGCTACCTGAACCTTCTTTTGCCACTCCATTCTGGCGTCTTTTGATTCGGACGTGTAATGGTGGACCCAAGTGTCATCATAAGTTACGATGCAATTTAAAAATGCGGTCCCTATCTTCCACAAACCGTGCAGAGAATCGCTCACAGATCTTCAGATTTAGCACTTCAGGAGACATTTTGAAACCACGGTAATGCTCGTCTGTGTAACCTAGTGGGTAACGTGTTGATCTACGGTGCAAAAGTCTTAAGTTCAAGTCCCAGTATGTTTGGGTACACATTAGTTAGTTCAATCTGTAAAAATGAAAATGCGTAGATAGAGGGTTGTACAAAGAGCTAACAACCCTTCCGCAATAAGTAATGAAAATGCTAAAGAGCCTGAAGGTCAGGAGGCATATGCCCAATTTGGGATATAGTGTCATTATAAAGATAAAGAATGCTCGTCCGTGGACGACGATCATGGATCTCATTTTACTTTATTATTTTAATAATAAAGTATTGTGATCGACTTGGGAAAAAAAAAAAATTTGCTACCCTGAAATTTTGTTTTTTCGCGTTTCGTGACTAAATTAGCCTAAAAATGCAAAAAAAAAAAATCCGTCTGTCTGTACGCCGTCCGCCGTACGCCGTCCGCCGTCCGCCGTCCGCCGTACGCCGGTGTGTACGCTCAGAGCACATTAACTCCCAAACCCTTCGAGATAGAAAGCTCATTTTTGGAGGGATTGTAGGTAGTTGCAGATCTCAGAAGGACACTCATTTTTGGAGGTGTAAGGGTTCAGGGGGAGGCGGGGGGAGCACTTAAACCGAAAACTAAGAATTCAAATATCTCAAACATGGTTACAGCTAGGAAGCTAAAAATCAATACACATATAAAAGGGTTTATGGGACAACTTTTAAAATTAATCTAATTTTTTTATCCATTGGGGTGCAAAAAGGGGGGGCTAAAAACCAATTGTCGGCCGAATTTTTTTTTCAAATGATTATATCTTCGAAATTACTTAGCATAAAAAATTTATAATTTTAGACCATCAAGGTGGCATACAGATTCACTGGAATCAGCTTACATAGAGGCTAATTATTGTAAGGGGGAGAGTCAGGGGGGGTGCAAAGAAAAACACTTAAAAATCAATATCTCGGCTATTTGTTGAGCTATGCAATTGAAACTTGGTACTTATATTAAGCTATACTAAAGAAATACAAAAAAAATATAATATTTGGACTGAATAGTAGTGGGGGAAAATGGGGAGCATTGAACTTTCCAAAATTTTAAACCATTATATCTCAAAATTCAGCGCAGATATCACATCAAAAATTTGTCAGATCATAGAACTATATAGTTTTTAATTTTGGTAAGAAAATTAAGTAAGGGGGTGTAAGGGGAGGGAGGTGGAAAGCAAAAATGTTGAAAATTTTGAGTAATTTTTTTAGGGATACAGAGTCTAAATTTTGCAGGTCAATATATCAATTTATTGTACATACATAAAAAATAATAAAAATTCTACAATTGTTATGCACCGACCCCCCTGGTCTAACGTGCACAAGGTGTTTCATGTGAAATGAAAAAACACATAAGCTGAAAATTTTTGAATGAAATTTTAAGGTAGAAACTTGAAAATTTGCGAAATGCATTTAAAAAAAATCCCTAAAAGAATGAATTATTAACTGGTCGAAAATCTTTAAAACTTCTACCCCCTCCCATACAAAATTATTTTTTCGACCATTTTCAAGAAATCAATTACCACCTAACTATTAAAAGCTATCAATTTGAAATTTTGCATAAGAACTTACAAAAATAATTGAAATGAAATTACGTTAAAAGTTTTGAAATCGCGCTTACCCTTCTACCCCCTCCCATACAAAAGTATGATTTCGACCAATTTCATTAAATCAACTAATAACAAACAATTTGCAAGCTATGAACTTGAAATTTTGTACGAGCACCTTACAACTAAAAAGAAAGAAAATTGCATCACAAGTCTTACGATTCCCCTACCTCCTCTACCCCCTCCCATACAAAATTATTTTTTCGAGCATTTTTATGAAATAAGTTATCAGCTAACTCTTAAAAGTTATCAATTTCAAATTTTGCATTGAAACTTATAAAAATAATTCAAATGAAATTGCTTTCAAAATTTTCAAATCGCGCTTGCCCTTCTACCCCCTCCCATACAAAACTATGATTTCGACCAATTTCATAAATCATCTAATAGCCAACAAACTAAAAGCTATGAACTTGAAATTTTATAAAAGCACCTTAAAAGAGCAGCGAAATAAAACTGCATATCAAAATTTACGATTCCCCTACCTACTCTACCCCCTCCCATACAAATGTTCGGTTTCGTGAATGTAAAATACACCGAATTTTATGAAAATTCTATGCAACTTCGTCTATGAAACACATTCTACACAGAGAATATTGGACGTGATTCAAGCAATTAATTAAAAAGCTATTAACATCCACTCACCCTTACTATTACCCCTCCTCCTTCCCTCCATAAAAACCCAAACTTGTAGAAACGAATGAAATATTGTTAAATAGACAACAGCCCTGCTCAAGAACTCCCTTTCACTTAGTCTTCCCTAACCACTCTTACTTGCATATTGACTTTCCACACATCCGCAACATGTCCCAAGAATAATAAAGTTTCGCCCGACTTGTTGGCAGTTTATTTGACCTTTTCACGATCTCCCATGAACTCTTGTACCAAGCGAACACAGTGCTTAACAGTCTTTGATCTCCGAATTGTGCCGTAAATCTCCGCAGAATTTCGGTCAGTTTCACGCCTTTACGAATAAGAAATTTCATAATGACACGTTGCGCAATCAAAGGGTGTACCTCTCGCTCTGACTCGCCATCGTGAGCGATACTACTGAATGCTCCTGGAGAGGCCAACCCAGAGTTAAAAGAAGACTCAGTAGACAGACTTCCATAGTCACAGAAATTCTTCGCATAAAATACTCCTATTTCCCAAGTCAACCATTTTGACTGGTTCGCACAAGGTTATTCCTTCTAAAATTTTGAACAACTGATGACTGAGACAAATTTTATACGTAAATTGTATGCATAGTGATGTCTTTATTTCGAGAAATTCTTTCAAGTCTGTCAACTCTAGGCCAACAGATTCTTCTCCCATTCCTAATAAGCCCAACCAACATTGCTAGAAGTAGCTGCCCACTACGAACGATACTACGTGCTCAATTGATCTAATTTTTTACTTTGTAAGGAAATTTTATAAATTTATTTACATATATTTTTCTTCAAAGAAATGAAAGCCATCTACAAAAAAAATACGTTTGACTGTAAAATTTACTGAAATATCTTCACCATCTTTTAATGCTCCTATGAATTTTATATTTCTGCAAATGCTTTTTAGATTTACTTTTTCCTGAGCTAAAAATACATAAGAGCTACGTTGCCACATCATGTTATCTAGTATTGCCAACCTGCACAAAGTACGAAAACTCTTACGAATTTTGTTTTGTTTGGTTTCAAAAATATTCATCAATCTTTACACTAATCATGGAAAATCTTAAAACAAAGATTAGTTTTTATGAAAACTTCTTTCATCAAAATCATAAAAAAAAAACTTAACAGAACTGCATGCGATACTCTAAATGAAAGAGAATTTGTTTGATTTTAAAAAAAATGGGAAGGGGTGACCGCATCGAACTAATGTTTTCACATCATGCTAGAGTTGCTATCAAAATATCTTCAACGAAGATAAAGCTTCAAAAATTTAACACATACTTGCTGACAAAATTAGTGTATTGGGTTTAATGAAATTGTGCAGTTTATATGGGAGGTGGTAAAAGGAATGGAGAGTTCATAATGACTTTTGCAGAAATAACTATAAACATAATGCATTTGAGATGCTTTAAATTGCAGACTACTAGCAATCAAACTATTCAGGAAAGTCGACTTTTTGCAAAGCTGCGAAATTTTGCCATATTGTATGGGAGGAGGTAGAAGGAGTGAAGCTATTGTCTAATTTATTTCGGTCTTACTAATACTTCTAAATAAATATATAGTACATAATTTCAGCTCGATAAATTTTATACGTTCTGAGTAAATTTGTTTAGAGTATTTCATGAAAAAGTGCAGTTTGTATGGGAGGTGGTGGAAGAAAGGGGAGGATTTAAACAGTTTTTATACAATAGTCTGAAATTATCATAAAAGTAATTTATTCAAAATTTTAGATCAATAGCGTTAATGCTTTTTGATCAAATCCGTTTATTGTCGAATTACAAAATTGAGTCATTTTGTACGGGAGGAGGTAGAAGGAGTAAAGCTAATCGCTTAATTTTTTATGGTCTTGCTAATAATTCTAAGTAAATATTTAGTGTACAATTTCAGCTCGATAAATTTTATATGTTCTGAGTAAATTGGTTTATAGTATTTCATGAAAAGTGCAATTTGTATGGGAGGTGGTATGGGAGACCCTCTCCCATACAAAATGACGGGGAGTGATTTAAAAATAAATTACCAGGGTTAGATGGTATACCAAAAAGAGCGCTTAAGCTAGCTGTGAAGCTTAACAAGGATGTCTACGTAGAAATGTACACGCAATGCCCAAGGGATGGTACTTTTTTTCCCAAAAAATGGAAACGTCAACATTTGGCTCTACTTCTGAAACCAAGAGATTGGAAAAATTTCAGAAAATTAATATGGATTCCGCAAATTATGCTCTATAGACCACGCAATAAAAGTAATAAGGAAGAAGACACCAGAAGGAAGAATTGATCTAAGGAATATTGCGCTTTAATAACACTAGACGTCAAAAATGCATTCATAACATGGCCGCATATCATGAATGCTCTGCGGAGATGGCTAGCTCCACCATACCTGCAACAAATCATCAAGAGCTATCTCGTAGTTAGTTAGTTATTATAGAAATAATATCGAAGGTATAATGAAGAAATACAATGTCACATGAGTTCCACAGAGCTCAGTACTAAGACCCGTGTTATTCGAGTACCAAGAAGTATACGAATAAATCAGCTAAGCGGATGTTATAGCGGTTGCTGTATTAACGAAAGAATTGCAGAGTATCAACAACATAAGCACCAACGTAATTTCTGACATTAAATACTAACTTAGAAAATCTTATCTAGAACTAGCCGTACAAAAGCAAGAGTAGTACTTCTTACAAGCAAAGAACATAGAGAGCATAGAACGCTGAATATATCCCAACTCTCCATTAAATCTTGTAGCTCTTCAATCTAACAAAATCTAAACTTAATACCTGTGTTGGATTTTGAGATATGAAGGTTTGAAATTTTGAAAAGTCCCTCCCCCTATTATGTCGAAATGATACATTTTTCTCATATTCCGCTAGTATAGCTAAATATATGATCCAAGTTTGAAATAAATACCATAAGAGATAGGTGAGATACTCAGTTTTAAGTGTTTAATTTTTACATCCCTCACCCTTCGACTGATAATTATTGGCCTCCCCTGATGTTGATTATGATAGACTTCTACCACCTAACCGGTCTAAAAATAAGAACTTTTTGTGTAAGTATTATAATTCCGAAGATATAATCATTTGAAGAAAAAACAATTTGCCGACAATTAATTCTTAGCCCCCTTTTTGAACGTCACTGAATGCAAAAGTTAATTTATTTTTCCTTTTTTTCCCATAAATATATGAATTTTAAGTTTTAAGTCTGTATCTGCATTCGTAGTGGAGTTTTTAGCAAGTGCAGTTTTCGACTCTTTCCCTCTCTCGCCTCGCCCTTCCACCTGACACTCCCTAAAATTTAGGTAATGAAACTTACCCATTCTACAATAGAATCCACCCAAAAATGAGAATCCTATCTATAAGGATCTAGGAGATATGAGTATGACGTATGGCGGATGGCACATAGAAAGACGCATTTTTTTCGCATTTTTAGGCTACACGAAAAAACAAAATTTCAGGATTGCAATTTTTTTTCTAGGCTAGGGCTTGGCTAGTTTGTAGCCTAGTGGGTAACGTGTTTGGTTTACAGTGCGAAGGTCGTGAGTTCAAATCCTGGTCGACACATAATTCCAGCACACTGCCTGCATATCCCTTAGTTATCTCAATCTATGAAAATGAAAAATTCGTAGATAGAGGGTTGTGCGAAGAGCTAACAACTCTTCCGCAATAAGTAGAAGGAAAAAAAATGTTAAGGAACCTGTAGATCAGGAGGCTAAGGCCCGATTTGGGCTGTAGCGCCATTGAAGAAGATTTCTTTTCTTTGTCGATCACATTCCTTAATTATTAGAATAATAAAGTAAGAGTGAACTAATTACATTTTAATTGAAATCCAGGGTACCCATGCGCATTTCAGTATGAAATTGATAAATTTTTGAAATTGTGGCATTGGTGTGAAAGGATTATTTCGGTCTAGACCATTTTGAAACATCAGCGTCAATTTTCTTAATAGCTCAAAAATCTTCAAGGAGAAAAGGTTTTCTTTGTATTTCAAAAAGACGACGAGATTTGTACCGAGGAAACAAGGGCTGTAAAGTCGATCGTTATTTGAAAATGTATTGCAACTATTGTAAAATAAAATCCAAAAAAAATTTCATTTCACTTTTGTATGTTGTTTTTAACGAAATCTATGATATACCATAGAATATATTTTCCAAAATTATCTATTTGTATAGCAGATGGTAGAACTGGATTGCAACCAAATTTTCCGAAATATGCGTATTTAGTAAAAGTTTTAAATCAATAGCTTTGAACGTTTTGGAAAAGTTTTGTAATATTTATATGAGAGAGTTGGAAGGAGTCTGCCGATTTTGTCCGTTCTCGTTTGTTTTTTTTTTTTTTGCTGCAAACGAAAGAGGAAAAATTTCACCTTCACACCTGGAATAGGTCGAGATTTATTTAGCAGACGGATAGACAAGGCAATAACAAATATTTCTGTAACCTTGACAACTCAATGTGTACCTTATTTTTGAGCGTTACAAAAGTTAAGGCAAATAAAATGTACTCTCGGGTTTCACCTAGAATATGATTAAATGTGTATTTCTTTCTTGTTTTCGATAAGTTGGATTATCTTTAAATTGTGATACAGATAGTCACTCGGATTCTAGGTTCTTGAGCAAACATTTCTATGCCCTTGGCGACTCTGTACGAGCCTTATTTCTTAGAATTGCAAACGTAAAAAAAACGTACTTTCAGATTTCATTTAAAGTATACAAATTGCTTAATGCGATTTCTTTTATGATACGTCATATTTCCATCATATAACCCATTCCTAGTGGTCATTATTTATGAGTATTGATTTTATCCTTTACACTCAAAGTCGTCTATTAGTTTCAAGGACTACGAATTTGGCCATGGACTTTGAAAATGGTTATGTCGGGTCGTATTCTGTTATTGGAGATCATCTATTGTAAAAAGAGATTTATAAGCCAACTCTCATCGCCAGCCGGGAATAGGTTAAATTCTCGTCTTCGCTGCCATAGATTAAATATTTACAATTGCTAATTTGGAGATTTACATCACAATAAAATGAAATTTAAATTTAAGTTAAATTATTCGAATTAACTGTCGGACAAAGGCTTAAGGTCTTAATCATTATTGCAAGTGAAAGCTGCGTAGAATTAACTGAACCTGAAAGGCTGCTATCACAAGAATTCAGATTGAAACGGCTTAGCCTAGTGGGTGTCATTTTCGTCTACAATATAATGGTCGGGAGTTCAAGTCTCGGTCGACGTATAATTTCAGCACAACCTAAATCGGCAAAAACTCAGAGGTTTGTGCGATGGGCTCAAAACTTATGATTTGGTGGATGTTTCAAAGTGCATTTCGAATTAAAAGAAAAGATTTCCGGATTGCAAACTGTTACGCTTTATTATTTGTGACGTTTCGGTTTCTGCTCAGATAAAGGTCTCAGCACAGACCGAAACGTCACAAATAATAAAGCGTCAGAGTGTGAAGTCCGGAAATCTTTTCCTTTAAGGCTAAAAATTAGTCCAGGATCCGATGTGGGCTGAAAAAGAACGAAAGAAAGAACGAATTTTCATTCAAAATCCTGCTTATATTTCTTCAATGGCGCAACAGCCGAAATCCAGGCTTGGCCTACTGACCTTCAGGCTCCTTAACATTTTTTTATTTGATGTTGTAGAAGGGTTGTTAGCCCTTCGCACAACTCTTTATCTACGAATTTTCGTTTTCGCAGATTGAGATAGCTCAGCAGCAGGCAATGTGCAGGAATTATACCATACGTCGACCTTCGCATTGTAGACCAACACGCTATCCACTATGCATACACCCATTCTTATCCGCAGAAATAATTATCAAATACATATTAGCAATATTCTGTATCAAGATTTCATATCTAAAATAACTCTGACTCAATATATATAATTCAAGGAAATCTTCTAAACGTTAAATGCAATGTCCACAATTCCATCTTTTATTGCGAATGTCACAAGATTCAAATGTGTGCCAAACGATATTGAATAGTTCATTCTTTCAAGTCACTCAAATAAAATACCCAACAGCAAATCATTACAGGACATTTTCCCATGATAATTTAAGCTGGAAACATCTTTTCCATTAGCTTTAACATAGCACAGTCCAAAAATGATGATAATCAGACAGTTCTGAAAGTCAAGAGATGTATGTCAACATCCGAATTTCGTTTTCTGTGATTTCGGTCGGCGAGTATCAACACAATTTCAATGTAAGGCCAAGAGAGACTAACACTCGAAATCTGGACCAAAAAGGCCTTGGTCCATTTCCTTAAGAATGTTGACTTGAAGATTAATATTGAAATAACACTCAGCACTTTTTTTCGGGGGTGGTACTTTGTCGCAAAGCCATCAGAAGCGAAAATCATTCAAAGAATTTCAGATTGCTGTCCAGTTGAGGAGCTTAATACCCTTAATGGTGGGTACCAAACCCAGGGATATCCTTATCGAATTAGACGTTTTCTTGTTAGTTTACAGAAGCGAAGAAAAAAAAATAAATTTCTAATGAAACCCTTCCTTTTCTTCCTATATTTACAGCGATGATTGTAAGGTTTATAACCCGAAGGTTCATCGGCGAGTATGACCCCAACTTGGAAAAGGTGTATACTTTTAGTACCGTCATTGACAATGAGCTTGTGTCCTTCGAAATATTGGATGCTGCTGGGCAACCGAACGTAAGTACCACTTAAGATCTGACTACGTTCTTTTCATAGTCCTTAATGGCGTTTTTATTTCATTTTATTTCTATCTGTGTTTTATGGTGCCCCTCAACAACAGGAGACTGAAAGCGTCGGACTGGAAGCCAATATTCGCTGGGCAGACGCCTTCATCTTAATGTACTCCGTAACTGATAAGTGCAGCTTTGATGAGTGTAATCGTTTGAAGTTTTTAATTAATTACAATAAACGACGACGTAAATTGGGATCAAATAGCAAGGTAAGATACGTATAAATACCGCTATAATAAGGTTTCGATATTTTATTTTACGTTTTTGATTTATAACGCTGCTGGTATTTTCCAGTGCGACTTCAAGGAAAGGGAATTAAAAGGAAAAATTGCTATGCTTGAGGGTTTAATGGGTAATTACCAAGGGGTTTTTTTCAGAAAGCAAAAGGCTATTTGACAAGCTACCTTTACAATTTTCGGAAGATTTCATATTCTTCTTTCCATCTACATTTGTGTACTCTAGAATCGGAATTTCATTAATCATTTTTGCCTGTTAGTTATTTTTCGAATCTGAAATTCATTTAAAGTGCCATTATTCGTCGGATAAATCATCTCTTGAACTTATTTTCATATTTGAATCGGACTTCATGTAATTTTCGATGGGAGCAAAATGTAGAGCGTGAGTTCAATCCCAGTCGACTCATAATTCCAGCACACTACCTGCTTGAGTATACCTTAGTTACCACAATCTACGAAAATGAAAATTCGTAGGTAGAGGGTTGTGCAAAAGGCTAACAACATTTTCACAATGACAAATAAAATGTTAAGGAACTTGAAGGTCAGGAGGCGAAAGCTCGATTTGGTCTGTAGTACCATTGTACAAGTAGAAAATGTAAGATATTGTTATAGATCTGGCGGACACGCAATATTGATCTTTCCCGAATATGCCAGAACAGTTCCCCCAATATGTAAAATGCCATAATTAAAGATCTAGAACCGTCCAGTATAGTCTAGACATACACCGGAACAGTATACTCCAAAAGGCAGGCAATCAAAGATTTAGAACCTTCCAGTATAGTCAAGACATACACCCTACAGAACCGTATACTCCAAAATGTAGGTAATTAAAGATCTAGAACTCTCCAGTATAGTCGAGACATACACCCGAAAACATCCACGACAGAAGCTTCGAGAACAGGGGGAAGTATATAAAAGCACGAAGCTTTCAGTCGACAGTCAGTCATTTTAATGATCGAGACAAGAACCAGTGCAAGCGAAACGCGGCGGTAGTGCCAAATAGGCGAATTAAGTTAAAGTGTGAATTAAGTTAAATTGCAAATTAAGTAAAAGGTTCGAAAAAATAAATTATCCCTTATTTTTAAACGAATTGTGTTTTACTTGAAATCCCGGCGAACCCCTAGCTCGCAACAATATATTAAAATTGGTGATATTCACACCATGTGATAAACGTTTTTCGTAAATCTGCCGTTAAAGTTCGATATAGATTACCACAAATTGTAAATAAATAATCAAGAAGGACGTCTGAAAGTCCTTAATTTCTATAAAATTAGTCGCACGTGATGTTCATCCCCCTAATGTGATTGGGCCCTTGAAAGAACCATTAAATGCTAAATCCCCAATTATCTCAGTTTTATATTTTTTTCTAATTTCGAATAATGCTAAGTTAAACCTAAGATTTTATATTTTTTTTTCCTCGAAAATTATCCGCGCATTTAGGCATTACTGCCAAGGATACTTTAAACGTTACTGATTTACTAATCTCGGAACTCAATTATGTTTTTAATTTTATATCACCCGCGGCTAAACAAAGTCGAATTATTAACATATTTTGTTCACCGTGATATCAAAAAATTTCGTATCTCTTAAAATTTACAATTTTATCAGGTTATCATTGAATTATGTTCGTTTTATAAAAGTTAAACCTCTTCCTTATAAACGAAGTATTAAGCCTAACCCAAGAAACGGACAAGAAAAAGAAAATAGAAGGACATAGACTTTTATTTATCATCAAATTTTCTTGGAAAAAAAACGTAATAATAATGAAAATCTCATCGTTGAGAAATTCTTTCCTTGTTATTTAAAGAATCCGTTTTACTTTTTAAGGCCTATTTTAGTTTCTTGTTATTTGATTTCAGGATGGAATGTCAGATGTTCCGGTTATTTTAGTCGGTAATAAGACGGATCAGTGGGGCGATAGGATGGTGACAATGGACGAAGGACAACGTCGCTTCAGAGAGATTTCGTGTGCATGTTTTCACGAGATTTCCGTTCGAGAAAGTGTCGAACAGGTCAGTTACCCGAAGGATATAATCTCTTGTATATTTGATCATTTCCTTCGGAACAGGTTTGGTGTGTATTTCGAGATGTTTGTCGATTCTGGCGAGTTTTCAATAAGTTTCCGAAACTAAAGCGGTCTACTAGCGATGTTCAAAATGGAACTGATTTCGTATTGAGTCCCGACTCAGGATGTCCCTTTTATGAACCTGAGCATGAAACTCGAAGATCATTTTTAATTATAAGTAAGTTTCAATATAATTTTTTTGCAGAAATTATTATTATAAATTTCATTGATTTAAAGGTCATCCTTGGCGAGAAGAACACACTCCATGCGAGTCTACCGATGAAATGGAATCGAGCAGTTCGTGTAGTTCAAAGGGTGAAATGGAGCAACCGTTTCGAAATAGGGCGTCAACTGATGGCACTTTACTATCTCGACCGAGAAGATGGCGTTATCCGCCACCAGGATGCGTTGCACCACACAATCGAGTGGAACGCCGAATGAGCATATCGACGAGAGGCAGTAATGCCAGCTATTGACTGAGAAAACAATTTGCGTTTCTAATTGCAACCGTAATCCGAACGCATTCTGTTAAATCTGATTGTGATAATTTTGACAACAAAATTACCTAGTTTGTATGTGTAGGTATGTGCAATATGTACGCACTAGTTTCGACTAATTTTACGAAATTGTAAAAATTCAAATACATTTTGATCTCATTGTATAACATGGTTTCACGGTAATTAAGAGATTAGAAGATAAGCTAATTTTAAAATTGAAAAAAAAAATGGCATTTGCAATATATTTTTAACAAAAACATTTATACAAAGCTTTCTCAGATTATTTTCTTTATTTTAGAAAACGATTTTTTTGTTTCGTGTCATCAATTTTTAGAATATTTTATGCTTTTTTTTTAATATTTCTATGTCGGAAAAATTCCAGTAAATAGTATTGTTGAAAATATGCCGATCGTCAATTGAACAATATAATTTATTTCTTTTGCAATACTTCATTTATTCTACACTCTATTGTTTTTTTTCACATATTTTGTAATATTATTATTTTATTAGATAGTAAAAATTTGCTGAAATATTGATAAAAATAAAAACAAAACATAATTTTAATTGTCATAACATGCATCCCCAAAAATTTCGTTTAAGTCCAGATTTTACAAAATATTCAATAAAACGTTTTTACATCTAATTTGGTTTTATGATTTATTTAATTAATTTTCTTATTTTGATAATTCTAGTTCGAAAATTTACCAAATGGTTTTTTATAAGTTTAGCATAACAGCGGTTACAACCATCGAATAATAGTTCCCTCTAATGCATAGTCATATTTTCTTCTTAAACCAATCTTTGCTCCCTTTACCACAATAACATAATTACATTTAATTACTTAGTACACTTAGTACAACCGCCAATTCCTATGAATATATGAATGAACTGAAATATACAACGCATATTTACAAGTAAATAATTAACAAGCATCGCCGTATAATTTCGCAGATTATTTAACATTCAGGAAATAATCCCCGTTGATAAACATCAAATCATGTGTAAATTGAGGTGGTTTTAAAATATCTGTTACTGAATTTAAGCCCATTCATTGCAAACCAGTCAATCAGTGAATTCAACTTTTATTTGTAATTAATTAAAGGTAACTGTACGAAGTTTGGGATGAGTTTTTGGTAAATAAATCATTTAAATTAATTTCAAAGGTATTGCATTCAGTGGCTTATGAAAAAGAGCTGGTGAAGATGGAGAGGGCTGAAAGAGTTTAAATTTTCAGAGAGAATAGGTGTCGAATCATAAGTCTTGATAAAATTTCAAACATATCCTTCGCGATTTGTATGTGATAGTATCGGACACAGTGCCGTAACTAGCATTTCTTTCTGGGGAGGGGCCCAACTTGTACATTTTCTTTAACCGTCCTCCTTTTCAAATTAAGAGACTACCTTGACCGCGAAACTGAAATATCAATAGGAATGGCTTAGGTTGCAGGAGGGTGGTTTCGTAGAACCACAATGCACTAAGGCCATCTAGTTGGGCCCATTGTACTCCCCCTATTGAGTATGAGATGAATGTCGCTCCTCTTGTTCTAGTCACTTGGTTCGGTTTGCGAACCGTAGCAGGCTCGAATGTTTGACGCCTCTGAGATCATCTAATTCTGAGAAGAATCTAAAGCTTAAACAAAGGAGACGAGTGTTAGAGATTTGCGTACAGTGACAAAGATAATGTTCGATAGATTCTTCGTTTTGCTCGCAACCTCTACAAAGGCTGTCGCTCGCGATCCGCATCCTAAATACATGCAGCTTTAGCAAGCAATGACCTGTGGTCAGGCCAACAATAGTTCGGACGCTATAGCGACTACGTTGTAGCAGCTGAGCTGTAATATTTTCATTTGGTTCTTCCCAAAAGGATTTGGCCGCTCTGCAGCTGTTCAGCTGCCGCCACCCCGCCAAGGAAGAATTCAAAATAGTTTTCTTGAAGCTAGTCTGCAGCACATGTGCAAGATCGACTGACTTTCTAGTGGAGTTAATCTTTGCAGATCCTTGCCGTGCAAGCATGTCTGTTGTCGTTTCCTAACAGGTCGCTATGACCCGATATCCAAATTAGAAATGCTTCCGTTATAGCCAATAGGCATATCTAAAATAATTTTTTTGCACTCGCTTGGAACACTTTTGCGAGTTCTGGAAGATGAAATGAAGTGTACATCTCGAGGTCGTGGAAATAAATCCCTGGACCTATCTTCTGGTTAGTACAGGTGCTGAGTCCATTCGTTTCGTTCAGAAAACTTAATGTGAAGCTTCCGTTTCTCAACCTACGGTTAGTTCATGCAATCATACTCACAGTCTAAAAGAGAGTTTGCGTCTCTAATGACGTTTAAAATTTTGATATGATCAATTTGTGGTGCTGACCGAATTAGTGGTTTTTAATCTAATGGCAGCTAGGCCCGCTGTTTGTTTTATAAAAGATCAAGTGGAGGGAATAACCTCCAGAGCTGCAGTTGGTGTGGTTCTAAGAGCACCTGTTATACACATATATTCCATCCGTTGAATTAGCTGTAAAGGCGTTAGGCTTATTTTTAGTACCACAGCTGGCCACCACACCAGCACGCCATAGCAAATAATTGGTCTGGCAATACTGGTATACATCCAGTGAATGAGGTGCAGCTTAAGGCTCCATCTCAAAACGAGTGTCTTTTTGCAAGCGATAGCCTTTTTGCTCGTTCTTGAATGTTATTATAATTTACTATCAAGAATAAGACTAAAGTATTTAATTTGATTCGAGAGGACCGTAGTGATACTCCGAATGTTTGGTTCATTGAAAACATATTGTCTTTTTCTTCTGGAGAAGAGGACCAGATCTATTTTTTGAGGGTTATGGTAAGTCATGTCTAACAGTTGTCAAGCGAACTGCATAAGGTCGCCTAGAACTTGCTCAAACTTACCAGTTAGCATGATAACAAGATCGTCCGCATATGCAATACTGGAGTAGCCGTTCATTCATCACCCACAAGAGAGGCGATATTATGCCGCCCTGAAGCGTTCCTTTATGGACAGATCCTTTTCTGCTCTCTTCACCCATCCGTGCTACGATTTTTCGTGAGCGAAGAAATTTAGCTATCCATGCAGTCATTTCAATAGGTAAAGGTTTCCTTAAACTAAAGTGAGATCTTTTCGGCGGAGTACATGAGTAGTGAATAGATATAACGCTACTCGTACAACCTCTTTCGGTAAATACCTTCAATTCAAATCAAAATTGCAACTACTTCGGTACAGCTGTTGTAAATTACATTGTGAAACATCAGAATTTAGCCATAAATAATCTTAAACGTTTATTGGAAAACAATTTCATAAAAACTCTAAATATATCCAAATCTAAAATTTGAGACTATACATTGTGGCCATAAAGTACCGGGAATTCGTAATTAAAATTAGTCTGGGAAATGATTATTCAAATATATTTTTTTTTTGATAAGCAGGTAGGACAACCCTTAATTATTATTCTAAGAATCAGCGCGGTCTGTTAATCAGTTTGTTTGCAGCATCTGGTTGAATGGATACACCTCAGAAGTCCACGGCGATTTTTGTTTTATATCCTTGATCGAATGAAAACGGGTTCCACGGAGCGGTAATTTCAGTTTCGAGTATAGGAAAAAGTCACACGGGGCCAAATCTGGTGAATACGTTGGTTGATTGATGGAATTTGTTACTTTTTTGGCCTCTAATTCGATCACAATTGTCGTTCAAATTTAAGCTAATTAACTTTGATAGGTATACATAGAAAATTGGTACAAGGAATTTCACGAAATGGAGCATTTTGTAAGGGACGGGGTGGAAAGTTGAGCGAAGGTCTAAAAACTCTTGCACAAAAAGAAATAGATGTTGAGAAACTTGATGAACAGCATGCCAAGGTCCCTTTTGGGCTGTTGTGATAATGAAGAAAATATATTACACCAAATTTCTAGATATAGAAATTGTGCAGCTTGTATGGGAGGTAATAGAAGGAGTAGGAAAGATTTCATTTTTTTTAAGTAAATACGATACTTTTATCATGAAAATGTTAAGTTTGAAATTTAAGATAAGCAACACTTATATCTTCCACGAAAATTGATTTTTAATAAAATTGTGAATTTATGTCATTTTGTTTAGAAATAGGTAAAAAGGGTGGAGCTATGTGGCCCGATCATGAAATTAACCTTACTTTTCAATAAAAATAACGTGTTCAAGATTCGATCTTACTAGTCGCGCTTTCAAACTAGTGAGCAGACGGATAGGCAGATACGCAAATAGGCGGACTGACGGACATACTAATGGATAAATAGTCGAAATTGAGGGTTTTGAGCGACAATAAATATTTCTATACCCTTGGTGACTCTGTGCCACACTGCTCGCACAAACTTTAGAGCAAACTTATAATACTCTCAGATTTCATCTTGAGTATAAAAAGTTGTTCTTGCCAACTCACATTCGTTGCTTTGCAATTTTCCACATTCGATAGTATGATATGATAGCTACTATATATGAGAATTACATATCCGTGAGTGGACCAGCGCCGCAAGCAAATTGTTTATTTTTTATCAAACTTATTTTTCTTGACTCTCTTTTTTAAAAAAAGAATAACAATAATAAAACGGAATGAACTCTATGCATTTAAATCGGCTGTAACTCCAAAAATAACGACCGCTTCCTCTGTGAAGAAAAAGAAAAAATGTCCTTCCACAAGGTTGAAAATCTTGAACTAAATATCAATATATTTTGGGTTGTATATAAGTCCACACCAGAAAAATATTGAAAACCAACATTTCATTCTTATTAAAATCATAATCAATAAAAGTGAATTATTGAATTTAAATCTAGTTGTACTAAACGCTTTCAATCGGGAAAAGAATACTTTTCATTCTATTTTTGAATTTAATTCATTCTGAGTATTCTATTTGGAATTAATATTTAAATTACAAATATCATCGTTTTCAATCCATGTGTTGTATTGTCATTAATTATTGAATATATTGAAAACTATTCTTTGAATTGGAATAACATTTTCATCCTTTTGCTGTATTGCACGTTAATAATGAATATATAAACATATTCCAGTGTTTTTCACCTTTCTCCTTCTGTCTCTCGATTCGTTTTTCTAGCTTCAAACTAGTTTCAAATAAAAAAGTGTGAAGTATTTCTTCTCAATTAATTTAATTCACTTCATTAAATAAAAAAACAATTCTTACATTCATCTTAAATCTTACTCTATGGGAGAGTCTGCACAAGTTTCACCTTTATCGCAGCTTCCTGAGTAATAGTTGAACAAGACTTAAAGAAATTCAAATCGGTAGAATCAAGCTTGGCGAAGGTCCTAGATCCCACAGCGCGGCTAGATGCATTCACACTAAGAACGGTTTAAAGCGATCAATGTCTAGTTACGTGCCATCACAAACAGAAGACACACACCTTTGATCCATGCAATTGCAAAAGGATTGAAGAATAAATCCTGTCAATAAGCAAAAATGTACACAAGATTTTGTTAAAATTTAAATTGCTTACAATTCCTTCGATTTCACTAGGAGACACTTTATACAGTGAGTTCAAGAAGAACGTATCCCAAGTAATTCCTTCGTACCTGGACAAACATTTATGTGTTATGGAAAATTATGTTTGACATACTTACATAACCTCTACCGATTCCGCGTTATATTCATTTGGTCAGTACAGTTTGATCTTTCGTAAAGATAACGAGTGAAGAAATGAGTGATCGGTATAAAAACGTTTTGAAATTGTTTTTCTAAAAAACCCAGAATGAGTATGAGGCAGGTCGCAAAATATACCAAAAGCAGTGCTTTACATGTAAGGAAGTGAATTAAGAGTTATGAAGAGCATTATGATGTCCATGAGGCCTTAAAAGAAATACTTGAAAAAGGAACGATAAATTTATCGCTCAGCTATTCAGGAAAAACCCGACATTAACTCTGCGACAGGCGAAGGAAAAACTAATTAAAAACGGAGTCCGGGTGTCCATAGATACAATTAGAAGCAGGCTCAACATCTGTATCAAATATGGGAGCACGAGCCTCAAACCGCAACTGAGAGAAAAACATGTACAAAAAAAATTGAGTTGGGTACGGGAGAATTTGGAACGCGATTGGAGCAACTTAGGATTTACCGATGAATCATCTTTTTCATCAATCACTGCAAGAAGGCTTGGACAAAAAGCAGTGAGAGATTGCTGCAACGTGCCGTCAAACATCCAGCAAAGGTGCATGTTTATGGGTGCTTCTCTGAAAAAGGATTCGGGAAGTTGATTGCTTCCACTAGAAATCTGAATGTTGAATTCAAACTGAATTTATACAATAAGGGATTGTTAAGGTTTGCTGAGTTGCTGTATGGACCCCAAAATGATGATTGGATTCTCGAAGAAGACAACGACCCCAAACACCGAAGTCGCCTCTGCATATCGTGGAAGGCGGAAAAAGGGATAACAACTTTGGAGTGGAGACCCGATGAAAATCCCACTGAAAATGTGTGTTCGCTCATGAAGACTAATTCAAAAGGGAAAAAATATCCACTACGCAACTGCTTATTTGAAGCTTAAAACAAATTTGGAGAGGTCTAAAAAATTGAGCCAAAATTGTCAAAGAAGCAATTATAGATAACAGCGGTGACTGGACGTTATATTAACATAGTTGCGAAATCAACATATTAGTACAGTTTAATAAATAAATATGTGTATATTGAATTTCGTAGTATTTATTGCTTTTTTCGTGGACACGTTCTTCTTGAACACACTGTACGTTGGAAAAACTGAAATTTTAGCCTTATAGCTGTTGCAATTTGTTCTTCCTCCTTCCCACAAATGTTCTTCAAAAATGTTGTTGCCACTCGGACCATAAGCCTTCGAAACACTTCGGCTAGCGATGCTCTGTTGACGTCCTCCTTCAAAATGTTTGTCTTTGAAAGAACTTTTGAAGGTCTAATGGTAAGAAATAAAAAACGAAATATTTGGAATTGTAAATAATAATTATAATCAACTTATTTCACTATTTCATAAAAGTTCAGCGCCTAAGACAGCGTTACACCTTTTGACAACCGCACCATTTGATTCATTTTCTACAATAGATAATACATTGGTTTTGAAGAAACTGGGTAACCTTGTTTAAAGACTATGGAAAAACAAGATCAATTGCCAAATTCCAGTGGCGTAGCGTAACCTTATAGCTAGGGGAAGCAATTATTTTTTAAAGAAATTGGTTTATTACGCTTAAGCAATATATTATAAATATTACTAAGACCTCTCTCGTCAGCTGCTTTAAACATTATTAATGTTGAGAGTGTCCAGGAATCACGAGCGTGATGAAAAAAAAGATCCACATTTACCCTTACTACCACACAGGAGCATAACGCGTCAGAATTAATAAATTAACGGACAATCCATATTGTTCAATCCCTTCAATAAATCGCATTTTATTTGCTAGGGTGGTAACGAACCGTAGTTCGCAGAAATATTTTAGTGACGTCTTTCTTTAATAGACCCTTCAACTTTTTTCTATTAAATATAAGCTTTCAAAATGTTGAATAATTAATTAATTCAAGCTTCTAGTTTTTATTTTCTTAATAAAAAAAGTAAAGACGTACAAAAAGATGTCGCCCGATCTGCCAAAGCTTAAACCGATTTTTTTCCACTCAAAGCACGACAAATATGGGCAATATTGCCAGATTCACCTCTTCACATTTTTCTTCCTGATTATTTTTCGGCTAGCATAGATATTCCAATACTGGCAACACTTTGATCGAGAACCTGAGCTTGCGACTGAAAGCATTGGCTGGAAGCAATTGCGTTAACGCATCTCTCCTTCCTACAGAAGTTGAACTTGCGCTCTCCGCGAGCGAAAATTTTACTCGTATTGGCTAAGTAATGAGAGGAATGGTGGAAGCATTCTAATGCGACGCATCTCTCCTTCCTATTGAAGTCGAACTTCCGCTCGTCACCCGTATTGGACGGCGGTCTTTCTTGTACATGAATTTTTAAAATCGCATCTTTTTCCCTGGCTTTCAACTTTCGTTGGTCAGAAAAAGCGTAACAAGAAAAAAGCTGACTTGAGCACGTAAATACTGTATACAGTGGTAGACGAAAATAATGCGCGCTTTTTCTTAAAGACATTTTTTAATAAATTTTCATATTCGTGCTGATTTCAGTTTAGATTTTCTAAACTAAATAAAGGGCAAAACGTAAGGGAAGCATTGCTTCCCTTGCATCAATGGATGCCACGCCACTGCCAAACTCCAAAATTATTCTCGAAAGGAAATCGCAATCGATTACCAAACCAAAATTATCAAATATCTTGAACTGTTTGGTTTCATCATATGATGGAAACCAGGAACGCAATAAAAATGAATAAGGAAATATATTATAATTAAAATTTTAATTTTCTATTATGTCACACTCACTTAATAATAAAATGTCCTCCGAATTTGAATACGACGATGTTACGCAATACTCTTCAAAACCACATATTTTTCACATTTATTTTCACCGTATTCGACTTTTATTAAATCGCGCACAAAATGTTCGATGTTGAAACGAACGAATTAAATACGCAATGAGTCGAGAATTAAATACAGCTTTGAAATGCATTTAAATATTGTTATTATTAATGACATTAAAAACTTGACAAGAATCAACAAGTTGGGGTAAAAATAAGTCTTGGCATTCCTTAACTGTATTAAAATTTAATCAAGGAGGATATATGATAAGGAGTGACTATGAGCACGCTTTGACGTGTAAGAAAATGAGAATGAAAGTATTTCCCTCCCTTATTGGTGAAATAAATTTTTCGAAAAATCGTTTTGCCATCTTTGTCTGGCATACTTAAAAATATTGCAACTAACTCTTTCCCACGTTAAATTGTTCGAAAGACTTGTTTCGCTATCCTTGTTTGGCATACTTAAGCCGAAAGTAACTATCACTGTCCCGCGTTAAATTGTCCGTTACTAAAGTGCTTAGCTTAGACATGAGCCAAAAACTAATAAAAATTGAAATAAATAAAGATTTCTGAAATAAAACATCAAACTCCATTATTCTGATAATTACTTTATTGCTGACTGAATAGTAGCAATCAAGAGAGAGTACAAATTATGTTTTTTTTTTTTTTTTTGTAAAAGTTTGAAGCCAAGTTAAGCTTGGACACAATTTTCGAAAATTTCCGAATCAAAAAGTATTCCCACATGAGACAGCCTATCAGGCACTCCATTTTATATATCCTCCTTGAATTTAATCTAAATTGATTACATTTATTGAAAAAGTGAGAGGTTTAATATAAATACAGTTAAATTTCAATAAAAAAGTGTTGATCGATTTCATCTTATTCCAAGAAGGATTCAATTTTATTCTTAAAATAAACATCATTCAATACAAATTAAATCCATTTTATTATCGTTTAACTGAAATGTCATATTTTCATTACAATAGTTTACAAATTTTTTCAGTTTTCTTTAATAATTGAGATTCAACTCTAGGTGTATTTATAAATTGATGAATTCTTTGGCATGTATTAAAAAAGATTCCAAGATTTTTGACCGTACAGATAGCTCGGAAATTGTTGCTTGGGTCGAGTCGAATGTAGCAATGCATGTAGGCACGCAAAACATTGTACTCTGGAAAAAAAACTACAAAGGAAATTACTCTAAAATGTTCCTACAAAATGAAATCTCATTCTGCTTTAATACGTTCAGTTTCAATACGCTTCAACATGACACACTTTCTACATTATCATCTTCCGCACAAGGAATAATAAAGTTGAGCCAAGGCCATTGGTAAATATTTTATTAGTTATAGTGCGTTGAAATAAAAACGGACCAAGGTACATGGCATCCCCCTAATGCAGAGAAAAAGAAACAATTAGATAGAAACAAAAATAAAGAAATTTTTAAAAAAAAATATATTATAAGATTTACAATTAAATGTTCGAGTATGTCACAAAGCATATGAAAAATTTATAAATATTTTAAATAATGTGGGAAAAGAAATCGCTTAATAGTTCACATTTTTACCCTTATTCTTATAATTATAATTATGATTAAATAAATAAGAAATAACATTTAAATGGTAATAACTTTCTCGTAATAAATTTAAAAAACATAAACAAAAAAATAACACTGTGAAATTCATTAATTCATAACTTTGAGAGATTTCAATTTCTTGAAATGTGTATGGTACTATGTATATTTAATTTTTCTCTTATAATTGTTTTATAAATTAAAGTAATGTTGGATTTTTGTTTAATTATGTTTGTATCATTATAATGATGATTACATAAGAACAAGAAATATTATATTATTCGTATAATTTCCGAAGAGAATATCTGTATTTGAGCTCTACACGTATTATATGTTCCCTTTTACTATTATTACATCTAATTTATCGTCGACGAAAAGATGAAACAACGGGCATCATCTCCTATCTTTTCTTTTTTAGTAATTTTGCAAAATTTTACAATGACGAATAGTACGCTATTCAAGTGAAATGATTTTTTTTTGAGAAAACCCAGTTGGCGAAATGATATTGTTCAGATTCTGTATACCAAGAAAAAATTATATCACTTGAACAGCGTACTAGGCTTGAAAGTTAAAATATGCAATTTTAGCGAGTCAGTTGACTTGAATTCTAAGATTTCGAATTGCTGCCTAAAAACTTCTGACTTCGAAATAATTTAAAGTTCAAAAGGTTGCAAATGATTATAAGAATCTACCTGACTTGGTACAATTAAATCGCAAAATTATTGTTGTGGGAGAATTTCAAATTATTAAGGGGAGCACTACCTATTGAAAAAAAATCGATGTTTTTTTTTTATTTCCGATTAATAATTCAGACTGGATTCTAAATCGACTCACGCCGGTCAACTGACCCAATTACCATCCCCACAACCTATACAACTAACCCGGCAAATCAGGCTTTTTCTTTCTAATCAATAATTTTATATTACTACATTATTTTTATATTCTAGATGAAATCTGAGAGTATATTGTGTTTGCCTTACCTTTTGTAACGCTAAGAAATAACGCTCGCACAGAGCCGCCAAGGGTACAGAAATATTTGTTGTCGGTCAAAAACCTCGATTCCGAGTGACCGTCTGTCTGTCTGTCCGTCTGTCCGTCTGTGCGTCTGTCTACAGCATAACTCTCGAAAGCTTTAAGCTATAGTGCTAAAAATTTTTGTGTGTCATTTTTAGCAAAAAAGTAACTTTAAGCTCGTGAATGGGCCACATCCCCCCACTCCTTCTACCCCCTCCCATACAAATTTCATGAAATTTCGAAAAATTAAGAAATTGATTTTCTTTGAAACTATTTAAGCTATCGACTTGAAATTTACGTCAAAGTATTATGATATAGATGTCATTAATATCACCCCCGCAAGGGGGTAGTTGTAGTATGAGGTTTTACAATTCCTGCAACTATCTTTGGAGTTAGCGACTCCACGGACCTGAGCTAACTATCCCCTTCTGGGATGGGGGCTGTAGAATTCACCCACAGCCAGTCCTGCTTGCCCTAAAAATGGCAAATGGACACTCACTGGATCATGGGCTTATGACCCGTGATCTTAAGACCTAAATGATACGAGAAACGGATACATCGCCTCTGATACGGACTGATCCTACGGTAACGACTTTTGGCATTCGAAAACGGACTATGATTGGCTTCTGGAACGTTCGAACATTGAATGACGGGGGAAGAGCTGGGGTTACTCGGTCCTTGTACCGCCAGTCAGTGATCGACCGTGAAATGAAGCACTATAAACAAGTCCTGGCAACAGCTTAAAGCCGATGCTCAGGATCGCGCCTTGTGGAAGAGAGTTGTTTCTGTCCTATGCCCCTATAGGGGGTCTTAACAGGAATTTGATTGATTGAATATCACGGAATATTGACCCGATCCGTTTACTCCTTCTACCCCCTCCCATACAAATGTTCAATTTTGAAAAATACATATTTTCGATTTTCATTGAAACTAGTAAAGCTGAAAAAACGAAATTTTGTCAGAATTAATTCTACTATAATTGCAATTTATTTTAAAAATAATTATCAACTTTACCTTACACCTTCTACCTCCTCCCATACAAATGCAGAATTTTTGTTAAACGCATTTCATCGATTTCCATTCAAACTAGAAAAAGTACAAACTTCAAAATTTTCCAGAATTCGTTTTTTAATAATTGAAATAAGTTTTAGAAAAAATTATCAGCTCCGCTTCACTCCTTCTACCACCTCCCACACAAATATCTCTATTATAAATTCAAGAAAAGCCTTTCTCCTTCAAATATATGAGAGCTATCGACTTTGAAATTGAATCAAAGCATGGTGATAAGGATGATTATAAGCAGTTTCAAAATCATCTTTAACGCTCCACTTCCTCTGCCACCTCCCATACAAATGCCTCAATTTAAGGAAAATTATGACCAATTTCTTTAAAAATAATGAAAACTAAAAACTTTAAAATCAGCAAAAAAAATTTTGCATGTCATGTCCGGTGTCATATACGAAAAATACAAACCTACCCCTCTACTTCTACCACCTCCCATGCAAAAGTCTCTATTCACTATTCGAAAGAATTTGAGATGACATATTTTCCGGTATATTAAAGTCATTTCCATCTCATCTAGAGTATCATATGATTGGGCTTTAAGCCCAATCATAATTCTGTTATGTTTACATATACATTTGTTAAATAAACTTAAATAAAACAACTTTTATTTGGTTTTTTGCTTATCCTGAAAGTAGTATTTTTATTATTTAGGTACACTTTTCTAAAAAACTACACAACCTATCCAATTGATTTTTTTTGGTTGGAAAGGAGGCACTACTGGCTGCTAACCGAGTAAGAGTTATTTTTAATTTTGACCATGAACTCTTTTACAAGGGGTTTTCTTACAAGAGAAATTATTAAACTTTGAAGCTTTATAGAAAACTACATGTAAATTTTATTTAATCGGCATCTACCTTATTTGCTAAGTTTTTGAGAAAAGTGTACCTCGATTTCCACTGAAAATGCTCTTGGGAGTGCTCCCTTTAACTACAAAAATACTTCACTTACCCTTTAGTTCACTAATAGAGACGTCCGCACCTCGCCAGTTCAAATCGGGAAAGATCGGTAATTCCTTCTGGTCAGAGAAATACTCAATACACACTAGCACTACTCTTCTAATAGAGTTTGGACAATGCATGTGCTGCGATTGCTCGGGAAGTTTTGTCCTAAATTTGAATTTTCTCAATTCTTTTTCTTTTATGAAGTGAACACAATCATAGTGAATTGTTATTTACGAAAGTCATATTTATTTTCCATTATAATAAGTGAATGTATACAAAAACTTGTAATTTAACGCAAGTTTGTGCTCATGTCATGAAAACCGTCAAACTCACACAGACTACAAGTATGCTTGTTTTTCACATTCTTATGTTGCCTTCTTGTACTTCTTAACTCACGCCGAGCTGTTGGTATTGTTGCATTAACCAAACCCTATTAGTAGAGTAGTGTTAGTGTGTATCGAGTATCTTTAGTCAGGTTGAGCTCAACAAACTTCACAACTATCAAGTTTGTAGAGGCAAGCTAGCCGAAAGCACCATATGCTTAAATTGAAAAAAAAAAATCGGTAGATAAGCTTTTGCAAAATTTACTTTATTTAGATTTTAATTCATAAAAACCAATGCTTTTATTCAATATACGAATTCACTTACTATTACGATTTAGAAAATGTTATGTAATCTAAATTTTTAAATTTACTTAAAAGGTAAAAGTGCATGGGATTGAAATAAATACTAAACTAAATAGTTTTTTTAATATAATAAATAAGATAATAAATTTTATACTACCTACATATAAAAATAAATTTGTGAAATTTTCATTGAAATAAATTTTTTCCATGAACTGGGCGGTTAATACTGTCTAATCAGATGATTATGAATTATTACCCCAAAATTAAGCTTCAATTACTTCATGTAATAATATTTAATCAGATTAATATTAAAAATATGATTGAAATAAAGTGATTGGCTAATTTTTACTATTTTGTTTCTTTGAATTAATTGATTAGTCATATATGGTTAAGCGAAATTGGTTGAAAGTTGTGGTGTGAATGTATATAGAAAATAGCAAAGCATCCAGTCGGACCGGTAATGACTACTGCATCGATTCTGTAATAGCCAAAGGTAAAGCCTACTCCTTACTTTTAGGTGTACAGAACCGATTACTTTTCCACACTGATGTCCGCATTTGTCAGCACTTACTTTCTGAATTACTAGAGAATCGAGTATGTAACGCCTTGTACCCCATGTTACAAATGGTCAAAAAAAATCCTACTGCCTGGAGGATAATCAAACCCATGAAATATTTACTGTGAAGCGAGCATGCTGCCCACTACGAAGGTCTCAATGAATCAATAAAATTATAATTACCAGAGTTTAAGATGCGTTCATGCCTTGTCATGTGGTCGTTACTTGTCTCATTCTAATGTATTCTGTCACTACAGGACTGAAGAGATCGAAAGCTATTTCATCGTATTCTGCAATTCATACAGAGCGATGACAACCTGCAATACCGAGTAATCGCCTACGAATTTCTTAAAAAAAAAATAATCAATTACAAATTCACCCCTTGCGAATTGTCCGACACGGCAATCTTATAATAACCACCATAGTTTCAGAAAAATAGTATCGCAATGATTGTTTTGCAGTTTCGATCTTTTCATATTTAAACTCTAGATGAAATCTGAGAGTATATTGTCTTTGCCTTACAGTTTCTAACGCAAAGAAATAATGCTTAACCAAGGTTACAGAAATATTTGTTGTCGCTCAAAAACTTCGATTCCGAGTGACAGTCTCTAACATAACTTTCGAATGTTTTGACCTTATTTTATGTCATTCTTACCAAGAAAATAATTTTGATTTCAAGGCCACATCTTCCCACTCCTACCTTTTCCCATACAAATTTCATGGAATTTCCAAATTCAAAGAAATTGATTTTTCTCCGAAACTATTTCTGCTATCGACTTGAAAATTAGACCATTGTATAGCAATATAAATACCATTAACATCACGAAATATTGATCCATTCCCTTTAGTTTTTCTACCCATCCCATGCAAATGGACAATTTGGAAAAAGCATTTATTCGGTTTTCAGTGCAACTAGCAAAGCTATTAAGACAAATTTTCGCCAGAATATATTTTTGCATCTTGCAATCAATTTTGAAAAAATATCAACTTCACCTCACTCCTTCTACCACCTCCCATACAAATTTTACGAAATTTCAAAATTAAAATTAAAACATAAAAGAATTATGATTGGGCGTAAAGCCCAATCATATGATACTCTAGATGAAATGAGAAAGAGTTCAATGTACCGGAAAATATGTCACCTCCAATTCTTTTAAATAATTAATGGTGACTTTTGTATGGGAGGTGGTAGAAGGAGAGGAGGAAGGTTTGTAATTTTTGAATATGACACCTAATGTGGTATGCAAAATATTTCGTGCTGAATTTAAGGTTTGCAGCTTTCACTATTTTCAATTGGACATAGTTTTCCTGAAATTGAGGCATTTGTATGGGAGGTGGCAGGGAAAGTGGAGCGTCTAAGATGATTTTGAAACTGCTTATCATATCATCCTTATCACCACGCTTTGGTTCAATTTCAAATTTGGTAGTTCTAATATATTCGAAGGAGAAATGCTTTTCTTGAATTTATAATACAGATATTTGTATGGGAGGGGGTAGAAGGAGTGAATAGGAGCTGATAATTTTTTCTAACACTTATTTTAATTATTAAGAAACAAATTCTGGCAAAATTTTTAAGTTTATCCTTTTTCTAGTTTTAATGGAAATCGATATAATGCACTTAACAAAAATTATACATTTGTATGGGAGGGAGTAGAAGGAGTGTACGGATCAAAACACATTTTTTTCTTGTTATTGATATTTCTATTTTTATACTTTATGCAAAATATCAAGTTGATAGCTTTAACAGTCTCGAAGAAAAATAATTTAATTTAAATTTCAAAATTTCGTGAAATTTGTATGGGAGGGGGTGGAAGGAGTGAGGTGAAGTTGATAATTTTTTCAATACTGATTGCAATTGTATTAAAATTAATTCTGGCAAAAATTAATTTTTATAACTTTGCTAGTTTCAATGAAAATCGAAAAAATGCATTTTTCCAAATTATGCATTTGTATGGGAGGGGGTAGAAGGAGTAAAGAGGAGCTGATAGTTTTTTTAGCATTTACTGAAATTATTAAAAGACAAATTCTGGCAAAATTCTAAGTTTATACTTTTTCTAGTTTTAATGCAAATCGATATAATGCACTTGACAAAAATTATGCATTTGTATGGGAGGGGGTAGAAGGAGTGTACTGATCAAAACACATTTTTTTCTCGTTATTGATATTTCTATTTTTATACTTTATGCAAAATATCAAGTTGATAGCCTTAACAGTTTCGAAGAAAAATAATTTAATTTAAATTTCAAAATTTCGTGAAATTTGTATGGGAGGGGGTAGAAGGAGTGAGGTGAAGTTGATAATTTTTTCAATACTGATTGCAATTATATTAAAATTAATTCTGGCAAAAATTCGTTCTTATAACTTTGCTAGTTTCAAAGAAAATCGAAAAATTGCATTTTTCAAAATTATGCATTTGTATGGGAGGGGATAGAAGGAGTGACAGGATCAGATCAATATTCTGTCATATTATTGATATCTATATCATAATACTTTGACCTAAATTTCAAATTGGTAGCTTAAATAGTTTCAAAGGAAAATCAATTTCTGGAAATTTCGGAATTTCGTGAAATTTGTATGGGAGGGGGTAGAAGGAGTGGGGGGATGTGGCCCGTTCACGAACTTAAAGTTTCTTTCTAGCTAAAAATGACACACAAAAAATTTCAGCACGATAGCTCAAAGAGTTCGAGAGTTATGCTGTAGACAGACGGACAGACGGACAGACAGACAGACGGACAGACGGACAGACAGCAACTCGGAATCGAAGTTTTTGAGCGACAACAAATATTTCTGTACCCTTGGCGGCTCAGTGCGAGCATTATTTCTTAGCGTTACAAACGGTAAGGTAAACACAACATACTCTCAGATTTCATCTAGAGTATAATTATTTTTCTCCAAAACTATCAAAGCTATCGAGTTAAAATTTGGAGAAATTTATACTATTGTATAATTAATATAATTGATGTCCAAAAATTTGGTATTGATTCGAATATTCCTTCTACCCCTTCCCATACAAATGCACAATTTTGGTTAACGCATTTAATTGATTTTCATTGAAACTAGAAAAAGTACAAACTTCAAAATTTTCCAAAAGTGGTCCCTTAATAATTGTAATAAATGCTGAGAAAAAATCCAACTTCGCTTCACTCCCTCTACTCGCTCTCATATAAATTTTTGTATTAGAGGTTCATGAAAAGTATTTATCCTTCGAACATATGAGAGCTATAAACTTTAAAATTGTAACAAAGCAATGTGATTAAGATGTTGATAAACAGTTTGAAAAGCGTCCAAAACCATTCACATCCCCTGCCATCTCCCATACAAATGGCATAATTTCAGCCAAAAATTGTTTAATTTCCTCGAAAATTATGAAAGCTACAAAGTAAATAAATTAAACATTCTACATGAAACATTTTGCATACAACTTTCGGTGTCATATACCAAAAAGACAAACCCCCCTCCTCTGCATCCACCACTTGGCTTTACGCCCAATTTTTTTTTGTTTGAAGATAGATATGTATATGTAAGTTAAAAACATTTTTTTTTTCTAATTTATCAAAGCTTTTTCAAACAGTCAGAATTCTAGAAATCCAATTAAAATACTCGATTGTATCTAACCACTTCGAACACCTCGTAAAGAAATGCATGGGAAAAAAAATACAGATGAAATCAATATGCGAATTGGCTTACACCGCATCGCCGATAATAACGCTATTATTTTCATTCATTTTTTAAACTTGAGCGCGACAATTATAACGTACATGCTGTACTGGAAATTCAAGTAGCTTGGCTTGTAAACCACAAAATTCACGGTTGTCGTTATAAATTAATTGTTTATGTTGCTACCCTGGAAGTGGCATATCGCATATGAACAATCCTTTGGAGTATATGCATTGTGATGAGTACGTAATTAGCAGTTTTAGTAGAATACAAGTTATGTGTAAATAAATTGCATCGTTCCAGTAGCTCTATATTTAGGAGATACTTGATTGGTTACATATATCTAGCTACTCGAATACTTTTGCTACTTGAAATCGCTGTTTGAAATATGATCACAAGAAAATTGATAATAAAACTAATGTGGCGAAAGATTTTGTTCAACCGCAAAGGATAAATTAGAAAATTGTAGATTAGAGATATTTGTTGTTGACCCAATAACATTTATATTAATTCCGCAATTTTTATTGTAGCTCTTTAACATTATTATTGCGACATTTATTGAAATCTTCGAATTTTGTTAGATCCAGAAATTATGAAAAATAAGGAAATTATTTTAATCGTAAGAAATTTCCAATTTTTGACGGATTTTGACTGTTTGGAGCTCCTGAAATTTTCACAAAAGTACTTTCCCATGCGTAGTCTATTTGTGTGTCTCGACAACAACTCGCGAGAACCTTAATTGGAAAAGGTGGAAGTGGTAGTAAACGATGGGCCACATCACCAGACAGAAATCCAAAATTCAAATGATGGTGTTCTAGTTGGGGAAGACCTACGTGATTACTGATATATGTCATAAGGCCCATATGGCATGATTTAAGATACTATAGCTTTGGCACAGAAGTATTTCAAAAAACTAAAGAAATGCGACTGTATCAGATATTTTCTAACCTGTTCAATCACCTTTTCCCTCCTCTTCCTCTTCTTTACGCCAATGACCAAACGTAAAATACAGCCAAAAAAAATTAACGAACATTTTAATTTATACTACGAAAGAGCCTCGTATTCCAAGGTGACGGCCTGGCACCAATGCTTTTCAATTTGACACTCGAATATGTTGTTCGCAGACTTCTCGTTGATACCATGGGAATACCATGATTCAAAACCACACAACTCGTAGCATGAGTCGATCTAATAAAAATACTTGTAAGATCTGTCTAAATTGCTAAATATATATTTGTAAGCCATGACTCGGCAGCAAAAGAAGTTGGACTTCGTGACACAATCTAGGAAAAAGACGTCAATCAGACAAAATATCATAGTTGGAGACTATCTAAATCTACAATGGCACTACAGCCCAAATCGTACTTTGGCCTCCTTGCACTCAGGTTCCTTAACATTTTTCATTACTTATTGTGGAAGGGTTTTTAGCCCTTCGCACAACCCTCTTTCTACAATTTTTTTATTTTCGTAGATTGAAGTGACCATGGTATATCCAAGCAGGCAATGTGCTGGAATTATATATTGCGTCGACCGGGATTTGAACTCAAGACCTTCGCATTACGAGACCAACATGCTACCCACTAGGCTACACCCTATCTGTTGGAGACTATAACCTGGAGAAAGTAGACAGCTTTTTATACTTAGGGGCAAACCTATCAAAGGATGGAAAAGGATCACGCGAAATTAAGAGAAGGACAATGATGGCAAATAAGACACATTATTCGGTACTACCAATAAATAAAAACAAAAACGTTTAGTTTTTAATTTATTTATTTGGTTTAACACAATTAAGATACAAGAATCTTTTGTTTGCGTAATAACGGCATAATAACTATTCAAATTAAATGTAACATTAGAAATTAGTTCTACATTAGTAACATTTAATCAAAAGAAGAATAGAAAAAAGAGAAAACAAAAGCAATGAAAATTGAATTAGAAAAGAAAAAAAGAAGAAAAGCCTGGATTTCAACCCCCCAAGTATACTCTGTGTCTCCTGTAAAAATCTACATCCCCTCCTGATCTACGAATTTCGACTGGTAGTTGATTCCACTGTTGAATGACATAAACGAAGAATTACCTCTGCGAAACTAGAGATAAGAACTGAGGTATTATTAGTTGATGAGTTCTGGAAGATCTAGCGCACGTAATTCGTTGGAAAAATATCTTTTAGAATGAATTATCTTAAAAAGAAATATCAAGCAGCGATATGAAATATAGCGTTCTAGAGAGCGACCATACATTATCAACATAAAGAGAAACATGGTCAGATCGTCGCAAATTATAGATATAACGAACATTAGAGTTGTACGCTACATTTAGTCGATTCCTGCATATAGAATTAGGTCTATAGAAAATTGCATGCCCTTATATAAAAATTGGTATTACTAAGTTTTTACCAGCATAAGTTTGACATCTATTGATATATAGCGACGTGTGCTAAATAAGGTTCGAAGAATCCCATAAATCTTTCATAAATTGGATAAAATATGATCGCTCCACGGTAGGATGCTGTCAAAAAAAAACCCCAAGATCCTTAATTTTTTCCACATATTCGATAACAGTTGTTGCGGATAACAGTAGCGAAATACAACAAATTAAGCTGTGTTTTGTATATTGCGCTACTCTTGGTCTTAGATGAGTCGGGTTGTAGAGTTGTGCCCAATTACTCATACGAGTCAAATTTTCATTTATACGACTGGTTGCATCTTCCACCAACCCGAGCAGATAACTAAGCCTTAGTTGCACATCGTCAGCATACATGTTGATATCGCCGTGTTTTATAAAAAACGGAAGATCATTAATATAAATAAACTGCCAACAAGTCGGGCGAAACTTTATTATTCTTGGGACATGTTGCGAATGTGTGGAAAGTCAATATGCAGGTAAGAGTGGTTAGGGAAGACTAAGTGAAAGGGAGTTCTTGAGCAGGGCTGTTGTCTATTTAACAATATTTCATTCGTTTCTACAAGTTTGGGTTTTTATGGAGGGGAGGAGGAGGGGTAATAGTAAGGGTGGGTGGATGTTAATAGCTTTTTAATTAATTGCTTGAATCACGTCCAATATTCTCTGTGTAGAATGTGTTTCATAGACGAAGTTGCATAGAATTTTCATAAAATTCGGTGTATTTTACATTCACGAAACCGAACATTTGTATGGGAGGGGGTAGAGTAGGTAGGGGAATCGTAAATTTTGATATGCAGTTTTATTTCGCTGCTCTTTTAAGGTGCTTTTATAAAATTTCAAGTTCATAGCTTTTAGTTTGTTGGTTATTAGTTGATTTATGAAATTGGTCGAAATCATAGTTTTGTATGGGAGGGGGTAGAAGGGCAAGCGCGATTTGAAAATTTTGAAAGCAGTTTCATTTGAATTATTTTTATAAGTTTCAATGCAAAATTTGAAATTGATAGCTTTTAAGAGTTAGCTGATAACTTATTTTATAAAAATGCTCGAAAAAATAATTTTGTATGGGAGGGGGTAGAGGAGGTAGGGGAATCGTAAGACTTGTGATGCAATTTTCTTTCTTTTTAGTTGTTAGGTGCTCGTACAAAATTTCAAGTGCGTAGCTTGCAATTTGTTTGCTATTAGTTGATTTAATAAAATTGGTCGAAATCATACTTTTGTATTGGAGGGGGTAGAAGGGTAAGCGCGATTTCAAAACTTTTAACGTAATTTCATTTCAATTATTTTTGTAAGTTCTTACGCAAAATTTCAAATTGATAGCTTTTAATAGTTAGGTGGTAATTGATTTCTTGAAAATGGTCGAAAAAATAATTTTGTATGGGAGGGGGTAGAAGTTTTAAAGATTTTCGACCAGTTAATAATTCATTCTTTTATGGATTTTTTTTAAATGCATTTCGCAAATTTTCAAGTTTCTACCTTAAAATTTCATTCAAAAATTTTCAGCTTATGTGTTTTTTCATTTCACATGAAACACCTTGTGCACGTTAGACCAGGGGGGTCGGTGCATAACAATTGTAGAATTTCTATTATTTTTTATGTATGTACAATAAATTGATATATTGATCTGCAAAATTTAAACTCTGTATCTTTTACCAGAGCCAAAAAAAAATTACTCAAAATTTTCAACATTTTTGCTTTCCACCTCCCTCCTCTTACACCCCCCCACTTAATTTTTTTACCAAAATTAAAAATTATATAGTTCTACGATCTGACAAATTTTTGATGTGATATCTGCCCTCAGTTTTGAGATATAATGGTTTGAAATTTTGGAAAGTTCAATGCTCCCCATTTTCCCCCACTACTATTTTCTCCAAATATTATATTTTTTTCATATTTCTTTAGTATAGCTTAATATAAATACCAAGTTTCGATTGCATAGCTTAACAAATAGCCGAGATATTGATTTTTAAGTGTTTTTCTTTGCACCCCCCCTGACTCTCCCCCTTACAATAATTAGCCTCTATGTAAGCTGATTCCAGTGAATCTATATGCCACCTTGATGGTCTAAAATTATAAATTTTTTATGCTAAGTAATTTCGAAGATATAATCATTTGAAAAAAAAATTCGGCCGACAATTGGTTTTTAGCCCCCCCTTTTTGCACCCCAATGGATAAAAAAATTAAATTATTTTTAAAAGTTGTCCCACAAACCCCTCTATATGTATATTGAGTTTTAGCTTCCTAGCTGTAACCATGTTTGAGATATTTGAATTCTTAGTTTTCGGTTTAAGTGCTCCCCCCGCCTCCCCCTGAACCCTTACACCCCCAAAAATGAGTGTCCTCCTGAGATCCGCAACTACCTACAATCCCTCCAAAAATGAGCTTTCTATCTCGAATGGTTTGGGAGTTAATGTGCTCTGAGCGTACACACCGGCGTACGGCGGACGGCGGACGGCGGACGGCGTACAGACAGACGGATTTTTTTTTTTTGCATTTTTAGGCTAATTTAGTCACGAAACGCGAAAAAACAAAATTTCAGGGTAGCAAATTTTTTTTTTTTCCCAAGTCGATCACAATACTTTATTATTAAAATAATAAAGTAATAGCGAAAAACAGAGGACCAACAATGCTTCCTTGTGGTACACCACATTTTGTTTGCAAAAAAAGGTGAAAATTGCTCATTGACTTCTACAAATTTTAGATGATTAGTAAGGTATGAATTAATCAAAGCGTTTGAAGAAGTAGGAAACTGATGACTGTTTAGAAGTTTGTAAGCAAGGATATTTTAATCAAATTTATCAAACGCTTTGGAGAAATCCAACAAAGTAAGTGTGGTCATTGTGGTAAAAATTGTGTTAACTATGTATGTCACAATGGAGAGTATATAGGAATAATAAGCTTACAAAATTTTAGGTGAATACTGTCCACACCTACAGCGTCAGATTTGATCGAGAATATAGCAATGTACAAATCTAATTCAGTAACACAAGTGAAACTGAACTCATAAGAGGGATTATTGCATTTTGCCTTACTTACATGTTCGGAAAATTCAGCTGAAAGCGTTGGCATAGATTTGATAGAAGGAGTTAACGATACAGAAAAAAACCATTTATTAAGGGTTTCACAGTCTTTTTTTTACAGAATGACCTGTTTTATAGGCAATTTCGGCCTTTATGTGCAATGCACAAACACAGTCATGGAGGGAAGGAATGGGATTGAGAAGGTTGGGGAAGGGGAGTGAGAACGACCGTAGCGAGTGGAGAAGCTGGTATATCTATGGCAGCTACTGGCAAATATTTGCAATATTAAGGGGGACTGAATGATAGAAAGTGAACAGAAACCATCTACTGAGTATGTAGACCTTCTTGAAGTGGAACTGTTTCACTTTTACACCATTTGCCCATTTTATCTCGAATAATTTTTCATCGCCAGTAGCAACCGAACATTCGTGCTTAAAAAAATTCCACTGTCTGGAGTGGGAATCAAACCCACGACTATGAAGCAAGCACGCTGCCCAGTACGCCACGGAATATGTTCAGTTTGGGTTGGCCTAATTTATTTCCAATTCGTAGATCTTTCAGATTGGACCACAATTTTCTGGTTGAAAATAGAAAAACTAAACTTAAACTGCATAAATCGATTATAAGACCAGCTCTGCTTCGACAGCAAAACGAAAAATTACTTAGAGTCTTTGTCTTAAAAGAATTCTCAAACCTGTAAGGAAAGATTGGATCTGGAGATTGTATGCCGTCTTCAACAATATAGAAACGTCAACCGTAATAAAATTCAAGAAGAATGGGTTGTTCATGAGGAGCGGATGGATGACGGAGGAATTCCCAAACGCACACTAAAGGAGAACTACTAAGTTTTGCAAACTTGAGGCCGTGATGACTGAACCGAAAAGGAGGAAGGCGTAGTCTACAGGAGGTCAAGGCCCAATTTTGGCTGTAGTGCCATCGTAAGTAAGTAAGACAGTAAAATATAGCAAATAATTACAAGAAGATCTCCAGAAAACTCTATTTAATGCTTCTGAATACTTTTATTCCTCAAAAATGTCAATCCTTAAAAGTATTAACCCTAATGGCCTGTTCACAATACCTTATGCCACGAGCGAAACTATTCTTTGGCGGAAGAGCCCGCTCAATCAAATGTCCTGCGCAATCGTTCCAGTCTCTTACGGAAGTCCCGAAAACGAAATACTGATGCGACATATACAGCTATGGTGCGATGGAAATTAATTGTGTTTCATCGGCATTTAAAACGAATTTCAGTTAAAGTTTTCGAAAAATGTGAATTGTCCCCGGTACATTTTCCAATTTTTCCGTACATTCAAATTCACGTAGCTAGCACCAGCACACATCCAAACCTTCCCTGTCTCTGCCTGGGGGCAAGGTCGGCATCGATACTCTAGAAGAAAGAGAAATTTGTTGATTTTAAGAAATTTTGTATGGGGAGTGGTAGAAGGGGTGACGGCATTGAACTAATTTTGTCACATCATAATAGAGTTTCTATCAAAATTTTTCATACAAAATTTATGCTTCAAGGGTTTTGAGAAAATTAATATAATAAATTTACTGAAATTATACAATTTGTATGGGAGGTGGTGGAAGGAGCGAAGGGTTTTAAGTATATTTTTCAGTAATAACTATGAAGATTATGCAAATGACATCTCTTAAATTTCAAACCAATAACATTCATACTTTTCAAGAAAATCGATTTATTTTTTACGTAAATTTCTGAAAATGTGTCAATTTTGTATGGGAGAGGGTAGAAAGTGTGAAGTTAATCAGTTAATTTTTTCGATCTTACTAAGAATTCTAAACAAATTTTGGGTGCAAAAATTGAGCTCGATAAATTTCATACGTACTGATTAAATAGAAAAAAAAAAAATAGAAAAATTCACGGAATAGATTAACACAATTCCGATTTTTATCTTCAATTTTTCTAACAATTTTGTCACTTTCATAACCATTGTGTTTTTGTCTCTCAAAGCTTTTCATAAAACACAAATAAAAATCCTGGTTTACAGCACAAAGTCTATTTATTTATTTTGAAATAAAAGCTAAGCAGTGGTTGGAATATCGACTAACCCAAAGCTTAGATATCTTGTTTCAGTAAATACTCTTCAGCGCGCAAGGCCAATTCTCGAATGTTTTGTAGGCAACCAGCTGATGCGGCCTGGAGAAGTCTATCAGTTGATCCGACAGTGTCGAGAAGAAAAGGTACGACACCGCTCTGAAATTTTTAAGATTTTAGTTTTGAATTTCAGTGTCCTATATCGCATTTATCGCAAGCAATTTCACACCTGATGCATTGTAATGCAATTTTGCGGATCTTTCGATAGCTCTCGCAACGCCATAGCAGTCGAACGATGAACCAATGGATTATTGCTGACCATGTACCCTACGATTGGCGTTACCGTCCGAAGTCGCCCCAGTTCCTGGGTATTATTACCAAAGGAAGCACAACTGGCAATTGCTGCAGCTAAATTTTCTCGAAGTAAATCATCGCTGGTATGAACTGTTTCAATAGTACGGGTTTCCTTTCATTTTATTCTCCGACAAAGAAAACATAAAAATATTGGTTTACCTAGATCCGCCAACATGTAAATAACTTTATGGTCGGATAATACTGCCAAATTTTCTCTATCCTTTGCAATGGTTGCAATTGCTGCACACACCGATGATAGTACTAGAATGTCCTTAGATTTGAGTAGACCGACAACCAATTCCATTGCACCAACAAAGCTTCGCACTAATTCGCCGGAATCCTTGAGAAGTTTTTAAAAATTTTAAAACGGCTGTGCGAATTTTGGATTTTTTACCTTAGCATTTTCGATACACGGACAAATTGCCCAAGCAGCATATGCTTCAACCCTTGGATTGGGATTTTTCAAAAGCGACCAAATCAATCGTACAGCGTCCAAATCTTCAAGAATTATCATACTGTCCGGATCGAAGGCGCACTCCTTCAATGCTTTGCACACATTTTCCAGTAACGGTGGATGTGTGCCGTTGAGCAGGTTCACTAAGAGTGGTAAGCCTCCTGCAGCCCGAAGAGCTTCCCGATTGTTCTGGAATTTCACGCATTCGGCAATAGCTCCAACGCAATTGGTTAGAACATCATCATTTTCGTCGGTCAAAAGTTGAACAAGAACGACAACTGTCCGAAGCTGAAAGGTAGACAGTTAGACAATTTTACTAATCAATGCCTAGAAGAATTACGATTACAAAGAGATGCAACACCGTCAATGAAAACTAAGTCGGCTAGACAATGTGCTTAAACAAGATTAACTTTATATAATTAGAGTTCCTACGAAGACTAAGAATATTCATAGTGAGTAGCGTGTTGGTCTACAATGCGAAGGTCGTGAGTTCAAATCCCGATCGACGTTTAATTCTAGCACACTGTTTGTTGATGTATAGATATAGGGCTCATAGCTCTTCCACAAGAAGTAATAAAAATGTTAAAGAACCTGGAGGTCAGGAGCCCAAGGCCCGATTTGGACTACAGTTTCATTGTAGAAGTAGCAGATAGGACTGAGGAGCCATATTAAAATTGGTCTGTGTCTTCGAATATAAAAACAAATTATAAGAATTTGAACCTAACTCATATTCATGCAGATACGGATAATTTGGTGAGAGATCTTTTGCTATGCATACCCTAAATCACTTTTTCGAGATTGTCAGTTTAAATTTAGATAGCTAGGTAGAGATGGCTGCCCAGACACAACTCCTGGCACACATAGACCATAATCAGGATCCCAGAAGAGACTTCTACTCGGTGAACCACCCGGAGCTTTCTATGAAGCGTTGAAGGCTCCTGGCTTCCACATTAAGAAGAAGTGTGCGCCTAGCTGGCGTCTCCTGGCTCTAGAGATAGCAGGGTAAGTAAATAACAGATTAATAATCGTCTCTTCCTCTTTCTTCATCATCTTTGCAGCACCTACAAAATTTATTAAGCGTGAGGCCAAAATCATGTCTCACTATCAGGCAGTATCCTACAAAGACTTCTACTAGCGTGATCAAACTACTAGAGCGGTTTAGATCCAGCACTGGCCAAATCTGTGTGATGGTATTACATGTAACACCGTTTGCCCATCTGTCGATGGCTTTGGTAATCGCATCCAACTTTAGTTTCACCTTACAAGTTACGAGGGGCATACGCCCTCTTTTCTTTCTCTTTGTAGAATTGCTCAGCTTGACAATCAAGAATAGTCTTGGATCTAAACATGACTGATTCCAGGGATTTAATTACGGCTTTAAATTTCACAAAATACAAAAATAATTTTTTAGTCACACGTGACGTCATATATAAAAAATTCGTTTAAATGGATACTAGAAAGAGTTATCTCTATTATTTTGATTCATGCTACTTGTTGGCTCAATACTACAAAACTAGAAAACTCAAAAATTCAAATTTTTTGGGATGTCTTCTAACTTAGCTCTGTGCAGTTCTAAAATTGGACAACTGAAAAATAACCCTTTTAATGTTATGCAGTAATGATAAATCTTAAATTCCTTTCTTCTTTAATGGTGTCTAATTACTGTTGAATTTAAGTTGAAGCATTGAGGCGAAGGCTTAGACTATTTAAATTTTTCACAAAAAACACAAACCTGATCCAATTTCTTGACATTAGCATTAGTGGCAGCACACTTCCAAATCGCTCCAGTTGCAGCAGCTAATAATGGCTTATTCTCACGCATATTCTTATCCTTTGCGATGGCTACTAACGGCTCAAGCCCACCAGCCTCACGTATCAAATCCCTTGCAGTCTTATCGCTGGCACATTTAAAGAGTGCCGAGCTGCATTGCATTTTCAAATCCAAATTCGTTGAATTTAGATGCTTCACAATCATAGCAATCATTCCTTCGGTGGTGATTGCAAGTTGATAGGTTCCCTAAAGAAATAATCAGATTTATCTAAGCTAAATCGGATCATAAGGAACCCAAAATTTACCAGAGAAGCGCACTCCTGGACAATTCCCATAACTGGAACGAGAAGATCGATATAAGACGACTGCAAAAGACAGGCCAAAAGCGGAACTATTCCGCTTTTCCGCATCAGCTTCTTGTTATGCTTAGACTCGGACAATGACCATAAGGCTTTCGCCCCAGCTTTGGCCATACCAAGTTCTTCCTGTTGGATTTCAGTCAGCTCATTTCCCGATTTACAGCTTGAGTGAAATTGTGTTATTTTATGAAAATATCAACTACATATTCACTAATACTCACACAAAAGCGACATCAAGTAAATCGACAAGTTTCGGGATTCCGCCGGCACTCCGAACTAATTTGCGTGCAAGCCGAACTTTCGCAACATTGGCCAGAGTTTCGGCAGCCATAGTTTTCAAATCGACTGCCGGCATATTTAAAATATCGACTAATAATGGAATTCCCCCCAAATCAACAATGGTTCGGCGAATATCGATATTGATTGAAATTTCCGAGAGAACAGAGAGCGCTCCTAGTCTACACTTAACATCGTTACACTCTAGCAAATTCACAAGGACCTCCAATCCGCCAATGTCTTGAATAGCGAGCTGATTTATTTGCGTGGTAAGATCGAAGTCCTGTAGACAGCACAGTGCCACTATTGTAGCCGTTTGATTGCCAGCCTTGATAAATTTCACCAATTTTTGAATATTCCAATAGTCGGACGGTAGATCTCCAGTTTTTGCCGATTCTTTCCATCGTTCTTCCTCGTCCGTGGACGACATTACTTCCGTTGAATCGGACTCCTCAGCAACCACTTTCTTAATACGAACCTTCTTTCCCGGGCAGCTTCCAACCGATGCTGTGGTCCGAACTGTTGGATCACTCTTTACCGACGACTTTGAAGACTTCCCAGTTATCGGAATCGACATTATTTTCAAAATATTTAAAACTATTGGTTTTAAAATAGAACTATTCAAATGCAAATTTTTTTTAAGAATATTCGCACTGCCTTCTATACGGATTTGAATGAAAATTCCAATACTGCTGGGATGAAATTTCGTTAGTTTGTTTACTTTGTATCGATTTATTACAAAACTTGGACAGATAACATGCGCATAAATTTTTCAACTTGTTGCACTAAATAAATACCTGTGAATTGAAGTTAAAGGTTTCCATGATTTATTGGTATTTTATTCCTCCAATTGATTTTTTAGGCCTTGAAGAATTTTTTGAAAATTACTGGTAAACCTACGAAAACTAAAAAAAACTTTTTCATATTTGACTTGCCAACGTTTCAACTCTATAGTAGATTGTAATCCTGTCATATGCTGACTCTTGTACTAAGAGTAGCTGATTATGAATTACATTGAAATTTAAATGTTCAGTAAAAAATAAGAAAATTCTGTCTGTTTATGAGATTGGAAAGTTGTGAATTTGATCTGTAAAGGGATTAATTTGATCTGAAAATAAATCAATTTGATCTGAAAAGAGATTAATTTGATCTAGAAGCAATTAGTTTGATCTGAAAAGTGATTAATTTTGAGCTAGCTTAAGCAATGCTAGAATTAAAATTAAATCGATAAGGAAAATGGTTAAATTAATTGAGTTAAACAAAGAATGAATTTAGTATGAAAATCTCCACTAAAATATAGATCCGCTATAACTCTCCCTCTCTAATCTATCTATAAGACTTATTTGCCTAAATTCAAAAATTCATTGAAATGAGAAAGCTGACCGCAAAAATGCACTCGACAAAAACCATAAATCATTCGTGCCAAGCCAAGGGAGACCTAGGACTTGCATGAATTTTTTTCCATTACCTTTCGATTTGGTGGTAATCAACTGTCAGCAAAGAGAAATGAATGGACCGATGTCAGTGAATAAGTGGAATTCGGCAGGTTTCAATTTGAGAAGAACTTTAATGGACGACAGATTTGCTTGTTATGTAAACTCAGTCCCTGGAGATGACGGCGACTGGAAGCCAACAAATCAAGTGTGCTTCTTTAGAAGGGATGAAAAAAAAATCCGAAAGTCATTCTTTTCCTTTTCAAAATTCGAAACACTGTAAATTTGTGTAAAATTAAACGAATATGTCAGACTCGGATTTTGAAGGAAGCGCACAAGACATTTCTGAAATATTCATCTCGGTATTGTCTGCAACGAACAGAAGTTAAAGTTTTCCGTACAAGTTTATGGAGATTATGACCCGTATTGCTCGAAAGTAGTGCACTTTCAGAATAATGCGACGAGAATTTTCAGATTCCGGAAAGTCCTGGCCCAGTGTTCCACTTGAGTAACATTATTGCACCGTTTTAACAAAGCACTTGTTGTTTTCCTACCGAGATATGCTCCGTATGAAATTCATACTCGAACAAATGCAGTAGAAGCCGATTCCTATTTCGATATAAGGAACTAACAAAACAGGGTAACGTTGATGGGCGGCACGAAGTAAAGGGATATTCGGCCAATTCTTGGAATACTGCTACAATTTCCGATATTAATTAAAGAGATAGTTTTAGTACAGGCGCATGTTTCAGCTTCTGGTCCAGCTTTGTCTTGGGGTAACTGTGCCAAATCTCGAATATATTAAGTTGTGATCTGGCGTTATATGAACCCTAGTTCTCAACCATTACCCTAATGTAAAGCAATTCGATGAGATAGATAAATTGAAATCGTTGACCCGTACTCTGATCGCTTTCGTTCGAGTAGGAATTGCCGATAGCATGTCCAAAATTTCCGCCCAAAATACGCATATTGAAAGCTGAAGGGTATTTTAATTTTAATTGATTTTAATTGATGGATTTACCTTGTACCTTTGGCTGGTTCCTGGCAAAAGATCAATTTCAAAAAGGTATGTAAGTGGAATCATTCATCCGTTTTATGGATAAATTAGAGAATAATATGCTAGAGTCCCCAAAGTAAAAAAACCAGCCCAAGCAGAGTACACTACTATTAGAATTCCTTGAATGAATTATGGTTTGAGATGAAAAAAAATGCCATTCTTCTACCAGAGCACAGTGCTCGGTAAAGGACAACTTTTTCTGACTATTGAAATAACCGCCCATGCTACTGTGGGAAAACGAATCTTTTTAGTGTAGAGAAAGTAAAAGCATGCAGCTTATATGGATTCAAGTCTAAATTTAATTAACTTTAATAAGCGATATAGCTGTGAATCAGTTTGTCTGTGCGTCTCGACGATAAGTCAAATAAAACTTATTGCAAAAGATTATAAGTGATTGTAAACGATCCGCCACACCTTTCGACAAACCGGTATTGCTTTTTGGGAATGATTGTCATACGGAAGCAAAACTTTTTACCATTTATAAAAAAATGAAAAAGTCTTAAAAAAAAGCATCTCATTAAGATTCAAGATTCAAAACTTTTATTAAGACTTCATGGACAATATAATTAAAAAAAAATGTTCATCTATATCCCTTTAATATTATCGACTAAAACTATGCCTGACAATAGAGCTAAATCAAAAATAAATCAAAATTTACTTTATTTAATCAAATACAAAATCTAATTAATTATTATTGATCCCATTACATACATCATATATGCACTTGCACACGGTGCTTCCCCTATCTTTTGTCGTTAGTGACGAAAATAAATTAAACTTAAAAACTAAAACTTAAAACTAATCTTATTTCGCCAACAAGAGACTTACCTCTCCTATTCAGTTACTATATTTTCATCAACAGCGGAAGATATTTTCTGGCCCATTAATATTGAATTTCAAACTTGTCGGGTTTTTGTCTGAAGGTTTTAACAAAGATTTTGAATTGAAAGAAAAGATTTTCGGATTATACATTTTTACGCTTTATTATTCGTGACGTTTCAAACAGTTTGGTAAAGGTCTCAGCAGAAACCGAAACGTCACGAATAATAAAGCGTAATAGTGTAGAATCCGGATATCTTTCCTTTTAATTTGAAATGCACTATGAAAACATTTACCAAACAACAACAATTTTGAATTTTCGTTGTCTATACTCATTCGGGATGGGTAGTAATGATGAAGAAGGGAGTCAGAGCGGTTATTAAGAAAAATTGATTTTTCAATGGGCTTGGATGTTTGGCCTTCCTCTTAGGAGCAAATTTTGCAAGATCGCATAGATATTCCAGTATAGGAGTAATATCAGTTTCTTGGAAGATAGATGAGTTTCTATAAAACTTGTTTTCAGGTCGACGATACAGTGCCGTAGTATTTTCCTTTCAAATATTTGGAGTTACTCAGATATAAAAAAGATAAAAATCTAAGCTACGAATCTGTATGAAATTGTGGGTCTAATCAGGGTTTTGGATGTGAGTAGCTTCGTCGAGTTCCCCAAGACTATATTTTTCAATAGAGGTCTTAAAAGATTTGTGGCTTTTCGTGCTTTTTGGACAACATGTCTAGCATGTGGGCTGTATTTGAGTCTATGGTGGAGTTTTATCCATACGTACTTAATAGTATTTTCAAGAGGAATGTCTCTACCGTCTAATGATAATTTGATCTCCTTGCTCTGCTGGACAACCTTTCTGGGTCCTTCGTTGCTAGTAAATAAGCTATGATCTGTCGACGTTAAATTTATTTCTCTAGGTTTTATAAAACTTGTTGACTGTTCCGTGATGTATTTTTACCAAATCTGAAGCATTCTCCGGCATTTTTGCATTATTCAAACAGTATGGTATTTTCTGGGTAAAAGTTTGCCAAGGACACCAGTTGGAGCTCTCCTTCGTGAGTCTGTATCCCGATCGACTTATATCTCCAGTAACACTGCCAGCTAGTGTATACCTTGATTATCAGGGGCGTGGCGTGATATAGTAACTAGGGGAAGCAATTACATTTTAAAAATATTGATTTGTTACACTTCATACAATTGAGTTATATGTTTTATATATTGCACAAACCTCTCTAGTCAGCTGCTAGGAACATTTGTAATTTTAAGAGCACGCAAAAGCAATAAGCAAAAAACAAAACAATACAAAATAAAAAAAAAATCTATTAATTCAAGATTTGAATACAAATAAAAAACATAAAAGAATTATGATTGGGCGTAAAGCCCAATCATATGATACTCTAGATGAAATGAGAAAGAGTTCAATGTACCGGAAAATATGTCACCTCCAATTCTTTTAAATAATTAATAGTGACTTTTGTATGGGAAGTGGTAGAAGGAGAGGAGGAAGGTTTGTAATTTTTGGATATGACTCCTAATTGGTATGCAAAATATTTCGTGCTGAATTTAAGGTTTGCAGCTTTCACTATTTTCAATTGGACATAGTTTTCCTGAAATTGAGGCATTTGTATGGGAGGTGGCAGGGAAAGTGGAGCGTCTAAGATGATTTTGAAACTGCTTATCATATCATCCTTATCACCACGCTTTGGTTCAATTTCAAATTTGATAGTTCTAATATATTCGAAGGAGAAATGCTTTTCTTGAATTTAAAATACAGATATTTGTATGGGAGGGGGTAGAAGGAGTGAATAGGAGCTGATCATTTTTTCTAACACTTATTTTAATTATTAAGAAACAAATTCTGGCAAAATTTTAAGTTTATACTTTTTCTAGTTTTAATGGAAATCGATATAATGCACTTAACAAAAATTATATTTTTGTATGGGAGGGAGTAGAAGGAGTGTACGGATCAAAACACATTTTTTTCTCGTTATTGATATTTCTATTTTTATCATCATCATCATCAATGGCGCGACAGCCCAAATCGGGCCCTGGCCTCCTGAAGTCGTCGCCTCCAATCGTCTCGATCCAAAGACCGCGTCCTCCAGCTGCTAATTTTTAGAATGGCTTTGCTGTCTTCATCAACCGAGTCTTCCCATCGCTTGCGTGGTTTGCCTACCGGCCGGTTACCACTCGCTTTGCCTTTAAGAGCACGTTTGGGGATTCTTCTGTCTTCCATTCGCTCTACATGGCCAGCCCACTGCAGTTTACGTAACTTGATGAACGTTGAAGCTTCTGGCTCGTCGTAGAGTTGATACAACTCATGGTTGTATCTTATTCGCCATTCCGTTCCTTCCTTCACAGGTCCCAAAATTCTTCGGAGGACCTTTCTTTCGAATGCGTTAACTGCTTTTTCGGAAGTTCGCGTTAATGTCCACGTCTCGCTGCCATAACAGAGCACAGGTCGTATAATAGTTTTATAAATCCGCAGCTTATTGTTCCTGTGCACTTTCTTGGATTTCATTATTGGAAGTACCGAATAATACGTCTTATTTGCTAGTATTATCCGTCGTTTGATTTCGTCTGTTTCATTACCGTCCTTTGCTAGATTAGCCCCAAGATATATGAAGTTGTCCACACTCTCCAAATTATATTCCGCAATTGTTATGTTTTGTCTGATTGGCGTTCTCCTTCTTGTTTGCGTCATTACTTTTGTTTTGTTTTCATTAATGCGCAACCCGACTTCTTTTGCGGCGGAGTCAAGATTGACAAATACCTCCTTAGCACTAGGGAAGGATCTTGCTAGAATGTTAATGTCGTCAGCGTATGCTACTAGTTGGGTGGACTTGAATAGTAGTGTCCCGTTGGTGTCGACTGGGATTTTTCGGATGACATACTCTAGTGCCAAGTTGAAAAGCATAGGAGCTAGACCATCTCCCTGCTTTAAACCACATTCCGTTCGAAAGCTGGTTGTGGAATCGGTTTGTATTCTCACTTGGGATTCAGTGTTCGTCATTGTGAGTCTTGTTAGTCGGACTAGTTTTGGAGGAATTCCAAAGTCAAGCATGATTTGGTACAGTACGCTCCTGTCGATACTGTCGTATGCTTGTTTAAAATCTACGAATATTTGGTGCACGTCTGTGTTATATTCCCAGCATTTCTCAAGCACCTGTTTCACCGAGAATATCTGGTCTGTTGTAGATCGTCCGGTTCTGAATCCGCCTTGGTATTCGCCAATTATTTGATTTGTATAGGGCTTAAGACGACGTTCAATTATTTTTGTCAGTATTTTATAGGACGTACACAACAATGATATACCTCTGTAGTTCTCACAGCAGAGTTTGTCTCCTTTCTTGTAAATTGGACATATAATGCTTTTTCGCCAGTCGTCGGGTATGATTTCCTCTGTCCAAATTTTGCATATCATGCTGTGCAGTATTTCAGCGACACAGTTTCCACCGTTTTTCAGAAGTTCAACTGGTATTTCGTCAATTCCCGGCGCTTTGTTTCGTTTTTGGTCACATAGGGCTGCTTTGATTTCAGGAAGCGTGGGTGGTGTCGATGATGGTTCATCTTCGTCAGTTGAGGCTTGAATTGAAATGTTGTCTGTCGTTATCGGTGCTATTGGGATGGGATTCAAAAGATGTTCGAAGTATGAAGCCCATCTCCTTTTGATTTCTTCTGTGTCGCTGATGATATTGCCCTCTGCGTCTTTGCAGAGACTGGTTTTTGGTTTATATCCCTTTTTCAAGTCTTTTACTATGGCGTATGCGTCCCGCGTATTATTTTTTCTCATGTCGTCGTCCATTTTTTGTATCTTGTCATTATGGTACTTCCTTTGTTTTCGTCTGCAGGTCTTTTTCGCATATCGCCTAAGCTCGTCATATTTTTCTTTTTTGGCTCGTGTTGGTCGTTCAGTAAAAATTTTGTAAGCTTCGTTCTTTCTATCTATTGCGTCGCGACATTCTTGGTCGAACCAATCATTGCTTTTTCGCCGTGCTTGATATCCTAATACCTCTTCCGCGGAGGATTTGATACCGTCTCGTATTTTCATCCACGCATTATCCACTGGCATATTTTGGATATTTTCATATATTGGTGTCAGGTGTTTATTACATGCTAGCATGTAAGCCTGCGCCACCGTTTCGTCGTTAAGCATGTCGACATTAAATTTGCGAGCTCTACTCGTTTTCGAATACCCACGACAAGCTATTTTGCATCGATACTTAGCTCTGACTAGATAGTGATCAGAGTCACAATTCGCACCGCGGAGAGTTCGTACATCAAGTATGCTGGAAGCAGCCCTTTTCTCAATAAGAACGTGGTCTATTTGGTTGAAGGTGTGACCATCTGGTGATGCCCACGTTCGTTTGTGAATATCGCGATGTGGGAAGCACGTAGAGCTTACTATGATATTTTTGCTGCTTGCGAAATCAATAAGACGTTGGCCATTGTCGTTTGCTATGTCATGGAGACTGTGCCCTCCTGTTGTTCCTCTATGAGCCTCCTCCTTTCCGACTTTTGCATTAAAATCCCCTAAGACAATTTTTAGGTCATTCGAGGGCAGTGAGTCATAGGTTGTCTCTAGGGTGGCATAAAATTCGTCTTTAGTTACATCGTCCTTGTCTTCTGTTGGTGCGTGAACGTTGATCAACCAAGTGTTGAAAAATTTAGTCTTTATTCGGATTGCACACAATCTTTCACTTATTGGTTTGAAGCTCGTGACCTGCTGTTTAAATTTTTTGTCAACGACATGCAAAAATTTGAACTGATTCGTTTCCCTTCAAAGCATGACAAATACAGGCAATAATGCCAGATTTACTCTTTCACATTTTTCTTCCTGACAATTTTTCGATCAGTACGAAAATGTCCATACTGGCAATATGTAGAACGAATGAATACGATGGCTTGCGACTGAAAGCACTGGAAGCAAATGCCGCAATACATCTCTCCTTCCCATTGAAGTCGAATTTAATCGAGTCGAGCGTGAAAATTTTGTCTCGTATTGGCCGCCAGTCCCCTCTATGCATCTTTCAAATCGCATCTCACCGATTTTTCCCTGTAGAATGCTTTGGGGTTTCGTCAATCAGAAAAAAGCTGTCCTGAAGCACGTAAAGTGTTGAACAAAAATAATACGCGCTTTTTTATAGAATTCTTAAGCAAGGAATTTAAATTAATAAATGTTACATATTCGTTCCGTTTTGAATTTAATATTTCTAGACTCAATAGAAGGCAAAATATGAGGGAAGCAATGATGTCCTTGCATCAATGAACACCACGCAGCTGATGATCCCCTCAACCTACGAAAATGAAAAATTCACAGATGGAGAGCTGTGCAAAAGGCTAACAACCCTTTCACTGAAAATTTTACGGAGCCTAAGAATGAGGAGGTCAAAGCTTGATTTGGGCTGTAGTGCTACAGTAGAATAAAGAAGAAAATTTCGCGCTATGCGATAGACTTTTGGTCAGAAGACTTACTTGAACTGTTCCAATTTATATGACACTGAAATATTTTCATTTTTTCTTACCATCATAACAAATATTTTCCTAATCCGATCGAATTTTCAATTTCATTTAGCAATTTCACTATTTAGAACCACATCAAACAGTTTCTAATTTCCAGTCATCAATATTTAACACCCAAAGTATTTAATATCTCATTACATTTTAATGCCCACACGCAACCCAAAAAAAAATCATAATCCCTTCGCTCTTCATAGCCCAAATAAAACTTTTCCATTTCGATGATTTCCATTTAGAAATTTAATTTGATGGCCATGTCTTCACAAAAAAGGAAACAATTTTTTATTATCATTTCCACGGTTTTTATGTCTGAAACCAAATAACAAAATATTCAATTGCTTTCAATTTTGATATGGATACATTTCCATAAGATTCTTAAAAGGTTTTCTAGATACTTTTCAGGTGTAGATATATCTATTTCTGTTTTTTTAGTAGTTATACAAATAGACATCAAAGTTGTAAAAATGCAAAAAAAAATCGTCATGAATGGTCTATAAAAAAAGTTTTTTTTTTTATTAGTCGTTTTACTTTTGTAAAGATTTATCCAAGGCGATAATGTCGGCTTTGGCGGCGCTGTAACTCGATGCCAGATGGAAAAAGGAGCACTACGGGAGTGCGTATAAATAAAGCCATTTAAGACAAGTGAAGTGAATGAGGATCAGGCACTCGTATAGGTGTATACGAAAAGTACTGTGTAGTAAAGTATATCTTTAAAGCTTGAAAAAAAAAAGTTTTTAGTCCTGACTCTTGACGGTTGATAAAGGAGTGCCGACAATTCAGGCTGCTCTCAAAGTTTCGTTGAAAGAACAGACTAGAGGAGTTTTGTCGCAGTTTGGCCGGAAACTTTTTTCCGAGCTATAGAGTTGAAAACTGTAACATTCGTCGTATAAAGGAACTTTCGTGGAGTCAATTCTCTATGATATGGCGAAATCATGATGTGCTTTTCGACAGGATTTTTATTTTCTTAGCAGGCAACAGATGTTTCGAGTAAGAGCAGCTTGAAAGCAAAACGGACGATTTCAACCACATGCGTTCTTTTAATATGGAATTTTTTTAGTTTTTTTGTTTTTGAATATTTATTCACAAATTTTAACTCAATCTATGATTTTATATAACAAGTTTGATATTACGAAAATTTAGAAGTAATTCACAAAAAAATCGAGGAATTTTTTACTTGCGTCATTTGCTGGAGTTTAGACTGACAAAACTTAAATTTTTATGATGACTACTAATTCAGTTGTACACATACCAAACGAATTTTGCATTAATTTCGATGCAAGTTTACTGAAAGAAAAGCTAAAGGCAATATGCAGGTTAGGGTGGATCAAGGAGGATATATAATAAGGAGTGACTATGAGCATGCTTTGCCGCATAAGAAAATGGGAATGAAACTATTTCCCTCCCTTACTGGCGAAATGCTCGAAATTTTTCGAAATAAACGGTTCGCTATCTTTGTCTGGCACACTTAAAAATATTGCAACTAACTCTTTCCTACGTTAAATTGTTCGAAACGATTGTCAAATTTTCGAAAGACTTGTTTCGCTATCCTTGTTTGGCATACTTAAGCCCAAAGTAACTATCTCTGTCCCGCGTTAAATTGTCCGTTGCTAAAGTGCTTAGCTTAGGCATGAACCAAAAACTAATAAGAATTGAAAAAATAAAGATTTTTGAAATAAAACAGCAAACTCCATTCTACTGAAAATTATTTTATTGCTGACTGAATATTAGCAACAAATTTCATCAGAACGGCGACGTTGAGCAGCTGCAACAAACGAGCGTCTGTCTCATCAAGGGCCCCAAGGATTAGTAACGATAATAAACCTAGAAAAAGATTTGCTAGGGATTTGGCATGTTACAAATTTAAAAAAGAAAATTTAATAATGTAGCGTAGAGAGTATCTAGGATCAATCAATAAGTTTTGTAGCATGTTTTATAAAAATTTCAATTTTAAGTTTTAATATTACGATTGTAGAATTGTTGTATATTTCTTTAGGCATCTCGCGCGATTCAACTAAATCCCTCTGGTCTCATGATTCCGCCCGAATATCGATAAGGAACGTCGGCCAAAGTAAAACGTATCTTTGGCGCCCAGGACTCATCTTCATGAGTCTGCCGGCCTGGCTACGGTTCGACCCTTGGCGCAATCAATGAATCATTTTCTTGTTAAGACCTCCTAAAGACTCATAGGACAAAAAAAATTCTCTTCCACGGCGTCTTCTTTGAGAGTTATAATCTAGTGAATGTTTTTCTCTGGTTTCCTCAAAGTGTGACCAGCTCACTGCCACTTCCGCCGTTGAATCTTAATGCCTATTTTATTCTGTCCCGTTGTACTCCAAAATTCGTCGTTGGAAATCAAAATATCCCTAAAATGTGTCGGAGGCATTAGCTCAAGATAGTTTGTAGTTTCTTATTAAGTCGAACCGTCATTTTTCATGTAGTACAACCATATAACAACATTGATTTAACGCATGTTTCAAATACTCGCAACTTCGAGATCTCTCTTAACCTCCAGAGAGGGGAAAAGATACCGAAGACCTGATGAGCTTTATTTATATGAGCCTCAATATCCTTTACGGCTTCGCCGTCTATGCTGACAATTCTTCCGAGATAACAAAAATCTTGCACCTCTTCAACATCTTGTCCGTTAAGAACAATCAGTGTGTTTGCGTTCGAACCCATGTGAATGTACTTGATTGTATGCACATTTATTTTCAGTCCCACCTCTTCGCATTTAGAATGCAACGAGCGAGCATTTGACTCTAAGCCCGAACGGTTTTGTGCAATCAAACAGACTTCATCAGCATAATCAAGGTGTAAGGGGTAAATTTATTAATAATTCTGTGCCTCCCTCTGGATTGCCTAGGAGATCGAACCATAATATATTACATAAAGTAAAAATCAAATGCCTTCACCAATTTGGAACCTACCCATACAAAAGTAATTTCAACCACTGTTATCAAATCAATATCAATATAGAAAGGAAAAACTGTACATGTTTTTGAAGTCATGTGCCTCACATTAAGTAGATTACTAAGTTTTGCCTAGATGATTCCGTCAGTATTGATGGCTCAGTGGAAAAACTCGACTGCCACGCGGGCGGCCCCGGGTTCAATTCGCAGCTGGATTTTTTTTTCGATTTGACTAAAGTAAAACTATAATAATTCCAAATAATTTTTATTCCATGCTGCAGTTGAAAATAAAATCAATTTTTTTAATTCGAAACTAACGACTTGATTTGAATTTTTTAAGTAGATCCAAAAATTGTGGCTAAATTTTCATCAGCATTGGTGGTTGAGTACCTGATCGCCTGCCACGCGGGCGGCCTGAGTTCGTTTTTCGGCCAATGCAACTTGCTTTTATTATTTTTTTATCACATTGCAAATTCAGCACAGGAACAGATACTTGTCACCAATACATTAAAGGCTATAAAATTTACATTTTGTATGAAAAGTTTAAAAAATATGGGAAACAAAGTTCAAGCAAAAACTTTGAAACCCCTCTATCCTTTCTATCGCCTCCCTTATAAGAGAATAAATTCGTTCAGTTTCAAGAAATCAAATTATTACCAACATATTAGAAGATAAGAACTTGAAATTTTATGCGAACCCTTTTTAGAAAAAATGCGAAAAAAATCGCTCCGCTTCATTTAATTTGCAAGTGAATCTGAATATAAAAAAATGCTAATCGAGCACTACATAACTCCATAAGGAATGCCATAAGGTAGAATTTAATTGTCCAGCTATTAACTAAGAAACATTTTCATTAAAGTAACATATTGTATTAAGTAGAAAAAAATCCTGAAAATCACAAGCTGTACGAGAAAAATATCTAAAACCATAGTCAAAGTAAGTAAGTTTTTTATTTATTAAAATTCCCTGAGATCCTGAATTTTCAGAAATTAATCAATTTATTCCGACAATGCTACTTATTTTAAATCATAAAAAATAATAAAAATAAAAATGTTCTGCCTACATTTATAAATAGATATGAATTCTGAGTTGAAACGCCATTCAGAAAAAAATCAGATTCTATGTAAAAACTCGTATAGTCAAAATTATTTAATATCTAGTCTGAAACGGCTTCAGACGTAGGTTTCCTTTAAATATGTTCCAAGAATAAAGTCTTCAAATGCGCAAATAGTCCTTCACATTTTTTTGTCTATTTTCATGCGAATCACTATTTTCTTCTTTCATTCACAACTACAATATATGCAAGCTGAATGCCTAATACGGTAACATATATAAAATTGCCAAATTGAAGGTAGATAAGTACCTACGTACGTTTATAATAAAATATTCGTTTCAAAATTCTTGGTAATGAGCTTTGCCTGTTTACAGTGAAATAAACTTTCCGTGTGTGAGGCTGTGCAAATTGTGAAATATTTAATCGCAATATAAAAGCCCCTTTTTTGGATAAGGAAATATTTCTGTACGAAAATACGGAGAAACATACAAAAGCTTTAATGCTATTGTTTAATTTTTGAATTTTCAATTTTTCTGAAAATATAAATTTGCAATCGTGATGTCGACTTTTGATTGTAGATACGTACATACCATATGTCTAGGTTTAAGGAATTTCACAAGAATCGTAGTACCTATTTGACTTAGGAATTTGTATAGGCGTAAAACTTCTTAAATTTCTTGACGTTATGAGCTCGAGCATAAGTACACAAGATTTTTTTTCATGCGATTTAATAATTCGGTGTTGAATAATTTAAAGGCAAAGAAAAAATAAATCCTTGTATTTTATATGGGGTTAAACAAGGGAATCTGGTGAAAAAAAAATTTTTTTTGATAATTTTATTAAGAAACATATCCAATGGCATGTTTTTAGTGTGTTTTGAAAACGTGATTTCAACCAACGTTTCAAGCGAAGACACATCGAAAACACTTAAATTTATGCCATCTAGTTTACTGTACATCCTAGGTGCTTAAAGTATTATTATCAGATATTCGAAATGATGAAAAATACGACCACAAATTCGATCGTCCAAGCAAGAAAATTTAAGTCTTAAGAAAAAACTTAATTTTTTATTCGTTAAGTACTTGAGAGTTGAATAAAACTGAATATAATAGAATTATGATTGGGTGTAAAGCAATCGTGCGATACTGTAGAAGATGTGGGAAACATTTTAATATACCGGAAAATATGTCATCTCAAATTCTTTCGAATAGTGAATAGAGACTTTTGTATGGAAGGTGGAAGAAACAGAACGGGGAGGTTTGTAATTTTTGGATATGACTCGGAACGTGGCATGCGAAATTTTTCGGGCTGAATTTAAAGTTTGTAGCTTTCATAACATTCAAGGAAATTGGAAATCATTTTTCTGAAATGGAAAGTGGAAGGTCTTAGATGACTTGGAAACTGCTCATAAATATCCTTATCACCATGCTAAAGTCGATAGCTCTAATATGTTCGAAGGAGAAATGCTTTTCTTTAATTTCTAATAAAGAAATTTGTATGGGAGGGTATAGAAAGAGTGTTGACATTTTTTCAGCATTTATTGCAATTATTAAGAGACAAATTCTGGAAATATTGTAAGTTCCTACTTTTCTCAAGTTTCAATGAAAAGATAATGCTTCTACCAAAAATATGCATTTGTATGGAAGGGGTTAGAAGGAGTATACTGATCAAAACAAAGTTTTTCGGCATTATTAATATTTCCATTATTATGCTTTGCTTAAAATTCCAAGTTAATAGCTTTGACGATTTCGAAGAAAAATAAATTAATTGAAATTTTGAAATTTCGTGAAATTTGTATGGGAGGTGGATAAAGGAATAGGGCGCAGTTGATAATTTTTTACATAATTGATTGCAAATATGATAGAAATAATTCTGGCGAAAATTTCCAGTTTTGCTAGTTTCAATGAAAATCAAAATTGTGCATTTGTATGGGAGTGAGTAGAAGGAGTTCGAAAATCGGATACATATGTCTTGATGTTAATGATATTCACATCATTATACTTTTACCTAGTTATCAAGTCGATACCTTAAACAGTTTCGGAGAAATATCAATTTATACAACTTTCGAAATTTCATAAGATTTGTAGAAGGAGTGGGGGGATGTGGGCCGTTCGCGAATTTAATGTTATTTTTTTGCTAAAAATGACATAAAACAAATTTCAAAAAGATATGTCAAAGCGTTCGAGAGTTATGTTGTAGACAGACAGATAGACGGAAAGTGGGACTGACAGGCAGATGGACAGACGGTCACTTGGAATCGAGATTTTCGAGTGACAGCAAATATTTCTGTACCTTTGGCGAATAAGTGCGAGCATTATTTCGTAGCGTTATAAACGGTAAAGCAAACACTGTATACTCTCAGATCATCTAGAGTATAGCAACAACATGGAATATCAATTAAATTTAATCTAATCAATTAATGATTGGGATACAAATTTCATTGAATTCTGACTGACATTGGAGAACATGCAAATGGCGAGTTCGTCACAAAATCTTTTTCGTTGAAGCACTTCACGAAAACGAGTATTTTCGAGGACAGTTTATCTAAATTGTGATCTGTACGTGTCTTTTCTTATTCCCTTTTCAATCATCTTCTTTATGTATCACTTCAAATGTACTTAAGTGTTTAGCATTATTTTGGCTAAGTGAATTATTTGGATTACTTAAAATCCCGTTTATGGTACATCATTTTTTCCGGTCAGTTTGAAGGAAGATAGTTCAGTGAAAGGTACAAATCGTCCACGAGTGAATCACATAAATTTTCTCATTTCCGCGCACTTAAGATAATCAAGTATAAATTGAATTAAATTTTAAAACATAAGAGAATTATGATTGGGCGCAAGGCCCAGTCATATGATACTCTAGATGAAACGGGAAGGAGTTTAATGTACCGGAAAATTTTTCATCTCAAATTCATTCGAATATTGAGTAGTAACTTTTGTATGAGAGGTGGTAGCAGCAGAGGGGGGAGGTTTTTAATTTTTGAATATGACAACAAACGGGGAATACGAAATGTTTCGTGCTGAATTTCAAGCTTAAAGCTTTCATAATTTTCATTTGTTTTTCTGAAATTAGTGAATCTGTATGGGAGATGCCAGGGAAAGTGGAGAGCTTTGGATGATTTTCTAACTGCTTATCAACATTCTTATAACCATGTTGCAATTTTAAAACCGATTGCTCTTATATGCTCGAAGGAGAAATGGTTTCCTTGAATTTCTAATATTCATCGTATATTCGTATGAGTATATGTATATTTGTATGGAAGGGGGTAGAAGGAGTGACGCAAGGCTGATTCTCTCTAATTCTACAATGGCGCTACAGCCCAAATCAGACCTTGGCCTCCTGATATTCAGGTTCCTTAACATTTTTTATTACTTATTGTGGAAAGGCTGTTAGCCCTCCGCACAACCCTCTTTCTACGAATTTTTCGGTTTCTTAGATTGAGGTGACCAAAGTATACCCAAGCAGGCAATATGCCGGAATTATATGTTGCGCCGGCCGGGATTTGAGCTCACGACCTTCGCATTACAAGACCAACACACTACCTACTAGGCTATACCCTAGCTAAACTGCTAGCAAAGCTGATATTACTTTATTATTTCAATAATAAAGTATTGTGATTGACTTCGAAAAAAAAATTTTCTAACCTGAAATCTTGTTTTTTTCGTGTTTCATGACTAAAATGGCTTAAAAATGCAAAAAAAAAAAATCCGTCTGTCTGTACGCTCAGCGGATATTAATTCCCAAATCCTTCAAGGTAGAAAGTTCATTTTTGGATGGATTGTAGATAGTTGCGGATCTAAGGCGGACACCCATTTTGTGTGGTGTAAGGGTTAAGGGGGAGGCGTGGGGAGCGCTAAATCCGAAAACTAAGAATTCGAATATCATAACCATGGTTATATAGAGATGTTTGTAGGACAAACTTAAAAAAATAATTTAATTTTTGTATCCATTGGGGTCCGAAAAGAGGGGGCTGATGAATGAATATCACAACTATCTCTTAAGCTATGTACTTAAAACTTTAAAAATGTATTAAGTTATACTAGAAAAATACGACAAAATTAGAACATTTAGACATAGTAGTAGTGGGGAAAAATGGAAAGCGTTTCAAAAATTGTGCACTTTCCAAAATTTCAAACCGGTTTATCTCAAAACTGAGTACAGATCTCAAATTGAAAATTTTCAGATTGTAGAACTACTACTATATACTACTATTTATATAAATTTGAATTTTGGTAAAAATTTTACCGTGGGAGGTGTAAGGAGAGGGAGGTGGTAAGCAAAAATGTCGAAAATTTTGAGTAATTTTTTTGGGGATCTGGTGAAAGATGCAAAGTTTAAATTTTGTATGCGGATGCACCTAGAGAAAAAAATAATTATTTGTTTCACAATTATTATGCACCGAAGAGGGGTTCTAACGTGCACTATGTGTTTCATGTGTAATAAAAAAAACATAACAGGGCTACGATTGCGCGTAAAGCGCAATCTTACGATACTCTAGATGAAATAGAATTTTTTGTGATCCCAAGAAATTTTGTATGGGGAGTGTTAGAAGGGGTGATGGCATTGAACTAATTTTTTCCCCATCATGCTAAAGTAGCTATAAAAATGTTTTATACAAAATGCTTACTCCGAAAATTGAATAGGAGCTGAGAAAATTAGTGTATTTGATTTAGTGAAAATGTGCAGTTTGTATGGGAGGTGGTAGAAAGAGTGGGGGTATTTTAGTGATTTCTTCGGAAATAACTAAGAATATCATAAAATTGACATTTCTTAAATTTTAGACCAGTAACATTCATACTTTTCAAGAAAATAGATTTTTTGTGAAGTTGTGAAACTGTGTCATATTGTATGGGAAGGGGTTGAAGCAGAGCAGCTAATCAAATAGTTTTTTCTGATCTTAGTGATAATGCCAAATAAGTATTTATCACAAAATGTGAGCTCGATAAATGTTATATGTTCTGAGAAAATCGGCTTAGAGCATTTTATGAAAAAGTCTACTTTGTATGGGAGGGGTTGGAAGGAGAAAGAGGACGCATATAATTTTTATACTGTATATTGAAATCATTATGAAAGTAATATATCCCACAATTCAGACTAATAGCTTTTATATTTTTCGAGCAAATCCATTTACAGTCGAATTGCGAAATTGTGTCATTTTGTATGGGAGGGGGTAGAAGGGGTGAAGCTAATCATCTAATTTTTTTTGGCCTTACTAAAAATTTCAAATAAATATTTCGTGCACAATTTCAGCTCGCTAAATTTTATACGCACTGAGTAAATTGGCTTAGAGTAATTCATGATAAGTACAGTTTGTATGGGAGGTGGTAGAAGGAAGGGGAGGACACGCATAATTTTTATAGCGTAGATTGATATTATCATAAAAGTAATATATTCCAAATTTCAGGTCATTAGCTTTTATACTAATTGAGCAAATCCGTTTATTGTCAAATTGCGCATTTGTGGCATTTTGTATGGGAGGAGGTAGAAGGGGGGGAGCGATTTGGCCCGTTCACGAACTTGACCTTAATTTTTTGCTAGAAATGACACACAAAAATTTTTAGCACTATAGCTCAAAGCTTTCGAGAGTTATGCTGTAGACAGACGCACAGACGGACAGACGGACAGACGGTCACTCGGAATCGATGTTTTTGAGCAACAACAAATATTTCTGTACCCTTGGCGGCTCTGTGCGAGCGTTATTTCTTAGCGTTACAAACGGTAAGGCAAACACAATATACTCTCAGATTTCATCTAGAGTATAATAAACAGGACTACGACTGAGCGGAAAGCCCGATGAAAGAGAAATTTTTTGATTTGAAGAAATTTTGTAGTGGAAGCGGCGGAGGAGGTGACGACATTGAACTAATTTTATCACATCACGCTACAGTTGCCATCAAAATGTTTTATACAAAAATTAGTATTCAAAAATTTCACTCCTTCTACCCCCTTCAATACAATGTAACACAATTCAACAACTTTACAAAAAGTCGATTTTCCTGAAAAGTACGAATGCTACTGATCTGCAATTTAAAATATGTCAATTAAATGATGTTTGCAGTTATTTCTAAAAACGTCATTAATTAATTCACACTCCTTCTACCACCTCCCATACAAACTGCACAATTTCACTAAAACCAATACACTAATTTTCTCAGTACCTATTAAATTTTTGAATCCTAAATTTTGTATAAAACATTTTGATAGCAACTCTAGCATGATGAGAAAAAATTAGTCAAATGTCGTCCCCCTTCTACCACTTCCCCTACAAAAATCGAAAAAAAATTACATTTTCAAAATTTTGCATTTGTGTGGAATAAATATTATTTATCGTTAATGATATTCATATAATTATACATTGACCTACTTTTCAAGTCAACAGCATAATCAATATTTCTTAAAATTCCGAAATTTCATGAAATTTGTATGAGAGCGCGTAGAAAGATTGGGGGATGTGACCCGTTCATGTACTTTAAATTTCTTTTTTGCTAAAAATGACATAAAACAAATCACAGCATGATAGTTCAAAGCGTAGCAAAGTTTTGTTATGGGCAGACGGACAGACAAACAGACAGTCACTTGGAATCGAAGTTTTTGACCGAAAATAAATATTTCTGACTCTGTGCAAGCATTATTTATTAACATTACAAATGTCAAGGCATACACAGTATACTCTCAGATTTCATCCGTAGTATAAACAGATGTTTATTTAGAGTGACATCAATAAACTGGCTTATCTGTATTTTAACATTGACATGCATTGTAAAGACCTCTAAAGAACTTTGCTTTTAATAAAAAATTAATTAAACTTAGGAATTTGTCGATAGATTATTTACATGAAGCATTTAATTATGAACACATATTTTACTTACTATTCCAATAATAAACTATTGTGATCATCACCTAGAGGAAAAAATGACCACCCAGAAAATTTGTTCTTATACGTTTAATTCTAACTAAGCTCAAAGCAATAGAAAACGTCAAAAATTATTGTTTTCAACGACCCAAATTATTTTAGGGTAGGGTAATTAAAACTGATATCTATTCATATCGAATCTCATTTCATGGCATTTAACTTAGAATTTCTTGCTTACAATAAATTTAATTAAAAATTTGTTCAAACCACTTAAATAAAACTTATTTAAGAGATTATTTTTTGGAGTTTTTTATAATTCTAATAAAAATCGAGAAACAGAAACTCATAATCATCGAATGTTTTGGTTCGTTTAACTTTCTTAAGAATTTTAGGAAAATCAATTTCAACCTTATTTATCGAGAAATATGAATTTTTTATTGATCTAAAATTCAACTAAAAAAAATATAATCAATGAAAATATTTAACTTTTCAGTAAAGAAAATATTGATGCCCATTTAGAAAAAAACAATGTGCTTGAAGTCTTATAATCTTTAATAAAACACTGCTGGAAACATAAGAATTGATGAAATAATTAATGAGCCTTCCACTAATTCTCACATCAATGCAGAAAGTAGTATCTTTTCTTTAACTTTAAAGGCGTAGAAAACCTTTTCTAACCTTTCCTAAAATTATCTCCTTTATACCTTTTTACCTTTTTAGCAATTTTATACAACATTTTTAAATGCTTATAATAATACAAAACATTTCCCAGTTTTCGAAGAAAAAATACGAATCTCTTCAGTTATCAAGTTGTGCTCTCGTTTTTCAACTTTTTCCTTCTCTTAATCGCATTCCTTTTGTTACTAAAAATAACAACTCAGGTACTACTGAGAAATTTCAAATGGATTTAACTAAAATGTTAGTGGCTGCTGATATTCCATTGAACAAATTCAGTAATCTTAATTTTTCTGCATTCATCGAGAAGTATACATTTTTCAAAGTTCTTCATTAAAGGCTCTTGCGAAAGAAACCCTTAAATTGAGTTTACGTCTAAATTATTTCAAATATTAGAAAAGAAATAAAAGGTTAATTTCGGCTTGTTTTTGTCAATGTCGTTAAAGGAGTTTTAAGTTCTGACGAAGATAGACGAACCAAAAAGTGTTACAATAGTTTTGAAAAAAATTAATCATTCTTCCTTCTGTTGTCAAAATATGAGCTAATTGCGGAACGAACCTTCGATAGTAATTTACCACGCTTGCGAATCGTTTAGTCTGTTGAATCGATTCGGTTTCAGCCAAGTTCAGACTCCTACTACGGAGCTGATGATTTGCCTGCTTAGCGAGATCCGTCTACTAGAGGTTTTAGATCCAGGCCATACCTGTCTGATGGTATTGCATGTAACACCGTTTGCTCATTTGTTGCAGTTCCAAAGAATGGTCCTATGCCCTAGTACTTAGCACAGGCGAATGTGAAATTACTTAGCCATCTCCCTCCGCAAGAATTTTCTCGGATGTGGACATGAATAAATGCAGGGATTTACTAACACCCTGGCTATCAGTGAAGACGTCAATATCCTTAGAAGGTACTACATTACACTTCAACCAGGTCAACTTCTTCTATTATGACTCCACAGCCCAAATTGGGCTTTGACCTCCTGATCTTCAGGTTCCTTATCATTTTTATTACTTACTGAGGAAGCCCTTCACAGAACCCTTTATCTACGAATTTTTCATTTTCGCAGATTCAGTTACTCAAGGCATATCCAAACAGGCAATGTGCTGAAATTATAGGCCGACTATGGTTTGAAATCTATTCTAGAAAAGAGAATTAAACCCTATGCTGACAAAGTAATTGGTGAATACCAAGGCGGATTTAGAGCTGGACGCTCGACCACGGACCAGATATTCTCAGTTAAACAGGTGCTGGAAAAGTGCTGGGAATATAATATTGATGTGCACCAGATATTTGCGTAGCATATGCCGACGACATAGATATCCTTGCAAGATCTCTGGAGAGTGCTAAGGAAGTATTTGTAAACCTTGACTCGCTAGCAAGGGAAGTTGGAATACGTATTAATGAAAATAAAACAAAAATTATGACGCAATCTAGAAAAAAGACGCCAATCAGACAAAATAGTACAGTAGGAGACTATAACCTAGAAAACGTAGACAACTTTATATACCTAGGGGCAAACCTATCGAAGGATGGAAGCGAACCTATCGAAGGATGGAAGCGAACCCATCGAAATTAAAAGAAGAATAATTATGGCAAACAAGACGTATTATTCGGTACTTCCAATAATTAAAAACAAGAACGTACACAGGAAAACAAAACTTAAGTTATATAAAACGATTATACGACCTGTGCTATGCTATGGCAGCGAAACGTGAATATTAACTCAGGCGTCCGAAAAACTCCTTAATGCCTTTGAAAGAAAGGTCCTTAGAAGAATCCTCGGACCTGTGAGGGAAGACTCGATCTGAAGAATACGATACAATAGAGAATTGTATGCCATCTTCGACAATCCAGAAGTGTCAACCCTCATAAAATTTAAAAAGTTACAATGGGCTGGTCATGTGGAGCGGATGGATGACGGAAGAATCCCCAAACGCACACTAAAAGGGAAAGTCAACGGACAAAGATCGGTCGGAAAACCACGAAAGCGCTGGGAGGATTCGATTGACGCAGACAGCAAATCACTGCTAAGATTTTCAAACTGGAGGACGCGGTCTCTGAACCGAGATGGATGGAGGCAAAGCATTCAGGAGGCCAAAGCCCGATTTGGGCTGTAGCGCCATCGTAAGTAAGTAAGTAAGTAAGTATGGTTTGAAATCACGACCTTTGCATTGTAGGCCATTACGCTATCCACTAGGCTACACCCTAGGCTAGGCCTAGTCATAAATATGCTGTTCTCTGCACCTTGCAGAGGAGAGTGCGGTTTGTTCCTGTCTTTAGGGCAGTCCACCATGCAATCACACTATAAAGCATCTAATGACGGAAACGTAGAGCCTATGAACTATTTTGGACTGCATTTAACCATTTTTTACCATTCTCTTTCAGGTCAGTTCCCTAACCACAAAAAAAACCCAGATATTTATCTGCGAAAACAGGAGTGGTACCATCCAGGCAACTTGGGGAGTTTTGCGTTTCCTTGTGAAAATAACTAGCTCGGTTTTATGTGGTTTCACTCCCAGGTTACATTCGCGAGTCCATTTAGAGAACATTAAGAGCGCATTTTGCATAACCTCGCCCAGAGTAGTCGGGTGCTTACCAGAGATTGCTATAGCAGCGTTGTCCGCATAAGTAACAACTCTCTTCTTCTTCTACAATGGCGCTAAAGCCCAAATCGGGTCTTGACCTCCTGACCTTCAGGTTCCTTAACTTTTTTTTTCATTATTTATTGTGAAAGGGTTGTTAGACCTTTGCACAACCCTCTATCTACGAATATTTCATTTTCGTAGATTGAGGTGACCAAGGTATATCCAAGCAGGCAGTGTGCTGGAATTATGCGTCAACCGGGATTTGAACTTACGAACTTCGCATTGTAGATCAACACGCTATCCACTAGGCTACACCCTAGCAACAAGTAACAACTTTACAGCCTGCTAATTCAGGTTTTAGCTAACATTTCAAGGAAGTGGATAGATGAAATACATCTACTAACAAAGCCTCTAGCGAATGCGACGTCAATTTTTGTGCTAATAATCCTAGACATCAATATCAAATTAATCAGCACGCCAAGAGAAGCTTCCCTTTTCAGAATTGAAAGTGCGTCCGTAATTGGTTCTGGTCTTACGTTGTTGAAAGCCTCTTCAATATCGACAAATGCATTCATAGTGTACTCATTAATACTAAAAGATTTTTTGATAGGGCATACGAGAGTGTAAAAAGCCATTTCAACTTATTTTCTCTTCCAGTATGCGTGTTAGGTTGCTGGAAACATTCACTGATCGATGTTGCTGAGTAGATGGATGTCTATCAACCGTTCCAAGGTTTGGGGAAGGAATAAGGATAGACTTATAGGTCTTAGGTCTTTCGGACATGTATGCGAACTTCTTCCCGCTTTTGGAATAAAAATCACTTTCACTTCTTCTTTCTATTTCAGGAATGTGGACCGGTCGTAGGCAGCCTCTAAAAGTAGCATCCAACTCGGGAAGGATGATATCAGAGGTTATTTGAAATTCGGCAGGTATAATGCCATCCGGTCCTGGGGATTTATACGAATTGAAGCTGCGTATTGCTCATAAGATTCAGATTTAAGAATCTCTTCTGGGAAACTTGAGCGGGTACTCTTCGTGATGCGGAGCGACTGTAGAGCTACCCAGAAGGTGAGTATTTAAAAGAAGCGAGAAGAGAAAAGAAGTCTTGACGCTTCGGAAGTCTCTTCTACCATACCGCAAAACTTTCCAACATTCGTCTTTTTCAAGTTATTTTTATAACAGTGAAATGCTTCCTTGGAGGACTTCCAGTCTGAGTCCTCTTTGGTTAGCTTGACCTTATTAAAAAGTCGCCAACAGGCTTTTGTGAGATCTTGAATTTTGTCGCTCCATCATGGTGGTTACCACTTGGCCTCCTAGTGGGAGAAAAGCGTGACATTGCCCAATTTTTTCGATGTTTCATTATAAAGCATCCGTACGGGATCACTATCAGTCTAACTGTCTATCTAAGTCACCTGATTCTGCGGAAATGAAAACTCAAAGATAGAGGGCTTCGTGAAGGGCTAATAACCCTTCCGCAATGACAATGACAAGGCGTGGAAGAACTTAATGGTCAGGCGGTCAACGCCTGATTTCGGTTGTATTTCAAGTTTTCTTACGATTTTTCGATTGGAAGCATGGCTGGCGAAATAAATGAATTATAGTATTTTTAGGCTAGGCAATAAACGTTCTGAGCAAAAATTGTATATCTTGAAAAGGCACATTTTTGTCAACACTTGTTTTCCACAAAGTTTGTGGTGCTAAGAAATAAGGCTCGGAGAAAAAAAACGAATGATAGAGAAGTTCACATAACGACTCAAAAATATCAAAACCAGATATCCGTCCGTCCATCCATCTGTCCGTCTATCCGACTATCCGTTCGTCCGTGTCCTCTCTGGCTTGAGAACGCGTTGATCTACAAAGTTCAAATTTTGTACATGTCGTTTTTGGCAAAAAAGTAAGGCCACGTTCGCGAATGAGCCAATCGCTCCAATCCTTCTACCCACTCCCATACAAAATGACACAACATCGCAATTCGAAAATAAACGGATTTACTCGAAAAAATGTAAAAACTATTGACCTGAAATTTGGAATATATTACTATTATGATGATTTCAATTTACTGTATAAAAATTATTTGTGTCCTTCTTCTCCTTCCACCACCTCCCATACAAACTGCATTTTTTCATGAAATGCTCTAAACCAATTTACTCAGTGCGTATAAAATTTATCGAGCTGAAATTGTGCACTAAATATATATTTAGAATTATTAGAAAAAAATTAGACGTTTAGCTTTATTCTTTCTACATCCTCCCATACAAAATTACATATTTTCACGATTTGGCAATAAATTTGCTCGAAAAGTATAAATGCTATTAATCTGAATTTTGGGACATATTAGTTTTATGATGATTTCAATCTACTGTATAACAGTTATTTGAGTCTTCCTCTTCCTTCCACCACCTCCCATGCAAACTGCACTTTTTCACGAAATACTCCAAACAAATTTATTCAGTACGCTTAAAATTTATCGAGCTAAAATTGTGCACTAAATATTTATTTAGAATTATTAGTAAGGCGAAATTAAATTAGCTTCCCTCCTTCTACCCCCTCCCATACTATCTGACACAATTTCACAACTTTTCACAAAGTAGATTTTCCTGAAAAGTAAGAATGCTACTGATCCGTAATTTAAAACATGTCAAACGCATGATGTTTATAGTTATTTCTGAAAAAATCATTAAGAACTCGCTCCTCCTTCAACCACCTCCCATACAATTTGTGCAATTTCACTAAATCCAATACACTAACTTTCTAAATACCTATTAAATTTTTGAATCCTGAATGTTGAATAAAACATTTTGATAGCAACTCCAGCGTGGTGTGAAAAAATTAGTTTAATGTCGGCACCCCCTCTACAATTTTCCTACAATTTTTCTTAAAATCAAAAAATTCCCCTTTCATCTAGATTATCGCACGATTGGGCTTTACGCTCAATCGGAGTTCTGTTATGTTTTTTTTTCAATTTCAGATTTTTGTAAAATTTATAAGAATTTCGATTCTATTTTGTGCCATAAACGATTTCTCTAAAGACCGAAAAAATCAATCATTTCTGCGAACCATACAGAGAAACAGAGATTTGAGACCCCTAGCAAGCAATCTGCTCAAAATTACAAATATTCTCTAATAACTCATTACAATGTTATTGAACGAGATTCGCTTTGTCAAATTTGTTCATAACTGCGACTTTATGTACATAGTAATTATGTTTACCAACATGCCTCATAAAATTAGCAATATTGCATCAGCCCTATACTTACAGGCCAACGAGCGTGTTTTGTTAACATCGAAATTGTTTGCTTCCTTCCAGGGTTCATTATGAATTTCCGGAATACTTAAGTTTCTCAAACACCAAATTAATGAAGACATAAGAGATTTCTTGAGTTTGAAGCAACGCATTCCACCCACTTATTACGTATTCTATTTACAATTTGCCTTCATCGAATGAACTGCGCCAAACATCAGATATCCTTGTGATTGGATGTACCTACAGACAAGTTCATGTAATTAGATGCCTACCACAATAGAACAGAGCAACCCTTCATAATTGCTGTGCCTAATTTTGTTGAAAATCAATACCGGGAAAAGTCTATTAATCCCGAGCAATATCAAACACGGTGCAAGAGTTGCTTGGGTGCCGGTAATCAAATACTGCCACTATTCAACCAAATAATTGCAGTTCAATCTTAAAGCTTCGTCTGTATCGGGAACCCGGACGTATAGAGCACACACTTCTCGAGTAGACATCTCAGATCCGTTGAAAGGTACAATAAGCTTCCTTAACACTTAGTCCTTTGTTGTCGTGTGCGATGGTCTCGATTTGCTTGCAAATGTTTAATGGATTGCATAAAAGTGTTTGGCCGAGGTTCTTGCGAAGGATGCATAAGAATTTCCTGGTTTGCACCGAAACGGCTTGAATGCTCGTTTACGATACAACTCACTGCGTCCGGTAATGAATTGTGCGATGCGATTTTTTTTGCCGTGGAGAGATCCTTTTCGAAAGCTGCGCAAAAGCCACTCGGAGAGTTCGAAAGTTTTGTAAACAGAGCGAGCACAGTGTCTTCTTGTGCTCGCGGGGATTTTACAGAATTCCTGAAATCCCGATGATTTCGTGCAGCCGTCACGGAAACGGTTTTGCATGAGCACAGTCAGTCGGTGACGTGCCATTGTTCCGGTTCGATTTGAACGTGACGGAGATCCTTGAAACGTAACGAACGAAAATTCGCGAGCGAATTGTGCCCGCATACAAAATCGTTTAACACGCGAAAAAATCGTTCCAATTCGAAATTAAACCGCAAATTACAGTTGGTGCCGTGGCGTGACGTGCTAACGAATTTATCTACTCAGTTCGAGTATCGAATTAGATAAGCACGCCAGCTATCACATACCATAGGCTTCGGATAATCGGTTAAAGTGCAATCGAGTGTGTCCGCGTGTCCGCATGTGATATCCCGTGAATTGTTGTAGTTTGGCATTGGTCGACAATTTGCGAGCATTTACACAAATATATACAGAAAATGTCAATTAAGTATCTCATAACCACGAAAACAATTACTCGGATATGTTGGCTTGTAATAAATCTCACATGTAAGTGATTGTTGATGGCTTTAATGGACCTCGTTCCTTTTTTTCCGCTCACTCTCTCCCAATTTCCGATCTAGATGCTCGTACGCTCCTATAATTGTTAAACAAAATGAATATCATTCCGCTGTGTGCAGTTGAATGATATCCTGCAATGATAGCCTGCTATAATTATGGTTGTTGCATAAATGTTTTTCTACGTGACCAACTGCAATAATTAATTACGAATCGGATGATTAATAACCGCCAAGCAATTTATGTTTTATTATGATACCTCTTCCGAATGGTATTTATTAATTTCATTTTGTTGCAATTTTGTTTGAGTTTGTTCATATAGGTGGCGCGCGATTTCGTTTACAGAGTTTTAAAACATGGCTTATACTTCGCACAAAAAGCTTTATAGAAATATTTTAATGATTGATTTATTTTTGAAATTGCCAGGATGTTCTCGATTAATATGAAATGTTAAACGTATGCAGACGTATTCCTCCCGATCGCATTAATTTAATTGCAGTTTTATTTTATTGATGGACAATAATTTCCACAATATAATGAAAACAAACAAATAAACAATAAATTAAATGTTAATGATTGATTTTTATTATAGAAGTGTGGGGATATGCTATTTTTGATTTGAGGGAATTTATTCGTAAATTTAATAGCTTTTATTTCGATTGTGAGGACCGGATTAAGTGGTTGTAAGGATCAGGATTAAGGACTGTTAAGGCTACTACAACATATTTAATCATTGTGTGCACAAGCATTAGCTGATTAAGTGGTACTTAAGGACACTCATGGAAATATGCTCGATTATGTAAAAGAGCGGAAAAATAGAATATTTAGAAAATTGTTTAAAACATTTTACCTTTCAAATATTCTAGAGTAGAATATTTTAAATGTGAATCCAAGAAATTAATTATTATTGTTAGAATATTCAAATATTCTTGTCGATATAAACAAATAAAAAAAATAATCAAAACATTTAAATTAAGATTTGCCGATTATTTGGAAGAATTTTGTATTTATGAACTTAAGAAAAGTGTATTGGATATAAGGACTTCAATTTTATGGTCCTAAATCCGAATGTCATAAGCTTCACAATATAATATTCTCGTAATTCAGAAAATTTAAACTTTAAGAATTTAACTGTTTGAATGTGATAAGAGCAAAACAAAAAATAGCGCTTGTCATAAAAAGCGACTAGTGGAAAATTTAGCCTCCTTGTAGGCTGGGTGAAGAAGGGTTCACCTACAGCGAGTCTTGGTTGCCCTAAAAGGGGCATTAATTGGACTATGCTTAGGTTGGATTCGATTCGTGGAGGGGTTGGACACCAATGTGCGAAGGCCGCCAGTGGCCCCACTGTACGCCTCCGCGTTCTTACCATGTGGGCCTACACATCATTCAGCCAGCCCGCTGTACCGGTGTAACTAATGAGCTTCATCGGTTCAAGGGACTGGAGATCATTCAGCTCGGTGAAGAAGTACTCTCTGCAGATGATCTCGGTTGCAAAGTCTTCGAGCCCGTTTTTTGAGAGACATTGGTCCGTGACTATACCTGCTAGTGTCCGTAGGGAGTTTTTGTCGAGTCTCAATATTTTTATTGATTTCCCTCTATCAAACCCGCCCCATAGCAAATTCGTGGTATTACGCGACTGAGATTTTCCCTGCCCCTTGTTAGCGTTGATTGTCTTAATAACTTTTAAAACAATGCCAACATTGTCCGCTTCCTCAACGTAGGCAATGGCAGATCCGTTACTGGCCAGCCTGTTCGCCATTCTGTTTCTGGGTGTATTTCGATACGCCGGAATCCAACAATGTAAAGTGCAGGTTCTCACCAATGTTTCCAACATGTTCATACAATCAAGCATCTTGAATTTGACTGTCCGAGAAAAACTAACTCACTTACTCCTGCACTCAAAGACAGATCCGCCCCTTTCGCAATAGCCATTACCTCCGATAGGAAGACCGTGGCATATTCTAGTAGATGCCTGGAGATTTTCTGATCAAGGTTTTCAGAAAAGATGCCATGATCTCCTCTTACTTCCATTTTCGAACCATGAATGAATATAGCAATCTCGTCATCCTGCATGATATCATTGTCTGTCTATTCATGTCTATCAGGTAGAGTGACTTCATAGTGCGTCTCAGACTGTATCTTTGATAGCATTGTACCACTACTATATCTTGGGAAATAATATTCCTTTTTCGTACGCACAAGGATGGTGGCATGAGATTTTACTTTATTATTCCAATAATAAAGTACTAGCAACCAGCAGTCCCTACGTGACTGAATACAATAACTTATTATGCATTAGTCATCCTTAATCTGTAAATACTGATCTATTTATAAAAGAGAGATCGCTTCTAAAGATGTTAGGGAAAAGCACTTTAATAGCGGCTTATAGTCACATGTTTTTGATCAACTTAAACCTTTCGTGAAGATGGCTCAGTGGTCGTCTGCTTTTCGATCTAGGATCCCAGGTTCAAATACACTTGAAAAAAATCTCTTGCTTATTCGATACACCACTTATGAGCTCTACGTCGCACTTTTTGCCCAATTCAAAACACCGCTTCAAAATCGCTTAAGCGCATTTAAAATATTTCGCAAACACTTTTTCCCCGCTGGGATAGCTAAACAGTGAAAAATATTTACTTAGTAAGGCCCGCCTGCATATACTTTGATATATATACTTTACATGTATTCCATCCACCGGGAAAAATTAGAAGAATCTGAATGTGAGGAAAAATCCTTGGTATTTAAGATCTTAAAGAAATTTAAAATCAAGAAACTCTTATTAGTTGGAGAAAAGTAAATGAAGCAATTTTAAAATGGCGTCTAGCAATTGGAACAGATGAATAAAACGATCATGCAAAAGAAAGCAATAAATGCAACAACAACCGTGTTTCAATCATGATTGTGAAGTGCTTTATTTTCAGTTGGGTTTACACTTTTTTCTTTCATCTATAAATATATGTTAGGTTGTTGCAGATGAAATTACGACTTTCGCGATGAAGTGAACTTAGTTGCGATTTTCATATCTCAAACTGCCGCCAGGTGGCTCTGATATTAATGAATATTGAAGTATAAATACTCCTACATTTGGTCATGGAATCATTTCAGTTTTGGACTTCATTGAGATCGGAGAGAAAAAAAAGTAAAAGAAACATGGAATCGAGTCAAAAACGGTTATTTTTTCTTTACGAGTTCAAACTTGGCCACAACGCAAGGGAGGCAACCAAAAACATAAACAGGGTATCTGGAGCTGGCACAGTAAGCGAACGAACTACACAGCGAAGGTTCGAAAAATTTCGATCAGGAGATATGATCCTTCAAAGTGAGCTATGCGGTCTCGCAGGACGATCGATAGACAACGACGAGCTGCGTTTACTAGTGGAGTCTGACTCACGCCAAACTATAAGAGACATTGCAGAGAAACTAGGCGTACACTATTCGACAGGTCCCCGGCACTTGCAACAGCTTGGAAAAGTCAAAAAGCTTGATAAGTGGGCTCCGCATGAGCTTACTGAGCAAAACATGACGCGGAATAACAGTAAAAAAATTAAACGAGTCACAGTATGAAACTCTTCCTCATCCACCATATTCTTCAGACCTCACGCCAACTGATTACCACTTTATTAAACATTTGGATAATTTTTTGGCGGAGAAACAATTTAACAATGAAACAGCCATAAAAAATGCCTTTGAGGAATTTCTTCAGTCTAGAAAGTCGGACTTCTACGAAACTGGCATAAATGCATTTGAATCTCGTTGGGAGAAGTGTATTGCATCTCCTGGTACCTATTTTCATTTATAAAATTAAGTTTTATAAGAGTTAAAGTTGTTTGAAATTTCACTAACAAAGACGCATTTCAGCTGGAACAACCTAATAGTAGAGAAAAACATGGAGATCATATAGACAGTACGCGTTACAAAATGTTGGACAGATAGTAACCGGTAGATGCAAAATACACTTGTAACAAAATATTGTTCAGAACGACGTGTGCCGTTATAGAGAATAGGGACCATAGTAATGTTTTTTGTGAGTTAATAAAGACACGAAAACATTATGTATACGTATAACGATCGCACAACTGAAAAGGAAACATTATATGCTAACAACAAAGTAAAAACTTTTAATGTTCAACTCTTGATGTCGATCACTGTACTTTCTCTGTATATTTAAAAAAAATAGAGTACTTAAAAGAAATAATGCGTTTTGTGCCCGCCCTTTTTCAAGCTTTTTTAGGCAAATTTGGCCTTTAAGGTAAATGCAAAAACACAGTAATAGAGGGATGGAATGGGATTGGTATGGTAGAGGAAGGGGAATAAGAGCGATCATATCGATTAGTGGAGCTAGTATATATTGCAATTGCACTGGCTACTACTGAAAAATATTTGCAGATGTGACAGGGATAGCGATTCTGTACTTGCCGAATGTATTGATATGAAACGAAAGGTCGGTAGACGGTACCACTAAATGGCGTTTGTACTTATGTTTCTGTCTCGCTCCGGCTTTAAGTTCTCGAATGCTTGTCGAACTCATGATCTGATTACGGAAGGAGTTTTGTAATTTTCCCTTCACCTTTTCTTTCGTCATGTTGCCGTATTTAAGCGGAAATTTGGAACCGGAACAGGAACAGACATGGAACCTAGAATGGGAAAAACTTGATGAAAATACCTTTCGAGTGGTATCTAATTTATTTATTTTGGATCATTGATTTGGACTGTAGTGCGTTTACGAAAAAAAAATAAAGTATGTCCATAGATTGTGATCGACAAAGAATAAAAAATTTGCTACCCTGAAATAATTTTTTTTTTTTCATGTTTCATGACTAAATTAGCCTAAAAATGCAAAAACAAATCCGTCTCGCCGTACGCCGTCCACCGTACATATGGACTCATATCTCCGAGACCATTAAAGGTAGAATGTTCTTTTTTGGGTGGATTGTTATTTTGTAAGTGAGCTCCATTATGTGCATTTTGGGAAGTGGGAGGCGGAGAAGGAAATCAAAAACTAGACTTGCTAATATCAGCACTACGAATGAATATAGGAAGCTGAAAATCAGCATAGGTATAGAGATTGTAGGAGAAACTCTAAAAATAATTTAATTAAAAAAATGATTATATTTTCGAAATTACTTACCTTCAAAAATTCATATTTTGAGACCATTAAAGTGGCATATAGATCTACCAAAATAAGCTTAGACGGAGGAGAAGGAGAAGGCTTAGAGGGGGTGCAAAGAAAAACATTTAAAATCTAATATCTCAACTATCTCTTAAGGTATGTAATTGAAATTTAAAATATATATTAAGCTGTACTAGCGGAATACAAAAAAACATCAAATTTGATCATTACAGTAGTGAGGGAAATGGGGACCATTTCAAAAATGGTGCACTTTTTCAAATTTCATAACTCAAAGTTCAAAACAGTTATTAAGATGAAATTTTGTCAAATTTTAGAGCTACATATATGATGTATAATTTTCGTAAATTTAAGATAAGACGGGGGGTATAAGGGGAACGAGGTGGTGGCCAAAATATCAAACATTTTCACTCTTTTTTAGGGCTCTGGTAAAAGATACAAAGCTAAAATTTTGCACGTGCATACATCCAGTTGATATTAAACTAAAACTCTTATTCACCAAAGGGGGCCCTAACCTAAACTAGGTATTTCACGAGTACTGAAAATTGTTGAGTGAAATTTTAAGCCACAAACTTGAAAATTTGTAAAATTCATTTGGAAACTTCTACCCCCTCCCATACAAAAGTATGATTTCAACCATTTTTAAGAAATCAATGATCGCCAAACCATTAAAACCTAAAAACCTAAACCGAAATTTTGTGCTAACAGTTCTAAAAATATTTCAAATAAAAATGCATCAGAAGTTTTGGAATTCCATTTGCTCTTTCATACCCTCCCATACAGAAATATGATTTCGACCAATTTCAATAAATCAACTAATAAACAACAAATTAAAAGCTACAAACTTGAAATTTTGTACGAATACCTCTCAAGACAAACAAAATAATACTGCATTACAAACTTTACGTCTAAATCGCTCCACCCCTTCTTCTGACTCAATTTCGAAATTTGACAATAAACAAATTTTCTCGAAAACTATAAAAGCTCTTGATCTGAAATTTCAAACATATAATTTTTATGACGATTTCAATCTACTGAATAAAAATTGTTCTTCTACCCCAACTACTTTTTCATGAAATACTATAAACCAATTTACTCAATACGTATAAAATTATGCAAGCTGAAATTGTGCACCAACTATTTGTTTAGAATTATTATTAAAACCGAAAAAACTAGACGATTAGGTGCACCCCTTACAAAAACCAGATTTTCTTGAAAAATATGAACTACTGAACTGCAATTTGAAACATGTCAGTTGAATGATGTTTATAGTTATTTCTAAAAAAAGTCATTAAGAAATCCCAACTCCTTCTACCACTTCCCATACAAACTGCACAATTTCACTAAATACAATGCACTGATTTTATTAGTAATTATTTATTTTTCGAATCTTAAATTTTCAATAAAACATTTGGATATTAACTCTGGCATGATATGAAAAAATTAGTTCAATGCCGTCACCTTCTACCACTCCCCATAAAAAATTGTTTTAAATAAAAAAAAAATCTCTTTCATTTAGAGTATCGCATGATTGAGCTTTACGTTTAATCGTAGACCTTTTATGTTTTAAAATTGGTCCCAAACCATGAGCCAAAAATTTTGAATCCCACCGCCGTAATGCCTGCCTTCTCCAGAATTACTGCATTCAGTGGAAGAAGACCCAAAATGGCTTCCAGTTGTGCTGTGGGCATTGCATGCCCCCCACTATGCCTACGCCAGTGATTCTCTGAAAATGACTCTATTGTGACTGAATATATTTCAGTTCGGTAACTAAGCTGATACGAGAAACGGGTATAGTGCGTCGGGTATGAACGGATTCTACCTTTGGCATTCGAAAACGAATGGCGTGATTGGCGTTCCAGGATTTAAGAAGCTCGAACGTTGAACAACAGTTGAAGGAGTCAGATAAGTCGGTCCGAACAAAGCCAATGAGTACTCAACCATGAAAAAGAGCACTATAACATCTAACCACTTCTTCCGACTTATCACACTCTATTTGTTTTTGTTTTTTTTCTTTTTATAGTTTCAGGCACGAAATATGCAATGCCGGAGTAATGAAAACCAATCCTGCTTTATAATACTAACTGCAGCTTTCGTTGTTGTTTTCACACGAACGAGTATGACCTACCTACCTAAAACCTCCGCAGCAAAAGTTGCTAAGTGGGTTTACCTTTCCTCATCAATAGTGCTACAGCCCAAATCAAACACTGGCCACCTAAAGTCATCATCTCCAATCGTCTTAATCCAAAGACTGCGTCCTTTGCTTTTAACAGTACTCCATTCGCTTGATGAACGTTAAAGTTTCTGGATCATCGCAGCTTTGATGCAACTCACGGTTGTACCTTATTCGCCATTCCGTTCCTTCCTTTATAGATTCCGAAATTCTTGGGAGGACCTTTCTTTTGAATACGTTAACTGCTTTATCGGAAGTTCGCGTTTATGTCCACGTCTTGCCGCCTTAACAGAGCACAGGTCGTATAGTATGTATGTATTCGCAGCTTATTGTTAATGTACACTTTCTTGGATTTCATTATTGGAAGTACTAAACAATAAGTTTTAATTGCAAGCATGATCCTTGGACTTATTTCGTCAATTTCATTGACCTCCTTTGCTATATTAGATCCAAGATATATGAAGTTGTCCACACTCTCCAAATTATGCTTCGCAATTATTGTATTGGGTGTTTGAACAAGAGGTATAAGTTTGGGAAGACCTATTATTTGAAAGCTGGTTGCTTGAGAGTTGTCAAATGTTGACATTTATTATCTATAAACGCGGGAAATTTACCATGAAACGCTATACAGTCGTTGAATTTTATTACGAAAATTCGCGTTCAATCGCAGCTACGATGTGCAAAATTCGAGCAAATTTTGGTCGTAAGCAGGTGCCTTCTGAGACGTGTGTGCGCAACCTATTCAGAAAATGCCAAGAGATTGGCTAAGTACAAGATGTGAAGATGCCGAAACACGGAGGTTCGACCAAAAATATCGCCGCAGTGAAGGACAGTGTTGAAAACAACCCAAACACCTCCATTCGTCACCGTGCTCAAGAACTCGATCTCTCCACGTCCACACTCCAGCGAATGTTGACAAAAAATCTGGCTCTGCATGCATACAAGGTCCGATTGATTCAAAACCTCCAGCCGGCGGATCGCTAGCAGCGCCGTACGTTCTCTGATTGGGTCTTAGAAACAAATCCTACACCTCTTGTACACACACCCTATATTTTGTCTGATTGGCGGTCTCCTTCTTGTTTCCGTCAATACTTTTGGTTTGATTTTGAACCCTTTTTTTCGTGGCGGAGTCAAGATTGATAAATAACTCCTTGGTACTAGGGAAGGATCTTGCGCGGATGTTTGCGTCGACAGCGTATGCAACTAGTTACGTGGACTTAAATAATGGTGACCCATTGGTGTCGACTGGGATTCGATGACATCATAAAATCATTTTAGTTTTAATTTAAAGATTTTCTATTATTTCTTCTTATTATTTCTGAACAAACAAAAATTCAAGTAGAAGGTGACAGTAAAGGTAATTTTAATGTTGGAAATCCTTTTTCTATTCAATCATTGTTTTGAATATGGACTTAAGTGCAGTACATGCAAGTAAGCGTGTACATGCCTAAGTGGAAGTTACATGTTTATTACACTTTTCACATTTCAATTGAATTTAAGTCCAATTGTAGATTCTTGGTGTTTATATGCGTTACGATTTGTTAAGTACATGTAATTTCTTCCACAATAAATACTTGCCGCTAATTAATGAAATTGTTGTATTTTATGTAAGTTAATGAGAACAGAAATTATTGCATTTTCATAAGTTCATCTCCAGTCATATTGAGTGAAGAAAAATACAACAAATGTGTTGTATCCTAGTGGACAGCGTGTTAGTTAACAATGCGAAGGTCGAGAAATCAAATCCCGAGCGATGCATAATTCTACTACACTGCTTGCTTGGGTATATCTGGGCCACCTCAATTTGTAAAACTGAAAAATTATTGATGAAAAGTTGTACGAAGAGCTTACAACCATTGCACAATAACAAAATAAATGATTATGAGGTCTGGAGGCCCGAGACCGATCTAAGATGTAATGACATTGAAGAAGGCCGCACGCAAAATCTAGAAATCTTCAAAGTATCGACATTTTTTGAGCTAATAGGTCAGAATTAGTATAAAGCTGCCAGAATCGAACGTTACGGGCTATAGCCCCATGTTAAAGGATTAGAACTAATTGGAACATCACCGATCGCCTACACAGAACTCAATGACCAATATTTTCCTACAAATGTATGAAATCACATTAATTGCCAACACCGGACCTCGAAGAAAATAATCAGAAGGACATGTTTTCGAAAAAATTTCCTTTATTTCTTACTCACAGATTATATAATCAATCACATCATCAAAAAATGTAAATTAAAAATTTAATGGAATCGTTATCTAAAAACAGGTCCCTATTCTTCTAATATTACTTTAATAGAAATTTCAATCGCGATTATTATATTCGAAAAAAAAAATGGAAAATCTATTCAATTATCGAAATCCCTAGCTTAAGGATAACATTAGTCTTATCTTCATCTTAAATAAAAATGTGGCAATATTCATTGAATATACCGAGATAAGCACTCCAGCCTCTTTACAACTGCCGCTATACGACCATGATTGTGATTATTTTAAAATCTTTTTCTCATTTTTTCTTATTTGAACAATTTAAGAAAAAAAAAACAGAACAACAAAAAAGAAGAAAACAATCGAAAGGAAATCTAACTTAATCACTTGATCACAACTTTGAGAAGAAACAATTTTTCCACCTTCACACTTTCGATATTTTTTTGTTTGTTTTCCGACTTGCGCCAATTGAATCGATAAACAAATTTAGCAATCAGCGAAATTAGATTTTTTCTGCTTTGCTATGTTTTGAGAAAATTCATTGGTTCGAAGGCAGAAAAATTAAAATGTTTTATAAGAAAGAAACTTTGCGAGCGTAATAATTTCTTCCAATTTATTGGCAAAAAGTCTGCTGCCAATTTCAATGGGTATTCGCGTAAAACTACTTTAGATTTTTTTTTAGGAGTGTGTAAGTTGATGATGTTAGTTTGGAGAAATCGTGAAAATAACTTTAAGTTTTTGTTTAAGGTTCTTCTATACCTGTCTTCTTCTTTTTTCCTCATCATCAATAGCGCTACAGCTCAAGTCGGGTCTTGGCCTCCCGTACAATTTTTTCGGTCCTATGACCATGTTCCATGTTGAAAATTTCAGAAGCGATTTGCAGTCTTCGACGATTGAATCCGTTTTTTTCTTGGGAAACACACCTTCTCGGCCTATTGTGCATTTATTTCCCCTTTCCCCTACCACAAATCGATAGCTTTGACTAATCTAAGTATGTTTAAGGGAGTCATGTTGGCTAGTTCATCTATTGTATGTAAAGAAACCTTTTCCTAGAAGATTTTGTCTTTTCGTTTCCAGTGCAGTGACATGGAATGTGTTCTGTCGTTTCTGAGGAGCTAAGACAGAGGCGGCAGAAGTCGGTTTCAGCTAGACTCATATTTTTGAGTTCGTGGTTTACTCCACTGTAGCCCGTCAAGAGACGGATCAGAGTACTGATAACCCTCTTGCTTAATTTTAGGATTGCTTGTGGTTGGATTACCTTTTTGGGGACTGATAAAGTCTATGTCTATACCAGTAGATTCTTATTCAATCAGTTAGTTCCAAGCTACCTCGATCCGTTTTTATTGGATGCTAGGGCTTTGAGTACTGCTTGACTATCCGATAAGATTTGAATAAACTGGCAACAAGTGGGGCGCAGCTTTATTATTCTTGGGACAAAAGTCAATATGCAAGTTAGAGTGGTTAGGAAAGACTAAGTGAAAGGGTGCTAGCGTATTGGTCCTGTAATGCAAAGGTCGTGAGCTCAAATCCCGGTCGACGCAATATATAATTCCAGCACATTGCCTGCTTGGATGTACCTTGGCTAACTCAATCTACGAAAATAAAAAAATTCGTAGGTAGAGGGTTGTGCGAAGGGCTAACAACCCTTCCACAATAAGTAATGAAAAAAATGTTGAGAAACCTGAATGTCAGGAGGTCAAAGTCTGATTTGGGCTGTAGAGCCATTGTAGAAGAAGAAGTGAAAGAGGGTTCTTGGGAAGGGCCGTTTTCAATGTAACACTTAATTGCGGATACGATCAATAGTTTCAGTATATACAGGGTGTTTGGTACTCCGTACATAACCTTGTAAGGGGTTATTCCTGGATATATTTCGAGCAAAAAATTGTTCTACGGAGATGGCCAATTTTCAATATCCACGGAGATACAGGGTGATCAAGAAAAGTCCTTCGGACCTGTACCCTCACTCACTCAAAACGATATATCTTGAAAACCAATAATCTCATTTCAAAGTGTTATAACTTGTTTTTAGGGAATCAAATTATCTTTCATTTAATGTCATTTAATAGTCCGTATTGTACCTGTACCCAATCCTGAGGTATTTCCTTCAGACCACAAATTTTTGATACTTTGACCCTCAAAATTCTGTGATCAATGTAGTTTTTCTCAAGAAAACGCATTATAAAAATGTCATTTTAATGTTGTTTTTTTATGTGCCATATTATTGCCTACAAAAGATGCACACATACTTATGACTTAGGTTTTCCCGTTTTCCAGGTAATAAGCGAAAATATATATGGCTTAAAAATAAAATATGCCATAAACCAACCCTCGTTCTAAAAAAACTACCTGAAATGTTGTTAAACTGAAATATTCTTTATGTCCTTTAATTACTGTTTAAATTATCAATGAATGTCCTTTAGGTAGTATTAAAATTATCGAGAAAATGAATTAAATTAAAATGAGTTTCAACACAACTAGGTGCAGCACTTTGCCCTTTTTAATGGGTTACCTAACAAAATGAAAAGCCTATAAAAGCAAACCATACTTCATATTTTTATCAGTTTTAGTTAAATTTGTAAAAGAACAAGGTGTCACTAAAATTTAGAAAAGAATTTCGAAATGCCTAAGCTCACGAACGAAGAATATGCAGACATACGCCTACCTTAAATAGTTCCAATTACTTGCATTTTTTGACAAATGATCTACAGAAGTTATTGGATGATATGCCACTGCAACGATTGGCTTCCATGTTTTACCAACACGATGGTGCTCCAGCTCATTACGGCCGACAGATCAGAGATTGGTTAAATTCCAATTATAGCAATCGCTGGATCGGTAGAAATGGACCGATACACTGGCCTGCAAGATCCCCTGATTTAACTATTATGGATTTCTTTGTATGGGGACGGATGAAGGACCTTGTCTACGCAACGGAAGTAGTAACGTTGCAGGATCTAAACACCAGAATCGATGCGGCAGCAACAGAAGTAAGGCAGCAGTTGAGGAGTATGAACACAAAGAGAACACTGGCAAAACGAGCTTTAGCATGCATTCAAAATGAAGGGAGCCATTTTGAACATTTATTGTAATTAAGGAAATTTGAAATAAACCATAAAAACCATTCTTAAGTTCTTTTAGTTCAAGCGGAGAGTGTTGATCAACCTATTCTTGCTTTTTTGACAAAAGTGCTACATTATTGGAATGATAATTTCTTCTAAACTATAAAACTTATGCAATGCAAGTGTATGCATCTTTTGTAGGCAATAATATGGCACATAAGAAAACAACATTAAAATGAAATTTTTATAATGGGTTTTTTAGAGAAAAACTACATTGATCTTAGAATTTTGACGGTCAAACTGTCAAAAATTTGTGTTCTGAAGCAAATATCTCAGAATTGGATACAGTTACAATGCGGACTATTACAGCAAATGAAAGGTAATTTGATTCCCTAAAAAACAAGCTATAACACTTTGAATTGTGATTATTAGTTTTCAAGATATAGCGTTTTGAGTGAGTGAGGGTACAGGTCCGAAGGACTTTTCTTGATCACCCTGTATCTCCGTGGATATTGAAAATTGACCATCTCCGTAGAACAAGTTTTTGCTCAAAATATATCCAGGAATAACCCCTTACAAGGTTATGTACGGAGTACCAAACACCCTGTATAATCAATATTTCATTCATTTAGAGTTAGTTGATAGCTTTCAATAGTTAGGTGATAATTGATTTCATAAAAATTGTCGAAAAAATAATTTTGTATGGAAGAGGGCAAAGGTTTAGAAGATATTCTACCAGTTAATATTTCATACCTTTAGGAATTTTTTTCAACTGCATTTCGCAAATTTTCAAGTTTCTATTTAAAAATTTCATTCAAAAATTTTCAATGTATGTGTTTTTTATTTCATTGCACAAGAAACACCTTGTTAACCAGAGGAGTCGGTGTATAAAAATTATTATCATTTTTCTATGCACATCAAATAGATACATACAGTGGCTCACAGCTTATTTCAACCAGCACGTGAAAAAATCTTTAAATGCCTATAAAAACTAAACTAAAGAAGATATCAACATTATTTAAACGCAGGTTATTAGTCTAATGTTTAAACTAATCAAATATGACTTCATTTATTTTTCTATATGTTTTTAATATTCTAAAACAATTATAAACGAAAAAAGTAACTAAAAATAATGCCACAGCTTATTTCAACCAAATACTTTGCAGGTGTGCAATGATCCGTTATCTTGCAATGTAACGGTTATTTGATTTTTCTATGTTTTAGTCATTATATTCGTTATGTGTTCAAGTTCAGTCTTGCTGAATTCTTTGCGAAGATCATGCAGAAAAATTAGTTTTGCGAAATGGGACCACGTACTACAATTGATCAGCAAGAACTAGTTCTCAGTCATTTTAAAAGTGGCCATTCGCGCAGGAAAATTGGTGAGATGGTAGGATTAAGTGATTCTACAGTGCAGAGCATCATATACCGATTTGTCTGCTAAAATAGAACGCACGATAAAGGTAGAAATGCCCCCAACAAAATTTTCAATCCAACGGACGAGCGCTATATTGTCCGGAAAATCTGGGAAAACCCAAGACTATCGGCTCCAAAAATTGCCAGTGAGGTGGAAGCTGAGTTGGGCAAGTCATGCTACCCGGAAACTATTTGCCGTGTGCTGTGAGAGCATGTGTTCAATGGTAGAATAGCGCGTAAAAAGCCGTTTATAAACGCCAAAAATCAGAAGTGCCGTTTAAAATTTGCCAAGGAACATTTGGATAAGGATTCTGGATTTTGGAATACCGTTATGTTCGCTGATGAGTCAAAATTGAATATTTTTGGCTCTGATTGAGCCTCATATGTTTGGCGTAAGCCAAATACAGAATTGCAAAACAAAAATTTGAAAGCTACAGTCAAACAAAGAGGTATCAGCGTTATGGTGTGGGCCTGTATGTCCGCTTGTCCGCTGCGGAAGTTGAAAATTTGCAATTTATTGAGACTACAATGAATAAATCTCATTATCTCGAAATTTTGAAGTCCTATTTGCTTGAAAGTTCGGAGAAACTGGGCATTCGCGATGACTTCAGAAATTATTTTTAGACAATGACCCCAAGCATAAGTCGGGTATTGTAAAGACATGGCTGATTTGGAACTGTCCCTATGTTATACAACCACTGACACAGTCGCCCGACATTAACGCCATCGAAAATTTGTGGGCCATTTTGGATACAAACATCCGAAAACGGGAAATATCCGACAAAAGCGATCTCAAAACTGTATTGGTTGAGGAATGGGCCAAACTTACCCCAGAAGTGACACAAAAACTGGTTGATTCAATGCCTAAGAGGCTAAAAATGATGGTTGACCAGAAGGGTGGTCATACTAAGCATTGAAATTTTTTTTTGTGCCTTTCAACTTCATTTAAACATTGAATCTGTTACTTGGTTGAAATAAGCTGTGACATTTTTTTTAGTTACTTTTTTCGCTTATAAATGTTTAAGAATATTAAAAAAATATTGAAAAATAAATGAAGTCATATTTGATTAGTTTAAACATTAGACTAATAATCTGCGTTTAAATAATGTTGATATCTTCTTTAGTTTAGTTTTTATAGGCATTTAAAGATTTTTTTACGTGCTGGTTGAAATAAGCTGTGAGCCACTGTATATCCACATGCAAAAATTTTTATCTTTCACCAGAGCCCTAAAAAATCACTCAAAATTTTTCGAAATTTTTGCTTACCACCTCCCTCCCCTTACACCCCCCAACTTAAAATTTGTATTAAAATTAAAAACTATGTAGTTCTACAATCTGACAAATTTTAATATCTGTGCTCAGTTTTGAGATTTGAACGGTTTGACATTTTGGAAAGTGCACCATTTTTGAAATGCTCCCCATTTCCTCGCACTACTGCTATGATCAAATTTTATATATTTTTTGTATTTCGCTAGTATAGTTGAATATATGTTTTAAGTTTGAATTACATAGCTTAACAGATAGTTGAGATATTTATTTTTAAGTGTTTTCTTTCCACCCCACCTCGTTCTCCTTATACCCACTGTCTTATTTTAAATTTTTGAAAATTATACATCATATAGCTCTAAGATTTGACAAAATTTCATCTTGTTTTGAATTTTGAGATATAACGGTTTGAAATTTGAAAAAGTGCACCATCTTTGAAATGGTCTCCATTTGCCCCCACTACTGTAATGACCAAATTTTATGTTTTTCTTGAATTCCGCTAGTATAGCTTAATATATATTTTAAATTTCAATTACATACCTTAAGAGATAGTTAGATATTAGATTTTATGTGTTTTTCTTTGCACCCCCTGACCCTCCCCCTTACAATAATTAGCCTCCCTCTAAGTTGGTTCTGGTATATCTGTATGCCACCATAATGGTGTCAAAATATGAATTTTTTATGGTAAGTAATTTCGAAGATATAATCATTTGGAAAAAAAAAATCGGCTAACAATTTGGTTTTAGCCCCTCCCCCCTTTTCAGACGCCCATGTATAAACAAATTTAATTATTTTTAAAGTTTGTACAACTCTCTCTATACCTATGATAATTTCCAGCTTCCTATCTGCATTCGTAAAGGAGATAATAGCAAGTGTAGTTTTTTATTCTTTCGCTACCCCGCCTCCCCCTTCCACCTGACACTACCCAAAATTTATATAATAGAGCTCACTTACCCAAAAACGAACATTCTACGGTCTTGGAGATATGAGACCATATGTACGACGTACTGAGGATATAAATAGGTAGTACGTAGACTTGCGAATCACTTTAGGGATAGATCCGCTTGTAACCATTGATTTCTTGAGATCTACCTAAAACATGACCAGTCAAGATTTGAGGATCAATGCTGTGCTAGGATATGGAACCGATGCCTCGCTAACGATTTCAAACCCCCTTACCATTTCCGCCAAAGGCCAAAGATAGGATGCGGAACCGACAGCGAGCTGCTCGACTTAGGTAGGTTACGGAGCCGACAGCAGGCTGTTCGACTTATTCCCCCCCACCTGTAGATTTCTTAGCATTAGTCAATCTGCACGGCGAGGAGGCGGTCTATCCAACAGACTTTTTGTTTGGTGTTTTTTGTAAAATTTTGAACTAAATGAGTACTTTCGGCTAGTCATACTCGTTTTCACATTACTTACTGAAGTTTTGAAATTTTACTCGTCCTGAATGTAGAAGTACTCATATTTTAAATTCATATTTAAGATTAGAACCCATTTAATTCCTAAATTTCATATTACGGCACAGATATTTCAGCTTTTGCCATGAAATAAATTACAAAAATTTGGAAACTTATGTAAGAACGCGTACGACTAGTCGACAGTGCACATTTATACTTTAAAAAAAGGAATTTTTTAACAAAAACCATCAAACAAGAAGAAGACATGTATCGAAGAATCTTAATAGGATGGAATTTAGTACGTCAAACGTACACCCCGTACAATTATATAGAGACAATCATTCATTTTTTGGAAATCAAAAACTTTCCAGTTTATCCAAGACAAAGTCAAGAGACATAATTAGCAATGCGTAAGTGATTAAGACGAAATGAGGGCAATATTTCCAACTGTTGCTTAACCCGAATTCATCATCGACTACTACTGTAAATGACCACCTAACCGAGGCACCTGCTGACGACTAAAACATATTAAGCCTCCCCAATAGTGGTAGTGCCCTTAAAAAGTTGAAAAATAATAAGGCGCCGGGAATGTACGATATGTCAGCAGAACTTCTGAAGAGCGGCGGTGACTTCATTGCTAGGAAAATTTACATTATGGTGTCGCAAATCGGGACATATGAAACTCTACCTGATGATTGGCGTCAAAGCAGTGTATGTCCGATCTATAAGGAGGACGACAAACTCTGCTGCGAAAACTATAGAGGGATTTCCTTTCTGTGCATATCTTGCAAGATCTTGAAAAAAATCATAGAGTCAAACCCAATGCCGGAAAAATAATTGGAGAACACCAAACCAAGGTTAAGATTCTGAGCCAGACGATCAACTACTGCTCAAATATTTACAGTAAAAGAGGTGCTGAAAAAATACTGGGAATATAACATCGACGTGCACCATATATTCGTAGACCTTAAACAAGCATACGACATTATCGAAAAAACTGTACTGTATAACATAATTTTGGAATTAGAAATACCAGCAAAACTCGCCGGACTGACAATGCTTACAAAGATGAAGTCAACATACCAAGTAAGGATCTAGAACAACTTGCCACCAAGCTTCCAAGTACTCTCCGGGCTGAAGCAAGGAGATAGCCTTGCACCTACACATTTTAATCTGGCTCTGAAATATGTCGTAAGAAAACTCCCAGTTGGCACCAGAGAGACGCTACTGTTTAAATTATCGCAGATAGTAGCTTACGCAGATGAAAGTTATGTTACAATCACGAAGAAATACGCTAATCAGACAAAATTTAACGAAAGCAGACTATAACATAGAAACGTGGGCAACTTCACATATTTAGGCGCCAATCTCTCCAAAGACGGCAATGAAATCAAAAGACGCATAATGGTAGCAAACAAGACATGCTACTCGGTACTTCCAATAATTTAAAATGTTATGACGTGCAAAGAAAAACGAAGCTAATCTACAAAACCATATTAAGACCTGTTTTCTACTATGGCAGTGAAACGAAGACGTTAATACAGGCATCAAAAAAAATGATGAATATCTTCGAGAGAAAGGTATTACGACGACGAATCCTCGGACCGGTGAGAGAACAAGGCGATTGGAGAATTCGATACAATCAGAAATTTTATATCATTTTTGAGGATCTAGAAGTCTCTACACTCATCAAATCTCGAAAACTACAGTGGACTGATCACTTACAGCAAATAAAGGACACAAGAATACCCAAACGTGTATAAAAATGAAAGGCGGAAGGAAAACGGTCAGTCGAAAAATCAAGAAAACGCTGGAAGAATTCAATCGACGAAGACAGAAAATCGCTTCAGAAATTTTCAACATGGAGGACGCGGTCACTGGACCGAGAAAAATTGAAGACGAAGCATACAAGAGATCACGGCCAGACTTGGGCTGTAGCGACATTGATGATGATGATGATGATAAAGACAAAGTTCATATCTCCACATCCCCCTCACGCACCTAAATTTGATCCACATTCCATACTGACTTAACTGGGAAATGCATTAAATAAAGGGTAACCGCCAAAGTTATACTCACTGTATATTATGAGCAGAGAAACAGATTCCGTCTTCTTTAAAAATTCCATCCGTTTCGTAATTTTTTATGCTTCTATAATTTGATACACGTTTTTTTCAACATTTTTTTGATTATTCAATCTGCTGGTCAGCATCTAGATTAATGGTTTGGATCTCAGGTAGTTTGCCAATAAGCCTACATACATGGTACCATCATTTTATTTACATACAAACGAATGCAAGTATCATATAATTGCAAAGAAAGCGTCAAGGATTCCGCCAAGAGCTAAAATACACTGCAAACTGCTCATTATTCATTCATTTAAAATACAAATTTAAATAACATTTTTTTTTTTTTTTATATCCCATAAATTTACTTTTCGCTAACAATTTGCATAAATCACGTTAAATGTTTGAGAATCTAAATCCTAAAAAAAAAACAATATTGTAAGACATCACTAACTCTTAAGATTAATTTTGCATTTTTCTGAAAATCCTATTCACTAGAAGAAATGCCCACTAGTTAGCTGACAATAGAGAAAGATAAAAAAAAAACTTCATACACATAAGAACAATAGCGCAATGGGTGCATCTTATTCTTGCGAAACGAATGGCATTTCAGAAAACTGACTTAGCATTGTCTTCGCACGACATTGCAAATGCATTTTTTATGACATTATAATTTCTCTACTGTTCCAATTTCGCATTCTTTAACTTTCTGTTAACATTAAGGAGTTGTTTGACGACAAGAAAAAAAAAACTTGTTTTTATTTTTCTTAAAAATTTTCTGACTTTTTTCTTCTTCTTCGAGCCCTGGAGAAAGTTTCAGTGTTTCTTTTTTTAACAAGTTGTTTTTCTTTCCGAAAGTTAAAAAAAAAGGAAAGAAAAAGAAAAGTGTTTAAAATTCTTATGAGAGGGTGTAAATATTTTTTTATTTGAATTTTCCATTCTAAATTGCATATTGTAACGTTTTAGGAGCAGAGAGCTCCTACAACACATACCCTATAGTAGAGTGGTGCCTTCTTTATTTTTTTTTGTGCACATATAAAACTTACCAAACAGTAGCTTTTAGTGTATTCGGGAAATTTATATGCCTCTCAAGCTTGAGGGTAGGAAAATTTATTTCTTCAACAGGAGAACGAGAACAATTTTATAAAAAAAAAAAAATATTACTAGTTCGTGTATTGTGGAAGAAAACTTTTTATTTTATTTTATTTTTCCATTTCCGATTTCTGTTCGAATTTGACAGTCGTATAAGGACGAAACTTTTGTGGTTTTCTAGTGGTGGTTGGTTTCGATTTGATTTGGATATGACTTATGATCCTGACGAAGAATTGAAGAATTTCGTTATAAATCACTTTACATTTGACATTGAGAAAGTTTATTTCATCGTGAGGGAGGATTTTTTTTATATCCGGAATAAACACAAACCCACATACAAACAAACAAACAAACAAATAAATGCCTGGGAAAAGAAAGTTAAATTGAAGAAGGAAAGGAAATATTTTGCGTCAAGATTTACTTTATATTTCATCATTATCTGACTAATTTACCTTTGACATTTGAGGGAATTGTGATAACTCCGTAACAAAGTAGAAATCATTAGGTTTCGATTAGGCTAAAATTTCCTATTTGACTCGAATCTCTGGGTTCCTTATCAATCAGAATTATCTCCATTTTTCTCTCTTCTTTGATGTGTTTAAGGATAATAGGCGATTCGGTGACCGTCTTGCTAATGCTTATTGATTGCGTTTTACTTTAGTAGGTCAGAGATGTCAGCTTATTATAATTAAAGATTGGACTTTACAAATCATTCGTTAGTGAAAATTTAATGATTTCTTAAGGGATAACATTTTGCGCTTACAGTATTATAAATACTTTATTCGCTTGTAGGTACGACAACTCCTTATTCGAGTTCCGAATAACTTCATAATGTATAGATGCTGTAGAAGTTTTGATGATGTAGAACTCAATGAGCCTTAATTTGAGATTTTTTATGCTTGTTTGTTTGCTTGTCACAACATTACGCAAAAACTGTGGATGTGGTTTTCACTAGTAGCTTACTAATCAAGGCTTTAACTAGAAAATTTGTGAGAGTCGTTGCTGCAATGGCGTATGTAATAAATATGTGTTAAATACTCTGGCGTATGTGTTAAATGTAAAATTGTTCATCGAAAATATAAATTGTTTAACTATTTAGTTTAGTATCTCATTTTGGTTGAAGAAATATTATTGAGAACAGTACGCTGCTTGGAATTTACTTTTTTGATTTTCCATTGCGTTTTTCAGCTTAAATTTTTTTAAATACCCAACTGCACTCTCTAATAAGATGCTGCACAGCCCGCAGTTTAAGAAGGGATAAAATAAAATACAACAAAAATATAAAAAAAATTAATTAAGAAACAAAAAGATAAAAGAATTCGGTGAAAGATACTCTTTAGGTGTGGCATGCTTTATATTCTAGTGGGAGCAGCTGCAGAAAGTGTTTTCCACATTTTAAGTTTTCGAGGAAGAAACGACTGTCCTTTGCTGTATGGGATTTGGATAGCTAAACTGTATACTTGTTAGCGCATTGAGCAGAACGGGTATTACGTGGGAATTAATAAAAAGGAGGGATAAGATGACTTATTTCATCGCTACAGCCGCCATGGATAATACCTGTAATAAAAGTTCAGAACTCCGACATTTCTACGATATTCAAGGGAGAGCCGTTAAAATTAATCAAGCTCTCTCAGTTTTGCAGCGAAGACCAAACGGTTGAAGTTTGGGAAAGAGTAGTAAATGGTTCCAAGCGAGCCATTCTCTTGGCCTCAATCTGCATACCGTACCATTCACCAACACCATCCCCATAGGACCTGTGACAGCAGCTAGTGAGTTTCGCGGAAGAGTACCGATTTGATCTGATTCTGGCTTGGGATGCGAATGCACGTCATTTATTATGGGAAAGCCCAGAGACAAATAAAAGGGGTGAGTCACTTGTTGAATTTCTAGCAGTGACAAATATGATGATAGCGAATAAAGGTAACGAGTATACCTTACCGTGGTATCCCTGACATTGACCTGTGGGGTAAATGTTTGGATGATTTTTCGAGAAGAGTCATTGTCCGACCATAGACAGATAACTTTCAACGTAGATCGTGATGCTCCTACCATCGTCTAGTATAGGAATCCTAGAGCTACAAACTGGCAGAAAAATGAAGCAAACTCCTGGTGGAACGCTAAGCCATGCAATACGGTGTAAATCTAGGAAACTTCAAAGTAAAGCACAAAATAGTAATCAAGAAACTGACTGGAACGCTTATAACGCCATATTGAGTGAGTTTAAACACTCTGGGCGCACGAAAAAGAGGCAATATTGGCGGCAGCTCTACGCAACTATTGACTCAGTAAATGATGCGGCTAGACTTAAGAAAGTTCTGTCAAAATGCCATTCCATAATCGGGTTCCTCCAAAAGAGCGATGGTACGTGGACCGCTTCGTCGATAGAAACAATGGAGCTGCTTCGGGATAGTCACTTCCCGGGGTGTGGAAATTCAGACGAAACTCTGACTCTGAATTGCTTTGACTATAACCAGGGTATAGAAAGTGAGAATTTACCCGCTCCTCGCATAGTGAATAAAGTAATAACAAAAGAAAAAACGATTTGGGCAATAAACAGGCCCAAGTCTTTTAAGCGGCGGGACCAGATGGAATAATTCCTGCGATGCTACTGCATAGCCTGGACAGCATCGTTGTAAGGCTGGTTAACATTTGCAAGGCCTGTCTTCCTGCACTTTGCGACTAGGTTGAGTTCCGAGGCATCGAGATATACCTGGAAACGAAGTGGTGGACAGGCTAGCCAGAAATAGATCTGCCGGTGCCACTGTTGGGGAAATGGACAATGTTTGCATTGCCTTAAGAAGTCATTAAGACAATCAACGCTAACAAAGTGTGGAGAAGGGAATATCTCAAATGGTTACAAAGCGAGTCGTGTAATACCACGACCATGCTATGGGGTGGGTTTGTTTGAGGGAAATCAATTAAAATATTGAGATTCGACAGAATTCCCTAAGGACACTAGTAAGTATAGTCTCGGGCCACTGTCTCACACCCTCGAAAACTTCGTCTTACAACCGAGGACATTTGCAGAGGCTGCGGTGAGAAGAATGGGACTTTAAAGTATTTCCTTTGCCATTGCCCATGTCTCCGAACAATTCGAAGACAAATTTTCGGAGAGTACTTCTTCACCGAGCTGAATGATCTCCAATCCCTTGAACCGATGAGTTGACTAGATTGCAGACCAGTAGAGCGGGCTGCCTGAATGATATATAAGTCCACATGGTAAAAAGACGGAGACCTACAATGATGGTGGCCTACGTACATTGGTGTCCAACCCCTCCACGAACCTAACCTAACCTAAGGGAGTGCCGTGATGGCATCATCTCGGAACGCAAATCCCTGATTTCGAATAGGCGAATTTCGCACTAATTCTGGTGTGATGTTCGACTTAAAGATTATTGCAAGATCAGATGGCTGAGATAAAAATGATTTTTGGCATCTTCAGAGAAGGCCTAGGCATTGTGAGGCCTCTAAAGCTACAGCCTGAATGAACTGGCTACAGTCTAATTTGTTAATAATGTCCATAGCTAGAAGGTTAAAATGTTCCAAAGGATCAACCGACATGTCGGGTTTAAGAGAAGGAGAATTGGTTTATGTTTTTAACATTGAACTTTACTCGATTCAGTTCCCCCCCTCTTAAAGAATTGTGTCAAGGGCGAAATTTAGAGAAACAAATAGCTTTCAAGTGTTACTATCACCTACAAAACTATAAATAAGACTGAGAATCGAAGACAGAAGGTCGTTTATAAAAATTATGAATACGGTAGAAGATTGGACTGTGTCTTGAAGGATGCTGGAATTCATGTGGCGCTAAGATGAATAAACGTCATCCAAAGCAACTTGTAAATGCGCTTTGAAGGAAAGCTCTAAATTTATATTAATAAAGAAGCATTGAAGCCGAGTACTCTGAGCTTTCAAAGCAGAAACTTCGGTCAAAATCTTCCAAATGGAAGGATTAGGTCATCATCAAATTATCTATAATAATTAAATAGACCAACAGGTCATCTGTAGATCTCTCTGACTGAAAGTCGTATTGGAGGTCATCAATGAATTAGTTATTATTGGGCTTTACGCCCAGTCATAATTGTGTTATGTTTTTCTATTCGATCAACAACTGGAAGATCATCGTCAGAAAGAAGAGTTGTAGACGACAAGATAAAGTTATTACTGACTAATTTAGGATGCTCGAAAATCTTTCGTCTTAACTTTTAATCTTGGTTTCTTAACAAATTTTTGGCTATTGCGAAAGGGGTGAAACTAGCCTCTCTTGCATTCTTTATTAGTGGTCTTACTCGTACAGCCGAGCTAAATTAAACGCTCTCTTCGCTTTCAGCTGCAATTCAAGATACTCGAACCATCCTATGGACATGACAACATACTTTTATAAAATAAAGATAATTACGTCTTCAAATTTTTAATCCAATAGCTTTGATAGTTTCAAAACAAATTCGTTAAATCGATATTTTGGAAAATGTGTATGTGAGGTGATAGAAGGAGTGTGAAAATGTAGCACGAACTTAAGGTTTCTTTTTTGCTTAGAATTATTAGGAAAGAAATTCAGCTCGATAGTTCAAAGCATTCGAGAATTCTTGTGCTGACATTCACATAAAATAATTTTCAGTGTTACAAACGTTACAGCAAACACAGTATACTACGTATCTGATTTCATCTATCTTTGCATGTCAGCTCTAATCGCTCACCGTATATTTGCGTCTTTAGTTATTCCCAAGCAACAACAATCATACGCGCACCCAAATTGCGATGTCGAAACAGATTAGATTACTCATCAGCGATTCGAAAAGAAAAGTGATTCGGCGAAGAACGCGATTCGGCAAAGAAATCGATTTGGCATGAGTCAGCGAGCATCTATATACAATGATTGGTTGTCCTGGTATAAAGAAGGGCGAGCATTTGTCAAAGCAGTTCAGTGAGTTGATGTTCGAGGAGGAGAGTGGGCGAGCGAGCGCTACCGACGAGTGTCTCATGCAGTCACCGGACGGGATGATCTACAGGCAGAGTTCAACAAGCAACAGTAAGCGGGTAAATCCTATGATCGACTGGCAGGACAAATCCTGTGATAGGCAGGCGTATTAGAATAAACGACAGTAAGTCCTGTGATCGACAGGCAGACGTAAGTCCAGTGATCGACAGGCCGAGTTTAGCTAGCGACAATAAGCGGGTTAGTCCTGTCATCGACTTGCAGAGTTCAACAAGGGACAGTAAAGTAGTAAGTCCTGTGATCGACAGGCGTAGTTTAGCAAGTGATAGTAAGCGTAATAGTTATTTTAACTAAGTTTCAAAAGAAATTTGTTTTTTTTTTACTTGAAATCCAGCGATTCCTTGCGCACATCAGTATGAATATTGTATAACTATGTTGTTCGAACCTTATCTTTCACTGGCCACAAATCTTCAACAGTCGTCTCCTTTTTTTAGTCTCTAGATTCTTCTCAAAACTAGACGACCTCAAAGACGTAAAACATTCGAGCTTACTTCGATTCGCAAATCGTACCAAGTAGCTAACACAAGAGGAGTAACATCCATCTCGTAATCACTAGGCGAAGTACAATAGACCCAACTAGATGCGCAAGTGGTTCTTCAAAACCACCCTCCTACAACCTAAATCTAAGCCTAGTATAAATATGTATATCTTATAGTTTCATCAAAAAATCCTCCTCTTGATATTAAACCCAAGAAAACATTTTTCGTCATCCTTTCTTTCCTAAATCTTACCAGAAAAAAAACTTGTCTATTTTCATAATATTATCATCCCGTAATTTGTTCTTCATCTGTTGTTTTCATTTCCTAACGTAATCTTTTTCAAAACCATTTCTCCTATATAACAAATTTGCAGCAAAACAAATTAACCGCTTTTTGCCAGAAGATAATCGGCAATAAAACTATTCCGTACTACTTTGCATATACTCTCATGGTAAAGTAATCCGAAAGAATTCTGTTAGCTATATGGCGAAGAAAAGGAATTAAAGTTTCTCTGAACTGCTGAGCTCTATACAATGAAAATTGCATCCAGAAAAGCTACACAAAAGATACATTCGTGCATAGTAAAGCTATATATAAATATACCACTTGTAGATAGATATACGAATATGTCGTACAATCTCGTATACGAAACGAAGGAAGAAAGATCGTTTTGTATAGCAGTTTGCATACGTTGTACTATTTTACAATACTTTTTTTTTCGTTTTTCTTTTTGTCCAATTCCTTCCGTAGCATCTTTTAGATAGAAGAATTTCTAGTATGAAAATTTCAACTTTGAGCACGAATTCGTCGAGCCAACATCTTTGCTTCGTAATTCAGAAATAATTACCGGTTCGTAATAGTGTGAGTGAAGGATGTTTGAGTTTGCCATTCGTATAGAAGAGATCCCTGAATGGTAGAGACCAATTACAGCCCCTAAGCACCCCCGAATAAGCTTATTAATTAGGCATTAATAAAAGACTTGAAATTTAATATTACCGGTATCGTGAAAAAGCTATGTGTATACGTATCTGTTGGCGCATATTCAGCATAAATAAAAATCTTATATCAGACACTAATTAAAAGAATTATAGGATAACAGAAATTGGCAGTAAACATCATCAGTAATGCCAAATCGGATGGGAAATCTATAAAAGTTATCGGAAAAATTATTAAACTTCTAGGTTGTTCACTGTGTTGAATAGTTTGCTGAAGTGTTTCCGATTTAAGTGAATAGCGAAATTCCGCAGAAAGGTGCTAAGACGAACTCGTAAGTGATTGTTATTTCTTGTACAATACGCTAGGTCGCTATATAGTTTCTTGTGAAATGCACTTCAATGCAAAACTTTCACAGAAACCCTTTTCCATTTAAGAAGAAGTTTTTATTAAAATTCAAATCCTTTTAGAGTCATTGAGTCGATTTTCTTTATTGTACATATATATTTCTCTGTCACGGGACAGTTTGTTGAATAAAAAAGTACGCGGTTTGATCAAAAATATTAACTGGTTTCTTTAGGGAAAAATCCAATTTAATTTCGTTGATTTCAAAAAACAGTTGAAGAGTATCTGCCAACTTTATTATTCTTGGTCAAGTTGGGGATGCGTGGTAGACAGGGTCGAGGTATTATCAATTATTTGATACTTAACAGCCATTTATTTTCAATAGCTTTCCATTCGTTTATTTCTTTGGATTTTTATGGGTGGTGGTAGAAGAGATGTGAATTTTACTTCGCGAATTTTTCCATTTTATATGTGAGGTGATAGAAAGAGTTTCTAGATATTCCTGATTTTTACAGAAACAACTGTAACCTTCATAAAAATAACATATTTTAAATTTCAAATCAGTAGCTTTCATACATTCCAGGCTTTATTGTGAAGTTGCGAAAATGTGCTATTTTGTATGGGTGGGAGTAGAAGGCGTGAAGAGATTTCGATTATTGAAGATCTTAACCTTATTTTCTTCACAAAGATAACGTGCGCAAAATTTGATCTTTCTACTCTAGAAAGCATACAAACGGGGGAATCTCTAAGTGACGAAATAAATTTTCGTCTAATCTTTTTTTGTGAGCCTTATTTCTTAGAGTTACAATATCGGTGAAGAAAACTTATAAGACTCTTAGAATTCATCTAAAATTTGAAAATAATGAAAAGCTTTCATCACTTGAGTTCAATATTTGGAAGCGACAACAAATATTTCAAAACTATTCATGGTTTCGCTCGAGCCCTATTTCTTACAAACGTCGAATTGAAGATAAAATATTTTAAGATTTGATTAATAAACGAAAACCATCAACTTATCTTCATCAATATTTTGAGCAGATCGTTATGAAATCTGAACTTCTACAAAGCTCTGAAATGTTCAAGCATTTGTTGTGCATTTCTATACAAACTGTGTATTACCAATTATTAATACATACGTTCAATGATGAATTATTAATGGATTAATTTTAAGTGGATGAAATCGACCTCAACATAATTTAGTTATCACCAATTCGAATTGGTCAATGGTTCAATGATAAAAGTTTATTTAGGACGAATTATTGTTAGAGCATGTGCATCGAAAATGAATTTATATGAACCGTGAATTTCCTGTAAACGATGATATTTATCTAAATTGTTATTGAATCGTAAAATTATGCAATACACAATGATTTATTGGCTCATATTATTTCGCAAATCGAAAATTTTAATTTTTTTTGCAATTGAAAGCAACAAAATGAACATATTGCTTATCGAAATTAAGTTATTCTTTGATAATGAGAATCAAAAATGTACATACGAAATTGAAATCTCAATAACCTAGAAATTATTATACATGCTTGTGAAATAGATTGGTTGAATTTCCGATATAAAATTTGAGATCTAGGAATTTCTCTAAATATTTTTTTTTCGCATTGATTAAAAAAATTTAATTTCCCATACCGAATCCATCGCATTTTTTTAAATAATCAAATTCAGAGGCATTTGGCTTGCTCAATTACATATTTTATTTGGAATTCATCATTATTTAAACATATGCTTCAAGTACTCTGAATGGTTTGGATGAAAAAGATGAAATAGAATGTTTTGTGATCCCAAGAAATTTTGTATGGGGAGTGTTAGAAGGGATGATAGCATTGAACTAATTTTTACCCCACCATGCTAAAGTAGCTATAAAAATGTTTTATACAAAATTCTTACTCCAAAAATAGAATAGGAGCTGAGAATATTAGTGTGTTAGATTTAGTGAAAATGTGCAGTTTGTATAGGAGGTGGTAGAAAGAGTGGGGGGATTTTAGTAATTTTTTCAGAAATAGCTAAGAATATCATAAAATTGATATCTCTTGAATTTTAGACTAGTAACATTCATACTTACAAGAAAATAGATTTTTTTTGAAGTTGTGAAACTGTGTCATATTGTATGGGAGGGGGTAGAAGCAGTGAAGCTAATCAAATGTTTTTTTCTGATCTTTGTTATAATGCTAAATAAGTATTTATTACAAAATGTGAGGTCGATAAATGTTATATGTTCTGAAAAAATCAGCTTAAAGCATTTCATGAAAAAGTGTAGTTTGTATGGGAAGGGGTGGAAGGAGAGGGAGGACGCAAATAATTTTTATACTGTAGATTGAAATCATCATGGAAGTAATATATCCCGAAATTCAGACCAATAGCTTTTATACTTTCGAGTAAACCCATTTGTTGTCGAATTGCGAAATTGTGTCATTTTGTATGGGAGGAAGTAGAAGGGGTGAAGCTAATCGTCTAATTTTGTTTGGTCTTACTAAATATTTTAAATAAATATTTAGTGCATAATTTCAACTCGCTAAATTTTATACACACTGAGTAAATTGGCTTAGAGTAATTCATAACAAGTACAATTTGTATGGGTGGTGGTAGAAGGAGGAGGAGGACACGCATAATTTTTATACAGTAGATTAATATTATCATAAAACTAAAATATTCCAAATTTAAGACTAATAGCTTTTATACTTTTTGAGTAAACCCATTTATTGTTGAATTGCGAAATTGCATCGTTTTGGATGAGAAGGGGTAGAAGGAGTGAAGCTAATAATCTAATTTTTTTCGTCTGACTAATAATTCTAAATAAATATTTACTGCAGAATTTCAGCTCGCTTAGCTTTATACGCACAAAGTAAATTGGTTTAGAGTATTTATTTAAGAAGTACAGTTTGTATGGGAGGTGGTGGAAGGAGGGGGAGGACACACATAATTTTTAAACGATAGATTGATATTATCATAAAAGTAATATATTCCAATTTCAGGCCAATAGCTTTCACACTTTTCGAGCAAATCCGTTTATTATCAAATTGCGCAATTGTGTCAATTTGTATGGGAGGGGGTAGAAGGGGTGGAGCGATTCGCCCGTTCACGAATTTGACCTTACTTTTTGGCAGAAACGACGCGTACGAAATTTGAGCTTTCTAGCTCAACGCGTTCTCAAGCTAGAGAGTGCACGGACGGACGGACAGACGGACATCTGGTTTTGAGATTTTTGAGTGATAATATTAACTTCTGTATCATTCATTTTTTTCTTTGAGCCTTATTTCTTGGCGTTACAAACTTTAGAGCAAACTTGTAATACTCTCAAATTTTATCTAGAGTATAAAAACTATCATTACTTAGAGATTGTCCTAAAACCCCTTACTCAGGGGGCAGCATTTCAAGAGAACACCTAGAAATCAATGTAAGAACTCATGCGAAAAGTAAGCGGCCATATGACTAGATATATCAGCGCCCCATATGCCTAGGGCATTTCGACGATGGTTGTACAATCGACTAAAAACAAAGTAAAACTCGCGCAAACAAATTTGTCTGGAAGCTTCACAACTTTTACCTGAAACTAGTCTTACTTAATGTTCATTCATTACTAAAAAAAAAACCGTTAACTTCAATTATCTCAAACACTATACTCCTTACATGAAAAACGCCAAGGCAAAACACAATATATTCGCTAGATTCTAAGCTTTAATCTAAGATGATTTTTGATGCGAGTGCAAATACTCCGAATTGAATTTCATTATAATTGATTTAATATTTCTAATTGTTCTATAACTTTTTCACATAAAATTTATCAATCAAAAAAAATTTATTTTTTAATTTTCTTTCCAACTTCCTCTTCCGTTTGCCGATTATTCCCAAAAACAATACCAATCTTTTCGGTCTTAAGCCCGATCATTAACGATCAGTCTCGCCCTTTTCGGTACAGGTTTACTCTAGTTATCATCGAGACAAACAGACAGTCGTCCCAACGAAAGCTGCTTTTTGTTTAAATTCAATACACACCCCATTCCAAAATACATTTAATTAAAACGAAATTTTAAATAAGTCTAGAATCAAAAAAACTCAGTTCTTTCCAATTCCTAACGAACTATAAATTCAATTCTAAAAAAAGTAAAATAAGCCATATCATCCCCAGAAAAATCGTCTACCACGTTGTATGCATACATTCTTCGATTTCAAATAGAAATCCCATGCATTCTGTACTCCTTTTGTTCGGGAAATTTTCCTTCAGAATCAAATTGATCTGCCATTTATAAGCCTACATCCACATCCGAAGAGAATATCTATATTCATCTTGTCCTGTTGCTATAATACATTAGATATACTCTATACACGTCCATACCGTTCGTATCCTATGAATACGGAAAAGCCCACTCCGACTTGCTCGGCTATTGCCATTCCCGATAAAACCAACTGGGAATCGTTCTAAAGAAATAAATTGGCTTCAGTGGTTTGATTAATGAGACAAGAAGAAGTCTATCAATTAGCCAACATGATTTTAATTGGATTAAAACAATTTAAAGCTCCTGAAGACCGACCGCATTTCAAACTTGAAATAATTTCTTTCAACTTTTGAAATTCGAAAATCTGAATAGGAAAAGTTTGATTAAGTGTCTCAAATCGTACACCGTGAATATGTGATTCAATATCGACGCGCGGACATATCCAATTACTCAATTACTTGGGACGAGTTCTCGACACGAATTACACATAATATATGGATCATCATTCGTCTTTTACCGAGATATCCTGCAGGAATGTGTACCATCAGCAGGACCACAAAAAAAAATCTTTCAGCATTAGCAGCAGATCTCGGGCATAGTGTGCGCTAAACCAAGCAAACCAAAAGCACCCAAGGCACAATTTAACATTAGCACATGTGTGACATAATGTGTGAAAACTTTCACTAACATGAGCTTAAGTGGTTTTAAAAGACATATTGCTACTATTTTCTTCACATCCTCGAGAATGAATGGAAAAAAAACTGGAAAATTGCTATCCTTGATGATAGGAATCTAACGGAAAGGGTTTTTATTGGAAATTTAATAGGTTCGTTGTTAGGGCGCCATCATTTCACTTTCAGATGAGATTAAAAAACAATATTTATATGCCATTTTACACCATATATTGCTTCATGTTCTGTGCTATTGTTTGTACAATATTATAAATCGGGTGCGAGGGTGTCAATGGAAAATATTTCTTCGAACTTAATTTCTCTCATGTTTGTATTTTCCGAAAATCCGCAAAAATGTCTCAAGATAGTCGTGCAGAAGTGTAAACATGGAATTTGGAATGAATCGCTATGCAACATGTGTCGAAGGTTTCCTAGTCATAAATTTGGTTCGAAATCGATTTCGTAAAGAACAGGAAATTTCAAATTGGACTGTAAATAAAAATTGAGACTAATTTTTCATGCTGTCTCTCAGTCTATTTTGTAATCTATACAGAGAGAGAAACCTTGGTAAAATCAAACAAAAACGTTGATTGATTTAGCGTCTAACAGCGAAATTGGTAATAATAAATAATTAACAATAGGTAACATACTAATGAGCAAGTAGCTACAGAACTAAGGAATTATTTATCAATTTATTCTTAATGGTAGATAGGGTATAGCCCAGTAGGTAGTGTGTTGGTCTTGTAATGCGAAGGTCGTGAGTTCAAATCCCGGCCGGCGCAACATATAATTCCGGCACATTGCCTGCTTGGGTATACTTTGGTCACCTCAATCTAAGAAAATGAAAAATTCGTAGAAAGAGGGTTGTGCGAAGGGCTAACAACCCTTCCACAATAAGTAATGAAAAATGTTAAGGAATCTGAATATCTGGAGGCCAAGGTCCGATTTCGGCTTTTTCTGTTACTAATATTGCTTGCCATATTAATGCAGTAGTTTATTCATTTTCTCACCGTAATGAATCCATTGCGAGTTTATTTAATTGAAATATATTTATTTCATTCGGAACTAGCGATCCCCCGCAACTTTATCCGCTCAAGAATCGCAATAATAAGCAATTTTTGAGAATACAGTTAGTAATACATTATATGGGACTCATAATCTGCTTAATATAGGTATAATGGCTCTTTAAACACAATGCTTTGTATTTTATTGAAGTCAGAATCATAAATTATTAAGAATGAAACCATGATACTCGTATTTGTATGGGACAGGCTCGTGATCAAATCAATCCCGTGATTTGAGATCATATACGTATTGAAAAGCATTAAGAACATGGGAATAATCGTAGCTTGTGTTAATTAAAAAAAAAAACCCAAAATAAAATAATATTAAGGTTGAAAACATAACAGGACTACGATTGTGCGTAAAGCTTAATCGTACGATAATACAGATGAAATCGAAATTTTTGTGATCTTAAGAAATTTTGTATGAGAAGAAGGGGTGACAGCATTGAACTAATTTTTTTCACATCATGCTAGAGTAGCTGTTTTGTTATTGAATAAATACTGAGAAAATTGGTGCATTGTTTTTAGTGAAATTGTGCAGTTTATATGGGAGGTGGTAGAAGGAGTTGGAGGCTTTTAGTGATTTTTTGAGAAACAACTATAATCATTATGCAATTGATATATTTTAAATTTCAGATCAGTAACTTTCATACTTTTCAAGGAAATCGATTTTTGGAATAGATGTGATATTGAGTCAGATTGTATGAGAGGGGGTACAAGGGGATAAGCTAATGGGTTTACTTTTTCCTGATAATAATTACAATACTAAGGATTTAATTCAAAATTTGAGCTCGATAAATGTTATACGTTCAGAGCAATTTGCTTTATGGTATTTTATGAAAAAGTACAATTTGTATGGGAGGTGACGTAAGAAGTATGGAACTTAAATAATTTGTAAATCAGTCGCACCTATTCAACCTATTCAAGAACATAACAAGGCTACAATTGCGCGTAAAGCGCAATCTTACGATACTCTAGATGAAATGGAATTTTTTGTGATCCCAAGAAATTTTGTATGGGAAGTGTTAGAAGGGATGATAGCGTTGAACTAATTTTTCCCCATCATGCTAAAGTAGCTACAAAAATGTTTTATACAAAATGCTTACTCCAAAAATTGAATGGGAACTGAGAAAATTAGTGAGTTAGATTTAGTGCAAATGTGCAGTTTGTATGGGAGGTGGTAGAAAGAGTGAAGGAATTCTAGTGATTTTTTCAGAAATAACTAGGAACATTATAAAATTGACATCCCTTAAATTTCAGACTAGTGCCATTCATACTTTTCAAGAAAATCGGTTTTTTGTAAAGTTGTGAAACTGTGTCATATTGTATGGGAGGGGGTAGAAGCAGTGAAGCTAATCAAATATTTTTTTCTGATCTTAGTGATAATACTAATTAAGTATTTATTACAAAATATGAGCTCAATAAATGTTATATGTTCTGAGAAAATCGTCTTAGAGCATTTCATGAAAAAGTGTATTTTGTATAGGAGGGGGTGGAAGGAGAGAAAGGACGCAAATACTTTTCCTACTGTAGATTTAGATTATTATGAAAGTAATATATCCCAAAATTTAGAGCTTTTATACTTTTTGAGTAAATCTATTTAATATCAAATTGCGAAATTGTGTCATTTTGAATGGGAGGGGATAGAAGGGGTGAAGCTAATCGTCTAATTTTTCTTGGCCTTACTAATAATTTTAAATAAATATTTGGTGCACAATTTCAGCCCGGTAAATTTTATACGCACTGAGTAAATTGGCTTAGAGTTATTCATGACAAGTACAGTTTGTATGGGAGGTGGTAGAAGGAGGGGGAGGACATGCATAATTTTTTACGGTAGATTGATATTATCATAAGAATAACATATTCAAAATGTCAGGCCAATAGCTTTTATACTTTTCGAGCAAATCCGTTTATTGTCAAATTGCGCAATTGTGTCATTTTGTAAGGGAGGGGGTAGAAGGGGTGAAGCGATTTGGCCCGTTGACGAACTTTTTTGTCAAAAACGACGTGTAAAAAATTTGAGCTTTCTAGCTCAACGCGTTCTCAAGCTAGAGAGCGAACGGACGGACATCCGGTTTAGAGATTTTTGAGTGATAATATTATCTTCTGTATCATTCACTTTTTTCTCCGAGCCTTATTTCTTGGCGTTACAAACTTTAGAGCAAACTTATAATACTCTCAGATTTCATCTAGAGTACAAAAATTTAATTGTTATATATTTTTGAAAATGAGTAATTTTGTATGGGGGGTAGAAGCCGTAGAGTTATTGAAATAAAACCAAACGCAAATTACTTCTCTAAGCATACCTAATAAACTGGGAAAGTTTCATTATAATCGGCTTAGCTGTTTTTGCGTGAGAGCCCGGACAACCAGACAGACAAACAGAGAAAAATTTTAAAAACGTATGTTTCTGCTTAGTTATTGTCCAAATAAAGCAAAACACTAACTTATAGTCATTTATAAACAAATAACAAACAGACACTACAATTATATTTATATGTATGGATTGTTCATCCAGCATAACATTAGTAAACAACTAACATAAATACATCATTCGGAAAAATGTATTTAATATAAGACGTTCGTTTGCATAACTGTCTAAATAGCTTATAGATCTTTTCGAGAAACATGCAAAAAATTGTTGACTATGTTAACGAATTTCAATGCGTTTTCTAAATTTTTCAGAAATAAAAACAACATGCTAAAAGAATAAGTGAAATTTTTCTAGCAATATTAAAATATAGGATGATTGACTCAATTTTGAAAAAGCGGCTAGTATACTACTATAATATTTGCAGCCGAACAATGTGAAAAAAATTAAGAAAATTATCTTGTTAGATGCAAATAACTTATTGCATAAATAAATAACTTGCAGTGGATAAGTTACTACTGACGTTTATTCATCTAACCATTTCCTAGTAAGCTCACTACATTTTGTCCTTAGTTAGGCAACAATTTAATAGTTAAGTAACTATTTTCTTTAGTTCAAAAATAATTTCATAGCAATGCAACAATATAACATTAACTTATTTACATGAAACAAAGATATCTATTATTGCTTATTCGAAATACTCGTGGTCATAAGACTATTTTAACAATTACTTTATTATTTTAATAATAGTATTGTAATCGATTTGGAAAAAAAAATTTGCTACCCTGAAATTTTGTTTTTTCGCGTTTCATGACTAAAATAGCCTAAAAATGCAAAAAAAAAAAAAAATCCGTCTGTCTGTACGCCGTACGCCGATGTGTACGCTCACCGCACATTAACTCCCAAGCCCTTCAAGGTAAGAAGTTAATTTTTGGGAAGATTGTAGGAGTTCCGGGGCGGATACCCATTTTGTGGGGTGTACGGGTTCACGGGGAGCCGGGGGGAGGAGCCGAAAAATACGAATTCAAATATCTCAATCATGGTTACAGCTAGGAAGCTAAAAATCAACATACATACAGAGGAGTTTGTGAAACAACTTTTAAAAATAATTTAATTTTTTTATCCATTGGGGTGCAAAAAGGGGGGGCTAAGAACCAATTGTCGGCCGAATTGTTTTTTTTTTTAAATTACTTGCCATAAAAAATTGATATTTTGATACCATTAAGATGGCATATAGATCTACTACAATCAGTTTAGATAGAAGCTAATTATAGTAAGGGGGAGGGTCAGCGGAGTACAAGGAAAAACACTTAAAAATGAATATCTCGACTGTCTCTTAAGCTATGTAATTGAAACTTGAAACGTATACTAAGCTTTAATAGCGAAATATCAAAAAAATATAACATGTGGACATATTGGAAGGGGGGGGGGAAACAGGGAGCATTTCAAAAATGGCGCACTTTCCAAAATTACAAATCGGTATATCTCAAAATTGAGTATAGATATCAAATCAAAAATTTGTCAGATTGTAGAACTATATAGTTTTTAATTTTGGTAAAAAATTTAAGTTTGGAGGGTGTAAGGGGAGGGAGGTGGAAAGCAAAGATGTTGAAAATGTTGAGTGATTTTTTTATGGCTCTGGTAAAAGATACAAAGTTTAAATTTTGCACGTCGACACATCTATTTGATTTAGACAGAACAAAAATAGTAATTTGTTATGCACCGAAGTGGGGGTCTAACGTGCACAAGGTGTTTTATGTGCAATGAAAAAACACATAAACTGAAAATTTTTGAATGAAATTTTTAGGTAGAAACTTGCGAATTTGCGGAATCCATTTAAAAAAAATCACTAAAAAGTTTTAAATATTAACTGGTCGAATATCTTAAAAACTTCTACCCTCTCCCATACAAAATTATTTTTTCGACCATTTTTAAGAAATCAATTATCACTTAACTATTAAAATATATCAATTTGAAATTTTGCACAAAAACTTACAAAAATAGTAGAAATAAAATTACGTTAAAAGTTTTGAAATCTCACTTGCCCTTCTACCCCCTTCCCCCAAAAAAGAATAATTTCGACCAATTTCATTAAATCAACTAATAACCCACAAATTAAAAGCTACAAACTTGAAATTTTGTACAAAAACCTTACAAGGGTAAGGAAATTTATGTCAAATGTTAAATTGAGAACTGCTGGGCCCAAGAAGCCTCTTTCACTTAGTCTTCTCTAACCACTCTAACCTGCATGTTGACTTTCCACGCATGCACATTTTGTCCCATAAATAATAAGGTTTTGCCCGACTTGTTGGCATTTTTTTTTTTTTGTTGTTTGAATTAAATATTAAGTTTTTTCATATAACTATTTCCTATTTTGCATGAGTTGTTTTTTTTTTTTCGTTTAAAATAATTCATTCAAGAATCCGTGTGATGTGGAATAAGGCAATTTTGGCCTATCTGTGCAATGCACAAACACAGTCATGGAGGGAAGGAATGGAATTGGAAAGGTTGGCAATGGGGGGTGAGAACGTCCGTACCGAGTGCTGAAGCTAGTATATTTTTCAGTTCTACTGGCTGCTACTGACAAATATTCGCAGAAGTTATGAGGGACTAAATGATAGAAAGCGAACAAAAATCACCTACTGAATATACTGACGTTCTAGAAATGGACCTGTTTCACTTTTACATCGTTTGTCCATTTTTTTCTTCGAAAAATTTTTTATGGCCAGTAGCAACTGAAAAATTCGTGTGTAAGTAAATGCTACTGCCTAGAGTGGGAATCGAACCCATGACTTATTGGCTGTGAAACAATTACGCTCCCACTACGCAACAGAGGCCACAAGTTTAATTAAGAATGGTCAAGTAAGCTTACGTTTTCCAATTAACAAAAAGAAAAACAAGTATAAAACATAGTTACAAAAGAGTAAATAGTTTAAGCCACAAAACCAAATAGCAGAAGATCAGATACAAATAGCTAAGTAATTAAGGAATTAGGCACACACACTTAAAGTATTTATACAGTCAAAAGTTACATTCATTTAACAAAATCTATCGCAAAATTAAAGCTATGTAGAATTATTCACATTAAACGCTAAAATCAGTTCCATAATATCTCATGATAAAAAACACCCATTTCTAGAAATCTTACTTAAGTCCTTTAGCTAGGTTTAAATTCCAGCATTTCCAGTTAGCATATTGACGCAATTAAAAAAAACGGTTACCGCTCTCGGGGAAGTTAACTTTTATTGCATTCGAATCCTAACCCTTGAGTACGTGCTATACCAATTAATGATATGCTTATGAACATTGAAGCGAAAATTCGTAATACCTTCCTATGTACAGAAGTCCTAGAAACCACTTTCGCACCACTCACCACCTACCACCCACTCCACACTTAACAAGTAAACACCAAGAGCTCAAAAAACCACTATGAAAATAACGAATTTTGTTTCTTTTTTTGTTCTATTCCTTCTATCTGTAGATTTAGCAACAGCCCTTAAGGATGTCCGTGTAGCAGTGCCGAGAACAGTTAAACGCGGTGATAATGCTGCACTTAGCTGCCATTATGACTTACAAAATGATACCTTATATTCGGTGAAGTGGTACAAAGGCAGAAGGGAGTTCTATCGATATACGCCACGCGAGAACCATCCCATGAAAGTGTTCTCATCACCTGGCATTAATGTCGAGGTGAGTTTTGCTTTATTCTTTGCTAAATTCTATAATTGTTAAATTTTACGACATTTAATACATATATGTAGCTGTATGTTATAGTACAGTAGTAAGTAGATTAGATTTAATATAACAAATAGCTATACAATATACAGCGAATTGCAGTAGAATGAACTGAAACTAAAGTGACCCAAAAACGTGGAAGTACCAGCTCCTATCGCAATGCATAAACTTTCGCATCATGTAAACGCAATATCGCGATACGATTTTGTTCCGATTCCATGACAAAATAATTCGACAATTTATATTCAAAATTCGAATTTCATTTTTTTTTTTTTTCGATATAGTTTGCAATTGGCCTATACAACTATTGCAATTTGCATACATAGTCGTACATGCAGATTAGAGCGCAACTTGCGCTCATCACATGTGACAAAACTAATGCATTTCATATTACTGGCCATGGTAAAATTTTAATAATTCTGGTCGAACTAAATCAACTTCCATATTACATCAGTTGAGATAATTTAAGCCCATTCAAGGTATTTACTTTAATTAATTTCAGATTTTAATTATTGTGGCATTTCACTAAAATGTGAACAGCCTTCTATTAATTTCAATTAACCGCATTTAAATTATAAATAAAGGGAAAAACGATTTCTATTTTATGTACCAACATGATTTTTTTTATTTTGACATATTTGAAGAATATAGTTCGAAAATTCTACACTAGAAACTAATGGGCTTACAGAAGCGGAAATCAAATATTCGGGTTTTAATTAATTGTTAAGTACTATGGAGTGGGAAAATTCCATTATAATGTAATGGGAAGTATTTTCCAACGTCATTCATAAAGAGTAACATTAGCATATTTTGCTATCTTCATAGAAAATGATAACCAACTCCTTTACTGCCACCAGAGAGTATCAAGAGTTCTGCATCTCCATTATCCTCGCAGCACTCTTCTTGACGAAATTAAAAATGTAAATGCTTACCTATGTTTCGCGGCTATTTATCGTCCTCGTTATAACACCTCTAGAAAAAAGTAATAATTAAATCTTTGACTAGACCTTATTTCTCACAATCCTATGACTCTATCCTTTTTATGACTCCAAACAAATTGTTCTAATATGTAAAGGGGAGATTTTTTCACCATATTAGTAATAATTTTATACTCTAGATGAAATCTGAGAGTTTGCTTTAAAGTTTGCAATGCCAAGAAGTAATGCTCGCACAGAGTCGCCAAGGAAACAGAAATATTTGTTGACGCTCAAAAATCTAAAAACTGGAGGTCCGTTCGTCCGTACATCTGTTCATGAGTTCGCTTTCCAACTTGAGAACGCGCTGAGCTAGGAAGCTAAAATTTTGTATACGTCAACGGGTCCCCTTGTACCCCCTCCCATACAAAATGACACATTTGCACAACATCATAATAAGTTAATTTTCTTTGAAAACATAAATGAGATTTTAAACCTACCAACCCTACAAACATTCTACCTAAAAACAAATTGAGATTGCCCTACTCCTTTTACCACCTTCCATACAAACTGCACTACTTCACAAAATATCATGCACCATTTTTTTCTTTAAAATTTTTGGAGCTCAAATTTTGTATGAGTATTTTGATAGTAATTATAGTTAGAGTAGAAATTAGATAAATCTAGCCACCCCACCAAGACAGGCTTTACGCCCAATTATAATTCTGTTATGTTATTTGTTTGTTTTTAGTTAGGGTGTAGCCTAGTGGGTAGCGTGTTGGTCTACAATGCGAAGGTCGTGAGTTCAAGTCCCGGTCGACGCATAATTCCAGCACACTACCTGCTTGGGTATACCTCGGTTACCTCAATCTACGAAAATAAAAATAAAAAACTCGTAGATAGAGAGTTGTGCGAAGGGCTAACAACCCTTCCGCAATAAATAATGAAAATGTTAAGGAACCTGAAGGTCAGAAGGCCAAGGCCCGATTTGGGCTGTAGCGCCATTGAAGATGAAGAAGATTTGTTTGTTTTTATTTGTTTAGTATAAAAATAGGTGGCAGCCCTGATTATATTTACTCCTTGGGACACTAGAGGCGCTTTACCATAGTTTGGCAAAGGTGAAGCGCGATGTTTGAAGCGAAATTTAAAAAAGTGCCGACCTTTTTTTGGCATGTTCTTAACAACAAGCAGTTTTTAATATTCAACTAGAAAGTCACAAACAAAAATTTTGGATGAAATTGGCAAAAGAAAACCACTAAACTCACCCTTCTACGAATGGTGAATTAGGGAAGGTGAATTCACAGGTGTCGATTGTAACATTTCTGCCTGACTCTGAAACAGTGTGTCTCCTTCTTGCATGGAGTGACTCTAACCCTGATAAGATAGTGCGCGATTATTTGTGTACGGACCCTAACTCACGGAGGGAGGTGCAGATGGTAGCTTACAAATTCGCTCTAGATTCTAAAATCTTATATCGTATGTATGACTACTCAACAGAGACCAAGAGAGATACACTTGTCACGAGCTCTGTCGAGTTACCCTCTCAGTCGTGAGGGGAGAAGTAACTACTACTTCTCCTGTCCTACGTCATCAGACGACCATACATCTCCCTACTATAACATGAATTTATGTACTTACTGTTACAAAATAAAAATTAAATGTTTTATAAACATTTGTTAATAAATCTCTAACATATAGGTATGTATTTTTATAGTTTCGTAAGTTAAACTCGAATTTCAGGAGAGGATTAGATGCCCACTATGCCCCACTCAGCTGCGGATGCCCTTGTTTAACGCCGTCGTCGTGATATCTGGACAGGTGAATGAAGAGACCAGGAAGATGTCCGTTTTGTTATAGAAACGCTTGATCTCCATTGAGTAAGATGACATGACGAGCTCTAAAGCTTGTTTTGCTGTACTAACCAAGGGCTTTTATGGTCAGTTTCGGAGCCACGAACTTCTCCACAACTAGAGCTATACCCGGAATTAGTTAGCACATCGCTCCAGCAACGGTACGGCTACAGAAATGGGCATAGGGGTTTTGGACCATTTAATCCCGAACCCTATTATTCCTAACTTTATTTCGGTAGCAGCATAAACCTTCCGAAGGACTGAAACACTACACAATCTATCCCTCTCAACATATGATTTGAAGCATTCGTATAAGCACGCTGGAAGGCTTGTAGCGACTACTATGCTTTGTTGCGTTTCGTTCCAGGCCTGCTTACGACATACTCGCCAGTCAGGCTTATGTAAGCAGGCCCTGCCTTAGACGCTAAGGGAATACCGTGCAGGTAGTTGGATTCGAACCCGGGAATTTCGAGTTTCAATGCAGCCGTGCTGACCACTGAGCTGTCTACACCCAGCGTTGCAGTATAAGCCGCCACAGGCTGGTAAGAAATTCTCTTTGTAACAATGTTCTAAATGGTGTAAACATCTTCAAAATGACAACCCATCAAAACTTTCTTCAGCTTGGAAAACATTAAGTAGTCGGCTGGGTCTAAAGCCAGCAGTTTAGAATCTACTTAGTACGTGTAATATCAAATCTGAAACACCATTTGACTACAATTCTGTTCCATAAAGATGCAAAAAGATTTCATATTTTTAAATAATAATAAAAATTTAAGCGACTTGATGTCTATCAACACTCAGAATTTTCTTCAAATTTCGCTTTTATAAAAAACAAAGTTTAAATTTCATGAACGTAATTTTATACGACGCTATGAAATTTCACCCGTTGTGGTGGTCAAAATTCTGAGACCACAGTACTTATAATTAGGTATCAGTTCGGACTATGTTACGCAAAAAGTATTTGTTTTCTATATGCTTCGACTGGAAAATAATTGCTATTTAATTCATATCCCAAAGAACTTTGAAATACTTTATCTAGGATTCGAATGCATTTTCAAATTTTCTGCTTCGGACGCACAGACTAATAAAATTTTTCTTTTCCTTGATTGATAATTTAGCTGCTCGGACTCGGAAATATTCGTTGTTAAATTGATTTGAAATTCAATTCAATTAATGTGCAGATTAGTACCGGACGGGGATATTGCATCGAACAGATTACTCAGAATATATTCCGCTAATACTAAACATTGCTCCCGTACTTCCAAACAATCAAACATATACTCACCATGCGGCCTCCACCGGCTGTGATCCCGAAACTAGAGTACAAACATACTGTCAACTTCTTGGAATAAAGAGTGGGACGGTATCAATCAAAAATCTGATGTTACGGTTCCCAATAGGACATTGGAGAGAAAAAGTTTTCTTCCACAACACGCGATCCTAAGCTTTTGTTTGAAGGACATATTTATTCTTCTGTGGTCATCTACAACCACTCGCTACCATGTGTTTTATGGTCGACCACCCGACGTCCTTCTTGAGGGTTATAATCTGAAGCTTGCTTGGGGATGCTTTGCTCTGGCTACCTCAATGCGTGTTCGATCCACTGCCACTTTTGCCTTTAAGTCGCATTGCTTATCTTAGTCAGTCTAGTTGAACTCCAAAGCTCGTCGTTGTATGTTAGATGACATCTAGCCAGAATATCTCTAAAATTCGTCGGATGCATTAGTCCACGAAAGTTTTGCAGTTTCCTGGTAAGTCTAACGGCCACATAGTGCAACCATATAACACCATGGATTTGACGCATGGGTAAAATACTCCTAGCTTCATGCGATGGGAAATCGCACATAACCTCCAGAAATGGGGAAAGGATGCCGAACGAGCTTTATTTATACGAACCTCAATATTATTTTCGACTCCCAAATCCATGCCGACAATACTTCCAAGGTAACAAAAATTTTCCAAATCTTACATATTCATGAGATTTTTTAATCAACATTATTTTATCTACCTCTTTTACGCAAAGGATTTCATATTGTTATAGATCTGGCAACCACGCAATTTTGATGTTCCCAGAAAAAGCCAGAAAAGTCCCCCAACATGTAAAAAGCCATAAACAAACATCAAGCAACTTCTAGTAGTAGTTCTCCAAAATGTAGGCAATCTAGAATAGTCTAGACACACACACACCCAACGACGCCTGTCTGGGAGATTTGGTTTAAATATCTGCAACTTTCAGACAGCAGAGTCAGTTCAGCAACATCTGCGAGAGAACGTGAACCGGTACAAGAACGCGATATCAGTGGTGCCGTATAGTAAGAATTAAATTAAAAGTGCGAATTAAAGTGAAACGTGCGAATAAATAAATTATCCCTTATTTTTAAACGAATTGTGTTTTTCATGAAATCCCGGCGAACCTCTAGCTCGCAACAATATGTAATCTCGCCTTATCATTGCCGAAAGATATATTATGCAGAAGTAATTGAGGTGGTTAATGGTAGAGTGCGCTATCCTACATTTTTGTCTTAAACTGTTGGGTTGAGAGAAGACTGTGTCCTTCTTCTCTGGTCTGACAGTAGTTTGTTCGACGCTCAAGAGATGGGTAAGACGAATAGCAATCAACTTCTTCAAACTCTTTGTACACACAAAAAATACACAAACTGGAAACTCCATTATCTCAACTAGGCTCAGAATGGGGCTAGCGCATCCTGGCATAAACCGCCACAATTTATAAACCAAAATAATTTTTAAATTAGAAGTATGTATTTTAGCTTTTGCAGCAACTCTTATGAACGCACTCATAAGTATGCCTACTTGCTTTATTTGAACCGTCTGACTTCTTACAAATCATACCTACTTCTTCCATAAGATTCTTATCTCTTAGCTCTCACAAGTCAAATCTCGAGTTGTAATAGCACAACAATAGAGTTTTGCATATTTCACAACATGTTGCGAAACATAAAAAATCCTAAAATAAATTTCCAAACAGAAAGTGCCTAAAAGTTATTAAATTAATTTTCTCTTTAAATTTTTTAGCGGTCAATGTCAAATGAAAGTAACCTTCTGCTGACATCGGTTGGACCCACAGTTTCCGGCAAATATAGTTGCGAAGTTTCAGCTGACGCTCCGTCATTCGACACAGTGATCATCTCCGGCGATTTAGAAGTTCTTGGTAAGTTAGTCGTGCGTTTCCTTATTTCATTTTCACAAACGAAGAACAAAAAGGAAAAAATAAAAAATAAAAAACAAACAAAAGTTCTCTGCATTTCAACAACCCTTCCTGTCTCCAACAACAGCCCGTCAGCTCCAACTTAATAGAAAAAAAGCCTTTCTAGATTATATGGCAGAGTATCCTTTATTTTTTTTTTCTTCTCCCTTCTTTTTTTCTGTGTCTATTTCACATTTGCATTTGTGCTCTCACAGATAAAATTAAATTTTAAATTAATGAATACTTTATGTATTTCGTAATTAGTTTTGTAATTATTTTGAGAAGCTTAAGGACTTGAGCATATGTTCGGGAATTTAATTAGGACACTTAGATTATGAAGGCATAAGAGCAATATGATATGAACTCAAAAATAATATTTCATTTGGAGAATTTATAAAGGAAAAGTTTTAGTTTATGGACAGAAATTAAGCGAAATGTTTAAATAGCTATTTGCATATTTGTTTGTTTATTGTTTTTTTGAAGGTTTTTGATACACAAACATTTACGTTTAAAATCTTTTTTATTCGCATTTCTTTAGACAAATTAATTTTGACGCGTGCAATTGTTTAAGTGGTAATGCAGTGTATTTAAAGTTAAATTAAGTGTTCGCCAGTACATAAAATTTTACTCCAATACTATTGTTGTTCTTTCATATTGTCAAAAAATATGCCTCGAATTGAATTTTAACCAACGACTCAAGGCACATGGGAAATAGTCATAATAATTAAAACAAAAGTAAATAATAAGGTGAAATAATGCAACTATGAAAAAATTGGAAGTTTTTGGAGGCTCTACAACTTTTAATGAATTTAAGATTTTTTTTTATTTTGGTTAAATGCTAATAGCTTGCACTTTTAGTTGGAGATTATTCCCAAAAACAATTCCGATCTGTCTGGCAATGTGGCCGATCTTTGCAATCATTCCCACTCTTTTCTGTTAAAGAAGTGTGCGTAGTAAGATGCGAAAATTTCATATTTTCAAACGAATATTCCTGATTAATGGTGGAAGATAATGAAAATTTTTATTTTTCGTTTTTATCTTTATTAAATTCACAAAGGTTTGTATTGAATAAAATTTAAAAATTGAGTGTCGGAAATAAAATATGACCCCCAATCCGTTTATAGTTTTTAAAAAATTATCTTTTTCAAACGAGTTAGTTCAAAAGATGACTACTTACTTGTTGTTGCTATAACAATGCAAAAATACTACGAAAAGGGTTTGTGTTGAATATGATTGAAATTGTTATAAATCCTTTTCCTGATAAAAGACGTTTTTTATATTTTTATATTGCTAATTTTTTAAGTAGTAGAATTTTTGAATTTATTTTTATGGTACTGTCAAGTTTGATGTATTTTTAGTGTTAAAATAAATAAATTCACGCAATCAATTAGATTTTATGACCACATCGAATTTTCGAAGCCCTTTTTTTACATATGAAATGTTTTGCGTAGGAAAAATATTCCAAATAAGATCATAGCTATGATTAAAGAATCCTACGAAGATGTAATGTGTCGTATCTTACATAGAGGAGAGTTTTCCGAGAGCTTTTAGACAGGGCTACATATTATCACCATCCCAGTTTCTGGTGGTAATAAATAACATCTCGAAAGCTGCACTTGAAGATAGGGAAGATAAAGGTCTTCATTGGGGACTATTTAATACATAAAGTCACATTGATTATGCCGATGAGGTGTGCTTGTTTCCACATAACCGTTTGGATTTACATTTAAATGTTCGTTCGATGCATTCTAAATCCAAAGAGGCGGGACTGAAAATAAATGTGCGTACAACCAAGTACATGCATATGGGTTCGAACACAAGCACACCGATTGTTCTTAACGGACAAGATGTGGAAGATTTTCGTTATCTCGGAAGTTTTGTCAGCATGAACGGCGGAGTCGAAAATGATATTGAAGCTCGTATAAATAAAGTTCGTCCGGCCTTCGATATCTTTTCCCCTTTCCAGAGGTTGAGAGAGATTGCAAGTATTTGATGCATGCGTCAAATCTGTGTTATTATATGGTAGTACTACGTGAAAAGTGACCGTTCGGCTCACCAAAAAACTGCAAACTTTCGTGATCTAATGCCTCCGACGCATTTTAGTAATATTGTGGCCAAAAGTGAACAGACTAAAATCGACATTGAGTTTCGAAGGTGGAGGTGGCAGTGGATCGGTTACACTTTGAGGAAACCAGAACAAAACATCACCAAACAAGCTCTGGATTATAATCCTTAAGGTAGGCGTCGGGTTGGTCGACCATGTAGCACATGAAAACGAGTAGTTGAACAGGATGCCAGAGGAGTGGACAAATCCTGGCGACAGAATCGTACCTTGTGGAAGGGAACTGTTTCGGTCCTAAACATCTGTGGAGGGTCTTGACAGGAATATGATTGAATTACTGATTTTCTCCAGTCAGGTCCTGGCCACCTAGTTTAATGGTTAATTCTTTTTCGGCCAATTTGTCACTACTAGAAATATTTTGAGCCCTTTGCATGGTTTTTCGATTTTTTTATTATACCTCATCTTCAACAAAAACGCTTTCTTGGAACTCACGCCATCTTAAGGCTTACACGAGCTATCGAAGACACACAGAGAGACATCCAATATTGTAACGATCAACCAACTCCTGATCTCCTGGAGTAGAAAGGGGAATATAGAAACTGCTTGCATAAATTGATCTTCTCATTTTATGTTTTTTTTTCTAAGAGAGCTTATTTTTTTAAGTCGTTTGAAATGATTGTAATCAATATTCACAAATAAATAATGATAAAAATCTTATATGACGTGAATAAATTTTTCAATTCCACAGCCCATAAACTTTACAACAATAAGAAATTTATTAATATCTACGCAACCATTTTTTGACACTTTGAATCATAGTTAAATCTCCATTAACCTTTTCTCCAATACAAATCCTTTCAAAACGTTCAATTCCATTACCAATATCTTTTTGATCTAATAACCTATTGTTGAACTTCTTTCTTTAAATCCCAATATATATTTTTCGTTAACCAAAACACTACTTAATTTTCGCCATAAAACTAAATCATATCCTTATGTGTGATATCATTTTATGGCAGAAAAGAAAAAAAAATATTTATTCATGAAAATTATTCGTCTTTACTGCTTGCTAAGTAAAACTTAAAAGCCAAAGAAGTTCTTTTCCGCATTTTTTGAATCCTTTTGAAACTCGAAAGTTATGTTTTTCTTACATCGTAAAAAAATATTTACATGAGAATGCTCTTATGGGTAAAAATAGCCAAAGGTAATATTACAAAATAGGTTTATCTAGTGTGTCTCAAGTGTGTATGATGTGGTATTGCATTATCTGAGTCTTGCTGTGAAAAAAGATAAAAACCAATAGTAAGCAAGTTGATAGGATGATGGAGATATTCCTTTTAAACAGGAAAAAAAATTCATCTTTCGTTGTGGTAACACTATTTAGATAAATATGTTTCTAACTAAAGTGTACACAAACCTGCAAGTATGTACAATAGAATATTTATATTCTGAATTATCATTTGTTCTACTTCTACAATGACGCTACAGTCCAAATCGGACCTTGGTCTCCTGATATTCAGGCTCCTTAACATTTTTCATTACTTATTGTGGAAGGGTTGTTAGCACTTCGCACAACCCTCTTTCTACGAATTTTTCATTTTCTTAGATTGAGGTGACCAAGGTATATCCAAGCAGGCAATGTGCCGGAATTATATATTGCGCCGACCGGGATTTGAACTCACGACCTTCGCATTACAAGACCAACACACTACCTACTAGGCTATACCCTAGCTTATCATTTGTTAGAGGTTCTTATTTCGTTAAAAACTATTAAATGTTTTTCTCTATTTGATCAAGATGTGACCGCTCCACTGCCAATTACGCCTCAGGAATTCAATGTTTACTCTGGTCTATGTAATTCTCCGTTAAACCAAAAAATGAATTAAAGAAAAGATTTCCAGATTTAGCACTGATATGATTTATTTATCGTATCGTGTGCTTTTTTTATTTTCAAAATACCAAAAGATGGTTGAAGAGAATAAAGAAAAAATCTACCGACTGTGTTTATACTCTAGATGAAATCTGAGAGTATGATAAGTTTACTCTAAAGTTTGTAACGCCAAGAAATACTGCTCGCTCAGATTCGTCAAGAGTACAGAAATATTTGTTGCCGCTCAAGAATATCGAAATCGGATGTCCGTCTGTCCATCCGTCTATCTGTTCGCTCTCTAACTCAAGAAAACGTTGAGCTAGGAGGCTGAAAATTTGTACACGTTATTTTTTGTGAAAAAGTAAGGTCAAGTTTGTGAACGGGCCAAATCGCTCCACCCTTCTACCCCCTCTCATACAAAATGACTCAATTTCGGAATTTGACAATAAACGGATTTTCTCGAAAAGCATGAAAGCTGTTGATCTGAAATTTGGAACACTTTATTTTTATAATGACTTCGAATTACCGTATGAACATTTTTCGAATCGCTACTTCCCCCAACTCGCATACAAACTGCACTGTACCATAAAATTCTATAAACCAATTTACTCAGTATGTCTAAATTTAATCGAGCTGAACCCCCTCCTCAAAAAAGGCAAGGAAGAGTTGATTATAGCCAAAGTCTCCAAAGTCATTTTTTTTCCTTAATTGTAAATAAAGTATGTACCATAATATTTAATAAGTTTTTATCTTTTAATAAGGATCGTATATTAGGTTCGCGCTGAGAAAACTGAATTACATGGCGCCCAATACAGCGGAATTGATTCGAGATGTACCCATCTCCTTTGAGCTAGGCCAGACAAAGCTGGCACCGGTATACAAGGGTATCAAATGTCTCAAAAGAGACTGAAACAACACGTCTTTAATTCAAAATACATTCTGAAACTATTCAACAAACCATCAGAAAATCACTATTGGAATGTGGCACACAGTCGCTTACTTGAATGAAAACATATCTCTTCCACTCTTCCTGGCCCTATTATGGTCAAGAATTATTTTTTCAGAAGCAGTCTAACGTTTGAACATTACTATATCGAACTTGTGTAGGCTGTTGTCTAGTGTATAGCGTGATGGTCTACAATGTGAAGGTCGAGTCTGTACCGTTGAACTTGAATGTCTGTAAGTTCATGTTCGTAATTAGATTAATACGGCCAAGTACCAAAATATATTTTGATAGAGATGTGTCCAAAGATTGCAATACAGATGGTGGAAAAGCGATAAGAAAGACTGTAAAGTGGCGCTGTATTGCAACTGATTTCGCTATCCAATAAAAAGGATAAAAACCTATGGCTAGCGATTAATTCATATCAACCGAAAACATATGCGCAGCTTCCGAGAGATTATTATGATTTCGAAATTACTGCAAAAGCTAGCTCTTATTTTTGCCGAAATGTTGCTGAAACAAACAAACTAAATCATAAAATTTTACATCATATACCGAATAATTCAAATCCCCACGGCTTTCCAAAATAAAAGCGAAAAAATAACAGTGAATATCGTAATTCAATTTTCTTCTTTTCTTTCTCCCATTTTACTTATCTTTGTCCTGAAGGACATACATAATAAACGAATTCTGTCTAATATTGAATCTATAATTGGCCAACAAATTTTGAAAGAAAAGAACTGTCAACAAGCCACATCTTCGACGAACGAAAGACATTAAAACTATTACGGAACGGAAGTTGTGAAAAAGACAATTTCAAATTAAATAAAACATCTTTCAAGTAAGATTCGATTGAATGTGCAGAAGCAATGTGGTAAATTTGCTCAGTGGATCGCTTTGAAACCCAATACGAGTGACGAATCTTCTGTTTACGATGGACTGTGGCTCTGTGTGTTATCGATATCTTGGACTATAGCCGAATTCTCCAGATGCGGACTCCACATAGCATATTGCAAAACAGAAGGACTCTTTGTGCGATTTGTGAGAAAATTCTGGAAATTTCGTGTTCCTGAACATTTCTGATAAATTATTTCGTAGTGACCTAGATCATTGGATATTTGCACGTATTGTGTGAATAATGTTGCTATTATCGTAATATCTTCTGTATCGATGGTAATACGCGACCACTGTAAATAAAAGCATTGATAAACTCCATTTTTTTGCAATGCAATATGTACTTGAAAATTTAAATTGTCATTTTCAGTACGCACAGCAGTAATACTAATGAGAACAAATAAATCGACTTTGAAAATTATTTCCAAACTACATTTTGAAAATAATAAACGTTGTTTTGTAACAACACTACAGCTCAAACCAATGATCCAAAATAAACAAACTTAATTCCATTGAAAAGGTATTTTCATCAAAGTTTGCCTTTTCCAGGTTCCAGATCTCTACCTGTTCTGGTTCTGGATTTTCGCTGAGATACGTGAAAGAAAGGATGAAAGGGAAATTTCAAACTCATCTCGTACCCCAATTAGATCACGACATCAGGCAAGCAAGCTAGAGCGTTCAGAAACATAAAACACGAACGCCATTTAGTGGTACCGCCTACAAATCTTTCATCTCAGAGCACGATATCTATACATTCGACAAGCACCCAATAGCTTGAAGAAGAGCAGAACAAAACGCAATATTTTTTCTGCGTACTTTACTCAGATGTACTCAGAGCTCTTACTTTGTTGTTAGCAAATAACGCTTCCTTTTCAGTTGTGCGATCGTTATACGTACACATAATGTCTTTGCGTCTTATTTGACTCAACAAAAAAAAATTATTATAATACTATAGCCCCTATTCTCTATGACGGCACGCGTCGTTCGGTACAATTTTATGTTAAAAGTCTGTTTTGAATCTACCGGTTAGTATTTGTCCAATATTTTGTAACGCGCACTGTCCAATTATTCCCCATGCTTTTTTTTATAAATATACAGATATATAAAACCATGAAAAAAAATAAAGCGCTTCAAAATCATCAACGAAATATGATTGTAGTAGTATTGATTGCTTGGTTGTGCATGATCACAATCGTTTTATTCATCTGTTCCAATTTTTTATTGACGCCATTTTAAAATGGTGCCATTTGCTTTTCTCCAACGAATAAGGACGTCTTGATTTTACATTCCTAAGCGCAAATAAGATCTTAAATTTAGCAATACAGGAGCATTTTTTCTCACTTTCTTAGTCTTCTATTTTTTTCCCACCGGATAGGATAAATGAACAATTCAACACTCTGTCAAAGTATTAAGTTGTTGCAGATGAAATGGCGACTTGGCTAGTGGAATTTCAAACAACTTTAACTCTTATAAAACTTAATTTCATTAATCAAAATAGGTACCAGCAGATGCAATACACTTCTCCCAACGAGATACATGCATTTATGCCAGTTTCGTAGAAGTCCGATTTTCTAGACTGAAGAAATCCCTCGAAAAAAAAATTGTTTCTTTTACCGCCAAAAAGTAATTCAAATGTTTTAAAAAGTGGTAATCGGTTGGCGAGAGGTCTGGTGAATATGGTGGATGAGGGAGAGTTTCATACTGCAACTCGTTTAATTTTTTGACCATTATTCGTGATACAGCTCAGTAAGCTCATGCGGAACCCACTTATCAAGCTTTTTGACATTCCCAAGCTGTTACAAGTGCCGGGGAACTGTCGAATAGTGTACGCCCAGTTTTTCTGCAACATCCCTTACAGTTTGGCGTGAATCAGACTCCACTAGTAAACGCAGCTCGTCGTTGTCTATCGATGGTCCTGCGTGACCACATGGCTCACTTTGAAGGTTCATGTCTCCTGATCGGAATTTTGCGAACCATCGTTGTGTGGTTTGTTCACTTATTTTGTCAGCTCCAAATGCCCTGTTGATATTTTTGGTTGCCTTCCTTGCGTTGTGGCCAAGTTTGAGCTAGTTAAGAAAAAGTAACTGTTTTTCACTCGATTGCATGTTATTTTTATTTTTTATTTTTTTCTCTCCGATCCCAATGAAGTCCAAAACTGAAATTATACCATGACCAAAGGTAGGAGTATTTATACTTCAATATTCATTATTATCAGAGCCACCTGGCGGTAGTTTGAGACATGAAAATCGCAACTAACTTCACTTTATCGCGGAAGTCGCCATTTCATCTGCAACAATCTAATACATGCGGGTGGATCTAACTAACGTAAATATTTTTCTCGCGCGCTTCACTCTTTTACTATCCCAGTGGGAAAAAAGCGCTTGCGAAGTTTTAAATTCTCTTAATTTGTCACAAGAAAAAGATTCGAACTTTTTGACATTCTATATACATTTCAACATTACATGTTTTCGCTTCAGCTTTAAAAGAAGTCATTTTAAAGCATAATTTCGAAGCCAGTTTAAAACGTATTTTTTGCACAAAAAGTGCGATTTAGAGCTCATAAGTGTGTAACAAATAAGTAAGTGATTTTTTCATATCGAACCTGGGATCCTAAATCGCAAATTAGGCGCGTTAACTACTGAGCCATCTACACTTAATGTTCAAATCAATCAAAAGCGTGTAGCTATAAGCCGCTATTAAAATGCTTTTTCCTAACATCTCTAGAAACGATCGTAAAGCACGTGACCTGCTGTTTGTAAAAGAGAGAATCAGATCAGTATTTACAGGTCATAGGTGACTAATGCATAATAAGGTTTTGTATAGACTCATCCAGTCACGTAGATACTACTGGTTGCTAGTTTTGTTTAAATTTAATTCAAATTTCGCAAGAACACAACTTTCCATTTACGTATTTCATTTTCGTAGAATATACCTTAGACATCTAAGATATACCCACGCAAGTAGTATACTTAACTTATACGTTGACCGGGATTTGAACTACCGACGATCGCATTCTAGACTAACACGCTACCCACTAGTCTTCACCCTAGTTCATTTTGATATTTGTGGCACCTAAAATACCATTAATTTTTTTTATACTATATACGCCTTGATTCCATTTTCACTTTCATAATCGTAGCCCTTCTAAGATTGACTTTTCTTTCAAATGTAATTGAAAATTAGCTTAAGCCTAATGTCCAAAATCTGTTCTAATGCATTCAATCAACAATTAATTTCTTATTAAGACCCCTGTGGCAGCCCAAATAATGTGGCAGCACAAGTAATGTGGCAACACTAATATCACAGATAAAACTGTTATACAATTATACTGACAGATAATAAAACGTCAAGTCAACTTCCTTCTTGACTGGACAGCCGAGGCTTGTAAACATGTCTTTCATTTTCTACTCGCGATAAGTTTGAGACTAAATTAATATCGGGTAACCAATACCTAATGACCCGTTATAGAGGCATATCATAAGGTCCTGATCTGACACAAAGCGCGATCCTAAGATTAGCCTTTAATTGTCGGCAGAACTTGTTTATTCCTCCGACCTCCTCAACTGCTCGCTTACATATGCTACATGGTCAACCGACCCGACGTTTTCCTTAAAGTAGTCCAAAGCTTGTCTGGTTATGTTTAACTTAAAATGTGATCGATCTACTGCCACTTCCGGCTTTGAAACTCAATGCCCATTTTAGTCCGTCCAGTTGTACTTCAAAGTTCGTCGTTGGAGATCACATCTGGCCTGAATATCCCTAAAATGCGTCAGAGGTATTGGTTTACGAAATTTTACAGTTTCGTGGTAAGCCCAACGTTCACTTTGGGATTTGACGCATGTGTCAAATACTCGTAACTTCTTGCGAAGGGAGAGCTCTCATAACCTCCAGAACGTGGAAAGGATACCGGAGGCCTGACGAGCTTTATTTATACGCACCTCAATATATATGCTTTTCGTATCTGTCACACTTTTTAAACAAAACTTTCGTGTTGGCCCATGTTCTCGTTTCTTATGACTTCTTAGATTCAGTTGTATATAGAGATGGTATGCTATTTACATACCTGAGACTTTTTCACTGCTATTTTAGAAAAGCAATCCCATATTGCGAAAATTTAAAAGAGCTGCGATTAGAAAAGCAGAACAAATGCATACTGCTTACGGTCTATCGCCAATAAAATTGCTGCAATGATCATCGCTACAAATCCCAGAGTTTTTGTTCGCACATTAATCGCGCAACACACACATCCCACCTCACCCTGACGAGATCGTAGCTCAGAACAAAGCTCGCCAAACAAACCACCGCTTACCCATCGTATGTACACAAACTAAATAAAAAAAACACCCGGTCATAGAAAACCGAACCAAAAGGGTCAATTGTTTTCTTTTTTTCACACGATATTACTAACTCAAGCAATTTTATCATGAAGAACGTAAAGCTCTTATCAGATCCCAAAACCAATCAATCAGATCAAAGCTCGCTGAACAAATCGCAGTCGCACTTCCTTCACCCAGCCCCAGCGCTAGGCTTCAAATGGATGTCGTTCATATGGAAGCTCTTTCGTTGCTCGATTGCCGCTTGGGACATCTGAAATATGTATTTCAATTTCTTTCTTCGTATCTGTTATATTGCTCGTGCTCCGCGATATCTGCAAACTGTTAATTGCTTAGCTCAGTGATATCAAAGCCTATCAAAGACTATCAATAATATAAGCTATCCCAAACCTAGTTGATAGTCTTTGGTGATATCTGCACCATATACACACTGCTTGTGCTCTCAGTGCTATTGCTATACACTGAGGAAGTATAGTAATGAATGAATAGGTCATAGGTGAAGTGCGACTGCGGTTTGTTTCGCGATATTTTGATCTGATCGGTGGGTTTTATGATCTGATCGATGGGTCTTGGGATCTGATACGTGAGATGGGACGTGCGAAGTGGTCAATGGTGCGCTTTGCTGTCGAAGTGTTTGGCGGGCTTTGTTCTGAGTTTCGATTTCGTCGGTGGTGGGACATGTGAGTTGCGACTATTGGAAGTTCCGCCGACTTATGTTGCAGTCCACTGTGTCAACAAAAGCTCTACTTTCTTCATTGACGAACTTACTTGTGTGAGTAATATCGTGTGAAAACAAGGAAACAATAGACCCTTTTGGTTCGTTCGGTTTTCCATGACCGGGTGTTTTTTTTTATTTGGTTTGTGTACATGCGATGCGATTGATATTTTTGCCATCTTGACTCGCTCGATCGTTTTTTCATACTACCTTTTTATTCAGAGAGGGAAATTTGGAATTTGAACTCTTGACCGTCATATTGTAGATCGACACGCTACCCCTAGCTCAATTTCAAGTTTATAGCACCTTAAACACCTTTAAATTTGTTTCTTGTAAATAACATGTGTATATAATATATGTGCCTTAATTGGCATTTTCAAATTACCCATTATTTACTGTTTCCATTCTGTTACTTTCTATTATTGTAATAGAAAGGTGTAAAACAATGTCGAGAGAAAAAAAAGTCTTCAAAGTCACAAATACTTTTCTTCAAGACGTCTAAAAATAAGAACGAATAAAAAAATATAGAGTAGATAATATAGATTGAAAGAAATCGAAATTGAATAAAGTACAAAGGAAAAGTAACTCAAATAAAGAATCCGATGATTAATTTAATTTTCGAAACCTCGAATTGAATTTCAATCAGAGCAGTTCGTGACACAGTGAAGGAATTTCGCAAGGATGTTGGGATGCTTCCTCTTTAAAGATGCTTGAACGATTCCGAGCGTTTGTTGTTGGACGTGAATGATTCCCCGGGGTTTGTTACTGGAGAAGTAGTATGAGATAGGACTTCATTCGTGAATTGTTCGGCGCTAAATCGTATAAACTACTACTGTAAGGAAAATCGTAAAAGTTAATTACATGTTAATTTATTGTTGGCCTTTTAATCTTCTGGATGCGAATGCTGATACGGAAGGAATTTCATTTAGGAGGTGTAATAATGGTTGTAGTTAATCGGTTTGTACGAGTCTTTTTATTGTTTTCTTATTTTTTTCCCATTAAAATTTTACGATATATCTAATTCGTGGATTTGTTGTCTTAGAGAGTTATATCAATGAAATGGGTAAACGGAATGTATTAAATTGAAACCGTGCTATAAGTTTTTTTCCGTAATTTTTTCAGCGGTTCTCACGGCAGTAGTTAATAAAAAAAGTGTTAATGCTAAAAATATATCGAAAGCGGAAGCTTTATTAGTCAAACATTTTTAGGATGATGGCGAAAAGGAGTGGGCGGAGGAAGAACTAAGAAAACGTATGCTTGCTGATATCTAAACTACGAAGGCAGAAAGCTGAAACATAGCATAAGCATACATTGGTTTATGTGGAGAGAAAATAAACGAATTCTCGTATCCAGAGCGATACGCAAAGGTACGACTTATAACAGAATATTGGCTTGTATGATGTTAGATGACAGCTTTTTAAGCTTTTTCTATTGAAATCGGTTAGAGTTCGCTTAATGTTCGCTTGAATTAGTTTGGAGCTCGAATTTTGGAGCTTCAAAGCTTTTAAAACGGACTTTAAGCGATTTCAATTCCAACAAAAAATTTTAACTTGTGTCGTTAGAGTAGGTCTGACAGAAAAATTAATTTACAAATATGTATGATCTGGGTAAGAGGTGAATTCTTTCTTTAAATGAATAATGGTGAATGTTTTCAGAATGCATTTTAAATTTAAGGGAAAGATTTCCGGATCTAATTTTATTAAACGTAACGTTTGGGTCTCTGCTGAGATGATGGGATAAGTTTGATAAAAGTCTCAGCAGAGACCGAAACGTCACGTTTAATAAAGCTATAATAGTATGGGAGTCTTTCCTTTAAATTCTAGCTCCTGTCTTATGAATAAAATATTTTGAAGCTGTTGATTTTTTTTACATTTAAATTTAACTTTCACACTCTCTACTCTCTTCAATGGCTCTACAGCCCATATTGAGCTTTGGTCTTCTGACCTTTAGATTCCTGTGAAAGGGTTGTTAGCCCTTTTCTCAACCCTCTATCTGCGAAAATGAAGTAGACCATGATATACCCACGCAAGTGGTGTACTGAAATTATACGTCAACCGGGAACTCCCGAAGCCCTAACGCTGAACTTTCATACAGTTTAATTTTATCTTTAACGAAGAATTGATAAAATAGATATTCAAGCTTTCGTTTTTACAACTCATAATTCCAATAAATAATTTTTTTTAAATAAAATACAAAATTTTGCGATAGGAGACCGGAGCTAGTCGGTATAGATTTTGGTTTCTGATTTTTACTTTTTTTTTTGGGCAATGCTTGGAGAGATTTTGGTAAATGCAACAGATAGCTTAGCTTTTTGACAACATAATCATATAGAACCAATTAATTAAATCCCTGTTTACGTAACAACAAAAATACTTTTCCTAGAAGCTTGCAATTATGCCAACTAACCGGGGTTAGTTGGGATTACCCCAGGGGTGAGTTGGCATAACGTGATATGAATATTAATACTTTTTCTTTTTTTTTAATTTGGGGAACACGTGAGAGCACTGTGACCTTCTCGGCATATTGTGCGTTTATTGCTCCTTTATCCTACCATAACTCAATAGCTTTGGCTAATCTAAGTATTTTTAAGGGAGCCATGTTGGCTAGTTCCTCGGTAGAAAGGAAATCTTTCTCAAGAAGATTGTGTGTTTTTCTAGCTACTGCTTCACAGTGACATAGAATGTGTTCTGTCGTTACTGAGTCTTCGATACAGAGGCGGCAGATGTCGGTTTCAGCTAAGCCCATATTTTTGAGGTGGTGGTTTACTCCAATGTGCCCCGTCATTAGGCCAATTAGAGTACTAATATCGCTCTTGCTGAATTTTAGAATATCCTTCACTTTGTTTTTTTTGTGGTAGGATTTGTTTTTTATGTTCTTGTTCAACCCACTTGCTAAGTGTAGGGTTGGAGTGTCCTTTGAGATTTCCGCAGAATTGCTCTGGACCAATAAAATTTGTTTCTGCGCCGTTTTTTGCAAGGCCTCTTCATTTCCCTTAATCCCCATATGTCCTGGTACACACATTAAAGTTACATCGTTCGTTTTACCCAGGAAATTAGATTTTGAAGGCAGTGCCAATCTATTCTCGATCAGTGTTTATTGGATGCTAGGGCTTTGAAAACCGCCTGACTATCCGATAGGATATAAATGGATTCGTTGCGATAAGCTCTCCTTATATTCTCTGGATGCATAGCTCCATTGCAATTAGTTCAGCCTGGAAGATTATGGCTTCTTTGCCGAGTGATTTTGAAACCGAGAAGTTAGGAGGAGTTAGGAATTAGTTAACTCCAGCTCCAGTCCCCTCAGAGGTACGCGAGCTATCTGTATACCAGATGGTTGATTCCTCTTCCATTTCAGGTAACATAGATTGTTAGTCCTTGCGTTCTCTGATTATAACTTTAAAGGGGTTTTCAAAGTTGAATTTTGTCGGCATAGCATCCGATAGTGTGGAGGTTAGAATTTTTGGGTCTTTCGGGATTTTGAGGTGGTCTCTAAGACCCGCTGATTTGTAATTGTTTTCCCTTAGTATGCGTAAGACCCCTATCAACTCCTTTTTTATTTTGAGATGGAACATTTTCATTGCCGCCGTAGGACAGGTTTTCATTGTTCCAGTGATACCAAGATAAGCTAGGATTTGGATTTTTTGTAGCTTAAGCTGTGCTTTTTGTTGTAAGACTTTAGTCCACCATATAGTTGATCCGTATATGACTATTGGAAGGATGACTGTTCTGTGGCACCAGTAGATCATCTTAGGCTGCAATCCCCATTTTTTGCCAAATAAACTTTTGCCGGCCCAAAATTCCTTTAGTGCTTCGGCATGAGTCCATTCTGTATGTTTGTTCCAGTTGAGTTTGCTATCCAGTAAAACACCTAAATATTTTACCTCATCTGAAAAGGGTAATGGTGTTCCATTTATTGAAGGAGGTATAATGTGGACTTCCTTCTGTTTGTAAATGGTACTATCTTAGTCTTACTTGGGTTGATGTTCAAGTTCTTAGACTGACACCAGTTCACCATCATCTCTAAGGCTGATTGCATCCTTTCTGATATTATTAAATCATATTTGCCTCTAATGATAATGACGAGGTCATCGGTATATCCTACTGCCTCCTATCCTTGTTCTGTTAGATGGTCCAGGAGCTCATCTACTATAATTGATCAAACAAGTTGAGATAGTATCCCTTCTTGGGGCCAGCCTCTGTAGGTCTGTGCAGTCAATGTGCTATCACCTAGATTCGTGGTTGTTATTTGGCTCTTTAGCATGGCGTGTATCCATTTGACCTTATCTAAATACTTTTTCCTAGCTGCCGCTATTATAGCTTAATGGGGAGTATTGTCAAATGCTCCTTCTATATCTAGGAATGCGCAAAGGGCACTTTGTTTAAAGTCTTTTGCCTTTTCGATTTGTCTTACCAAACCATGAAGGCCTGAATCTGTCGATTTACCTTTTTGGTAGTCATGTAGATTATTATTATTAAGGTGAGGTCCTGTGTTTATGTGAATATCCACTAACTTCTCCATTGTTTTGACGAAGAGTGTAAATACTTGTAGCGGAAAAAAACTGTAGGTGTGATACGTGGGTAAGTATACTACCTAACAATAGTTAGGTAAATTGTATAGGCCCGCATGAATCATTATCATAAACGAACAAAAAATAATAATTCGTCAATACCTACCTGTCGTGGTGCTCCATACAGACATCCTGCAGTTCCAGATACGCTTCGATTTTTTCATCCAATTGATCTTCAGCTGCAGTGGTGGTGGTAACACCAGCATCCCTCGCCATTTTGCAATATCTTGCAAAGTTCCGAACTGGGATATTCAATTCGCTTGCTACTTGAGCCATTCTTTGGCTTCAACATTGTGAGTGTAAGCGGCCTCAGTCACCCTCTCAATTGGTCGATATCCTCACTCTGTTTATACTCTAGAAATCTGAGAGTATTATAAGTTTGCCATAAGGTTTGTAACGCTAAAGAATAATGCTCGGAGAAAAAAATTAATAATATGGAATTTCACATAATCACTCAAAAATCTCAAAACCAGATGTCCATACGTAGCTCGAGAACTCGTTGAGCTAGAAAGTTCCAATTTTGTACACATCATCTCTGGTAAAAAAGTAAGGTCAAGTTCGTGAACAGGCCAAATCGCTCGACTCTTTCTAACCATTCCAATGACTTAATTTCGGAATTTCACAATAAACGGGTTTTCTCTGATCTGGAATTTGGAATATATGTACTATTTTTATGATAGTTTCAGTCTGCGGTATAAACATTATTCGAATCCCCTCACTACTTTCGCCAACTCCCATACAAACTGCACATTTTCTTGAAATACTATAAACCAATTTACTCAGTACGTATGAAATTTATCGAGCTAAAATGTTAGTACGATCGAAAAAAAATGAGACGATTAGCTACACTCCTTCTACCCCCTACCATACAATATGACACAATTTAGCAACCTTCCAAAAATTTTTAATTTCTTGAAAAGTATGAATGTTACTGATCTGAAATTTAAAATACATCATTTGCATGATAGTTATAGTTGTTTCTCGAAATACTAAAATGAATCCACTCCATCTACCACCTCCCATACAAACAGCACAATTTCAGTAAATTAAATAAACTAATTTTCTCGGTACCTACTCCATTTTTGGAGCTTAAATTTTGTACAAAACATTTTTAAAGCTACTCTAGCGTGATATGAGATAAATTAGTTCAATGTCCTTCTACCTTCTTTTAATTAATAGTAATGGAGGGATTAACTGGCATAGGTGTGGGGCTATGCCGACCGATCCCATACCTAACTATGTCAACTAGCCCGACAATAGTTTTTGAAACAAGACGGATTCCACACAATCCCAAACATCAGAAACAAAAGATTATGATACATATGTACATGCAACGACAATTAACAACTCTTCCGAAATCCGCCATCAGCAGCGCCTCAATTCGACCTACAGATTCACCAAAACAAACTAAATCGCGATAAAAAGATTTACTCACCTGTTAGAATAACGCTGGAGCAGGAGTGCTTCTTTCATGACGCTTCCAAGCATGTCGAAATTACGGTGGATGGTGCACCTTAACATACATATAAAAAAATAAAATAAGTACTAAATTCCAAAGTTAATTTTATTTACTGAAACGACCCAACCTGAAGGTTTGTAGATTGGGAGCATGTTCTGATAAAATTAGTGTAAAATTTGATTAACTAAATTGAAATTTCTGCAGTTGTCTAGTGAAAAAAAAGAAGAGCTTATCCAGTATCATTTTAAGGGAATCATCTTAAAAAAAATTTCAGTTTTCCTTTATGCATTTCAGGACATTTAATCTAAACTAAGGCTCGATTTGATTGCAGTGCTCTTTGAAAGTTTTGTCCAAAAGTTGAACCAAATTCTTGACTGAGTTTGACCATGCTATACATGCTCACCAAAGGAAATTTATATTGTGACGAAGATCATTTGTGTTTTTACTTAAATATTTCATTCAGAGTAAATTTTCGTAGAGCATTGAGTGGTTCTTGTAAATTATGTGTTACTATGTTTGGGTCTCAGGATCAAGTGTAAATTCTAGTATCATCAGCGACTCACAATTAGAGATTTTTTTAAATATTATACAGCATAGAGCCCAGACATGAACCTTATGGGACACCACCTGCAGTTGTCGCGATTTTAGTTCAGTCGACGAACTTTACAGTTTGATAGGAAGGGCCTAAATGAAATTCAGGCAAAATAAATTCGGGCAGATGAAGTTCGAGCAAATTAAGTTAAGGGAAACAAATTCGGGGAAACGAAATCCGTCCAAATGTTGCCACCCCATGTGGCGCATACGTTGGAAACTGCTTAACAAACAAGCCTGATACTTTGTGAATCTATAAGCACATGTCTTATCCTTTTTGGTAAAATATTTGAATATAAGCTAAGTCTACTAAGGCTTCAAGTTTTTAATATGATTACAGCACTTATTGCTCGTTTCAACTGTACGGTTTAAATCATGTTGAATTTAACACAAAACCGGCATCAGAGCGTAGAAGTTCATCACCTTTATTAAGTTCTAAATTAGTTTCAATATAGTGAATTTTTCCTTTCTCCCTTTTGTAGCCTTTTTTGATGGATGTTCTTTGCGAATAAAAATCATAATAAATTTTTTATTGAGTAACACGAATTTCTTGAAGCATTTCCGTTCAAAGGAATGAATATTAATTTTTTAAATACAAAAGAAAACTTTATTCACACCATTGAATTAAATCAAAATTAAATATTCCAAAACTATAACACTTTTCCATCCTAAAAATATCATAGCAAATTGAATGAATGGCTCGCAGAAATCCTGACAAATCTCTACGCTAAATACGTGAACATAGCCTTTTACTTATTTTAGGGTATCTCAATATATATTCTATGGATAGAGGCAAAAATGTCCTAAATGACAAATTTCGACGTCATTTCATTTGCAATAATGACAGCCGTCAGTTCAAGCGCAAGAGAAAGACAGAAAATGTTTTTATCCTCCGAATATTTCTCACACCCTGCCGCCTGAAAATAATCCTTTTTCAGTTCAAGAGGATTCAATTTCCAGTGAAGCTTTGCTCTGTCGCGCCATGTCCATCAGCAAAGACACAGAGGCAATCATTGCAAGTGGCATGTATTAATCTATGAGAAATCCTTGTTTATCCCATTGCCCGAGAGTTTAGCTCAACTATGTACACGTATATGCGGGCAATGCTGCAGAATTGGTACAGAAAAGTTATTTAGCCACCCTGAAAACAGAATGGAAGACCGCTAATATTGTTTATCCTGGGGAGCTTTGCAGTCGTAATGTGCCCCGTATAAAGGGATATTGTTTTTTTTTTTTGCAATATTTTATTGATACTGTCAATGATGAGCTTAATAATGCGAAATTTGTAAAGAAAATGTATTGTTGGAGGATTATGTTGTTGTTTTTCTGGAATTGGTAGACGAGAATTTTTAAATATAGTGAAATTAGCTAGATAGTTAAGAAATAATAAAACAACAGAACTATGGTTGCAGTCAAATTCTATTTGGAAGAAGGGATCTTCTGAGGAGAAAGAGTTAAATTTAAGTTTCACAATGATGACGATATTCCCTTCAAAATACTTTCAAAGTAGATAAAGCACAGGTCGTTTTCTTCTCATTGCGTCACGTAATTGCTTCAGAACTTCTTGGTAATACACATTCTTTACCGGCTGACCTTCTTTTGGACATCGCAATTGTATGTCACTAACAGCAACCGAAGATCGAAAATCGCATTTTTAAACCACACAATGACACAATACAAAGCTGGAATGAAGAATAAGGACCAGGTTAATGAGTAACTGAGCAGATGAGTAGGTTACGAAGTAACTGATCAGATGAACATGTTACTGAGCAATTGCATAGATGACCAGGTTACTGAGTAGCGGAGCTGGCTAGGGAGCAAATGAGCAGGTTTCTGAGCAAATGAGCAGGTTACAGTGCAACTGAGGTGAAGAGCAGATTACGCAGCAAGTTACTAAGCAGATGAGCAAGCTAGGTTTAGGTTGCAGAAGAATGGTCTCGAAAAGCGAACCACATTGCACTGGGGCCATCTAGTTTCGTACATTGTAATTCCGCTATATAACAATATGAGATGGATGTTACTCCTCTTGTGCTAGCCACTTGGTAAGGTTTGCAAACCGAAGCAGGTGCGAATGTTGACGTCTCTGAGGTCGTCCAGTTCTGAGAAGAATCTAGAGCTTAATAAAGATAGTGTTCGATAGATCCCTCGTTTTCTCCGCAAACTCTGCAAAGGCCACGATTTACAGCCTGAATACGTGGATCGTAAGCAGACATTGACCTGTGGCCTGGATGAAAATATTTCGAACGCTATAACGACTACGTTGTAACAGCTGAGCTGTGATGTTTTTAATCGGTTCCTTACAAAAGGATTTGAGCATTCCACTGCTATTTAACTACCGTCATTCTGTTGAGGAAGAATCCAAAATATATTGGTGCTATATCGACTGACTTCCTAATGGAGTTAATGTTTGCAGATACTTGCTTAGTAAGCGTATCCTTACCTAACAGATCGCTATGTTTCAGAATCCAAAATAAAGATACTTCGGTTATAGCCGCTAGGCGATTCAATTCATTGTGTCTACAAATGGATTGGAGTGCAAGAATCGCGACTCTACTGTCCAAGAAAAGGTAACAATTTTCGAAATCATGCTACATAGGAGGTGGTAGAGAAAGTGGAGTTATCACCATGCTTTGTTTCAATTTCAAAGTCGATAGCTCTCGTATGTTTGAAGGACAAATGCTTCAATAGATGTCAAAGTTTCTTCTTCCTTGGTTCCAAAAGATCTTTTTATTAACAACTCCACTATTTTGAAATACATTGATAAACTAATAATTTCTTCAGTTGACCAGATGGTGTTCCTTCTTCTGTGATTAAGAAGTGAAGTTCATTCCTTTTACCTATACGAGGGCTGTATGATAAGTACCCGTGTTTACCGACTGATGGCAACACTGACGCAAAATGCTTATGCCATCATGTAGCGCCATCTTTACAATGACGACAGATTTATCGAGTAGTTTTGTTTTGACAGCTGTTGAAATTCATCAAGTTCGTGTTTATTTGTAATCATGGAGAAAGAGCAGTATCGATCAGTGATTCGATTTATTTTTTTGGATGGGAAGACGTGTGAGGAAATCAAAGTGAAGTTGCATGTCGTTTATAAGGACGCATGCACCTTCGATGACTACCATCAGAATTCAAGCGTGGCCGAACATCCGTTTTTGATGAAGAGCACCCAGGCCGTCCGATTAAGGTGACTATGGAGGATATGGTTAATAAAATCCATGATATTGTGTTAGCAGCTCGTCGGATGAAGGTGAGAGAGATTGTTGACATTGCACACATATCAATTGAACGCATACAAAATATCCTACACAAAAAATTGGACATGAGAAAGCTATCGGCGAGATGGGTGCCGCGTTTGCTAACAGTGGAGCAAAAACGGAATCGCATGACAACTTCGGAGCACTGTTTGGACATGTTGAAGCGCAATCCGAAAGAATTTCTACGGCGTTTCGTGACTGTTGACAAAACATGGATCCATCACTACACGCCAGAAACGAAAGAACAGTCAAAACAGTGGATCACCCGGCGAAACTGCTCCAAAGAAAGCGAAAACGGTTCCATCGGCCGGAAAAGTCGTGACCACCGTTTTTTGGGATTCACAAGGCATCATCTTCACCGACTATTTCGAGAAAGGAAGGACAATCACGGGGCAGTTATTGGATCGATTCAATGCTGAATTGATAAAAAAACGGCCTCACTTGGCGAAAAAAAAAGTCCTTTTTCGCCATGACAACGCACCTGCTCACTCGTCCGCAATATACAGGGTGTTTGGTACTCCGTACATAACCTTGTAAGGGGTTATTCCTGGATATATTTCGAGCAAAAAATTGTTCTACGGAGATGGCCAATTTTCAATATCCACGGAGATACAGGGTGATCAAGAAAAGTCCTTCGGACCTGTACCCTCACTCACTCAAAACGCTATATCTTGAAAACCAATAATCGCATTTCAAAGTGTTATAGCTTGTTTTTTAGGGAATCAAATTATCTTTTATTTAGTGTAATATTCCGTATTGTACCTGTACCCAATCCTGAGGTATTTCCTTCAGACCACAAATTTTTGATACTTTGACCCTCAAAATTCTGTGATCAATGTAGTTTTTCTCAAGAAAACGCATTATAAAAATGTCATTTTAATGTTGTTTTCTTATGTGCCATATTATTGCCTACAAAAGATGCACACATACTTATGACTTAGGTTTTCCCGTTTTCCAGGTAATAAGCGAAAATACATATGGCTTAAAAATAAAATATGCCATAAACCAACCCTCGTTCTAAAAAAAACTACCTGAAATGTTGTTAAACTGAAATATTCTTTGTGTCCTTTAATTACTATTTAAATTATCAATGAATGTCCTTTAGGTAGTATTAAAATTATCGAGAAAATGAATTAAATTAAAATGAGTTTCAACACAACTAGGTGCAGCACTTTGCCCTTTTTAATGGATTACCTAACAAAATGAAAAGCCTATAAAAGCAAACCATACTTCATATTTTTATCAGTTTTAGTTAAATTTGTAAAAGAACAAGGTGTCACTAAAATTTAGAAAAGAATTTCGAAATGCCTGAGTTCACGAACGAAGAATATGCAGACATAATTTTCCTCTATGGAGAGTGTCAGGGAAATGAGCAAGCGGCGCGATCTTTGTATCATCACAGATTTCCCAATCGTCGAATACCTTACCCGAGAGTATTCCAAGACGTTTACAGAAGGATTAGGGAAACAGGCAGTGTTAGGACAAGCAGAGTGAATGCAAATCCTGCGCCGGTAATCGCTGTTTCAATTGATCAATGAATCCTAGCTGCAGTTCAAAATGATCCATCAACTAGTATACGACGCTTGGCATTGCGGTTTAACGTCTCTACGTGGAAAGTTAGGGAGTGTCCTGAAAGCAGAACGTTTGCATCCCTACCACCACACACCAGTGCAGGAGCTGTTACTCATTGATTTACCCAAAAGGATGGAGTTTTGCAATTGGCTCCTTGAACGACAAATAAGTGACGAGAATTTTATCAGCAACATTCTTTGGACGGATGAGTCCCAATTCACCAGGGACGGTATCACAAACTTCCACAACTTACACACATGGGCTGAGAGCAATCCACATACAAGAAGAGAGGCATCATTTCAGCACAGATTCAGTGTCAATTTATGGGCAGGTGTGATTGGCAACGATTTTATTGGTCCTATTAGGCTTCCGTCTACCCTAAATAGTTCCAATTACTTGCAGTTTTTGACAAATGATCTACAAGAGTTATTGGATGATGTGCCACTGCAACGATTGGCTTCCATGTTTTACCAACACGATGGTGCTCCAGGTCATTACGGCCGACAAATCAGAGATTGGTTAAATTCCAATTATAGCAATCGCTGGATCGGTAGAAATGGACCGATACACTGGCCTGCAAGATCTCCTGATTTAACTATTATGGATTTCTTTGTATGGGGACGGATGAAGGACCTTGTCTACGCAACGGAAGTAGTAACGTTGCAGGATCTAAACACCAGAATCGATGCGGCAGCAACAGAAGTAAGGCAGCAGTTGAGGAGTATGAACACAAAGAGAACACTGGCAAAACGAGTTTTAGCGTGCATTCAAAATGAAGGGAGCCATTTTGAACATTTATTGTAATTAAGGAAATTTGAAATAAACCATAAAAACTATTCTTAAGTTCTTTTAGTTCAAGCGGAGAGTGTTGATCAACCTATTCTTGCTTTTTTGACAAAAGTGCTACATTATTGGAATGATAATTTCTTCTAAACTATAAAACTTATGCAATGCAAGTGTATGCATCTTTTGTAGGCAATAATATGGCACATAAGAAAACAACATTAAAATGACACTTTTATAATGGGTTTTTTAGAGAAAAACTACATTGATCCTAGAATTTTGAGGGTCAAAGTGTCAAAAATTTGTGTTCTGAAGCAAATATCTCAGAATTGGATACAGTTACAATGCGGACTATTACAGCAAATGAAAGGTAATTTGATTCCCTAAAAAACAAGCTATAACACTTTGAATTTTGATTATTAGTTTTCAAGATATAGCGTTTTGAGTGAGTGAGGGTACAGGTCCGAAGGACTTTTCTTGATCACCCTGTATCTCCGTGGATATTGAAAATTGACCATCTCCGTAGAACAATTTTTTGCTCAAAATATATCCAGGAATAACCCCTTACAAGGTTATGTACGGAGTACCAAACACCCTGTATACAACATATTCCCCTGATTTGGACCCCTGTGACTTTTTCCTCTTTCCAAACTTGAAGAAATCGTTGGCAGGAAAGAAATTCGGCTCGAATGAGAAGGCTATCGACGCAACAGTGGCCTATTTTGCGGAGTTTGACAAATCATATTTTTTGGATGGCTTGAAAATGTTAGAATATCGCTGGGTTAAATGTATCGAGCTGAAAGGAGATTATATTGAGAAATAAATAAAAAAAAAAATTGTTAATGCGTTTTCTTGCCTAACACGGGTACTTATCATACACTCCTCGTACTTGGGTACCTTTTTAATTCATTGCTTCGTATCGGAGGTCTTCCTATGTCATGGAAAAACCCAACTATAATGCCCTTGCTTAAGTCTGGTAAAAGAGATAATGTAATTAATTATAGGCCTATAGTGAATCTTCCATGTGTTGCTAAGCCATTTGAATCCATTATGTGTGATGTAATGTATTTTCATTTCAAGTCGATTATTCGATCATTACAGCATGGCTTTGTTAAAGACAGATCCACTGTAATTAATCTTATGGAATTCTCTCTGCTTTCGAATATGGGCTGCAGGTCGATCGCATATACACTGACTTTAATAAACCCTTTGACAAAATTGACCATATTATTTTTGTGCATAAGCTCCGCCTGCTTGGTTTTCCTGATATTTTCGTCCTTTGTATTAAGTCGTATCTTAATGATCACAATCAGAAACTACACTTTCGTAGAGCCTTATCTTTTGAAATATTTAATTCTACAAGCGTTCCGCAAGGTAGCCATCTGGGTCCACTTCTATTCTTTCTCTTTATTAATGACGTGAGTTCATTTATCTCTAACTCGAACCTTCTTCTCTATGCCGATGATGCGAAAATTTTTAAGAATATCTCCAGCAGCAATGTCTATTATTGCAAAGTAATATCTCGCGTATTCATGACTGGTGCTTCCTTGGTCCAATCCACTCAGGTTACCGCCATATGTTGATCGTTTAAATCTGCTGTCTATGGATTCCCTTGAGTAAAGGCGGATACATGCCAGAGTTGTTTTTGGTTTTAAAGTTATTTCAGGTATAATTGACTCTGAGAAATTGCTGTCTATAATTAAATTCAACGTTCCATGTCGTTCTTTGCGAAATTATGAGCTTTGTAGAATTTCGCAGCATCGCACGAACTTCGGATTTCATGAACCGGTTTCATACATGTTAAGAGATTTCAATAACTACTTCTCGCAATTGGATTTTCACATGAGTGTTCCACAAGTAAAAAATCAGCTTTATTGAGGTTAACTATGTTCGATTATGTAAAAAGTTTAAATTTTTGTGTCTATCTAATTCTATTTCTTTTTTATTCTCTTTTATTGTGTCCAACTGTGCATAAATGTAATAATCAATTTCTTGATGAAATAAATTGTTATTATTATGTACCTAAACTCTTCCTCAGGCTATAGAGTCCTAATTCTAACCCACAGGTTACGGAACGTGGTAACTAACTAACTTGCTAAAAACTAGCTCTTAAATGGATGACCAAAAACTTCCAAAACTTTCTATTATCCTCAATTGCACCCTGAAAAAATTTTCCCACCTTCTATGAAAACTCTCCACTCCAACATCTTAATAATATAATTTCCTTAAGCCATTTAAAAACGAAGAAAAAATAAAATTCAATTAAAATCACCTTCAATCTTCTTGTCACCGAATTCGATTACAATAAAACCTGATTCATATCCTCGTCTATAGAAAAATACGTACATCTACGTACCATAATACAAGTATTACCTAAAAGGAAAAAGTTTTAAGGTGCTCCCCTATCATAATCTCTTCTTAATCTGTAAATGACATTAAGTGGTCCTTAAAATGGACGTCCAACGAACGATGAAAATTTCCTTGCCCTGATCAAAACTTTTGTCCTATACGTTACGTTAGACCTTGATCCTTTACAATGAACTTTTTTCCCCAAAATTTTCATTCTCTCCTCATCATCATCATCATCATCATATTATTTAAAGCTCAACGATTTTCTCATTTCGTTTCAGACATACCCGAGTCTGGACCGACAATAGAAGGTGTTGACAAGGTGTACAGCATAGGCGATATCCTTGAGACAAATTGTACGCTTCGAAGTAATCCTGCAGCTAACTTAACGTGGTTAATTAATAATTTCACAGTAAATTTATCATTCATATATATTTTAATCGAAATTTTTGTAGTTGAAGCGATTTTTATGATCAAATATTAAAAATAATTTGATGACTTTTTCGTTTTGCTGATTAGGTTTCATCACATCAAATTAAAACATATCTGATTGTTAAAGATGGTGATTTAGAAAGTATTACTCTAGGATTGAAATTAGTTATAACAACGAAACATTTTCGTAGCAGTAAAATCAAGGTAAGTTCAATATTATTAAAACTGAGTTAAATGGTCTATTTTAATTTTCCTCTCTATAGTTTATTTCGATGACCGTAAAAAAAAAGTCTTGAGTTCCAATTGAAACAACAGAGTTACAATCTAAATGTATTTTCTGAACTTAGCTATAATATATCTCAGTTAAGTTGTGGAGTTCACATCGTCGGATTTTGAATGTCCACAAAATTACTTACTTACTTAGTTACGTATATCTGCGACATTTTCTTATTTATCACAAAGTCTGTCGGTCTGAAAGCATAAAGCTGTGGATTTGCTTGGGTAATCGCTACGAAGCTGTTATTAAACCCTAAAGATTTTATTTATGAAAATTATTCCACTACATAATATTCAGATCCATCTTGATAAAGCTAAAAAATTCGAAATAGAACGTCAATTTCTAGTACAACTCTCAAAAATTTATTTCGCTCCTTAACAATATTAACTCTTTTTAAATATTTATATAAACTATTCCTTGTATCTATCTCGTACAAAGTCTTCTAATTTGCAATAAAATATAAATAATGATTTTATTTCTTATACGAGTACACCATAAATTTTCTTCATACATGTCATCGTGCTTTCTTATGGCAATATACTTTTTCTATGGCATAAAAAATAATTTAAAAATTTAACACGAAAGATATATAGCAAGCAAGCATATGCAAACTTCGGAATTACCATCAAGCCCATAGGGAAACTTTAAATCTAAACTCAATATCTATGGCCCCAGTGGGAACGATATTTATTCGTAAAGGAAAATATTTACGCGAATAATCTTATCACATATTCTCATACCAGCATCCTACTGTGCATATCACTAACACAGTGAGACACTAACAATTCCGGAATTCTTTGATATTGTACGCCAGGACCATCAGATTTTCAAAACCTTTCTTTGAAATCAAACACAAAAGCAGTTCAAAAGCTATTTCTCTTGTACTATATGAAAGTTAATAATCGGGTCGGAAAATACTATCAAATATAGAATTTCCAAGAATTCATTTATTCGTAAACTGAATTGATAGCATTCAAATTAATTTCAGTTTCTGTTTCAAAGTTACATTTCAAACAAAATTACTGGTAACTTGCGCAGTACCAGTTCGTATCCACCTACATATAGGTGGTACATAAGTATTCACAGTCTTATTTGTGAGCAACGCAATGACCGCAGTATTTTCTCATTTGTAGAACTAAACTGCTGAATAATAAATCGATAAATGATAAATTAATGCTACATCATGTCATGCAATAATTAGCTACTCAAGCAAAATATAAAGCGTGCACGCTCACTTTGTTTCGTAATTAAATACATTAATATTTGCCGAAAGAAAATGAAAATATTTTTCCTTGAGGAGCATCAACACCGATCTACTTGTTATTTTATGATTTTTCCCAAATTAAATACTTTTAAAGTTGAAAGGAGTCATGTGGATTCTTGAAATTATTAGTTGATCTTTGAATTCGATATATTTTAGATCTGCTTAAATTTCGTATCACGATTTGAATAATTATGCTTTTGCAGTGAATTCAACTTTAAAGAAAAGTCTGTGTTTTAGTTCAAATCGTTTGTCAAATAATTCCAGTATATTGCTTGCGTAGGTATTATTGTTATATTGGGTTGTGCGAAATGCTAACATATCGTTCAATAAGTTCGTAAAATGACTAATAAAACATCAATTTTTGGGCAAACTTCGACTTTGTTCTTCAACGTAGTCTCCTTCTACAGTGATATTCCAGCGCCACTTTAACATTTTGATGCCTTTTTTATGGAACGATCTGGCTTTACCCTCAAAATAAGCAATTTTTTGGGCTATGACTTCAGCATTTGAAACAAATCTCTTTTACGGGAGAATCCTTTTGACGTCGGCGAACAGCAGTAGTCGCTGGGAGCTAGATCTGGAGAATACAGTGGGTGCCGAAGCAATTCGTGTAATTGGGCCATCGTTACCATCGACTTGTGACACGGTGCATTGTATTGATGAAAGAGCGCTTCTTTCTTCTTCATATAGGCCGATTGTTTACATCCTCGTCATTCAATCGCTGCAACAACGCTAATTTATTACATGTTATTCGCTGTTCTTCCCTTCTCAACGTAGTAAGCCAAATTAAAAAAAAATTCATGTATTTGAGATTGATCCCGTCTGCCCGCATGCTAGGCGAGCATTCTACCACTAAGCCACTGACGCTGATAAAGCTATTCATTTACCCATCTACTTAATGTGCACAGAGAGAATTTTGCCACCGGAGAATACATCATTCCTGAACAGCTTTGATGAAAGGAAGAAAGCAAGGAAAACGGAAGGGGCTCATGTTGCTTACCGGTAAATTCTTAAGCCTGCTTTGGGCAATTGATAAAGTAGTACCTCTTGGCAATCTTCCACACCCTCACCATACTGTGAAGTCCGAAATAAATCCATTAATTATTGGCTGAATAGAGTCCTACCTACATTTCGTTCTAATGGCGCTCTACGTATGCCTAACATTGTTCCGGTGGGTAATGTGAACTCCTACTGTCTTTATTCTCGTCCCTTTTTTCCTAACGTGCCAGCAACCATGCTGTCACGTCCGGAGGAAGCCCATTCTCTATTTGTGGAATGAAATCCTCAATTTTTTTGCACTGGTTTTAACATTTCGGACATTTGGCGCATTCCACTCGGTGCAACTGCTCCATTTGCAACTTGGAAGGACCGGCCATGTTTACAGATTTGGGTAGCCCAGATATACCCTAGGAGGCATTATGTTATAATTATACGTCGACCAGGTTTTGAACTCACAACCTTCGCATTGTAGACAAACACGCTATCCACCAGCCTACACCAAGGCTGCAAAAGAAAAATTGCTCAGCGGAAAATAAATATAAGAAAATGATAAATTAATGTGACTAAAGTACTCCTCCCTTTCCTCATCTCTTCACCTCATTATTGGTCCATTGATATACTTTGGAGCTTCCTACACGTTGTTGTATAAGACTTCCTTCGATTTTAAGATTTTTATCAGAATCTCCACATTTCTAAGAAATTCATTTTAGAGCGCTAAAAATTTGAATTTAATTCTTTTTTTCTGGATATCTCATCGCGAATAGGAAGGTATATAATAATAAATTAATACAATAAGTGCTTTTACTTGCTTTTTGAGCTGTGTATGAGCTGAAATATTATTCAGGAGGGAAATATTCCGGACGAGCAGAGGGACCGAAGATGGTATAAGATGTATAGATGCAGTATATATCTTTTTTGTAAAACTCTTTTTTGTATTCTCTCCGGTAATCGTATCGGTAGCCTATAGGGAAAACCTATAATTTGGCATGAGACAACATCTTCCAAAAATATGGTTTTAAGCTATCTCATTTACACATTCACATCAATGTTGTTGAGAGCTTTCATACATTGAATTATGTGCCATTTCTTTAAGATTTATTATTAAAATACGTGGTGATTGATTAAAAGCTATCAGTTCAGTTCATTCCAATGAAATGAAGAGACAAAATATTCTATTGAACTTGAAATTTTGGGTATCAAAAACTATACAGTTTTATTCTTAGCAATTTTTTTTACAAAGGGTTTTAAATAATAATATATTATTAGGAGTACAAATAAGTTTCCACCATTTTCTATTAAATTTGGAATGTATTCTGAAAGAACGGTACATTACCTTTTATTTAAAGTATTGTCCATCACAGCATTCATTTGGCAGCATTCGGATACCACTTCGGAAGAACTCTTCATCTTTTGTGGCTATCCACGAATCGACCCAATTTTTAGTATCTTCATATGATGTAAAGCGCTGCTTAGATAGGCCATGTGCCATCAACCGGAACAAGTGATAATCGAAAGGGGCATGTCTGGTGAATACGGCGGGTGGGGTAAGTCTTCCCAATTAAGTGTTTTCAAATAGGTTTTGACCGCAAGAAGCGGATGAGCATTATCATGTAGAAGAATAATTTTGTCATGTCTGGAGTAGTAATGGGTGCGTTTTTCCTTGAGCCGAGCAATCTCATTAATTGTGTCCGATAGAGAACTCAAGTAATAGTTTCGCCTGGTTTGAGCAACTCATAATACACGACACCAAGCTGATCCCACAAAATACATAGCATGAGTTTTTTCCATGAACTTTCGGCTTGACTGTAAATGTTGAAGCATGGCCAGGTGGTCCCCATGATTTTCTCTTCTTTGGGTTGTCGTTGTGGATCCATTTGTCATCACCATTTGCTACACGATGCAAAAAACTTTCTTTTATGCCTGGCAAGTAGCATTTCACACATGCAAATCGGCGTTCAATGTCTGTGGGCTTCAGTTCATATGGAATCCAATTTCCTTGTTTTTGAATCATTTGCAACAACTTTGATCGACGTGAAATTGCTTTGATCGATGTGAAATTGCTTGTTGAGTCATGTCTAATGTAAGTCTAAGTTCTTCACGTGTTTGGTATGAACCCTCATTCAATAATGCTTCCAATTCCGTGTCTTCGTACACTTTCGGCCTTCCACAACGTTCTGTCTTTCACGTCAAACTCACCGTTTTTAAACTTTTGAAACCACTCACGACAACTTCTCAACAGTCTCACCATATGCTACTCAAGCAATCGATGCGTCTCAACTGCAGATTTCTTCAAATTAAAGAAGTAAATCAAAAATTCCCGCAGCAAAACATCTATTAATTCTTCTTAACTTCTCTCTCTTCATTGCTAGGTTTCCTGCTACGTGTGCTCTTTTCTGGTACCCATTCATAAGTCTGGTAACAAAAGTAACATAGCAAACTCCAGAGCTATTTCTATCCAGCCTCCTGCCGCTAAAATCTTTGATACGCTTGTTACTAACAAGTTTACTTTGCTAATTAACAGCATTATATGTCCTCACGTGCATGGCTTTCAAAAAAGTAAGTCAACAAACTCTATTGATTGATACGAGTACCAATGCAATGAAGCATTACCATAAACTACACCCAGCTTACACTAACTTCTCTAATCTATTAGACAAAGTCAATCATCGGATTCTAATTTCCAAATTAAGAAACTATGGTATTTCCAGTACGTTGTTTTTATGGTGATTCCCAGCAGATCCGCATTTCCTCTATCAATATAGAAAATGCTAAGTTTACTCCATTTCCAGTAAAGTCTGGTATACCCAGGATTCCCATATGGGACCCCTACTATTTCTGAAATTTATCAACAATATATCTTTGATATTCCATGACGTCAATCATCTATTATTCGCTGAGAATTTAAACATCTTCAAAGTAGTTAGAACAGTCCAGGACTATGTTACCCTTCAAACTAACATCGACGCATTGTTCAACTGGTGCTTGTCTAACCACCTACCTCTCAACATTATGATATGTTCATATATCATTTTCAGCAGATCCCGCACACACCCTAATTACAACTACTGCATCAATAACCATTCCTTGGCAGATGCGCAGGTCATCAAAGACTTGAGAATTACGTTGGGCTCGTCCTTAATTTTTGTACCCATTTTACTAAAATATGCAATTCCGCTCGAAGAAAGCTCGGTTTCGTAATTCGGAATAGTCAGGATTTTACGAATATTTTCTCCATACAAATGATTCACTCCAAGAATATTGAAACGGTACAGCATAAATTTCTTCGCTATATTAAAGCTGATAGCTTCATATTCGAATGGAAGACATTGAGTGCGACTCCTTGCTCGAACTTCTCAACCTATCCAATCATTCTAACCGTTGTGAGCAGTCGGATCTTATCGTCTTGTATAGAGATTTGAATGGCAATTTGGAACGTCCGCTGTTATTTGAGGGTATAAACTTCAGAATTCCATGGATTTATTCTATGTCGGCCGTCATATTATCCGCTGTGGGTAAAACAACCCCACGTCCAGACTAATGGGAACTGCTAATAAATTTTCCGATTACACTGACTTGTTCAATACTAGTATTCATGTCAGGAAGCAGAGAGTTTAGAGTTGCTTTTGTCGTTGAAAAAAAAATTTTTGGAGACCAGGGCCCGATTTGGACTGTCGCGCCATTGATAAAGATGATGGCTTCATGAAATAAAAAGTGCTGTTAATGTTGAATAATCACATCTTATTACTTTATTATTCTAATAATAAAGTATTGTGATCGACACACAAAAAAAAAATTGCTACCCTGAAATTTTGTTTTTTCGCGTTTCATGACAAAATTAGCCTAAAAATGCAAAAACAAAAATCCGTCCAGCCATACGCCGTACGCAGAACGCCGCACTTTTGGACTCATATCTCCGACACCGTTAAAGGTAGAATGTTCGTTTTTGGGCAGATTGTTGATTGGGTAAGTGAGCTCCACTTCCTAAATTTTGGGGAGTGTTAGGTGGAAGGGGGAGGCGGGGGAGCGAAAGAGTCAAAAACTACACTTGCTAATATTTTCACCAGGAATGCAGATAGGAAGCTGAAAATCAGCAGAGATATAGAGAGGGTTGTGGGACGAATTACAAAAATAATTTAATTTTGTTATCCATTGACGTCCGAAAAGGGTGGGGGGCTAAAAATAAATTGTCGGCCGAATTCTTTTTTCAAATGATTATATCTTCGAAATTAATTATCATAAAAAATTCATATTTTGGGACCATTAAGACGGCATATAGCTCCACCAGAATCAGCTTAGAGAAAGGCTAATTACTGTAAAGGGGAGGGTCAAAGAAAAACACTTAAAAATGAATATCTCAACTATCTCTTAAGCTATGCAACTGAAACTTAAAATATATATTAATCTATACTAGCGAAATACGAAAAAAATAGAACCTGTTGAAATAATAGTAGTGGGTGGAAATGGGGAGCATTTTAAAAATGGCGCACTTTTCAAAATTACAAATCGTTATATCTCAAAATCGAGTACAGATATTAAATTGAAAATTTGTCAGATTATAGAGCTAAATAATTAGTAATTTTGGTCAAAATTTTGAGTTGGAAGGTGTAAGGGGAGGGAGGTGGTAAGCAGAAATGTCCAAAATTTTGAGTAATTTTTTAGGGCACTGGTGAACGATACAAAGTTTAAATTTTTCGGTCTAAAGTGCACAAGGTGTTTCATGTGCATTGAAAAAAATACATAAACTCAAAATTTTTTAATGAAATTTTATGGTAGGATCTTAAAAATTTGCAAAATGTATTTAAAATAAAACGTTAAATATATAAAATATTAACTGATCGAATACCCTTGAAACTTCTACCCCCTCCCATACAAAATTATTTTTTCGATCATTTTCAAGAAATCAATTATCACCATACTATTAAAAGCTATCAATTTAAAATTTTGCATAAGAGCTTCTAAAAATAGTTGAAGCAAAATTGCCTCAAAAGTTTTGAAATCGCGCATGCCCTTCTACCACCTCCCATACAAAACTATGATTTCAACAAATTTCATTAAATCAACTAATAACAAACAAATTAAAAGCTACGAAATTGAAATTTTGTACGAGCACTTTACAAAAGAAATGAAATAAAATTGCATCACAAATTTTACGATTCCCTTACCCTTACGCTCTACTCCCTCCCATACAAATGTTCGGTTTCGTGAATGTAGAATACACCGAATTTTATGAAAATTCTTTGCAGCCTCGTTTATGAAACACATTCTATACAGAGAATATTGGTCATGATTCAAGCAATCAATTAAGAAGCTATTAACATCCACCCACCCTTACTATCACCCCTCCCGCTCCCCTCATAAAACCCAAACTTGCATAAACGAATGAAATATGGTTAAATTAATAACAGCCCTGCCCAAGAATTCTCTTTCACTTAGTCTCCCAAACTACTCTAACCTGCAAATTGACTTTTCATGCATCCGCGACTTGTCCCAAAAATAATAAAGTTTCGCCCGACTTGTTGGCAGTTTATTTTTATATTACTTAAATATTACAATAATTTAATTCCTTTTTTCTTCTTTAATTCCTCCCTAGATTTTATATTGTCGCTTAATTCAGAATTGATTCTTTTCTTTATACATAATCCGCATTGGTCTAAATGCTTGTTCCGTAAATAAATAAATAAAGACTATTAAAAAAAATAAATCTTTAGAGCTGGTCTAAGATGGACGCTGCGGAAATTCAGCTTAGACTTTTCGCATATAAATTGGAATTCAGTCTAGCGAAGTGTGCAATAAATTCAAAAAAAAATCATTATACGAATTCAAACGAAACTCTAAGCTGACTTTGCTAAGTTGCTTGCAAATGAATTTTCGCGAGGTCGAAGTCGTAGCACTCTTTTCTCTCTCTTGTTAATATGATCTAAAAATGTTGTCCCTACCAACCTATCAAATCCAATTTATCTTTAACGAATTGTTTCCTTTTTTCATAATTCATAATTTCTCCTCCTATTTTTTTCTGTTCTCCCACGCTTTTTTTCAACAACTCTAAATGATTTCCATTCTTATTTTTCAGCTTTCTTGCCTAGCACGCATTTACGATATTTACGAGCAAGTTTCCGAGAAAATTATCGATTTAGATGAAACAACAAATTTAATTATATTTGATGATCACTCGAGCACAATAGAAAATAGTAAACATTCACGTTATGAAAGCGAATTGGATGAAAATAATAACGATATTAAAATGCATCAAGGTAAGTAAGTTCAAGTTTTCATTTAATCATGATTTATGAAAATTCCATGCGAAATTTATGAGAAGTGCAATTTTATTTCGTATAGTGTTTTAATGGGAGAGTTTTTCATCATTAGATGAGAATTAACATTGTTTGCACGATGGCTCAAAACAATTTTAATTAGCGATCCGAAATTTTATTATCAGATTTTTGCAAGGTGGGAGAATTCGTTATTGCTTCTAGATTCTCGCTTAAGAATTACACTTTTCTTTTAAATTCAAACGATTCGAGGAGGTAATAAAAATTTTAAGTGGCACCTAAGAATGTATTTTAGGTTTTTTTTTTTAACTTCAGTTATCACCTCATTTACCAAAGTTACTATTATAGCATGCGATACTTTAGAAAAAACAGAATTTTGTTGATTTTAAAAAAAATTGTATGGGTTGTAATAGAAGGAGTGACAGCATTTAACTAGAGTTCCTCACTTCGTGTTAGAGTAGCTATTCATAAAAATATTTAATACACAATTTAAGCTCCAAAAACTCTTTTTTTACAGCAATTGTGCAGTTTATATTGGCGGTAGTAGAAGGAGTATGGGGTCTTTAGTATTTTTTAAGAAATAACTATAACATTCATCAACATATAACATTCATCAACATTTATTTATAAAAAAAGAAAAACAATGAAAATTGAATTAGAAGACAAAAGTATCAAAAGAAAAAAGTCTGGATTTCAACCTCGCAAGTCTACTCTGAACCTCCTGCAAAAAACGCCATCTCTCCTGACTAGTAGTTAATTTTGCTGTTGAATGACTTAAGCGGAGAATTGCCAATGGCCAATGTAATTCATTAAAAATGATACTTAGGTCTTTTGGTACGAATTATCTTCAATAGAAATATCAAGCAGCGATGTTGAACATAGCGTCTAGAACGAAACTAAATACATTTACAATCACGTCTTCAGAAAATTTCATGTCCGTGAATTCAAAATGGAATTACTAAAATTTTGACCAGCATTAGTTTGACATCTACTATACCAAAGGGCATTAACTAAGATTCGAAATATCCCACAAACTTTCCCTTTTCTTCAGTAGCTGTACAGTCCACATCGGGTCTTGGCCTCCTTACCTTCAGGTTCCCTAACATTTATTTTTTATTATGACAGTGTTGTTAGCCCTTATCTACGAATTTTCACTTTCGCAGATTGGATTGGCCAAAATATACCCAATATATACGCAAATAGTGCGCGAAAATTACACGTCGACGATTTGAACTCCCGACCTTCGCATTGTAAACATACAATACGCTACCAAATAGGCTATACTCTAATAACCTTAATAAACTTTTCGTATATTGGATAAAATATTGAAGTGAACTAGGGTCGCTTGATTTAAAGTAAAAATAAAACGAATTCGCCACAAACTTTATTATTCGATTTCATAATTAACTTTAACAATTTTTGTTCATTTCACTTTTCCAACTTCGTCTGTTTCGCTCCCAAACTTCCATTCTTTTGCTTTCGAACTTCGTCAAAAATAGCAAAAAACAAAGGACCACCAGTAATTCCTTGTTGTGTACCACATTTTATTTGTAGAAAGGGTGAAACCTGCTCATTGACTACGAATTGTAAGCGATTCATCATCGATGGCGCGGCAGCCCAAATCGGGCCCTGGCCTCCTAAAGTCGTCACCTCTAATCGTCTCGATGCAAAGGCCGCATCCTTCAGATGCTAATTTTTAAGATGGCTTTGCTGTCTTCATCAACCGAGTCTTCCCATCGTTTGCGTGGTTTTCCTACTGGTATATTACCACTTGTTTTTCCTTTAAGAGCACGTTTGGGGATTCTTCTATCTTCCATTCGCTCTTTTACGTTTACGTAGCTTGATTAACGTTGAAGCTTCCAGCTCGTCGTAGAGTTCATACAACTCATGGATGTATCTTATTCGCCACTCCGTTCCTTCCTTCACAGGTACTAAAATTCTTCAAAGAATCTTTCTTCCGAAAGTGTTAACTGCCTTTTCTTCGTTAGGCGTTAATGTCCACGTCTCGCTGCCATAACAGAGCACAGGTCGTATATTAGTTTTGTATATTCGCAGTTTATTGTTCCTGAGCACTTTCTTGGATTTCATTATTGGAATCTATATAATAATGAAAAACTGTGCATATATTTGAAGTCACGTGAAGTAGGTGACTAAGTTTTGCCAAAATAATTCCGTCGGTATCAGTAGTTCAGTGGGAAAAACTCCCTTGTTACTGATTAATAAGTTTTATTTGCTAGTATTATCCGTCGATCGATTTCATCAGTTTCATTGCCGTCCTTTGCTAGATTATCCCCAAGATACATGCAGTTGTCCACACCTATGTTCCACAATTTTTATGTTTTGTCTGATAGGCGTTCTCCCTCTTCTTTGCGTCACTAATTTTGTTTTGCTTTCATTAATGCGTAACTCAACTTCTTTTGTGTCGGAGTCAAGATTGACAAATACCTCCTTAGCACTAGGACAGGAACTTGCTAGGATGCTAATATTGTCAGCGTGTGCTACTAGTTGGTTAGACTTCAAGAGTAGTGTCCCGTTGCTGTCGACTGAGATTTTTCTGACGACATACTCTAGTGCCAAGTTAGTATGTGGGCTAGACCATCTCCCTGCTTTAAACCATTTTCCGTTCGAAAGCTGGTTGAGAAATCGGTTTTTATTCTCACTTGGGACTCATCATTGTGAGTCTCGTTGGAAGCAATTAGTTAGGTAGGATTTAATCAAAGTTGTTAAAGAAGTAAAAAACTAATAATAGTTTAGAAGTAAGGATATTGTGATCAACTTTATCAAACGCCTTGGAAAAATCCAAGTAAATGTGGCCATACGATCATTGCGCATTTGCACTCTGATATTTTTAGTGGCATTAAGTAGTGCAGTAGTACAACAATGGTGGGGCCTAAAACCTGATTGTATGAGGGACATTCAATAATGATGTAGAAATGAAACAGTTTGTAGGAGGAGTTTTGTACTTTTATGAGTTTAGTTTGGTATCCCTAGGTTGAGCTGAGAACAGCTAACAGATAAAAATTGTTTTGTTTGTAGCCCCAATATTGAATCGAATGATGGCGTGTCTGCTTGAATTTTCCACATTAGTTGAAAAACGTTCAGTGATCCGTTTTTTGCTTTCTAAATGTGAAAAACCAGTTAAAATCTTTTCTCGAATGATGTTACAGTATGGTTAAGGTTCTATCAACCGCGGAAATTTTTATAAGTAGGTAGAACAGTTCAAAAACAGCCGAACCTCAATGACTGACTAGCAACATCCTCCAATATCAGAGGGAAAAGTCAAGTTGACCGTCTTTTGAGATGTCCCCGGTGCCGTCTTTCGCGATTGTTTGGCGTACAATAAACAGTGCCTATGACTCAGACATGCTGATAAACAAAGTAAAGCCAGTAATGAGAGGCAAACGTCGCAGATCTCAAAGAAACGGTTTGATAAAGTTCTCAGCAGAGACCGAAACGTCACGAATAATAAAGCGCAACAGTGTAGAGTCCGGATATCTTTCCTTTCAATTCGAAATGCACTGTGGAACCTTTCACCAAACCAAGTGTATTAATGTTAGTGGGGATTATGTTGAGAAGTAGTAAAAGTCTCATTTTTTAAAAATACACAGTTTTTTTTAGATCGATTTGTATCTTTGATTATTGAATGTCCCTTGTAGATCCGATAGTAGATTAAAGTGGCAATCGGTTTGTACTCTTGTAGAGCTAAATTAAGAGGTTTTATTGAAACTGGATTGATTTTAGATTTTTCCACGCATCAGGGAAAGTTGAAGTAGTGAAGAAGGTTTAAATAAAAATATATGGGGAGTGTCTTAGGAATAACTAACTTAACAAATTCCGGGTGAATACTGTCCACACCTAGAGCATCAGATTTGATCGAGAATGTAGCATTGTACACATCTAATTCAGTAACACAAGTTAAACTGAATTTATAACATTAATATTGCATTTTAATTTACTTATTCGGGAAACTCAACTACGGAAGCAAACGATTTATAAGGGTTTTACAGTTTCGGTTGATCTAATTCATTTCGAAATCGTAAAACTTTTATATTGAGCAACAGTTTTCTGGTTGATGGACTGCCTTGTAGTCTAAACTCAAAGCTTAGAATCTTAAATTTCCGAATTACTTTGAATGCAGAAAACTTAGAATTTAATCAAAATCTCTTCCACCTCTGAAAAAGAACAGCTCTAGCATGCATCAGACTGCAAATATAAGAGGTTAGCCAAGATGACTTACCACTTTGGGCAAGTCTAGTACTAAATGGAACGTCTTCAAGTGAGTAATTTGACTTAAAAAAATAATTTGATTTCTCGTTGACTGAGTGTGTTGAGACAAACTTTTTCTAGTTTATGTCCAAAGTTCGTGAAAACAACATATGCTGATCAATAGCATTGAAGTCTCTGTATTCGTAAGTACAGAAATGAAATCCACTATCGACCCAATGCTTTCTAATTTTGATTCTCCATATATCAAACACCTTTTGCATCAACAACTCCAACCATCCAAATTACTGGGTCGTAAAATTTTTTTTTTTTTTTGCTAAATTTTATCAGTGATAAAAATATTACCATTACAAATAATTGCAAAATTTTTTTTTTAAATAGGTCAGACTATGATTCCGTCTTTTTTCAAATTAGTAACATTTGTAAGGGTGGTAAAATTTCACTCACACACACACAAGCACTTAACAGTATACGAAAATTATGATTTTAATACTCCAAATCCCAATTCACAACTCATAAATACTCGTGTATATATAATAACTCTGATATGATATCTGCTGATGTTATCAAATCATTTAGTACTCCCGACAATAAGTCGCATATTTATGAATCCGTAAACATACATCATACGGGTGAACATATGTATACACGTGATCCTTGATACTCGTACACAAAGAAGCTTGAAATAATTTCCCTCGTTAGTAGTCGGCTCTGTGCAGATACGAATTTAGAAAGAGCTTGTTAATTGACAAATTTACATGTCGAGTTATATTATTATGTCAACGAATACACGTGAGATCGCTTCACTGCATTTTACATGAACGCTGTTGGGAGTAGTGCATTTTAATTTCATTTATGACGGATGGGAAAAAATTTGATTGAGAGATAGTGTAAAATTTATAAAAACAAATTCGAAGCATTAAATGAATGATATAATAAACACCGACGATTTTGGCGTTACTTTCAATACAAACAAATCAAGTATCTATGATTTTTCATGCAATGGAAGTCACTATATGGCGATTATTTCAAAGTACGAAGAATCAGACCGGATCAACCAAAATCATTCATCTTTTCAATTAATTAATCTCAATGCTTTGTTTTAAATTTTCGTAGAAGCTTCGTGTGTACGACGTGATTTTAAGGATACAATTCGATAAATTCAGATACTTTCGAAAGTGGGTGTGATGGGCACTTTCGAATAACTATCGAAAAGTTATTCGATAGTTTTTACTATCGATAGGGACTATCGAATAACTTTCTGAATGAATGAAAATTACTATCGACAGTAACTATCGGTAATTACCATCGATAGTGACTATCGAATAACTTTTCGAATAAATGAAAGTTACTATTGATAGCGACTATCGAATAACTTTTCGAATGATTGAAAACTACTATCGAATAACTTTTCGAATAAATGAAAATATGATAGTGACTTTCGAATAATGTTCAGAACGAATGAAAATTACTATCGAATAACTTTTCGAATGAATAATCATTATTATCGATAGAAAATAGAAAGTGTGTACAGATGTTAAGGCGCAAGGAAAGGAATCTGGTGCAATATTCATATTTATTTATGCAACTTTAAGTACAGTGGAAATACCTCAAATATGAATGAACATATCCTACAGTCGTTCACGATAAAGACGGCGAAGTTTACGGGATAGAGCAACCCAAAACTCGAAGTCAAAAATCTTTGCGTCAACTAATGTTACAGATTCTACTACTACTTCTACTGTTGGTGAATCTTCAACTGGAAGTGGAAAGAGACAGTGGTTGCAGACTACAATCACTCATAAATACGACAAAAAAAAACAGAAAATTGACAAATATATCGAAATGATCGCGAAAGATTTCCAACTCATCTCTGTTGCAAAGACATTTTGTAATAAATGTCACAAATTATACAGATCTCTAGATTTTCTTCTTCAATAGCGCTACAGCCCAAATTGGACCTTGGCCTCCTGACATTCAGGTTTCTTAACATTTTTTCATTACTTATTGTGGAGGGCTACTTCGCACAACCCTCTTTCTACGATTTTATTTTTTTATTTTCTTAGATTGAGGTGACCAAGGTATATCCAAGCAGGCAATGTGCTGGAATTATATATTGCGCCGACCGGGATTTGAACTCACGACCTTTGCATTACAAGACCAACACGCTACCCATTAGGCTACACCCTAGCTATCTTTAGATTTTACTATTGAACAAAATGTATTATGTTATGTATGTCCCATTTCAGTGTTTCTGTAGGTAGGTTTTTAGAACCTAAGCAACATGTGGCCGAGCGTTGTATTGCAGCAAGATCACTTTGTTATGTCTCTCTAGTACTGTGGCAATTTCTACTTCAATGCTCGGCTCAAACGCATCAATTGTCGATAGCGATCTCCCGTGATTGTTTCACTCAGATTTAACAGCACATGATATACCACAAAAATTGTCTCTCTTCCCCATGCCGGTCGTCCACGTGAAAATCACCGCTCTTGAAGCGTTGATACCACTCACGATACGTTTTTTCACTAATAACACCCTCACCATAAGTTTCAACAATCATTCGACGTGCAGCAGATTTTTTTGAATTGAAGGCAAAAAGCAAAACTTGCGCAAACGACGCTTATTTGGCTAAAATTTCGACATATTCGCGCACGAAAAAGCATATGACGCCAACAAAACTACACAAATCTAATGAAGAGTTATTGACAGGTGCCTAAGTTTACCATGTGACGTTTCTGACCCGCCATTGATAATCAACATTTACTGTTGACGCCATTTATTGGGAACCGGCGGGCTTCAATTTGTACTCTCCATATAAAAATTCTGTTTCCCCCGCAAGGGGGTAGTTGTAGTATGAGGTTTTACCAATTCCTGCAACTATCTTTGGAGTTAGCGACTCCACGGACCTGAGCTAACTATCCCCCTCTGGGATGGGGGCTGTAGAATTCACCCACAGCCAGTCCTGCTTGCCCTAAAAATGGCAAATGGACACTCACTGGATCATGGGCTTATCACCCGTGATCTTAAGACCTAAATGATACGAGAAACGGATACATCGCCTCGGATACGGACTGATCCTACGGTAACGACTTTTGGCATTCGAAAACGGACTATGATTGGCTTCTGGAACGTTCGAACATTGAATGACGGGGGAAGAGCTGGGGTTACTCGGTCCTTGCACCGCCAATCGGTGATCGACCGTGAAATGGAGCACTATAACATCCAAATCTTGGGCTTGAGCGAGGTCAGGTGGACAGGATCAGGAGAAGAACGAACCCCTAGCGGAAACACTATTCTGTACATTGGCCCTGAAAGTGAAGCCAGAAATGGCGTGGCGTTCGTCCTTACGCCGAGAGCGAGAAACAGTCTCATTAGCTGGGAACCAATCTCGGATAGGATTATCGTCGTCAGGCTCAGGACCAGTGTCAGAAACGTCACAATTCTGCAGTGCTACGCACCAACTAATACCGCAACATCTGGTGACAAAGAGGAGTTTTATAGCCAACTGAGTGCCACCTTCGAACGTGTTCCAAGAGGTGATATTATTATCATCTCGGGAGATATGAACGCCCAGGTTGGATCAGACAACACTGGACTAGAACACGTCATGGGGAGGCATGGTGACCCTTGGGTCGACGCTTCACGACCTTGGATTAAGAGACCCGAAAACGGCGAATTATTTGTGGAGTTCTGTAGTACTCGGCAAATGGTCATCGGAGGGACCCTTTTTCCACACAAGAGTCATCATAAAACATCTTGGGTTTCCCCTGATGGTGTTACTCAGAACCAGATCGACCATTTGGCTATAAGTCGCCGATGGAGAAGATGTCTCCTCGATGTGCGAGCGAAACGTGGAGCTGACGTGGGGAGCGATCACCACTTGATGGTTGCCTGCTTGAGATTGTGTACAGCAGCTATCCGACGACCACAAATTCTTCAAATGAAGCGCAAGCTTAATGTGGATAAACTCAGAGATCCCAACAAAAAACGCGAATACACCACCATTCTACGCGAGAAGTCATCCACATTGGGTGAACATGAAATGCGCACACTGGACGCCAATTGGGAGGCAACCAGAAACACTTTTCTAACTAGTGCTGAAGAATCTGTGGGATATGTGCAAAGCGGTGAGAAACCCTGGATGTCACAAGACACATGGGACAAGGTTGGCAATCGGAAAAAAGCCAAATTGGCAATCATCTCTCAACCCGATGTCAACCAACGAACGCCCGACTTGAGGCAGAACTACCGCGATGCTCATATACAGCTTAAAAAGGCTGTTAGACGCGACAAGAGAAAGGCCATTGAAGATCTGGCAAACAAGGCAGAATCTGCGGCTTACCTTGGGGATATGGGTTCACTTTTCAAAATCATGAAACAGTTGACGAACAGGAATTTCACCGCCAACTACCTGGTGAGAGATGTCAACGGAACTCTCCTTAATATGAGTGAACACCAGTTGCGACGATGGAAGGAATACTTCTCTGATATTTTAAACATCTTGTCAGATGAAGATATTCCGGAAACAGAACAACTTCCAAACATCCAACCGCAACAATCCTCTATTAGGGACGATCCCCCAGATAAGGAAGAGATAGTTTCCGCCATTCGGTCAATGGCGGGAAGGAAAGCTCCAGGTATAGACGGACTACCAACCGAACTCCTCAAAGCGGACCCGGAAATAACAGCCGATATTCTCCTCCCACTCTTCACTAAGGTGTGGAATGAGGGAAGATATCCGACTGAATGGAAGGAGGGCGTCATTGTGAAAATTCCGAAGAAGGGCGACCTTCGGGATTGTGGCAATTGGCGTGGTATATGTCTACTTACTGCCGTATCAAAAATTATGGCTAAGGTAATTCTCAATAGGATTAGTGATGTCGTCGAGAGCACTCTCGAAGTTTATCAGGCTGGATTCCGTAAAGGGTCGTCTTGTACCGACCACACAAATACCCTACGGATAATATTAGAGCAGTCAGCCGAAATGGGTTCGCCACTACATCTCATGTTTGTGGACTTCGAGAAGGCTTTCGACAGCGTTAAGCGAGATTACATTTGGAATGCTTTGCGTAGGAGAGGTATTCCAAATAAGGTCATAGCTATGATTAAAGAATCCTACGAAGATGCAAGGTGTCGTGTCTTGCATAGAGGAGAGCTGTCCGAGAGCTTTCCTGTGCGAACGGGTGTCAGACAAGGCTGCATATTATCACCAGCCCTGTTTCTGGTGGTAATAAATGACATCTTAAAAGCTGCACTGGAAGGTGGGGAAGGTAAAGGTCTTCAATGGAGACTATTTAACATCTTAAGTCACCTTGATTATGCTGATGACGTGTGTTTGCTTGCACATACCCGTTCGGACTTAGAGTCAAATGTTTGCTCGTTGCATTCTAAATGCAAAGAGGCGGGACTGAAAATAAATGTGCGTAAAACCAAGTACATGCACATGGGTTCGAACGCAAGCACACCGATTGTTCTTAATGGACAGGATGTGGAAGAGGTGCAAGATTTTTGCTATCTCGGAAGCATTGTCAGCATGGACGGCGGAGCCGAAAAGGATGTTGAGGCTCGGCTAAATAAAGCTCGTCAGGCCTTCGGTATCCTTTCCCCTTTCTGGAGGTTAAGAGAGATCTCCCTTCGCACGAAGCTGCGAGTTTTTGACGCATGCGTCAAATCCGTGTTGTTATATGGTTGTACTACGTGGAAAGTGACCGTTCGACTTACCAAGAAACTACAGACTTTCGTAAACCAATGCCTCCGGCGCATTTTAGGAATATTCTGGCCAGAAGTAATCTCCAACGACGAACTTTGGAGTACAACTCGCCAGACTAAAATAGGTATTGAGATTCAACGGCGAAAGTGGCAGTGGATCGGTCATACTTTGAGGAAACCAGAGCAAAACATAGCAAAACAGGCTCTGGATTATAACCCTCAAGGAAGACGTCGGGTTGGTCGACCATGTAACACATGGAAGCGAGCAGTTGAGCAGGAGGCCAGAGGAATAAACAAGTCCTGGCAACAGCTTAAAGCCGATGCTCAGGACCGCGCCTTGTGGAAGAGAGTTGTTTCTGTCCTATGCCCCTATAGGGGGTCTTAACAGGAATTTGATTTGATTGATATAAAAATTATTCCTCTAATTCCCTTGTAGTATAGATATTGCTCAATCAATTAGGTCGAAACTATCGACAGTATTGCTTTTTTATTGAAAGAAACTAAAATCCGCAAGTTCTTTTTCAAAAAACTATTGATATTTTCGATAGCTTTCATTCGAATAGTTTTTATTCGAAAACCTATCGATAGTTTATTCGAATGATTATCGATAGTATTTATTCGAATAACAATCGAAAATGTCATTCGAATAAAAACTATTGATAGGTATTCGATAATTCAGTTGACTATCGATAGTAAAAACAATCGATAGTGCCCATCACTAGTGTGTATATACTATTGGGCAAGTTTCCAAAATATTTTACGATAATTATCTGAATTCAATCTTCTGAGATTATTGATAAATTCACTAAAATTCTTAAAACACTAAAATAACTTGAATACAAAAAAAACATAACTGGACTACGATTGGGCGTAAAGCCCAATCATGCGATACTCCAGATGAAAGAGAAATTTGTTGATTTTAAGAAAGCTTGTACGGGGAGTGGTAGAAAGGGGGACGGCATTGAACTAATTTTTTCACATCGTGATAGAGTTGATATCAAAATGTATTACAATAAATTTAAGCTTCAAAATTTCATAGATTTTTAGAAAGTTAGTGCATTAAATTTAGTGAAATTGTGCGGTTTGTATGGGAGGTGGTAGAAGGAGCGAATGACTTTCAGTTTTTTTTTTAGTAATAACTATGAAGATTATGCAATTGACATCTCTCAAATTTCAGATCAATAACATTCATACTTTTCAAGAAAAACTATTTTATGTAGAGTTCTTAAAATGGGTCACTTTGTATGGGAGGGGGTAGAAGGAGTGAAGCAAATCAGTTAATTTTTTCGATCTTGCTAATAATTCTAAGCATGAACAATTTCAGCTCGATAAATTTTATAAGTACTGAGTAAATGTCACGGAAGAGTGAAAGTACTGCCAAATTTCAGCAGTACCATGCAATGATGTAAGAACTAATGTGCATATAAATACTTTATACACCGTTCGTGGATTTCCCATTGGAAATTTTGTATTACTTTTTTGTAGATTTTTCTCAGCACATCCGTTGATTAAATTTAACAGAAAGAAATAATACAGTAACCAACAAACATATATTTTTATACTCTAGATGAAATCTGAGAGTATATTGTGTTTGCCTTACCGTTTGTAACGCTAAAAAATAATGCTCGCACAGAGCCGCCAAGGGTACAAAAATATTTGTTGTCGCTCAAAAACCTCGATTCCGAGTGACCGTCTGTCCGTCTGTCCGTCTGTCCGTCTGTCCGTCTGTCCGTCTGTCCGTCTGTCTGTCTGTGCGTCTGTCTACAGCATAACTCTCGAACGCTTTGAGCTATTGTGCTGAAATTTTTTGTGTGTCATTTTTAGCAAAAAAGTAACTTTAAGTTCGTGAACGGGCCACATCCCCCCACTCGTTCTACCCCCTCCCATACAAATTTCACGAAATTCCGAAATTTGCAAAAATTGATTTTTCTTTGAATCTATTTAAGCTATCGACTTGAAATTTGGGTTTAAGTATTATGATATAGATTTCATTAATATGACTGAATATTGATCCGATCCCGTCACTCCTTCTACCCCCTCCCATACAAATGCATAATTTTGAAAAATGCAGTTTTTCGATTTTCATCGAAACTAGCAAAGTTAGAAAAACGAAATTTTTGCCAGAATTAATTTTATCATAATTTCAATCAGCTTTGAAAAAATTATCAACTTCACCTTACTCCTTCTACCCCCTCCCATACAAATTTCACGAAATTTTGAAATTTAAACAAAATTATTTTTCTTCGAAACTGTTAAAGCTATCAACTTCATATTTTGCACAAAGTATAAAAATATTCACAAACGAACGTGGGCATCACCAGATGGTCACACCTTCAACCAAATAGACCACGTTCTTATTGAGAAAAGGGCTGCTTCCAGCATACTTGATGTACGAACTCTCCGCGGTGCGAATTGTGACTCTGATCACTATCTAGTCAGAGCTAAGTATCGATGCAAAATAGCTTGTCGTGGGTATTCGAAAACGAGTAGAGCTCGCAAATTCAATGTCGACAAGCTTAACGACGAATCGGTGGCGCAGGCTTACACGCTAGCATGTAATAAACACCTGACACCAATATATGAAAATATGCAAAATATGCCAGTGGATAATGCGTGGATGAAAATACGAGACGGCATCAAATCCTCCGCGGAAGAGGTATTAGGATATCAAGCACGGCGAAAAAGTAATGACTGGTTCGACCAAGAATGTCGCGACGCAATAGATAGAAAGAACGAAGCTTACAAAATTTTTACTGAACGACCAACACGAGCCAAAAAAGAAAGATATGACGAGCTTAGGCGATATGCGAAAAAGACCTGCAGACGAAAACAAAGGAAGTACCATAATGACAAGATACAAAAAATGGATGACGACATGAGAAAAAATAATACGCGGGACGCATACGCCATAGTAAAAGACTTGAAAAAGGGATATAAACCAAAAACCAGTCTCTGCAAAAACGCAGAGGGCAATATCATCAGCGACACAGAAGAAATCAAAAGAAGATGGGCTTCATACTTCGAACATCTTTTGAATCCCATCCCAGTAGCACCGATAACGACAGACAACATTTCAATTCAAGCCTCAACTGACGAAAATGAACCATCATCGACACCACCCACGCTTCCTGAAATCAAAGCAGCCCTATGTGACCAAAAACGAAACAAAGCGCCGGGAATTGACGAAATACCAGTTGAACTTCTGAAAAACGGTGGAAACTGTGTCGCTGAAATACTGCACAACATGATATGCAAAATTTGGACAGAGGAAATCATACCCGACGACTGGCGAAAAAGCATTATATGTCCAATTTACAAGAAAGGAGACAAACTCTGCTGTGAGAACTACAGAGGTATATCACTGTTGTGTACGTCCTATAAAATACTGACAAAAATAATTGAACGTCGTCTTAAGCCCTATACTAATCAAATAATTGGCGAATACCAAGGCGGATTCAGAACCGGACGATCTACAACAGACCAGATATTCTCGGTGAAACAGGTGCTTGAGAAATGCTGGGAGTATAACACAGACGTGCACCAAATATTCGTAGATTTTAAACAAGCATACGACAGTATCGACAGGAGCGTACTGTACCAAATCATGCTTGACTTTGGAATTCCTCCAAAACTAGTCCGACTAACAAGACTCACAATGACGAACACTGAATCCCAGGTGAGAATACAAACCGATTCCACAACCAGCTTTCGAACGGAATGTGGTTTAAAGCAGGGAGATGGTCTAGCTCCTATGCTTTTCAACTTGGCACTAGAGTATGTCGTCCGAAAAATCCCAGTCGACACCAACGGGACACTACTATTCAAGTCCACCCAACTAGTAGCATATGCTGACGACATTAACATTCTAGCAAGATCCTTCCCTAGTGCTAAGGAGGTATTTGTCAATCTTGACTCCGCCGCAAAAGAAGTCGGGTTGCGCATTAATGAAAACAAAACAAAAGTAATGACGCAAACAAGAAGGAGAACGCCAATCAGACAAAACATAACAATTGCGGAATATAATTTGGAGAGTGTGGACAACTTCATATATCTTGGGGCTAATCTAGCAAAGGACGGTTATGAAACAGACGAAATCAAACGACGGATAATACTAGCAAATAAGACGTATTATTCGGTACTTCCAATAATGAAATCGAAGAAAGTGCACAGGAACAATAAGCTGCGGATTTATAAAACTATTATCCGACCTGTGCTCTGTTATGGCAGCGAGACGTGGACATTAACGCGAACTTCCGAAAAAGCAGTTAACGCATTCGAAAGAAAGGTCCTCCGAAGAATTTTCGGACCTGTGAAGGAAGGAACGGAATGGCGAATAAGATACAACCATGAGTTGTATCAACTCCACGACGAGCCAGAAGCTTCAACGTTCATCAAGTTACGTAAACTGCAGTGGGCTGGTCATGTAGAGCGAATGGAAGACAGAAGAATCCCCAAACGTGCTCTTAAAGGCAAAGCGAGTGGTAACCGGCCAGTAGGCAAACCACGCAAGCGATGGGAAGACTCGGTTGATGAAGACAGCAAAGCCATTCTAAAAATTAGCAGCTGGAGGACGCGGTCTTTGGATCGAGACGATTGGAGGCGACGACTTCAGGAGGCCAGGGCCCGATTTGGGCTGTCGCGCCATTGATGATGATGATAAAAATAAAAATATCAATAACGAGAAAGAAATGTGTTTTGATCCGTACACTCCTTCTACCCCCTCCCATACAAATGTACAATTTTTGTTAAGTGCATTATATCGATTTCCATTGAAACTAGAAAAAGTACAAACTTGAAATTTTGTCAGAATTTGTTTTTTGATAATTGAAATAAATGCCAAAAAAATTATCAGCTCCTCTTCACTCCTTCTACCCCCTCCCATACAAATATCTGTATTATCAAGCATTTCTTCTTCGAATATATTAGAACTATCGAATTTGAAATTGAATCAAAGCGTGGTGATAAGGATGATGATAAACAGTTTCAAAATCATCTTAAACGCTCCACTTCCTCTGCCACCTCCCATACAAGTGCCTCAATTTCAGGAAAACTATGCCCAATTGAAAATAATGAAAGCTACAAACCTTAAACTCAACACGAAATATTTTGCATACCACATTAGGTGTCATATCCAAAAATTACAAACCTTCCTCCTCTGCTCCTACCACCTCCCATACAAAAGTCACTATTAATTATTTAAAAGAATTGGAGGTGACATATTTTCCGGTACATTGAACTCTTTCTCATTTCATCTAGAGTATAATATGATTGGGCTTTACGCCCAATCATAATTCTTTTATGTTTTTAGTGTAAAAATAGTACCTCTCAGTAAAAGCGCTAATTAGCAAATATTTTGAATTGCGGCGAATAACATGAAATAGTGGTCATAGAAAACATGATATAGTTATGCGAACGTGGATAATTAATTAATTCATTTTTCCCTCCATTTTGCAAATATTTGAACCAGATTTTTGTAAAGATTGAAAATGTATTTATTGTATATTATTGGACATTCCGTTTGAAAACCACCAATAGATCTCACAAATAATTAATTTCTAGATTTTTTTTATTAAAACGTAATGCCTAGTGAATAATTTTTATTCCCGTATGAATTTAACAAACTCTCTGAAAAGAACCTCACCCTCTTCTATAGGGAATATTATAAATCTCATTTTTTGCGTCCTTAGTCCTTCAAGAGATATTAGAGTGCAAAAAAAAATTTTTATTATCTCACAATTTTGGTACAGCATTTTCTATTGAATAATGATCGTCATTACATCGGAAATCTATATAACACAGCATTAGCTGGGTCGAGCTCATTAAACGACCTTAAGGTCCTCAATCGGTCATATTTTTAGCAAGCATTATGTAGTAGTAGGCTTCATTAGATTTACATAACGATACTAATTTATAAAATTGCGAGATTCTATCTTACCTTATATCATTGTCATGTCAAAAAGCTCTCTTACAAATTCCATAGAGTACATAAATTTAATCCAATTACCAACAAAAAAATGTTTCCTTCTAACTTTTAAATAGTTTATACGACATATTTTCACAATGTCACCAAAACTATTAAGACAATTTGTAACACTATCCATGCATATACTCATATCTATCGCATACGAGTATAACAATAACTTTATTAACTCCATCTTTTGTTTCTCTTTTTACAGTAGATATGTCTTCATCAGCATCAACGTCTTCATCGTCAAGTCACTCGGTATGGTCGAAGACATTGTCCAACAGTAAAGGCGAACATGTCCTTTATCATCTTGGAGTATCTTTGATAACATTATTCGTCCGTATTTTAACGTACTCGCCAATAAGACTGAACGAATCCTTATAAGGGCTCACGGTAGACGCCGGACGGAAATAACTCCAGGGTAGAAAACTCTGGCACGGAATAGACAATAAGCTGTCACATACACTCGAACGACACACATCCGCACCCAATCATAGCGAGATTAATAAATTAACAAAAAAAAAACGATTAATTGTTTTAAATTAAATTCATTATTATTGTGAAAATAAAAAAAAAAAAAAAACATGTGAGCGAGAATTGAAAAAAAGTTGTAAAGATTTATTGTAATGTATTAAAGATAAATTATAATTATTTAAGGATTTGTTTGAACAATACGATAAAAACAATTGAATTATAATCTATAATAAAAGTTTAAAATATTTTCGGATTTTTTACATTTTCATTTTTAACGTTATTTATTAATTATCCTTTACCCCGATTTCATAATCAGATTTTGTACGAAAACTTTTATTCCTTCCATCTTTTTCTTCGGGCTAAATAAAATTTTCCCAGTTTCATGTAGATTAAGATGGCCCTCGCAAACAGTGTACTAAAATTATGTCAACCGATATTTGAAGTACGCTAACCACACACCGGTAAGTTCTTCCTTTGCAATAGATATGATCTCCGTTCATTTATCTCGTTTAGGTTTCAGTTTCTGAATTGATTGCAATCTTATTCATCAAGAAGCCAATGGATTCAAGAATTTACAGCCCTATTTCAAAACTCTCTAATTTCATTTTTATTGAAGTTAAATTGACGACACTGTGGTCTTACAAACCTATCTAGTCATTAAGACAAATCATTAATATTGATAATTATTGTTTTTATCTTGAAAATGTCCGACCGACTGAGACTCGAAAACTGGGCAACAGTTTTTTTTCCATTTATCTTGACGACATCTGAACGCCTCATAAGAAGCATTAATTTATTTCTTAAGAATTATAAATCCTTGAAACCTATGAACTATGAGTTATATTCGATAAGTTAATAAAAATATCATAAAATTAGCTTTAATGAAAATATTGAAACCCATTTCGCAAAAAAATCATTAGTACCTACTCATGCATGAAATCAACTTGATCATTGTTGAAAATACAATTTATTTCATCGATATTTTTCCTTAGAAAGTAGTCAGCATAGAAGCTAACTACTGATTACGGAATCAATGTGGTAATGATTACAATTCCTATTGTGCGATTTGCAAAGTTGCGAAAACTGGCATGGTGTCGAGCATCAGCAATATTGAAAATATGTAAAAACAATGTGAATACGATATCATTTAAGTTAAGAGTTCAATACACCGTGAGATGTTTTTGCGGGCAAGTCTATTAGATACGTATCGATTTTTTTTACATTTCTGCAGATATGCATACTTGAAACAATAGACAAATGATTCGATATCTTCAGACAGCGCCGTACACCATCACACATACTGTGCAATGCGTTCACTTCGCCCCAAAATTCAAAATATCTTGATTTTCATAAAACCACCTGACAGCATGTCATCAGTTATCGCTATGCAACTACACGATTTAGCACACTGATCTATGATATCTATGACACACTGCTGTATTGCAATTTATAAAATAGCATAGGAAGACTGATACACTTCCCATACGTGGTATAGTTTGACATCAGCTGTTCGTGAATGGAAATCAGACTAAAACGTTGTAGCAGATTTAAAAAAAAAATTGCATAATTATACGCAATTGATGCATTAAAATATTCGACACTTCAATTATTTGGTATTTGCCATTTCGCTGGGCAACGTTATGCCCACTTAATGATGGCAAAGATTTCATGAATTTAAAATCTAATTATTGACAACAAATATCCCTAAACATGGACCATGTGTGAAAAATTCAGCTCAGCTATTAACAACCTTCAATTTAATTTTATTGTAACTTAAATTGGAAACTGATAAAAAAAACATAACAGAAGTACGATTGAATCGTGCGATACTCTAGATGAAAGAGAAAATTTTATATCTTAAGAAATTTTGTAGGGGAAGTGGTAGAGGGGGTGACGACATTGAACTAATTTTTTCACATGACGGTAAGGTTGCTATCAAAATGTTTTATACAAAATTTAGGACTTAAAAATTTAATAGGTACTGAGAAAATTAGTGTATCGGATGTAGTGAAGTAGTGCAGTTTGTATGGGAGGTGATAGAAGGAGGGGCGAGTTTTTAATGACTTTTCAGAAATAACTATAAATATCATGCTTTTGACATGTCTTAAATTGCAGATCAGTAGTATTCATACTTTTCATGAAAATCTACTTTTTATAAATTTGTGAAATTGTGTCATTTGGTATGGGAGGGGGTAGAAGGGGTGAAGCTAATCGCCTAAATTTTTTTTGGTTTTAATAATAATTCTAAATAAATATTTAGTGCACAATTTCAGCTGGGCCAATTTTATACGCACTGAGTAAATTGGCTTAGAGCATTTCATGAAAAAGTGCAGTTTGTATGGAAGGTGGTGGAAGGAAGGAGAGGACTCAAATAACTTTTGTACAGTAGATTTATATCATCATAAAAGTAATATATTCCAAATTTCAGATCAATAGCATTTATATTTTTCGAGCAAATCTGTTTATTGTGAAATTACGAAATCGTGTCATTTTGTATGGGAGGGGGTAGAAGGGGTACAGTTAATCGTCTCATTTTTTTTGGTCTTAATAATAATTTTAAATAAATATTTTGTACACAATTTCAGCTTGATAACTATTATACGCACTGAGTAAATTGGTTTAGAACATTTCATGAAAAAGTGCAGTTTGTATGGGAGGTGGTGGGAGGAGGGGATAATAAATAAAAGTATTACATTCCAAATTTCAGATCAATGTCATTTGTACTTTTCAAGGAAATCCGTTTATTGTCAGATTGCGAAATTGTGTCATTTTGTATGGGAGGGGGTAGAAAGGGTGGAGGGATTTGGCTCGTTCACGAACTTGACCTTACTTTTTTGTTAAAAATGACGTATACAAAATTTGAACTTTCTAGCTCAACGCGTTCTCAAGCTAGAGAGGACACGGACGGACAGACAGACAGACGGACGGACGGACATCCGGTTTTGAGATTTTTGAGTGATTATATGAACTTCTGTATCATTCATTTTTTTCTCCGAGCCTTATTTCTTGGCGTTACAAACTTTGTGGCAAAGTTATAATACTCTCAGATTTCATCTAGAGTATAAACATAACAGAATTATGATTGGGCGTAAAGCCCAATCATATGATACTCTAGATGATATGGGAATGACTTTAATATACCCGAAAATATGTCATCTCAAATTCTTTCGAATAGTGAATAGAGACTTTTGCATGGGAGGTGGTAGAAGTGGAGGGGGAGGTGGTAGAAGTGGAGGGGAAGGTTTGTATTTTTCGTATATGACAACGAACATGGCATGCAAAATGTTTTTGCTGAATTTAAAGTTTTTAGTTTTCATTACTTTTAAAGAAATTGGACATAGTTTTCCTGAAATTAGGGCATTTGTATGGGAGTTTGCAGAGGAAGTGGAGCGTTTAAGATGATTTTGAAACTGCTTGTCATCATTCTTATCACTATGCTTTGATTCAATTTCAAAGTCGATAGCTCTCATATACTTGAAGGAGAAATGCTTTTCTTGAAATTATAATACAGATATTTGTATGGGAGGTGGTAGAAGGAGTGAAGCGAAGCTGACAATTTTTTCTAACACTTATTTCAATTATTAAGAAACAAATTCTGGTAAAATTTGAAGTTTGTACTTTTTCTAGTTTTAATGGAAACCAATATAATGCATTTAACAAAAATTATGCATTTGTATGGGAGGGAGTAGAAGCAGTGTACGGATCAAAACAATTTTTTCTTGCGTTATTTTTTCTTGCGTTATTGATATTTCTATACAAAATACCAAGTTGATAGTTTTAACAGTTTCGAAGAAAAATAATTTAATTTAAATTTCAAAATTTCGTGAAATTTGTATGGGAGGGGGTAGAAGGAGTGAGGTGAAGTTGATAATTATTTTTAAAACTTATTGCAATTATAGTAGAACTAATTCTGGCAAAATTTCATCTTTTCAACTTTACTAGTTTCAATGAAAATCGAAAATAAGTATTTTTCAAAATTGTCCATTTGTATGGGGGTAGAAGAAGGGATCGGATCAATATTCAACACACTAATGGCATCTATATCATAAAACTTTGACCTAAATTTCAAGTCGACAGCTTAAATAGTTTCAAAGAAAAATCAATTTCTTAATATTTCGAAATTTCATGAAATTTGTATGGGGGGGGTATAAGGAGTGGGAGGATGTAGCCCATTCACGAACTTAAAGTTACTTTTTTGCTAAAAATGGCACACAAAATGTTTTATTACTATAGCTCAAAGCTTTCGAGAGTTATGCTGTAGACAGATGCACAGACGGACAGACGGTCACTCGGATTCGAGGTTTTTGAGCGACAACAAATATTTCTGTACGCTTGGCGGCTCTGTGCGAGCGTTATTTCTTAGCATTACAAACGGTAAGGCAAACACAATATACTCTCAGATTTCATCTAGAGTACAATAAACTAAGCTAGGGTGTAGTCTAGTGGGTAGCATATTGATCTGCAATGTGAAGGTCGTGAGTTCAAATCCTGGCCAACGCATAATTCTAGCACACTACCTGCTTGGGTATACCTTAGTTACCTCAATCTACGAAAATTAAAATTTGTAGATAGAGGGTTGTGCGAAGGGCTAACAACCCTTCCAATAAGTAATGAAAAATGTTAAGGAACCTGAAGGTCAGGAGGCCAAGGTCCGATTTGGGCGGATGGTCAAGCTATACAATTAGTAAAACATAACAGAATTATGATAGCGTAAAGCCCAATCATATGATACTCTAGGTAAAATGGGAAAGAGTTTATTGTACCGGAAAATATGTCATTTCAAATTCTTTCGAATGATGGACAAAGACTTTTGGATGGGAGGTGGTAAATGCAGAGGGGAAGGTTTGTCATTTTTGTATGTGAGACCGAACGTGGTATGCATAATGTTTCATGCTGAATTTAGAGTTCTTAACTTTCATCATTTTCGAGGAAATTAAACAATTTTTATCTGAATTCAAGGCATTTGTATGGGATGGCAGAGGAAGTTAAAGTGGGCTTTGGATGACTTTGAAACTGCTTATCAACATAAAATTGTTACAATTTCAAAGTCGATAACCGTCATATGTGCGACGGAGAAATACTTTTCTTGAATTTCCAATACAAAAATTTGCTGTGAAGCGAAGTTAATGTTTTTTTTTTAGCATTTATTGCAAATATTAAGATACAAATTCTGGCAAATTTTAAGTTTCTACTTTTTCTAGTTTCAATGGAAATCGACTAAATATATGTATTTACCAAAATTGTGGATTTGTATGGGAGGAGGTAGAAGGAGTATTCGAATCAAAATAAAATTTTTCGACATCAATAATATTTGCAATAGTATACTTTTTCAAAATTAAAAGTTAATAGATTCGACAATTTTAAGGAAAAATAATTTAATTGAAATATAAAAATTTCATGAAATTTGTGTGGGGGAAGGGGGAGAAAGAGAAAATTGATAGTTTTTACAAAATTTGTTGCAATTATAACGAAATTAATTCTGGCAAAAATTCGTTCTTTCAACTTTGCTAGTTGCAATGAAAACTGAATAAAAACATTTTTGAAAATTGTGCATTTGTATAGGAGGGGGTAGAAGGAGTTAGAGGATCGAATCAATATTTTTTGAAGTTAATGATGTTCATATCATGATATTATGACCTAATTTTCAAGTTGATAGCTGAAATGGTTTCAAAGAAAAATAAATTTCATTGAATTTCGAAATTTTATGAATTTTTTATGGAAGGGGGTAGAAGGAGTGTTGGGATGTGGCCCATTCACGAGCTTAAAGTTTTTGTTTTTTCTAAAAAAGACATATTTCATCATGATAGGTCAAAGTGTTCGAGAGTTATGTTGTAGACAGACGGACAGACGGTCAATCGTAATCGAGACTTTTGAGCGACAAATATTTCTGTACTCTTGGCGACTGTATGCGAGCGTTATTCCTTAACATTACAAATGATAAGGCAAACGCAATATATACTCTCAGATTTCATCTCGAGTTTAAAAATCATAATTGAAATTAACTATTTCGATAATTCAGTGAATTAAAAAATTTACATTATTATCAGTGAGTGCACTTACTATCTGGTGCATCTACTTTCAAGAAGAAATAACTTAACCTTCAAGCACATGGCGCGAAAGAAATTTAAGTACGTAGTATGCCGTATACTCAGCTAGGGTTTAGCCTAGTGGGTAGCGTGTTGGTATTGTTATGCGAAGGTCGTGAGTTCAAGTCCCGGTCGATGCAATATATAATTCTAGCACATTTCCTGCTTGGATATACCTTGGTCACCTCAATCTGCGAAAATGAAAAATTCGTAGAAGGAGGGTTGTGCGAAGGGCTAACAACCCCTCCACAATAAGTAATGAAAAATATTAAGAAACCTGAATGTCAGCAGGCCAAGGTCCGATTGTAGAAGGAAGAAGGATGCCGTATATTTTAACCTTCTTTTCATGGTATACAATGGAAAATTTTCGAATTTAGTTCACATATCACGAAATCGGTTGCTACTACATCTCATGTTTGTGGACGAGAAGACTTTCGACAGCGTTAAGCAAGATTACATAAGGAATGCTTTGAGTAGAAGAGGTATTCCAGATAAGGTCATAGCTATGATTAAAGAATCCTACGAAGATGCAAGGTTTTGCGTCTGCATAGAGGAGAGCTTCCCTGTGCAAACGGGTGTCAAACAAGGCTGCATATTATCACCAGCCCTGTTTCTGGTGGTAATACATGACATCTTGAAAGCTGCACTGGAAGGTGGGCAAGGTCTTCAATGGAGACTATTTAACATCTTAAGTCACCTTGATTATGCTGATGACGTGTGTTTGCTTGCACATAACCGTGCGGACTTAGAGTCAACTGTTCGCTCGTTGCATTCTAAATGCAAAGAGGTGGAAATGAAAATAAATGTACGTAAAACCAAGTATATGCACATGGGTTCGAACGCAAACACACCGATTGTTCTTAACGGACAAGATATGAAGAGGTGCAAGATTTTCGTTATCTCGGAAGCATTGTCAGCATGGACGGCGGAGCCAAAAAGGATATTGAGGCTCGTCTAAATAAAGCTCGTCAGACCTTCGGTATCCTTTCCCCTTTCTGAAGGTTAAGAGAGATCTCCCTTCGAACGAAGCTGCGAGTTTTGGACGAATGCGTCAAATCCGTGTTGTTATATGGTTGTACTACGTGGAAAGTGACCGTTCTACTTACTAAGAAACTGCAAACTTTCGTGAACCAATGCTACCGACGCATTTTAGGAATACTCTGGCCAGAAGTAATTGCCAACGACGAACTTTGGAGTACATCCGGCCAGACTAAAATAGGTATTGAGATTCAAAGGCAGAAGTGGCAGGGAATCGGTAATACTTTGAGGAAACCAGAGCGAAACATCGCCAAACAGGCTCTGGATTATAATCCAGACGTCGGGTCGGTCGACCATGTAACACATGGAAGCGAGCAGTTGAGCAGGAGGCCAGAGGAATAAACAAGTCCTGGCAACAGCTTAAGGCCAATGCTCAGGATCGCGCCTTGTGGAAGAGAGTTGTTTCTGTTTTATGCCCCTATAGGGGGTCTTAACAGGAGTTTGATTGAAATCCAGGCTTAATGGTTGCCCCGACCGACAAGCGCCCTGCTCCGTTTTTGAGAGTATAGTTCGTATAGGAACGGAGACGAGCGTGCAATGGATGACAAGGAAAAGCTCCGCACAAGTAATCCTGCCCTTACCAACCGTCATCACCCAGCCCAGCGTACAATGTTCAAAAAGGCAAACACCAAGTACGGATTATTTTTTTAGAGGCGGAGAACTTTAAATGAAAATAAAATACATAAAAATGTCTTTAATATCCATGAAATTAATTTTGTTTGAAAGATAATATTATGGCATTGATGTTTAAATGTAATTTTGGTCATGTGGCTACCGCGGTTGATTCAATTGCTCGCTTCTGTATACTACTTGGTCTACCAACCCGATGTCTTTCTTAAGGATTATAATCTAGAGCTTGTTTCGCGAAGTTTCGCTCCGGTTTCATCAAAATGTGACCCATCTACTGCCATTGAATATTAAGTCGATTACTTTAGAAAATATTAATTTGTGCCATTCCTCGTCCTTGTAATATTCAAAACTGAACATAATTAGAAGTGTACAGAAAAATCGGGATTGAGTCCCAGGATTGACTGGATTTAAGAATATCCAGGATAGAAGGTTAAGGTGGCATGGAGTCAATCTAATTAAATTTATTTAAAATCCCGTCATCATCTCTTTATCGTTCAAAAGAAGGAAAGAAATACTATAAAGTATAAGAAAAACAAAAAATAATAATAAAGAAGTTCTTTCGATCGGCACCTTTCAACAACTTGCTCAATCACATTTCGTTACAACATTATAAAACAACGCTTCCAAAAAGCAATTAATCTTCAATTACAATTAAATAAATAAAAGAAGCAAATTTTCTCTCAACACCTAAAAATTTCCTTCGTTTGACCAAGGATTTGCAATTACCATAAAATACAATCCGGATGACAATCCTTAATTCTCGTCTTTTCCACACAAGGGCAAATTACTGTCGTCGAAAATGCTCATTACACATCCTGAATCCGAGTGTTAAGCGATCTCGTGAGGCCATACAGGAGGAGTGAGTGTACAGCCTGCTCGAAATGTATGCATGTACTTCGAGGAGCGCCCGCCTAAACTCCAGCACCCCCGCATCGAGCCATTTAACAAATTTAACGACAAACACTTGCAAGAAGTCAAATGGAGAGCTGGCGTGTAATTAAAATTCTCATTGTCTCCGGGCAAACTAATTCGAAACGAACAAAAACTAAACTACACGAAAAGGATATGCGCCGATGTAAGGGAGTCCTCCCCTTTTTGTTGGGGTTTGTGTCGGTGGTGTAGGGAAAATTTCTGTTTGGAAAGCATTTTAAATGCTTTCCGTTTCGAAATGAAGTCAAAGAATCGCGCGATGGGTAAAGACAATGTGAACGAGATGCGATGCTATTTAACCGCTGTTTTTGTCCTTTTTTTTTCAAACTTTAGCAAAGTTGATATTACCTTCTTTTCTTTTTTTTTTCATCATCTTCTCGAATCGCTTAATTCTTCTCTGCTCGCTATTTTTTAAATAATTTTTCCACGATCCAAGGTCCTCCTACGAGAAAAATTCAATCAAAAGAACACTTTTTAACTTTCGTACAGTTTGGCGAACTCCTTTAATCAGACAGTTAAGAGATAATTAAAACTGTCCTGCAGTTCAAAAATAGATGAAGTTTTCAAGGAATAGTCGTATCTTGTAACTACTCGTTACATGACTCCGAGGGAATATAGCAGTCGTTCGTCCCTTTTGGAAGTCAAATGCATAACAATTAAAATGATATGAAATTAAACAGAGATGAAATTGAAGAACAGAATTATTGAGAGATAGAAGGACTTTTGCTTTTTTGGTAATGGGGTCAAATTTGTGAAAATTTGAATTTAGGATGTGGTTAAGTTGGACGTGTCATGTAGATATAATTTCGATTATGAAAATTAATTTAATAGTTTAACCGATTTTAAATTTTTGAACGAATTTAAACTTGCTAAGGAAATGAAAGCTTTCGTGATCCATTTTCAATTAATGAACTGTAATGGGCTATCTATGAGTTTGTGCTGTAAAAATTGCGCACTTTAATAATAAATAGGCTCTTGTGCGACTTTTACCACTGCGCGCAAGCGCGGAAGTGACACATTCGTATACAATTAATCGAGTGCGGTGGCAACTCAATGTTCGTATAATTTCACGACAAATTCATAGAACCAAAATTTCAGAGAAATCTAAAACCGATCAGAAATTTCTTCTTCCATAAACATTGCCCAGTTTTATCCAGCCTAAAGATTATAATTCACTTGTTAATTAAATATACCTAGCAAAACTCCGGCCCGCATTGCGTTAACTTTTCCACTGGCGCACATTGTACATATATCTTTTCGAACAGAGAAAAGGACTTCTGTTGGGAATATAAAATACACAGCAACCAAAATATCATCCAAAAACTTGTTAGTCCTCGTTTGAAACGACCAAAGTGCAAAACTTTAACTTCAGAGGAATGAAAGATAATCACAAAGTAAGATCATGATGCATGAGAAGACCAAAACCAATTGAGAGCAATTAGAATGCAATTTTGTTGAAAACTTTCAACAAATTCGTATCAACTTTTTGTTGAGATTTTATTTTGGATCGTTCAATTCTATATATGACATAAACCGAAACCTAGGACAAGTCAAAAGCGTTATAAACAACGATTCTCTGTATCAGCTATACACCTAACCGAAATATTGTAAGGATAAAAGGAAAACCGCTCTGCCCGACCATCACCAGTAAGCATTTCCATTTAACTGTACAGGAAAGACTTTAAAAGACTCATTAAAACTTTATCTAAAGTGGAAAGAAAATTACTATCAAGAAAGTGTATTAGAGAAAATACCAGACTCTATATCTCGAAGTAGAGGAGCTTTTATAACAAAAACATATTTTGATTCTGTCTATGGTTCCGAATGGGTAATGTAGACCGACCATCTCAAAAGGGTATTCCTATATCTTAAAACTTTGTTATATTTCGAAGGAAAAGGAGAAAGATACACAGCAAAATTTCGGGAACAAGTCGGTACCTAATACTAATGGAATTACATCAGCTAAAAATTCCAGTAGGTATCTTCCTAGCACTGCATATCTTATACATGACGTTCCCTTCTTCCTCAATAAAGTGCCCCGCAGGCATCAAGCAGAGCTCGATTAAGTTCTGATGGGATATCTTATTGTCCCGGAATTTACATCCGTCTTGTCCGTGCATGGAAAATAGTTGGATAACTACTTTCGTACTACCTCGAAAGTTGTATAGTTGTCTAAATTTTAAGGAAATTCGTGCTGTGGTTCTTATGTGGATCGTATTTTTATCGGATTATCTGCATGCAAGATTTCAGTGAGACGTGTAAATGTTGCTGCCTCTACGTTTTGGGAGTGGTGTAGGTGTGGTTCATGCAATTTACCTTAAATTTCAGTTTATGGCTTAGGGATAAACGTAGCTTTATCAGTTTATGTGTTTATTTTGGGTTAAAGATGTTGGGGATCTATCTTGTAGTTTGTGAAAATTAAAAGTTTATCGGAAACTATAGCTATATAACTATACAATAGCGAATTGTTCAATGAATGGTTTTATGTGATATCTGATATTTTGAAATGCAAATAAACATGGAATGGGGATAGTTAGATATTTCTTTTTTCATCTAAATTTCCGCCCCTAGACATTACCTCAGTGCTTTCAAAAGTAATGAAACTGCTGTCAATCACAAGATAGTTAACTTTCTTGTGTATAAAAATCTATTCCATGATCGCCAATATGAATTTCGCTCGGGTCGTTCTACACGCAATCTCCTGGTCTAGCTTACCAAACGTAGGAATGTCTGCATCCAGAAATTTGGTGAAGGTCAAGTTATTGCTATTGCTAAAGCGTTTGACAGAGTTTGGCACAAATGCCTCTTAGCAAGGCGAAATATCTTAGGCTTAGACACTTCATTTCTAAAATGGATTGAAAATTTCCTCTCCGAGCGCTCTATTCGAGTGGCTCTAGATGAAGTAACTTCTGCACCCTTTTCCATTAATTACCGCGTCCCTCAGGGCTCAGTTTACACTCCCACTCTCTTTTTGGCTTCCGTTTTTTTCTTGGAGAGCAACTAAGTTAACCGAAATTCTTGCTTACTACTGAATTTCGGACGTGTTTCAGTCCGGAATTTGTATGGGGAGGAGCCGAGTTTCAGATCGCGTTTGATTATTTTTCTCCTTGAAGGCATTCGACTAGTTAATATCTTAGACTCTTTTGCAGTTGTTTTTTTAAATGAGTTTCCCAAATTTTGAAGTTTTAAAAATAAATTGTCGGCCGAATTTTTTTTTTTTTCAAATGATTATATCGTTGAAATTACTTATCGTAAAAAAATCATATTTGGGGACCTTTAAGGTGGCATATAGATTAGATTAGAATCAGCTTAGAGAGAGGCTAATTATTGTAAGGGGGAGTCAGGGCGGGTGTAAGCTATGTAATTGAAACTTGGAACATATATTAAAGTATACTAGCAAAATACGAAAAAAATAAAAAAATATAACTTGTGCAAATAATAGTAGTGGGAGAAAACAGGGAGGATTTCAAAAATGGCGCGCTTTTCAAAATTACAAATCGTTATATCTCAAAATTGAGTACAGATATCAAAGATAAATATATGAAATATTAACTGGTTGAATACCTTAAAAACTTCTACCCCATCCCATACAAATTTATTTGAACCATTTTTAAGAAATCAAGTATCACCTAACTAAAACAACTTTTAAAAATAGTTGAAACAAAATTGTGTCAAAAGTTTTGTGATTGCGCCTGCCCTTCTACCCCCCTCCCATACAAAAGTATGATTTCGACCAATTTCATTAAAAAAACTAATAACCAACAAATTAAAAGCTACGAACTTGAAATTTAGTACAAGCACCTTACAAGATAAATGAAATAAAATTGCATCATAAATTTTACGATTCCCTAACCCGCTCTACCCCCTTCCATACAAATGTTCGGTTATTTTTAAAATCAACTGATATACAGGAATTCTATCCGGCCATTCTTGAAACTTATATTACGGATCATTTTTGTACTTTGGCAAAAATACCTCTTAATGAAAACGACTTTAAGATTGACGCGGTCAAAATTAAGGAAAAAATGAAAGTTGATTTATGTAAATTTTCCAGTAAGCTACATGATCAAGATTGGAGTTCAGTTTACAATATGTCTGATAGCGAAGATGCTTTCAATAATTTTTCAGAAATCCTTGAATATCATTTAGAAATCTCAACCACTACCACTGGCGGTCACCATGTCAGCTCAAAAATTAGAAGAGGTACAAAACATATAGCAATAAATTAAATTCAATTATTAAATCAGCTAAGATTTCATTCTACAGTCAGCAAATTCGAGACTGTAACTCTGAGCCAAAGAGGCTATGGAAGAAAATCAATGAAATTTCTGGGCGAAAAAATAAGAAGAATCTGGCGAACGTTACTCAAATATATGATAAAAATAAAGATATCTTATCAGATCCAGATCTAGTGGCTAATGCACTGAATGACCATTTTATCATTGTAGGACAATCTTTTTACAATAACTTTCAATCTTCTGCTTATAAAAATGGAACTTCAGACGTTTCTCCTTCACCTTTCCACATACTTCCTATTTCACCAAATGAGATTGAAAATCTGATACGTAAATCAAAATCTGATAAATCGCCAGATATTGATGGCATTACCCCTAATATCTTAAAAGCGGCAAGTAGCAGTATATCTCATCAACTATCACATATTTTTAACACATGTCTCTCAGGGAATTTTCCCTTCTATTGAAATATGCCGTTGTAATTCCACTGCATAAAGACGGAGATAAGAAAGATCCAAGTAATTATAGGCCGATCTCCTTGCTTTCCTCTATCGCGAAACTATTTGAGAAATGCTTAAAAAAATATTATTATTATAATACCTTGAGGAAAATGAAGTTATAGCGGCAAATCAATATAAGCTTAAAAGTAGACTAAATACAACGGATGCAGTATATGATCTCACAGAATATATCAGTCACTCTACAGATGAAAATGAAAAAGTAGCTGCTCTGTATTTAGATATAAAAAAAGCATTTGACAGTGTTGATCATGAAATACTTCTTGCGAAACTTAACTCGCTTGGAATCGTTAATAAGGCTCTTTGCTTTTTTCGGTCATATTTAAAAAATCGAAATCAAGTGGTAAGAGTTGGTGATACTTTTAGCAGACCTTCAACAATAAAATGCGGTGTTCCGCAAGGGTCTGTGCTAGGGCCAATTTTATTCAACATCTACATAAATGACCTCTGCAAAATGAGTGAACTTGAAGTTAATGGACGTATAATCACTTTTGCAGATGATACAGTTCTGTTATTCAAGAGTAATGTCTGGGAAGACACTTTTGAAAAAGCAAATGCAAGCATACAAAGTCTAGTTGGCTGGCTGACGGCTCATAAAATGTCACTAAACTTAAACAAAACCAAACTCATGATGTTTGGTAAAGATAGCCCCAACATCCCTAATATCAAAATTCTAAATGAACCAATTCAGGTTGCGAAGGCAGTTAAATATCTTGGTGTTATCATAGATAATAATTTAAAATGGGACTGTCATATTTTGTACTTGTGCAAAAGATTAAGAAAAACCCGACATACATATTTCAGTCTACGTAGCCTTACTGATAGACAGTTAATTAGAACCGTATATCTCTCCTTAGCACAGAGTATCATTCAATACTGCATTTAAGCATGCACGGCAACACTATCGTCATTGATAAATTTGCAAAATAGGTTAATTAAAATATGTTTGTTGCGGTCCAAGTTTTATTGTACAACTAAAGCGTTTTCTGAATTTAAGGTCATGAATTTGAGACAGCTCTTTGTCTATGCTTTATTATAGTTTATGGCTTGCAATTTATCGAAATTTAGAATAAATGTTACGAACTATTCGACAAGGAGTCAAACAAAGAACTTATTAGCTATAGAAAAATGCAATAAAACTATGTTGCAAAGGCATGCTTATATTTTTGGACCTAGAGCCTTTAACATTTTACCAGATTTGGTAAAAAATACTTTACATATCAACAATCACAAAATTGTCATAAAAAAATTTGTTTACGATAATCTGAACTTTTTCAATGATATTGTTTCATAAAATTGTTTTTTTTTTAAAGTTTTTCTATTTTTCTTTGTTTTTACGAATTTTCATTTCATTTCATTTTTATCTAAGCAATTTGATTTCATTTACTTTTACTACTATTCTTGAATTTTCCGTTTTTGGAAGGTGTACTTTCAATTTATTATATTTTTTTCCCTGCGTCTAAATTTTATTTATTTAATTTTAATCTAATCATATTCAATCATTTTATTTATAACCAACTAACTTGAATTTAATAAATAACAAATTATTTTCTGTTAGCTTTTGAGCTCCCACACACAAGCTTTGGCTTATGTGGGTTTGTATCTTTAATTTTTATTAATATTTGTGTACTATATACACGCATTATGTCATCACTTATTACTTATATTGGATACAAATAAAGAACTACTACTACTACTAATTAAAATACTAAAATAAAGGACAGTATACCCACTCTCACGTCCCTACTCCTGATTCTTGGATGCTCTCAATATTACAAATGTTCCTAGCAGCTGACAGGAGAGGTTTTAGTAACATATTGTTACAGATCTGGCAACCTCGCAATTCGATCTCTCTCGAATACACAAGAATTATGTAGAACAGTATCCCCCAATATGTAAAAAGCCATAATTAAAGATCTAGACCTTTGCAGTATAGTTCAGACATATACCCGACGGAAGCATCGAGAAGAGTCATGTCTAGGGGGAAAAATGTATAAAAGTCACGAAAGCTTTCAGTCGAAAACCAGTCTTTTTCATGACGGAGACGCGAACCAGTGCTGGAAAGCGATAGAACCGTACGCGGCGGTAGTGCCATATAGTGCGAATTAAGTTAAGATGCGAATTAAGTTAAAGTGCGAATAAATAATTTATCACTTATTTTTAAACGAATTGTGTTTTACTTGAAATCCCGGCGAACCCCTAGCTCGCAAAAATATGAAACATTGTGTGAAGTATAACAAACCAGTGTTCTTAAAAAGTAATTGCTTCCCCTAGCTTTATATCACGCCTCGCCAATGCATCTTACTGATAGGTCTTTAGTTCATTTCTGCTCCCTTTTTTTTGAAGGATGATGATATTAGACGTTGTCCATTGCTGTGGTATCGCTTGAATCTGAATGACTTCGTTCAAAATTCCTGTCAAAAGCTTGGTGATGCGGTCGTCTCATGGGCTCTTATCTGCATTTTGCGTGCTGATCGCACGCACGATTGATTTCAAGGAAATTGTGAGAAATTTGCTCGTTGCAATTTTGATTGCAATTTTTAAAAGTAATAAAACTGGCAAAATCCTAGCCACATGGTGTCTTTCACAAACTGCCACAGTAACTTCCGCCATACTCAAAAGCTCTCGTCGAGAGCTTTTCAATTCAGAAGCATCATGAAGTTGTTGTACCACGCGAACAGCTGACTTTATTTCCAAATTGAGCTTTGACGTTTGACAGATCCAATTAAAATATTTTCAACCATTGAAGAACGTAGGAAAAAATCACTGACGGAAAATTTTTTTTGCAGCCACCTGACGCAAAAATGACTCAGCGGAGTTTAAAATTGTGAAAGGTAAAACACAACTTGTCGTTTCGTGGTGTTAACGTTGCCGTGTTCATGCTCCCAATGTAAAATTTCAAAACGCAGATGTTTACGTCGAAATTTTTCTTATCGCGATAAATCGAGACAAACAAGCCACCACCGCCGTAAAGCGCGATAACAAAACGGAAATCTACCGCGTTCGACGGCTTCAACTTATCCAACGCAACCCTTCGATTTAATTAAATTGATGAGCATCATGAGCCGATTATCGATAATTCTTGCTGTACTTCTGGCCTGGACGGATGGCATGAAAGGTTTGGAAGAACCTGTGAACTTTGGCGAAATATGCCCGCATATTATGCACACGGTCTTTGAGAACTCCGCGCCATTTGGTATAAAATTTAGGCTCCATTCAGTCGCGGCCAGTTCGTTAAATTCCATTTCTTTTCAGGTAAGACGAATGCCGGGAATTTCACGGAACATACAAGAGGTGACCCTGACCTGAAAGCCTGCGTGGAGGATTGCTGCCTTCTCAAGGGCGAATGCAACGTTGCTTTGCTCTATGGCGAGATTTGCTATCACGTCAAGTGTATTAACAATAAGTTGTGTCTGCCCAAGGAGATGTCTTCGGACGCTAATGAAGGCGACCGAAGTCCTCAAATGGTTTTGGTCAATCCTGTTAATGATGGTGAGTGCGGTTTTATTCGATTGACGTTGTAAATATTTTTAACTACAGAGCACGATTAGCTTACGACCAGTTGATAACGAATGTAAAAAATAACACACGGAGATTGCGATCTATGAGGTATTTTTAGTAGCACGAAAATCTCAGTAAGCACTATGCCAACGGAAGAATACCCTAAGGTGCAATCTTATCGTTTTGCGTCAATAATTTACAATAAGCCAGGAAGCTACGTGTCTATTGCATTCAATATCGCATCATTTTACAAGGGAAAATATAATAAATACGAAATACTATCTCGGCAGATATAAAAAGTGGCTACAAGATAAAAAAAAAAAAAATAGCAGAAAACTCGAATATTATGAATTGCATGTATACCTGTTTTAAACCAAAAATATCTTTTCATGTACCCTACGTTAAAAATGTCTCAATCGTTGCAACGTCTGTTGGGAGTACAACTTGAGAACCGTTTTTTTTTAATTCGAGTCCTTATGCAGAAATGGTTAAATATTTATTATTCAAAGAAATGGCCATCGCTAGCCACAACTTTTTCCCGTCTTTCTGGCAGCATACAGATTCTGCGTCGAAAAAAACAGCTGTTTTCACGAATCGACCCAATTTTTGGCTTCTTCGTAAGAATGGAAGTGTTGCTCAGTCAGGCCATGCGTCATCGATCGGAATAGGCGATGTCTAAAGAATACAACGGGTGGGGTATGATGTCCCATTTCAGTGTTTCCAGGTAGGTTTTCACAACCTAAGCAACATGTGGCCGGGCGTGCCGATTTTCGAGCAAGGTGTAGAAAAATTCATAAAGGAAAAAACTATTCTATCCCATGCTGAAGGCGTACCCCTTTTTCAATTTTTTTTCGATCGCCCTATTTACGGCATCAACCGCCAAATGGTCACCTTAATATAGTTTTCCTAATTCCGCACGAGATGGCGCTGCGAACACAAAACAATTTTTTTACGGATTCATGAAGTTCATACAATTTTTGTCAAATACACAAAGTTGTTGTGTTTTACTTACACATTCCCACTTGTAAAGATTTTTGTATTGCCATGCGTTCTACATTGAATAAAATAGTCAGTTGGTCACTGGCAGTGTAAGAGAATAGATCGAACATTAAAAAAGTGAAATTCGTTTCAAATTACTTCAACCCGCTAAACTCTTATCACTCAAATATTGCACAAAAAAAATCCTTTAGAACAATAACAACGCAGCCTGTTCCATCAACGATGTCAAAAGAAATTGGAACTAGGCAACCTCAAACTTGGGAAAATCGACTTTTTAGAGCCACATGAAAGGTTTAATGCCGAAGCTTCGAAAACTCTGCTCGAAATAGGCCAGTGTAATAATTTTATAAAAGCCTTGACTAAATAGTTGGAAAAGAAAATTTGTTCAAAAGTGTAAATAATGTTATGTAAAATTTCGTTTTTCGAAAAGTAGATAGGCAAAGAAAAAGTATTAACAATTTGAAATATGAAACTATGAAGAAGAATACTGTAGTGAACCTACTATTATCGGTGGAGCACCAAACACTAGTTGTTTATTGTTTCTATAAATGTTAACCCAAGCAAAGAAATTCTGGCATATTATTCTCCTAGCGTAATAACACCCCTCTGATTTTCTTTCTTCTATGTATTAGGCACCTCAGACGAAATTTCATGGCGAGAACTATTAAAGAATGCCAATCAACCCAATTTCCTATCGGCCGATACCGAAAACCCGTCACTAAAAGATTACTGGTCCAATACGCGAAAATTTCAATTGGCCCAAGCTCTTGAAAATAATCTACCATTCATATCGGGCGAAGCGCAATCACCCACGAAGCGAATCGGTTCACTTTTCATGCAACGAAAAGGTTACGATCCGTTCGCTAACGATCCTCAATATGCCGCCGATGAAAACGACATTCTGGCCGAAGAGTCCGCCTATGTACCGGAAATTAAACCTGTTGTTTGTGAATTCGGGGTTGATACAAATTGCCGCGCGACCGAAATATGCGTATCAATTCATTTGAAATCGAGAAATGGTATTTGCAAGTGTAAACCAACTTTCCAACGAAATGAATTAGGCGAATGTACTAGTTCGGATTTTAGCGATAAATTAGTAGACGGTGCACGTGATGCAAGCAGTGAAATTAATTTCTCGGAGAATACAATAAAGACAAGTACTACAAAAGAGCCACTCGAACAACTTACGGTATCGGTGAAAAACAAGACGGTTCGTTTTCCGGAGAAGGAGGTTAGTTTGGCCGTTTATACCGTTCCCGACGAACAAACTACCGGCAATGTGTACAAATATCAGTGGACCCTAATCACTCAACCAACAGGAGCTGTGAATGGAACGATCGCCGATCAGACTAAGGACACAATAAAATTGTCGAATCTGTCCGAAGGACTGTACGTTTTTAAAGTAACCGTTTCGGGGAATAGATCGTACGGAGAAACGATGGCAAACGTCACTGTTTCGCCAGAAAGGCGAATTAATAAACCGCCGATTGCTATTATCACGCCGAAAGAACAAACTGTTAAACTGCCGAGCAGTCAAGCTATTTTGGACGGAAGTACAAGTACAGACGATGATAAGATTATCAATTGGCATTGGGAACTTATTCAGGGACCGATTGGTTACCAAAAGAAACTTCCCGAAACCGGAACACTTCAACTCAGTGATCTCAATTTACCCGGAAACTATACGTTTAAATTAACTGTAACCGATTCGGATAATATTCAAAACTCTACGACGGCGAATATAACAGTTCTTAAGGAGAAGGATTATCCGCCGCAAGCGAATGCTGGTTGGTATTGAAATTCCCTGTTTAAGGAGGGTTTTAAAGCATATTTCACCCTAGGAACTGATGTTATTATCTACTTACCGCATAACAATGTTACGCTAAATGGATCGCTAAGCTCCGACGATCGTGGAATCGTAGCATGGGAATGGACAAAAGATGCTAACGACCAGGGCAAAGCGGTCGATATGCAAAATACTCGTACGCCGTATCTAGAGCTTTCGAATTTAGAAGAAGGCATCTACACGTTCGTTCTTAAAGTTACCGATGCAAGTAATCAATCGAATACGGCAAATGTTCGGGTTTTTGTTAAACCACCGAGCAATATGCCACCGGTTGCGAATGCTGGTACAAATATGGTAGTTTCTGAATGTTTTTTTTTAATTATTTTCCATTTCTATATTTTATTGTTTTTCTAGACTATCAACTTACCCCAATCGTGGGTTGCTTTAAACGGCTCGAAATCAACCGATGATATTCGCGTAACACATTATTTTTGGCGACAGAGATCCGGTCCGAATAATGCCGTTATCGCTAATGCTAATGCATCTGTAATGTTTGTGCATTCTTCATTGAATCTTATCACTAAATCACTTTTTTTCTATAGATTGCCAACGCAACAGCGTTAACACTCGGTCTCTACACATTCGAATTAACTGTTAGCGATGAAAATCAAAATAGTGCATCAGATTTGGTATGGATCCGGGTTATTCAAGGTATTTCTAAAATTTCGAAAATTATGTCCAAAAAATAAATTTGCATTCTAGAAAAAAATGCACCACCAATTGCTAATGGGGGCGGCGATCAATCTATTACATTACCGATAAGCGCAATCTACTTGAATGGAAGTAAATCTTCAGATGATCTTGGCATTGTTAACTACACATGGACACGTGATGGAACAAGTCTTGCGATTGGAAGTATTGTAGGCACGACAAGCAATGAATCGGTTCTAATTGTAAGACGAAATACTGTTTTTTTTTTTAATTACTTAAAATTCTAATCAAAATTTACAGCTCACCGATGTAGTTCCCGGTCGTTATGTATTCCGATTGACTGTAACCGATGATCAAGGACTAACCGGAACTGATACAGTCAGTATAATAGTTCATCCTGATCCGCTTGTATTAAATTTAGTTGAACTCACATTATCTATGGGTATATCGGTTCTCTCGCAATCCGAACTCGATTCGTTAGTTCAAAAAATCGTCCTATTAATTGGCGATGTTAAAGTCAATGTTCGTGAACTTCGAATGGAACCGAAATCGGGCGATGCAATTCTTGTATTTTATGTCGAAAAAATTGTAAGTTTAATAAATTCAGCTCAGAAAAAAAATGAATTAAAGATTTCCGGAAATCACGCTGTTCTGATTTTTCGATCGTAGCGTTTCGGTGTCTGCTAAGACTTTCATCGAAATTCGTGTGAAATCTGAAAATCTTTTACGCAAATTACAGTCAGTGTGAAAAGAATCACTAAACCCAAATTAATTTAATTTACAGGCTCCCGATGGTAAAAAGGTTGTACCCGGATTGGAAGTCGAGCGGATTTTAAAAGATAAATTCTGGCGTGATGCTTCGATTCTGGGAACTTCGTTTAGCGATGTGCGTACTACGATTTGTCAAAATAAATGTTCGGATCATGGAATTTGCAATACCGTTACACGAGCCTGTATGTGCGAAACATTTTGGATGCCATCGATATTTTATTTTTGGGGCATCGACGAGGCCAATTGTGGTAAGTGAGAAGATGTTTAATAATTTTGTGCGCCTTTGCGAGATTTATTTTCGCAACGTGAAGTTGAAGTAAGGTCATTGATTTCTATGATTAATCCTTCAGAAATCGTTCCATGATGCGTTTATTAGCTAATTTGTTGTGATCAAGGAACGAAAACAAGTTTAAGTTTCTCGATAAATAAATAACATGAAAGAAAAGATTTCCGGATTCTAACTGCTGTTTGATAAAGGTCTCAGCAGAGACCGAAACGTCACGAATAATAAAGCGTAACAGTGTAGAATCCGGAAATCTTTTCTTTCATTTCGAAATGCACTGTGAAAACATTCACCAAACCAATAAATAACATGTTTCGTGTTAAAGGAGGGGATTCATTAATCGTGACGTTCTAGTCTCTGCTACGACCTTTATCAAACTTATCGGCGATTATCATCATTCATCATTTTCCTGTTTAGCCCTCCTATAGGCATAGGACAGAAACAGTTCTATTCCACAAGGCGCGATCCTGAGCATCGGCGCTAAGCTGATGCCAGGAATTATTTTTCACGGTTGATTACTAATTGGCGGTGTATGACCCCAGCCCTTTCATCGTCATCCAATGTTCAAACGTTCCAAAAGTCCGTTCTCGAATGCCAAAAGTCGTTGCCGTATCCGAGGCACTGTATCCATACCAGTAAGATCTTAAGATTACGGATGATCAGCCCATGCCCATGATCCAGTGGGTGTCCATTTGCCATTTTTGGGGCAAGCAGGACTGGCTGGGTGTATTCTGATGCCCCATTCCACAGGGGGATCAGTTTTATTAATTGTAACGCTTTGGTCTCTGTTTGATAAAGGTCTTAGCAGAGACCGAAACGTCACTATTAATAAAATCCAGAAATCTTAACTTCAATTTAAAATGTGAAACATTCACCAAATCAAACATATTTCGTTTTAAAAAGTTTTTTTCATTACACTTCACCATTATCATCTATGAGTCCCAGGATACATTGGGCAGTAAAAATGCTCATTTATTAGGGCAAGGTTAGTTTAAGTTAAAATGGAGGCCTTAGCCATCACAGACCCCTTGAGATCCACCTGAACTGAGGAAAACCTAATGTATATAATTCAGCGATGTTAAGATTTCAAAGGTTTCCGTTGCCGCGGCGAAATTCAACAGATTCCGCATATCACAGCTCGAGACCTGTTTGAAGTCGGGGAAAAACTGTGCGCCGAGGGTATTAAGCCTTCTTCTGGCACATTCTCCACCGTCTCCCTCTCTTCTAGCTGTTTGCAATTCCTACAGAGATCATGCGTTACCAAACCCTATTCTGCAAGCATGTGCTCCAATAAGGCAATGAACGGTAACCATTCCAACTAGTGTCGCACATTGCTTCCTGGATACTTGTCCACCTGGCTTCGGCTAGATTTATCATCTGCGCGTGTATAGAGTGTTTGACAATATATATAGGCGGTGTTAAGTTTTCTGCGGAATCTAGTTCAAGGTTAGCACCTCTTTTTGCTAGCTTGTCCGCTGCTTCTGTACCTGTTATGCCACTGTGGGCCGGAATCCATTAATTTTACTCTGATCGGCTCGCCTTTGCGCATTTGGTGTAAAGCACCTGTTATTCAGAAACGTTGGATTAGCTGCAAAGGTGCTAGAATTGATTTTAGTACCACCGCTGGCCACCACACCAGCGCACCATAGCAAATAATTGGTCTAACAATACAATACTGACAGTCTGACTATCAGTATAGACATTAATTTTTCCTTTCGGTAACCTGAAGAACGAGCCCGTTTGAAGTTCAGTTCAACACTCTGTTGCACCCACTCCTCCATCGATTTTCGATCCGTCAATGAATAGATTTATTGATCTTGTAGAGTCCCCGGTTCTCGTTTCCCAGTGTTCCCTGATCGGTAAACGTATCGCGAATTTTCTATCAAACCCAGACTTTGTAACACAGAATCTGTGGTTAGGCTTATGCTACTATGTCCGTCCGTGCGCGTTTTAAGTTGCTTTGCCTCTTACAGTCGAAGAGCTCACTTGGATGCCACGCTTTTCACGAACATGAAGATTTACGGCAAAGAGTATGCTGGGCAGCCGCGTTACATTCAGATTCAATCCTCACTTCCCACCGAACATCTTCTTGCGCTTGTAGAACGCTACTAGGGCCAGCAAAGAGACAAAATTTTTGTGTTCAATAGCTTCACCTTCCAAACAAACAAAATTTTCTTATTTCCAGATTGGTCAATTTTATATGTAGCAGTTGGCATATTTGTCGGTTTCTTGTTATTATCCGGAATTTTCTGGGGCATAACATGCTTATGTCGACGCTCACAAAAACCTCGCACACGTGCTAAAGTTCAAAAATATGCTCTTCTCGATACACAAGAAGAAGACATACCTGCATGTAAGTACACTTAATCAGGTACAATTTTTATCAGAAAAAAAAAATTATATCACCAACAAATCGTAAAACAATTTATTTCAGTCGCTCGTAATACTTCATTAACCGATTCTGAAACCGATTCCGACGTAGTTTTCGAAAGTCGAACAAAACCAATCAAAGGTATCTTACGTTCGAATGGAGTAGCGAAAAATGGTCCAAAATATTCAACAACACGACTTGGACGACGTATTAAAACTTAATTTTAGGCAAATTAAAATCAAAAAAAAAAAAGAATTAAAACTATAGTTGATTGGTATTTTATAGGGTTTTGTAATTTTCAATGTGAGATAATGAAAAACAAAAAGCAACATAACGAATGTATCATTTTAGGTGAATGTAATTTAAGAATTTACAATTTACTCGATGAAATTTTGAACCGGGTATTGTACGTATTTGAAATGGAAAACCAAAAGATTTTGTACTTATCGCTACAGATGAAAGAAACCAACAACATTATTATTATAAAATAGCTAAAGGCCTTAAACTTATCCGATTTGTTGTTAGACGTTTACTTATTTGTATTGTAAGAAATATTCTATGGCTATTTTACCCCCGAAAAGTTAGTATTAAAAACAAAAATATTTTTATGAAATTCAAAACTATTTAGTTTTAAGTTATTCCAATTTGTGATTGTAAATATGCTTTAATTTATTATCTTTTAACTAAGTTTTCATCAAGCATTCCTATTTTCTGTGTTTTAGCTGTTACATTAATGTTGCACGAATTTTAAGCACAAAATTCCATTTTAAATTTTTTTATTCTCTTTTAATTTCATTATGATAAAAACATGCCAAATAAGAAAAAGAAAACATTCTAGTCCACAGAAGGAAAAAAAAAACGAAAAGATGTAAAATATTTAAACTTTGATATAAATATATTGCTTTTTGGTTAAGAGAGCAAAATTTAGTGTTTTCTTCAATCGTCTGCGTAAGGAAAATGATTTAAACAAGCGACAAATTTAATGAAAATTTTTTTTATTCTGTCCTTGCTGGTTTACTCGTCAGAAGGAGTCATTGATTTTATCATATTTATAATTTTACCTCTGAAAATAAAATACCCACTATTAGAAAATTAATTTAAAGTATTCCGTTTGATATTTACAAGAAAGACGATCGCCTATGTCGACAATTTCCGTTCGCATCCATTACCGAGCCTCGTTGACAACCAAACGATTGCGAATTTCGACGACCAAGCCAACCAGTTCGATGATTATTGCTTCCGATTCGTGCAGCTGGAATACTCGCGCGTTGATTAATTCGGTAATTAGCTTGAAGCGGAATCCGTTGTTTTGGATGTAATACGGGCTCGACGATAATTTGAACAGGAATTTCACCGCCATTTTGTAATGGAAAAGGATTTGGTTTGATTATTCGCGGTGGTTCCGTGGCTGCCGTTTCGATAATGATCACATTTGGTTTTTTCGTAGCAAACAGTGATATTGGTTTAGGAATTTCATTTGCTGTCGGTAAAGATTGCGCCGATATGTTGCTGTCGGTGCTTAGATTTAATGGAACTTTAGAAGTAGTTAATGTGATAGGTAAGACTGTTGATTGAGATGATGTGCTTAAAGCTGGCGATGTTGTGTTTAATATCGGCGATGTTGTGCTTAAGATCAGAGATGTTGTGTTTAAGATAGGAGATGTTGTTATGCTGACTTCAGGTACGGAAGTTGGCTTGAGCGTCGTAGTAGACGGTTTCGATGAAGTCAACCAAGAACTAATAGGTTTGATCGTAAAATCATCATCGTCGTAGTAATAGTCATCGGCCTCTGGTTTAGCCTAGAAATGTTTGAAAAAATGGTAGCAACAAAATTATTTACTTTATTTGAATAGAAATAGTTATACATCTGCAAAATCATTTCCTTCTAAATCGATGATGGCTACATCCTTAATATTGATATGAATATTGAATTTTCCATTTTGTCGCTGGTCATATGTTGCTGGTTTATCATCAGCGAAGCAAACGCTCAATATAACAAGTAGCAATAAGTATCGGTTGCGTTGCATCAAATTTTCTAGCATATTCTTCATTCTGTGAAAGAAATAGAAGATGATGAATTCACTTATATTTGCTGATTTTATTTTATACTAGCAAACGCCCGCGACTTCGTCCGCGTAAAAATAGCAATAATAAGCAATTTTTGAGAGTGTAATTAGTAATACATTATGTGGAATATATAATCTGCTTACTTTAATGGCTCTTTGAAGAAAATGGTTTGTGTATTGTTGGAATCAGAACCATAAATTAGTAAGAATGAGAGCATGATACTCCCATTTTTATGGGACAGGGTCTTGATCAAATCAAACCCGTGATTCGAGATCATATGTATACGTGTTAAGGACATGTGAATAGTTTAGCTTGTGTTAATTGAAAAAAGCCCAAATAAAATAACATTAAGCTTAAAAACATAACAGGACTAAGTTTGGGCTTAAAAATCAATCATACGATACTATGTATAGATGAAATCGAAATTTTTGCGGTGTTAAGAAATTTTGTATGAGGAGTGGTAGAAGGGGTGACAGCACTGAACTAATTTGTTTCACATCATGCTACAGTAGCTATAAAAATGTTTTGTACCAAATTTAAGCTTCAAAAATTGAGTAGGTACTGAGAAACTTAGTGCATTGAATTTAACGAAATTGTGCAATTTGTATGGAAGGTAGTAGAAGGAGTGGGGGGTTTCTGGTGATTTTTCGAGAAACAACTATAACTATCATGCAATTGATATACTTTAAATTTCAGATCTGTATCATTCACACTTTTCAAGATAATCGAATTGTTATATAGTCGTGGAATGTGTCTCATTGTATGGAAGGGGGTAGAAGGAGTGAAGCTACTCGGTTAAATTTTTTCCCGATAATAATTATGCTAATTAAGGTTTAATTTCAAATTTTTACCTCGATGAAATTTAAATGTACTGAGAAAATTCGTTTAGAGTATTTCATGAAAAAGTGCGGTTTATATGGGAGGTGGTGGAAGGAGAAGGGGGTTTTTGGTGATTTTTTGAAAAACAACTATAATGATCATTCAATTGATACATTTTATATTTCAGATCAGTAACATTCAGACTTTTCAAGAAAATCAAATTCTTGTGAAGTCGTGGAACTGTGACACATTGTATGGGGGGGGGGAGGGGGTGGGGTAGAAAGAGTGAAGCTAATTGGATAATTTTTTCTCGATATTAATAATAATGGTAATTAAGGATTTAATACAACATTTTAGCTCGATGGAAGTTACACGTTCTGAGAAATTTGGTGTAAAGTGATTCCTGAAAAAGTGTAGTTTGTATGGGAGGTGGTGAAAGGAGTGAGGAAACTCAAACAATTTATATACCAAAAGACTGCATTTATAATAGAAATAATATATTCCAAATTTCAAATTAATAGCTTTTAAGGTTTCCAAGAAAATTTGATTAATATATATTTTGAAAATGAGTCACTTTGTATGGAAGGGGGTAGAAGGCGTGAGGGGAGTGAAATGAAACCAAAAGCAGATTTCATTCCGAAGGACACCTAACAAACTGTGCAAGTTTCATTACAATCGGTTCAGCCGTTTGTGCATGAAAAGCGGCCGGACAGACAGACAACAATTTCAAAAATGTGTTTTTATGCTTAGTTATTGCTGAAATAACTCAAAAAACTAACTTATACCCATTTATAAGCAAATAACAGACAGACTCTACAATTATATTTATATGTATAGATTTTTACTTTTTGTGCCTTCAGAAAGTTTTCTTTACAAAATCGTGCTATCTAAATTTCTTTTGAGAAATAAATATAAAAGCCCAAAAACGCGAGCCTCGCAGCCATTATCCTGGCAGACACCAGAGGTCTCCCCATCATCATTTAAATCAATATGTCAGGAGTGGAAAAGCCAATATATATATATTATATTAAAGTACATTCGTTGCCTAGGTGCATAAACATTGATAGTAACATATATGAAAATATTTGAAAAAAACAACCAGAAATGCCACGGTTTTTTGAAAAAATCAAGGCCAAAAGACATCAACGCGAAGTGCAATGACTTTAAATTTCAATGCATCACAGTCAGCTATAAAAACACGCGCATAATCTGTAGCATCAACCAACAAAGATATGGCGGTAAGTCAAATCAAAGGGATTAGTCTTAATATATTTTATAAGCAGTTAAAGAAAATTACAAAAAAATTATATAAAAAAAACAAATTCTAGAACAAAACATAACAGAATTATTATTGGGTATGGGCCCAATCATTTGATACTCTAGATGAAAGAAAGCGTTTAATGTACCGAAAACTATGTCATCTCAAATTCTTTCGAATAGTTAATAGTGTATTTTGTATGGGAGGTGGTATGTGGTAGAAGTAAAGCAGAAAGGTTTGTAATTTTGCATATGACACCTAAGGTGGTATGCAAAATGTTTCGTGCTGAATTTAAAGTTTGTAGCTTTCATTATTTTCAATGAAATTGGACACAGTTTTCCTGAAATTGGGACATTTGCATGGGAGGTGGCAGGAGGGTTTTAGAAAATTTTGAAACTGTGTATCAACATTATTATCGCCAGGCTATATTTCATTTCGAAGTCGATAGCTCTCATATGTTCGAAGAAGAAATACTTTCCTTGAATATATAATATTGTATGGGAGGGGGTAGAAGGAGTGAAGCGAAGCTGATCATTTTTTAATTATTTATTGCAATTATTAAGAAACAAACTCTGGCAAAACTTTAAGTTTTTGCTTTTTCTAGTTTTAATGGAAATCGATAGAAGACATTTACCAAAATTATTCATTTCAATGGGAGAAGGTAGAAGGAGGGGGGAATATACGGATCAAAACACAATTTTTCGTCGTCAATGACATTTCTATTATTATGTTTTCTACAAAACTTCAAGTGGATAACTTTGGCAGTTTCAAAGTAAACTAATATAATTGAAATTTCCAAATTTCGTGCATTTCGTATGGAAGGTGGAATTGATAATTTTTTTTAAAACTGATTGCAATTATAATAAAATTAATTCTCCCAGAAATGCGTCCTTATAACTTTGCTAGTTTCAATGAAAATCGAAAAAAAAAGTTTCTTTTTCAAAATTGTGCATTTGTATGGGAGGGGGTGACGATAATGGTATATACATCTTTATACTTCAACCCAAATTTCAAGTCAACAGCTTTAATAATTTCGAAGAAAAATCAATTTTTTAAAATTTCGGAATTTCGTCAAATTAGTATGGAAGGGGGTAGAAGAAGTGGGGGGATGTAGTCCGATTACGAACCTAAAGTTAATTTTTTACTAAAAATGACACACTACCAATTTCAGCACGATAGATCAAAGCGTTCGAGAGTTATGTTGTAAACAGACAGACAGACACAGCAACTCGGAATCGAGGCTTTTGAGCAACAACAAATATTTCTTTTTCCTTGGCGGTTCTGTTCGAACATTTTTTCTTAGCGTTACAAACGGTAAGGCAAATACGATATATGTAGGAGTGGTCGTGGGCGCGTGCGGCAGAATGAATTTTCTGTTTCTTCAATTGCCCACATCTCGGCCTCATGATCTTTAGGCTCCTGAACATTTATTTGTTTTTGTGGAAGGCTCAACATGCCTTCGCACATTCATTTACCAATGAGTTCTCATTTTACCAGGTTGACGAGGCCCAGCCAAGAAATTATGCCGATCGGGATTTAAATTCACTACTTTCGCCTCAGAGATCAACACTATATTCAGCAGGCTCCACCCAGGTACACAAGGAACGAGTATTTTAAGGAGAGTAAGATTTTCCCACCGCTTGTCCAAAAGTGTAAGTTAAACTAAAGTCGCGGTCTAATAAAGAACTTGTAAATAATCAGCATAGGACACTAGGTGCGCTTAACAGGAAAATTAATTAATTAATTTCAGTGAGTGAAAAAAAAAAACTTTTTTTGATCGATTCGTTACACCCAAACGCCTTAGCAATGTTGAATGTTCATATTAGGTTGTTGCAGATGAAATGGCAACTTTCGCGATGAAGTGAACTTAGTTGCAATTTTCATGTCTCTAACTGCCGCCAGGTGGCTCTGGTAGTAATGGATATTGAATTATAAATACTCCTACATTTGTTCATGGAATCATTTCAGTTTTGGACTTCATTGAAATCGGAGAGAAAAAAAAAATATGAAATTGAGTCAAAAACGGTTACTTTTTCTTTACGAGTTCAAACTTGGCCACAACGCAAGGGAGGCAACCAAAAACATCAAAAGGGCATTTGGAGCTGACACAGTAAACGAACGAACCACACAACAATGGTTCGAAAAATTTCGGTCAGGAGGGGACCATCGATAGACAACGACGAGCTGCGTTTACTAGTCGAGTCTGGCTCACGCCAAACTGTAAGGGACATTGCAGAGAAACTGGGCGTACACTATTCGACAGTTTTCCGGCACTTGCACCAGCTTGGAAAAGTGAAAATGCTTGATAAGTGGGCTCTGCATGAGCTTACTGAGCAAAACAAGAATAACGGTCAAAAAATTAAACAAGTTGCAGTATGAGACTCTTCCTCATCCACCATATTCAACCAGAGCTCTCGCAAATTGATTATCACTTTTTTAAACATTTGGATCATTTTTTGGCGGAGAAACAATTTAACAATGAAGCAGCCATCAAAAATGCCTTCGAGGAATTTCTTCAGTCTAGAAAGTCGGATCTCTACGAAACTGGCATAAATGCACTTGGTTCTCGTTGGGAGAAGGGTATTGCATCTGCTGGTACCTATTTTGATTAATAAAATTAAGTTTTATAAGAGTTTCACTACCAAAGTCGCCGTTTCATCTGCAACAACCTAATATGCCCATTCCAAAATAAGTTTTCGTCCCAGGCTAGGAGACCTGGTTGCCTAAGATAGCAGACTCCACACATCTTAATCTTGCTTGAGATGAGACAGCATTGGGTTTCCGAATGACCACTTTCACCACTTCTCATCCCATTGCAGAACCTCAGGGAGATCTTTATTCAATGATGTAATCATATTCCAACGTTCCACTTCAGAGTTGACAGACAGGGCATGGAGAAGGCATTAAGTTTAGAGTGCTGTCGTCAGCAACGTAATTGGATGTGAATAAAAATGAAAAAATTAGTTGGAGATTTGAACTCTGAGGACACTTTCGTTATGTAATTATGTACGCTACTATCAGTTCTCGTACGTATACGGCGTATAGGCGAATATATAAAACTCATAAGAGCTGTGTTTAACTACCAAAAAATTCTGTTGGCCTTGACATGCACGGGGCATCTGATGCCGTACTTCGCTAAAACTATGATATTTTTGCTCCATTCAAAAATTCAAAAAACATGTACATTTAAAAAAAAAAAAATGCATCTGGGAGCGAGCCCCGGGCCCGACCGCACGTCGGGATATCATTCTACCATTAAGCCACAGACGCTAAAAAAAACTTATCTAGTCAAAATGTAAAAAAAAATTTGCTACCATGAAAAATTTTTTTTTTCGCGTTTCACGACTAAATTAGCCTAAAAATGCAAAAAAAATCCGTCCCGCCGTACGCCGTCTGCCGTACATATGGACTCATATCTCCAAGACCGTTAAAGGTAGAATGTTCGTTTTTGGGTGGATTGTTGATTGGGTAAGTGAGCTTTATTTTCTAAATTTTAGGAGGTGTTAGGTAGAAGGGGAAGGCGGAGGGAGGGAAAAAGTCAAAACTACACTTGCTAATATCTCCACCACGAATGCAGATAGGAAGTTGAAAATCAGTAGAGATATAGAGAGGGTTGTGGGACAATCTTTAAAAATAATTTAATTATCCATTGGCGTCCGAACAAGAGGGGGGGCTAAAAACAAATTGTCGGCCGAATTGTTTTTTCAAATGATTGTATCTTCGAAATTATTTATCGTAAAAAATTCACCACCATTAAGGTGACATATAGTTCGACTGAAATCAGCTCAGAGAGTGGCTAATTATTGTAAGGGGAGAAGGTCAGGGGAGTGCAAAAACACTTAAAAACGAATATCTCAACTATCTCTTAAGATATGTAACTGAAACTTGAAACGTATATTAAGCTATATGTACTAGCAAAATACAAAAAAAAATATAACATGTTGGAATAATAGTAGTGGGGGGAAATGGAGAGCATTTCAAAAATGACGCACTTTTCAAAATTACAAATCTTTATATCTCAAAAAAGAGTACAGATATCAAATCAAAAATTTGTCAGATTGCAGAACTACATAGTGGTAAAAAAATTTAAGCTGGGTATAAGGGGAGGGAGGTGATAAACTAAAATGTCGAAAATTTTGAGTGATGTTTTTAGGGCTCTGGTGAAATATACAAAGTTTAAATTTTCCCATACAAAACTATGATTTCGACCAATTTCATTAAATCAACTAATAACCAACAAACTAAAAGCTACGAACTTGAAATTTTGCACGAGCACCTTAAAAGAGAAAAGAAATAAAACTGCATATTAACTTTTACGATTCCCCTACCTTCTCTACCCCCTTCCATACAAATGTTCGGTTTCGTGAATGTAAAATACACTAAATTTTATGAAAATTCTATGCAACTTCGTCTATGAAACACATTCTATACAGAGAGTATTGGACGTGATGCAAGCAATTAATTAAAAAGCTATTAACATCCACCCACTCTTACTAATACCTCTCCTCCTCTCCTCATGAAAACCCAAACTTGCAGAAACGAATGAAATATTGTTAAATTGACAACAGCCCTGCACAAGAACTCCCTTTCACTTAGTCTTTCCTAACCACTCTAACCTGCATATTGACTTTTCACTTATCCGCAACTTGTCCCAAGAATAATAAAGTTTCGCCCGACTTGTTGGCAGTTTATTTATATTGGGAACCGGAGGCTTCGAGTGTAATATTTTTTGAATCTGAAAGTTTTTGGAGAGAAAGAATTTAATAAAAAATATGCAAGTCGTTAGGTGCTACCATTTGATCTGGGAATTCCTATCAGCCACTTACATCTGAGCATATATATTAGATGGAAAAGAAACCATCACATTCATCACTACTAGTGCCAAACGGCTGGTTGAAAAATTGTCCATCCCCTGCAAAAGGGAAGCATTTAATCCGATTGCAATGAGTTTGACTAAATGAGCCAATAGAATTTGGAGCAATTTTACCGAACTCAAGTTCTTTTCAGAAGTTAAATAAGTTTTTGACCAAAATTTAAAGATGATTTATTATACAAAATCTTAATTCGTTCCATTCTTTCATAAATTTTAATCCCTTTTACCATAATTTAATAAATAAAATTGTATGTATAATCAAAGAATCTTAAAAATGTCTGCATGAATATTAATTTTCAAATATAACAAAAAATTTGCGTTTTAGGGCCTTAAATATAATGTTCAACATTATTCTGAAGTTCAATGGTAAATGTTAGTGTTAAAAAAATCGCCAAAACGGTCTACAAGCCAATCCTTTAATTTGTATCCAAGATAAATTCAACTTCTACGAAGTTTAATAAAATTAATTAAAATACATACGAACACTTTAACTTTTTTTGTATGGATATTCAAATTAAAAAGAAAGAATCACTTTTACTAAAATTATTTTAAATTTTACAATAAAATTTTCAAATTCACGTGGAGTAGTTTTTCAACTTCTAGATCACTACTAACTGAACTGAAGAATCTCAAAAGACTGAATCAAATACTGAAGATGAATTTTGTGTTATAAGATGGAAAACACACAGAACCTTGCATTTCATTCAACTTCAACCAGCCTATGAAATGAAGAAGAAGAAGAACTCGAAGAACCTTTTATGGATCGAAGATTCACATAGATGTTCTAGCATGCGAACAAGATTTTTCGAACGTCTTGTAATGGATAATGAATGGCGATAGTTTCGCATTATTTTTCTTAGAAATCTATATAGTCTCGTCTTCTCCTTAGATAACTAACACACGATCATCGAAATTGACTTTTATATTACCCCATATAAAAATAACGAATAAGGAGAAATGAACTGTACTAGCGAATTTCTTAGTACGTTAATTTGCATATGAACAGCATCTCTATACTATGCGGTACCATCATCACCGGAATAACAATTTTCTTTCATTTAGAACGAACGAGTTCGGCGTACCTAAACGAAAAGTATTAGCTAAGATTGGAGCACCGAAGAAAGAAGCCAAAGACATTCGAAGACGTGTGGTCAAGTAATGGAAGCGATGACCTATAGGGTAACATTTGCATAGAGTGTGGAAGAGTAATTTGATACCCACATTAAATAAAGTAAAGGGCCTTGACTTTCACCTCTCTTGAAGATGTTCATCGAGATGCTGCTTCAGGTATGTGGTAGCATATAGTGCGTAGATGGAGATGCATAGACGGTTCAATAACCCAATGATAAAAATCGAATGCAGTCGAGATGACTCCAAAGATGATGATTAAGTCATAATGTGCTCGTTACCTTGCGAACTTAAGATACTCGTATGATATGTTAATGCAATCTTTTTTTTAGCAAAAAAAAACCTGAATAGCGAAACTTATCTTTCTTCCGTAAAAGCAATAATAAGTATAGTTAAAAATCTTTCTACTTGAATAAATTTATCCTGGGCAGTGCAGACTAAAAACCTTCCTTCAATCTATTTTAAAGTATTGTTACATGTCAGCCCAAGTCGCTTATCAAATGTTCAAGGACTTCAACCAACAAAAATTCTGCAGTAATAAAAGAACACCTGTGAATTCTTTGCCGTGAAAGCAACAACAATTACACGAGCGCAAATATTACTGAGCGACTATGAAGCGGTGCAACAGCAAGTGGCTAGCTGGGAAATGATTCGGAAAACAAGGAATTAATTTGGACGACACAAGGAAATGATTCGTTCGACACGAACAATATAAAAAAAGGGCGTGCGTTGAGAAGCGAGTAAGGGAGTCGGCAGGTGAATAATTCCTGTGATCGACAGGCAGGAATAAGTCGTGTGATCGATAGCCAGAATCTAGTAAACGAATAAATCCTGTGATCGAGCAGAGCTCAGTAAGCGAGTATGTCCTGTGATCGACAGGCAGAATCCAGTGAGTGGGTACGCCGTGTGATCGACGGGGGAGATTGATAGGCGAAAAATTCGTGTGAACAACAGAGCGATGAGTGCGAGGACTGAGTCGAAATATTGTGAGCGAAAAGTGTATAGCGTCTTAGTTGAAAAATGAATAAATAAGGTTTTGTGATTAAACTGAAGTAAATTAGATGTTTTAATTTTTACTTGAAATTCAGTATATTAGGCCATTCCTCTCTGCTCTCTCACTTCACTAGCACTATGCTCTCGTTCAAAAGGACACACATATTTTTGAGCTGTGGTGAAGCCTATTAAGTAGCGTGGTATAATTACTACCTGCACTAATGGATCTCAACCATCTCAATCTGCCAAAAAAATTAAAATGTGTTGATAAGGGATTCGGTCTACTAATCCTTCCACAGTGCCAAATAAATGTTAAGGAACTTGAAGATATTTACAGATTTATGTATTAGATGAAATTTATTCTCATTTATTTATAATTTATTCTCGTATCAATGAACGAAATAATTGCTGTAGAAATTTTACTATAAATTTCTGTGACTCAATTTCACTTTCGTTTTACGAAACTTATCTAACGTGCAATACTCGTGATAGGAGCATATACCACATGTGTGTACAATTCCTAAAATATTTACGATTTTAACTTGCACTTTCGATTGCTCTTGACCATTTAACGTCACCGATTAATTGAACCAATGAAATATTCAGGACGCGAGTAGGGATGAAAATGAAATTACTACGCCTACCTTGCTGTGAATGTAGCTCCTTAGTTGTGTACATCATTTGGTGACGAAATGATGTTCGTAGTTGTTACTTCTCTAGTTTTTATTCTTCATCCCACTATTTATAGTGCTAATAGGTAAAAATTTAACTATTTTAATCTAAAAAAGTGGCTGAGTACATTTCTTGGAGTTTTTAAGGCATTGGTTCCGTGCGAAACCATAAGCTAGATACGAAAAATAAGTCTTAATAATTTTTCTTAAGACGTGCACTACTTCCACATGAAGCCAGTGAAGTGAATACAGGAGAGACAATAAAAATTACGACTACATCATTTTATTTGTGGCAGGTCTAGCTTTAATGCAGAATACTTCAAAAGCTATATATTACTATATTTTCTACAGATGTATTTCATTATTTAAAAAAAAATAAAAATAATGTTTTTAACTAACTCTAGCGCATCATCTCAGCTACATAACATCCTCCTACAATCCCCAAAAGAAGACAACTACACCGTTCAATTGCAATCCTTAATATCAAAATTACTCCGATCGATAAGAATTAAGCATTGCAATACCATCATAACCGATCGATATCATAATGAAATTTTTAAGAAAACAATTTTCAAAAATGATCGTATCGAAGATATTGCAAGCTACCTAATAGTTAGCATTCAAGATTCCGAAGACATGCTAAATCCACACTATAAAACAATTCGGGTCCTTAAAGAAGCGACAAAGAACAATTGTGATTTGATATTGATTTTCATCTTGAACGGAATTCAAGCTAAACGATTTTTAATGTTCTTGGATGAAAATCGAATTCTCAATACACGATCGAATTTCATTTTACTCTACGATCATCGAATTCTCAGCAAGGATATGCTTTACATTTGGCGACGGATACTATCGGTGATTTTTATTCGAACTATTGAAAGTCGCGATAGTTTTGGAGTGCAGAATAAAATTGGGTTTGAAAATTTAGCAATTTTTTTTATTTCGTGAGTATTTTAATAAATTTGATTTCTTTTATATGTATTTACAGATTCGAATTGGTCACTGTACCATTTCCTAATGTCCTTAAAGGAACTTTTTTTAGTAAAAAATTGGCAGTTTGGCTGAATGGTAAACTTGTGAAGAACAGCGAATTGTTTTATGATAAAGCTAACAATTTAGAAGGTTTGTGTATGAAAATTTAAGGATTTATAAAATTTTAAAAATTGTATGAGAGGTTCTGGAAGGAGTTGGAAAAAGGGGTCACCTTTTAATACTGAAGTATACTATCTAGCCAGTTTAGGGTAAAGTGAAAAAATTAAAAATTAACTTGGGCGTAGCTTGGTGAGTAACGTGTTGATCTTCAATGCGAAGGTTGATAGTTCAAATCCCGGTCAAAATATAATTCAAGAACACTGCCTGCTTGGATACACTCAATCTTCGCAAATGAAAATATTTGTAAATAGAGTGTTGTGCGAAGTGCTAACAACCCTTCTGCAATAAATAATGAAAAAATCTTAAGGAACCTGAAGGTCAGGAGAGCCATGCCATTGTACGAGGGCGGTTCAAATATGATCGAGACAAACGCTCTGACACATTTATTTATTATCGAAAATATTTACAAAAATTAACAGTTTTTCTAGGTAATTCCTCTCACTAGTTACACATTTTTGCCACCTCTCCGGAAGTTTTTTGATGCCGGTATCGAAGAATTCCTTGGGCAACTTGGACAGCCATGTGCGCACAAAATCCTCTACCTCGTCGTCGGTGTTGAATCTTTGACCTCCAAGGGCTTCTTTCAGTGGTCCAATCATGTGGTAATCGCAGGGTAATAAATCCGAACTGTAGGGGGAGTGTTCTAGTACCTCCCACCCCAATTCTGATATTGTATCGAGCGTGAGACGCGCGGTATGAGGGCGCGCGTTATCCTGGAGAAGAATAGCACTTCGTGCTGGAATGCTCCTCCGTTTCGAGCGATAAGCTGGTTTCACGTGTGTTTTCAGAAGGTTAGAGTAGTATGCAGCATTGATGGAACGTTGTGTGCGCAGGAAGTCAACGTACAGCACTCCCCGCCGGTCCCAGAATACAGTACACATAACCTTACCTGGTTGTCTTCGCTTTGACTGGCGCCCCTTCCTCCTTCTTCCTCCACTCTTTAGACGAAACCTTGCTTTCGGGAGTGTAATAGTGTACCCATGTCTTGTCTGTAGTGAAGATTCGCGTCAAAAAACCATCCCCCTCCGCCTCGTATCGCGTCAGCAAGCGGCGACAAACTTGCAACCGCATGAATTTTTGCTCGAAGTTCAACAGTTTGGGAACCCATCGCGCCGTTATTTTGCGATATTGAAGGTGTTCGTGGATGATAGACTCTACACTACCAATACTAATGCCGACTTCAGCCGAAATGTTTCTAACATTCACCCTCCAAAATGAGTTGTTCTACGCGGCGAATGTTGTCTGGTGAGATCCTGGTTCGCGGTCGACGACCATGCGGCTCATTCGCGACAGTTTCGTGGCCATCTTTGAACGCTTTGGCCCATTTAAACACAACAAACCTACTCAGGAACTCACTACCGAACTGATTTCGCAAACGCCGAAGAATTTCCGTGTTTTTAACGCCTTCTCACACCAAAAAACGAATGACAATACGTTGCGCAACAGCGGTCGGCACTTGATATTCACTCATGGTCGTAGCACGCACTATGCCACACTATTTGTAAGGGATCCAGCTATCACATACTCAAGCCGCGACCTTCAAAACTTACAGGCGCGCCATCTAGAGCGTTTGTCTCGATCATATTTGAACCGCCCTCGTAGAAGAGTAGAAAAAAATAATTAACCAATCAAAAAGTATTCGAAAAAAAAAACAAATTAAATAAATGATAAAAAAAAGGCGTTAAATGTTACTCTTAAAATGTTGTAGGCTACATTTCTCATTTTGCTTTGCTCGAGAAATAGACGAATATTTGTATTACGCTATATTTAAATATTTTTCATTTAATTAATTGAAATCGTGATGGAATGTTGTTTTTAATTTTTAAAAAATTTCGCTGGATTTGAGACGAGGATACTTTCTGAAATTTTCTTCTTTCCTTTTCCACATTCGCAAGGAATACTGCCTGCATACGCGTTAGCATATTCATACATTCAGCGTTTTTTTTTCTCTTCGAAAAGGACTAGAAAAACTGCATTAAAGGGTGACCCCATAAGTTCTCATTGGTAGCGTAAAAAAAAATTCGTTCATTTACGAGTATATGATATATATTTCGACTTTGTGCACCTAATAATAACTAAACTGTCATTTCAGGAATCGAATTGCAAACGGTCGTTTTCGAACATACCCCCATGGTATCGCGACAATACAACAATGCAAAAGCTTTTATCGGACTAGAAGTGGAAATAGTAAGTTCGTTCTGTAAGGTTATGAATTTCACGGTGAATTTTTATCAAAGCGCCGACGTGGACAGTGAAAAATGGGGTCGAAAACTTTTAAATGGTAGCTATACCGGACTGATCGGCGAAATGGTTAATCGACAGGCAGATATCGCAATTGCAGATCTGCATTTGAATTTATATCATTTGAAATTAATGGACCTTAGTATACCGCATTCAAGTGAATGTTTAACATTTTTAACGCCCGAATCGACTACGGATAATTCGTGGAAAACGTTTGTTCTACCGTTGAGGTAAATCCTTTTTTTTTCTATTGTATTGTGTTAAAGATACTTAGGATTATAATTTTTTGAAATTAAATTTAAAGGATCAATACCGATCTTCTTCGTCTTTTGTGCTCTTGTGAATTTGAAATTAAATTCAAAATAAGCAGTTTATGCAAGTCAGGTGAATTTCATCAATTTTAGAACTTTAAATGTTTAGTATCGCAAAATAAGAAGGAATCGGTATTTATGCTCGTTCAGGACTTTTAAATTTATAGGTATACTTTTATTTTTCACATTTTGAATAATTTTTAACAAAATTGAGCTAAATTTTTGAAACCGCAATCAAAACTGATTTATATTCTAGAATTCAGTTCCGCCGTCGGTGAGGCCACTGTTCTTGCAGTTCTGCCCTCAATTTTTTCCTCTAGGAAAAGAACAAGAAAGGGTATTATTTTTTCGCAACCCTGATTCGAGTTTTTATTGAAACGAATCAAATCAATTTTCATTTCAGAAGTTTCCGTAGAATAAATCATCATTCAGAAAATTGTGCGATTCACTTTGTAATATTTTTGAATTCAATATTTGGATCTTTTCGATCAAATTTTAGAAACTGTTGGGTTATGTTCACAACCCTGGCAGGCAATTAGCCTAAAAATACAAAAAAAAAAGTCTGGCATACATCTGCTGATTTTCTAGCTAACTGTGGTGTCCCACTGGGATCGATTCTTGGTACTCTACTTTTTGTGCTCTTCGTTAATGATCTGCCCCAATTCTTATCTTCAAATTATCTCTTATTCGTGAACGACTTCAAAATGTTCCGTGAAATCTCCTCTTAATCCGGCTGCATAGACCTCCAGTCTGACTTGTCCAGTTTTTCTCGTTGATAATAACAATAACATTTTTTTGAACACTGAGAATTGTTTCGCTATGAAGATTTAGTATAAGACTGCTACCCCTCTTCTCGCTTAATCTATTAATCCTTGCGGCAGTATTTAAAATAAAATATCTATCGTAAACCTAATCATTGTTCTGCGATTACAAATAAGGCATACGAACTTACTGGATTCGTCCTCCCTACAACAGTCCAGTTTAACCGACCAAAAAATACCTGCCATATTGGTGCAATCGAATCCGTTCAGCGTAAATTTACTCTAACCCTTTTCCACAGATTTAAAAAGACTGTAGTGGATCAATGACGGACTTGTAGTACTTCTACTCCAACCTTTACATCTACGACGAACTTTTATCGATGTTTGCTTCCTCTTCAAACTTTACTACCACTTCCTCAATACTGACCTGTGTAACATACAGTATTTTCGGCCAGAAACAGTCTTAACCAGAATCTCAGATAACTTCTATCCTTCTCTAGCTCGATATTTACTTTTACTCCCGATGCTGAGAATACAAAGGAACTACGATCGATTTCAACTTGGATCTTAACTATTTCTTTTCTAATATTTAAAAATAGCGTCAAAACTCTTTAATGTTTGATTTTTTTTACTATTCTTTTATTTCTGCTTTCGTATAATTGAAATTAAAATTTTTTTTGTTTAAGAGCTCATAAATAAATAAATAAACATTGAATTTAAGATCGTGTTCGATTTCAGTGCAAATATGTGGACTGGAGTATTGCTATCACTTTTCTCGGTTGGCACCATATTTTACACAATCTCCAGGATACATCAAGCTATCGTCTATAATACAACCTACATGAATCCGTTAAATCTATTCAAATACAAACAGGAAATTAAAGTAAATAATAACAATAACGACTGCGAAAATAATATCGAAAGAATTCGAAGCGATATTTTCGATACGTATTCGAATTGTCTGCTCCTAACATACGGTATGCTATTGCAAGTTGCATTGCCCCGAATGCCTTATAATTGGCCGTTAAAGATACTCACTGGTTGGTATTGGATGTATTGTATTCAAGTCGTTTGTATTTATCGGGCTAGTTTAACTGCTATATTGGCTAATCCGTCACCAAGGTATGGAAAGATTTATTTATGCCGTTCGTTTTTAAATTGAAATTCTGTTCTAAAATTGTTTACGTTTCCAGAATTACCATAGATACATTGCAAGATTTAGCGGATAGTTCGTTAATTGTAGGTGCATGGGGCGATCAAAACAAGGAATTCTTCAATACAGCATTTGATGAAACAGCGCAGAAAATTGCATCGAAATTGGAACAAATCGATGATCCTAATACGGCGGTGAGAGGTTTTTTTATTTAATACTTCAACAACTCGGTAATTGATTTAGATATAATATCAATTCTCATTGAGCTTCAATTCTAATTACTAACCTATTTTTTTTCGAATAACACTACAGTCTGAACTGGGCATAGGCTTCATGTTCCGTAAAATTGCATTCATTTGGAAGAGTTGTTACTCAGTCCTTAGTTTTTGTAACTTAATCAATCACAATCAGTTTTTTGTTAAGACTCCCTATAGAGGCAAAGAACAGAAACAGTTCTCTTCAACAAGGCGCGATCCTGAGCATCGGCCCTTAGTTGTCGCCAGGACTTGTTTATTCCTCTGACCTCCTGCTTAACTGCTCGCTTCCATGCTACATGGTCGACCAACACTTGACCAATCCCTGAGGATTATAATCCAGTGTTTATCTGGCGATGTTTTTCTCTGGCTTTCTCAAAGTTTGACCGATCCACTACCATTTCCACCTTTGAATCTCAATGCCTATTGTAGCCTATCCAGTTGCACTCCAAGGTTCGTCGTTGGAGATTACATCTGGCAAGAATATTCCTAAAATGCATCGGAGGTATTGCTTCGCGAAAATTTGCAATTTATTGATAAGCCTAACGGTCACTACCCGTGTAGTACAAATATACAACAACACAGATTTGACGCATTCGTCCAACACTCGCAACTTCATGCGAAGGGAGATCTCTCTTCAAAAAGAGGAAAGGATACCAACGACCTGACGAGCCTTAATAGCCTTTCCAGCTGCGCTGTCCATGCTGACAGTGTTTCCGAAGTAAATGTTGCACGTCTTCCGCATCATGTCTGTTAAGAACAATAGGTGTGCTTATTTGGAGTCATGCTTCTTTGCATTTAGAATACACCGAGCGAACATTCGACTCTTAGTCCGAACGGTTATATGACCACACGTTATCATCATAATCAAGGTGAATCCCCACTGATGACTTTCATCTTACCCACCTTATAGTGCAGCTTTCATTATATCATTTATTACCACCAAAAACAGTGTTGATGATAATACGCAGCCTTTTCTGACACTCGTTCGCATAGGAAAGCTCTCGAATAGCTCTCCTCTATGTAAGACGCGACATCTCACATTTTCGTGGGATTATTTAATCATAGCTATTATCTTATCTAAAATACCTCTCCTACGCAAAGCATTCCATAACTATGATTTTCGATACGGCAGTAAGTAGACATATTTCACGCCAATTGCCACAATCCTCGCATTTCTTCGGGATTTTTACAATGACGCCGGATGTCTTCCTTCATTCTGGAGTGGGTGGAGTATATCGGCTGTTGTTTCCGGGTCCTCTTTGAGAAGTTCGATTGGTAGGCTGTCTATACCAGGGGCTTTCTTTCCTGCTATTCACGGAATGGCGGAACTATTTCTTCCTTGTCTGTGGGATCGCTCCTAATAGAAGATTGTTGCGGTTATATATTTGACAATGTTTCTCCCACTGGAATATCTTTTCCTGACAAGATGATTCAAATATCAAAAACGAATTCCTTCCATCGCCGCACCGGGTGTTCACTTATATTAAGAAAACTTCTGTTGATATGTGAAATTGTGAAATTCCTGTTCGTCAGCTGTTTTATAATTTTAAATAGGGAACCCATAGCCCCAAAGTAAGCCATAGATTCCGCCATATTGGCCACATCTTCAATAGTACTTCTCTTGCCGGGTCTAACAGGCTGCTTAACCTGTATATGAGATTCGTGGTAGTTCCGTCTCAACTTGTGAATTATTTTGTCGACATAGGGTTGAGAGATGATTGCCAATTTGGCTTTTTTCCGATTGCTAACGTTATCCCATATTCCGACATTCAGGTTTTCTCACCGCTGTGCACATATCCCACAAACTCTTCAGCACTTCTTAGAATTGTGTTTCTGGTATTTCATATCAGCCCAATATGAATGATTTTTTGCGTAGAATGGTGAAATGCTCGCGATTTTTGTTGGGGTCTGGAAGTTTATCCTGCGCTTCATTTGAAGAATTTGTGCGCATCGGCCCGCTGCTGGGCACAATCTCAAGCAGGCTCCCCACGTCAGCTCCATACTTCGCTTGCACATCGAGGAGACATCTTTGCCATCGGCGATTAATGGCCAAATGGTCGATTTAGTTCTGAGTTACACCATCAGGAGAAAAGGGAAACTCACCGAAGATGTTTTATGGTAGCACTTGTGTGGAAAAAGGGTCCCTCCGATGACCATTTTCCGAATTCTATAAAACTCCATAAATAATTCGCCGTATTCGGGTCTCTTAAGCCAAGGACGTGACCATGCTTCCCCATGACGTGTTTTAGTCCAGTATTGGCAGCGCTAATCTGAGCTGATAATAATATCACCTCTTGGAACACGCTCAAGGGTGACACAAAATTGCCCATAAAATTTCTCTTTGTCACCAGGTATTGCAGCATTAGTCGGTGCGTAACACTGCAGAACTCTGACATTTTTAACCTTGGTCCTGGTAAATGAACGCCGCAAATTTTCAAGTTTTTAGCTTAATAGGCCAATCAAAAATTTGGAGTTTTCCAATTTTTTTTCGCTACAAATGAAACACCTTGCTTATGTAATCACTTTTTTGCAGAACTGTATTGATCTAATTTATTATTTTTATTTTATGTGTATTACATAGATTTATGCACGTGCAAACTTGGAAGTTTGTACCGTAACCCTTAGATAATTGTATTCAGAGCTTTTCTCATTTTTGAAGTCTTTTGCCTTACAGTCTCCAATTGGTTGATATTTCAATGGCTCAAATCTATGTTGGGTTTCGATTGGCTCAGATATCGAATGTGGACCTTATTGCACACTGAATCTTATTTACCACATCTTTATTATTTATAATAAAAATTCAGTTTTTTTTAAGAGAATCGTAAAATTCGCATTGATCCAATCTAGTTTTCTATAAAAAAAATTCTAGGTATCGCGTATTACAAGCGGAAAATATGCATACTACGATAATGAGTATTTTTTACGTCATCTACGATTGCAAGGATCCAATAATATTGAAAATAACGGAGAAGAAGTTCTGCATGTAATGAAGGAGTGTGTACTTAATATGCCAATTTCCATAGGACTAGAAAAGAACTCGCCGTTAAAACCCAACATAGACAAATATCTAAGACGTCTGATAGAAGGAGGTACGGCAGTGCACTATTGCTACATACATAAGGTGCTTAAGCAAGAGGTGTAGGGTTGGAAAGGCCTATTATTTGACTGCCGGCCGCTTAACATTTATCAAATGAAACGCTTCATAGTCGTTGAATTTTATTACAAAAATTCGCGTTCAAAGCAGCTGCGATGCGCAAAATTCGAGCAAATTTTGATCGTAATCATGTACCTTCTGAGACGTGTGTGCGCAACCTAACAAAAAAATTCCAAGAGGCTGGCTCAGTGCAAGATGTAAAATGACTTCATCCCGGACGTTCGACCGAAAATATCGCCGCAGTGAAGGACAGTATTGAACTTGCTCAAGAAATCGACCTCTCCACGTCCACACTGCAGCGAATATTGACGAAAGATTTGGCTCTGCATGTGTACCTCAAGAACTGCAGCCGGCGGACCACCAGCCGCGCCTTACGGTGATTGGGTCTTGGAAACAAATCCTCCACCTCTTGTTGATGCACCACATACATACCAGTATATATATTTTTTAGAACTGATTATTTAATCCTTATTTTCAAGGCTTAATCGACAAATGGTTAAAAGATTCGACGAAACACTTATTGGCTGAAGAGCAACCACCGCAAGAAGCCTTAATGGATTTGAAGAAATTTTGGAGCTCGTTAGCTGCTCTGATAATTGGATACGTTATTGGATGTGTAATGCTAATTGGTGAATGTTTACATTTTAATTATGTTGTTAAGAGACATCCACTTTATGATATGTACAATCCTAGAGCGTACTATCAATTTATTAAAAAACGTTAATGTTAAGAGTATTTTTGTTTCGATCAATTCATTAATGCTTATCGTCGAACCAAAGAAAATTTTGTTTTGAATTCGTTCAATATTATACAGGGGTCGAATCTTGAAATCGCGTTCATTTTTTCACTACTATTTACTTTTGCTAATATCCAAAAATATACCGATGCAATGTTAAATTGAAACAATTTATTTGAGCAGACACGCTTCGCGGAGGAAAAAGATTTTAAAGATCGCGGCAAGATGAGAGCATGCAGTATACATAGGATCAGAGAATCATCTGAAACATCAAATCAGTATGCCTGGAAATATACATTTTATAAAATAATAAAAGAAATAGGCAGAATAAAAATAATATTCTTAGAATGCGGACCTAGATATTTTAATTTTTTACAGATGGGTCATTCTTTTACAAACCAGTCAGACGCAGTACTCGCTAGATTAGACTCAGTTGGGATGGATCAATGTAGTTGTCGCTGTGCGATGGTCCCGATTAAAAAATAACGTGCACATTGGCTATAACAGGAAAAAAAACACGGTAAGACTTATGATTTTTAATAAATTATGAACAACACTATCACGTAATAAATTACAACAAAAAACAACAACACTACAAAGTAAAGTCTAATTTTAAATTTTAAAGAATATAAAATTTTGGTCGTCATTGCGGTGCCAAAACAACACGTCCATCGCCGTGTACCGACCGTCCGAAACATCAATATAAAAATTATTTGTGTCCTACCGCTCCTTCCACCACCTCCCATACAAACTGCTCTTTTTCATGAAATGCTCTAAATCAATTTACTCAGTTCGTATAAAATTTACCGAGCTGAAATTGTGCACTAAATATTTACTTAGAATTATTAGTAAGACAAAAAAAATTTGAACATTAGCCTTACCCCTTCCACCCCCCTCCCATACAATCTGACACAATTTCATAACTTTACAAAAAGTCGATTTCCTGAAAAGTATTAATGCTACTGATCTGCAATTTAAAACATGTCAAACGCGTGATATTTATATAGTTATTTCTGAAAAAGTCATTAAGTAACAACTCGCCCCTATTTCTACCACCAGCAGACTTTCATCTTTTAAAATTGAAACTTTCGTGATTCCGTCGAAATATGAAATTAATGAGTTGATTCCGGATAATTTTTTGTTCGCGTGGGAATCTGACATGACTACCATTTTTTTTTTTAGTAACAGCGGCGGCATTTGACGGTAGCTTTGGGATTATTGAAGCGGTGATTTTTTTCGAGTGGTGCTCCGACCCGAGAGGCAATTCTCATCCAAGAGTTCGAAACTGCACTTTAAAGTTTCTTTAATTTTTTTCGGCTGATCCCATTATTGTTCCTTTTTACATGCACTTTTTGGAGGATGAATCAAGGAATGCGGTGGTTTTTTTTCGATTTTTTTATCGACTGTGGGCAAGAATGACTTTAAACACTTGAATCGTTATTAACTACAATTGTTTAACAATGAAATTTTTGGTTCGGTGAATGTTTTCAAAGTGAATTTCGAATTGAAAAGAAAGATTTCCGGATTTGACACTGTTGCCTTTATTATGTGACGTTCGGTCTCTATCAAAGTAATAAAGGTCTCAGCAGAGTCCGAGGCGTCACACATAATAAAGAACAGTGTCAAATCCGAAAATCTTTCATTTCAATATAATTTTTTTATTAAATTTAATAAAAAGGTTACAAAATTACCTATAAATGAGAAAAAAAACGAAATATGTGCCACAAATGGAACTGGAGAAAAGTTTTTCAATAAGAGCGAAAACAACGATTCTTCAAACGTTTAAACATCCATATTGTTTAAGGTAACAATTTAAAAAATCCCCGCATACGTGTGTCGGCTTATTTGTTGTAAACTACTTACTAAAAATTTTGGAAGCAATGAAAAATGTGTAGGATAAAATAAAATACCAAATTAAATACGAAATATCAATATATTTTATAATATTTATTAAATGTCTTTCCATATTAATATTGTATACATTTAGCTTTTTTTTTCATTAGAAATGTCATCATGAATTATTACAAATACGGGTTTCTTAAATGTTTGGAAGTTTTACACAATCGAAAAAGAAAGAGGAAAAAAGAACATTCTCATTTAATTGCATTGTTGATTCAATAACATAATTAAATAATTTTTTTCTCAACATGTACGTAAATATATTTATGAAATTATATAAATTTTATGTTTCTTACTTCTCATTAAATAATAGAATCATTGTGTTTTTTTCTTTTAAATTAAACATTTATTTTTATATTAATATCTAATAAGATCAGTCAAAGACGGGAATTTAAATAAATGATATCGAATGCAAACGTGAACAAACATAAAATACGAAAATTAATTGTTATCAGAGTTATTTAAATTTTTTTCTATTCTTTGTACTACTCATTTATCTACGCTTATTGATTTCAATAATTTTGGATGGAATCAGAAAATTTTATTAACTATTTAATAAACAAAATTTCAATTTCTTTCGAACATTTAGTATTTTAGTTTTGTTTCTGAATGCATAAGAGATATCGTTTTTTTTTATCTTAGTATTTATACGATCGTTTAGTAATTAAACGATTGCAATTTCAATGTTTAAGCAAATTGTCGTAAAAAAAGCAAGCGAAAAATTTTAAATTCACTCGCAGTGAGATTTATCGTGATTGAAATTGCAATCTTGAAGAATTTGATCGTATAAATCGTGATGTCCAACTTGTAGTTTCTCGGCCGTCACATTTTACTTAGAAATTAGTTTGCGAATAAGCGACATATACTCATTTAATAAGTAATTAAGAAATATTATGTAAATAATAAAAAAAATAATTGTCGCTGGCAACATTAAAAAAAAATTATGATGATTCAAGAGCTACGTGTTGGGCATCTCCGGCATAAATATTTGCTATGTACTATTTTTTTTACAAAATAAAGAATTGTTAAGATGATTTTAATGATGTGTTTTTTGATTCGATTAGATGATGTTAAATACTTGAAATTTGGAATTTAATGTTTTGTTTTATTTTAATAATACCTATTTCCCCTTTTAAATATTAAATAATTGTTTATGTGAAAAACAAACAAAATAAATATTTTATAGATTAAATTAATGAAAGAAAATAATAATAAAAAAGAAACCAAAATCATTCAATTAACACAAATTTTTAATTTGATAAATTATTTTAAATGTTAAAAAAAGAAACATTGAAAAAACAATAACAAATTACATTACTTTATGTTTAGTAAATTTTTGTCTTAATTAATCATTAAATTTTAGTATTTTAGTACACAACAAATTATCTACGAACTATGTAAAGTTATTCCTTTTTTTTATACTATAGCTATAATATGGGGGAGGGGGAGGAAAGAAGGCGGGCATTGTTTTTTTTTTTAATAAACTAAAATTATTAAGGCATTCCTGGAACTCCGCTTAAGCCATGATGTTGATGTAGAATATTAGCACGACTTCGTTGCTGTTCTAATCGTTGAATGTTGGCCGCCAAATGAGAATTTTCCACATATAAATCTTTGACTAGGAGATCAGCGTTGGCGAGTCGCTGCACTTGTTCAGCCATTATCATACTTTGAGTCTCTAAACGATTACGTAATTCGGAGATTTCTGCACGCTGTTGTTGCCATGTTTCTGTTGAAATTAATTTTGATTTGGTTGTTAGCTTGCAGTATTTTATTGGAGAACCAGAAAATGAGATTTTTAATAATTGTTTGTGCATGAAAAAATACGAAAAAAAAATCTATTAGGTGTGTAACTTTGCTGCCGCAGTTTTTTGATAGATGTCTACAACGGTGCTGGTCGAAATAGGTAGATCGAAAATGTCACACAATGTGTTAAAATAACGACAGCAGAACATTAGCGAATTTTTATTTGCATCATAAATTTATTCTCGACCGAAGATGTCAGTTTTCGATCCAAATTCGCGTCATTTGGTGGAAGTTTTGATTTTTTGTTTCCATTTGAAGAAAACTGCAGTTGGGGCTCACCGAATGCTCTCAAGTACGGAGAGGCTGTTCTTAGTGAAACAACATGTCGTGAGTGGTTTCTACGCTTCAAGAACGGTGATTTTGACATCGAGGACTGGCATGGCGGTGAGAGAAAATTTTTGAGTTGTTGCAAACAAGTGAGAACATCACGGGAGATCTCTAGCGACTACAATTGATGCGTTTGAGCCGAACATTGAAGGAGAAACGGCCACAGTACCAAAAGAGATACGACAACGTGATTTTGCTGCACGACAACGCTTGGCCACATGTTGCTGAGGTTGTGAAAACCTGGAAACACTGAAATAGAACATCCTACCGCACCCGTCATTTTTCTCCAAACATCGCCTATTCCGTTCGATGACGTATCGCCTGGCTGAGTAGCACTTCCGTTCTTATAGAAGAAGTCCCAAAATGGTTCGATTCGTGGATTGTCTCAAAAGATGCATCGTTTTTTCGAGATGGTATCCGGCAATTGCCAGAAAGATGGGAAAAAAGTAGAGGCTAGCGACGGACAGTACTTTGAATCATAAATATGTAAACACTTTTTAAGAATAAGGACTCGGGGAAAAAAACGACGGAAGCAAAGTTGTACACTTTTGGTTGTCATTTTTGTTTTTTTTTTGCTTTACTGTAAAATTCTGTGATGTAAAATAATGCAGCTCTAAGGAACAAATACGCAAGAGAATGAAAAAAATTTTAATTATTACTTACGATGCATAATTGATTCTGTGTATTGTTGTTGTTGCCTCAAGACCGTTTGTAAATGACGATTCTTCTGTTCTAAATGATTAACCCGTTGCAATAGTGATGGGTGTGCGGCACGCTGTAAATTAATCGATTTTGTTAAACACATTAATGTCTTAGAAGGATTTTTCACATGTTTTTTAAAAACAGTATTTCAAGATCGTGGCTATTTTCTTAAGGTCGTTCTCACTTCCCTTCCCATACCTTCCCAATCCCATTCCTTTCCGCCATGAATGTATTTATGGCGACCAAAATTACCTACAACACAAGTCATTCTGTACAAAAATAAAAAAAAAATACAGCCCCAATCGGGACTTGGCCTCCTGACCTTCAGGTTCCTTAACATTTTTTTCTCATTACTTATTGTGGAAGAGCTGTTAGCCCTTCGCACAACCCTCTACCTACGAATTTTCATTCACGTAAATAGTGTGCTCTATTCTACGTTGATCGGGATTTGAACTCACGATCTTCGCATTGTAAACTAACACACTACCCACAAGGCCACACCCTATAACGAAATGAAAAGTCAACTCACCATGTAAAGTAAATCTAAACAATAAAGTACCAACAAGTCGAACCCCTTTCACCCAAATAAATTCAAAAATAAAGTAAACAATCACCAGACCCAAACAAGAGCTAAAACACAAAAAAAAAAACAGCAACTTACTGCATAGGCTTTCTCCAAAACCGGCTTAGCTTCTTGAAGCTGCTGCAATTCCATTATTAAACCATCACGCTTCTGCGATAAATCTCTAATTTGTTCTTTCAATTGCAATTCGAAATATTTCAAACGTTTCAATTCTTCCTTCACGCCATTCGGACTTGGACAATTGCTTAAATCACCGATCGATGTCTTATGAATACTATGCGTCGAAGCAACACTACGAGTTTCGAAACTTTTAGCAGATGCATTCGAACCAGTTTCATCGCTATCGCGTTGCAATTTATTTGGCGTATTCGGTTTTTGTATTGGCGAAACATGCGAAATAAATTGTTCATCGGCTTCGTTACTGGCATGGGCAGTTGTACTGAATATTGCCGTTTCCGAAGTTGATAGACTGTTCAAACTGAAAACCAAAAAAAAATGTTCTCAACCGAAATTAATAAAATAGTAAAAAGACACTCGAAAATTACCTTGTTTCTTTCTTTGGTCGATCCCAGTTGGGATTCTGATAATCGCGTGCTGGTGCTTGGATTGTACTTTGGTTCCACAGGTAACAAATTGGCGAACTGGCCGGACTTCCAAGTTCAGACGGTTCTGGTACAGTATGCAGATTCGCTGCACTACAATTTTTCGTCATTAATAACATCGAAAAAAGAAAATATTACGCAAGCAATTCAATCATACCTTATTTCAAATTTATCGCCTAGACGTGTTTGCATTTCCTGTATTTGATCTTGCAGCTTGACAATTTCTTTGGTTTTTTCTTCAAACATTTTCTTAGCATTGCTCCTGATCTCCTCGGCTTCTTCCTCTAAGTCGGCATATTGCTGTTCGAGATTATCGCGTTCATCGATCGGCGATAAACGACCGTCTTTACTAAACTGTTCCTCATACTCACGCACCTTTTCCATTAATTCGGCAAATTTCTTATCGCTTTCCTGCTGTTCATCTTCGTAGATTTGACGCTCCTTATCGAATAGCTGACGTTCTTCGGTCAATTTCGATTGCCAATAATCTTCGCAATCTTCATATGCCTTGCGCATCTGTTCCAAACTATTCTCCAATTCTTGACAGCGTGCCTGATATTTATCGGTCGAATCGATTTCTGTACTCGTACCGGCGGGCTCGTTTTCTTTCGACAATGATTTCGAATTTTTCAAATCCTTCAATTCATTCGCAATTTTTGCGTATTTCTCTTTCAGACAGCGAATTTCATCGTCTTTTGTTTCAGAAATATCCGAGAATCCAGACGTTGTAGCACCGTTCGTTGTCATTGTATTACCTAGCTCCGAATTCAGAGCAACCCAATCGCCACTGGCTTCACTTTCACTATTCTCATTACTGCATTTACGTAATTTCCCTAGCCGGGGACTTTCTTCGGTTATTCGAGTCTTACTCGGCGAATCACCACGCCGTTTTACACCCAACGACGAATGCTCAGGATCATCGGACAAATTATCTCCCGCTGTTTCTAAATTTGTACGTGACGATGATTTCTTATTCTTAATTCGACTTACTTCGGAATTTAATCCCTCGATTTCCGATACCAGTTCATCATTTTTATCACGCAGATTGGCATTTTCGATTTGTAACGTTGTCACTTTATCGATCAATTCGAGAACTTCTTCCGTTTCTTTCTCGCCCTTGCTGCCATCGTCGTTTCGTTGCCGTTCTTCTAAATCTACGATTTCATTATTCAATTTGATATTAGTTTCTAATAGTTCAGTAACTTGTTTGTGTAGTGAAATTTGTTCGGTTTCTAAGGCACTGTTTTCGTCTTGTATTGTTTGAATTTCTAGTTTGTATTTTAGTTCGTCGATTTCGAACGTTTTAATTCGCGCTTCGAGACGAGCATTTAAATTTGACCAATTCTCACGATCGTTTGCAAGCTGAGCAGTTAGATCGCGAATTACCTCGGCATGACGTTGTTCAAGCATGCGAATCTAATAAAATAGGAAATGAAACCGCTAATCGGGGTGAAAATATTGTTCGTTGTATTACCTCCGATTTTGTTGTAGTCTCCAATGCAGCATGTCTTTCATCAATTTCCTGTGCAAGAATTGCAGCTCTCTTATTCACATCCCGATTATCCGTATGTAGCTTTTTATTCTCTTCCACCAATTGCCTAAACGCCTGTTTTAGTGCAATAACTTCAGTTTTATGGAGGACCAGAGAAGCCTGCGTAAGTTGAAAAGATACTTGAGTGAAAATTAAAAAAGAAAAAGAAAAAGTTTTTTTCATACCTTCAGCAAAATTTCGGACTCGTTCGGGGAATTACGAAGTTCCTCTTCTAGGGCATTTACTAGTACGGAAACCGAAACAAGTTCCTCATCAAAGCCCAAACTAGTCATCAGCTTTTTAGCATGAGTTACTCCAGCCGCTTCCCACATTTCTATAATATCACAGGCCGGTACCATTTGACGTGGCATTTCTGCAAAAATGAAACAACAATTAGCGGTTTTATTCAAAATTATTTGTGAAATAAATTCTAGCATATTTTTTTAATAATTAATAAACATATAAAGGGACATGAAAAATTTATATAAACGAACTATGCGGACTGTACATAAAAGCCGTCGGAAATTAAATTGAACCACCACAGAAATTGGTAATGGAAAAAACGCGCGATGAAAAAATGTTTTTAAACATTTCTTATCTTTATTTATTAAATACTTGTAAAGAAGGAAAAGGCACAACTTTATTTTTTAAATTTACAAAATGGAATAGAAAATCCGACACCGGAAGAATGCGCTAATATAACGCTGATTACGTAACATGAACTCAGTTTTTTTTATAGCACCAAGCTTAACTTAGGAATCACTCTTTAATACTGTAGCGTACAGTCCAGTCGGTTTAGGAAGAGATAAAACAAAGTGAAATTAAACAAAATATACACTTAATTGAATAAGGACACTTTCAAATTGCAAAATGCTATAATCTCTACGAAAAGCGGCCGCGGGTAGTGCATTCCACATTTTTGTCGTTCAATTTGGGTGACTCGACCTTATACTCGTGAGCGTGTTCAGCAGCACTACGCGGAAATTTATATAAAGGAGGAATATCTAATTTCACGATTACAGCGGCTATGGAAATATCTGTAGTAGGTGGTAAGTACTCCGACATTTCTGCGATGTTCAAGGGAATCTATAGATGCCGTGATGGCGTCATCTCTCATAAGTCAAAATGCAAATCTCCAATGCTGTCTACATCTCAAGCTGGGCAGAACTGACGTAGCGGCCATCTTGAATGACTCCAGCGGGTGTGACGTCATGGATTTTTCCATTTCAAAAGACCACCTGTATTACTTTTGTCGGACTTGTCGTAAAAACACGTTTTACCGAAAACAACACAAAAGCGCAATTAAATCAAATTAAGCACGGAAATATTACGCGAGTGCACACTTTTTCGCAATAACTAAAATTTTACAATTTTCTGTGTAAAAATTAACTGGAGAACTCTGCACAATATGAGTGACAGATTTTCTTCGGTGTGAGAAGCCGTGATTTAACTTTGATCGCACTTTTTTCAATTAAAAATCTTTTGCACTGATATCAACGTATAATAATTACATGCCGAGCACTATTATCAAAGAACCTTAGAAAGCTGAACTATCTTTAACACTGCATTTAAGAATAAACGCGATTCTTACGAAGCCCGCCGTGTCAGCTCCATACAAAAGCCAGCGAATTTGTATGGAACTGTCATGTTTGTTATGACTCCAACGTGTTGTTGTTGGATTCAGTTACTCGGCCTTCTACTATAGAAGGCATTGAAATCTCTGAATTCAGTCCAGTACCGTTAGATGAGTTTTAGGTGCCCACAATTGTACTCGAGTCGGGATCGGATGAGTGACTTGTAGATAATTGCAAGATACGATGGTGTAAAATATTTCTAGCACTATCGGATAAAGCCTAAGCACTGGAGATGTGCTACAGTCAAGTTTTTTATTAATGTGCATACCTAGAAGGTAAAAATTCTCCGAATGAATAAGATTAGGTCAAGCACCAACATGTCGTATTTAAAAGGAAGATGGCAAGGTTGTGTTTTAGTGGTATTAAACTATACCCGATTCGCTCTGCCACATTCCAGAATTATGTTAAGGTCTGCATTTAATGAATCAAATAATTCACCGCGCTTAAAAGGCACAGAATGATGTTGCACCGCAACAATTGAGTCGAAGCTATAAGTGCTTTCAAGTGTACTATAATCTGCAAAGCTGTGAATAGGATTGAGAGTTTACGACAAAATGTTATTAATAATGATTAAAAATAATGTAGATGATAAAATGGAACATTAAGAGACGGAGCATTAAGTGACGCCGAAATGGATAAAAAAATGAAGTCGAAAAGACGCCATTTAAAACAACTTGTATGGTGCGCTTCAATAAAAAACTCTCAATCCATAATAAAAAAGAAGCATCAAAGTCAAATGCTTTTAGAGTAGAAAGTAGGGATTTATGCCAAACTCTGTTGAACGCTTTTATGTATGCAAGCATTCCAGCGTTCGATCAGTTAAACCTACAAATAACCTGTGGATTTTCGACCGAAAACCATATTAGCAATCGTCTAAGTTAAGTTTATTGCTCTCCAAGTATAGCATGACCTTGCGGTTGACAGCAGTTTCCATTACTTTTGACAGCACGGAAATGATGGCTTTAGGACCATAATTTTCTTTTTTTTAGACAATACCGTAGCTAGAGAGATTGTCCTTTTTTCGCAAAGCACTATATCGTTTATTTTCTAAGCCAGATCAACTTGCTCATCAAATCTAATACCTTGGCTTCGGCCATGTTCAATAGCTCCTATTTTCTCCTCTATGACTTTCAGGTTCCTTAGAATTTTCATTACTTATTGTGGAAGGGTTGTTAGCCCTTCGCACAACCCTCCATCTACGAATTTATCATTTTCATATATAGGGTATACCCAAGCTGATATTGTGCTGGAATTAAACGACAATCGGAATTTGAACTCACGACCTTCACTCACGTTACCCACAAGGCTACACCTTAGGTAGCTCCTCTTTTCGTAAAAGAAATTCGGTCAGAAACATAGTTTACTTGCGAGAGACATTTTCTTTTAATTCCTTGTATCTCGCAGTGGCCCATAATTCAGAAAGAAGTGAAATCTTTGCATCTACCACATTTCGAACGTCCATACTTAACCAACCGTGGGGAGACCGACAAGATTCATTGAGAGAATCATTCCATTTCGGGTGGCTGGTACCAATGCATAAACGAGGTAACAAAACAGGAGACCGGATCTTTTGGTTCAGAACAATTCTGCTCAATTTCAACCTGGTCAAGAAGTGCTTAAAATAACAACAGAGAAGTAGAGATGGCATGCTCTTTTACATACCTGCAATTTCTTAACTGCTCTTTTAAAATCGCATGTTGCGATTGAAAAGAGCTGCGATTAGGGGAGCAGAGCTAGTACAAAGTGCTTACAGTCTATCGCCAATCAAATTGCCGCAATGATCATTGCTACGAACGCAAGGGTTTTGTTCGCACTAGCACATTAATCGCGCAACTCACATGTCCCACCTCACCTAGACCAGATCTTCTCTTCTACAATGGCGCTACAGCCCAAATCGGAACTTGGCCTCCTGATATTCAGGTTCCTTTACATTTTTCATTACTTATTTTGGAAGGATCTTAGCTCAGATCAAAGCTCGCCAAAAAAATCACCGCTTACTCATGAAAGCGCACCTCATTTCATTGACCACTTCGTACGTCCCACCTCACCGATTATATCATAACCTGATCGTATCAAAGCTAAACAAATCACAGTCGCACTTCATCGACCTGCTCAGAGCATCAATCAGCTCACTCCAGCTCTGAACTCACCGATCTGCATACAGCTCCTAAAGTCGTGACCTGCTCATCTGTTCATTCATTACTATACCTGCTCAGTATGCAGCTATAGTAGTTAGCAGATATCACTGACCACGAGCAGAGAATTGATATCATTGAACAGATTAGTAGGAACTGAGCATGAGCAGTAATCCGAGCATTGAGCAGGGTAAATGTTCACTATGTTCACTGAGCTGGTAGTACTGAGCATTAGGTTGAGTCTCCCTGATTATTGGATGCAGAAAATTGCAGTTTTATCTGATATATCTATTCAAGATAGTTACTGCATATCGCTGCAGCCAAGAAATCGAGTCAAACTAATGAGAAGGTCAGTTTAGGATAAACAAATGCAAGCTTTTTTGTTCTTTTTAACAACATTAGTATTGTTTTACACCGAACGTTTGAACCGCGGCCTACATTGCATTTAAGCCAACTCAAACGTAGGTCCTTGTGATGTAAGCACTTTAAACAGATCTAGTTTTTGCCACAAAATACAAACCAAAAAAGCGCTGCAGTTTTAGGTGTTGCAAACAGTTCATTGGAGACGTAACTTATCGAGCAAGAGCAACCACTGATTCGTTTTTAATGTATCATTTCACTGGACCACTGTAGAATACTTCTAAGCGATGTTGATAGCTTCACTAATATTAGTTAGCATGACGTCAGAATATGAATCAGACAATGTAATTACTTACTTAGATAATACCATAGAGATATATATGTCAGGAAATAGGATCATTAATCTTATAACACACACTCCTATTTATCGACTATTACTAAAATTAATCACAAAGCTTTTTCTATCACGTTCACAACATCGAATTTTTGCGCATTTTATTTAAATTTTCTATCTGTTACCCGTCGTCTTTTTGCTCTTGAACATCATAATTTTTTTTTGTAAATAACACTGCGCACACATAATCGAATACATAATCGATAATAACATAAATAAACTGGTTTTTTTTAATTGTGTAACACTGACAAATTTATAGAATATCACTAGTTAGCTGCAAATGATTGACTCTCAGATTGCACTCAGTAAGAACTAAATTAACGATAAAAATATAGATAAGAAAAGAGAAACGTTAATTTCTTATTTATTTAATAAACTGCGGGTACGACGTCGCCTGACTATAGTCTGCATTAGTTAGTCATATTCTTATCATTCTCGATTCCAGAGAGAGTTGCGAATAAAACTTATCTTAAAAATGTAATTGAATAATAAACCAAAAGCATTTTTTATGAATTAATAATTTCTATGAATAAATGACTAGTAGAAGCAGCGGTAAGAGCATTTCTATCATGTTTTTTTTCAAAATTAGATGATACTAAAGCGATAGCGTGATTTTTTATCGACCGTTAATATTTATGCAGTGCTTAATACTAGAAATAAATCATTTAGGCATATTTTCAATAAAAAAAAGAAACAAAAACAAACCAAAATCGTTCAACTAAAAACTAAATAATAAGAAAACAAACCTTTATTTGCATGCAATTCTTTATCAGCAATAGTAGTAGAAGTAGAGGTAGTATCCTTACGGTTGCATAGATCGTTTCTAATTATAATTGACGTTGTGTCCGATATGCAAAAATGACGATCAATAGTTGAAGTTAAAATATCATCGCCGCAACCCACTCCTCCTATAACACCACAACTACCACTATCGTTCGCATCATTCTGTATCAATCCAATAAATTCTTCGAAATTGATTTTCTCGTTCGGACTTAAATTCAATTTTTCGAAAACTTCTTCAGCCACTTTTTCCGCTACTTTATTCAATCCGACACGTTCACAGACAATTATCAATTCATTACGATTCAAATAATTCGTTCCCAATTCATTGCAATATTTTGTCCATACATCATAGAGGGTGTGTGAGAGATTTTCAAAATCTAAATTACCTACGATAATGCGATTAGTAAAATAAAAACGAAATATGGTAAAACAAGAATTTATGTTTCTTTTTCTTTTTACGAAAGTAATGCAATTTTAATAGTAATACCAAAAAAAATTGATTTTGTTTCGATTGATTTTTTGTGTTAGAAAGGATTATGAGGAGCAACTAAAATGGTGTTAGTACTATCTAAGAAAAAAAATGAAAGTTGTTAGTCCTTAATGGAAGGGATGCAAAAAATAAAATAACGTAAAACTAAAAAAAAAATTTAAGAAACCCAACTGCAAACTACGCAATAAACTTACCTAACGATTCGACACTGCTTGCTAATTGATTCTGTGCTATAGTTGCTTGTGGCTTGTTGATCTGATCGCGTGATTTTGGATTTTTCTGTGCAGGTAGCGAAGCACAACGTTTCAATTTACTTCCGCTCGTGGGACGACGTCGCCGAGTTCCGTGCATTTCACTCTGCGATGAGGAACGTTGGACCTGAAATCGATTTTAAAAAATTAGATATAGATTTCCAAAACACAAAGTATTGAGAATCGAAAACTGAAAAAACAATTTTTCGAATTCTACACTGTTACACTTTATTATTCGTGAAACATCACGAATAATAAAGCGTAACAGTATAGAATCCGAAAATCTTTTCTTTCAATTCGAAATGCACTGTAAAAACATACAAATAACCAACCAATATAGAGAGTCATTCGTTCGCTAGGATTGTTCAAGTGCTAAAACTAATGGTTAGATTTCATTCTAACGCAAAATTGGAGGTTTGAGAGTCGACGACAGAAGGTCGTTAAAAATCATTAAAAATAAAGTAAGTGATAAAACGTAGCATTAAGGGACGCCGGAATTGATAGGAAAGAGACTCAAAGAGACGCCCAACTTATATGGTGCGCTTCGATAGAAAACTCTCAATCCATAATATAAAAGAAGCATCAAAGTCAAATGCTTTTAGCTTAGAAAGTCGGTATTTATGCCAAACTCTGTGAAACGCTTTCCCAATGTCTAATGGAAGTACTTGGCCTTCGCCAAATTTATGTATGCAAGCATAGACTCTTTGGACAGTTCCGAACCGAATTCGGATCAGAAAATTGTCAAAAACCTTAACCGAAGAAGGACATCAGGGTGCGTAAGACACCAGTGTTCAAACACCTCGCGGAGAACCGTACTCTATGAAATGGGACTAGATAACAAGAAGGAACTCACTCCAAAGGAGATGAAGAATCTATCCTGGGCTAAAGAAACCATAGCCAAAAGCAGAGCGGAGCTCAAGGGAAAATGGATCTTCAAAGCAAAAACCGATTTCTTGCAACTAGGTCGAAGAAAATGCGTTTACCAGTGACAGAGATTAGCTAGGGTATAGCTTAGTAGATAGTGTGTTGGTCTTGTAATGCGAAGGTCGTGAGTTCAAATCCCGGTCGGCGCAATATATAATTCCGGCACATTACCTGCAAGGATATACCTTGGTCACCTCAATCTAAGAAAATGAAAAATTCGTAGAAAGAGGGTTGTGCGAAGGGCTAACAACCCTTCCACAATAGGTAATAAAATATGTTAAGGAACCTGAATATCAGGAGGCCAAGGTCCAATTTGGGCTGTAGCGCCATTCTAGAAGAAGTGGAAGAGATTGGAGAAGGAGAGCTAACTCTGATCATCTTCTAAAAAGAGTAAGCCTAACCATACTTATCCAAAGATTAAGGCAACAACGTCAGGGATTCAGAAATGGTCAATGGCTGACGTCACTAAAAATCACCACATTGTAGCTCTTGTCGATTATAGTGACCCATTCAGAGGGATGAGCCCGGAAAAGTGGAAAATAGTGGAGAAAAAGCTACGGGAGAAAATCGTAATGCACATGAAGACCAACGTGGATCAACTTATGCCTGCTGATGACGCGGGATGATTCAACAAGCTCAAAAATGTAAAGTGCAACGACCAATTCACCCTAGACTGGTGGCGTACGAAAACCGTGAGCACTCTCGATAACACGTGGGAGCGAGTATACCTTTAAAACCAAAGGCCGAGGTATTTCTGCCTAGGGTGATACCCGCGGAGACCGCCCTAAAGCTGCCCCAGCGGCGGAGCCCAGACATTCAGAAGGTCGCTTGGGGTCATTAGGGTCGCGAGCCGCTGGCTGCGGACGGCGGCCAAATACTGATTCTCCAAATAAATAAAAAAAACCGAGGATATACTCAACCCGCGCTTATCGGAAATGTTTATATGCGCCTTGAAAGCGAAATCCCAAAGACGGTAACAAAAACACTCTCGAGGCTAATTAAGTGGAAAGGGATTTGAGGATAGGAAATTGGATGAAGAGGTCAGAAGAGGACAGAAGTGAGACAGTAGAACTAGACGCTACTCGTACCCCGTCCGCAACACTGAATCCTACTCGAACTCCTCAGGATGCTAAAATTGATTCAGATAAACCTTCACCACCGTAGATTAGCTTCGGCTGAACTACTGCTCACCCTGGATGAGAAATATTTCGATGTGATGTTATACAAGAGCCATGAATCTTCGGAAACGGAGGGATCAAGGGGCTCACGTCATAAAACTGCAAGTTACTTGTTTCTTAAGGAGAAAGTAAGAAACGTATAGGCCATTATGACCAAAAGGAACAGAACAGAACAAATAATTCAACGTTAGCACTGATTGAGGGCGAAACCCAAAAGTCGCCACTGTTGATCGCATCGATATACTTGGCCTATGACATGCCACCTCCAACAAAGGAGCTGCGGACACTAGCGAAATAGGCCGCACGGACTAATCTGGTATTTGCCGAGGACGCAAACTATGTGTGGTGAGAGTTTACGTCCCGGCAATTATGGGGTTGTACAGACATCAACGAAAGAGGTGAGTCTCTACTACTCTACATACTAAATACAAACGTTCCAACCTATAATATACGGACTCGGTCGGATGTCGGTTGGAAAATTGGAAAGTCCTTGACAAACTATCGCTCTCCGACTAGTGTTAGATACGGCATTTACTTCAAACAAAAATGTAAAAACATACAGAAATCCGGTAAAAGCAAACTAGAGAATAGCAACCCAGAATACACGAGATGCATGCCCTTTATATATAAAAAAAGACAGCCAAAAAGTTCTTAACCACCATGATTGAACAGGGAGCATGGCAAAACACGTAAATGTGTTCAAACGCTGTTTAGCAACTGGACAAACCGAAGCATGGGCTGAATAATATAGAAGTTCCCAAAAGAGAACTGAACTGAGGAAAGCCAAAAGAGAAAGCTAGAAAAAATGCCGCAGCCAGGTAGAGCAAACCTCGGAAGCTTCTAGAATTAAACTTATATCCAAGAACCCTGCTCCGGATGGAAGCTGGGCAAAGGATATCAAGGGAACACTTGAAGCGCTCTTAAGTACTCACTTCTCCGGCTGATAATCAAAAGTAACCAACACGCGACTGGAGAACATGCCAGGACTTCGCACAATAAACAGACTAAGGTGGGCAATAAGCTCGTTCGTTCCTTATAAGTTGCCGAGATCGGATGGAATAATACCAGCCATGATACAAAATGTAGAAAAGCTGATTATTCCGTGGCTGACAACGATTTTGAAGGGATGCCTAAAACTAAACTACATACCCTGAACATGGAGTAAATCTCGAGTGGGTAGCCGTGTTAACCCTACCGAACCATAAGTATTGCGGCTTTCTTTTTAGAAAGGGTGTTAGATGTAAACATCAGAGTACCATAGACCCAGAACATCTCTCCTAAACTCAGCACGCGTACATAAAAGAGAAATCGGTAGATACAGCCATTCATGAGCATGTTATAAGTGATAGGCATCGAAAAATCCCTACAGTTTAAGGAGTACACTCTATGTACTTTCCTAGACATAGAGGAAGTTTCCAACAGTGTAACGCCAAAAGCTTTTGTAGAAGCGGTTCACTCTGCTAAGTAAATAAAACGGTCAGCACATGAATCGAAACATTGCTTAGAAATAGATCTACATCGTCGGAATGGGACAAAAAGTATTAAACCCTATGCCGAATATGTAATTGGAGAATACCGAGGTGGATTTAGAGCCGGGCGATGAGCTACAGATCAAATATTCTTAGTGCCACAAAAAATGCTGGAGAATGTAACATCGACGTGCACCAGATATTCGTAGATCTTAAGCAAGCATACGACAGTATCGATAGGAATGCACTGTACAACATAATGCTGGCATTATGAATATCAGCAAAACTCGTCCGACCGACAAGGCATACAATTATCAACTCAACATGCCAAGTAAGGATCCAGAACGACATGACAACAAGCTTCCAAACACTCCGCGGGCTGAAGCAAGGAGATGGCCTTGCACCTACACAGAAAACTCCCGGTTGACACCTGAGAGACGCTACTGTTTAAATCAAAGCAGATAGTAGCTTACTCAGACGACATAATGGCGCGATCACAACTGGGCGCCAAGGAAGTTTTCGTTAATCTTGATATGGCAGCATGAAAAGTAGGGCTACGCATAAACGGAAACAAAACGAAAGTTATATTGTAATCACGAAGAAATATGCCAATTACACAAAATTTGAGCTTAACAAGGAACTCGCAACATCGCTTGATGTACGGACGCATTAGGGTTTTCCTATCTTCATGTGATATCATTGTGGATCACAAAGGGTCTATGTGGGCTAACGCCGCCACTCTAACTATCCCATTATTTATTATTTAATAATTAATGGCGAACACATGAGAGCACTGCGACCTTCTCGGCCTATTGAGCGTTTATTTCTTTCTCTTCTACCACAACTTGATAGCTTTGGCTAATTCTTTATTAATTATGTTTAAGGGAGCCATGTTGGCTAGTTCATCAGTTGTAAGAAAACCTTTTCCTAGAAGTTTGTCTCTTTTCCTTGCTACTGCTTCCGCAGTGACATAGAATGTGTTTTGTCGTTTCTAAGTCGTTAAGACAGAGGCGGCACATGTCAGTTTCTACAAACCCCTTATTTTTGAGCTGGTGGTTTACTCCACTGTGACCCGTCGTGATCTGCTTCAGCGACCTGATATCACTCTTGCTTAGTTTAAGGATTTCCTTTGTTCCTTTTTTTAAAGGGTGATTAAGGTTTGAAGGCAGTCTCAAAATAGCCTCGATTTAATTAACTAACTAACATAACACTTAACCATGTTTAAAAAAAAAAAAACTAGAAATGTTCTAAACAATTTTAAACTGTTGTGGACGTGTCACGAAACCAAAGAACACGTGATGATACAGCTTTTTCTTTATCAAACCTGATCATATACAAATTCTATTCACACCGATATATTCGTAGTCTTTATCATTGTTCCGAGAATATGATCTCATTTAATCACTTCAACTAACCATTTGCCTTTTCACTAAACTTTAATTATTTATTACATTACACAAATTTCAGATAAAATCTATTATACTATCTTTGCAAATTTCAACTACTGTTATCAAATTTAATTTAGAAACATTTTATTTACACAAATGTGTTGCACGATTCTCTCTCTGCTCTCAATTGAAAGTAAACTTTTCCAGCGAAATGTTAATCTTGTCTCGGTCTCAACTTTATTAATATAACATGATGTGAAAAACAATAATAAACTCTTTTAACATCCATCTATACATGCTCATATCTGCATTTAATTTAATCTCTTCCGGCTATATGTCTATTTACAACTAGAAACGATTAATTGTGTTTCGCGAACACAAAAAAAGCGCAATTGCATTTAATTTTATGCAGTAGGTGAAGTTGAAAATTTACCGACTGCAAACGTTTAATTAAGATAATTTACGCAATCGAGATTTATATGAAAAAAAACAGCAACAAAAACCACGATAATCACGGAATAAAAATTTGTTTGACTCTCATGTTAACTCTGTCACCAGTTTGTTTATTATTTTTTATCATATAAACAAACGTGCATTATCGCCGAATTACATTCAAAAACTTTGGTGATATACTCGAAGTGAAAGTGATCCATGAATTTGTACTTGAAAAGATTTCGCAATGGAAATTGAATTCGAAATCATACACAAAACCAAACATATAATTATTTATATAAACTTCAACTATCAAACATAGACTAATCATACAAAATTACGTCACCAATGCACTAACTAAACTGCCATAATTAAATGTAAATAGCAGAATAAAAAAAAAACGTTTAAGTTATTCAACAAATAAAATTTATTATTGGAAATCTCTTACCTTGTTATTTATATTGGGAACGACAGCTATCATCTCATTATCAGAATCTGATGGCGATGTATCGGAAACTAGAGATTGTGGCCTCGAACGACGACCGTATTTCTTCGTTCCCATAACAAGTTTTGGTGATACTTCACGACCTGGCGAATCAGGTGCTCCATGTAAATATTCGTCCTCATGAAAAACCAATGTTTTTTCTGGAAAACAAAAATAAATGAAGTAAATGAAAATTGTTTAGTTCATCATTCAACAAAATTAAATACTAATAAAATACGAAATGAAAACAAACCAAAATCAATAATCAATTCGTCGAGATAATCAACGGAATTCGACTGAGACTGCACGAAACAATCGATTCCCATAGTGGCGAGAAAAACGCGAAATATCTTACCACCGCTAAAAACTTAAGACAACTGAAATATGCGGCGTGTCGGCACAATAAGATGATAATTTTACATATATTCGAGAGTGAAGTAAATCTTTTAAGTATTCAACGAAGAGCAAACAGAAAAGGCAGGTATCAACCTACAGAAAAACTATCGATACTAGCAGGTCTAGTTCACGGTACATAACTAGGATTGTAAAAGGATTAAACTGAAAAACTGCGAGCTATCCGGATAGCTTCGGAAACACATTAGCATAACGCTTCAAGAAAATATCTATTTTTGGATATGACTAATATGCATTCGGTTTTGCTCTCGAATTTGGCACTGACAATTAGCCACCAGTTGGTACCGACGAACTTAATGCGAATACATCTTATCAGTTCGAAAGTATTGATTGATGATATGTGTAACACATGTGTTTGGTTTGTGTTTCTAGTTTGGCGCTTATAGTTCAGCAGAAATGTTCGAAATAGAGAACGTCGTATTAAGAACTTTTCGAAATAAGGTCATAAACTGTAGTAATGGATCGATGAAAATAAATTCTGACTACGTTGTACTTAATCCATATTCATATTTGAAATAGAAAATGAAATTTGTGTACTGGTTTTGTGATGTTTACTTTTTCGTTGGAGAGTACGAGTTATGAATCTATTACTTTCTTTTATGCCTTTTTTCAAAAGTTTTATTGCAGGGCTTAACTACGGTGCACCAGAGAGCTAAATATTTATTAAAATATTTTACCTGACCCATTTTCGATACCTATACTTTATGGGTCGGCTTAATACATATACTTTATGTTCTAGGGTTGTCGTGTATTTTCATTTATAATATTTATTTTAAACAAAATTTGATACTAATATGAGTTACGTGAAAAAGAACAAAACCTATAGTTAACCTCAGCTTTAATTCATAATTTTAATGATTTTTGTGAGGGGAGGGGTCACGTGGCTTAAGAGGTCCCGATGAAATATTCAGCGGCCAAAAAAAAACACATCACTTTGAGAATATGAAAAACTGAAGCCCAAAAATTTGAAAATATCCAAACAAAGGAACGACTCTGTCAGAGTGGGCTTCTCGTCGAAGCGGTCGACATTATCGTATAGCCGACACGTGGACGCGTGTCTTACGAACAAACGAATACAAAGAAAATTTAATAATATATATAACTGGATGGGGTTGTCAATGCGGGTGGCTAAAAACCAGCCACGAAAATTACCAGGTAACAAAGGCCTGACATTAGCGATGTCAAAAATTTAACTATTCATTATACGAGTACTCGTTACAAACCGAAATCTGAAGTAACGAGTACTCGTACCGACCGACATCCGAAGTAACGAGTACCGACGCAGATTTATATTCGTTACTTAAGTAACGAAATGAGCGCCCGAAAAAGTACCTGAACTGTCAAAACTTTTCGTTACTCGAGTTTTACATACAAAAATGTACCTATACCGAAAGTAACGTTTAGTTGCTTTTTTCGTTACATGACAAGAGAGAAACCTACACTTGTGCATAACGTCATACCGCCATTCCAAAGCCAGAACGAGAAAAAATGCTCTTATTCCATTATACCTTACAGCAATGTGAAAGTGTTTATACTCTAGATGAAATCTGAAAGTATATTGTGTTTGCCTTACCGTTTGTAACGCTAAGAAATAATGATCGCACAGAGTCGTCAAGGGTACAGAAATATTTGTTGTCGCTCTAAGACCTCGATTCCGAGTGACCGTCTGTCTGTCTGTCCGTCTGTCTACAACATAACTAACTCTCGAAAGCTTTGACCTATCTTGCTGAAATTTTATATATATCATTTTTAGCAAAAAAGTATCTTTAAGTTCGTGAACGGCCAAATCCCCCCACTCCTACCACCTCCCATACAAATTTCATGAAATTTAAAGAAATTGATTTTTCTCCGAAACCATTTCAGCTATTGGCTTGAAAATTAGGTCATAGTATAACGATGTGAATATCATTGACGTCAAAAAATATTGATCTGATCCTTCTACCCATATAAATGCACAATTTTCAAAAATGCATTTATTCGGTTTTCATTGCAACTAGTAAAGCTAAAAGAACCAATTTTTGTCATAATTAATGTTATTACAATTGCAATCGTTTTATAAAAGCTATCAACTTCACCTCACTCTTTCTACCCCCTCCCATACAAATTTCACGAAATTTCGAAATTTGAACTAAATTCTTTTTCTCCAAAACCATCAAAGCTATCAACTTTAAATTTTGAGAAAAGTATTCTATTATAAATGTCATTGATGTCGAAAAATTTGGTTTTGATTCAAATATTCCTTCAACCCCCTCCCATACAAATGCACAATTTTTGGTAAATGCATTTAATCGATTTTCATTGAAACTAGGAAAATTACAAACTTCAAACTTTGCCAGAATTTGTCCCTTAATAATTGCAATAAACGCTAAAAATATATGAATTTCGCTTCACTGCTTCTACCACCTCCCATAAAAATTTTTGTATTGAAAATTCAAGAAATGTATTCCTTCTTCGAACATATGAGTAACAACGCAATGTGATTAGGATGATGATAAAAATCATCCAAGACCTCTCACTTCCTCTGCCACCTCCCATACAAATGCGATAAATTCAGACAAATTTGTTCAAAAATTATGAAAGCTACAAACTTTAAATTTAGCATGAAACATTTTGTATACTACGTTCAGTGTTATACATATATAAAAAGTAAAAAACTCCTCCTTCTACTTTTGCCACCTCCCATACAAAAGTCGCTATTCACTATTCGAAAGAATTTGAGATGACATATTTTCCGGTACAATAACCTCTTTCCTATTTCATCTAGAGTATCATATGAATGGGCTTGACGCCCAATCATAATTCTATCATGTTTTTTTTTTCGTTTCGTTTTTTTCAACACCAAGAATTTCGTCGAGTAGAGTTGTGGCGCTCGGCTCGAGCGGCAGGACAAGCAGTCGTTACTAGTGTTAGGGTTGTGAGATCAGTTATACCAAATTGTAGAATTTTTTAGTGTTTGGGTGATAAAGGGATTTTGTTTTTATCAATTTGAGGAATTTTGTTGAAGTAAATTTAATAATAAAAGGTATTTCCTTCACATTGCCATTTTATTTATGTTAGTGTTTAAAAGGATTTCTTACTTATAAGAGGGATGATTAAAAAAAATCGGACTTGGCATCACTGTATTGATGCCAAGACAGAGCTTGTTAACCAAATGATGCAAGCTTTGGAAGCAGAGGAACACAGTGTCGAAAGGTATGAGTTCTGCATCGAGCAGGAGACCGGACTCAACAAATCATGCAGCAAAGTACTGCGGGAAGTTCTGTATCTTCAGACTCAACGATGCAGCTAATACAGTTGATGAAACAAATGAGCCATCACAGTACACAAATGATGGCGAAAATGGAGGAACAAAACAAGGAGCTGAAGGATCAAAATAAGGAGCTGAAGAAAGGTCTCAACCAGCAAAACCAAAAGGATGATAACTCAGCAATAAAATGGACCTTTAAAATCAACAAATGGTAAATGAAATGAAAGCACCAGGCAAGCAAATCGAAGAACAGCTGGATGCGAAGCTTCTAGAACAACGAACAGTTCTAGAACAGCGAACAGTTCTAGAACAGAAGATCACCGAAAATACTGGAAAGATCGAGGGCATCTACAGCGAAGTAGAGCGCTTCAAAAGGGATTTCAAAATGGTGAAGACAGTTGACGTTATCAAATCCAAAAGTGTCTTTAACAAAAGCTCGAAGGCTTCTTCGATGATCAAACACTATGGACCATCTACAAGGCTCAATTTAAGGCGGTAGCCACAACCAATCATTGGGCGGGTCAGAAGCGAGCAACGGCCTTGACATTGGCATAACGGGGGTCTGCAGCTGAAATTTTGCAGACCACCACAGTCGAAGCAAAGAGACTTCCAATTCCAGGTGCAGACTTTAGACTTTCGATGCGATAGAAATCAATTGCGGGAGATTCATAAAGCGCAACTTCGCAACCGTATACAGGAATCCGGTGAAATTCTAAAACAAATTGAGCAGGATGTTGTAAGGATCGAGTTATTATCCTTCCCCAGCTTGGATCCGGAAAACCGCAATAAGCAGATAGCGAACGCATTCATCGACGCTCTGCAAGATAGAGAGCAACAAGCATTAAGATTTGCGGGCAAGAAGACACCGCAAGAGGATTTTGTGTATACTTTAACCTTTGAAGTTGCTAAACGATTATCACAAAGTAATTTGGCGGGTCCGAAAAATTACTGTGGAAACCATGAAAGGCTTGCGCCGGAGGTCGGAACAAAGCGAAATTTACCGAAGGTCCGTACTACGTTGTTGGGATTGTGGAAACCAGCAGAAATGCTTTGCTCAGAATGTGTCGCCAAACGATTGCCGAATCCAAAGAGTTACTATCGGAACCGTGCAAAGATTGTGCCAGAAGAAAGAGTCCAACAAGCAAAGCGTAAATTACAAGATTCCCCGATGTTGGAATTGCAGTCATACAGAGCACTTACGACTCCAAGAAGATTATTAATTTCTTGTCCAGAATGTACCTCCAGATCACTTTGCAAACGAATTGGCGAGACAAGGAAAACATGGCTAGGGCGGATGAAAACCCTAGAGTGAAGCTAGCAAGGCAGAATTCAAAACCTAGAGCTCCACGATGTTGGGATTGCGGATGTGCAGGACATTTAAGACGTGACTGTCGCAATCCGAGAACGTCGCCGAACAACTATTTGGAATGTACGGCTCATCTCGGTACGCCGGACATGGCATGATATCAACTACGGCGGATAACAGTGAGCACAGCATACTTCACGGACCGGAGCCTGCAAAAACTGCCACCGAACAAATCAAACACCGACAATATGTAAAAAGCAACTCTTCAAGTTTCCGAGAAGACAATTTGGTAAGACTGTGTAATCATCGATACCAGAAGGGAAGATTATCAAGGCTTCAGCGAAATCAGGAAGAGCTATATCAACTCATCACCGGGATAAATGATGGAGAATGCTACGAGCCTAGGACAAAGATGGAAGGGGTAATCGAATTAATGAAATACCAAGAACACACCCTAACTACTGTGAAAGCTCTGTTCGAAACGACAGTAAATAGAACTTTTAAGGAAAATTACAAATTACGAATGTTATGGACACCCCATCCAAGCAAAAAATATACCACCTTCGCCAGAGTATTCTCCCTAATATGCTTAAGAATTTTTTCAATTACTTTAGAAAAAAATAAATATTTCTCACTGAACAAATTACAGTAAAGCAATCGGCTCCACAAAAACGCACTTTGCAATGATAAACAGACACAGTTGATAACATATTATCGAAATAAAATAAACTGAACAGCCAATGATAATAGAAATAAATACAATGATAAAAATGATTAATTGTTCTTGGCAAACTAATAGAATTAAGATAAAGATAATTCTATAAATTCCAACAACACCACTAATACGAACAAAATATTTTGTTTTGTTAAGAACAGATTTGGACTGAAATCGAAAAAATACAAAATATAGATTTTTTAGGTCTTAGATATTGCCGATCGTCAACTAAATTATAATTGATTTCAGAATGGTTCATTCATGTAATAATGAAATCAGATAGATATGCTCCAATATAAAATATTAGAGTCCCTATTGTTGAAATTATTTGCAGTAATTAAACTTCTGCTTCTGCAACTTATTAATCTTCCTAACATTGCTAATTAAGTGGTTCCACAGTGCCACTAGGAATTTGAAGCTTACATAAATAAAGCTCGTGTCTGGCTTTCGGTATTTTTTTTCTTCTTTCTGAATGGAATGTAAAATGATATTTTTTTTGCACGAAGGATCGGTGTTGTTATATACAGAGGCGCGCCAACCGGGTGCAGCATAAAAGGTGGAGAGGGGAAGCGGTAGTCACTCTCCAGATTTTAGAATAATCGTTTGAATTGTCTATGTCTTCTTGTTTATGAGCTCCATTCTCCCCCTTCCCCTGCCCATGGTTTGCACGCCACTGCACATAACAACACACAACATACACAAATTGCAGCTTCATACAAAGAGCAATCTTTTTTAACTTTCACAAAGCGAAAAGAATACCAAAACCCGGACGAGCTTTAATTGCGCGAGACTCAAGTCTCAAGTGGAACAATGAGAACCCTTCATTAGGCGTCGGGTTGGTCTACTACGTAGCACATGAAAACGAGCAGTTCAGATCAATAGCTCCCATACTTTTCGAGAAAACCCGTTTATTCTGAAATTCCGAAATTGAGTCATTTCGTATGGGAGGGATAGAAAGAGTGGGCGATTTGGCCCGTTTACGAAATTGGCCTTACTTTTTTGTCAAAAACGAAGTGTGCAAATTTTGAACTTTCTAGCTCAGCGAGTTCTCGAGCTAGAGAGGATACGGACGGACAGACGGACGGAAATCCGGTTTTGATATTTTTGAGTGATAATATGATCTTCCATATCATTTATTTTTTTCTCCGAGCATTATTTCTTGGCGTTACAAATTTTTTGGCAAACTTACAATACTCTCAGATTTCGTCTAGAGTATAAAAAGAGTCCAAGTTGAATCACGGCCGAGGCTACTACGTTCAGCGATCTCTGTATTACGGAAAGAATTTCGCCTCTAATGGACTTAAAAACAATTTTGCAACACAGAGATCCTTTTTAAAGTGACAGCTAGTTAGCAAATTCAAGCAATTAAAAAGTAGAAAGACTAGGGTAAAACATCGCCAAACAAACTCTGAATTATAATCCTCAAGGAAGAGTCGAGTTGGTCGATCATGTAGCGAGCAGTTGAGCAGGAGACTAGAGGAATAAACAAGTCCTGGCGGCAACTTAAGGCCGATGCACAGGGTTGCACTGTGAGGAAGAGAACTGTTTCTATCGTATGCCCCTATAGAGGGTCTTAATAGGAAAAAGATTTGATTGAAAAATTAGACGAACAAATTTTCAGCTTGATAGATTAAAGACTTCGCATTATTTAATAGATAGACAGACTCTGCCAGCAATGAAATTTCTAAAGCACCACTATATCTTAAAAGTTAGGCTAAATCCTTTTAAGACGACCCTCGTACTTTGCTTAATTTAATAAATAAATTTTATGTATTTTACAGCCAATATTTTCTTTGCTGCCTTGCCACACGAAAATCGAACGAACGAATTTCAAACCGAGCTTCGCAGAATGATCTAATGGTGCTGATCTAATTGTATCTTTAGTCGTCTCAACTCTTTCTTACAGTGCAATCTTAATAATTTCAAATCTAAGTTATTAAAATACCTTTAATCAAAATTCATATTTAAACTTTTTTCAAGCAAGATTTAAATCAACTTAAAAACTTAAACTCATAATTACAAATAAATTTCGGAAAAATTTAACAATTTCTAAATGAATCACCTCCCACTAAAAGCAGGTCAGAAAATATCACTAACCTCATTCTATGGTTAGAGATATGACAAATACAACGATCAATTGCTTTGTTGTTGAACGGGAGACAATATCAAAATTAAAAAAAAAAATGCTATCAATTAAAAATTTAATCACTCTCTATATTCACTGGACTGCAGTTTTTTCACTGTGACTTCTTGTAGGATTAGGAAAAACTACAACTATTAACAATTGTTTTAATGCTCTTCAATAGATTTATTCCTAAAAAAAACCTAGCCCTTAGAAATAACCCTCTTAAGATCGACACAGGGTTTTTGGATGATTTCCACTTTTTGAGGTCCCCGGAATCCCAAAAAAAAGTTGCGACATCTGCCTGTGTTTTTCGACGATAACTGGAGTAAACCTAAAGAGAAAATGGTGGAAGTGGTTGCAAAAGATCGGGTATGTCGCCTGAGAGTTACGTATTATTTTTTGGAATAAACTCAAAACAGAAGCAAAAGTTATGAACATTTAACCAAAAAAAATCTTGAGCTGGTTGAAAATTTTTGTATTGCAAAGTTGTAAAACAGCGTTAGATATTTTTTTTACTTATATCGCATTAAAGTGGAGCGTAGTGTAGTGAAGTGTATTTTAAAATCCACCACGTGAACACTGTATATGTAGTGTCCCCGCAGGGGGGTAGTTGTATGAGGAAACTTTATTGAATTATACGAGTATCTTTGGAGATTTTAGCGCCTCCATGAACTCGAGCCATCGCAGGGAAGTAAGTGCTGGTCCAGAAATCTTCGGCGATTCTAATAACTGCTATTGAAGCATTGAAGCTTGGCGACTCCACGAATCCGAGCTGATCGATCAGTATCAAAATTTGTGTGAACTAAGACTGAAGTGGGTGTCCTTGTGGTACTCACGGATGTCCTCATCAAGGACTTTAAACTTGGTACTACGGGAGGATATATTGGAAACCCTGTACCAGGTTGTATCGATCATGTCTCAAGAGGTGCCAGGTTTCGACTGAAGGATGCTGGACCTATGGAAAGCATAATTTGTTGATGCATGGTAATAAGGAATTGGCGGACGGTGTTTTTGACGGCGACTGAGAGTAGGGAGCGTGGCGTAACCAAAATCAGTAGGTGTTCCGAAAGAAAGTAGATTACGGCGGCGAGAGAAACGCTCCTTAGCAAGTACCTAAGTATCGAAATCTGAGGAAGGAGGTTTTTGATGGATAGTAGGAGTTCCGAAAGAAACTAGATTACGGCGATGAGGGAAACGTTACTTAGCAAGTACCTAAGACCTTAAGTATCGAAATCTGAGGAAAAAGGTTTCTGCAGATAGGAGAAGTTACCCTAGAGAGTGAAAAACTAAAGCTAGGAAAATTAATGCTAAACCAATTGACGATAATGATTGAATGTTGGACTGTGGATGATTTGACAGACTGAAGGAAGCGAAAAGTAAGTGTTCGGTATAGTCGAGACTGCCTAGTAGTAATGGATGGAAGTTGGTTTGAAGCATAAAACTTAATGCACTATTAATTAGAGAATTGTTGATACATGGTTAATTAGCGTAAGAGAGTACGGACTATGTGGTCTGAAATAACACTTTTGAGAGGACTACCATAAGATGTTATAGTGTGGTGACCTATGGAAGCCAAATCTTACGCACAAATAGAGGGTATGGATCATACAGCTAGGATCGTATGAAGAATATAATAGGATTGAGACATGATCGATACAACGTGGTTTGGGCAGACTAATACATCCATGGATGAAATCCCTTCGGGATACGCGTAGTGATTAGTGGTTTACCACCTACATCACGGGTAGAGCATTCTCAGTTTTGCTGTACTTGTGCAATATAGGGTGTCCTTGGAATGCCTAGTACAAACCTTGTGGTCGACGTGGAGTTGCGTATCAACCGGATCTAATGACCTTAACAAAAGGCGTTAAGATAAACCTTGCACCTACCAGTGTGATTACAGAAGACACAAGAGGCATAGACTGGCACCATTCATTGCGATACGATAATATCGTCCTTACGATATTTCGTTTCGCTCGATGGATGGTAGCTACACTCATTGCGATACAATCATGTCGTCCTTACGATACATTGTTAAGCGCACTGACTGTGGCATCATTCGTTGTGATACGAATGTCGTCATTACGACTATTGTTAAACACAATGAATGTGGGCGATAATTGTCGCATAGAATTTCAATTCGTGTTGCTAACGGCAACTGTGTGCTTGTACCTTTACGGTAGTGACTCACAAAAATCGACATTTATTATCTGTATATGTAGTGTATCGTAATGGATTTTGTACCTTAACAAAAATACTAAAGTTTGAGGGATTCTGTTTTATACTTTTTTTCAAAAAAAACATATACAAGTGTCATCGAAAATATGCAGTTTTTCAAGCTTTCGATAAAACAAACTTTGAGGAGTTATGTTCTATATTCGAATGATTTTTTAAGATTTTTAATTTCAAAAGAAATTTCCTGTGATCCCATGGAAACTGCTTTAAATAGTTACGCCACTTTTCAGCAGTTTTTGTTGCAAGATTTCATTATTAATTGTGGTCAGTTATCCTTCAACTGTTAATTTCAATTCCACTACGCTACACTACGACGCCAGGTGAACATTCATATAACAGGCGGATTTTAAAATCCATTATACTACAGTACGCTCCAAGTGAATGAGATATTATTGTTGTTTTTTGATTGAACGCATGACTGTCGAGATAAATGATTTTTTGGTTATACATATTGCAATATTTTCAATCGGATCAAAAACATTCTGAGTAAAATTTCTACAGTTTTAAGAAACATCATCTTGCCAATTTTTACAATTGGAGGCAAGTGGTACTTTGTTTGGTAGTACTCTGGTTGGAAGTGCTAAAATAGTAAAATGTCATATTCGAAATATCAAATCAAATGCTTTCAAATTTCAAGAAAACAACTCGGCTAATTTTATAGTTGTGAAGGGCTGAGGAGATCGATAAAACGATTTTTTTTACACCAAAGTTGACCCCGAGTTTTTTGTTTTTTTTTGTGTTGTAGAATTTGTGTAGGAGGAGGCAGAAGGAAATGAAGGTGATTTTTACACAGGGTTATTAATATACATTTTGACAAAAAAGTAAGGGCACTTCGTAATTAAAATTAGTCTGGGAAATAATATTTCAAATTGTTTTTATTTTAGTAAGCAAGTAGGACTGTCCTTAATTATCATCCCAAAAAATAAGCGCGGTCTGTTAATCAGTTTGTTTACAGCAGCTGGTTGAGTGGGTACAGTACCTCACTTTGTGTATTTTTCATTTTTTCCGCTAACTAAATGCTTTTTGAGCAAGCCAATGTGACTGGCTATTTAAAACTGATATGAAAGTATATATTAAATGTTTTATAAAAAAGAAACCGTTTAACTTTTAGGAAGGGCTACATGGTTTCTTGGTTGTAAATTTTCATAAGTTTTCTAATACTTCAATCCGAACTTAGGTATTGCCTTACAAACGTCTTATTCCTTCAACAGCGACTTTCCGTTCTTTTGAACTTTTTTATAAATGCTATAATCAAATCTGCTTTGCACCATTTTTTTTAATAAAACTGACATTTTTTAGCACACTTGAATAATACGCTTTTCTCTTTTTACAAAATAAGCTGATGCTGCTGTCTTACATAAGCCATTTTTACAGACCGATTACGGATTGGTGCAGATGATGCAGTATATTTCAAAATCAAAGAGTCCTATCGCTGTCCTGTATAAATTTGTAAGGCTTATGATAGAATGCTTGATTAAATTCCCTTACTTGTGAACGTTTAAGATTTCTACACTTAAATGATTTTGTGTTATGGTTACGCTTTCTTCTTTTCTTACACAGCCAGATACGCACGCTAGGAGTATGCTGAAATTATACGTCGACAGAGAATGAAACTCTAGTCCTACGCACTAGGCTACACCCAGGCACATTTTGGCATCACATAATCTGCACAACCTGAAAAATATTGTAACCATAAAATTCGTATCCCGTCGCGACTTTTTTTACGCGCCTTTCGATAATACTATCCCCTATAATTTAAAATCAAATAAAATTTTTATTATGAATTTCTGAAATTTTCTCAACACTGTTTTTTTCCTGTTTTGACCAGCATTTTTTACCATGTGTTTTAATTTTCCAAAATTTGAGTCCCTATTGTGCGAAAATGGTTACATAATTATAATTCAAAATATTGTCCATCGCTAGCCACAAGTTTTTCCCCATCTTTCTGGCAGCACACGGATTTCGCGTCGAAAAAACTGATCTCCTTTTGAGTCGATCCACGAATTGATCCAATTTTTGGCCTCTTTATAAGATTGGAAGTGTTGCACTGCCAGGCAATGCGTCATCGATCGGAATAAGTGGTAGTTGGAAGGGGCGACGTCTGAAGAATACGAATGGTGGGGTACGACATCCCATTTCAGTGTTTCAAGGTAGGCTTTCACAACCTGAGCAGCATGTGGCCGCGCGTTGTCTTGCAGAAAATCACTTTCTCGTGCAGAAAATCACTTTGTCGTGGCGCTCCTAGTATTGCGGCTGTTTTTGATTCAAAGCTCGACTCAAACGCATCAATTGTGATCGTTTCACCCGTTTGTAGCTCATAATACAGCACGCCACCAAATATACAGCATGATTTTCGAACCATGGATTTTGGGCTTGGCCGCCGATGTTAGAAGCATGGCCGCAGTATCCCCGCGATTATGTTCGCTTTGCATTATCGTAATGGATCCACTTCTCATCGCCAGTGAAAAATTCGATGCAAAAAAAACACTTTTTTTACCGTTAGAGCAGCTGTTCGCACGTGAAAAACGCCGTTCGACGTTTCTTGACTTCATCTCGTATGGCACCCAATTTTCTTGATTTTGCATCATTCCCATGGTTTTTAAACTATGTAAAAAGGGGTTGAGTCACGGCCAGTGAATCTGAAAATTCTTGTTGCGTTTGGCATGAATCTTCGTCCAGCAATGCCTCCAACTTTGCGTCTTCTAACTTTTTCACCGTTCCGGGACGCTTCTTATTTTCCACGCCGCCATCACCCATTTTGTAGCATTCAAACCTTTCGCGACACATTCTATCCCTAATAGAAGCCTCACCATAAAATTCTACAATAATTCAAAGCACCTCAGCCGCAGATTTCTTTTGCAAATTGACGGCAAAAATTCCCGCAAATGACGCTTATTTGGCTCAAACTTTGACATACTCGCGCACAAAAAAATTATACATATGACGCCGATAAAATCTAATTATGAGGAGTTGTTGACAGGCAACAACCATGTGATGTTTCTGATCCGCAATTTTTATCCAGCATTTACTGCTGGCGCCATCTATTGGGCAACGACAGTTTTCAATTTATACTCCCGATATTCTAAACCGTGCACAATTCTCGATGTTAAGAACGACCCAAAAAAAAAGTCGACACCTTTTTAGATTTTGCTCCAAATATAGGGCTTCACTTTTACCAAACTATGGTAAAGCGCCTCTAGTGTCCCATGGAGTATCTATAGATCTGATTAAATAGGACTAGAGATGATATGCTATTTTACAAACTTGCGAAATTTTTACTGCTCTTTTAAAATAGCAATCGCATATTGCGATTGAAAATTTAAAAGAGCTGTGATTAGAAGAGCAGTGCAAATGCATACTACCTACGGTATATTGCCAATAAAATTGCCGCAATGATCATCGCTACAAATTGCAAAGTTGTTGTTCGCACTCGTACATTAATCGCGCAACACACACATCCTACCTCACCCCAACAAGATCGTAATTAGAACAAAGCTTGCCAAACAAATCGCCACTTGCCCACAAAATCGCACCTCATTGACCACTTCGCGCGTCCCACCTCACCGATAAGATCAAAGCGCGCTAAACAAATCGTAGTCGCACTTCACCGATCGACCTGTTCATAGAACATCAATCAGCTCGCTTCAGCTCTAAGCTCATCGATCGAGCAACGAAAGAGCTTTCGTATGAACGTCGTTCATATGGAAATTCTTTCGTTGCTCGATTACCGCTTGAGACATCTGATATATTCTATTGTTTTTCTTTGATTCTGTTCACTGCTCGCGCTCAGTGATATCTTTTTTTTTTTTTTACAGAATGACCTGTGTTATAGGCAATTTCGGCCTTTATGTGCAATGCACAAACACAGTCATGGAGGGAAGGAATGGGATTGGGAAGGTTGGGGAAGGGGAGTGAGAACGACCGAAGCGAGTGGAGAAGCTGGTATATTGCTCAGTTGAACTGGCTGCTTACTGACAAATATTTGCAGATGTTATGGGGAACTGAATGATTGAAAGCGAACAGAAACCATCTACTGAGTATCTAGGCCTTCTTGAAGTGCAAACTGTTCACTGCTTAGCTCAGTGATATCAAAGACTATCAATCATATAAGATATCCCAAGCCTAATTGATAGTCTTTGGTGATATCTACACAATGTTCGTGCCCAGTGCTATTATTTTACACTGATGAAGTATAGTAATGAATGAACAGATCAACAGGTCGTAGGTGTAGTGCAACTGCGATTTTATTAGCGAGCTTTGATCCGGTTTTATAAACTGATCGGTGAGATGGGACGTGCGAAGTGGTCAATGAGGTGCACTTTCCTGGGTACGCGGCGATTTGTTTGGCGAGCTTTGTTCGGAGCTACGATCTCGTCAGGGTGAGGTGGGACCTGTGAGTTGCGGCTATTGCAAGTTCCGCCGATTTATGTTGCGGTTCACTGTGTCGATAAGAGATTTACGTTTTTCATTGATGAATAGAGAATTGATGAAATTGATTGTGTGAGTAATATCGTGTGAAAAAAAAAGAAAACTATAGGCCCTTTTGGTTCGGTTTTCTAGGACCGAGTGTTTTTGTTTTTTTTTTTTTTTTTGTGTACATGCAATGCGATTGACATTTTTGCCATCCTGACTCGATTGCGCTCGATCGTTTTTTCGTACTTCGGATACTAAAAGAAAACCTTTTCATTCCGAGCAGAAAATGGGGGAAATGCTCACTATGCGTATTGAAAAAGAGCAATCGCAGTGGACCACTGCGATTGGGATAGAGCAGATTTTGTCATCCCTAAATAGAACAGCTAAGTTCTAAATTTTGAAAAAACTGGATAAAGCGAGTTTTGAATATGATGACTCCAAAAATTTATAAATTTTTCACTGCAAAGAAATTGAGTAAACTTTGATAATTAAATCAAAATGAAGGAAAATTATGATTTTAAAGGACAGAACTATACTACTTCGAGAAATTACCAGGATTCAAAAAAGACTAAACTGCAGAGGATTGGGTTTTGTGTAAAGTCGAAGCTACTGCACCGAATGTAGACCTCTTTTTTATCCACTCTAAAGTAAAACAATAAAAGACCCAACAATTTGTATACAAATTCGTCAAAGCGGTAAAATTAAATGAGAAATTAATTTTAAACAAAAACTGAAAACAGCTCATAAGCCAAATTAAAACCGGTTCCAAGTCCAAAACAACTTTGCAACAATTAATTACTACATACTTGGTGACTATTGCTAAGGTTCATTCGCAGAATTTCAATTGGACCGCTCGAAGACACTGCCGTGCCGGAGATGATAACAATTTATCGATATCGTGCGAAGACAAAACACACTGAAATTATCATTTCGATTGTTTTACTGACGCATTATCCGACCGTAAAGATTAATTAAAGCGAAAATCAAATATAGTTCAGAGCTGAATCATTACAGCGAGCCGTAAAGCCACCCACTACTAAACAAGCAGGTCGTCTTCTTGTTTTGAACGGTCGGGGCGACAAATGTGTAAATAGTAAATATTTGTGATTTTCTTAATTGTAATTGCTTCCACGCTTGGCTGGAGCCGGCGGTGGCGGCAACGACTTGGCGATTGTTCCGAAGAACCTTCAGAGGTCGTTTTACATAACAACTCTTTTTTCTTGTTTTTTTTTTCTACAATTGAATGTGTGTGATGAGAATCTCGAAACGTTTCGCACTGCCTGGCTGGTATGTGGGCAATAACTGAAAGGCAATGAACGAATGAAACAAAAGGTACTCACCTCGTCGAGACTCCTCCATCTCGGTACCGAGAAAATTAAGCAGGGCTTCCTTGAACGCTTTGAACGAGACCCGCGACGTATTCTCGGCGAGAAGGGAGTGAATCAGAACGTTTCCTTGGTCGCTCAATTCGAGGGATTTGCAGAGAGCAATCAAGGCCGTCTTATTTAAAGTCCCCACAGAATCCGCGTCATGTTTCTTGAACATATGATATAACTTTTGCTCATAGGGATCCGATGATATTTCCATATTTGTCGCTACCGTTGGAAATCGATCCGTGACCTTTTTCTTCTTCTTTGCTTTTTTTCGCCTAGGCCAGAAGCACCTTGAAAAATGGGAACAAACGAGTCACACAAATACGGATTTTCACTTTGCAGTCGTGTGACAAAAAAAAGCGATTTCTCTACCTTGAAACTGCACAACCCGTCGCGTTCACCCGTATTCCTTGTTTCTCGTCAATTTTTGTGATTTCTTCGCGCTACGGATTCGAAGTCCCGAACTTGGAAGAATTTTCTTGCCTTCCCCGATTTCTTGTTGCTATTGACAGTGCGCGCTGTAAAACACACCGAGAGAAAAAAAAAAATTTTTTCCGGATAGTATGACAACATACGCGGAATTCAGCAGAAAATGTCAAAATAACGCTGAATGGCTGCGTTCAATTCGAAATGCACAGTTTTTGGTTTTTTCGTTGCGCCGCTGACGACCTCAAGAAGAAGAGCAAGACAGCTGTGAGAATTGACGGAAGTTCACATCAAAATAATGGCAGAGGAGGAGGAACCGAATAAGGTGAGTATTTCCAGACCAGAAATTACAATAAGTTAAAAAATTGATTTTAATAAGTATAAGAGGGTATTGTGCCTGTTGGTCCGGTTGGGGTTGGAATTTGAGGTTACCGGGGTGATTGTGATGCTGTCGATCCAGGTGAACGGCTTGCGACAATTTAGGTTTTGTCCAATTTACGGCCGCGTTCTAGAATCTCTCGCATTTACGCACCTATTACAACAATTAGCAAATTTTGATTAATAGACCGACAGCTGCTGTTTGGCGGCCAACGTCCCGCCACTGTGTTGGTCTTATAATGCGAAGGTCGTGAGTTCAAATCCCGGTCGGCGCAATATATATTTCCGGCACATTGCCTGCTTGGATATACCTTGGTCACCTCAATCTAAGAAAATGAAAAATTCGTAGAAAGAGGGTTGTGCGAAGGGCTAACAACCCTTCCACAATAAGTAATGAAAAATGTTAAGGAACCTGAATATCAGGAGGCCAAGGTCCGATTTGGGCTGTAGCGCCATTGTAGAAGTCCCGCATATCTAGGGTAGTAAACTACAACTAAATGATGATTATAAATAAACTTATTAAAAGAAGAATTAGACTTCTGGAGGATACAACGCGCAGTAGGTTTGACTTCAATGTTTTTTCCCAATATCGCCTCGTATCCGTTCTGTTCTAATTCTTTCAAATACGAAAATACCATTGCTGCTCATTCCGTTTATAGAAATTTAATACCGGTATACATACGTATTTCGTCGTTACACCGAGGGCGAGAAACAGTCTCATAAGCTAGGAACCAATCTCGGATAGGATCATCATTGTCAGGCTCAGGACCAGTATCAGAAACGTCACAATTCTGCAGTGCTACGCACCAACTAATACCGCAACACCTGGTGACAAAGAGGAGTTTTATAGTTAAACGAGTGCCACCTTCAATCGTGTTCCACGAGGTGATATTATCATCTCAGGAGATATGAACGCCCAGGTTGGCTCTGACAATACTGGATTAGAACACGTCATAGGAAAGTATGGTGACCCTTGGGTTAACCCGTCACGACCTTGGATTAAGAGGCCTGAAAAAAAAGCGAAATATTTCTAGAGTCATTGCAAGGACCCTTTTTCCACACAGGAGTTATCATAAAACATTATGGGTTTCCCCTGATGGTGTTACTCGGAACCATTTCGCTATAAGTCGCCGATGGAGAAGATGTATCCTCGATGTACGAGCGAAATGTGGAGCTGACGTGGGGAGCGATCACCACTGATGGTTGCCTGCTTGAGATCATGCACAGCAGCTATCCGACAGCCAACAAATTTTTCGAATGAAGCGCAAGTTTAATGTGGATAAACAAAGAGACCTCAACAAAAAGCTCGAGTACACCACCATTCTACGCAAAAAGTCATCCACATTGGGCAGACATGAAATGCGCACGCTGGACGCCAATTGGGAGGCAGCTTGAAGCGCGTTTCTAACTAGTGTTAAAGAATCTGTGGGATATGTTCAAAGCCGTGAGAAACCCTGGATTTCGCAAGACACATGGGACAAGGTTGGCGTTCGGAAAAAAGCCGAATTGGCAATCATCTCTCAACCCGATGTCAGAATTAAAGAATTCCTGAGTTGAGACGGAACTATCGCAGTGCTCATATACAGCTTAAGAAGGCTGTAAGACGCGACAAGAGAAAGGCCAAGGAAGATCTGGTCAATAAGATAGAATCTGCGGCTGACCTTGGTGATATGTGTTCGCTATTTAAAGTTATGAAGCAGTTGGCGAACAGGAATTTCGCCGCCAACCACCTGGTTAGAAATGTCAACGGAACTTTCCTTAATACGAGTGAACAACAGTTGCGGCGATGAAAAGAATACTTCTCGAATATCTTAAACATCTTGTCAGCGAAAGATATTCCAGGTACCGAACAATTGCCAAACATCCATCAGCAACAATTCTCTACTAGGAACGATCCCCCAGATAAGGAAGAGATAATAACCTGTCCACTGGCCACCTCGTTCGTGAGATTTGACGCCATTAGATTGTTTTCTCTGAGGATATATAACGTCATATGTCTACGCCGATAAACTAGAAACTATTGAGCACTTGGAAGTAGGGATGGCAAAATCTGCTCTTTTCCAATCGCAGTGATCAACTGCGATTGCTTTTTCTCAATATCTGTGAAAAAGAGCAGCCTTTCTAATAGCAGTAATCTCACGTCTATTCTCCGAAATATGCGAAAAAATTAAATATAAATATTTATTGACTATCTTGGTTCACAAAAGTACAAGCTCGCTCACGCTCGATGAAGTCGTAATATCTTTCAGCTGTGTAACCTAAAAAAAATTGCATGAGAAGTAGTACTGCGATTTGCTTGGCAAACTTTGTTCGGAGCTACCGATCTCATCGGGCGATGTGTGAATTGCGATTAGGGATAGTTGCTCTTTTAAGATAATACCAATATATTTACGTTTATATTTATGTTCCTTAAAAAAAAAGGTCCGCCGCTAAAGTGCGACTGCGATATATTTCGCGAGCTTTTGGACCTAAAAAAAATTCGATGATCTCCTCGGGATGAGGTACGATCAATGTGCGAGTCCCAACAAAACACCTCTGCGATTTGAATCATCATTGTGCCAATTTCATAGAACGCAAGCAGTAAGCATTTCCTCTGCTTTTCTAATCGCAGCTCTTTTGAATTTTCAGTCGCAATATGCTCTTTAACAATACAAGTGACAAAATCACAGGTATGTAAAATATCATATCAGCTCTACTTGGAAGCCAACTGTCGACGCGTTATTGCCGAAATACATCCTGATTTACTGCGAAGAGTGTGTGAATATTGAACTTCCAGATTTCGCCATGTACGCGCCAGCCGCGGCGGCCACATGCCCGAAATCGTATTCAAACATTAATGTTATAAAATTATCTTTCAAATAAATCGAATTTCGTGGATGTTAAAAACATTTTTCTGTTTTTATTTCAATTTAAAGTTCTCCGCCTCTAAAAAAAAACAACATATACATAAAATAGGTAAATCATAGGGCCAAGAATTGAACCCCGTGGAATTTCAATGTTACATGCTCACGTGCTTCTCACGGCTGAAATTTGTTTCTCCGCCTGTGACCACTACGACGGCATATACACGATCACAGATGTATGTATGTGCTGCATCAAAACATGGGAATGTTTCACTCATATGAATTCCTTCCTCTAAACCCAAAGTTTTTTCGATTGACAGCAATCTGTCTTTAGGTATAATTACATTAGATATCAACTACGTTCGCGTTATCCATCAACACCACAGTTGTGAATTTTAAACCAAAAACTAACCCGTCAAAAGCTTTACACTTGAAATTTTGCACGAATACTTTTAAAAATAGTTGATTAAAAGTTTTCGAAAATGCCTTCCATAGAAATTTTAGCAATCTCGTCTCTTAAAAGATCTTTAATCTGCCTTCTAATCCAATATTCAAACGTACTCTTCAACCACAGCGTACGAATATTTAATGCACTTCTAAATTCTGCGTTTGCAAAAGACTGTAATACAACATATAGCATTTTCCAGCCATTTTCACTTCATACTCAGTATCCTAAAACCACACCTTTATGTACTACCATCATCAATAACTTTTGTTAAAATGATAGCTTCGGATTTTGGTTCAACTTTTATAAAAGCCCCTGAAAAAGTCAAGGCCATATAACTGAAGCTTCGGGTGCAGACGGGCCCGGATCCAAGACAACTACGGGCCTTAATATGTCAAATAAATGCAATAATAATTTAAATACATATTACATTAATTCACAATTTCTAAACAAAATTTCCGTATTAAACAGAGTCCCGCAACTTAGGACTTCTTATGTTGATGCGTAGAAAATTATTTGTAAAATGCGAAAGAACCCGGGGATGGGTATCCCCAGCTACCTCTTCCCCCCTCCTCTGTGTTGCTCCCTTTTAAAAAAAAAAACAAAACCCATTAAGAAAATGCAAAAAAAAAAATCTTATTTCATAGTGTCCCCTTGATTGTGACGTTTCGGTATCTGCTATGATCATAAAACTAATCCGTCTTAGCAGATATCGAAGCGCTGCGATTACTAAAGCAGAACAGTATAAAATCCGAAAATCTTGCTTTTAAAGGTCGGCTTTCATGATTCCGACACGGTTTTCATTGGTAGATCATAACGAATTAAAGGAAGATAACGGTAACTTTTCGGTAAGTTAGAGTGAGATAGAGTTGCTGAGATTGTGGCAAATTTACGGCAATTATGTTTTTTTTGCAATTAATAAAACGAGCTTGTTCACTTTGTATTTTTCAGTGACAACAACAAAGAAAATATATCTGCCTACAAGTCGGGCGCAACTTTATCATTCTTGGGACAAGTTGAGGATACGTGGGAAGTTAATATGCAGGTTAGGGTGGATAGGGAAGACTAAGTTCTAAGGCAGGGCTGTTGTCAATTAATTAACTCTTAGCTGCTATTACTATCAATAGCTCCAATACGTAGTATCAATATTCCATTTGATTATTTATGCATGTTTAGGTTCGAATGGAGAGGAGGGGCGTTACAAGGGGTAGGTTGATGTTAATAATGTTTCAATTGAGCTCGAATCGTGCTCAAAACTCGCTGTATAGAATGTTAGTTTCATAGACGAAATAATTCCCACTAAATTCGGTATATTTTATATTCATTCGCTAGTATAGCTTAGTGCATGCCCCCCTTACAATAATTGGCCTGCCACTAAATTGATTATGGCGGATCTTTATGCCACCTAATTATTCCTAAAATATGAGTTTTTTGTGATAAGTATTTCTGACGATATCATCATTTGAAAACAAAATTCGGCCGACAATTTGTTTTTAGCTCCCCCCCTTTTCGGACCCCACTGGGTACTTAATTTATTTTTGCTTTTTTTTCCCCATAAGCCAATTTACCTGAATGTCGAGTTTCAGCTTTTTATCCGAATGCGTAGTGGAGATATTACCGAGTGTAGTTTTTGACTTTATCCCTCCCCCGGCTTTACCTTCCACCTGACACGCTCCAAAATTTAATTTTGGTAATGGAGCTCACTTACCCAACCAATAATTCACTCAAATGTGAACTTCCTATCTTTAACGATCTTGGAGATATGGGTCCATATGTACGGCAGACGGACAGACGGTTTTTTTTGTTTTTTTTTTTTGCAATTCATGACCTACTTTTAGTTATGAAACGCGAAAAAATAAAATTTCAGGGTAGCAAATTGTTTTTCTGTGTCGATCACAATACTCTATTATATCAGCTCCACTTTATTTTAAATTATGAAAAACTAAACAAATTCAATTATTTATATAGCAAAATTATTGTAAAACTTTCCAACTGTATTTATGCCTTGTCAAACAACCTAGTTCCATTAGAAATTGCCTTCAGCTGTCGATACAATATTCAATTCAAACTGATTTATCATCAATTAATTTTCCAGAGTTTATTCATTTTCGGCCGAGATGTAGCACAAATTCCATGCTTTCGTTCAAGCTTTATGTACGGCATTGGTGGTGGTTTTGTAAGTGGAGCTCTCAGTTTCTTATGCACATCAAGGACGAAGCTATCAACTAATATAGGATTCGGTACGTTCTTTTGCGGTACGATATTTTATTGGTTCTCGTGCAGGTAAAAAGATTTCAATTGATCTTTAAAAAAATAATCTTGAAATATTATTTCTCAAACTTAGATACGAATGGTCAAGGAAACGATTTGAATATCAACAACTTCAAATAGCCATGAAAAAACAGGCATTGTTTGAGGGAACTGCAGTCGAAGAGGAAATGAAGAAAAAAGAAGAAAGCTGTTAGGTTGTAATACATGTCTGTAAATAGTTGACGATAGTTATTTTAAATAAATGATTTAAGTTACGAAACAGCTCTAAATATTATTTTGCCTCGCGATTTCGTTTTTCAGAATTTAAGAAATCCGTATTTTGAAAATGACGAGATTATCGCTAGCAATTGCTCAAACAGAAAATGCGCGAAATTGTGTTGCATAAAATTTATTAAAAAAAAAATTGATCCCTAAACAATGGTTGCATTATCGTCTCCTTGCTTCGAATACATGACCTATCATTCAGTTTCACTTCTTCACCTTTGTTGCATCATGTAAGTCGACAGAATCTGCCGTAACAATATTAACCCGAGGAGTTTTCATTCAGTTTTATGAAACCTGCCGTTTGATTCGGTATCCAATCCTTTACGCGAGCGAAAACATCGAGTGTAAGGAACTAACGGGAGCTCAATAGATCTCTAAAATGCAAACAACTACCTAAAAAAATCTCCAAAACTACAATATTTAATTTTTCACAAAAACTTTGATTTTGGCTTCAAAACGCGTGCTATACACCCAATATCCGGTGTTTGCAGTCTTAACTTCGCTTCGATAGCATCACACAATCCATCAACATTATCGATCGAAACAAATGTGACTAGCCAACAACAACCGCGCGAAGCATTTTCCCAACAGTTTTCATCGCAATAGATCACGACAACTTGTTTTTTCACCATTGCGGCCGCACTTCATTGCGACTTTTTTATTTAATTTAAACCTTTGTAGAGTTTTGCATTCTAGAAGATCGCTAACCTCGAGATTTTGTTTTATATTTTTACATAATATAATTTTTTACTACTTCTGAACGAAAAAACTAAAAAATATTCTCGACATTAGAAACCTCTCATTATGATTAAGCAGGTTTAAAAGATATCTAATAAAATTACAGTAGATTCATAATGATATTTTTATGTAGGGGAAAACGGGGTCCCGAGGCAGAATGAGTTCAACGATTTTCGGTGGTAATGAGGTACGCTGGCAGTACCTCATTACCACCGGCAATAAGTAGAACTAGAACCACCAGTCACTGCTCAACTACGGCAGCCATGTTAGTCTAATTTTCTTGAGCGTTGATCCGTGAAGTTTTCCTTCTGTGATTTTTTGCTCCTGCACTAAAACTTCTAATGATTTTGTATAGTATGGTATATATATACTTGCTAACATTACAACTATAGTCAGTATATGCTTAAAGTACGTTTAATTGTTTCATGTAGTTAAACGTTAGTTTAAGTATCTTTCTCGTATGGCCTTACTTCCCTAGCCTGAATCGTGTTTCTGGAGCGGAATGGGGAAGTACTCCATTCTCACTGTGAATGTTTAAATTGCGGTGAATTTGACTCAAAACTCAGTTGAAGGTTGGGTCGCTTGTTCAACGTGCAAAAGAAGGGCACATAATTCCTGTGCGAGAAAAGATAGCGACAATGGTGAGGTTGTCGTACTGTGTGAATTTTCTGAATAGGTTTAACCAAAGGTCACAATCAATGAAAAGTGTAGTTAAACCTCAATAGTCAGCTAAAACTAAAAAATATAGTGCAATTTTTTTCTGTATTTCCACTAGTATATGTTTTTATAATTACTTGTCCTTACCGCCCGTTCTGCGCCATTAATTTCCATTTTTGAAAACAAAAATATTTTTCTTTTGTTTTGTTACAATATTATTATCTTGGTGAATATTTTCACAGTGCATTTTCAATTAAAAGGGAAGATTTCCGGATTTTACACTATTTGCTTTATTATCAAACTGCAATTTGATAAAAATCTAATCACAGACCGAAACGTCACACATAATAAAGCAAACAGTGTAAAATCCTTTTATTTAAATATTATTGGATTTCTGTGATTATTCAAAGCCTTCTAAAGTAGAAAGCCATGTAAGACAATCCATCAACAACACGTTGGAGTCATAACAAAAATGACAGTTCCATACAAATTCGCTCGCTTTTGTATGGAGCAGACACGACCAACTTCGTAAGAATCGCGTTTATTCTTAAAAGCAGTGTTAAAGATAGTTCAGCTTTCTAAGGTACTTTAATAATAGTGCTCGGCATGTAATTATTACACGTTGATATCAGTGCAATAAATTTTTAATTGAAAAAAGTGCGATCAAAGTTAAGTCTCGATTTCTCACACCACAAGAAAATCTGTCACTCATATTGTGCAGAGTTCTCCAGTTAATTTTCACACTACTGTAGAATTTTAGTTATTACGAAAAAGTATGCACTCGCGTTTCCGTGCTTAATTTGATGTAATTATGCTTTTGTGTTGTTTTCGGTAAAACGTGTTTTTACGACAAGTTCGTCAAAAATAATACAGGTGATCTTTTGATATGGAAAAATCCATGACGTCACACCCGCTGAAGTCATTCAATATGGCCGCTACATCAGTTCTGCCTAGCTTGGTATGTAGAAAGCTTTGGATTATTACATTATAATGTATTTACAAAAAAATTAGCATCTCCCTTAATTAACCTTTTTGTGTTTTTAAAACATATTTTCAGCTTAGTACACCGTTCTGCCCCGGGTTCCCCTACTTAAAATTTCAGAATCATATGGGATATTTCAATTGCGGGTGGATGGAAGGAAGAAATTGATCTTTACGGTTTTTTTTTAGCTTGAAAACAAAAATACTTACTCAACGAAGACACTTGCTAAGTGAAATGGCTGGGGTTTTATTTCATTTCAATTCGAAACTCCGAAATCGGCGCCAAAGCTCTAAGCGATAAAGCAATGGGCAAAATGGAAGAATTCCTTTATTACATATTTTGTTTAATTTATCTATTTTGTAGGATTTTTTTTAATTCAATTACAACGTTTTACGTCTTACCGAAACTGTTTTTGCTCATCGCTGTTGTCGCATTTCAGTCGCTGACCAACATTATTTAGCAATCGTTCGTTTAATTTAACGATATGCTTACAAAAAATGTATTTATTTAAATTGACAAAATCGGCTATAACAATATTTATTCTTGGCTTACTCCTTTCTAGAAATCCAGGTGATTGATGTGAAATCCATCGTTTCAACGACCAATATGCCTTATCGGCAAGATAAACCATAGATTTATCGAGACTGCGAAAAAAAATAACTATTGAATTATAATTTAAATTCCAATATGATGAAAAAAAAAATACTTTTTAGCAACAAATTTAAAATTCGGTGTTAGGACACACTGCGAAATAAATCCTGTTCCATTTTTACGTCGATCTAACGACGATTCTAAGAAATTCTGCAATTGAGGAATACAGGTTGTGTCGGCCCACGATGTAGGCCAACATTCTCCGGACCAAAATTCGCCATAACGATTATCATTGCGATAAATAATACATACTTGCTTTTTCAAATTATAGGCCTGACTTAAAGTAATTTTACTTAAGTCGGCATCTTTCGGAACGACCAAACGTATCGAGGATGTGGTTTTGAAGATTTCTGTGATCTTTAGCATCCATTTCGTAGAAATGTTGAAAGTCGAGTATGATTAGTTCTTTTCGATGTTTTCGAAGAAATGCTCGCAACAATTCAAATGGTTCATAAATCGAACTGGATATGAATGCATGACAAAAGTAGAAATCATTTGAAGAATCGGCAGTTTCTGATTTGCATACTCGAAGATCAAAGTATCTGAATAAATAAATAATTTTTAAAGAAATGGTATGATTAGTTTTAGTCTTGATGAATAATCCGAACGTTTTCTGAATTAATTTTCTACAACGTAAAAGCAAAATAGTTCCACATCTGAAGCAGTATTTCCGCTTTCCTGAAAACATTTTGCCCAATCCTTCCGAATTTCTTTCTTTCAACACAAATGATGTTTGTGCGACAAGCAAAAATTACCATTAGTTCGAGTCAGAGTCATACTTTTACCTCGCTGTTGAGAAGAAAAATATCTGCCAACAAGTCGAGCGCAAATTTATTATTCTTGGAACAAGTTGAAAATGCTTGAGAAGTAAATTTACAGGTTAGGGTGGAAACTGTGTGTGTGTTCTATAGCAGGGCTGTAGTCAATTTTAATTATTATTACGATCAGAAGCTTTAGTATATATAATCAATATTTCATTCGTTTATTTATACCAGTTTGATTCGTATGGACGGGGGTTGTGTTGGGAGTTTGGGATGGGGGGGGGGGGCGGCGGCGGTATAAAAGGTGGACTGATGTTGATAAATTCGTAAACAATTGCTTGAATCACGATCAAAATTGTCTGTATGGAATGTTAGTCTTATAAACAGAATTGCTTAGAATTCCTTTGGAATTCGGTGTATTTTATATGCACGGAACCAAACATTTGTATGTGAGGGAGTAGAGTAGGTGAGGGAATCACAAAATTTGTGATGCAGTATTATTTCATTTGTAAGGTATTTGTACAAAATTTCAAGTTCGTAGCTTTTAAGTTGTTGGTTTTTAGTTGATTTATTTAATTCGTCGAAATTATACTTTTGTATGGGAGGGGTAGAAGGACAAGAGGGATTTTAAAACTTTTGTGTAACTTAATTTGAAATATTCTTAAAAGTGTTTGTGCAAAATTTCAAGTAGACAGCTTTAGTGCTTTGATGATAAGTGATTTCTTCAAAATGGTCGAATAAATACTTTTGTATGGAGGGTGGTAGAAGTTTTGAAGGTATTCCAACACTTGACATTTCAAACTTTTATGCACTTTTTTAAATAAGCTGTACCCTAACTGGATTAAAAAATTTATTTATTTTCACCCTTTTTCCCAATAAGTTTTCGTCATTGGCATTGCAGCCCAAATCGAGCCTTGGCCTCCTTAATATTTCTTTTTTATTTGTTATTGTGGAACGGTACAACCTATCTACGAATTTTCATATTCGCAGATGGAGTTAACCCAGATATACCCACGTAGGCAGTGTGGTAGGACTATACGTCGACCGGGAATTGAACTCACGACCTTCGTATTGCAGACCAACATGCTATCCACAAGGCTACACCCAGGCCCCATAAATCAATATATCTAAATGTCGAGTTTCAGCTCTCTATCCGTATTCATAGTCGAGATATTAGCAATCGCAGTTTTCGACCTTAACCCACCTCTCGCCTCCCCCTTTCACCCACACTCCACAAAACTTAGGCAAAAGGAGCAGACCAGAGTTCAATCAATTACCACTTATGATCAGCCCTTGAGAAAATGGCCTGCCAAGGACGACACCCGAATTCGGAGAGCCTGAAGAGGTCCCTGACCGAAACAAGGGACGAATTCCCGCTGGAAAAGGGGCGTACTTTAATTGACGTAAACTGAGGCAAAAGGTTTGAATTTTTTGTATCATTTGTTAGAAATATTTTCTGAAAATATAAATTTACAAACGTTTCCTATTGAAAATTTTCCTTGTAACAGAACTTATGGCAGGACTAGGTTTATATCAGAAACGTACAGATATCATGAATCTGTACGAAAAGCTATGTTTGGAAAAGGACAAATTTTTAACGCTATTGAAACTGATTGAAAAAAATTCTGCCTGATAAGAATTCTGGAATACTGTCAGCAGCATCACTTGGCGAAACAAAACATTCACAAAACTCTGAGTAAAGGTATAGGGAACCTCTTCAATAAAGCCACAAAAACCTTCGAAAAATCGCTATAACAAAACCAGCATAACATATGTATAAGAAGGAACGAGAGAAACATTGGCTTGAGCAATTATTATATTCCTTCCGTATACATGATCTGATATCGTCACTAGAATCTTTGCGATGTACGATCTCATTCAATCACCAAAAAACGAGAAATATTTCACAGTACCAACGAAGCACGACCGCATTGTATGATCTTAACTACGCTAGCCATGCATAATCGCCTTGAAAAACATATTTCGTCTATATTGATGTATTTTTATACAATTACCTAACTCCGTTTTTCAATTGTTCATAGACATTACACTTTTGATCTTTAAACCATCGCGCACTGTATTCTGGAGCTAGATGATTAACGATTTTCACCATTAAATTTCCATCTGGAGCTACAGTTGAATCTGCCGTAATGCCATAGCTCATAGAATTGTGTGATCCTATTAAGAAAATTCGATTCATCTAAATTTCGATGAAAAAAATTATTTAACCCTCTCCTTACCAGGTATAGCAAGATGAACAATTGGAACATGATCTCGGATATTTCTTTCTAATAGGCTCATCCAACGGTCAAGATTAAGGACTGGATCATCCATTCCATTGAAAGTTATATAAAATTGATGAATGTCGAAAAGTTTTAAAGTGCAGCCGGTTAAACTAAACCATATCAATGATTGACCCTCGACGACTCACACAGGAAAAATATCTTTAGAAATTTAATTTAAGATCTGACAGAATATTTATTTATTTAAAACGAAACAGCACCATAACTAGAAATAATTTAATTTATAATTATGATTGGGTACTTTATATTTGCAAACATGAAGAACTGGAGATGAATCAGATTCCAAAAATTTTATAAATTTTTTTTCTTTTAATAAATTTTAATCAAAGTTTTTGAACAATTTTAATAGCAATAATTTTGTTTACAATTGCGAATATAATTTAAAATATTGTCATAGCTGGCGATAAATAAAAAATAGCAAGTGAGTTCGCGTTCACGGGGTACGGAGTGATGCAATTACCAATAATATCAGTTTCGATTAAAAAACTTATAATGAACTAATTAAAAATCTAGATATTTGAGTAAAATCATTTATTCTCCTTGGCTCATTCCCTTTACAACGCTACCACAAATTTCAAAAAAATAAAATGGGCTTTAAAATTAAAAATTTACATTTTCACAAATTCACGTAAAAATTTAAATTGATGCAAATAATAGTAGAAAAAAAAACAAACGTGCAAAGTTTGTTTTCTTCTTCTTCTTAAATGGCCCAAATCGGGATTTGGCCTTTTGACCTTCAAGTTCCTTAAAGTTTATTTGTTATTGTGAAAGAGTTTTTAGACCTTCGCGCAACCTTTTATGCACGAATTTTTCATTTTCGCAGATTAAGATGGCCCAGATTAGAGTTACTCTATGAAGAAGAAAGAACAAGGCACCTGGTAATAGAATTCGATCAAGGAACCAGCTTTTCCGTTGCATTTCATAAAGCACCCACCTATTTTCCAGCATGCCATAAGCAAGTAAATTTGATTGAAAATTATTCATTGTAACGTAAAACCAACCAAACTAAATTTTCATCACTTAAAAATGCTACAAATAAAAGATATTTGCGAAATACAACCACTAAAAAATTACATAGACACGTAGATCGGACACACATAAACATAAGCATAAAAGTCCCCACTTTGTCAGATTGACCTAACTCTCTCAGATGCCTTGTTCTTTCTACTTCATAGAGTAACTCTAGCCCAGATATACGTATAGGTAGGATAGCTAGGGTGTAGCGTGTTTGGCTACAATGCAAAATGCAAAAAATTCTGGCACGCTGTTGCTTGGGTATACCATGGTCACCTCAAACTATGGAAATGAAAAATTTGTAGATGGAGGGTTTTGCGAAGGGTTAACAACCCTTCCACAATAAGTAATGAACATCTTTGCAAAGCATGTTTTGGGCTGTGTTGCCATTGTAGAGGGTATCCCATTAAAACCGCCTATTTACTGCCTATATTGAATTTAGCCTTATTTTTTTGTGACGGTCGTGCAGCGTTTGCCGAATATTCTGTCCCATAATAATAATAAACACTAGGTTTTTTATTTTCAAATTAAAAAATAGGCAGTTTCAATGTGATACCCTCTAGAATACAGTAGATATACCCACGCATGCAGTGTGCTGGAATTATACGTCAACGAAGATTTGCACTCGCAGCCTTCGCATTGTAGACCAACACGCTACCTACTAAGCTACTCACAGCTCATACTCTACATCATGTTCTAATAGAGTGCTAATACATGTATCTCTGTCATTGTCTATTAAATGAAATAGATATAATATTGAAGTGCGCAAAGGATTGCTGGATTTCAAGTAAAAATAAAATAAGTCGCGTTTGAATTAAAATTACCTCAAAAAAGTTCCACTCGTTCGCTTTCCAAAACGTCGACTGATTCCGTCGACTGTTCGATCTCAACTAACCACACGACGATCTGATCTCCGCTCTTTCGCTTCCCAATTCAGATTTACTTTTAGTGATGTCAAGTTTCGTTACTATTCGGTACCAGTAACTATTCGCTACTTTAGGGAAAGTAGTCGTTACATTTTATTCGTTACTAGGTACTAATTTGTTTGAAATAACCGCCATAACCATCAGAAATTCAAATATACGAATTCGCCTCTAGTAGCCCATGCCGTAATCGCTCTTGATTTCGTTGGCCCAGTACGTGTATCAACACAATACTTCCAAGTCGAATTTTTTAATTATAATCACTTTAAACGCTAACGTAAATCAATTCAATATTTCACAAATTTATCTTGCCCAGTAAATTTCTCTTCAAAATAAGGAATAAAATGACAAAGGTAACAACTTTTATTTAATCAAAATTATCTCCAACATAAATCCCTCAAATTGATAAAAAAATTCCTTTATCACCCCAAACATTAAAAAATTCTACAAACTGGTATCACTGATCCCACAACACCAACAATAGTAACGATTGCCAACCCTGCCGCTCGAGCACCACAACTTTACTCAACGACATTCTTGGTATTGAAAGGAACGAAACGAAAAAAGCACATCATTTTCTTAAATACTTTGCTGAAAGGTAGAGTAAGAGTATTCCTTCTCGTTCTTGCTTTGGAATAGCGATACTGCTTTATGCACAAGTATAGGTTTTCCTCCTGTGATGCAACGAAAAAAAAACCCAGCAAACATGGCGATAAGAATGCAATAGCGAATTGATATCATACAAGCAACTATCGCCGTAATATCATATTCTTATCGAATGCGATAAAACCTACTAGAGAAAAGGTTGAAACTAATTCTTATGGCATCGACTGATCGCATTCTTTCTGAAGAGACTTATCGCATTTTTATCGTATCAACAGATATCGTCAAAATGCTTGTGAATACTATACAAGGGCAATAATTGTTGCATTTACAAATTCTTGTCTTTTCATCGTAATCGCGATTCGTAGTCAGGTGACGAGAAAGTTTTCGCCAAATTATCGCCCAGTTAATAAAAGAGCAAGAACTCTTGCAATTTAATCGCTAGAGGCGATAATTTATTATTGCCTTTACTATCGCGAGATTGTTTGCTGGCACCAGCAAGCGGAGAGTGTTGATCAACATATTCTTGTTTTTTGATAAAAGTGCTATACTATTGGAATGATAGTTTTTTCTTAACTATGAAACTTATGCAATACAAGTGCATACATCTTTTTTAGGCAATAATATGGCACATAAAAAACCAACATTAAAATGACATTTTTATAATGCGTTTTTTTGAGAAAAACTACAATGACCCCAGAATTTTGAGGGTCAAAGTGTCAAAAATTTGTGTTGTGAAGCAAATACCTCAGGATTGGGTACAGTTACAATGCGGACTACTACACCAAATGAAAGGTAATTCGATTCCCTAAAAAACAAGCTATAACACTTTGGATTGCGATTATTAGTTTTCAAGATATAGCGTTTTGAGTGAGTGAGGGTACAGGTACGAAACACTTTTCTTGATCACCCTGTATCCCCGCGGATATTGAAAATTGACCATCTTCGTAGAACAATTTTTTTCTCAAAATATATCTAGGAATAACCCCTTACAAGGTGGCACACGGAGTACCAAACACCCTGTATACAATATAGGTACATATGTAGATTTTTTTTTTTATTTCAGATTATAACAAAATTGTTATTGAACTGACCATTGCAAGAAAAAAAACATAACAGAATTATGATTGGGCTTAAAGCCCAATCATATGATACTCTAGATGAGATGGAAATGACTTTAATATACCGGAAAATATGTCATCTCAAATTCTTTCGAATAGTGAATAGAGACTTTTGCATGGGAGGTGGTAGAAGTAGAGGGGGAGGTTTGTATTTTTCGTATATGACACCGAACATGGCATGCAAAATGTTTTTTGCTGAATTTAAAGTTTTAAGTTTTCATTATTTTTAATGAAATTAGTCATAGTCTTCCTGAAATTGGGGATTTTGTATGGGAGGTGGCAGAGGAAGTGGAGCATTTAATATAATTTTGAAACTGCTTATCATCATCCTTATCACCATGCTTTGATTCAATTTCAAAGTCGATAGCTCTCATATACTTGAAGGAGAAATTCTATACTTGAATGTATAATAGAGATATTTGTATGGGAGGTGGTAGAAGGAGAGAAGCGGAGATGATAATATTTTCTAACACTTATTTCAATTATTAAGAAACAAATTCTGGCAAAATTTGAAGTTTGTACTTTTTCTAGTTTGAATGGAAATCGATAAAATGCGTTTAACAAAAATTATGCATTTGTATGGGAGGGGGTAGAAGGAGTGTACGGATCTAAACAAATTTTTTGCGCATTATTAATATTTCTATTTGTATACTTTATACAAAATATCAAGTTGATACCTTTGACAGTTTCGAAGAAAAATAATTTAATTTAAATTTCAAAATTTCGTGAAATTTGTATGAGAGGGGGTGGAAGGAGTGAGGTGAAGATGATAATTATTTTTAAAATAAATTGCAATTATAGTAGAATTAATTCTGACAAAATTTCGTCTTTTTAGCTTTACTAGTTTCAATGAAAATCGAAAATATGTATTTTTCAAAATTGTCTATTTGTATGGGAGGTGGTAGAAGGGGTAAGGGGATCGGGTCAATATTCCGTGATATTAATGACATCTATATCATAATACTTTGACTTAAATTTCAAGTCGATAGCTTAAATAGTTTCAAAGAAAAATCAATTTCTTAATATTTCGAAATATCATGAAATTTTTATGGGAGGGGGTAGAAGGAGTGGGGGGATGTAGCCCATTCACGAACTTAAAGTTACTTTTTTGCTAAAAATGACACACAAAAATTTTTAGCACTATAGCTCAAAGCTTTCGAGAGTTATGCTGTAGACAGACGCACAGACAGACAGACAGACGGTCACTCGGAATCGAGGTTTTTGAGCGACAACAAATATTTCTGCACCCTTGGCGGCTCTGTGCGAGCATTATTTCTTAGCGTTACAAACGGTAAGGCAAACACAATATACTCTCAGATTTCATCTAGAGTATAATAATAATTATGTTTTCCATGAGATCACCCTGTGCGTAGATATGACTTTTTATTTACTTCGCGTATCTGTCAATCATCAGTCTGCATATTTTTCCGACGCAAGTTGTGCAGTTTTGTTCCGCTAGCTTATTTTTAGCTGTAGTGTAAATTATTTAAATTATAAGTTATGATTAAAAATAAATAAGTGAACGTTTTAATTTTTATGATATAACAAAATGTAATTGGAATTTCGCAGGTAACTATATTTTTTATTATTAGTATTCAAACTGTTCTCTATTATTGTTTATGGTTTAGCGTAGTGTAGGTAGTCGTGAGATCACAATGCAAATGTTTACAATAACAATTCGGTAATAGATGATGTCGTTTGTTTATCGCAACAACGACTTAAACCCAAATTTCCGAATTAACGATGGCAAAAGAGAAATAATTAAGGCTCTCAAAATTAAAGCGACTAAGCAATTGTTTTGTTAATACATTACCACAATTACAAAAAAGATTTGTGGATTGAAGTCGTTTAAACATAAGTTTTAGTTTTGAGTTATGTCGTTGTTACAGCAACTGACTATAATGGCATTGTGTATGCCATTATTATTGAATAGAAAAGATAGCTCATAATTAATGTTAACACGATTCTTTTTACGTTCCCATCTAACATTGCCTAGGTCATGCAAATCATTTGACCTAGGCCTTGTTAAATAGGTGCGGTTACAATTAATTTCTATTTCTTATTAATCGACTCAATTCTTATGACTTCAGTATAATTTAAGCTCGACAATAAAAATAGTAAATTTATGAAGAAAATTAGCCATCGATATTGCCAGTAACAATGACCGATGATAAAGAAATACAATTGAATCAATGGATGACACTATTACGCGATGATATTAGAGAAAATGTTCCCATCATTTATCTTGCAATACCAGGTAATTGCATTCAGAATAGTTGTTTTTAATTGCACTTGAATTTGGTTTTCGTTTAATTCTAGGATCACACGATTCCATGACATATGGTATTAATAGAAAATCGAAATTGGCACCAGATGCTGACAAAGAACTTCGGTTCATCTATAAATTTTTTCCGTTTTTCGTTCGGCGATGGGCTAAGACACAAAAATTCAATGTTACCGAACAATTAAATAATGGCATACGGTAAGTACACAGGTAGAGTTACTTCTCTGACAAATATATACTGCGCGAATATGATCAGTGTGGCACAGCCTCTTGCGAAGGAGCCTTTAAACGCTCCGAACACTCCGCTGCAGGTGGCGTCAAAAATTGCTCCGGATAGCGCCAAACATTGCTCCGGATAGCGCTATGGTTCCGAAGCTGTCGGCTACAAAATGAAGGAACATGTTCAGATGTACAACGGAGAAAGTCTCATAGCTTGACTCTGGGTTTCCAAACAGCTGCTAATCCTAGTTAGCAGATTTTAGTAAGAAATTCGAAAGTTGGTTCAAACACTTTTATCTCCGCTTACGTCAGGGCGATCAGTTGTCGGCAGCGCCAAAGAACCCTTATCGTCCGCATGCATAGTCGCCGGTAAAAAACTCGAACCACTAAAGCAGAAACACTTGCGCATCCGATCGGATAATAGTAGTACCTCGTTAACTACAGCGAAAGAAATCCAACCTACAGCGACGTCGCTAGGAGTATCTTCCTATGACTTGCTACGCATCATACAGGAATCGGAGAGGTCTCAGATCTACTCTCATTGAGCAACATTTTAAGGGGAACACCTCATAAGTAATCCACCATCTAAGCCAAACTTTTTAAAGTATGACTTCGAACCTTCCTTCAGGACACGGTTCTCAAAATGAACGGGCTCTTGAAGGATTTCAAACTACAGGTACCAGAAGGTTCCGAGGCTCCTAGACTGACGAAAATGTCTGAGTGTAAATGACCGAAAAATTTTATTTTTAACTCAACAAATTTTTAATTCGCTTTACACTACTACAATGGCATTATAGCCCAAATCGGGCCTTGGCTTCCTGACCTTCAGGTTCCTTAACATTTTTCATTATTTATTGTGGAAGGGTTTTTAGACCTTCGCACAACCTTCTATCTATGAAGTTTTCATTTTCGTAGATAAGGTAAAGCAGGCAGTGTGCTGGAATTATGTGTCGACCGGGATTTGAACTCACGACCTTCGCATTGAAGCCCAACACGCTACCCACTAGGCTACACCCAGCTCGCTTATTTATACTGCTTCCCATTCGTTCGCATCTTGTTCGTTATTTGGTTCACCGTCGGCCTTCTCTGCTGTTTCAGCCCTCATTAGCCACAGTTGGCCTTTTTCGTTATTACGCCCATTCCAGGCACCCGCTGGTCATCTCCGCTCCACTAAATCATTCTCCTTGTCATGTAAATCGCTGTGCTTTTCAAGGTTACCCGAATCCTTTCTCGCTCTTACGAACTCATACGTGTTGCTGTTTTCTGTAAGGTATTTAACATCGTCCGAGCTTACCCGATCGCAGTCGGCCACTTCTCTTCTTTGCCTATGTTGTGTTTGTCGCCCTCCATCAAGCACTTCGTCATTACCCGAGTCCACCCGATCGCTGCCATTCGTCACCGAGTTTTATTATTATTTCGTTGTTCGGTTCTTTTTCCTGTCAGTCGGGTCTCGCGTAGTTTGCTAGTTGATAAAATGCTCAAGGTCGTGTACGTTTTTATTTTCGAGTACGATGAGAAGAATGCAATTCAGATGTTCTTTATTGCTGATGATCGCGCGTATATTTGTTTTTGGGTGAAGACCTTGACCTTCTGATCCAGTCGCATGGCGTTCTTTGTGGTTTTCATACGCGCGTATTAATTTGATGATACGAGAGTACAGTGGAAGACAGCGGATATTTGATTAGGGCTAACATGCAACAGTATGAATCCCGGGTATCATCGAAGGTCCTGAGCTCCTATTGCAGGACATTAAACTACAAGGCGATCTTTCCGCGGAGTTATGGAAACAGAGAACAAAAAGACAAGATCGCACGGAATTGACCAAATAGCCATTATAGACTCAAGACGATCCACTTCAAACTCCCGAAACCGAATGCGGCCAACCATCGTAGCCGGCATGCTCAGATTGGTTCAAGCCAATCTACAACAACACATTTTTAGAGGATACTTAGATATTGCAATTGACCAATAATTGTGGTTGAGTGCCTTTAACCACATTTTAGGCTGATGTAACCAAACTTGTATAGTCCTTCATGGACCCAAGACAGATAAGCTACGGACATAGGTATATCTTTGCAAGGAAAGCAATAAATTTGATATTAATTCCGCAATTCAGCAGTCCAGACTAGCCAACGACGCTCTAGGGGAGGTCACTTATCGGAACACCGCAGCTTGTTATGCTGGTTTCGTCATACCAGTCATACGAGTCACGCGATGTTTCAACAACCTGTGCCAGCTTGGTAATAGGTTGTGATATCAATGCCCACCACACCTACAAAAATGAAAAATTCGTAGATAGAGGGTTGTGCGACGGTTAACAACCCTTCCATAACAAATAATGAAAAAATGTTAAGGAAGCTGAAGGTCAGGAGGCAAAGGCCCGATTTGGGCTGTAGTGCCATTGTAGAAGTAGAAGGAAGCTTTTTAATAATGCTAATTCTAGCAAACGTATCATAGACTGGGATTAATATCAAGCAGCTCTTACACTGTATAGAAACCGTTTAGAGCCTTGAAACGAAATTCATAGAAGAGATTATGTGAAGAAATCGATAACGTCAACGATACCGCTAGGATAGAGGACCCTATCAAATGACCCATACATGCCTGAAATACTGGATAAAGGTGATAGTTTCTGGACAGAGTCTAGCGGCGAACTTTTAACGCAGTTGCTTTGAGCCCCACCACAAAGTTCAGGTGTCGATCGCGTTTTAGCTAACTTGGAACTAGTGGATACAGTCGTAACGCCAGAAAACAGAGAACATGCGTTCTTTCAAACCCTACAAGTCACTAGAACTGGACGAGATCTATCTCGCTATGATCCAGAATGCGGATGAAACGATAATACTATAGTACCTGGTTTACATATACAAAGCATGCACCAGTCATCTCCGAAGTTATGGGTGCAAGTTAAGGTGGGTTTCATATCAAAACCAGGCAGAGCCTTCCATAATATTCTGAAGGCATTGGTGGTTCTCTTACCGAGACCTACACCTAAGCTTGCTGTATGGTCTGTCGCCTTCCGCTATTCCTACACAGTAACTACAAAACAACTAAATAACTACTGAACAAAAATAATAATGTTCTCATATGTAAAATTGATCGTACGTTAAACGAGCGTTGACTGTATTAGAAAACACACGAAATAGGGTGATCATAAGCCCAGTATTAGGAGCGCCCCGAAAAAAGTTGAAAAACCAACGAACTAGAGAATAAAGTTTTGTAAATGAGATAATTAAAGGAAAGTCCCTAGTTCTTGGGATGCCAATAAAATCGTTTTACCAGAAAATGACTCAAGTGAGACAAAATTTCCACTAATCTACTACGAATATCATGTTCAGTTGTAATTTATTGTAAACAACATTTTGTATCAAATTGAATATGACACTTATTGATATTATTTATGAAAACATAATATCAACAAATGTAAGTGCGAAAATAACAAATTTCACAAATGTTATCTTTTTATATTTTTTCAGTTACTTCGATTTACGAATAAGCAAAAAAGAAAATTTCACCAAAAAAGAAAAGATCGAAATGAGCAACAACGATAATCCCGATATATATTATTTTGTTCATGCATTATTTGCGGAACAAGTAAGAAATGTACTAATAGAAATCAATGGTTTTCTTGAAGACAATCCCAAAGAGCTCGTGATTCTGGATTTTCAACATTTCTACAATATTCAATCGGAAGATCATCTAATACTGTATAGATATATAAAATCGATTTTTCACAAAAAAATTTATGGTCTCGATACGGGCCCTATTCAATCTCTAACACTATCGAAAGCGTTTGCTTTGAATAAACAGCTGGTTGTTGTATACCGCGCTAATATGTATACACCAGATTTATGGTCCGGATCGATTTTGCCTACACCTTGGCCCCGAGCTACAAGCTCTCAGCGATTAGAACAATTCCTGCAGGAAAATCTGAAAAATCGTAGTCCGAATAGCGGCTATGTTTCGCAATGTATTATTACACCGGATGCAAAATATATTGGAAAACAGTAAGAATTTATTGAATTCGTGTTAAAAAGATTTTAAAATATTTTTTTGTTTTTCCTATTTTAGTTTAGTCTTCTCACTGAAAAATACTGCACGACGGGTAGCTGTTACTTTAAAACCATGGATTACCGAACAAAGTCCAGGATCATTAGACGATGGAAAACCGCACGTAAATGTTATTATGATTGATTTTGTAGATATCGGTTGCTGTGATCTGATCAGAACTATTATCGAGTTGAATAATAAATTGGATAAGACGTTTGCATTTGTGGAGGGAAATCGTGATTTTTAAAAAAATTAATATTAGCTGCAGTTACAAAAGTTTAATTTTATTATACAGTTGTTTAAAACTTTGAAGGCGATTCAGAAACACATTCGCTTAAAATTTCCAAAGCTAATTCACTTGTCAGACTCTATCTCAGAGCCATATCCTTAGATATTATTTAACTTAAATTTCGTGATTTCCCAGAAGGAAAATTACATTGATTTTTAAATTATATTTTTCTGAAGCTTCCTTTGATAGTTTTGTTGCATTTTATTCGATTTTAAACATTTATCTTTCTCAGTTATTCTATAAATTAAATGTATTGTGTATGGCGGACATAGAAAAATTTTGCAGATTAGACGACTTGATTAAGAGGTTTTCTATTACTCCTTCTATATAAAGGCAGCTCTATGGTATAAATTTGGATACTATCCATAAATTACATTATTTATTACAATTCAGTTGCTTATCTTAACTTCTTCGTAGCCACTTTTCTAAGCTATCATCTTTTTTAAAGCCGGCCTACATTCGATGCAGCATCCTGAGCTCACGCCGAGGTCGAAGTCAAAGATGCTGCATCGAATGTAGACCGGCATTAAAAAAAGAAGATAAAGGCGTAATAAACTTAAATCGGTGTATAGTCAGTTCGGCTTTAAGCATATCGTCCCTACCATGTCAAACTATCGAATGTGAAAAAGTCGTTTTTTCTCATATTCAATACCCTGCTCTTGCATTGGGGACTATTCGCCTTGTGGCATCTGGAATCTGTGGAAATGTCATTTCCAGCGTTCCTTTAGGGGCTGCAGATTCGAGGTTTTGCCACAAGGCGAATTGTCCCCAATGCAAGAGCAGAGTATTGAATATGAGAAAAAACGACTTTTTCACATTCATTCATTAACATGGTAGGGACGATATGAAAAGTTACTGCAGTCGGCAATTTCTTCTTTTCGTGAATTTTTTATTCTGATGAATTGATGTTGCAAGTAACCTAATAATACTTCGCAAATCACTATTAATATTTATTTTATAAAATTTTACGAACTAAACAAACTTTGCTGACAAAATTTATTTCAAACTGGCAGATGCAAAGGTAACAGATAAAATTCACGCACAAAGTTTACTGCAAACTGTGTGTTAGCTAACGCAGTAAATTGAACTTTGAGGGCAAAGCCGAAGCTGCTGCGACGAATGCAAACCGGCCTTTATCATGTAGATTTCCTAAGACCTTAAAGCTAGGGTACGTTTATGCTTTCGCATACTTCATCGCAATCCGATGTACATTAAAAAATAGCGACATAACAAGATTCTTCGGCCCTAAAACAAATTTGGCTGACTGAAGACGAATAATTAAAATAATCGTTCTAATAAGTAAACAACGTGTCTCTTGCGAAGATTTTCAGTTTTCAGAAAATCCTCGCATCGCGTTCTCGAATCACACAACATTGCACGATTAAGATCCTTGATATGAAACTGATTTGACAGCTTGTTCGAATCTTACATTCAGTCTCGCATCGTACTCTAGAATTAATGTGATCTTCCATAAGATGTCTCAGATTAGAACCGATTAAGCTTTCAATAAGTACAACGAAAAAGAACACAAAATGCAATAAAATTACTAAATAAAGCGCATTTTTTTTATATTTTATTATTTAAATTAATTTAATAGAATTACAACAGGTTTGCTTTTTCATTACTGTGATAAATTGAAATTATAACGTATAATACTTAATAAAACGCACAAATTAGAAACCAATTATTTAATGGCCTTTTCTTTCTTATAGTGTCTGATGAGAATAAAAACCATTTTAAAAATCACTCCAATGTTTTAAAAATACTGGAACCTGCAGCATTTAAGCTATTCTATACCTGTCTCCTTCTTTATTTGGAATTTCTTCAACTGCATACAGGATTTTTCTATGCATTTGTATAACTTCCGCATCAACAGAAAGATCAGTCAGTAAACTCAAATTATTGAACAACTTTTTAAGATCTTCCAAGGGTCAAGACAGACTGAACAGGTTTAAACCTTTCGATTGAACACGATATGTTCCAGTCACTAAATATTGAAAAAATATATCGACGATTTCGCATCCTTAAGGCTCTTCTATACCTATCTTCCTCTTTTTTGGTGTTGTTTGCTAAATTTTACAGTTTATACATATATAGGGTTATCCAATAAGAGGTGTTATTTTGAATAGCCCGCTATTTCGGTAGATGTCACTTTTGAAGCTGTCATTTTTTGACATTTGACAAGTAGAAACTACGCCATTAATAAAAATGGAACGATACACGCTTCAACAACGCATTGAAATTATTAAAATTCACTATTCTTGACTGATGAGGCCCATTTCCACCTCGGTGGCTACGTCAACAAGCAAAACTGTTGCATCTGGAGCTCGGAAAACCCAAGAGTTATTGTTGAAAAGCCTCTCCACCCTCAACGTGTGACTGTTTGGTGCGGCTTATGGTCCGACGGGGTCATTGGACCTTACTTTCGAAAATGAGGCTGGAGTAACAGTTACGGTGAATGGATTGCGCTATCGAGAGATGATTAATGATTTTTTATGGCCGGAATTGGATGATATTGATCTGGACAACGTTTACTTTCAACAAGACGGCGCTACGGGCCACACAAGTACCGAAACCATTGATCTTTTACGGGAAAAGTTTCAAAATAACACCTCTTATTGGATAACCCTATATTATAGCTAATTAGATACCAAAGCTTTTAAATTTATACTACTGCGAAAGCTGAATTAACTGTGCCGTAATTTGAAAATTAGAAAGCGAATGGATTCAATTTCTAAATTAAATTAAAACGTAGACAGAAGCGTTCACTCTTTAATGATTCAAACTTCAAAAACTCAGTATCTAATGTGAGAATGCTTAAGACTACTCGAAAGTACAAATTTAAACATAAGAAATGTAATATTGAGCAAAAAACACTAAAGAAGAAGAACAAGACAGGTATAGAAGAGCCGTAAAACAAACATTCATCATCACTTTCGGCTCTTAATTCTCCCAACCATCTCACTGAAGCTGTTTATTAAAGGTACTGATACAACATGCGAGCCTGTTTTTTTTTTATTTGTTTCATTTTTTTTAATAAGGAAAAGAAGCAAGCGCACCAACTCCCCGTGCACGAAGAAGGGCCCGTTGGGGAAGCTTCTGAGCACCTCGAATTGCAGGCTCCGCAGGCTTGCAAAAAGAATTGATCATTTAGTCCTCAATTTCAAATGATTAGAATTATTAGAAACAACCGCTCTCGCCCACACCGGAACATTCGTCACCATATTTAGCAGAGTTAACGTCGCGCCATCGGACCAATTTTCTCGCACTGGCCCGACGTGGGCCTGTGACCCTTTCGTCGCCTGCCTCGGAAGGATGCTGCGGTTATGAAGGAGGAAGAACACGTTTTCCGTTGAAATATGGTTGACAGACCCGCTGTCAACGTTGAGGACCTGGTATTTAAAAAATTGACTATCTCAATTCTTTCCTATTCATATAAGTGCTGCAAATACCCACCGGAACAATGTACCCGAATAACGAGTTTCAGCTTCCTATCTGTCAAGAAGCGAAAATAGGAGTCGTATGTAGAGTTTTGTCGGTCACAGTATAAGTTATCGATTATCTGCTAGTATTTCCCTTTCTAGAGTTTCTCTTGATGTCGCCTCTCAACTATTCTGAACTTAGTCACTGTTACGGAATTTGGAAAATACTAATTTTATGCATCTGATTTGAACTTATTTTGAAGCTCCTAGTCATAATATAAACAAACATTCTTACCGCACAATACGTTCAGTTAATATCAGAGGTTATTCGAATGCTGTATTCAAAGAATCAGGCAATATGTGATAGCAAACAGATGTTTTGCACTGGTTTCCTCAATTTGACCTATCCACTGCCATTTCCGCCTTTGAATCCCAATGCCTAACTAATGAAAGCTCTCCACCCAATCTACAATCCATCCAAAAATTAATTCTCTTTCTATATATAAGGGTTTCGGAGATATGGGTCTTTGATTTTTTTTTTCATTTCTAGGCTAATTTAGTCATGAAACGCGAAAAAAAACAAAGTCTCAGGGTAGGAAATTTGTTTTTTCTATGTCGATTACAACACTTTATTATTAAAATAAAAAAGTATAATGGACCGCAAACCGATCTTAGGTCTTTCGATCAACCCAATTGTTTAATAAAAATATCGATTATTACATATAAAAACAGGCTAAAGAAAAACACAAGTATTTAGAATAAAAGCCATTACTTCCTGTTTATTTACAATCAAACATAAAAATCAATTAACAACTCAATCGAAATAATCCTCAATATCGATATTAGGATCAAGAATATCATCACCATACGGCGTAAGATCGAGTTGATTCAAAATTAAATTTTCGCATGTCTCCTCCAGACCGGTTTCTCCAATTAAAATGGCACCTTGTAATTTTCCATCGACCAAAACGAATTTAATATACTCCTGATCCGGTGTAAACCGCAATAAAATCTCATAGTTATTTCCCAAACCTTGACCGTTATATCTGCCCAATAATACAACCTGATAACTGAATAAGCTAGTCACATGACCGAAAAGTTCAAAGCAAAAGTCCTGATAGACGGGTTCATTTTGAAACACTGCAGCCATACTTTTGCCAGCCATCGAACCCATTTGCCGGGCTTGTGTCCACAATCGCATTTGGAACCAATTTTTAGCAGGCGCCCAGCCAGCATAGCAGATATCGCCAGCTGCAAAAATATCCTCTATGCTCGTTTTCATCATCGCATCGACAATAAGTCCACCGTCAGGACCCAAATCAAAAGCTTGATCACATTGAAAATTTACCGAAGGATTAACTCCGGTTGCCGAAACAACAAAATCACACTGAATCGATTCGTTATTGGTCAGAATAAGTTCAACAGGATATGGGTAGTTTTTTGCATTCATTTTGATTTCTTTGATTTCAGTTTCATAATGAATATTAACGGAGTCGGGTAAATCTTTTTCGTTACCGGCTATGTTGATTAGACGATGCCAGTCCGGACCTAGGGCCGCTCCTTTCTGACGAGAACTAGAACTGCTCGCTTCTGAATAACGCATTCGTTTTATTGTGTGTATTGTATTTTCAGCATCCTTCAACTCTTTGTTAATCAAACGGGATTGAAAGAATTTAGCAGCCGCAGCATCGACAAAAGTCGATGAAATGTGTTCATCTTTAATGATCCAATCAACCGTGATATTCTTAACTTCGTATGCAATTTCTGAAGCAATCCCGCCATTCCCGACGATGGCGATTTTTCTAGAGTTTTTAATACGTTTCTGAAATTCCAGAACCGATTCAGTGTCTCGAATTCCGATAATGTGATCGTTGTTGCAGTCGATCAGTTTAGGTCGGGCGCCAGTACATAAGCACAAATACTCGTACTGAATGATTTTTTTGTCGATAGTGGTGATCGTCTTTTTCAATGAATCAATCGACTCCAAAACACCGACAACGATTTTAACATGTGCATTAAGCGAATTCGAATCGCGTTCTTCGACATCGAACTTGGTCAGGGCTTTGCCAAGCGGAACAAGATTGGTAACAGTTTTAATTAGAGACGATTCGGTAAGCAGGAGAATTTCTACGTCGGGACATAAATATGAAAGTGTTTCGGCACAAGATACACCCGCTATTCCTCCGCCGACAATAACAAACTTTGACTTAATATGTTCATCCATTAATACTACTTATTTCTAACGAACAAAATTACTTTTAATATTAATTTGTTAATTTTTCGACTCGTTTTTGTCACTGTAGTATTCGGAATAGTTGAATTCTCGGAACGGAACGTCAAACGTTATGTAGCCGAAGTCCCGAGCACGTTCGACCGCTACCAACAGTTCCTGATGCTTCTTCTGGCAAACGCCCGTCTTCGAATAACTTAGAACTTCGCCGGTTTGTGGAGAAATGAACTGTTTCAGTAGATCGACGTTCCTGTGGTCCAAGACGAGATATTCATCGCGGCAAATTGGGCATGGATTGCCTGTGGCAATTGAGCCTTTTCGGACGCACGTCTTGCGGGTTTTTCGAGGCGGGAACAAGCCTTTGTGGTTTCGCCTAAGAAGATTGCGAATTGGTTTTTCGGCATCGATTTGAAAAAGATAATCATTACCTGTATTGCTCCCAAACTAGATATTCACCATAAGTTTGTTCATATGCCGCACTTTTCAAGTAGCGAATCCCTGTCTCGACTGGAATCACTTTTGTACGATCGCGTGCCTTCTCCTTTTCGGTAAGTTCCGGTTTTACAGCTTCCTCAGCTGCAGGCTCTTCTGAGCAATAGTTTATGGCATTCAAGGAGAAAGATCGAAGCGAACTCGATTTCACAAAACTTCGAAACAGGTTCGGTTTTGTTAAGAACGTAAAATTCGCGATGGACATGGTGACGATTTAAGGTTAAGGCCGAGAATTTGACAGTGTCGATACTGCAGAGCGGTCAGAAGTACGAAAATTGCCGAGCGCGAAGCAGTTATTTTTCTTTGATTAACGGAGTTTAACCAAATTTGACACATTTCCGTTATTTTTTATAGTGACTACCGGAAAATCGTTGGTGTGGGGTGGAATTGCAGCTGGTGGGGTTGGCAGATTGGTCTTTATAGACGATATTAAGGACCAATACTATTATAGAAGACCGTTAGAAGAAAACTTGCAACCTTCCGTGGACAATTTGGGTCTTGGCCGGCATTGGATATTCCAACAGGACAACGATCCCAAACATACTGCACGCTTTGTAAAGAACTGGTTGCTTTATTATGCACCAAGGCAACTGTATTCTCCTCCTCAGTCGCCAGACTTAAACCCCATCGAACATATTTGGGGACTTATGAAAAGAAAAATCTCGAAAATTCACACCAGCAGCAAGGAATCACTCAAAACTGCGCTTCAACAAGCCTGGGAGAAATAACTCCGGAAGTCACTAAAAATTTGGTGGATTCAATGCCACGACGGTTGCAGGCTGTTATTGATGCCAACAGTGGCCCAACAAAATATTGAAATATAAAATTATATTAAATAATGTGGAATTTTCAGTTCAATTACATAATGTATGAACACTTTTGTCCCTACTGGTTATAAGTTAATTAATGTAATTTTTTTTTAATTTATGTTAATAAAAATACATTTGCAGTATAGTTGCATATAAAATTCTCATAAATATTTGCATTTTCTACTAAATTTATGAAATTTTGGGGGTGTATGGAGAGTTTTGTCCCCAACTGTATGTGCGCGACGTGATCGTTCAGGCGACACTTGCGTTTAAGCTTCTTCGCGCAATATCTGCCGCCGAAGGACCTTTCGTCGGAATGCGATATTTTGTGAATTTTAAGTTTCTGCTCCGAAAAGTCTTTCTACAGACGTCACACTTGCTAGTTTGCAGATTTTCCACCACATACTCCGGTGTTGTATTCCCCTCAACCGTTTCGTTGGAATCTTATACTTTCGTATAAGCAATCTGCTTGAATGGAACTTTTTCCTGTTGTTTCGAAGGAACTTCATGTGAATAGGTAACTATAATATTTCCCGATAAATCCAATTCCACGCATTCCAATTGCAGTGGCTGCAGGTTCTCCTTGCACGCAGCATTGTTGGCCTCGAAATCTTCGGAGACTTCTACTTCCTTCATTTCCATACATGCATTGTTGTCGTGTCTTTGCTCTCGACAACCACCGGCTTGCCCACCCCCGGATCCGCAACTAACTTACCCCAGAGCTCGTGGAACTTGAGTTTTTGCATTGTTATTAATTCTCCTAAATTCGCTACAAACTCACCCAGGTCTTTGGAAATATCGCAATCCATCGGATGAGCCAATGGAGCATCGTCGACAATTTCTTCGCTACTCGAAGGAACTGTACTTCGATTAAGATCATCGAACGCGCTAAATAATTTGTCCTGCACTGAATTGGTGTGCCTTTGATTCCGGAGCTGCTCCTCTTAAGAGATATTATCTCTCTGCACGAACTCTCTAAGATGGCACGATAATTAGTTAAACGCGGGTAGACTTGGTGTTTCAGTCATAACCAATTCATGCCCATCGCACACAGATGCCATCGGATAAAATAAAATGTAGGGTGTGTGAGGGGGACGCAAATTATGGACTTCCAAAATGGAACATAGCGATCATAACACTATCATCCATTTTGTGCCAAGCGCCAGCGCTGTCAGATGCATAGTAATGACCCGAATCTGCACTCTCACCCGAATGAACCACAGCCACATACAATTTGTAGACCACTAAGGACTCGGTTGATGAATCACGCGAGATGACATTCACGAAGAAAAGCTCATCGTGGAACACCTTGTGCGCAACCTTGACTCGCCTTCCCAACTGATTCTATTCCATATTGTTCAATGTTACGACAAGATGCTTTGGGGGACTCGAAATGGCCTCAAATATCTCGCCGTCCCTCCGTTCTTCGCAACTATCGCAAGAATATTTGTTTTCACCGCATAGTGGCGCGCGGGAGCAGTAGCGCCCCAGCAAATCTATTACGGAGCATTCCGACATGTGGTCGGCAAAAGTTAGCTCCAAACTGAAGAATAATTGGAAGGTCACACTTACGTGACCGCATGTGAAGCACTTGCCGGTAGTGACGATTTCGCCTGGAAATGCTTCTTCGATTGCAGTCGTCCGCAGCTGATTAGCCTCTGCATTCGAGTGGGAATCAGGTTGAAACGCTTCCTTGTCGAAGATCTTTTTCCCCTCTTCGTTCAACGTTTGGAGCAAGTGCGCCAAGAATTCGAAACTGTCGTTTTGTTCGCCCTGCACGAAATGCTCGGGTCCGAATCCTCTTGACACCGCTTCCGGTTTTACTGCAGGTCGATTTAAGTACAGCAGTGACGCCAGCAATTGCTGCATTTCCAGCAGTCTTCCAGATCTCACGTCCAGCAGCAGCATACTCCGACTGAATTGTCCGGTCATCGATAGGCCCTGCAGCGCACTGTTCATATAACAAGTGTTGCCCAGGTTTTCTAGTCCAACTCAAGAATTTTTCGGTGACAGTGGTACTTCCTGCCGAAATGGCGCGATAATGCGGTCGTCACGGGAAGCCTCTTTTGTGGTAATCGCTTCGATACGATGTTGGACTTCAGTTGATTTCGATTCCCCCTAGACATCATCCACTTCCGTGGCAATGTCCGCAGCAGGAAAAATTTGTATGCCTTCGCCTGCATCGAACTCAACAGTCACGTGTTCAGGGTAAGTTGGGAGAACCCACCCCATCTCTCTGTTCATGTAATCCAGTTCAATGCGTTCTGGTTTTTGCAGGTCTGCATAGACTCTCTCCACTTCCAACACATCTCCCTCCCACATGTCCGAAATTGTTTTATTTTGCAGCGCTACCAATTCCAATTGTTTCTCTGCAATCTCCTCGGCTCGATCTCCGACTTTCCGCAAATATTGCACCTCTTTTTTTAGAGCATCTTCCAAACTGCTCTTGCGTTTCCTGTACATCTCCTCGCGAGGCCCCCACCATTCCAATATTAATGCGATTGGTGTGCTGAACAGTACCACGGAATTATCCGCACGTATAAGGTTGGCATTTTCGCTGAAAAGTGGGGCAGAAAGTTGAAACGCGCGATAGAAACCATTTTGCTCCTGTTTTAGGTCTGCAAACCTTCGGACGAAAACGTCGCAACAAAATTTATTATTCCGTCAGTGCTGCGGTCCTCCAACGATACTATCACCTTCAACTCCAGAAGTGACCCCCAGATATCAATTCTGTATGGTTGAGTCCATACGCCAAGTGGTAACTCCGTAATCATAATTTTTCGGAGCACATCGTCAAAGATGGCACTGTTGCCATGCGAGGAGCATTTCCCATTGCGACCCTCAAATATTTTCCCCTTAAAATTCTTGTAGGCCGGCTGCAGGGAACGCGGTTCCTTCCCAGCAATCACGGATTTGATTGTTGATTTTTAGACTCAAGGTACCTACCTTAATGAAATAGGATACTTATTTTTATGAAATAGAAGCAAAAACATATTTGTTGTGCTGCACAAATTAAAGAAAGAGAAATTTATTACAGCTGAAAAACACTTGTCGGTTTCTCATATATTTCTTCCTATAAAACATATTCTTAATCGTGCTATCTGTACGATTTTTAAAGTTTTTGATTTCCCAAGAACAGAGATATTCACGAATAAAATGATTAAAAATATAGTTCGTTCTTTTTTTTGTATTCTCGTATCACGAAAATCGTTTGATTCACGTGTTATGCCTCCGACAGACGATGCAAGCTAATATATGTATATTAACTTCCTATTTTGATATAAGTAGGCCGAATTATGTATAGGATAATGACACTTGTAATATCGAAAAGCGAGATAATATATATCAACTCGCATCGTGTGTCGGTAGCTTAAGCTTCATTTTCATCGCTATTAGCACTAGTTCCTGTTGTCAAATTAATCGTGCTTTAAGTCACAAATTCTGGTACATAATGACAATAAAGTACCGGAAATTTATGATTAAAATTCTGGGAAATTATATTTAAAAATTTTTTCCATGGAAGATACAAATTTTATTTTGACGTAACAAAAAACCAACAAATAAGTAACAAAATCTCTACACTGTTGAAATTTTAGTTTTTTTTTTAATTCTTTAGCCCAAATTGACTGTTGAAATGATTTGTTAAAACTGTTTTGTCTTTGTATACGTGCTACAAATTACAATAAATGGTTTCAAAATTTGAATTTCTTACGGTAAGTACATACTTTCGAAGATATAATTTATTGATAAATAATTCGACCCACAATTTGTTTTGAGCCCCCCTTTTCGCACCCCAATGGATTAAAAAATTAGATAATTTTTAAAGTTTGTGTCGCAAAATATAAATGTATAATAATATAAGCGAAATGAAGTAAAAATTAAAACAAAAAACTTACCAGAACACAGCAACAGCAAACACAAAATTTGTTTTTATTTTTATTTCACGATTAGTTTATATTAGTTTATAGAACGCACTAATGGAGTGCACACTAAAATTGTTTTTTGACACCGAATTGTCATCAAACAAATAATTTTTATTAGCTACTAGGGTAGTTTTCTTAAGCCGAAGAACATCTCCATGCATATTCCGAACTACTAATTTCTCTATCTACCTGATTTTCCATTTATGGGTAATATAATGAGAGTATGAATAATTTACATCAACTGAAAGTGTTGTGAAAACCATAATAGCGTGTATCATTGCAGATTCTCCAAATAACATCAGTTTAAAATGGTGGCTATGAAAAATCTTCTCCGAATTTGTGGATGCAGGAGTTCCAACGCTCGGTTAAATAGACAAGGAGATCGCCAGTTGAACGTCGCGAGCGAAATCCATATTGGCGGTCATGTATGAGATTTTGATCTACAAGAAAGTTGATTAGCCTGCGATTGACAGCAGTTTCCATTACTTTTGAAAGCACTGAGGTAATGGCTATGGGGCGATAATTAGCAGGGTTCGCTTTGCTTCCTTTCTTTGGGATTGGCTGAACATTTGCGACTTTTCAGATCTGAGGAAAGCACCCTGAAGAGTAAGAAAGATGACAGAGATTACGAAGAGGTTTAGCTAGAGAGGATGCGCAGTTTTTAAGGACAATGGGGGGATATGCCATCAAGGCCAGCAGACTTGTGAGTATTGCGCTCCTGCAGGATCCTGGAAATAGCCCTAGTTCGAAAACGAAGTGGTGGCAGCAAGAAGCCCGAGTCCGGCAAACACGAAGGACTCTGATTCGACGGTGGAAGCTTAGAGTTTCTTGCGAAGTTTGCTGCCAAAAGGTTTACTTTTTCAACTGGATCAACAACGGTTCGGTCGCCATCGAGAAGAGGAGGTGTTGCAGACGGGCTGAAATTGTTATTGACAGATTTCACAAATGACTAGAAAGATCTTGAGTTTTTTGGATTCTCAATGATCTTAAGTCAACGTTTCTGGTCATATTCAAATTTAGCAAAGATTTTATTGCAGGTGTTTCTTCACACTTTCAATGAGTCCCTATTTTGTATAGTCGAAAGTTTGAAAAAGACTGCTTCTTGGCTCTAATTGCTCCAATGCACTCATTGGTAAACCACGAATCTTTCGAAGTTGTGTAGGGGAAGCGTTATATTATATTATATTCTTGTTAAAACGTGCTTTATCAATCAACAACAACACTATAAATATATGAATTAAATTATTATTCATTAATATCATTGTTTTAACATAATTATTTATTAATTTTTTGTTATTAATAACTTTATCACTATATTATTGTTTTCTTTTATTTTTCATTGGAATAATTCATATTTTTATTTTTCTTATTTTATTTAAATAAAAAAAATGTTCAGCACTCGCTAAAGAATCACAAGAGGCTCTCGACATGACTGTTTCGTTATTTCAAGATTCGTTTGATCACGCCGAAAGTACACGGCAGATTTCCCGAGTGAAGAATTCCTTTTTAATTCAACTGGACCTTCACAAATCCGAAGATAGAACATTTCTGCCGACTTATAATCACAAAGCATACGGTCCCCGAATAAAACGTTCCAATTTTTTTAGAGCATTCTGCATGAAACCACAAAATTTCGCTGAAGATTGGTTAACAATTTCGTTGAATATCAAAATGTTTATATGATTATGTATTTATTTTTTATAAAATAATAAAGTAGAGGAAATTAATTTATGAAAAAAAAAATGTATAAACAAAATTCAATAGAAACAAAATCACAGAAATTGAAAAAAAAATGTAGATTCAAAATTCATTTTGAAAAATATGTTTAAAAAACAAACTTTTTCTTAATAATTCGGCATTTTAACCGTAATACATCGACCAAAACGTGACGTTAATGTTCTTGTCGGATTTTCAAGAGTATTTTCAATCGATTCATACTTGACTTTCTTACGTGTGAATAACGATCGTGGTTTTAACGGTAATTTTCGTCCAGACGAAATTTTTGTTTTATTTCCCGTATCGAAATTCATTGTCTTTGGTTCCTCTTTAATAATAACTGATTCGATTGATTCGAGGTTCGGTTCGGTTTGAACAGTTGTATTCAATTCGGGATAATAAACATCTTCGTTGGCTCTAACTAGTTCTACTAGGGCTGCATGAAAAGTAGTCAAATGTTGGTTCTATTAACAGAAAAAAAAGTATATGTAACGTAGACATTCTGTTGAAAATACTAAAACAGAAACGGAGTTAATGTATAAAGAAAAAGCCAGTTTACCTTAATAGAGGTTGGCCAAAGCATATTTTACATCCTGAGATAAACAAATCTACCGATTTTGGTTAAATTTGAAACATTTATTTATTTCGTTGTATAAAGTATTTAAAATCTAATAAATATTCATTGCCTTAAGATGTTTTAAATGTATTTAAGATACATATTTAACTCATTAAATGTGAAAAGCGCCCACTCTGTCATTTTGGCCGAACTCTATAAGACTGTTTTCTTCTTTAGGGAGTACTTCCAACCACGCAAAACTTTATAAAGTACAGACTAAAGCGCGGCCTCCACATGCAAGTAATGTCACTCAGAATTTCACTAACCCATTGCCATTTCAGCAACTTGCTAATCAGCCGCTTGGCTTACAAGTTTTCTTGCATGTGATTGAGAAAATAGAACGAAAAATCACTTAAAACGAAAGATTTGAGGATTTTACTTTGTTTGGTCTCTGCTGACCTTCATCAAACTGTGATAAAGGTATCAGCAGAGAACGAAACGTCACACATAATAAATCAAACAGTGTAAAATTCGGAAATCTTTCGTTTTAATTCAAAATGAACTCTGAAAACATTCATCAAACCACGAAAAATCACTTGTTTAAATATTGTTCATTGGTAGTTAATCTTTTTATACGCTAATTGAATAATCGGATTTGTCGGGTCGAAAGCAAAAACTTCGGCCTGGCACAACCATTATCAAGATTTTTACAAAATAAAATATAAGCGAATTAGTTTGAAAACTTGGTCGGTCGGGTTGAAAATCAGCATTAGCTTTTCATCTTTCGCTCAATAACACCGTAAAACTAAAGGGTACTCGGAAAGTTTTGCAGTACGGGTTAATTTATTTAAATTTTTCAAAGTCATTTCCGCTGCATGCAACACACTTCTCCATCCTCCGAAACCAATCCTTAAGCCAGTGTTGTGTACCACTATTATTGGCGCACTAGCGCACTTTAGAGTGCATGGCACTTTTTACGGTGGTCCTGTTGTCTTACCGCTTCTCACTTAATCAACCAAAAAACGCACTCTAATTATTTAATTACACGGTTATTCTATTATATGTCTTAATTTTAGTTTCGAAAAATAAATTCGACTCGGGGGAGAGCCGGAGATTATATTTACCGGACGATTCGGTGGTAAGATGAATTAGCGAGTTGTGATGGTTCAGGGGCTTTGTAAGTTTACGACGCGGTGGGGTACTGTGCTAAAAGTCAGTGGTGATGTTTACGGCTTTGAGGTCGATACGAGAGTATCGCGATCGAGTCATCATCAAAATTATCATCACAAACATTTAAGTTAAAGAAATATGATCGGCAAGATAAACATATTTCTTTTGACGGACTCCAACTGATCGTGGGACATGCCATGGATTTTTATTGTGCATGGTCAGCACTTAGAAAGCTTATCTCTAAGAGGTTTGAAGCTGCGCTAGACGAAATACGAAAAGTACGCAACATTATAAGTACTTGCATGTACACATCGTGTTGGATCTTGTGGGGAAAGGAAATGTGTAAGCACTTTTAAAGGACTGATAATTTATGGGATATCGTATCGCAATGTATCAAATAGAATTGAGAATAAGATTTAGAATGGGATTTAGAATAATATGGATTAGGTTGAGACGTACCTTCTTAGATTTGAAGATAATGATATGATTGATGATGAGTTTATACGATATGATAGAGAATTGGTTAATTGATAGCGACATGGTAAGTAGAAGGAGACGGCTTTATAACACCAGTTCTGCCAAGTTTCGCTAAAGGGAGTACATCACACTCGTTTTCCTAAGCTCCCAGAAGATCCTCATCACTGGAAAACCGAATCTATTTCAGCTTCATTTTCACATACGGGAACCGTGCAAAGTCGCAGGGAGCAAGGAGCAATATTTTGTGAGTCCAAACCGACATGCTCCACAATTCCACTCGATTTGAAAAATACAGCTATCAATTTCAAATACCCAAACTTTGTTTTGGAACTTAGTTGGCACATCATAATAGTATAGTCAAGTTTCATCACCTGCCACTTGTTCACATACGGAGATTGTCTCTTATCAAACATTTTTAGCATCTCGCTGCATCAAATCACACGTCATGTCATCTGCTCCTTAGCAGTCTATCTGGATTCCAGAGACAACACAGTTTCATCATGTGCAAATGACCATGCAGAATCGAATGTATTGCAGATGCATTTAGGCCTAAGGTATCCTCTTTCTGCTGGTAGTTCATTCGTCTGTTTTCGTTAAGCATTTCCCTCACGGCAGTAATGTTTTCCTCCATAACTAGCATTCGGGATCTTTCAGCGTCCTTCAGGGAGAAATTTCTCTGTACCGTCTGAATATAGGCGTACGATGTGGACAATCGTCACCAAGTGCAAGAGTCCTATCTTCTAAGCACTGGGTCTGCTTTTATACTATGCGCGAAGTTATGCCGTAAAACTACTGGTAGCTCACTTCTTGACCAGGATGCCATTGGAAGAACTTCAAACTATCACTAATAATAAATAACTGAGCCTACAGACTTTTGATTACTTACAGCTGTGCAAGTATGAACATGTCTCAACACGTAGCAACGAGCAGCCTCCCGAAACTTTTTGCTTCGTCATATTGCAACACTTTCCTAAGATCGGCTTGGTGAATGTTTTCACAGTACATTTTGAATTGAAAGAAGTGATTTCCGGATTCTACACTGTTACGCTTTATTATTCATGACGTTTCGGTCTCTGCTGGGACCTTTATCAAACTCTCAGCAGAGACCGGAATGCCACGAATAATAAAGCGTAATAGTGTAGAATCCAAAAATCTTTTCTTTCAATTTCCTGGCATTCTTGGAAATAAGCTACAATTTTCTAGTCGGAATATTCCAAGTCGATTAATATCACGTAAAAACAAAGAAATGAATAGAAAAAAGAAAATAAATAAAAAATTATATTAACCATTTCTTGTTGATTATTAAAGTATAGAACACACGCTATACAAAACGGTTTGCGATGAAATTTCGAATGTGTCAAAATACTCAATTTCGTACAGAACATTTCATTGCATTCTTCACATTTATATTTCGGACCACGAATCTCATAGATATTTTCAAGTGATGTAAAATAATTCTAAGGAAATAAATATAGAAAAAATAACTAATACAATAATAAAAAGTGTATAAAAACAAATCGAGAATCAGGTCTTCGACGGTGTCTCGTAAACGAAAATTCCATTTTTGAAATTTTATGTTCAAATTCCATTACAATTCAGTATTGATTTCGAAACAAAAACACGCGTAATAAAAAACACGCGCAATAAAAAAAACCCCTACATCAATGTGTCTACTAGAAAATACAATAATTCATGTAATGTGAACGCACTTTTTCGAGCAAAATGGTTTTTGATATATTTTTCATTTGAACTAACTCCGGTTAGCTTTGATTTAAAGTTTAAAAGGCCTAGAGATACTCGATATGGGCCTTACTAGCCACTTGTATAACAATATTTGAGATAATTTAGGAAAAACAAGAACGAAACACCGTCGACTTGTTTTATTTTAGAAAATAAAATACACTCGACACGGTATCAAAAGAAAAAATATATTAAAACAAAAGAAAAATAACAATACCTCTTTCCAAACAGCATTATAAACGTGCTTTTCTTCGGCGAACGTTCCATAAGTATTGATATCCATGTTTCCATCTAAAATTTCGCTTTTAATTTTATTTGAAATCGGAATGAAATTGTTGTCGTTCGTTGAATCAATATCGGACTGTATATATGACGGTATCAAACCGTCTGAATTTTGAGAATATCGTAAATCCATCATTTCTTGCATTGCATTTATTTTTCTATTTTTTTTTTCTGCGGGGAAAAAATAAGGAATTCTTTATTTTGATGAAATTTTTCAGAATGCATTTTAAAAAGAATTTTTTGTTTCTTTCCAGTTCATCGTCGTCTGTTTTCGTTTCTTTTCAGTTGATCGCCATCTGTGTTTTCGCGTTTTGATTTGAAGAAGAGGAGAGAAGTTGTTATTTTCGTTCACATTGATGTGCATAATCAATCGTTGCAATTCTAATTGGACCTCATGAAGGTGAAATTGTACTACTTCCACGAATACAACTCATTCCGACCGATATGGCGCTCGAGTTTAAACGACTTCAATTTCCAATACGACTTGCGTTCGCTATGAAAATCAATAAAGAGCAAGGGCAATCTTTGCAAGTGTACGGTTTGAATTTAGAAAGCGCTTCTTTCACGGGCAATTATACGTCCACAGTCGGTAAACCGTCTGATCTTTATGTTTATGCAGAAAACGGACATACAAAAAATGTAATCAATTCACTAGCTTTACAATAAAAAATAATTTTTTGTGAAAAAAATCTTTTTTCCTCCTTTCCTTTCATTCCACAGCATAGCCACAGCAAGGCAAGGCAAGGCAGGGTATTGAATTCAATGATGTGTTTTCTCGGTGAACCTATGTTTGCTAGAATACTTTTACTTTCCCATTCATTTTATATCAGATTGAGCCACAGCAACGCGTGGCCGGGTATAGCTAGTTTACAAATGAAACAAAAACTGAAGGCTGTACTCTAAATTATAAAAAGTGTTTCAAATAGTTTTATTAAATTCAATCCTATTTATTTAAGAGCTTTCCATAATATCCATGAGATACTGTTACGGTGCGTTAGCCGATTTTTAGATATGACCGTTTCCACAGTGTATGTTAGCGTGTAGTATAAAGTATAACATGTAAAAAATTCATGAAAATATATGACGGACTGAGAATCAGCGGGGTACAAGTGGAAATTCAATTTTTTCTTGATAGCGCTAGAATCCCATTTTTTAAAGTGTCTCCAAGTATGTACGAAACACAAACAACCACTTAACTGTACTACGAGCTGCAGTAGTACAAGTTAATTGATTGTTTGTGTTTCATACATATACTTGGAAGTACTTTTAAAAATTATTTCTCAACCATAGAATTCCCAACTTGTGATGGAACTACCGCGATGCTGATATACAGCTTAAGAAGGCTGTTAAAGGGTCATTGAAGATCTGTCCAATAAGGCGAAGTCTGTGGCTTACCTTGGGGAGATAGGTTCGCCATTTAAAATTATTGGACAGTTGACGAACATGAATTTCACAGCCAAGCTCCTGGCGAGTGATGTCATCAGAACTCTCCTTAATATGAGTGAGCACCAGCTGCGACGATGGAAGGAATACTTTTCTGATATTTTAAACATCTTGCCAGAGGAAGATATTCCAAAAACAGGACAATCGCCAAACATTCAACCGCAATAATACTCCATTAGGGACGATCCCCCAGATAAGATAAGAGATAGTGTCCGCCATTCGGTCGTTGGCGGGAAAGAAAACCCCAGGTATAGATGGACTACCAACCGAACTCCTCAAAGCGGTCCCGGAAATATCAGCCGATATACTCCTCCCGCTCTATACTGAAGTGAGGAATAAAGTAAAATACCCGGCAGAATGGAAGCAGGCCGTCATTGTGAAAATTCCGAAGGATGATCTTCGGGGTTGTGGAAATTGGCGTGATATATGTCTGTTACTGCCGAATCGAAAATCACGACTAAGGTAATTCTCAACTGGATTAGTGATGGATTGGGGTCGGCGTAAAGGGTCTTGCATATGGGTTTCAATACAAGCACACCGATTGTTTTTAACGGAAAGGTGTGGAAGAGGTGCCAGATTTTTGCTATGTTGAAAGCATTTTCAGCATGAACGGCGAAGCCTAAAAGATTATTGAAGCTCGTATAAATGAACTCATCAGGCCTACGGTATGCTTTCCCTATTCTCGAAGTTAGAGAAATCTCCTTTCGAAACTTCGAGTGTTTGACACATACGTCAAATCCATGTGATTATATGGTTGCACTATAAGGAAAGTGGCCGTTAGGCTTACTACGAAACTAAAAACTTTCGTGAACCAATGACTCTGGCGCATTTTAGTGATATGTCTCTTTTTTAAGGAAGACGTCGAGTTGATCGACCATGTAGCACATGGAAGCGTGAACTGCTCGCAAGAGGCCAAAGTAATAAACAATTACTGGATAAAGGTCGATGCTCAGAATCGCGATTTTTTATTTTAGAGAAGGCTTGTTTTTCAGTGAATCAATTTTTTTTTTAAGGGGGCATATTATAGAACAATATTCTTCTACAACCGATCCACTGTCACTCCCGCCTTTGAAACGCAATACATATTTTAGTCTGTCTACTCCAAAGTTCTTCGTTTGAGATAAAATCTGGCCAGAATATCTCTATCTGCGTCGGAGATGTTGGTTCGCGAAAGTTTAAAATTTCTCTGTAGGCTCAATGCTTACTTTTCATATAGTATAGGATGTAGACATGGATATTGCGGCTCGTCTAAATTAAAGTCGTCAGGCCGACTTTTTGCCCCAATCAGTATCTAAAAAGAGATCTCCTTTCGCTCGAAGATGCTATTTAGTGTTTAACTCATGCGTTCAATACGAATTGTTGTATGGTTGTTTCGGTCACCTTCCGAACGTCTTATACTACATGGAAGATGAACAATAAGTTTACCAAGAAACTGCAAAATCTCGTGAAACAATGCCTCTGAACTTTGTAGTAAAACGACTAAAATGTTCGTTGAGATGCTGAGGCAAAAGTGGCAGTGGATCGGTTAAATTTTGAGAAAAACAGAGCTAAACATCTTCAAACAACACCAGAATTATACTTCCATGAAATATGTCGGGTTGCTCGACCATGTTCAGGATCATACCACGTGGTAAAGAAGTATTTCTGTCCTTCATAGAAGGTTCTGGGAAGATAAAGGTCTTAAATGGAGACTCTTTAATATCTTAAGTTACCTTGATTATGCTGATGACGAGTGTTTGCTTGCTCAAAACCGTTCGGACTTAAGAGTTAAATGTTCGCTCGTTGCATTCTAAATGCAAAGAGGTGGAACTGAAAATAAATGTGCGTAAAACCAAGTACATGCACATGGGTTCGAACGCAAGCACACCGATTGTTCTTAACGGACAAGACGTAGAAGAGGTGTAAGATTTTTGATATCTCGGAAGAATTGTCAGCATGGACGGCGGAGCCGAATAGGAAGGATATTAAGGCTTGTCTAAATAAAGCTCGTCAGGCCTTCCGTATTCTTTCCCCTTTCTGGAGGTTAAGAGAGATCTCCTTTCGCACGAAGCTGTGAGTTTTTGACGCATTCATCAAATCCGTATTGTTATATGGTTGTACTACGTGGAAAGTGACCGTTTGATTTACCAAGAAACTACAAACTTTTGTGAACCAATGCCACCGACGCATTTTAGGAATATTCTGGCCAGAAGTGATCTCCAACTACAAACTTTGAAGTACAACTGGACAGTCTAAAATAGGCATTGAAAATCAAAGACGGAAGTGGCAATGGATCGTTCACACTTTGAGGAAACCAGAGCGAAACATCGCCAAATATGCTCTGGACTATAATCCTCAAGGAAGACGTCGGGTTGGTCGACTATGTAACAAATGGAAGCGAGCAGTTGAGCAGGAGGCCAGAGGAATAAACAAGTCCTGGCAACAGCTAAAAGCCGATGTTCAGGATCGCGCCTTGTTGAAAAGAGTTGTTTCTGTCCTATGCCTCTATAGGAACCAAAACTGTAATATTAAGAAATAATTGCCGAGAAAATCTGTTCTATTATTTAACAAGAATCTCGCACAAACCGTAGATTGGAATCTGAAGGTTGTAGCCCATGAAATTAAGACGTAACAACGTTAGAATGGTGGACGCCTCATGTTTGATATTTCTGTCCTAAAAATAATCAGACAGGGAAATCATTTTCGATTCTTGCAAATTGAACGTGCCACGGACATTCTGAAAATTGCTTCATAGCTGTTTACCGAAAAACAAACTCACCCAAATAATTTCTTCTCGGATCACTCGTTACAAAACTTTTTTTCTCGTATTTTTGAAGTTTTATTTACGGTTTTCACTTGTCGAAAATGTTCAAAGCGTGGTTCCAATCTTTACCGATAGCGAAAAACTGCATTACCCGAACTTCTGCGTCTGTTTCGCTCCAGCGAGAAAGTGCCTCTGCACAACCGCACAACACAACCACAGCTGATCATCGTGTCTGTCATTCCATGTTTTGTTTTATTATTTAACAGTTCTTAACAATGAATGGAAAGGCTAAAAGTTTTATTAAATTAACATTTCTGTTTGTTGTCCTGAGAATTGCGTACACTTCGAAACTAGTCGATCCTGTAGGAACGCTTGTTTGGGGTCCCGGCTTGAAGCCCGACAAAATTGTAACGCCGGCACGCTATTTTTTCATTCATGCTGTGGACATCGATGGAAATAAGTAAATATTTTTGTTTATATTATTTGTGAGACTGGAATTTACTTACTTACTTTGCCAAACTTATATCCACCATTGGCGTTCAGGAAGAGTAAATCAACGATCCGACATAATTTCGCATTTAAGCTCCTGATCAGTAGCCTGCCGATATACCAAGGTTCTTTAGATAATCTAAAACTGGCAAAACAAACTCGGGTAGTCTTCCATCACTCGAAGTTTATTGTACTTTAATGCATTGTCAGGCGATATCTTTCCAACGAAGTACAAGAGCCAACAATTTAAGAACCACTTCCACCACTTTTTCTTTCCCTTTCCTATTTCTTCTTTTATCTCCACTATGGATCGCATTAAAAGGCTCCCGACTAAATTACAAGGCAATAAAAATTTCCCTTTTTTTTCATTTGTCCCCGTCTTGTATGAGTAACACATGCAGATGTTCACAAGTATTGGCCCACATATTACATCAAAGAAACTCGATCAGTTTTCTTAATTTAATAGTTGTGTAGGAAATAAAAAAAATTACCAAGAGATGTGATAAATTGTAATACTTTGAAACGTACTACATTTAAACACGAAGTATTATTTTCATAAACGAGAAAAATAATATTTCCGTGCATTGTATAGAATGAAACGCACAAAAGTACTGACCCATTTACCAAATTTTCATAGAAAAAGGGTAATTCCCGAAATATTTTCTTGCAGAATTATTTGTCTAAGACTTGTAGCGCAGTAAGCTATTTGCGAAACATCCGACGCGAATCTCTTAGGTTTGTTTCGAGTTTTAAAAGTGCAAAAATGCGTGAAAGAAATTCAACCGAAAAAAATTCAATTATTTATTTAAAAAGGGGTATTCTCAGAGGAAAATTGAAAGTGAGTTGAACATACCTCGAAGTACAGTGAAAAATATTATAAAAAAGTACAAAACCGAACAAACTTTGATAAATAAGCCACGCACGGGCAGACCAAAAATTTTATCCGAGAAGAATGAACGGGAAATTTTAAGAAAAGTGAAAAAGAATCCTAATGTTAGTGCGAGAGAGATATGTGCAGACATTCATGACACAATACAAAAAAGTTTGAGTGTTGAAACTGTTCGACGAACAAAAAGAAAATATGGTTTTCATGGTCGAATTGGGAGAACGTTTTGTTTAGTGATGAGTGCAAGTTTGAAATATTTAATTCATCTCAAAGAAAGCGCGTGTGGAGAAAACCAGAACAAGATTACAAAAAAGAAAACTTACAGCCTACAGTTAAATTCGATGGAGGTTCTGTAATGGTGTGGGAGTGTATGGTGGCAGCTGGGGTAGGCAAGCTTCATTTTATTGAAGGCTCTATGGATAAATTTGTTTATTTGAACATTTTAAAAAATAATTTTAAAGCCAGTGCAGAAAAATTGGGTTTGTCGAATAGCTTCATGTTTCAACAAGACGATCCAAAGCATTGCGCCATGATTGTGAAGGAATGTATCCTTTATAATGTGCCTAAAAGACTTGAGACACCTCCCCAGTCTCCCGACTTGAACCCCATAGAACATTTATGGGGGGAGTTGAAACGTTCATAGTCAAAACGTGACATTTCAAATAAAGAAATGCTGAAGAAGCATTTGCAAGAGGAATGGGATAAAGTAAGCAAGGACTTAACAGCTAAGTTAGTAAATTGGATGCCGCAGAGACTTAAAAGTGTTCTGAAATCCAAAGGCTACCCAACAAAATACTAAATTTGAATTAAAAGACTAATTTTTTTCTAAATTTATTTGATGGGTCAATACTTTTGTTTGTTTGTTTTTATATATTCACTTAAAAAAATATTTTTTTCCATATGTTGTTTATTACTTTTGGTGTTTATGAAGCACATTTTAAAATGGATCAATAATTTTCTCTAAATTTATGTTGTTTTTTAATTCTTTGCTTAAATGTAATTAACTATATTGTTGCGAGCTAGGGGTTCGCCAGATTCCAAAGGAAAACACAATTCGTTTAAAAATAATGAATAATTTTATTTAATCGCACTTTATACACAATTTCCCGATCACTTCACTAAATTCGCTCTAAAACTTAATTCGTACAACTCAGGAACACTGTCAATCTATCACTTGTACCGATTCGCGTTCTTCCACCGATAGGTGTCACCAAAATGACTAACTCGTTGTCTGAAAGTTGGCGGGTATTTATACTAAGTCTCCCAGACAGGTGTCGTTGTGTGTGTGTGTCTAGAAAGATTGCCTACATTGTGGAGTTCGTTAGAAGTTGCTGGAAACATGTTTATGGCGTTTGAAATGTTGATAGACTTCTCTCGATATTGCTGGGGACGTCGAGGTTGTCAGATTTATAACATTACCCTCTCCTTAGTCCCTGTTCGTCCCGAACAGAGTTGTTCACTTCCTCCCTGGCACCCTGGTACTTTGTTAGTCGGTCTAGATGTACCACTTTCATTTTAGTGCGAGGTTTTTGATGTAGTTGAATCCGATAGACGACATCATTTAATCGGTTGATGATCTGGTAAGGGCCTTCCCAGTTTCGCTGTAGTTTCGGCGATCTGCCCTTCTGTCGTTTGGGATTGTATAACCAAACCAAATCGCCCTCTTGGAATCCTGATGAGTTTGCCCGTTGATCATACCTCGTCTTCATGCGGTCGGACGCCAAATCAATTTTATCTCTGACCAGGTTATAAATTGTCTTTAGTCGACATCGAAGATCCGAGACATAATCTTTAGCATTGGTTGGTTGGTCTGGTGGCACTCCAAACATTAGCTCCGCAGGGACTCGAATATTTCTTCCGAAAATGACTCGGGACGGAGTTTCTCCTGTTGTTGAATGCACCGATGTTCTATAGGCCATTAAAAATAGAGGGATGTGCTGGTCCCAGTCCTGTTGCCTCTCGCTGACGAGTTTGGATAGGTTTGAGTTCAATGTCCTATTGAAACGTTCCACCATTCCATCAGACTGTGGGTGTAATGGAGTTGTCCTCGTTTTGTTTATTCCCAGCATTTGGCACACGTGTTTGAATATTTGAGATTCAAAATTGCGCCCTTGATCGGAGTGTAGTTCGCGTGGCGCTCCAAATCTGCTCACCCAGTTGGTAACAATTTGTTCTGCGACGGTTACTGCTTCTTGGTTTGGAATTGCGTAAGCTTCAGGCCACTTGCTGAAATAATCAATGACCACTAAAATGTAGCGATTACCATTTTCTGATTCCGGGAATGGTCCAGCAATATCCACAGCAATTCTCTCGAATGGGACTCCCACGTTGTATTGTTGCATTTCTCCCTTTGATCTGCGGTGTGGGCCCTGACTCGATGCACACGTAGTACATTTACGGCACCAGTTTTCAACATCATCTCGGAGATGGATCCAATAGAACCTTTCTCGTATCTTTTCCAAGGTTCTGTTTACTCCCAAATGCCCACCGGAGATACCTCCATGATATTCCTTCAAAACCTCCTCGACTTTACAATGCGGGACGATGGTTTGCATGTGATACGACTTTCCATCAGCGTTCTCCCATTTCCGTTTTAATAATCCGCCGTCTAGGTGAAGGGAGTTCCATTGTGCCCAATAACACTTTAAGGTTTCACTGAATTGTGAGATGTCTTTCCACTCAGGCCGTTTCATTTCGTCCTTCCATGCCATGATCGGTGAAATATCTGGATCTTCACGTTGGGCATCTTCCAGTTCTTGCTGATTCCATCCAGTCTTTGGTTCGGTCGTTATCCTCTGAATGGTTTCTCCGGCCTCTTTTCCTTCTATACGGTGACAATGCTTGCAGTTCGGTGGACAAGGACGACGTGAAAGCGCATCGGCATTTCCGTGGATTCTTCCTCTTCGATGAACAATCTCGAAATCGTAGGATTCGAGCCTTTCGATCCATCTGGCTACTTGGCCTTCGGGGTTTTTAAACTGAAGTAGCCATTTAAGCGATGCGTGATCCGTTCGAAGAAGGAACTTTTGACCATAGAGATATTTGTGAAAATGTTTTGTTGCTTCTACTATGGCTAGTAGCTCTCGGTGAGTTACGCAATAGTTCCTTTCTGATTTTGAGAGTACTCGGCTGTAGTAAGATAGCACTCTCTCCTGCCCATCGATCTCTTGTGATAGTACTGCTCCGATACCGACATTGCTGGCGTCAGTGTCTATGATGAAACCATGACCTGGTTTTGGATACGCCAGAACTGGGGAGTCGCAGAGTTGGTCTTTTATCCTCTCGAATGCTTCCTGGCACTGTTGACTCCATGTAAATGGCTTCCCTTTTTCTGTTAACTGATGCAGACATTTCCCCGTGTTAGCAAAGTCTTTTACAAATCGTCGGTAATATGTCGCTAAGCCTAGGAAGCTGCGCAACTGGTGTTTATCACTCGGAGTAGGCCAATTTTTCACCGCCAGTATCTTCTCCGGATCTGTCTTTACGCCATCAGCTGAAACGATGTGACCCAAGTACTTGACTTCTGCACTAAACAAAGTGCACTTTTTCGGACTCAGCTTTAATTTTGCCGCTCGCAGTCGCTGGAAGACTTCCTGCAGATTTTTTAGGTGTTCATTGAATGTTTTTCCGATAACGATCACATCATCTAGGTAAACGAGACAAGTTTTCCAACTCAGACCCCGCAAAACGAATTCCATCAGTCTTTCGAACGTAGCTGGAGCATTGCACAGGCCAAATGGCATTACGATGAACTGCCATAGTCCACTGCCGACAGAGAATGCTGTCTTCTCTCTATCTTTTTCATCTATCTCCACTTGCCAGTAACCACTCTTCAGGTCCAACGTTGAGAACCATTTAGCATCGGTCAGGGTGTCCATGATATCGTCGATTCTAGGTAGTGGATAGCTATCCTTTTTCGTAACATCATTTAGTCGCCTGTAGTCCACACAAAAACGGGTACTGCCGTCCTTCTTCTTTACCAGCACTACTGGCGATATCCACGGGCTCTTTGATTCTTCGATGATTCCCTGATGCTCCATAGTTTTGACCATTGAATTGACTTCTCCTTGTTTCGCTAATGGTACTCTTCTTGGAGGTTGACGTATCGGTGTAGCACTTCCGGTATCTATACGATGTTTCACTAAGTTTGTTCTGCCATAGTCGTCATCACCGGTGGAAAAGACGTCGCTGAATCCTTCGATTAGATCTACTGCTTGCTTGTGTTGTTCTCCTCTAAGGTTGCTTGACTGAAGAAGTGTTGATGTTACATTGTCCTTCCTTCTTGGCTTATTTTTAGAGGGTACGTCATGTGGTTCTGCCTTGTCGATACTCGTCACCGCCGATATTGGTTCACAGCTGCCAATTACATCTCCTTTCTTTACGCTGGTAGTGCTGTCCGCAACGTTCAGGACTCTTATTGGTACCATCATCTTCTCATTCCTTTTTACGAGCGTTTTTCCTAGTATTAGACTTCGTAATGCAGGTGTCGTTTCCGGTTCTATGAGGTAGAATCGGTGGTTCCCGGGATCACCATCGAGCTCTGCCCAAATAACATTCTCAGATGACTTTGGTATGTCCGCATCTTCGCATAATACAACTCGCAGCTTTGTTGTGTTGGAGGATGTTATTTCCATCGGGATTTCAATATTCCGCCACTTCATTATTCGTTGTCCTAAGTCCAGCTGTATACCGTGTGGTTTCAGAAAATCCATTCCAAGGATACACTCATCGGTAATATCAGCTACCACGAATACATGCGAGAAGGTCAAATCTCCAAGCTGTATGTCACGAGCTATTTCTCCATGGACCGTTGTAGTTTCTCCTGTAGCAGTGCGAAGTGCGTACTTCTTGGTGTTGTGAAGCCAAGTACGATCTACGAGGTCAGATCTTAACACTGACCGTGTTGCGCCTGTGTCGACTGTTATGATGCAGTTTAATTTGCCGACTCGACCACTCATACATAAGTCGTTTTCACAACGATGTAGTCGAGAAACTGCGATGATGGTTCCGGGGGCGTCGATTCTACCAGCCAACTTCTGCCCCATGAAGTTGGCCTTTACTCGTTTCCCGGACTGTCATTAGGCGAAGCGTGCTCTCGTGACGGTTCGTCCCTTCCTCCTCTTTGTTTAGCAGCGCAGCCGGAACAGTAGTTGATCGCTTTTCTGGGTTTGCGGCAGTCGCGTCGTAAGTGTCCTGCCTGTCCACAATTCCAGCATCGAGGAGCACCAGATCCTTCGCTCCGCTTGGTGTACTCGGCTTTCTGGCACACACATTCTTCTACTATTTCTCGAACTCGATAGTTACTCCGCGAGCTTTGCTTGGCAGCTTCGAACGTCAGCCCATATACTAAGGCTTCGCCAATCGTTTTCTTACCTGCCAGTTTTAACGCCTGTTGCAGCTCTCTGTCCTGTACAGCATTGTTAAATGCGAAAACAGCTGTATCGTTTCGTTGCTCTGTTTGCGCATTAGGCAGCGATAATAGTGTGAGTCGTTCAATATCGCGTGCCAGCTCTTGAAGTGTTTCACCATTCTTTTGAGTTCGGTTGTACAGTTGCGTTTTGTAGATCTCTCGCATGTGGTCACTGCCATAATGAAGATCCAATGTCTGGACTAACGTTGAAAAATCTTGTTGTTGCTCCTGCGGAATCGTTTGAAGAACTTCTGCTGGTGGACCTCTTAGCGCCAATATAAGAGCTGTTCCCCGTTCCAGATCATTCCAATGGTTGTTTCTTGCGGCGGCCTCAAATTGGGTCTTATAAATAGCCCACGGTGTTTGTCCATCGAAGATTGGAGCCTTGAGACCCTTGTGCGCAACGTGTTCTGCCTTGATGACTCCAGTCGCTTTGACGTTATCGAAGTCTCTTTTTAGGCGTTCGACTTCTTCTGCAATCCCGGATGTCTTTTCCGTAATTTGCTCTTCGAAGATTCGAAGTTTCTTCTCCACGTTTTCTTCTATTGCCTTACCCATGGTGTCTATTTTATTATTCTGCAGCTCCAATTTTTGGTTGAGTTCCTTTGAGGTCTGGTCTAATTGTTGTTTAATGTCCGTGGATTGTTGTTTAATGTCCACTGATTGTTGCTCTAATTTCTGATTCATGTCCGCAGATTGTTGTTTAATGTCCACTGATTGTTGCTCTAATTTGTGATTCATGTCCGCAGATTGTTGTTTAATGTCCACTGATTGTTGCTCTAATTTGTTCATCATCTGTTGCATTAATTGTGTTAGAGCATCCGATGTACCAGAACACTCCTCTTTACGAGTTTCTTCAATTTGGAACTCAAAACTATCTGCATTCTCACCCTCAGCCTCAAGTGTCTCGATCATACGGCTGACAAGTTCAGACTTGCTCCCTGTTGTAGGTAACTCGCGTCTACTGAGCTCTTCCTTCAGCTCCGTTACTTTTAAGTCTTTTAAATAACGCGGCATTTTCACTACCGATTATTTCCAGTTTTTCCGCGATTCGAATTCACTTAAATTTACGTCACTGCTCACTAAATCACTCGAGATTATTCGATTTCACCAAATTCTCACTGTCCGTTCGAGAATTTTAGTTCCGCGATTTTACTTCGCTAATTAAAGTCACTGTTCACTAGAGCACTCGAGAATATTCGATTTCACAAAATTCTCACTGTCCGTTCGAGAATTTTAGTTCCGCGATTTTACTTCGCTAATTAAAGTCACTGTTCACTACAGCACTCGAGAATATTCGGTTTCACCAAATTCTCACTGTCCGTTCGAGAATTTTAGTTTCACTTTTCCGCTCTCACAAAATTATCCGTTCCGAGAATTTTTAATTTCACTCGCGATTTTTAACCCGAATTTATCCTTGGAATCCCACTTCTGACACCAATTGTTGCGAGCTAGGGGTTCGCCAGATTCCAAAGGAAAACACAATTCGTTTAAAAATAATGAATAATTTTATTTAATCGCACTTTATACACAATTTCCCGATCACTTCACTAAATTCGCTCTAAAACTTAATTCGTACAACTCAGGAACACTGTCAATCTATCACTTGTACCGATTCGCGTTCTTCCACCGATAGGTGTCACCAAAATGACTAACTCGTTGTCTGAAAGTTGGCGGGTATTTATACTAAGTCTCCCAGACAGGTGTCGTTGTGTGTGTGTGTCTAGAAAGATTGCCTACATTGTGGAGTTCGTTAGAAGTTGCTGGAAACATGTTTATGGCGTTTGAAATGTTGATAGACTTCTCTCGATATTGCTGGGGACGTCGAGGTTGTCAGATTTATAACAATATTTATTTTTTTTTCTTGAGCATAATGGGTGGGCCAATACTTTTGTGACCATCTGTATGGCAGTAGCATCCAAACCACACCTTGCGGTGGCATAATGGGTGGGCCAATACTTTTGTGACCATCTGTATGGCAATAGCATCCAAACCACACCTTACGGTATTCGATCGAATTCATGCGTTCCGACGAATTGGAGATGAGACGCTCGCGGTCTCTGCGAACTCCCTTGAAGGCTGAGCAGAGCTCAACATGCCGTGCTGATTACTGTACAGCAGCACGGCATTGTCTAACTTCAACGCTCCTCACTATCCCAGGAATCCAGCAAGCTGCACGCGCTAATGACCACTGTTAAGACTTTTTCGTCGTATATAGTTTAATATAGGCTGTTGAAAAGTGGGACGGAATTGTTTTTTTATTCCACTTATTTTATTTTTAACTTTTTATTTTGTGTTTTTTGGTTTCTTGAGGCAACATTCTCTTTCCTAAAAAATTATTTTCTTTCATCTTGGTTGTTCCAAAGAGTTCGCACCCAAAACAAATTAAATTAGTTGCAATTTGTAAAAACAGAAAAAAAAAAAAAATTTCTCTAATAATAACTATCAAACGACGTCTACGCCATCTGTGGAGAAAGCGAAGAACGCCTTGATCCGGGGAAAATAAAAAAAGAAATCTGTTACAAGTTTTCGTAGAGCGAACAATGAAAAAAAAAGAGGATTGGATTTTTGGAGGTGGTCCACGAAGGACGTAAAAGTGAAAAGTGATATATTGCTTCTTTTTGGTTGAATTCACGATAAATCGTGCAAGTTGGCACATTCTTTAAAAAAAAAAACAAAATAAAAAAAAATAAAAAATATATAAAAATTAAAAAAAAAAAAAACTAACGAAAAATTGTGAAGTGAACTTCGAGCAGCCGCCGCAGATTCAGAAAAGAAAGGAACAAGAGAACTCTTCGTGCAGCGATCCGTGGGACTACGCTCTGCATTGGAAACCAGGGGCCCCGAATCAGTTTTTTTTTTTGAAAAAAAAGAACTATTTAATAAAAGTTTTTTTTTGAATTGTACTTTAAATATTTTCTTCTTGCGTTAAGTTTTCTGTAAAGATTTTTGTGATTGTTTCCGCAGGTGCGAACGCGGCGACATTCGGATAAAAAAAAAAAAAGTTCCGTTTCGCGTCGTCTTATTGTTTTTATCTTTGATAAATTCCGAAAAACATTATCATGCATAGTGAGTAGAGAGTCCGCTCTGCGGCTCCGCAGGATTAGCCTCCTCATGATGATCTACGCATAATTCGTTTAGTTTTTTTTTTGTTTGTTCGATCGAGTGAAGGGGGGAATATGAGTGGGTTCGGCAGGTGATCAATCGTTTCTTAATTCTGTGTAGCGCGTTACAAGAGCGGTAAAATAATTCCTCGGCAATCCCACCCCCACGTTCCTAGCTAGCCGGAAAAAATCGCGCTCCGTGCCGAGGAATAAACCGCTAAGATCTGTTGGCGGAAGGAATTCTGTAAGGATAACCAACGGCATACGCCGTTCCCACGTCCTCCAGAGCTCTTTCCGTTACAAGGCAGACAGTCCTTTATCATCCGAATACATTGCCGGTTCACTTCGCCGTGAAAGACTATGAATAATATAAGATATCCAAAGCCTATGTAAAAAATTATAACTGTTACAGTGGAACTCCCGATCCCCATTTCAATACTGTGTATTTCGTACTCGTGTAACGTTATTATATGGATACAAATACTACTACAATATTATATCATCTCCCTTTAATACTAAGTCTAAAATTATATAAATTGAAAAATGATTTGAGACAAATTGAAACTTAACAAAAAAGTAAATTGGTATAAAGTCCGTAATTCTGTATTCAGTATTTAATATTAGTCAATCAATCAAATTCCTGTTAAGACCCCCTATAGGGAAATAGGACAGAAACAACTCTCTTCCACAAGACGCAATCCTGAGCATCGGCCTTAAGCTGCTGCCAAGACTTGTTGATTTCTCAACTGCTCGTTTCCATGTGCTACATGGTCGACCAACCCGACGTCTTCCTTGAGGATTATAATCCAGAGCCTGTTTCGCTCTGATTTCCTGAAAGTGTGACCAATCCACTGCCACTTCCGCCTTTGAATCTCAATGCTCATTTTAGTCTGTCCAGTTGTACTCCAAAGTTCGTCGTTGGAGATCACTTCTGGCCAGAATATTCCTAAAAAGCGTCGGAGGCATTGGTTTACGAAAGTTTGTAGTTTCTTGGTAACTCGAACGGTCACTTTCCACGTAGTACAACTGTATAACAACACGGATTTGACGCATGCGTCAAAAACTCGCAGCTTCGTGCGAAGGCAGATCTCTCTTAACCTCCAGAAAGGGGAAAGGATACCGAAGGCCTGACGAGTTTTATTTAGACGATCCTCAATATCTTTTTCGGCTCCGCCGTTCATGCTGACAATGCTTCCGAGAAAACCAAAGTCTTGCACCTCTTCCACATCTTGTCCGTTAAGAACAATCGGAGTGCTTGTATTCAAACCCATGTGGCTTAACGCACATTATTTTCAGTCCCGCCTCTTTGCATTTAGAATGCAACGAACGAACATTTGACTCTAAGTCCGAACGGTTATGAGCAAGCAAACATACGTCATCAGCGTAATCAAGGTGACTTAAGATGTTAAATAGTCTCCATTGAAGACCTTTACCTTCCCCACCTTTCAGTGCAGCTTTCAAGATGTCATTTATTACCACCAGAAACTGGACTGGTGATAATATGCAGTCTTGTCTGACACCCGTTCGCACAGGAAAGCTCTCGGACAGCTCTCCTCTATGCAAGACGCGACACCTTGCATCTTAAGATTCTTTAATCATTGATATGACCTACGAAATATTAAATGCTCGAATATCCTTAAAACTTCTACCCCCTCCCATACGAAAGTATTTTTTCGACCAGAAAGAAATTAATTATCACCTAACGATTTAAAGCTATCAATTTCAAATTTTGCTTAAGAAGTTTTTAAAATAGTTGAAACAAAATCGCGTCAAAAGTCTTGACATCGCGCTTGCCCTTCTCCCATACAAAAGTATGATTTCGACCAATTACATTAAATCAACTAATAACCAACAAATCCAAAGCTACGAACTTTAAATTTTGTACGAGCACCTTACAAGAGAAGCGAAATAAAATTACATCACAAATTTTACGATTCCCCTACCTCCTCTGGGAGGGGTCCCATACAAATGTTTGGTTTGGTGAATGTAAAATACACCGAAACTTATGAAAATTCTATGCAACTTCGTCTATGAAACTAATATTCTATATAGAGAATATTGGACGTGATTCAAACAATCAATTAAAAAACTATTAACATCCATTCACCCTTTCTATATTATATTTCATTCGTTAATGAAAGTTTGGGTTTTTATGAGGGGAGGGGTGCCCTCATAAAAACCCAAACTTGCATTAACGAATGAAATATTCATTATATGTACTGGAGCTGTTGATCGTATCCTCAATTAAGTGTTAAATTGACAACAGCCCTGCTCAAGAAACCCCTTTCACTTAGTCTACCCTAATCACTCTAACCTGCATATTGACTTTCCACGCGTCCACAACTTGTCCCAAGAATAATAAAGTTTCGTCTGACTTGTTGGCAGTTTGTTGCTTGATGGAATTGTCTACTTCCTTAAAATTAATTTGAACGGGTTTCAAATTCTCTAGTTTTGTTGGTATTTTTGTTCGCAACTTTCTACCTATCAAAAGTTTTGACGGCGAATACGTACTTGAAATTGGAGTAGTGCGATAATGAAGAAATGTCGCATAGGCATCACTGTTAGCCTGAGAGCATTTGCTCAACAATTTTTTGATTGTCCGCACCGATCTTTCTGCTAGCCCGTTTGAGCGTGCTATATAGAGACTCGAAGTAAAATTATCAACATTCCACTGTTTGGAAAACCTTTGGAAGTCTTCTGATGAAAAAGCAGGACCATTGTCAGTAATAATTATCTTGGAATACCATGACGGGCAAAAATAGATTTGGGTTGAGTAGTTACTATGCTACTGCAGTACCCTCTGCTAAATAAAGATATTTCAATATATTTGAAGTGCGCTAGGAGTCGCTGGTCAAGTAAAAATAAAAATAAGGTCGCTTTAGATTTAAAATAACCACAGAACTTTATTCATCGCATTTAAAATTAACTTTAACACTTTTTATTCTACCTATATCGCATTACAACTTCGCCTTTTTCGCTTCCGAACTTCCACTCTTTCGCATTCCACGCTTCGACTGACCCTATCGCGAATTAACCATGCGATGAACTTTTCTCGACTGACTCACTAATCGCAAACGCTCGCTTCATTATATCATTCGTTTCAGCCGCTGTCGGCCTTCTCTGCTGTTTCGACCATTATCGGTCTTCTCCGAGTCGATGAGCCATTGCGTGTGGCGCAGACTAGTAGATAGCTGAGAATCGCGATCAACGGCTTAGTCTTGGCATGTAAAACTATGTTCGGTGCAAAAAATAACAGAAGTATAATTATAGAATCGACATTTTGTAAAATTTCAAAAATAACGTTTCTCCGACACTTATTTCTTAAGAGTATTAAAATAACAAAAATTACCTAACAATTTTCTTTTCAGATTTCAGACATCACCCCCATACGCTTACACAATATCGATAGAAGGTAAATCGACAATGGGACAATGTCGTGCCTCAATCAATTTTATAGATCGCGGCGATGGTTCCGCAATAGTACGCTACAAAATCATCGAAATATGCGAGAACGTTGAAATCCACATCAAATACAACGGTAGCCACGTAGCTAAATCGCCGTACATTATTCAAGATCACGTCTACTCGGAGAAATGCTATTGCCCACAGCCGATGTCAACCTGGCTGTACAACAACGAATGCTCAAACAGCGAAAAACGAATCGAATTAGACTTGCAACCCTTCAAACAGGTCAATTTCAGTGCGATACGAGAGAATCTCTTGAAAAAATACAATTTGCCGGGTAGCGTATCAATTTGTAATTATGTTGTGAAAAACAACGAAATCTACCGGAACTGCTACGGTCGTTATGTCGGCTTCAAAATGTTTATGGACGCGACACTTCTTTCGATAACACGCCTCGTGAAATTGCCTGATATCGAATTTTTCATAAATCTAGGAGATTGGCCGCTGTCGAAGAAAGGCGGACAACAACGAACTTCCGGTCCGTATCCGATATTTTCGTGGTGCGGTAGTGATGATTCGTACGACATTGTTTTACCGACGTACGATATTACCGAATCGACACTGGAAAATATGGGCCGTGTTATGCTCGATATGATTTCGGTGCAGAAACAAAACTATTTGTGGGATGAGAAAGAGGAGAAAGCGTTTTGGCGTGGTCGCGACGCAAGACGTGAACGTTTGAACCTTATTGATATTTCGCGTAAATATCCGGATTTGTTTAATGCATCGATTACGAATTTCTTTTTCTTTCGCGACGAGGAGGATAAGTACGGGCCAACTGTAGCTCATATGTCGTTTATGGATTTCTTTAAGGTATGCTTTCCTTTGTCTGATCAAAATGTTGTTTGGTTTGGTAAATGTTTTCGCAGTAGATTTTGAATTTAAAAGGAAAGATTTCCGAATTTCACTAATTGTAATTTATTTTTCGTCACGTTTCGGTGGTCCAACAACATGCAACTGTTTGAGCAGACTCCAAAGCGTCACGAAAATCAAATAAGAACAGTGTGAAATCTGAATAACTTTCCTTCTCGTGTCGAAAATTATGACAAATTAGTATCAAGATGAAGGAAAACCGAAGTTTTAAGTTTCAAAAACTTATGGATGCCGGTTGTCAAAATTGTTTTTGCGGAATCGTTCGCGACATCTTCAATGTTACCAAAATCTTTCATATTATTTTTCTTGTCTGAAACTCTTTTAATATATTTAAAGCAAGACTTTCGATTAGGGTGTAGCCTAGTAAGTAGCGTGTTGGTAAATAATGCGAAGGTCGGGAGTTCAAATCCCGGTCAACGTATAATTTATAATAAAACACTACTTTCGTGGGTATATCTTGGCCACCTCAATCTGCGAAAAAGAAAATTCGTAGATTGAGGGTTGTGCGAAGGGCTATAACACCCTCTCACAATAACAAATAAATTGTTAAGGAATCTGAAGGTCAGGAGGCGTAATAGTGCGATGTAGTGCTTTTTTTCCTAGTTTTTTTTTTCTGCGTGTATCGCGTGAAGAAGATCTCGAAGATATCAAAAGTCTTGCTTTAAAGACATTACAAAAATAGTTTTTCTTCCTACTGAGTTTAAAAAAAAGTTTACAGCTTTATACTAATTTGATTGCATTTTTTACACTTCTATCCTCAAACTAAAATCATTTCTTCTCTACTCCACAGTTCAAATATCAAATAAATATTGATGGTACGGTTGCAGCGTATCGATTGCCTTATTTATTAGGCGGAAACTCGTTAGTTTTTAAGCAAAATTCACCATTTTATGAACATTTTTATGATAAACTAGTTGCAAATAAGCATTACGTGCCGTTTAAACGTGACTTATCCGATTTAATTGAGAAAGTTAAATGGGCCAAATCGAATGATAATCGTGCCAAGGAAATTATGGAAGCCGGACGAAAATTCGTCGAAGAGAATTTAATGCCCGTTCAAATTTATTGCTATCATTTGCAACTTTTTAACGTAAGTAGATTTTTTTTTGTATACTCTTGTTTTTTGTTTTTTTATTTTTCTCATCACATATTTTTAGAAATTGAGATCTTATTGATTTACTGACATTTTTATAGAGAGAATAGAGATCTGAATAATTTTAAAGGCGAATCCTCAAATGATCAACTTAAAATTTCATTTGCTTCCTTGATATCTGACGAGCCGGTGCGCACGGGTAATGGGTGGGATTGGTTGATTGATGCCCTTGCCATTAGGGGTCAATTATATATAAACGGTATCCCAAGTGGTCTTGCTTTTAAGGATTGGGATTTTTAAGGAATTCCTGAATTGAAGAGCGTTAAGCAAATTGTACACAATTGTACTTTGTGCAAATCTTAACGAAAAATGTAATACAAATTTTTAATGCTCAATAAAATATATAAATCGAAACTTCTCCATGATTCCTGCGCACGGGTCTGATGGATAATAATGTTTATATTGAATTTTTTAATCTGCATATCTAGAACTATCTTCCATCCCGGTTCATTGTGCTGTAATTGTATACGGAGCTCAAATAGAAAATTAATTGTTTGCTGTGCCGTTCAATTTATCCCGGTGTATTGGAATGAATTGCTTATTATGTTTTTGGCGCTGAATTTTCAACACATGCGGTAGTATAATAGATTTCAATGTTCCGGTACCTTTTTTATACCAAGTGGATTTGAAAGTATGCATTTACATGACATTATCAACAGAAAAAGTCCTCACGATTTTTATTTCAAGTGTATGCGTGGATGCAAAAATAGAAAATTACCACAATCCATAATTCATCTCGATAAACATGGTATCTTTGTGTAAACTAAAAACGACCGTAAAGTATTAACAACTGACCAACTTGAACTGAAAAAGTGCATAATTTTTTTCAATTTAGAAAGAAATCAGGAAAGATGTCGCGTCTCACATAAAGAAGAGCTTTCCTGTGTGTGCGGATTTCCGGCAAGGATCCAATTACCGCCAGTCTCGTTTCGCAAACTAAATAATTCAATAAAAAGTCACTAATATATCATTTTTTACGAGTGTTTTAATCGTTAACTAGACTGAAAAATGATTTGTTGAATGCTCTTAAATGGTTCCTCGCTAAGGAATCATTTTTTATGTATTAATGATGATACATGATCAACGAGTATATAAACATTTCTTAACACTCGTTTTTTATAGTTAGTTATGTATCGTTAATGAAACATAAACGAGATTCATTAGCGGTGAGCCTAGTACCTTCAACGGTTCACTAAAGTATTATAATATCATTTCTGGACTCGCTAACGATTAAAACGGTTGTAAAAAATGATACACTTATGAGTTTTTAATGAATTATTTGGTTTTCAGGGAATCTATACTTTAGTAGTTCTTATGATAAATTTATGATCTTATAATGAGTGAACTGAACTGAATACTAAGCCCTAGTGGCAACTTAACACCGATGATCTGGATCGCACTTTTTCGAAGAGAAATTTGTGGTCATAATCAGAATTGACTATAACTATAAAATATTTTACCTTTTAAACTTATGAAAATAATATAACCGGCACGAATCGATTGATCGAATTGCTTACTACATTGCCATCATGAGACATCGTTGAAGAATTTTATAAGAAAAATTTGTGCTCGACATGGTAATCTTTCGAACGACGATGCCTGATATATTTTAAATGTTTAGATGCGCATTTTTTTCAGGTATATTGCATGCTCATTTTCTATCATTATTTGCGAACTGTCGTAAAATTGTTTGATGGGGGTTAAAGTAACCTTGATTTTGCCGATATCATGTATTTGCTTGAACATAAACATTTGGACTTAGAGTCAAATGTTTGCTCTTTGAATTTCAAATGCAAAGTGGCACGACTTAAAATAAATATGTGAAAAACCAAGTAAATACACATGGGTTCGAGCACAAGCACACCTATTGTCCTGAACGGCCAAGATATGGAAGAGGCGCTAGATTGTTGCTATCTTGGTAGCCTTACAAAAAAGGAAGCCGAAGCTGAAAAGTATGCCAAGATATAGAAGAGGCGCAAGATTGTTGCTATCTTGGTAGCCTTACAAAAAAGGAAGCCGAAGCTGAAAAGTATTGTTGCGAGCTAGGGGTTCGCCAGATTCCAAAGGAAAACACAATTCGTTTAAAAATAATGAATAATTTTATTTAATCGCACTTTATACACAATTTCCCGATCACTTCACTAAATTCGCTCTAAAACTTAATTCGTACAACTCAGGAACACTGCCAATCTATCACTTGTACCGATTCGCGTTCTTCCACCGATAGGTGTCACCAAAATGACTGACTCGTTGTCTGAAAGTTGGCGGGTATTTATACTAAGTCTCCCAGACAGGTGTCGTTGTGTGTGTGTGTCTAGAATGATTGCCTACATTGTGGAGCTCGGTAGAAGTGTCTGGAAACATGTTGATAGTGTTTTGAAATGTTGATGGACTTCTCTCGATATTGCTGGGGACGTCGAGGTTGTCAGATTTATAACATTACCCTCTCCTTAGTCCCTGTTCGTCCCGAACAGAGTCGTTCATTTCCGCAATGGCACCGTGGTACTTTGTTAGTCGGTCGAGATGTACCACTTTCATTTTTGTACGAGGTTTTCGCTGATTCCATTCATCCTCTGGTTCGATCGTTAACCTCCGAATGGTTTTTCCGGCTTCTTTTTCCTTCTCACGTTCGCGTTCTTTCTCCGTTTCCTTTTCGCGCTCATTCTCCTCCTTAGCGGCACGTTTACTTCCCTTTTCTCGTTCCGCATTCTTCCTTTCGCAATCTTCTCGATCATATCGCTTCCCATGTTTGGTCTTGTCACGATTATTCGCATGAAGTACTTGGCCGTCACGACTTCTACCCGTTCGCTCGTGATCCCTATTCGAATGCCTAACTCTGCTTCCATGATCTTTCCCGATGTATTGTTCTTGTTGCCGACTCGGGGTTTTCGATCTACTCTGGCGTCTTTTGTCACAACCGTGTGTAAGATTTGAACTCTGACGACTAGTTCTTAACCAAGATCTACATTCACGATCTCTACCTTCGCGTTGTTTAGCCGCGCAGCCGGAACAATGGTTGGTCGCTTTTCTGAGTTTACGGCAGTCGAGTCTCAAGTGTCCTGCCTGTCCACAATTCCAGCATCGGGGGGCACCAAACCTTTCGCTCCGCTTGGTGTGCTCTGCTTTCCGACACACACACTCTTCTACTATTTCTCGAACTCGATAGTTACTCCGCGAGCTTTGCTTGGCAGCTTCGAACGTCAGCCCATATACTAAGGCTTCGCCAATCGTTTTCTTACCTACCAGTTTCAACGCCTGTTGCAGCTCTCTGTCCTGTACAGCATTGTTAAATGCGAAAACAGCTGTATCGTTGCGTTGCTCTGTTTGCGCATTGGGCAGCGATAATAATGTGAGTCGTTCAATATCGCGTGCCAGCTCTTGAAGTGTTTCGCCATTCTTTTGAGTTCGGTTGTACAGCTCTATTTTGTAGATCTCTTTCATGCGGTCACTGCCGTAATGAAGATCCAATGTCTGGACTAACGTTGAAAAATCTTGTTGTTGCTCCTGCGGAATCGTTTGAAGGACCTCCGCTGGTGGACCTCTTAACGCCAATATAAGAGCCGTTCCTCGTTCGAGATCATTCCAATGGTTGTTTCTGGCGGCAGCCTCAAATTGGATCTTATAAATAGCCCACGGTGTCTGTCCATCGAAGATTGGAGCTTTGAAACCCTTATGCGTAACGTGCTCTGCTTTCATGACTCCGACCGCTTTCACGTTATCCAAGTCTCTTTTTAGGCGTTCGACTTCTTGTACAATCCCGGATATCCTTTCCGTAATTTGCTCTTCGAAGATTCGAAGTTTCTTCTCTACATTTTCTTCTATTGTCTTACCCATGATGTCTATTTTATTATTCTGCAGCTCCAATCTTTGGTTGAGTTCCTTTGAGGTCTGGTCTAATTGTTGTTTAATGTCCGTGGATTGTTGTTTAATATCCGCAGATTGTTGTTTAATGTCCACTGATTGTTGCTCTAATTTCTGATTCATGTCCGCAGATTGTTGTTTAATGTCCACTGATTGTTGCTCTAATTTGTGATTCATGTCCGCAGATTGTTGTTTAATGTCCACTGATTGTTGCTCTAATTTGTTCATCATCTGTTGCATTAATTGTGTTAGAGCATCCGATGTACCAGAACACTCCTCTTTACGAGTTTCTTCAATTTGGAACTCAAAACTATCTGCATTCTCACCCTCAGCCTCAAGTGTCTCGATCATACGGCTGACAAGTTCAGACTTGCTCCCTGTTGTAGGTAACTCGCGTCTACTGAGCTCTTCCTTCAGCTCCGTTACTTTTAAGTCTTTTAAATAACGCGGCATTTTCACTACCGATTATTTCCGCGATTCGAATTCACTTAAATTTACGTCACTGCTCACTAAATCACTCGAGATTATTCGATTTCACCAAATTCTCACTGTCCGTTCGAGAATTTTAGTTCCGCGATTTTACTTCGCTAATTAAAGTCACTGTTCACTAGAGCACTCGAGAATATTCGATTTCACAAAATTCTCACTGTCCGTTCGAGAATTTTAGTTCCGCGATTTTACTTCGCTAATTAAAGTCACTGTTCACTACAGCACTCGAGAATATTCGGTTTCACAAAATTCTCACTGTCCGTTCGAGAATTTTAGTTTCACTTTTCCGCTCTCACAAAATTATCCGTTCCGAGAATTTTTAATTTCACTCGCGATTTTTAACCCGAATTTATCCTTGGAATCCCACTTCTGACACCAATTGTTGCGAGCTAGGGGTTCGCCAGATTCCAAAGGAAAACACAATTCGTTTAAAAATAATGAATAATTTTATTTAATCGCACTTTATACACAATTTCCCGATCACTTCACTAAATTCGCTCTAAAACTTAATTCGTACAACTCAGGAACACTGCCAATCTATCACTTGTACCGATTCGCGTTCTTCCACCGATAGGTGTCACCAAAATGACTGACTCGTTGTCTGAAAGTTGGCGGGTATTTATACTAAGTCTCCCAGACAGGTGTCGTTGTGTGTGTGTGTCTAGAATGATTGCCTACATTGTGGAGCTCGGTAGAAGTGTCTGGAAACATGTTGATAGTGTTTTGAAATGTTGATGGACTTCTCTCGATATTGCTGGGGACGTCGAGGTTGTCAGATTTATAACAGTATGTTGAGGCTCGTGTAAATAAATTTCGTCAGATCTTACCAGTTATGGAAAGTAGCAGAGATCTTCCTTCGCACAAAGCTGCGAGTATTTGGCGTATAGATAGACTAAGATAGGCATTGAGATTGAATGGTGAATGTGGCAATGAATCGGTCACACTTTGGAGAAACCAAAGCAAAATATTGTCAAACAAGGTCATTTGAGTTCACCAAATTACATAACTCATCTTAGCGTAACTCCTTGGCAGTGAGATGCCTTATTTCAGCGTTGGAAGAGCTTTCGCCTAAATTCTGCATTTTTTCAACATAAAAAAATTACTAATAGGGTAGTTTCTGAAACTAGAAAGTCTGAGTTTTTTTTTCTGGTCTAATCTTAGATAGTTGGGAATCGGAAACAAAATCAAAAAAACAAGAATTTGACGCCGACTCGGATCTTCTAAATAAATCTTTTACCTGTAATTGATCTAATCATTCTAACTAGCCTGATAGTCTCTCCTTATTATATACATATTCTCCTTGGTCGGAGCGTTTTGCATTTGATTACCAACAATTCGAAGCTGACGTGTACACGCAGACAGACTGACTGTATTCTTACCACCTGAAATGTTGTGCACTTGGGTCCGAAACATAAACCTACAGAGCAAGAACTATTACCCTTTTTCATGGTTTCCTATTTTGTCAAATATTTTCAATTGACAACTGAAAAATTCGCTATTTGTATAAATGCTAATTCCTATAATGTTTCCCACGAGCTTTAGGTTTATTGCCATCCTTTATTTCTCATTATAATCAGATAGTATTGTCTCTTCCTTAACAATAATCAACGTGCACACAAAATAATTACCATTTTCAAAACAATCATTTTCATTCACTTCTTTTACAGCAGATTTTATAATACATTTTTTTTTTCTACTAATTATTATTATTATTTTAATTTCAAATTTAAAAATTCATTCGCATGCTGAAAAATTTCGTCGTATTTCATCCAATTAATCCTTATAACGCCCACAAAATAATCAATTAAATAATTACAGGAATGGAGTAAAAGGCTAGTGAGTCCTGTAACAATTTTACCTGGTATGGAAAAACTTAAACAAGATCACACTTGTGATTGTCTAGCAAATCCAAATACGAAAGACGAACTGTAATAGCTTTTGAATAATTTATCTCATTTTGTTCCTCTCCTCATTAATTTTAAATTGTGATAATTTTTAAAAATAAAAATGTATTGATATTTAATAAATGTATACAAGAAAGTAATATCTATTTATAAATTAGTTAATATTAATCCACTAAAAAAACGAAAACTCATCGAATAACATTTTGTTTTTACTTTGAATTGAATTACTTAAAAGCACAAACACTAAACAAACAAACAAACTAGAATGCTTCGAACTCTTTTTCGTATTGAACTGATTTCGATTGTACGATTTTCGGTTCAGGATATTTATCGAAATTCGTAGCATCATGAACTCCTATCGTTTTTGGTATATACGGTGCTTCGACTTCATAATTTAACAATCCAATCCAATTCGTATTTTTAAACCAGCTGTGATTTTTAATATCATTTGCACCATTTCGTAAGTTTCCATATCTGTGAAAATATTCTGATTGAGACATTTTTAATTTAATTCGAATAAAATCGAAATTAACCGTCGTGTTATGTCGACCTGCAACAGATTGTAAACCAAATGACGTAAGTCGTGACTGAAATAAGTCGGTATTCGATAATTGCATTCGACAATTTTATGAAATAGAATCATAGGATCTGAATGTGAACTGTAAAATGGTGAAACTCCGGCAGCCATCTCGTAGATTAGAACTCCAAATGCCCACCAATCTACACTTTTGCCATAGCCTTTGGTCTGTACTAACTCGGGAGCGATGTATTCGGGTGTTCCGCATAAAGTCCATGTTCTATTTTCAACTTGCTGAAGAAGACGTTATTTTTATGTTCCATCCGGAGCGTCTTCTATTTCTTCTTACCTTACAGAATCCAAAATCAGTTATTTTCAAATAACCCAAACTATCCATAACAATATTTTCCGGCTTCAAATCTCTGTAAATCAAATTCAAAAAATGTAGATATTCGAATGCGAGAAATACTTGAGCTGCATAGAATTTCGCTTGAAATTCATCGAAGCGTTTCACTCTGAAAAAAAAGTTTTTTTTTGTATTAAAAGCTCCAATTTCATAAAATCACCATGACGAACTTTCTCAAATACGTAAACATTTCGCCGCCGTTCATAAACGGCAAACCCAAATACAAACAGTCGTTATCCTTAAACGAAAACTCCAAATGAATTACAAATGGAAAATTAATGGCCGATAGAATTCGTTTTTCCGATAAAATATGCTGCTCCTGCTTATTCCTGACGATGTTCGTTTTGAATAGTATTTTGATTGCATAGTATTTTCCAGTTGCTCGATGCTTGCACAATTTCTAAGGAACACGAAAAAAAATGAATCCCTGAAAGGATTTTTTTTAATCATGATTACATACAACTGTACCGAATGAGCCGGTTCCAACAACAACCACCGAATCAAAATCGCTGAAATTCGATTTTGCCGATGGCTTCTTATTTGCTTCATATTTATCCTGAAACTCTTGTTTTAATTTTTTCAAAACTTCGCCGTAATCAAGCTTAGATGAAAATGTTTCCGTGGCCATTTTTCAAAACAATGTTTACAAGAGAACTGAAAAATTATTGCTTTCGAAAAAAGTTGATGGTCGAATTCGAGAAGATCGTGGCCTGCTTTGATTTTTAGAAAAATGGAATTTGAAGCAAAAAATGTTACGATGTGTTTTTAGAATTATTCCAAAGCTGCTGCTTTTTCCTGAAATTCACCCACATCCAGTCCTCATCATCAAAGGCGCGACAGCCGAAATCTGGGTTTAGTCTCCTGAAGACCGCTTCCTCCAGCTACTAATTATACTCTAGATGAAATCTGAGAGTATATTATGTTTGCCTTACCGTTTGTAACGCTAAGAAATAATGCTCGCAAAGAGTTGCCAAGGGTACAGAAATATTTCTTGCGGCTCAAAAACCTCAATTCCGAATGACCGTCTGTCTACAGCATAACTTTCAAACGCATTGAGCTGCCGTGCTGAATTTTTTTTAGCAAAAAAGAAAATTTACTTTCTTGAACGGGCCACATCCCCTCCCCACTCCTTCCCTCCCGTACAAATTTCATGAAATTTCGAAATTGTAAGAAATTAATTTTTCTTTGAAGTTACTAAAGCTATCGTCTTGAAAATTAGAAACAGAACAATTGCCAAACACCCACCCACGCAAATATTTTATAAGGTACGATCCTTATAGCGGACTCTAAACTGATAGCTTATATTCTCCTCTCACTCTTTATTGAATAGTGGGATCAAGAAAGATATTCAGCTGGATGGAAGGAGAGCGTCATAAAATCATAGCTTTGATTAAAAAATCCAACGAAGATGTAGGATGTCGCATCGAACATAAAGGAGAGCTGTCTGAATGCTTTTCTGTGCGAACGAGTGGCAAGGCTGCATATTATTACCAGCGTTATTTCGGATGGAAAGCTGCACAGAAGTTCGGGATGATAAAAATCTTGTTATCTTGCAAGTGTTATATGGTTGTACTATGTATATGGAAGATGACCCATAAGCTTACCAAGAAACTGCCAACTTTCATGAATCAATGTCTTCGTCGCATCTCTGAGATATTCCAGCCAAACGTTTTCTCCAACTTCAAATTACAGACTGAGATAGACATTTAATTTCAAAGGCGAAAGCGGCACTGGACCGGTCACGCTTGAAGAAAGCCACAGCAAAACATTTTCAAACATGCTCTGGATTATAACCCTCAATAAAGGCGTCGGATTGGTTGATCATGCAGTACATGGACACTAACCGTTATAGGGGAGGTCAGAGGCATAAATAACTTCTGACGTAAACTAAAGATCGATGCTCAGTATCGCGCCTTGTGAAAGAGAACTGTTTGTGTCCTATGCCACCATAGGAGGTCTTAACAGGAAATTCATCTCTTACCAAAAACTGGAAACTTCCATGAACCAATGTCTCCGATGCCTTTTATGGATGTGGTGGTCACAGCTTATCTCCCACAATGAACTGTGGAATACAACTGGACAGACTAAGATAGGTATTGAGATTAATAGCCGTGAGTGGCAGTGGATACTACAAAAGCAAACCCAGCAAGCTCTGTATTTTAATGCTCAAGAATCGCGCCTCGTGGAAGGACTTGTTGCCTCTCATGTGGAGGATCTTAACGGAAAATTGCAAAAAGTATTACATACAATTTATATACCTCATTTTATTAGAAGTTTCGCATTCAAATCGAATCAAACAACAGGACCATAAGCAAACGGACTTCTTGCACGCACCGGCACATAAAAAACTCCAACCCGATTTGGTTTCGATGGTTCACCTCCCATTACGGCTGCCGGTCCATTCGTCTGGCATCTTTCCCGCTCAATATCTTCAAAACTTGAACAATTTCTTCCCCAAAAACCGATTTCGCTATTAATAGATTCGGCAAAATATTGTGGCGCTCTCTTATGGCTGCATGTCGATAGGAAACATCCTGGTTGTGATTTTCCATAGTTTGGATAGAAAGAAGCTTGTCCAATCGGACTACGATATCCGAAATCAACAATAGCGCTGCCTTCGGTACTTGTATGAATCGATTCGACATATTTTGCATCGGTTGAACTAATTCGTTCTGCGGCATTCCGATCTTTGAATCTTGGACCAGCAGCATCTAAAGCAAAAATCGTATTGAACCGATCGGGACGCAATTGTTTTCCTGCGAATCCAGCTATCTGTGCTCCAAGGCTGTAGCCGATTAAGTAGATTCTATCGAAAGATATGAATCTTTGTTGCGATAGTTTTCGGGCAAATGCAGCTAAGGCGTAGCCAATTTTCGGTATGTGTTGTGCCAATATCGGATACGGATTGGATGAGACTCGCGACCAATCGACTATAATTACATTGAAATTGTCTCGTTGCAGGTAGGCATCTTTAATGGAGTGAAGCGAAGTTGAATTGAATGAATCTCGCCAACCATGTATTATGATTCTGAAAAAAATTGACAAACATTAGAAAAATGAAAATGAGATTGAAACTACTAACCTTACAGGATGTGCAGGATTTAAATGGGATAAAGTCGAATTTAATGCTGTAATAAGTTGACCATTGTTTCGATTTTGATTCGTGTACAGATAGAACTTTGTGAAAATGTTCGCTTTTTCCTGGGTAAAACCGCGAAGAAATCTTTGTCCGTTGGTCAGCGAAGCACTGTCCATAATAAACCCTAAAATGGAATGAAATTAAAGAATTATTTAAAAAAATATATTTAACTCAACATAATAAAAAAATGGATGCTGTGTGCTTTAAACACATCTTCATATTGAGAAAATCGTTCTGGCAATGACTTATGTGTGGAAAATTTACATTTATTAAAAAAAATATTCAGCACAAGAATATTTGCACAGATTGTACAGAAACGGCTTTTCAACAGAAATTATTGAGAAATAAAAGCTGTTCGATGATTTCCTTTTGTTGAATTAGCATAATTACTTTATAATAAAACTCACGATTTCAGTATCATGCCGACCTCAATATAAAAATTTCCTTATCTGAGTAGACTAGCACTAGGAACTTAAACATGAAAATAGTATCACAATCTGGTCCACCTCAGTAACATTCTGATTGATTTCTTGCATAAAAGATATTAATTTTTAAATAATTTTCTTTGCAGCCTCCATAACCCTGACCCTTAAATTGATTATGGTGGTTCTGAATACCGCCTAATTTGTCCTAAGATATAAATTTTTTATGGTAAGTAAATCCGAAGATATAATCATTTGAAAAAAAAATCGGCCGATAAATGGTTTTAGCCTCCCCCCCCCCTTTCGGACTCCAATGGATAAAAAAAATTAAAAATTAAATTATTTTTATAGTTTGTCCCACAAATCTATCTACATGTGTATCGAATTTCAGCTTCCTAGATAGAACCATGGTTAAGATACTCGAATTAGTATTTTTCGGTGATAGAGTGTGTCCCGTTTCTCCTATGTATACTTTATCGCATGAGCCGCACGGTACTTTATATACTCCTTCAGTCTCCAATGGTTTTTTGTCTTTCTGGTTTCCTAAAATTCCTCGGATAGTAGTCGGGGTAGTGAATGTTGTCTTGATGTTGGATTTTCGAAGGATTTTTCCTATCTTATCCGTCGTGCCCTGGATGTAAGGTAGTTTTACCCAACGTTTGTCAGCATTTCCTTCTTCAGTGTCTGCTCGTTCTGTTGTCCTTGGATGCTTCGGTTTCCACGCCTTGTTAATTTCGCTCGCTTTGTAGCCATTTGCTGTGAATGCCCGATTCAACTGTTCCTTTTCCTTTCGTAGACTGCCCGGATTTCCTTCAGTTATACGTCGAGCTCTGTGTATTAGGGTCTTCAGTACGCCCGTTTTCTGGCTTGGGTGGTGATGTGAATGAGCGTGGAGATATCTGTTGGTGTGAGTTGGTTTCCTGTATACCCCGAAGCTTAGTGATGTATCATTCCTTTCTACGAGTACATCCAAGAATGGCAGTTTCCCGTTGCATTCTGTTTTCATGGTGAACTTAATTTTCTTGTGGTGTGAGTTCAGGTGTGCTAAAAATTTGTCGAGCTCTTCTTTCCCATGTTGCCAAATGATGGAGGTGTCATCCACATACCGTAGATACGATTTCGGTGTTAATGGAGCTGAGTCCAGTGCGTTCTTTTCGAATTCCTCCATGAAAATTTCCGCTACCACCGGTGAAATTGGAGATCCCATAGCCGCTCCGTTTGCTTGAAGAGTTTCCCTAGAGCTGAAAAGAAAGTATTATTTAAACAAAATTCTATTAAGTCATACCTGTTGTCCGGGATGAGTTTCCTGATGATACTTAAGGTGTCCTTAATCGGGATGTTGGTGAACAGTGATTCCACGTCTAGGCTGACTAAAATATCCGTTGGTTCCAATTGACTTTCTGAAGAATCTCAACTAGATGAGCGGAATTTTTAACAGAGCGTGATGTGTTACCTACTAGAGGGCGTAACTCAGTCGCGAGAGCCTTAGCCAGTTTTTGGGTAAGTGATTGTACCGAACTGACGATGGGTCGAAGTGGGGTATTCTCCTTATGAATTTTCGGAAGTCCATACATTTTTGGTGTATGAGGGTCTGAGGGGATTAACTTGGCATATTTTTCCGCTAATATGGGATTTTTCTTGATGGATAGGGTTAATTTCCTGTGGAGGGCAGCGGTTGGATCTCTTTTCATTTCTGTATATGGTCCTGTTTGTAGAATATCTCGTATCTTCTCCTCGTATTGTTCCTTGTCCATGACTACCGTTGCGTTTCCGCTCGCACAATCGCTATTCCCTTCGTTTGTTTAGGCTCTTTTAAAGCTTTCCGTTCTTTCGGGGGGATATTCGTCGCAGGTGGCACTGCTCGCTTGATGATGTGAGAGACCTCGTTTCTGATTTCAATCGCTTGCGGAAGACCTCTGATTGCCGGCTCTATTTGCTGAATTATTTCTTCGGTTGGAGTACTTGTTGGAGTAAGTGCGAAGTTGAATCCTTTGCTTAACACATCCTCTTGTTCCCTGGTTAACTGCATTGATGAAAGGTTGACTACTACGTTGTTGCTTCTCGTCGGTATCGGTTGCGCTGCTTCTAATGTTGATTCTAAACTCCTGAATTTCCGTTCCTGTATCGTTTTCTTCTTGATAAATTCTGCTCCTCTGCGTTCTGAAGTGAAAGAATCAAAATAATTAAAGGTATCCCTCGGTAGAAGGCTACCGAGGAGGAGGTGAAGGGATAGGGCTTCTTTGTTGAGGTAGTCTAGCTTAGTTCTCTTTAGTTTGATGTCATTCCTCAAGAGCTGCTGACTCGCTTTCTTCAAAATAGCCTGGCTACGATGGTTGTCCCATGTGCCCACGATTTTGAAGCCTTTAGGAACAAAGTTCTTATCTCTGCATCGTTTTTCGAAAGCTATCTGGTTGAGAATGGTGTCGATTTTGTTTTTTGTAGTTTTCAATCGCCGAGCTTCGAAAATCCAACATCAAGACAACATTCACTACCCCGACTACTATCCGAGGAATTTTAGGAAACCAGAAGGACAAAAAACCATTGGACATACAAAGTACCGTGCGGCTCATGCGATAAAGTATACATAGGAGAAACGGGACGTACAGTACAAACAAGGATCAACGATGCACACGGAAAAACCAGATACAGATGTCAGCGATCGCGGAACATGCAACGACAGAGGACCATACAATCGATTTCGATAATGTGCAAATTCTGGCCAGGACAAATCAATATTATCAACGCATAGTACGAGAAGCAATAGAAATTTCGAAACATCCACAGAACTTCAACCGAGACACCGGATACAAGTTATTAGCAGTTTGGCTACCTGCCTTAAAATTTGGAAGAACAAAATCCGTACCCAGAAATCCTTAACTAATTTAACTACCTGATACTAATTAATTAACCTTAATTAACTAATTTCACCTTAATTACCCTTCCTTCTATATAATAATTGTGTTTTGTAATTGTCGATCAGTTTGATAAAGGTCTCAGCATAGACCGAAACGTCACGAATAGTAAAGCGTAACAGTGTAGAATCCGGAAATCTTTTCTTTCAAAAAGATTAAATTATTAATTAATAGCTATTGTACCCGCAATTAAGTGTTAAATTAACAACTGCCCTGCCCAAGAACCCCCTTCCACTTAGTCCCCCCTAACCTATATAGTGACTTCCCTCGCATCCTCAACTTGTCCCAAAAATAATAAGTTGCGCTCGACTTGTTAGCAGTTTATTATTTGATAGTATAAGGAAATCTATACAGCTACTCAGTGGAAAAGTTCATTTGGGTAGGTTATTACTAGATCAAACCAAGTTTGTTAGGTCCATCCATTATAATTAGTTACACTCTTTTCCCACTGTGGACTTTTCGCATTCCAATCACTACCAATAATTATTGAGGTATAATGGTTATTTTCGAAAAGCTGATTTATTTTATTAAGAGAAGAGATAATTACGGTATTACAAGTTTTCACTGGGAATAGACGGATATGAGCAAGGCCTTATTGACTATGCCATTGTCGTCTCTGAGTTGTAGAACAGCAGCATTGTGGGCTATATTATTTAGTTTTAAGTGTGTCTTTTGACAAAAGACCAGTCAGTTCCTTGAAAGCTATTGTTTCTGAGCAATTATTTTGGTATTTTCAGTCTATTTACATAGATATGTCTAATGGCTCGACCCAACCAAACATTTTTTGCATCGAAAATTTGTTATCGTTAATCTCTCTTGTATTGAAAAATGTTAAGGAATCTGAATGTCAGTAGGCCAAGGTCCGATTTGGGCTGTAGCGCCATTGTAGTAGATGTATTGTATTTAACCAAAACATACTGGATGGAATTTGAAATACCAGGCACGCAGAACTATGATTACCGGGTTCCTCAGATTCCATTCCTTACGAAAATTATGAAATTTCTGGCTGGATTTTTTGCCAAATTGGTGGAGATTTCTTTCCCTATTCTTGGTCGAGATTATTGGCGCCTATTGATCGGAGCTCGTTTGTGGGATTTTCACTAGTTAGCTGCCTGGGTTTCGAGCATTGTATTGTTGTTGTTGAAATCTGCGTCGTCGAAATGTTTGACCACGTAGCGAGAAGGCGAACAGAACACAAGTGGAGTTGTGTGGCCGCTCTGATCAGGATCGCGCGCTTTGCAGAAGATAGAGAGAGTGTGAGTCTATCTCTCGTACTTGTGTGTATATCTATATGTACAGTGTTTAACCAACATTTTTTGGGTTCGCTTCCTCCGATTTGTTATTATTTGATCTGTTTATTTGATGATTGGCTGGCTGGTTGTTGATGCAGGTGTTTAGCAACTGATTCTGAAATCAGTCATATCAAATGAATTGCTGGTACGTCATTTTGAGATGCAACTTGATCCCATTTCACTTCGTAGTGATTTTTAGCTGAGCCAATGCCCGTCGATCGGGCGTCTTTTGAAGCTCGGTTAATGTTTTCTTATAGCACTTTACCTATATACTTATAGACAAGAAAATTCCAATTTTCATAAGAGAAATTCATTGCGTTAAACAGAACCCATCCGACCTGTTCGGCTGCTCAGATCGAACTCGAAAATAAATAAATATATGGCTGTACAATGAAAGTTAACGTCAAGCTTAGAAAGAAACTGCAAACTTCCGTTGCCTAAAATATCGAGCCCCTTTCGCAAAACTCCTCAACAGTAGATTTTCAATTCTTATTATAATCACTCAAGACTCCCGTCCAAATGTTTTCCATAATGAATGATAAAGGTTCGAGTAATTTCCTCCTGCCAAAAATTATTTTTTTTAAATTTAAAACAAGTTTTATCATAAAAAAAAAATCATTATAAATTTATAGCATAATTGCAATGAGTTTTTATATTTCTTTTTTGATTTACAAAAACTGTAAACGTATAAATCGTCATATATAAAATCGATTCAAATAATCGAAATAAATCAATTTTTATTCATATATTTTAGTTTATATTAAAAGTCCATGTTGTTTGTGTGTGTTGTAAATACGCACAACAGAGTAACTACATATACATAAATATCTAACGTATGCACGCACAATTCCTTAAAGCTGTCGCTTCAAACGACTACCAAGCTCGTCTACCATCTCCTTGCTCGAAAAGTTATTCTCTTCGAGTGTTAACATTTTTAAGTTCGGTAGATGCGGAATGGAGACAGGTGTAGAAAATTCATTACGCGACAGATCTAAATTCTAAAAGAAGCAAAATTAGTTAGGAAAAATAAATAATCACTGACAACAAACCTTGCAAAATTGGAATGCATTAAGTTTTGCTGCCGATCGATCCGAAAGGCAATTTGTATCCAGATTAATGTCCTCCGCTACGCACATATACTGCTCATAGAAAATCGTCGTCAAACTTAAATCGGACAAGTCCAATTTTGCAGCAATATTCCCTTTCACAATCCATTCTTCCAGCTGCTTTTCGATTGCCCATTTGCTAGCCAAATCGGCATAGTAGCCTCTCCTTAGATGATCGATTTTCTCTAATCTTTTCAAATATTCTAAAGATTTGGTATGATAACCGGTACGATCGACGGCACGCATTAAAAGCGAAGCAGTTAGAAGGGTCCCTGAATTTGAAGTGGTATTAAATTTGAGAAAAATAAAATAAAACGTTACTAAACTTACATTTGCTATCCGGTTCGTATTCCAACAGTTGATTGCACGAATCCAATTGATTTCGTAGCTCCTCAAGCACAGCCGCACCGAATTCGTATTCAAATTTTGGAGATTTTATTGCGTAAAATCCATCCGTACATTTCTTCAGGGCAATGAAAAATTCTTGTCCATCGTTCGACTTACATTTCAGCGTACATTTCGAATCGACCGGATTTATTCGCAACGAATCGCTCAAGATCCAAGTACTATCGTGCTTTGAATTCTTGCAAACCGGTCGCCAATCGGTCGAGTTCAACTCGACGCCCAAATTCGAAGAGATCGTATAAGTCTGTATATCAACCGGTTTGGTAAAAGAAATGACAGCCAAATTGTGCGAAATTCGCACGGAAGCAATATCAAGTGCCGGTAGCGAGTAGCCTAGCAACCATCGCTGATAGAACCAAGCACTGCTATCATTCGGATCGGTAAATGCAGCAGTCAGCACCATTTCCAATTCTTCTTTGAGTTTAGCCTCGCTGATCGGACGTAAGGGATTCGTTTCGTGCGGATGCAGTAGCGGCAGTAGTTTGCTGCGATAATGCCAGGACGAGTAATTGGAGAAATTATTTCGAATTTTTTCGGTGCAAAATTCCAACTCTTTTTCGGGCGGAATTTCGGCTTTGCCAATAACGAATCGCCTGTAATCCCAGCAGTGAACTGGAAAAGTAAAATTTGTGATTTACCGAAAACAACAGGATATCAACAAACTTACAATTCCTCTCGTCTAACTTCAAGTATTTAGTGCACAAGGCAACCTCTCTGTCCCAATTCGGAGTTGGGCAGTTCTCCAGCACCCAACAGCGGTGGTGCCACGCTCCATACGATTTTGGGTTCACCATCAAGCATTGCTCGGTGAAACCCAAGTCCTTGTCATAAGTTCCTTGCTTGGATCTGATCAAAGCGATTGATTTTATTCGAACTGAACTTTATCTGGGAGAATACTTACTCGTCGTCATCCTGATCTTGAGACAATTTCAAAATGCACTCCTTCCTGATATTCCATAGCGTGTAAACATCGGGGTTTCGCGATAAAATCTGTCCGGTAATCAACAGCATTTCGTCATCGAGTTCTTGTCGTTCCCGCTTTTCAAAGATACGAGCCATTCCAGCGCGATAGGCTTTCACCTTCAGTTCCTGCTCCTTCTTTTTTCGAGCAGCCTCTTCCGCCGAAGTGCGTACTTTCAATCGTCCGTGCTGAAATTTTTGTAATATTTAGAAAAATCTAAAAAGTATAAAAAAATACCGGGCCGCACCATTGTTGGGATTAGTCAGCTATTGTAGGTCACACTGCACAGCTGTTTTTGACGTTTCTCGGAAGTGGTTGACAATCCGGTGTTTTATTTTCTAGTGGGCCTGTACAATACTGTAGAAGATTTTTTAATAAAAGTCTACACAAGTACAGTGGTGGCCACGAATTCAGCACACTCGGTATCTGTAACTTTCAAGTGCAAATATTTTCTACTGTATTATGCTTTTCAGTCGACTTTTGTTTCTTGAGTATTGGCTATGATGGGTTGATCATGTCCCGTTAATTTAGTCTGGTTCCTTTGTTCCGTTTCTTTTCTATTCTCACTTAATTGCTAGTAGTACGTAATCAAGCTGGCCACGAATTCAGCACACCTTTTAAATTTTACTAATTTCGGGCTTTTGTTTGTGTTAAATCAAATTCATTGGTACGATTTGCGTTTTTTTAATTTATTTATGATTGTTGTTTAAAAAATGTGTGTTCAGAAATGGCGAAAGGAACATGGTGCACAGAGACTCAGCGGCAGGTAGTTCAGCAAATGAATAGCAGTGGTAGTACCATTACGCAAAATACTAGTGCTTTAAGATGTTCCAGAAAGATGGTGTACAATGTATTGAGCCATATGCAACAATATGCAATCGGAGCGCCAAAAATGTTAAACAGCGACCTAGAGCACGACAGACAGCAATTAAAGAGCACTGTCTGATTTATAGGGCCTCAATCACGAATCCTTTTAATAGCTCACCCATTATAAAAAAAAATATTTCATCGGAATTTGGCATTGACGTACCTCAAGGACAATAAGACGACGGCTCAATCAAAAAACAATTGCGTGGATGCATTGCACAGGACAAGCCACTTGTGTCAAAAAAATTTAAAATCTCAAATTGCGTTTGCCCATGAGCACTTGCAACAACCTTCGATTTTTTGGAAAAATGTGCTTTGGAGTGACGAATTAAAGTTTTGTCGGTTCGGATCTGGCGGTAAGCGGTACGTATGGCGTCCTCGAAATATGCAGCACCATCCAAAGTACACTTATAAGACTGTTAAGCACGGTGGTGAGAGTTTGATGGTGTGGGCTGCGTTTTCTTGGTACGGCGTTGGCCCTATACATAAAATTGACATAAGAATGGATCAACATGTTTACAAAAACATATTGTAAGCACAATGATGCCATTTGCTGATGATAACATGCTTCTTAAATGGCGTCTTATGCATGACAACGATCCAAAACACACTTCGCGCACAGTGAAGAGAACCAAATTGATGTTCTGAAGTGGCCAGCCGGATATCAATCCCATTAAAAATTTGTGGAATGATGTCGAGGAGCATATTCACGTAGTCAAACCAAAAAATATGGCGGATTTTTGGATCGAAATTAAAAAAGCTTGGTATGCAATTCCGAGAGAATTTTGTAGAGAGCCTACCGAGGAGATGCGCTACTGTCATTAAAAATGAAGGATATCCGAAAAAATACTAAATTCATACGTAGAAATTTGTACTTTGTTATTTCGTTTTTCGCTTATAATGAACAGTTTTTCATTTTGCGCTAAATTCGTGTCCAGCTTGTTTTCATCTTATTCACAATTAGACTGAAATAGAAAAGAATGGGAAAAAAATAAACAATAACCACATCGTAGGCAAATCTCACGAAAAAAAATTGGACTGAAAAGCTTAAAACAATAGAAAATATTCGCACTGGCCATGAGTGCTTAGGGAGTGACTAAAATTAGCACGAAAATGTCATAAAAATTAAAAAAATTAATTTTCAAGTGATAGTATTCCATTACATACACAAAATAGGATAATATCTTTTGGATATGCTCAATCGATTTTAACGGAAACAAAAAATTAATAACATTCGAAAACACTTTGGTAGCAACTCTCTCCAAAAAATTCTACTATTTCAATTGTTAGATGCTGGATTTTATTATTGTGTTTTCCTGAGAAATATAAATTAAAAGGGGATTTTAGATAAAACTATTTTTGCAAACCATAATGGTCGCAGATGTCACTTCTCGGTGGGTCTATCATTGCTTATCGTGTATAATAAATCTTCTTTCTTCATTGCGATTATAAATTTGCTGCAGCATTTTATTCGGCATGTGGCAATCTCCTTTTAACGTCTGCATAAAATTTTCAAAAAACCGATAAGCAGAAAAGTTATCAATATTACCAAATTTCTCAACGCAAAAGGTTGTGAACATTTTAACTTATTTTGCCTTCTCCATATATAAATTTGAAGTTATTTACAAATAATTTAAGCATTTCTTGCACCGTATTGAGATCCTTTTTGTAGTTTTAAGAATAAGAGATTAAACGGTATGATGTATGCAACAATAAAAAATGAACATACATGTCTTCATGCAATAAATTCTTAAATAATATTATATAATTCCTGTGTAAAGCAGTAATTGCCAAAATGCGACTACTTTCCATCTGGCAATTTAATTTATGGTTCTGGGCTTTCTGACAAAATTTGTCGGGATGTATACAGACAGTGAAATAAGCTTTTAGTACAAATTATTTTATTCCTCGTTTGTAAATTTTTTTCTAGAATGTTTCCCATTCCAAAAATACGTAATGATCTTTTTTGCAACTCCTAAATCTACAAGGCGCATAACGTCTAGTGGAAACTGTGTCACCATATCTGTATTAATATCCTTCAAAACATGTGAGTTATGACGCAAATATTCTTTATGATGAAGATTGTACTTACGACTTGAAAAATCATCATCAGTTCTTAGAGTTGATACAGTTTTTCTATAAGATAATGTCTTATTAATTCGCTGATCTTTTTGAATACATTTTGAGCAACCATCTGAAGCTGTATGACCGACAGTACCTGTCACAAAGGATCTAGCGAGGGTGTCACAAATGAAAGCTCGGATTTTCACTGCATGAGTGTGACCATCGATATTACGTCCTTGTAGATTTATATTATTATAAATATTAATTTTCATCATAAATAATGCATTACATTAATATAATAATTCGTTTGTGATGAAAATTATATATTTATTAATAACTCGATGAAATTTCTTTCTATAATTCTTTCAATATTATGTTAAAAAAGATATTTATATGTAATAGAAATCAAATATTACTTACCTTACTTTTAAATTTCACTTTTGATGAAGACAATTTTCACTTTTTTTACACTATACTACGCACTCGTCGATTTGCAACAAACAAATGGCAAATGCGTGATCGTTTTTCGGAATAAGAAATTCCAGGGAATCAAAAAAGAACTTCAATTTAGCTTCCACCAAAGCGATTTTCGAGTACTTTGATGGTTATACAATTAGGAAGCGTGGTAAATGACGTTCCGCTCGATAGTTTGTTGTGTGTGACGGGTTTGGCAACAAAATAAAAAAAATCAACGCCTACGAAATCCGTTCTTGACGTCGATGGCGAAAAAAACGACAACGGTCTTGAAAAAGTGCAGTGTCGAGTGCGTGGAATTCGCCGAGCGAAGATTTAGAATGGCTACGATAAAATGCGGAGTGGAACAGGACCGAAGACACCCCGAAATTAGAAGGATCCGTCGTCGAAATGAATCTCCAACCAAGCTTTCATCTATTCATAAAATGAATCGTTACCAAATGGAATATTTCTTATTATCTGCATACGGTTTATACGTCAAATTTTTTTCGGGAGTATTAATATTGCATTATTTTTTATTTATTTTTTTTTTAATAATTATAAAATTATAATCACTATATGTACTGTTCAAAAAAAAAAGGAATGAATAATAATAATGAATGTATTTCAATCGACAGTAAGTTAGTTAGAAGATTTTTTTTTTAATTTTGGTTTTTTTTCTTCATTCGATTCTTTCGGGGCGTATTGTTATTATTAATATTATTTTTTTTGTTGTTGCTGATTGAGTGAATACAACCGAAATAACACTAAAATTTGGACAAATTAAGATGGAACGCCAAATATTTTATTTGAAGCACTTCTAATCTTCACAGCTTCCTCCCCCTCTCTCCATGGGGCCATACAATAAAGATTTGTTGGAGACTGTATGGCTAAGGCAGGGTGGGCAGGGTAAGGCGACCTAACACCAGTCGCCATCGTCGAGGCATCTGATTGGGTCAACACTGCGATCAGCGAAAGTCGTATTTTTTTGTTGAATATCTGTTCTGGAGTAAGTCGACGTGACGAGCTCTAAAGCTCATTTTGTTGTTACAGGCCATGGTTTTTATGGTCAGTGTCGGAGCAACGAACCCTCACGACTCTCGTAGCTAGACCCGGCCATACGCTAGCACGTCGCTCCAGCCCGATACTGCCACCGATATGGATGTTGGTGGATCTCGGACCAGTTTGTTTCCCGATCCTGATTTTTTAATTTTTTATGGTTATTTCGATATCTTGGTATCGAAATAACTTATCCTTTGGCCTCCGTTACACAACAAGTTAAGCTTCTTTAAAAGCGATTCCGAAGCATTTTCCTCAGCATATGAAGGAGTGCTTGAAACATGCTTCATTTCTTCTTCTTCTTCAATGGCGCTACAGCCCAAATCGGGCCTTGGCCTCCTGACCTTCAGGTTCCTTAACATTTTCATTATCTATTTATCGCACAGCCCTCTATCTACGAATTTTCTTTTTCGTAGATTGAGGTGGCCAAGATATACCCAAGCAAGTAGTGTGCTGGAATTATGCGTCGACCGGGATTTGAACTTACGGGCCTTCGCATTGTAGACTAACACGCTACCCACTAGGCTACACCCTAACTATGCTTCTTTTGAAGCACTTTGAATTTCTCCCGCTGAGAAGTTATAAGCGTAAAATCACAAGCAAAAAGTCAGTTTGAGAATTCGCGTTAAACTCTCCACACTCCAAAATTAAAACGAATCGTAACTTTGACGTCAATTGTCAAAATTTGACGTAGATTGTCAAAATTCAAAGTAATCCTCACAAAAAATCTCCGTTTTGGTTTATGTTTATTCCCATGTTTTCTGTTCAATCTCGTTCTTGATTTCCAAATTAAAAATGCTGACATGTTTTCGTTGCTAGTAATGTATCACTTTTGTGAAATATTAATAAATTTCCGATTTTCCATTACGTGTAGTGTGGTACTTTTGAAATGGCGTTCTAATTTCTCGTTTTTCCATAAGCTACAGAAAGAATGGTGGTATTTCGGGCGGCGTTCTCCAGATCCGAAATATTAGCAGTTCGGAAATAGCGACAGCACTACGTCCTTTCTACTTTGTCGTGCATCCAGATTTGTTTGGCCGACATCCGGAACAACGGGTGAGTAAACTCACGATGTTTGTCGTCATCGCAAATCATGAGATTTGGAAGCGATAGCGATAAGTTTCTTTGTTTTGTTTACAGTCTGTAAATGAGGAATCATTGAAACACCTTAGCGCACACATCGAAGCTTTACAGCAAAGGCGATTAGGACATTCGTCGCCGAAGGTTTTGTCGTTTTACGTTCGGAATTCAGACGTTGAGAAACGAGGTATGATTCGTTATTTATAATAAGTTAGCATTTTGCGTTCATAAATCATTTTTTAGTAGAAACTACGTATTTATCTAAAATAAGGAAGATGGAAGGTACGTTGGAAATCTCTTTGTTGGGTACTGTTTTCCTCCAAGTTCCCTTTTTTATTGAACCGAGAAACTGTCTTAGTTTATTACCTATAATTCTACAATTTACCCTATCATAACTTTGATTCCAAGAGAGATTTGAGGTACTAACAAATTAATCGAGAATTTAACTTGTCCTTGTTTTCATTTTAATCGATTCTGTTTTAATTTGTCTTTTTAGCGGGTGAGGTGAAAGCCCACTGTGTAGAAAACTTTGAAAAACAAAAATTTTCTTGCCACCTCAACCCCTACAATGAGTGTAGAGAGCAATCTTCGTTCTCTTGAAGGGATTTGTCATAGTTTATCTTTCAGTTCTACATTAGATTTTGGTTAGTGAGAATTTTAAATAAACAGTTGCGGTTTGTGACTCGCTTTCACATCTTTATTCCAATTGGTAAGGGCTGAATCCGAGAATAAATTTTTTTGAATCTTAAAATTTATTCTTATTCATCAATCTAAACTGTGAAAATTTCTTCAAAATAATTGCATTTTGAAAAACAATTACTTTATAGAATTATTGTTTCAGCTTGTCGTAGAGGGATGGCCCAATACTGGACCATAATTTTTTTAAAAGTTCCAGTATTGGGCCACTATGGCAAATGATATGACTGGAGTTACTATACAGGGTGTTTGGTACTCCGTACATAACCTTGTAAGGGGTTATTCCTGGATATATTTTGAGCAAAAAATTGTTCTACGGAGATGGTCAATTTTCAATATCCACGGAGATACAGGGTGATCAAGAAAAGTCCTTCGGACCTGTACCCTCACTCACTCAAAACGCTATATCTTGAAAACTAATAATCACAATTCAAAGTGTTATAGCTTGTTTTTTAGGGAATCAAATTACCTTTCATTTGGTGTAATAGTCCGTATTGTACCTGTACCCAATTCTGAGGTATTTCCTTCAGAACACAAATTTTTGACAGTTTGACCGTCAAAATTCTAAGATGAATGTAGTTTTTCTCTAAAAAACCCATTATAAAAATGTCATTATATTGTTGTTTTCTTTTGTGTCATATTATTGCCTACAAAAGACGCATACACTTGCATTGCATAAGTTTTATAGTTTAGAAGAAATTATCATTCCAATAATTTAGCACTTTTGTCAAAAAAGCAAGAATAGGTTGATCAACACTCTCCGCTTGAACTAAAAGAACTTAAGAATGGTTTTTACGGTTTATTTCAAATTGCCTTAATTACAATAAATGTTCAAAATGGCTACCTTCATTTTGAATGCACGCTAAAGCTCGTTTTGCCAGTGTTCTCTTTGTGTTCATACTCCTCAACTGCTGCCTTACTTCTGTTGCTGCCGCATCGATTCTGGTGTTTAGATCCTGCAACGTTACTACTTCCGTTGCGTAGACAAGGTCCTTCATCCGTCCCCATACAAAGAAATCCCTAATAGTTAAATCAGGGGATCTTGCAGGCCAGTGTATCGGTCCATTTCTACCGATCCAGCGATTGCTATAATTGGAATTTAACCAATCTCTGATCTGTCGGCCGTAATGAGCTGGAGCACCATCGTGTTGGTAAAACATGGAAGCCAATCGTTGCAGTGGCACATCATCCAATAACTCTTGTAGATCATTTGTCAAAAACTGCAAGTAATTGGAACTATTTAGGGTAGGCGGAAGCCTAATAGGACCAATAAAATCGTTGCCAATCACACCTGCCCATAAATTGACACTGAATCTGTGCTGAAATGATGCCTCTCTTCTTGTATGTGGATTGCTCTCAGCCCATGTGTGTAAGTTGTGGAAGTTTGTGATACCGTCCCTGGTGAATTGGGACTCATCCGTCCAAAGAATGTTGCTGATAAAATTCTCGTCACTTATTTGTCGTTCAAGGAGCCAATTGCAAAACTCCATCCTTTTGGGTAAATCAATGGGTAACAGCTCCTGCACTGGTGTGTGGTGGTAGGGATGCAAACGTTCTGCTTTCAGGACACTCCAAATTTTCCACGTAGAGACGTTAAACCGCAATGCCAAGCGTCGTATACTAGTTGATGGATCATTTTGAACTGCAGCTAGGATTCGTTGATCAATTGAAACAGCGATTACTGGCGCAGGATTTGCATTCACTCTGCTTGTCCTAACACTGCCTGTTTCCCTAATCCTTCTGTAAACGTCTTGGAATACTCTCGGGTAAGGTATTCGACGATTGGGAAATCTGTGATGATACAAAGATCGCGCCGCTTGCTCATTTCCCTGACACTCTCCATAGAGGAAAATTATGTCTGCATATTCTTCGTTCGTGAACTCAGGCATTTCGAAATTATTTTCTAAATTTTAGTGACACCTTGTTCTTTTACAAATTTAACTAAAACTGATAAAAATATGAAGTATGGTTTGCTTTTATAGGCTTTTCATTTTGTTAGGTAACCCATTAAAAAGGGCAAAGTGCTGCACCTAGTTGTGTTGAAACTCATTTTAATTTAATTCATTTTCTCGATAATTTTAATACTACCTAAAGGACATTCATTGATAATTTAAATAGTAATTAAAGGACACAAAGAATATTTCAGTTTAACATTTCAGGTAGTTTTTTTAGAACGAGGGTTGGTTTATGGCATATTTTATTTTTAAGCCATATTTATTTTCGCTTATTACCTGGAAAACGGGAAAACCTAAGTCATAAGTATGTGTGCATCTTTTGTGGGCAATAATATGGCACATGAAAAAACAACATTAAAATGACATTTTTATAATGCGTTTTCTTGAGAAAAACTACATTGATCACAAAATTTTGAGGGTCAAAGTATCAAAAATTTGTGGTCTGAAGGAAATACCTCAGGATTGGGTACAGATACAATACGGACTATTACACTAAATGAAAGATAATTTGATTCCCTAAAAAACAAGCTATAACACTTTGAAATGCGATTATTGGTTTTCAAGATATAGCGTTTTGAGTGAGTGAGGGTACAGGTCCGAAGGACTTTTCTTGATCACCCTGTATCTCCGTGGATATTGAAAATTGGCCATCTCCGTAGAACAATTTTTTGCTCGAAATATATCCAGGAATAACCCCTTACAAGGTTATGTACGGAGTACCAAACACCCTGTATATGAACGCCTCTTCTGCTGGTGTCGAGTTTGGCCTCGGAGCCGTTAATCGAGCTGTCACTCGGCGAACTTTGAAAAGTCGTCGAGTGACAGCTCGTACTGAAAAGATAATAAAAGATTTTCTTTTCACTAAAAACGTCTTGAAATGTATTTCTCGGGAGTTTCAAGTTATACATAGTTATATATGTAGTAAACGAATAAATCATCGATTGGATGCCATTGAGAAAGGGGAAGCCCCAATCTTGACTTATGCAACAGTTGCGAAACAAGGCACTCATTCTAAGCTAATAAAGGACAGTATCAAACCTAAAGACACCGATTACGTACACTAAGCCACTTAAGAATGGTAATATCTTGATAAAAAGTGACACTGAAAAAAACAATTTCAAACTTATGGCGGAAATGAAATCGAAACTTGGAGACACTGATGACATTGAAAACACGAAATTAAAAACCCCTAGGCTGATAAAGAAAAAAGAAATAAAAACTCTTTCTTGGACACTTAACGCTGAAGCCACTGGCTCAATGTTTGAGAAACTAGTCGACAAAAAAATAAACATTGAGTGGAAAACCCACTACTTAGTAGAGGACTTCAATATTATGCGGTGCTTGAAATGTCAAAAATTTGGACACACCGCAGCGAAGTGTTCTGGTACTATTAATACATGTGCAAAATGCAGTGAACATCATAAAACTCGAAGCTGTCCAAATGGCTATGGAAAATGTACGAACTGCATGGCCGATAAAAACACTGAGCACTATCACAGGGTGGACAGCTGGATTTGCCCTTATTATGAGAGAGGATCAATTATGACGCAACAAAATTAACTTAACATGGATATAAGTTCAAAAGTCTGGAAAAACGATTACTCAAGACAAATCTAGCACAAAACTTAGTCTAAATATATTGAGGAGTATTAGGAATAAGATACCCGAAATTGAAGTTCATTTACAGCAAAACTGCGAACTAAATATATTGGTGTTCAATAAAACATGGCTGTACAGCACTGATATTAAATATTTCAATTTTAATGGCTTTACTGCAGTTCATAATTGCTGCGATGAGGAAAAAGGTAGAAGTACGGCTATTTTAATAAAAAGTACATACGAATTCAACACATTATTGGTAAATCGAAGATTTAACACAATAATAGTTGAAATCCTCCTGAAAAGTTTTAAAATGAAAATCGGTATTTTTTATAAATCACTCTCTGATGATGATCAGATCATCTTAGACCATATGGATCAAATCTACTCTAATTACTAGAATATAACCACTCTCGCAAACAATAATATAAATCTATTTGATTCTGGTGCTCCTACGAACTGTTATATGGACATGACCCTGGCAAATAATTGTACGATTATTGATACGACCTTTGCCACAAGAATTACAGAGCAAACTCAAACTTTAATTGATCATGTAGTATCGAATATAAGTAACTCAACATTAATACACTCTCTCAAGCTCAATACATGGCCGGAGCTTGATCACAGAGTAATAACACTAAAAATTTTGATAACAAAAGTACAAGTACAAATGACTAAGAAAATTATTAAGATCGTGGAAAAATATAACTTCATAGAAGAAGTTGCATTAAGTATTGATGAGATGATGAACTTTTCATTTGAGAAGTTATCAGAAGTAATTATAGCTGAAAGAAACGCTCCACTATATTCAAAGAAATACGCACAAGAAAACCATCATGGATTTCTCAAGACATTCTAAAACTTTGCCCGATAAAAAAATTGTATAGTTTTTTTTATCGGGCAGAAGTATGAAAAAAGTCCTATGGGCGAAAAAACTAAAATAGATTACCAAGTGCTTCAGAAAATGACAAGCTAAGCTGTACGAAAAGCTAAGGAGAACTATCTGAGCAAAAACTTCATTAACGCTACTGGAAACTCTTCAAAAATGTGAAAAGTTATCAATGAAGCTAAAAGTAGGCACGGCACCTGGTATTGATGGAATCACCACTAACAACATCAAAAATAAGCTGATTAACAGACCACGGTAACTTTTGGAATAATAATTAAGGATAGTCCTACCTGCTTACCAAAAAAAAATTTTTTGAAATATCTTTTCCCAGACTAATTTTAATTATTCAAAGTCTCGGTACTTTATGGTCACAATGTATAACTCGAGAAGTAAGTCGGGTGACCTTTTTTTATTTTTTCTCTTTTTTAACACGAGATATCTTGCATAAAGCTGAATTTCGCATTTTTTACCAGACATCTCGGGACGGCTGCTCGGATCTAGTCTTCCCTTCCACTTTCTTTTTTGTGCCCGAGATATCTGCAAAAGGCTGAATTTGCAAATACAACCTCATAAAAACTAAATGAACTGAAAACCCTAACACAAAGAGCTAATCCTTTTAGTGAATAAGAACTAGTGAACTAATTCAGTAAAAGAAACTATTTTGCCCATCTCCATTCGTTACCACAGTACCAAGCAACATCCTATCTAATTTTCTGTGCTCCTTAGATGTGATTGCGCCACTACAACACTTTTTACTTAAGCATTGTTTCACTTGCTGCCGCTATCATGGATCAAATGTTAGTGAAGGGGATCGAGAACCCAGAACTTGTGAAAGCTATGAGATTCACATGAAGAAAGAGCTTGGTAAAGCCGCGACTTATGATTAAATTTATGTGTTTCGTGTTGGCATGCAGACTTCTCCTCAGCTATTTTACCACCATAGTTAAACATAAAAATCATTAATATTTTTCTTTTGTTCATAAGTTCTCAACTAGGAAAGAGAAAAACTCCCATTTTAATTTTTTTTTTTTGTATCTTTCAGACACATTTAAATTAGTAAAAATAAATCTTGAACGTAACAAAGATACCCAAATTGTTATTAAACGTATTTTAGAATCATGTAATTTATCAACGGAATATGTGGATAAAATCAAAGCAGTAAAACCAAACAATACGTCATCCAATGATCTTTCGCGTTTTTACGATGTCGATGAGAATTCGTACCAAAATCCCTTTGGTGATATAAATTTCACGTCGGATTTTGCCGATTTTGAGAAGAATTTCCGAACGAAAAAAGAAAACGAAGAGAAAACATTGAAGTACTCTTTCGAAACAAAACAAAAAAATAAAACAATTTTTAAAATGCTGATTGTTGAATTGTATTTTATAGAGGATGGCTTAGCAATAATTTAAGTATGGCACGCGAACGTAATAAAGATCTCGAAGATCTTAAAGAAGATGTTTACAAATTGCAAGAGATTATTGTTAAACGATTGGGATTAGTCGAAGTTCGATACGATTGTGGATGGAATTTCGAGCATTATCGTGGATGTCTTAAGACGTTGGAACGTTTAGCAAATATGCATGAAAAACATTTGGATGGTTTGAAAGGTTGTTGCAGCAAAATGGAGCTTCGTGACGAGTGATAATGAATTTTGCTTTTATTTTTAGGTCGTATAGTTGTGTTCGCTCCATTCACTGGCGTAAGTCTCGAAGGTCACATAATGCTTTTTACGGGAGACGTATTGAATAGTTGGTTGGATGTAAGTTTCAGTTTTTATTCTCGATCTCGAATCTTACAAGATTGCTGCAAACTTAAACGGATGTTTTTTTCCTCTTGCATTTGCAGTTCATTATAAACATACCGAAACACGACATTTATTTGAAACGGATTCCGGCATATGAAGTGGCTCTGTCGCAAGTACTGCGCAACATTAAAATTGGCAGAAGAAAATTCATGCCTAAGGCTCAAGCTGGACAATATGCTGGTCATTTAAGAAAAGTCACTACAACGCTTCTCGATTATCTTAGTACGCATAAATATCCGAAAACGTGGCCGAGTGATTTGAAAGATCATGAAATAGTTGTCGAATCGTAAGTTCTCTAGTCAGATTCCATTTGACCTGATTTTTTAGTCAAAAGTTTAATTTTGTTTATCAAACTTTAACTCTAAATACAATCAAAGCCACGTCACGGTAAATTTCGAAAAATTTCGACTGAAAATTTAGTACTCTCGTTCATAATGTAAGTTGAAATTTCGTCTTTAAAAGTGCACCCAGTTCGAAACATTTACGTGGCACAGCATTGATTCTATTTAAGATATTGAGGGAAATCAACATGTGTCTTCTTCTTTTGTGCTTTTTGCGAAATTTCAAACTTAGCGAGTCAAATTAGTTCACACAAAAAAAAATATTGATCAAGAAATAAATGGATTCAATTTTATTGCTTCGAATTGCAGTATGAAAAGTTCTAACTTCGATATGACTCATAGCTAAAGAGGTTACTAATTATCCACATGACTCGCTAAAAGTGTAATTTTTTACTTTTCCATCATTCTTGAAATACACAGCAGCCCAACTGAGCCTTGACGTCCTGACTTTCAGGTTCGTCATCATTTATATGTATTGTAGATGGCCTGTAAGCCCTTCGCATAACCCTATGTCTACGAATTTCCATTTGCGGAGATTGCGGTGCCGCAGATTTGACTGGGTTTTTGAACTCACAGCCTTCACCGAAACGCTATCCACTGGGTCACACAAAGTTTTTTTTTTTAATTTTTAGTATAAAGTTTGACAAAGTTTTGCAAAAAAAGTTGAGGTATCTTGTCGAACTGACGATAGACGAGTTTCAACTTTGAATGGAATGGGTTGGATTTATTCTGATGGAGCTTAATATGATAATCATCATTATTTTTCATTATTTCCATTTAATCTTTTTAGTGAAGCGGGTCCTTTAATGGTTAGTCCAACTGGTCAGTTCATTACGCCAGCTACATGCCCAGGCTCAATCTTAGTTGATTTTATCACTACTAATTTAGATGAGGCTAAGGACAAGGCTGAACAGTATACGAGGTATGATATTTTAAATATCAAATTTATCTCCCTATTCTAACTTGCATCTTTTTCTTTCTTCCTAGAAACAAATACACAGAAAAGGAACTCCATAAAAAATGCCTACATCAGTTAAAATTACAATCGTTGATCAAAGACGATTCGGTTACACCCGAAAAAATGATAAAATCTCTCGAACGGCTTCTACAAGAGGACATAACTAATTTGATTGGCGTTCATTTGAGCATTACAAATTACTATTCGGTTTCATCTGATGGTACGGTTTGTATTCCATGGGACTGGAGTTCAAAGTAGAAAACAGATTGTAAAAATTTTTTTTGTTTAGTAGTTTTCGAAATAGTTATGAAAATTGTTGCAATATTAAAATATTATTTTCCGAATTATTTATACTCGATAAAAAGTAAAATATCCACAGAGATTATAAATAAGTTTAAAAATATACACACACGAAAAACGTTAACGAATGTGATAAAAAATATGGTCAATAATTTAAATTATCGTTTTTTGTCTGATTTTATCGTTTACGATAAAAAAGAACAATGTTTGTATCTTTTATTCAAATCGGACAATATTTTAGTAATGTAAGAAAAACGATTCAACTTTGATTTGTATTTAGTCTAAGGTCAATTATAAAATAATCTCTAAACGATTTTGATTTGAAAATGATGACATTGTATTGTTTTCTTTTCGTAATCCTATTTTATACGTGATTAATTGAACTCGTAGAGTGTGTCAATTCCCCATGTAGATGTTAAGTAATGAAGCTTAATTTATAAGTAGGTAAATTAATTTCCGCTATATGGGGAAGGAAGAGAAAGTAAAATATCCACAGGTTATCGCGTAGTGAACTCGCGACGGGAAGCAATAGTTTTGGAAAGCGAAAGATTCGGAGTAGATGTGCGGTAGCGAAAGAGTCGAAATCGGAAAAGCGACAGAACGCGATTAGGGCGAAGAGTTAGGCGATAAAGTGAAAAAGTGAAAAAGAAAAGTGCTACAGTGATCAACTAAAACGAAAAATAAAGTTTTGCGGTTACTTTTAATTCAAAAGCGACTTGTTTTATTTTTACTTGAAGTCCAGCGATCCCTTGCCCACTTCAATTTCATCTCTTGTAGGCTGTTGGCACTACTGATATAATAATGAAAACTGAGTAATGAAAGAACACATGCACTCTTGTTCTTGAATGAAAGTAACATCCAATACGCGTCGACAGTCAGAGAATACGTCGGTTGTGCTGGGTGTAAAAAAGGGTGAGTGTTCGTTAAAAAGTGATTATGAATTGGGAATTGGGCCCATGTGTCCGGGGAGAAAAGTTAGATGTAAAGTACCTTAAAAGATGGAGATAACATCTCTTCTAACGGATGAGGTGTTATCCCAAATAGATAAGAAACATAGATCATACAAGAGAATGGTGAAAGACCCTTTAAATCAAAACCTAAGAGCAGAATACACACGAATCAAAAATGGGACGACCAATATGATACGGAAGTCCAAAGAGAAATTTTATAATTTTCGCTTTGCGTTGACAGCCGGTAATCCAAGGAAACTATGGACCCTTATCAAAGAGACTATCGGTCAAAACGATAGCTCCCATTACCAACTGGGAATCAATGAATTGGACATGAATCCAGGAATAACGACTGACCATTCCGTAATTGGAAATCGGCTCAACGATCACTTCATATCGATAGCAGATACCCTGGCGAGAGACTTAAAAAATTCTAATGGAGAGTATCATCCGAAATACGGCTGTCCTATAACTGCCAATACCATGTTTCTATATCCTACCTGTACAAAAGAAATTAGTACAATAATAGCAGAGCTTAAGAACAACATAGCCCCAGGTATTGACGGAATAACAACAAATGACTTAAAAACTTCGACATCGTTTATATCGTCACTACTTTCTAAAGCGATTAACGTTCATATGGCTGATGGCACATTTCCATCCTGCTTAAAGATTTCTTTAATTACCCCAGTGTTCAAAAGTTCTAATACAGACCCCAACAATTATAGACCGAACGCTCTGACAAGCTCTATCAGCAAAATCTTCGAAAAAGTGATCAACAAAAGAATCACAAAATTTATAAGCAAAAATGGTGGATTCGATCGGAATCAGTAAGGCTTTCAAGAAAAGAGCAACACTACATCAGCACTGATCGATGCGATGCAATTCATAAATGATGGTCTTGACAAAGGCTTCTATGTTAGGTCAGTCTTTGTAGATCTTAAGAAGGCATTTGACACGGTAGACCATAAAATATTGCTTCAAAGGCTAAATGAACTAGGTATAAGAGGAAAAGCTAATTATTTAATAAAAAATTATCTTCTAGGACGTATGTACTTACATAACAAAAAATGTGGACAAATTCAGTGATCCTAAAACCATTAACATTTGAATTCCACAGGGTTCAATTCTTGGCCCTACTCTTTATCTACTTTACATCCATAACATACAGTACATATGTAGGTCTAAGAGCGAAATATATAGTATATGCGGATGACACACTATTGCTCTACGAAGCAAAAAATCAGCCAGAATTGGAACTTCTTATCAACACTGACCTCAAGTTATTTAAGAAATGGCTGTTGGGCAACAGGTTAACCCTAAATACATCGAAGACTAATTTCATGATATTTAAACAATCGAACAAAGATGATATTAATCTAAAACTCAACATAGATGGAATTAAATTATCTAGATCACAACAAACCAAGTATTTAGGATTAACGATCGATGAGAAACTAGCATGGACTCCGCACATTAATAACGTACACAAGAAAATAGCACCCATCACTAGAGTCCTTCGGCGCAACAATTTTCTACCAATACAATAAAAGAAATTTTGTATAACTCGTTTATTCTATCCAATGTAACCTATGAAATTGTAATATGGACCCAAACATCTATGTATAACATGGAAAGAATATCGAGGATTATGAATAAAAGTATCAAGGCCGTATATAATTTACCACATCTGACACCATCAGCAGATCTATACGTAACCTACAACAAGCTAAACCTGCAGCAAACATTAAACCTAGAGAGGTCAAAATTAATGTACAATGTAATAAACCAAGGACTAAAGATTGCAGTAAAGAAGTTTATACAGCAATCGTAAATATATTAGACTTTATCTGTATTATTCACTATTTTCTTATATACGATCTCTTGATATTACGAAAATTTCCAGCTCGTAGCTGTCTGGGAAACTATCCATAGAATGTGGACAACTCCATTAAATTTATTTAATTTGTAATTCGATGGTTAATTGCAATGAACAGATGAACATCCGTAATTCGGATTTGGGTGAACTTCATCGTTCATTGTAATGTAATCAACCCAACCTTTTTTTTCATATTTATTTTTCTTATCTATTTATTTTATTCCTATAACTTATCTTAATTTTTTTTTTTGTTTTGCCTTTATTTTTTCTTCTTATTTCGATTGTATATTCTATTTAACTTTATTTTTATTTTTTGGGATTGAATTTAAATCATACTGTTGCGAGCTAGGAGTTCGCCGGGATTTCAAGTAAAACACAATTCGTTTAAAAATAAGTGATAGTTTATTTCTTCGCACTTTAACTTAATTCGCGCTATATGGCACTACCGCCGCGTACTGTTCTATCGCTTTCCTGCACCGGTTTGCGTCTTCCATAAATGTCGCTGAATAACTGACTGGTTCCCGACTGAAAGCTTCATGATTTTATACATTTTTTCCCTATTCATGACTATTCTCGAAGCTTCCGTCGTGTATGTCGTCGGGTGTATGTCTCAGCTATTCTGAAAAGTTTTAGATCTTTAATTATGGCTTTTTACATATTGTTCTACATAATTCTTGTCTATTCCAGAGAGATCGGATTGTGAGGTTGCCAGATCTGTAACAATATATTTATATCTAAAATTGTTATTGAATTTATTAAATAAATTATTATTAGTAAATTTTTCATCATTACAACCTAAACTATGATAAAAATGAAAGGATTTAGCTAAATAAGATAGTTTAGCTGAGAGCATTTAGCTGATAAATGATCACTATTTTGGTAATTTAGCTAAATAAGCGAATGAGACGCAGCCGTTTAATGATAATTTAAAAACTCTTTAAAATGTGGTTTGCGTCTTGTATACAAGAACTCTAACTCGGTTCAACTGTAGTGATTCACTATCGAGATAAAAACACTTTTTACTACTGGTAGTTTATTATTTTTAAAATTGAAAATGAATCTTTAAAATACCGGTAAATTAAAATCGATATGTGGATTTAAAATGTAAAAAACATTAAAAAAAAAATAAATAAAAATCGTTTTTCGCTACGTTCTCTTAATGTCGTATGTTCCACGCTGCCAGAATGAAATCTTTCTGTTCAAATTGTGGCGGGAAATTTGAAATTTATTTGTTTCATAAATGAAGCGAAAATAATAGCTATTTATTAAAAGTTCAGCAAAAACCTAGCTCTGTTCGTAGCCATAATAGGAAGCGAAAGGGGAAGCTAATGATATAAAGCCACGTTGTGCTAGTCAAGAATTAGATCTGTGTCCTACTGACTACTTTCATAAACAAATACAGCGAACGGAAGTTCTTCTGTTTGGGATTTGAAATGGCCCTCTGGCGGCCCAGCGCCGATTTTGTCCCAACCGGGAAATTTCTTTGATGACCTGGCAACGATGTCTTGCTGGCGGGAGAGATGTTTTTTGATATGGCAACGCTTAGCTGTCATTCTTGTTTGAATTCGTTACGTTTTGTTTTAAAATGGCTCTGAAGCGGTTATTCTTATGTTCGTTTGGCAATTAAAATGGAATAGTGTTTATTTTGCAATTACATGGCCTCTTTCTATTAACAGTCTGAGGTTCGGGAAAGTGCTAATTGTCCCCTGATTAGTTCCTGAACATCTTCTATTCCTAGATTTACTGGTATATACATTTGCAAAAAATAACTAAAATACAGAAAATAAAGAAAAACACATTGAAATAAAACTTTCCCTGTTTGCGGTTCACTTTTTGATTTATTTATATTTTATCCCTTTCTTCTTGAAATTATTTAAAAATTTATATCTGGTAATGACGTCAAGGAAGAACTGTCAAAAAATTTCGTTTTGTGGATGAAATAATTTTTCTTAATATTTAGCAGCTACAAATTTAGTTTTACGGGTCCATGCGGTATTTATTTCATTGGATTTTACATTTTTGATTATTATTCCTTTCAAGTCAACCCCAAAAGAAATGAAAATTCAAATAATTTCCCGCTCGTTTTAAATTAAAATTCAAAGAAAAATTAAAATCACCGTAGTTCGCTCACCGAACACCGCAGCAATCGTTCAAAAAAGCGCTGCTATCGTCGCCGAACAATTTGCTTGTGTTGCGCTGGTGTTGGTCTCGTTCAAAAATTTCCCCTTTCTGGTCGAATTTTACTTCATTTTGCTTGTGGCATTCGTGAATAAAAAAACAAGGCGACGTAGTTTCAGCGAGGCGACGATTTTTAAAAAAAGGAAAAAAAGGTAACAAAATTTTTTCATAATTTCCATCAAAAATTCCGTCTAATCGTGGGCCGCGTGCACGGCTTTTATGAATTGCGTCGCATTAACAAGAGTTTGCGAAAAAAACTCCCCGACGGACAAAAGCGAAAATTTTCGGGGCCAAAAAAGAAATCTTTGCCGATGAAAAGAAGTGAGTGTACGGTTCTCGGTCGTGTGGATTTTTTTTTCTCGTCGGTGCTGGTTTGTGGTGTCTCGGAAACGGGATCTTCTCGGGGCAAAAATCGTTTTTTCATGGCCATTTTTATTCCGAGTTTTAGCACTTTACTGGGTGAAATTTTTCGGGTTTATTTTTTTTTTCTTGCTTCCGTTTCTAGGTTAAAGTTGGGAGTTTTTGTGGCGTAGAGGAAAAAAAAAATAACGGGACTGCAGGGTGAGGTGCGATTTGCATTGTCCGATTGTGGTGCGATATGCATCCGGCCGGTCCATTGGCCTTCGCACTGGATCCGAACGAAGATGTCTCGAAATTGTGCAAAGTCTTTGCGGTAATTCGGTGTTAAATTGGTCCGGATCCCATTATTCCGAGGATTTTGTGTTGTCAATTGTTGCCTTGCGTGTCCCCTCTTGCGTCCCGTTCTGGCTAGTTGAACCCTTCCTATCAACTTTGGCTCTTTGCTGCGTTTGTCGGGCCGACTTCGTGTCATCGTCGATCGTTTCTGGCCTCCCTCGCTTTTCCGAACTGCAATTGTGCCTACGCGCGCTAACTGTTTCATGCGCTTCGGTTTCAAGTTGGACAAGGAAAACGTGTAAAGTTTGCAATTCGCTTAAATTCGAGTTGAGCCGAAAAACCTTTTGCGAATTCGCAAGCTGCTGACTAAATTTGGTGGACGCGACTGCTGTGTTTGATAGCGCTTAATCAAATTGGAATGCTCGGAGCGGAAGGCGCTTTAAGTTCCAAAAATACTTTTGGTTTGTAATCTTGAATTTTCAATTCGATATATGACAGCAGTCTAATCGTTTCAATTTAGAATCTTAGAAGTTGGCCTTGGAAACTGTATCGTTAACCTTGCAGTCTGCAAACTGCATGTCTTGCGACTTTCCGGTCATTGATCTTTGCACTACCCATAGTGCGGTCGGTCCTTCTGTCTGAATTACGGTTATTTCGGAATGCATGAGGCCTCTGCCTTCGCAGTTAGCAACCAGATAAATTCGAGTTTGTTACTAAATGGAATTTTCTCTGCAGTTCTGCAAGACCTGTTAAGAATCATTATTTCGTTACTATCACTGTCGATTTTATGGCCTTAAGCCGACTTCTGCTTATTTGCAGTTGCAAATCGATTTAAATTAGATTTTGCCACCTTTGATAAACACGGCTCGACAGCCTATTCGCTTTGCGCAGACCCTTTGGTCATGCATGTGTCAAGCCATTGCAATTATCATTTGCGTAATTCATGTCCTCCAGTTGTGGAGTAAATCCAAAAGTTCACCTTTGCTTTGATAGTTCGATCCATGGCGATTGTGAACAATTGGGGGGCTGCGTTGCCATTATCCAATCATTACTATGGACTCACGGACCGAATAGAGGAGTTGGTCACTATTTCGAGAATTAAATGAATTCCGCTTTAACAGGAAATTGATTGAATGATTGATACTGAAATATGAGTATGGCTAAATTTTTGGTATATTCAGTACTGCTTTTCTAGCATCTTTTTCAGCATTGCAATCAACCGCATACAATTTTACTTCATAGTCATGGTGCAGCCCAGTGATCTGCGAAAATTAGGATTCGTGGATACAGGGTTATGCGAAGAGTTAACAAATCTTCCACAATATCAAATAAATCTTTAGGAACCTGTAGGAGAATAGGATTTTGTCTCCACAGGCTGGAGCCATCATCATCATCAATGGCGTGACATCCCAGATCGGGCCCTCCCAGATCGGGCGCCTCCAATCGTCTCAACCCAAAGACCGCGTCCTCCAGCTGCTAATTTTTAAATTGGCTTTGCTGTCTTTATCAACCGAGTCTTTTCATCGCTTGCGTGGTTTGTCTACTGACCAGTTATCACTCGCTTTGCCTTCAAGAGGGCTCTACATGGCCAGTCCACTGCAGTTTATGTAGCTGTATGAACGTTGAACCTTCTCACTCGTCGTAGAGTTGAACTCATGGTTGTATCTTAGTCGCCATTCCGTTCCTTCCTTCACAGGTCCCAAAATTCTTCCGAGGACCTTTCTTTCGAATGCCATAATGATAATTGGTTTTTAAGAAGTTCGCATAAATGTCCACGTCTCGCTGCCATAACAGAGCACAGGTCGTATAATAGTTTTATAAATCCGCAGCTTATTGTTCCTGTGCACTTTCTTGGATTTCATTATTGAAAGTACCGAATAATACGTCTTATTTGCTAGTATTTTCCGTCGCTTGATTTCGTCTGTTTCATTACCGTCCTTTGCTAGATTAGCCCCAAGTATATGAAGTTGTCCACACCCTCCAAATTATATTCCGCAATTGTTATGTTTTTGTCAGATTGGCGTTCTCCTTCTTGTTTGCGTCATTACTTTTGTTTTACTTTCGCTAATGCGCAAGCCGACTTCTGCGGCGGAGTCAAGATTGACAAATACCTCCTTAGCACTAGGGAAGGATCTTGCTGGGATATTGCTGTCGTCAGCGAATGCTACTAGTTGGGTGGACTCGAATAGTAGTGTGCCGTTAGTGTCGACTGGGATTTTTCGGACGACATACTCCAGTGCTAAGGTGAAAAGCGTGAGTGCTAGACCATCTCCCTGCTTTAAGCCACATTTCGTTTGTATTCTCACTTGGGATTCAGTGTTCATCATTGTGAGTCTTGTTAGTCGGACTAGTTTTGGGAGAATTCCATAATCAAGCATGATTTGGTGCAGTACTCTCCTTTCCATACTGTCTTATGCTTGTTTAAAATCTCCGAAGGTTTGGTGCACGTCTGTGTTATATTCCCAGCATTTCTCAAGCACCTGTTTCACCGAGAATATCTGGTCTGTTCTAGATCGTCCGTTTCTGAATCCACATTGGTATTCGCCAATTATTTCATTAGTATAGGGCTTAAAACGACGTTCAATTATTTTTGTCATTATTTTATAGGATGTACATAACAATGATGTTTCTCTGTAATTCTCACAGCGGAGTTTGTCTCCTTTCTTGTAAATTGGACATGTGATGCTCTTTCGTCAATCGTCGAGTATGATTTCGTCTGTCAAAATTTTGCATATCATGTTGTGCAGTATTTCAGCGACACAGTTTCCACCGTTTACCAGAAGTTCAATTGGTTTGTTGAGTTTTTGGTCACATAGGGCTGCTTTGATTTCGTCAAGCGTGGGTAGTGTCGATGATGGTTCTTATTCTTCAGTTGAGGCCTCAATTGAAATGTTGTCTGTCGTGATCGGTGCTAATAGGGTGGGATTGAGAAGATGTTTAAAGTAGGAAGCCCATCTCTTTTGATTTCTTGTGTGTCGCTGATGATGTTGCCCTCTGCGTCTTTGCATCGATGGTCTTGGGTGACCACATGGTTCACTTTGAAGGGTCATATCTCCTGATCGGAATTTTTCGAACCATCGCTGTCTGGTTCGTTCGCTTACTGTGTCAGCTCCAAATGCCCTGTTGGTGTTTTTGGTTGCTTACCTTGCGTTGTAGCCAATTTTGAACTCGGAAAGAAAAAGTAACCGATTTTGACTCGATTCCATGTTTTTTTTTATTTTTTTTTCTCTCCGATCTCAATGAAGTCCAAAAATCAATTGATTCCATGACCACATGTAGGAGTATTTATACTTCAGTATTCATTACTGCCAGAGCCACCTGGCGGCAGTTTGAGATACGAAAATCGCAACTTCACTTCATCGCGAAAGTCGTCATTTCATCTGCAACAATTTAATAAATTGAATGCTGCATAAATGTTTTTCAAAATTATATCAGTAGAGTATGAGTGC